>OX465579.1:144870880-147312354 GCA_950022655.1 Alentia gelatinosa
GGTACTGGTTGGGCTTACAGGACCCGGCAAGTACTGGCATTTAGCTGGGATTTTCCCCACCTGATTGCTCCATATAAATATATATTTTAGTATTAGAATTTATTCTCACCTACCCTCATCTCATTATTCTATAATTAAACTTAATTAATACTAATAATGAAAGGAAAAGGTTGTAAAATATTACACTATAACATTAGAAGTTTATTCCCTAGCTTAGATGAATTCCGTATCCTTTTTAAAGATTTTAATATAATTGGAGTTACTGAAACATGGCTCGACGAGAGATTCAGTGATGACTTAATCAAAATACCAAATAAAGAGATTTTTAGGGAAGACAGACTGAATAGGGTAGGTGGACGGGTTTGCTGCTATGTTGACCAAGAATTAGCTCCCTATGCTACTAAATTAGAGAAGTTTTCAGAGATTAGCGAAACCCTCGAATATCTGACCATTAAAATTAGTAAACAGGGAAATAGATTTATGACTATCATAGTTATGTACAGACCGCCTGGAGACAACATAATTCCAATGTTTAATGTATTGGATGAAATACTCAATTCAGATGAAGTAAAAAATACCGAAATCTGGTTGATGGGTGACTTCAACTTAGATATAAACACCAGAAATAATCCTAATTCCAATAGTTTTTTAGAATACACTAGAGGATACGATCTTAAACAATATATAAATGAGATAACCAGACCTAATGGTAATGGTGGAACCACAATAGATTTACTTTTTACGAATAGTAGTTATGTCTGTGAAAGTGGAGTCACTACTGGTCTCATTAGTGACCATTTGCCAATTTATATTATCAGGAAAAAACTAAAAACAGGAAAGAGTAAGATTATCTTTGAAGGGCGGACATATAGTTTTTACACTTATAACAATCTAGAGGACTTTTTCTCCAATTATGACTGGAATTCTTTTTATCAGGAATCGGACCCTGATGTACTGTGGGAAACTATTATTGATTTAATATATGCTTTTCTAGACCAGGAATGTCCTGTTGTGAAGTATAAAGATAAAATAGCTAGAGATGCATGGGTCTCAGATGAGATTTATTATTTAATCAACAAACGTAAAATAATCTTGGAGGAATTCAGGGATACCAAGGATAAGGACTTATTAGACAGGGCAAAGAGAATTAGTAAGCAAATAAGATACGGTTTAACGAAAGCTAAGAGTAGTTTCTGTAAAGAACAGATAGAGAATTGCAAAAAACAACCGCAAGAATTTTGGAGATTGATAAGGGACTTACTAGGCAGTAGTAATAATGGAACAAATTGCTCACTAATAAATGACCAGGGAAACCGCATAGATAATGAACAAATTCCCGATTACATAAATGATTATTTTTGTGATATCGGGCGGGATCTTTTTGAAGACAGGGATACAACAGATTATTTTTCATTAATTAACAACATGACTGGTATTGATACAGGAAGGATAGAAATAAATGTAACTAGCGAGGATATTGAGGAACTAGCCAACGATGTTTGCATATCTAAGAGCTCCGGGATAGAAAATGTATCGGCAAGAGTAATACGGGATTTGATGAAGATTCTAAAACGAGAATACGCATATTTATTTAATTGTTCTTTTAGATTAGGCCAGGTACCATGTAAATGGAAGATTGGATCTGTCGTCCCCATTCCAAAGGCTGGAAATTCATCTAAAATAGAAAACTGGCGACCGATAACGCTTACTCCTATACCCGCAAAGGCTATAGAGAAAATTATGACTAAATTTATTGAAAATTACAGTGACAACAATCAACCATTAAGCATCTTCCAATACGGATTTAGGAAGAAAGTGGGAACTTGTGATGCTTTATATGACTTTACCAGGGATATCTATGAGGCAAGGAACCAAGGGGATACTATAGCGGCCGTGTACGTGGACCTGAAAAAGGCCTTTGATTCCGTGCCTCATAGACTCCTAATTTTAAAACTGAAATATGAATTCCGCTTTCCGGCAAACGTAGTAAACTGGCTATCCAACTATTTATCAGAGAGGAAACAGTATGTAAAAATCAATGGTCGAGTATCAAAATTAAAATAAAACGATTATGGGGTGCCTCAAGGCTCCGTCTTGGGGCCGATATTGTTTAATTTATTTATCAACAACATGTGTAATGACATATTCAGTAGTAAACATATACAATACGCAGATGACTTGGTCATCTATAGTACAGGAAAAGATCAAAATGAAATAGTCCAAAGTCTGCAAGACAGTTTGAACAGAGTGACAGAATGGTGCAGAGTAAATGGGATGACCATTAACACTAAAAAGACCAAAAGTATGTGGTTCTGTTCAAACAGTCGAATAAAGTTTCTAAATCCTATCAAAATTCTCTGTAATGGTTCAGTCTTGGAAATGGTATACTCGTATAAATATCTAGGGGTGACGCTTGACACATTTATGAACTTAAATAATCACCTAAAAGAAATTAATAAAAACGCCAACTATCGTCTTTTTAAATTGAGTAAGATAAGGAAATACATAGATAGAGAAACTGCACGGAAAATATATCTGACCATAATCCGGCCAACTTTAGAGTACAGTTCATTTCTAATTGACGGCGCAAATAAAAAAGGGATAATCTCACTACAAACCACGCAAAATAGGGCGCTGAGGATAATAACCTCGAACTGGACAAGAAAACAGAATATTGAAAAATTGCATAAAATAACGAACGTTGATTTCCTGGATGCGCGAAGAAACATGCAGGTTTTAAATGTAACGTTTAAACAATCTAAAATTGCGTCTAATTTAGATGATAAACAAAGAACCACAAGAAGTCAACACCATATTAGGTTTAAGAAGGATAAGATCGTGAGTAGCTTTTTTTTCAAATCTCCTACATATCGAGGAGAGGTACTGTGGGATAAACTGTCGGTAACTATCCAAAAATCAGCCAGTACAAAGGAGTTTAAAAAGGAAATCAAAAACATGTATTCTGTCTATGATTGGAAGTAAGCATTATGTGGTAAATGTAGTAACTTGATATGGTTTTTCCATTATCTCTCATACTCATCTCACCTACCTCCATACTTGTATTATTATTATTAATATTGTTATTATTTCTATCTTAATTATCCAGCACCCTGATGGATTAATATGTGAACCAGCCTGTTATGAAGTTCTCTGTACTTTATGCACGGTGGAAGATCTCACCCTGGTGAGAACCGGTGTCAAATAAACAAACAAACAAAAACAACAAAAAAAATTCTGTACACGAGATGAGAATCATTATTTTCCTAGGTCTATTCCCTGTACGAAATCAAATCTTCTTCAGCATTCAAACCATTCTGTACACGAAATGAACAACTTATAAGTACCTACACATATTTCGTATATGAAATCAATCTGATACTGAGTTTGTTCCCATTCCGTGCACGAAATAAACGCTTAGTACAAAGGAATCCTCTACTATGTGTATGCTGTGCACCCCTCCCCGCACCCCGCCCCCTACTACAGACACACATGTATACACCTTCATATCAGCAGTAGTGGATAGTTTTAGTATCTCAAAGTAGTATTTTCATATCAGAATTATGATGCTGCTACTGTTTGCCTTATAAGTGACTTTTTAGTGTGTGCACAATATATTGTTTTGTATATACTGATCAAATTTGTCATATTCATGCAGTATTTTTATATAAAAAGTAAGAATTTTTAACTAGTATTGTTAATTGTTTACCTTAGATTTGCTCTGGCACACCTCTTTTATTGTGACGTGTCTCAGTACCGTAGTAACCTTTTTATTTTTGCAAAACCTGTTCCGACAAACTGCAACACACTACGCGAGAGTTCTTCCGACAGGGCTATGATTTGAAAATGTATGTTGTAGCCTCATCGTAGCTATGTTGGAGTGTGTTCGAAGCAGTGGGAGTACAGTCTGGTCCCTGCGATAAATCGATCATGTTCGATTTTGTCGGAATACCCGCGACACAGCATTTCTTTAAGAACCATGTCCACTGCTGTGATCTGCTGATCTGGAGGCTGAGAACGTAAAGCCCTTAGAGTCCCCTTTAATCTAATTGAGACACTGGAAACAGCTTTTTTGTTGGTGTTGAATGCCTGCTTTGGAAATAATCAAATCATGTGATATAATGGCTCCACCTACATATTTTTCAAGAATATCTCATTGTGCCTGTCGACTACAATGTCCCTCATTGTTATCCACTCACTGAAAAACACTGTACCTCAAACCACAAACCACGCTTATGGAGCTGGTTTTTTTTCAACCTCGTTTCCTCATTCCCGGACTTGTATACAATCATCCAAGTCCGTACCTCATGGTAGAGGAAATACCTTTGAGGCTGGAGTTGATCGATGGCTGAGCGATGATCACGAAGCTAAATCACAGACAGTCTTTGCGTTCGTCTGCTATGGCTTTGTTGGTGACTTACAAGAATGTCAAAATAATCAAAAGGGTGACGTCTGGCTCTAACATCGATTAGTGTCCCTAATCGATTAGACCTTTGTGTATGGTTGATGTGATATAATTATGATACATAATGGTTATGGAAGGTGTGGTCTTTAGTGGATATACATATCTGCGGCTGATTGTTTACGGTTGCCTGGCTGTGGTGTTGATTATGAGAGGTCCAGGTGAGTTTTTCCAAGTTATCTTCATTTAAAACAAATATATGTTATTCACATATTGCAACAGAAAGGAGAAGCAATTACAGCCATCTTCTGCTTAACAGGTTTTCGCTCGGGGTGTATAACTTACAATGTTATGATTTCTCCTCTGATCTTTGTATTTTTTTAATTCGAGAGCCATTTCTGGCAATGCCAGGGCTTCCAATGGATTACAGAAACATTCGTACAATGCGCTTCACAACTTAAGTTCAATCCAAATATGTGCAGGTCAAAACATGTATAAGGAAGGAAATGAAAGGAGGTTGTTTGATGAGTGATGGGGATGAGATGTGATGGCCGACATTTGATATACATACAGATATACAGCAATTTTGCCTTTATTGCCCTTTTTAACTCCGCGATACCACTTAGTTCGTGTGTTTCGCTGTCAAGTTTATCTCATGAAGCATTCCCTCTGAACCAAGGTGATTTTTCATATTCATCAGCATATTTTATGAATTTTATTTTGTTAATCATGTGGCATAAAGTGGTGCGTGATAAAATCGGCGTCTTTCCTTTGATGAGTTGTATTTGGAATGTTGGATGATAAATAAAACATTACCTCGTATTCTATTCAAAGTTGACACTACGCAAAATCCTCGTATTCCCTCGGATATTACTGCTCGTTAATTACACGGAGAATACCGCCATGCAGATCAAAATCACGGTATAACTGTACTTATCTATTCTTACTGTTAACGGGAACTTGATTGATGGAACAACTTAAACATACATCTAAATGCTACCACATAAAATCGATTCTTGATTGAAATATAGTATCACTAAAACGACTACGATGATGCAGTTGACGTTTGCTGGGTGGTGTTGTTACCACCGGGTGGTGGAGAGATGGCAGTGACGACATGAGGCATATACTACGACCGAATCATTACTGTAAGCACATGTCTGTGGTTTAAGTCTGTAATCATTGCGTGAACGTTGAAAATCCGACAACCGTTTGAGTCATGTAAGCATAGGGAAACCAGCCAAAAGATGAAAGTGTATTATTTGCCACGACACAGGTGCATGAACGTGTCATCGGCGTTCAGAACTAAACCAACTAAATCTTCAACTGATTCCAAATTGATTGAATCCGTTCTGTCTTCCTTCCTTTGAGATGCTTAACACCCCACCCCGAAAGACTTATGAAGTTAGACCGAACATTCAGGTGAAAGACGAATAGTGCAACAGCTTACGAAGAGATCACTCCGCCAAGTAAATGATTACAACGAAAAGCCCCCGAGGGTTACTTCAGACAGCAATTATTGTCTATAGCTCACCTGTCTGTATTGAGTCTGGGCTGTGCTCCTTCAGTGAAACAATAGAGATTATAGTTTGTACGTTCTCATTTCATCAGTTTAATTCCCCTCTCCGAGACATCATTCTTTGAAATAGAAAAGGATGAAGAGGACCCTGTGTCAGTAGGTGAAGTCCGCTCTAAATAGAGTGGTTTCCGGGAACAATTGTATGAGCCTCAACCATTCAGTGGAAGCTTATAGACCTTGGACAAGTCGTAATTCTTCAACAAGACGCCATTTTCACATACTAACAAATCCTACCTGCTTCCCCACAGACATTAGTTCACCTTTCCTTCTCCCATTAGTCATATTTGTAACCTGCCTTTAGAAAAAAAAACTTTTCCCGTGTCTTTTCTCTTTTTTCTAGTGGGTCTTAAGGGCGCGTGTAGCGTGTCAGCAGAGTCAGCCCGGTCGACCTGGGAACAGATGTGAGCAAGCAGAATTCCTAGCGAAAATACCATCCATATGGGCTTCGAATTGGAAATAGGCGCGGGTGAATAAGTGGGTACTACAAGGATAGCGTGGACTAAGGCAATGGGTGACAGTGTTAATATCATATGCGCGACAGACGATGCAGGCTGAATAGCAAATTCTGTCTGCTGCAGACTAGTTAGGGGTCTCTTGATACAGTGCATTCAGGTATTTTGGGTTAGATGGGTCATATGCAAGGATAGAATACCCTGCTGTATAGCGTGTTTTTAGCCAATAAAGTCACCAAGAAATATAGCTATCATTATGTCAGTACTATCCCTCGTTGCTATATCAGTTTCATAATACAGCCTCAGAGGCTTTAATTGGGCTTTGGCATAATTAATATTCATTAGCAACCAGGATATCTCCGCCACTACCAGCTTAAGCCAGACCGGGAATGCACCACACACAATATCACGTAGCTTGGGATGTCGTTACCGAAAATTAGCTAATATCATGTCAATATTATAGATCACGTAGTTTAGGATGTAATTACCTAAAATTACCTAATATCATGTCAATACTATCCATTAGTGTTATATATTGTTTCATAAAACAAACATGATGTTTGTAATTTGCATAAGTTATTGTATCAAAGGTAAGGTAATCAAAATTACCACGCATAAGTACTTGAATGTATTATTTCCTTTCTCCCACATTCCCTTTATTACTGATAGAATATAAACATTATAGTTGTGATGCTGCGGCGGTCATTTGTAGAGGAGGTGAGATCCTTTTCGTGTCTCTTGCAAGACATTTGATAACTGTAGAACTTTAATGTCTTTCAGCAGAGTATAGTAAACGTCGGACGTATTGTAGATAACGTGTACTTAGACACAACCTACTTCTAGAAATTTGGAAAAACACTATTGTGGCTTCTTTCGATTTACGAGATATGTTTATTGGATATATTTTATAGCTTTTACTTCGAAATACGTAAATATTACTAAACTTCTACTTAAAAAACGTCTGCATAGTTGTTGCAACTGTTGAAAACCGAAACAATGAATCAGCATGCTACCCAAACCACTTCTGGTGAATTGCTGGGATTGGATAGCAATTTCTAAGTAATTTGATAACAGCAATTCAATAGTTTTAGCTGATGATAATATTCTCGTTGGGCTGCGGCTTTCTCTAATCTCTTATTTCTATCTCTCCCATTCCTTTTCTTTTTAACTCCTGTCAATCTACTTCCCCAGCCGTCAAATATGTGCAGCCCACTTGTACTACATTGACACACAATATCTTATTTTTGATCAGGGCAATTCAAAAATGACTGAATATTAAAGTGAACATGTGAGACATTGAGTGGTTTGTCTTTTCTCTCGGTCATCCCTAATCCAGATCACTCGTCTGGTTGACTTTGAGGCAGGACGATTGGACTGTTCGTTTCTGGAGTTTTCATCTAGTATGTGCGGATATTTCTCTTGAGGTGCTTGAATTGTGTGCTGGCTAGATATGAATGTAATCTGATGGCTAGATGGAGCTTTAACGCTACATTGTAGTTGATATAACACTTCTGAATATTATAAGTGAATACAGTATTCGGAAACTTTCTAGCAACATGCGCATAGAACTTGTGTCTACAAGCCATTATACGTAATACTTGAAAGATCTCCAAGAAAAATCTCCTCAGAATAACTTACCTTGAACCATATTCTCAGGGGTTCAGATATCTCATCGATATAGACTGATCATCTAGTTACAGGTCGATTTTAAAAGGGCAACTAGAGGTGGATTATAGGTCAAAGCATTGTTGATTGTATTTAGTATATTGTTTTATTTTCAAGTGCCTGCCTCGAGATCTCTGTGCTAGTGTGTGGGCACACGTATAAGTGTGTGGATTGGTGTGTGTGTGTGTGTGTGTGTGTGTGTGTGTGTGTGTAGGTGTGTGTGTGTGTGTGTGTGTGTGTGTGTGTGTGTGTGTGTGTGTGTGTGTGTGTGTGTGTGTGTGTGTGTGTGTGTGTGCAGTAAATCGGAAGTAGGGGAGGCAGAGGGCAGCCAATGGTTGCGCGCCTGTGACAGAGCCACCAACCGCCTACTACTGTCACCGCCACATTGCAGGGGCGCAGCACGCTCAGCACCGGAAGCCATGGCTACGGTGACCCTCCAATTACGTGTCACGAAAAAGTCCTATTTACACGACGGAATCCCCCCGCGTATTGACATCCCCCCATTGCACTACCCACCTCTACCTCTGCCCCACTCCATTCCTTTTCCACCACATGACTGTATTAGTAGCTGGGCCTTGTGCTGTCATTTCAGTCGTCGGCTGATGCAAACGCTAGAGACGGAGAGAAGCCTCGCGTGAATGGCCCGAGCTTGCCTGATCTAATGTCTTGTGAGGCCACTTGAGCTATATCAAATAAGCCCGCACACGTGAGCTGCTCATAGCACTAAGATTCAGCAATATGATATAATTATGCAACTGAAACTATAGAAGCACGGTGGTCTTATATAGAGGGAACGCGAAGGAAAAGTTCACCCACAACAGTATTGGAGAGAGGAGGATCAATAGGTTTCATATACAGACAAGTTCCTTAATGTACCGGAAGTTCCTGTAGGACATGACCGGAAATGACGGCCGTAGGACGTCTGAGTAACGTAAGTCATGTTGCGGGGTAGTAGAGTGGCGTTGTGGGTGTGGGTATGAAAGTGACCGCTGGCTAAAGGCAGGACGTAGGGAGTAGGGAAGGTGGTCATGGAGTGCCGGCTGACCGACGCCGCCCCACCCCCTCCTTCCCCCAAAACGCCCGGCCCTTCGTCCTGCCCTCTCGGCCCTTTGATGTGGCACACTTGCTGACCTGTAGGGCGTCGTGCCAGGCTTTTGTCCCATGATGACAGGACCTGGCACCGTCATTAGCGCCAACTGACGCCAGCGTCCCTGCCCCACTCGCCTCGCGCGCAGCTCGTTAGTCTCCTCCCAAAGTCGTCTGCTTCGGAGCTTCCGCGTAAAGGCCTTCCCGCCTGCTTCCAACGCGCACGCGCGCTGGGGGCCACCCACCTGGAACGCGCGCCGGGCGGCTTAATTGATCTCCTCTTGACGTGCGAGGCAGACACGGTGGCGAATCCTAGCGGTCGTCAGGTGGCAAATATCAATGACCCTCTTATGAAGGACATAAGGGCTTCTCTGAGCACATATGTCCTAATGAGGAACGGGAATCAACTGGGTCAATGGCGTGTAATGGTATACTTATTCGTGCAGAATGACTGCCGCGTCTCTGGAGTATGTCTGTGACGTATTCTGTAGTTCCGCCTGTCTGATAGCTCACTCTCCCTTCCCCTGTTCTCTCTCTCTCTCTCTTTCCCCGTCGTTCTGTTTCTCTTTGTCTCTCTCTCGCCCTCTCTGGCTCTCCCATCTCTGTGTGGAAAGGTCCTACAAATACTTTCGAGTGCATTAATGATTAGTTAACGTGATTACAAAGATACCTGCCACACCTGCATGAACTTTATCGCAGTACCTGTAATCCATACGTTGGCTTCGGCAGGAAGCACATGCCAAAGAACGCACTGGAATGGTGTAGAGTTTCGGAGGGTGTTTTATCAAATACACTTTGGTGTGACCAAATATAACTACGTAACGACGGAATTATGGCGGTTCAACGTGCGGATAAAATTGTACTGTGACCTCCTGGTACTTTAACCCGGAAACTAGGGGGCCAATGAGGGAGGGGAGGCGGGAGATCATGTGATCGTTAGGGATGGATGTTGCGTCCACCCGTTAATTAACGCGTGGTATTGCGCATTCTATATCAGGGCTCCTTCAAAAAGAGCTGCTCCACTAATTAAGGGCCCACATGATCGGACTGGCTTGCCGCATTCATTGTATCAGCTGGAAATCAGTAATGCCATAAGCGTTATGTGTGTGATTAATCCGAAAGGTGAAAAGAAAGCTAACCATGTGTAATATTTAAGAACATTATTTCGTGAAAACTTACATTATCATGGAAAACAGACTAATCAAATTTTGACCTAAATGAATCATGTTTGCAAGGTTTATGACGTAATTCTTGTAATTCATTATGTCCGTGATTTTGATTCTGCATATAGGATGTACATTGTATATTTACTCTGTCAAATCATTGCCATATAGGATCAGGTATACTCACCCACCCCTACATTCTCTCTATATATACATGAAGTAGAAGGCAATGTCTGCGCTGCCCTTTGAAGATGTACATATATAGCCACGAGAGGAAGCTCGTCTGTGGGAGGCAGGAAGGTTCAATACGAAGGAACCAGATACCTTCTCTTTATCAAAGCCATTCTGTTCTGATCTTGTTATGAGTTTGATTTCATCATTGATTTCTAAGGTTGACATTATACGTTCGACTATGCGACTTGAATGAATGTAAATTTGTCTGCAATGACTAAGATATTGTGATTAAAGCTTTTGATTAGCTGAAAGATCGATTTGAAATAATGTATTCATATAAATGCAAAATTCAGCAAAGATAGGTAGCTATTAAGTAGCTGGAAACGCGCTCTTTGTGAATAAGCCGAGGCAGGTATACAACTTTACCACCCTTATCCAGTTATTAAAAATTCAATGATCATGATTAGCAAAAAACGATTTAGTTGTCATATACCAGTAGTTGTCCACATACCTGTAGAGGCTGCCGGCACCCCTCTCCTGAGTTCTCACAATCTCTAAGTGATATTCTTTATCCTACCCCTAATAAAAACGGTCCATAGGCATAACATAGGCAGATTTTATGCGGCATGCCATGACATAAAGTGCGATTTATGCCTCTAGGGGCATAAACAAAATCGACCTATCAGCGACCAGATTGTGAGCTGCTCTGAAAAAAGTTCTGGTTGGACACAAAAGTTCTGGTTGGACTTCAGTTGGTTTTTTTTTTTTTTTTTTTTTTTATTTGCACAAAGAAAAGGGTTGTACATTCGTGGCCTCTTCAGGGCAGTTCTTATGGCCAGTCCAACGACTGACTACATATGTTCAGTTACTATAACAATTTCCTTCTAAGTAAGTACAGATATTTACACAGTGAGTTAATCGATATTTATATTTTAGTAATCCAAAAGCGCGGAGACGGGGTAGGATAAATACGAAACCGAACTTGAGTTAGACTTGTAAATGTCTATGCCACTCTGGTCACACTGAAAACCAAAAGCCGTCAGTAGGTTGTCAAATTAGAAAAAATCGGTTGTTGAAAATGAAGATTGTCATTGGGTTGTTTGTCACATGTTTAGAAAATGATACAACCACAGGACAACCATTGTACTATTATATTACAACCTAAAAGGGTTGTACGTGGGTTGTCATGCATCATTAACAACTCAAAGTTGTCAAAATGACAGCCTCTGCACTGCACGAAAACCACTATTTTACATATATATATACGCCATCGCGATAACGCACATATCGGCTGTATCGTGCATTGTTTACATTTGTATACGCCTCTTATCCGCGTCTGCGTTTCGGGCGTCTAAGAGGTAGTTTCCATATGTAGACGAGCGCGACTTGGCTGTATTTCACGCCTGGTGTATCCAAGATAAAACATGCTCTGTGCAATATATATACGCCAGGCGTATATATGATACAAAAAAAAAAAAATTGCGACCCGCGGCCCGCCCCGTCCTGTGGGTGTTGGTAGAGGATGCACCAACACTGACCCGCCACCCGCGACCTCCCAACCCCACCCCCTACCGCCCCCCCAACACCCTACCACCCCACCACCCTACACTCACTCTACCCACAGTGAAGCCCTGGTACATGACCCCCGCCTCCCTGAAGTGTGCAGACGGATTAGCGGCTGCTCGGAGTGTGTGAGATGCCCCCCACCACCCCACGCCACCCCCAGCCAGCCTCAGTGAGAAGCCCCCCGCTGCCCACCACCCACCGCCCGCCGCCCGCCGCTCGCCGCCCGCCGCCCGCCACCAGCCGCATCTGTACAGGTTACCTCAGTGAGATACCCTCCCCCACCCCCCGCCGCCCGCCGGTGCCCGCCACTGCCCGCCGCCCATTCTTAGGGACTCCATGTCTATAGTGTGAACTTGTTAAAGGCTTATATATGGGAATACCCAGAATACTACAGAAGAATGGTGTTTTCAAGGAAAAATCTAATAGAAAAACGGTAGAAATCCCAAAGAATGCAGGGTTTATTATATGTAATCAATCAATTTATATTCAATCAGGTTTTATAAAGGTTTTATAAAATAAATTGGTAATATAAGATTGCAATTTTCATATAATACAAACTTGGATGGTTAATGGCAAATGAAATATGTCGAACTTCTAGACGCAAAATCCTACTGTTAAATGCGTTTCGGATACATATGTAAAGCGGTACTTTTCGTGCAGTGCTGTAATCAGAGTGACTGACAACTTTGGCAAATGGGTTGTCAGGCAGTTGTCAAAGACGGAGTTGTAATGGATTTCATTGCCAGCTGCAATGGGTTATACTTTTACCTACCACTAGAACAGAAAGTGAGTTAGGTAACCACATTACAGAGCAAGGTTTTTACAGATAGAGGTAACTATTTCTATCCATTGACATCTTTATATTATTAACAAAACCATTATGGATTTTGATGAATATATATACGATGTTTGTCTTACACTGTAGTGATAAAATTATTAATGATGGCCTACAGAAACTAGATTTTCAGGGATAGATTCAGTGCCTTTGACAAATTTGAAAATACCATGTCCTAATATCAGTCATTTAATGTTCTATGTATATAAATTCTGAACAGTTTGAGCACTATTTTCTGAACATTTATTGTTAGCATCAATATAACATGATTAATTTAGGCAAAATTGTTACTGGGTTGGTATGGATGTGTGTGTGTGTAAATGTGTGTGCACTGAAAATCCTGGTATGTCCGTTAGTTGTCAAAAACTAGTCAAAATGACAACTTTGGGTTGTCAAATATCCTTATGTATTTGACAACACACCTTGTCATTATTGATGACTTTCTAATCAAAACTTGTCAAAAGGGCAACTGTTGGAACTCCATCTATGTGACTCTTTTACCAATTCTTTTAAAATACCAACCAACTAATACTGACCAAGTGACCAATATTGACTGACTAAAACATAATTCTAGTGACACTGGCTTTAACCATGATGTTTGCCATATGTATCTAGAATGTAAAAGCTGCAGATTGTGCTTGTTTCCGTTTACTTAGCTTTAGTTCTATTGTGTTTAATAACATTTGTTGATATCTATCATTGTTTCTTTCCATACTTTGGCATTCATTTACTCATTGAAATAGTATAGAAATAAGTTTTAAAATGTTTGAATTTTGACTCTCCCTTTTTTGCCATGTGTCTGTTTGTGCTCTGTTATGCATTTTCCATGTGTTGGAACATATCTGCCAGATTTTATGCCAGTGTGACCAGATTTGTTTTTGTTTGTTTTGGTAGTTTAACATTCAATTTGTTCAGTCAGACTTTCTTTACTAACATTTGCATATCCTGTTGGAATAAAGGTATGCTGCCTGGTTGATCCAGGTATCTTACTCTTATGGAAAATCTTACATTTCTGGAGGAAGTCGAGAATTTCTCTCTTGCCACTATTAAGAAAACATTATGTATTGCTGTTTTTTTCTGTGGCCTAACAACATAGCATGAGATTAGGTTTTGGGTAAAATGTTTTTTTCAGTGTCAGATGGTTCTTAGATCATCATCCTCATGACCCATGGTGGTTGCCTATCAATTTCTTCAAATGGTAGAGGATGATTGTCATCAAGACAATTTTTAAACTACCATATGGTAAAAATCGATATGACAACCTAGGTCATCAGGAGTGGATGACAACCTTTTGACAAAGATGGGTTGTGGGTTTTGGCACCGGTGTCTGACAACCCTAGAGTTGTCAATAGGGTTGTAATTCATGACAACTATCTCTAATAGAATAGTCATTAAATTGTCAACTATCTCAGATTAAATAGTCATAGAGTTGTCAGAAGGGTTGTTGGTTTTGGCACCGTTTTGACGACCTTTGGTTTTCAGTGCAGGTCTGTTCCTCACTTCCTTCTACTAAGTATTCCAGTCCAAATAAAGCCACCAGGGCGCCAAGTACACAGTATTCCCGCTAGGTGGCATCATTGAGATTATCTTTGGGTTGCATTGATGTGCGTGTTTAGCACAGGAAACAGGCCAGTGCATTCTCAAGGCTCCAAGCCTAGTTTGTTAAGAATTCTTCTCCCATAGAGTGCAGTGAGAACCTTGTACAGAATACCACTTAGAGAGTGCGAGATCTTATGAGAGGGGTGCTGCCGGTCCCTTCCTCTTGCCCATTTCTGGGGTGCAATTTTAAAATTCATCTTTTTAAGGTAAAATTTTCACATGTCAGGTGAGTATCGGACCCGTACAGAAGGTGACTGGCCCTAATGGTCATGAACCATTGTGTCATAGGTAAGAACCGCTTTGGTCACTAATTCATATACTGGTGACTGAAATAAAGAAGAAAGTGGTGTCTGGCTTGGGAGAATACAGTTGTCTTATTGAATAACTTCATGATGATTTGATATATAAAGATATTTAATATGTATGTAATTATAGATTTCAGATATATGAAATAAAATACAATGTAGTAAAATACTCCTATGAAAATATGAGGGTTGGTATAATAAAATGAATCGTAAAAGAGGATGTGGGTGGGTGGGAAAATGTAAGATGGAGGTGGTAGATGAATGGCGAATAGAATTAGGATGGCGGAAGTGACTAGAAGAGCGAGCCTAGACTCATAGGAGTCGATGCTAAACCAACTAACAATGACGTAAGTTATATCTTAGATGCAATATATATCAAACAAATTATTAATACTCATCATTAGATCAGAGAATACTTGATAACCACCCTGGCTTCCAAGCAGCATGTGTTATTACAATTCTATATTTGTGATTAATATCCATTAGGATGATTAAAAAAGACGAATGGCTCTAGGCAAGTATTTGTTTGTAGGACAAACGAGGCAGGAAGTAACAAAATCAGAGGGTGTTCACTTGTTTCCTTGAATGTATATTCTGTTTGTAAATACTCTTGTGATCAATATTGTCTGTTAATAAGATATTGTAACAGGTGCAGGGTGGGGCTCATATTGACGCTGTCTGGTGTCGCCAGGTAAGGGTGTGCAGCCATGAAAAAAACTGACAAAATATGAATATTAGTCTGAATAGCGCTGTGGCGTGTTTTATGGGGGGAGCCGTGCAGCAAATGAAGGAGGAAGCCATGATGTTCACAACAGAACGCCATTTGGCAGGTGCATTGGGGAGGCTATGAGCACGGTGTATATAGGGACTGGTATATAAGAGTTGCGACCACCCGTCCTCCACCCAACCACCTCTCGCCACGGGGCCCCAGAATATGACACTGAAAGAACCTTTTGTGGCTTCCACCCACAATCGCATGAACAATACTTAAGGCACAAGTAGCACAGTGACGTTGAGAGAATGCTGTAGTGTAGCTGCATTCCTGGTGCGTGGCAGGGCAGGTGATTGAGTGCCAAGTTCTACTATGTACATATATCACCATTATTCAATACGTATTTGAGCTGGTCTCTTCTCAGCAACAGTTTTGTATATTCAAATCAAACAAGTGTCAGTAAACTTTCCTTCAAATACGAACCCCAGAGGCTAATTCATCCTATGCTTGAGGTGTAATTTGAACTTATGTTAAGTAATGTTATTCGTTGTTCTTTATAGACATTACTTGAAGATGGAGACGGAGTTAAAACAGCTCAAACAGTCGGTGGATACAAAATAAAGTGACAGTGATGGACACCAGAACGATCTGGTCCGAGGCTATTGGCATTTTACTTAGACATAGATGCCAAATTAAATCACAAATTAAACGTGAATATCAATCACGTTGTATTAGAACTTGTATCTACCTGGTACCTAACTCACACTAACACTTAATTACTGTATGTCAAATGAAGTAGATTTATCAGTGCTTTATACAGCTTTAGGGAACCAATCATTATATCATTCCGATCTAAAGGGTTGATTCACAAAGCTACCTTGACGTTTCACTTGACGAACCCCTTCAAAAGTTTAAGCAAAATATAGCTGAGGCTGAAGAAATATCTGAGTGGTCATAATGTAGCCTCTAAATTATCTCGCCACACCTTGTAATTACCATCCAAATTATCTTACTGGAACTCTCAAAATATCTTACGAATGCACAACGGAATATCTCTAATTCTTAATAAACAAATGCATTGCACGATAGCTAATGATCGCACAGTACCTGACATGGTACCCAGTGTTCTGTTTAACGTGATGAGACCTCACATGATCATGTGTGGACCTAAATGAGACGCTTTGGATGGAGCTCTATGGGTAAAGCCTATTTAGGGATTGCTCACCTAGCACTTAAGGTTGTGAACCATGACATTTCATTGGTGGGCCCCGGAAAGCCTCAATCTCCTTCTCCTTCATCCTTATAGGCCACGCTAGTATATCCTTATAGGGTGAACTGACCTACATCTTGGTAGCCGTGACCGTTTTAAGACTGCTGGGACCATAAACATAAAGCCTGTACCTTCGCTTTTGTTGCAGTTTTTCTACCGTTTGCCATGAATAGTTTTACTCCTTAGGAAAACCATATCACACATGATGAATTAAATCTGTCCAAATATAGACACTACATCCTATAAAATCTTGGCCATATGAAAGAAAGTTATTAATAGCGAGGCTGCAGTGGCGCTCAACGAAAGTGATTTGTTCTTTATCAACGTTGTCATATTTCATCGATTCTTGATATTTTTGATAGTTCCTATCACAGATGCACCTGCAACTGTGCCCTGAATTATTACAGCTACCCGTGGAAGGAGGAAAGGTATCCAGTACTCTATGACGATATTTGCTATGATATCGTCATGAAAGTAATATCAACCAAAGGTGACTTCCAGTTGATAGAACCAACTGAGATTTGAATAATAAAACTCTATATTGACTTCATTCAAACGGGCAGTCGACATGCTACTCGCCACGACTGATAGTTCATAGATGGTTGACAGCTAAACATCACTATTCCAGCTCATCATTTTTATTTTCACCACCTGGCTAACCATAAAAGCTATTTTCTTTGTTGAAATAACCTATGCCACCTGTGCACATATATGGAATGATTATTTGAAGAATTGTACCTTCAGAATTGGTTTGGGAATAAAATAAAAATTAAAGAATTAAAAGGCATGAAACCTGATTTTCGATTGCATCCATGCATCCCTACCTTCCTCGAAACATTTTTCCAATTCAAAGCATCTTTAAATTTGATGAATTCATATGTGATATCTATGTTTGTATCCATAGATCATCCTTGTTATTTCTTATTCGACACATACAAATGTGTTCTGTTACGGTGTAAATCTCAATCTATTTCTATTTTCCATGCCATTCTCCTTAGTTCCAGCGTTATCAATCTTAGTTTCTCACCCTCGGGCCAAGGTCAGTCTGATAGATAAGATCCAGTCGGACCGAATCAAATTCATACTAGATTGGTGGGCATGTGGGTGTTCTCTAGTTGTACAGATGTCGTGATAGTTCACCTGGTACTATATTTCTTATATCAAATTTGAATTTTCTTTTGATGTTTTCATACAATCAGGAAATCAACTCACTCACTTTCAGATGGGAAAACCGAATGAAAAATAGGTTAATGCATAAAACGGGAGATAAGGTACAACAGCATCCATATTGAATCTTCTAAACCATCGCCTGCATGCAAGACCCCCCATCGGGAATCCTCACAGGGGTAACCCAAGGTGCCGCGCCCAGGTGAACCTCGGCAGGTTGTCAAGTGGCGAATTTAGCGGCCTAGAAGCCAGACAAACTGCGGTATCTGGCATATGTCTGTAATGTGAGGGCATGATCGATATCATGTTTCTTATGTGCATGCCGTCTCTAGTTTCAAGGATCTGCAGCTAAATCCAGCAATGTCAGTTCCAGTGCCGCGTCAGTATTTACAGGCAGTGGCCATGACTTGGTGGAGTCCTTATACCACACTGCAGGTGGAATAGTGTCGTATAGGGATTATTAGAAATGTATGCACTTCTGTTTATTGATACGAACAATGTAATTAGAAGATAACCCACTCCACCTCGTTGACCGCTATGTAATTCACTCAGCTTCGCTTCGTGGATTACTCCGCAGTCAAACTCGGTGGAGTACGAACCAAGTTATTCTCATCGAGTGGGTTTCTGATTTTATCTCACCCCGTATAACATCATTTATTGCTGGAATAACTCGCCAAATTAGCCATTGAGTATTAGGTACGAAACTTTCACGGCTATGGAGTACGAGTTCCTAACGTTAAGCATATGGAGAAAAATACCGGGGTGTTATAATAAATGAAACTTAAGAAGTGCATGGGATTCAGGTTAAATTTGATGTGATACCCCAGCGTTTGTTTTCAAAACGCTGATACACTGCTAAATATGATTATGTGTTCTAAATATTTCAAGGTCGGAAATGTAAATGAAGGCACTTAAATGTTTCAAAGTAGTAAATTGCGACTAGGAGGTGTTATATGTGCTACGGTACGACTTCCATCTTAAAGTATTAAGGGAATAGGTTCAGTTTGAGCAGACCCACACACAAGAGTAAGCAGACAGTGATATCAGACTATTCCTATATACCAATTTCCGAAACCTCTATAGTTACATACGACTGCTGGGGGTGCAGTAATTATGTTATGTAGCGAGGCTGACGTTTTCGTCCCAGGCTGACGTTTTCGTCCCGGGCTGACGTTTACAGCCGGAACGAAAACATAAATGTTGCAGTTACTCGGTAAGGGTGGGCATTTTTCTTGAGCTATCGCAGGTAAATAAATAACAATTTTTATCGATATTTGAAGGTATATAAGAATAGGGAAACCGGAATAGGTGAGGCCCGGAAAAATGCCTGCCCGTGGCTGACGCCTTCAGCAGTAAATTTTCAGGTCCTCACCTCGTAACTTTGACTTTCTCTCACCGGAACATAGTTTCCTTCTATTCTTACCTAACCGTGCATGAAAGTCACGTATTCAAGTACTGGAAGTAAGTGTCAGATACGGTATATACATGGCATAATTCACGTTTTGGGCACCAGGTGCGCGTATGAGGCTGAAGCTGGTTGCCTTGATAGTAAAGAAATCGAAAAGGTGATCCCTCACATATATAGCGTTGCTTGGAAACCTATGTATATATATATATATACATATATATGGTAGTCACTCAAAAGGTAAACTTCAATTGTTGAGATACATTAGCATCAAGGGTGGCGTCCACCAATTACGACAAGGTTACGACAAGCGCCCACAAGAAAGTTCCAATCGGCACTTTTTTTCTTTTTTTTTTAAGGTTTTTATTTCTCGCATTCAAAATGTACATTTTGTTCTTCCAAGCGGGAACAGCCTTGTCGTTAGAAGGGTGGCTTTACGACAGTGTTGTCAGGGAAGTGCACACTCTACCAAAATTTCCTATTGTAGACCTCTGCGACACGCTCCCAACACGCCATGACACTCCACGACAAGGGTCCAGTCATGGAAAAAAATCAAACATGCTGGATGTTGTGGTAGCCTTGTCGGAATGCTTCCAACAAGCTTCCAATTGTGGCCTTGTCGTGGCTTTGTCATAGACTCTTGTCGGGCACTGGGGTCCACCAACCACGACAAGGCCTCCAATTGTAGGCCAATCGTGGACCTTGTCGGGAACCCATCGTCATAGCCTTGTTGTGGTTGGTGGACGCCCCCCTTAAGGCCCGGCGTCCACCTACTATGATATCGCTGTGATATGGTCTACAATGCACCTCACGATAAAAAAAAATCAAAATTGCGTCGGAAGGTCCCCTTATATCGTGGCAGTTGACTACGTTTCTGCGATTAGACACCGATAGAAACCCCATACAATGCGTGGTGGATTGGCATGTCTATACATATGTCTACAATTTTGCACCTTCCCGATATGTCTCCGATATTTGATTTTTATATTGGTGACATATCCGTAGGTCTAAATTTCTATCGTAGTAGGTGGACGCCAGGCCTAACGCTAAGGGTGATGCTTCCATATGCTGTCATCATCACTTCTGTTCAATAACTATGAATGATTATCATATTCCTACATTTGTTCTATCAATATAGCGACAATTATTCGCTGATCCAGCTAGAGTCTTCCGGTTCAAAATACCCTCCAAAAATCCCTGACGACGTGTCAGTCCGCCATCTTGCTGGTGATTACAAAGCACTGTCAGAGTGTAAAATGGAGGAAAAACTGTAAAAAAACCTTTCTATGTGGAAATACTACACTAAGAATTAAGGATATTTGAAAAACTGGTGGATGGGAAAGATACTGTCCCAAACAGGCAGGTCCGTGCAGATCTATAGAAGCGGCCACACGAAGTAGAGCACAGGATCTCTGCTAGGAGAGTGATGCGCCAGCCTCACAGTATGAGAGTACACGATCCTTTGCCCGGCGAAGTTGAAAATACCATTTAGGTAGCCTATAAGCCCGTTCCCATTGGCCGATAAAAACCGACACCAGCACCGATTTGTTGAGTTCACCTAATATTCGGTCGGTGGTGGTCAACGGCTAAACATCATGTAAAAATGGGTAAGGAGGTAGTGCATTACTTGTTTCTGCTGCATTTGACAGGTCCATACCAATTGAAGTCGTTTGGTTGTGGCCCCATTATAATCTATGCACAATTAATCGGTGAGCACTGCTCTGCATGCCTAATTCAATTCACCAATCTAGCGTCGGTGGTTCACTAATGCAGATCGGTGGCGAAAAGTCGGTCAAATGAAACGGGTTTTATGACGGTATTCTCATAGTAATGGCTACTGGTGGGTGTACGTTGGGTATATATATATACGCTCGCTGTGCCTTGTCTACGTCGAAATTAGACATATGGGAACTCATAGGTTCATCTCAGTGGGTGACCTCTTCGGCCACTGCCTCCTTCGTGAAGCAGATATAGGTATAGTATTTCTTAATAATAGTTCGGCGGATGAGTGCAATCAGAAGAACGTAACACCCAGACAGACATTTTTGAAGCCTAGTATTGCAATCTTCGTCTCATCTGCTATCAGCAATCCATTAAAAGAGGAATTCCAATACTACTACTATTTTTCGCATGCTGTCAAACTTTGGTTTGGAAATTCCACTCAACAAATATTATTTGCTTTGCTTTTCGCATAACACAATTGTGAAGATTATTCGCAATCAACTCTGAATAGTGTGTTGTTCCAGAAGGCAATGTCAGTATTGTATTGATATGACTCCAAAGCTACTCAATCACTCTAGGTCAAAAGATTGGACGAAATTACCACTCTCAGAGGAATGTGACAGGGCATGGTGACAGGGTATCTTTTGAGGCGTTTATCGTTTCACGTCTACAAATCTGGAGGTCATACAAAACCACGATGTTATCAAAATATTTTTCAGTTATATGTGATCAGCCTATAATCTACAGCACTTCATAAAAAGGGGAATGAATGTGGTATTAATTGGCCTGGTAAAGGGAAGACATGATGAAGGATTTATTTCTAGGGGATGTACTCCAGAGTAGCACGTTCTGAGTGCACAGTGATTAATCATCCGCAATTCTGCATTTGGCATGGCACTAAAGAATTGTTTTTTACAAAACAGGAATATCACTGCGACTCTCGGTATAAGTTGTTTATGTAAACAACTTGACTTAATTAATAACACGATGAAATTGTAGCTGCACCTTACCTATTTAGAGTATTAGAACAGGCATATAAGAATTAGTATCTTTGATCTCCTCTCTTATTGATGCAAGAACTGTTGTTCATACCAAATCAAGCCGTAAGGTAAAAGAGTCACACCAATGTCAATTATAATGTACTCTGATTATGTTATATTTCTGCAATGTGAAATTCAAAGTAATTGTATATTATATATTCCAACGTAGTTGCTGAAAGTATGGTTATCAATTTTGTGCAGTCCTTTTAGAACTCAATCAATATGTGCGCATCCGTTCGTTCGCAGTGTAACAGGAGAAAATGTAATACAGGATTTGATTGGCAAGGAGGTGTTCATTAGATGCAGGATCGAAGATGATTTTTACATAAATGTTTGATTTATTTGTATTTATGCATAACTGAAGGACACCCCGAGACATCTCGGGTGGATGTCCGCCAAAGGCTGGCGGCGTCCCAAACCACTCAAAAAACCCATGGTCGCTGCTGAAGAAGATTTTTAGCTTGGTTTCTATTTTAGGTTTTTGCAATGCGGGATTGATCTTCTGCATCCGGCGCCAAGGATCAAGTTCATCCCCTCAACACGGAGCACCCCTATAGCTAGTCGGGGTGAGCGGAGACTCGGTTTCTGCTTAATTGTCTGTGTCGTCATATTGATGAAGTCAATGTAATCTCTTGGCTATCTACCTACAGTGTGATGATCGTATCACGTTATGTATTCTCCGTGATGAACCTTACTTATTTCTAATATTGATACCAGATCTATAAGAAGGCAACTCAATGTTGTTAGCAACTGTGGCGGCCAGGGTCATTCGAGCTCTAAGGTTAGTAAACTGTAGAAAACTATTGAAATATCGCACCTTTATTTCCGGGTTTTGCACTATCACTGGTGCATTTAACTTTGTAAGTGGGTTATAAGGCTCGGCGTCCACTGATGCGCTCCCATGCGCTCCCATTTGCCCTATGATGCACCTCTCGATAAAAATCAAAATCGCGTCGGAAGGTCACATATAATCGGGGCAGTTGATCATCTTTCTGCGATTTTTTTTTTTTTAATCTTTATTTTCATTGGGACAATCGTCAGCGGTTAGCTGGTATGAGTGAGTCTCCCAACATAGGGGATTTACATCGGAGTTTTACCTTCTATTATATAACAAGTTTAGGGACCTGGATAAATAAAGGCCCACAGTGATGTGTTTATATAAAGTCATTTTGACGTCTCTCATCCACAGTACAGGTGTGGTTTACTGGTTCTATGTTGATCGAATTATAGAATGTACTATGCTGAGTCCATAGCATCAGGTGGAGTCCAATCTTTGTCAAGTTAAGTCATGGTTGGAAGGTCCGCAACAGGCGATTCACAACAAGACATGTCACAGGCTAGATATCAGGATATTTGATATGATACATATGATAATTGAAGGGTTGTTAGAGGGATTAGACTGAAATGCAAAACCAGCGTTTACAATTTGGTCCCAATGAAAATCCTGTCCTGTAGGTCGTCGACGACATATGTATATGATATGGACCTTTCCGATTAGCCTACGATTTTGACCTTTTGTATCGGGGCCATATCGGGAGGTCTAAATTTCTATCGTAGTAGGTGGACGCTGGGCCTAACCTTTTGTATAGTTCCTGTTGTCTACATTTCCTCCGAATACAATTCGTATATATTAATCTAGGTGTAAGAATGAATCGTTTAGTACAGCCACAACCAGGGCACGCAACCGCGAATATGTTTTTTATCTGCAGATAAATTGTGCTGATCAATATATCTAAACAGACAGATTTTGCCCTGTACTCCAATCAGGTGACAATATGCGATATGTGACCGTGTGGCAAGCTTTATCACTGGAAGTCATGGGTGCTTTGTCCTCCTATGTACAATTCCTGTGTTTTCATTACCTTTCGCCATCTGGTGTTGTTAAAAGGAGTGCCTCACTTATGGCCACTTTGTCGAAATCAGCAAAACACATCATAATACTTGCCATTTGCGGACCATAACGATGGCACAAGCTATTCCTTATGATTAAAACGCTGATTCGATGAAAATATAGTTATGTGCAAGAACACAGGCGTTCGTGCTGATGATTCTAACCCAAGATGCATTGCGCCATATTTTGTGATGCTCGCAGTTTAATTCAAATTAGATATTCGTTAATTCATCTAAAGATCTATTCAAATATTGATTTGGGGTAATTTCGATCATGAACAGGTTTTTGGCAGTTTGCAGTTCAACGGCATTTTGCTTTCAGTCCACTTTTGTTTTTAACTCTCTTTGTTTTAGCACATTTGATTGCGCTAATCACGCGACTATAACAATGTTTGCGTGTTCGTCGAGACAAGACGAGCCTTCGTAATATAGAATACCCGCATCCGATGAATGTTAAATAAGCATGGTTTGCTATTTACCATTTACGTTGAGCACAACGCTAAGGAATCTATTCAACTGTAATAGATGCCTAGACAGGATGTCCTAAATTTATTCAACATGTATATAAAGCGTGTGCGTGATGTACACGTTTGATCAAATGCTAATATTCCATCCAGTCCACTATTGAACATTAGGAAAACTCTCCTCGGAATTAATCATAAAATGAATGAGGTAAAATACAATTATGAAGACCGAGACACGCGAGAAGGGCCGTTAAAGTTGACAATTTACTTAACACCTTGGGTGTGAAAACATTCTGAAAAATAATGTTGAGATGACAAAGTTTTAAGAGCCTACCCTTGACGATTCATAATCATCTTTTGATGTAGGGAGGGTGGGATCAATGTTCAGAGAATGACAGGTGTGGAGAGCAATGACATCAGAATCGCGAGAAGAATTCAGTAGGTGGCATAGTCATCTCTCAAACACGGTTCTTCCGTCAAGCGTCAGATGACGGCACCAGTTGTTCTTCCCGCGTAGCTTCATTACGCCTCCTCTCCGTCAGCCACAATGACGGAGAAATGCGAGAAGGGCTGTAAAAGTTGACAATTTCTTTAAAACCTTGGGTGTGAAAACGTTGAGAAATATTATAATATAAAATGACAGAATTTTAAGAGCAAACAGTCGTTTCTGTAGGAAGGGTGTCATGGCCAACTGGGATGTCCATGTACCTTGGCATTGCACCTCTATGATGAGGTCCTACCTCCTGAAGGAGAGAGGGTACTCATGATGGCATGGAAATTGTTGAGGCCCACTCTGATGAGGAGGAATCTGACAACTCTGATGAACTGCTGAGCTATCAGCAGGTTGTAGGTCTAGTGACACTGCACGAAGCTAACCATTTTATTCATGTATATGCCATCGCGGAAGTGCATGTATCGGCTGTTTATAGACTTGTTTTCATATGTATACGTCCATATTTCACGCCAGCGTATGAGGCGTATACAAAAATGTTTCCTTTTAAATACGGACGCGTCTTGGCTGTATTTCACACCAGGCGTATACGAGAGGAAATATACTGTGCGCAACATGTATACGCTGGTCGTACACATGTTATATACTTTTGGCGTATACATATACATAGATATAAAAACATAACACCTACCTATTACCCCAGCCTCCACTGCTGCCGTGAATTATCCGTGAGGTGAAGCTAAGCTCCCTGCAGCACAGCATCGCCCCTGGACAACGTATGGTGAGCTTGCCTCCGGGAGGGAGGTGAGGCGAAGAGGTTAAGGGCATGAAGCAGTGAGGTGAAAGCCACAAGGGCCAGCATCTTTCAGTTAATATGGTGAGGGGCATTGACTTGGGGGCCTGGCGGGAAACGTGAGTTGAATGGAGCGAGGTGCCCCTCAGAGCCGCAGAAGCCTGGTGTAAAGCAAATGCCGCGGAATCTCTAGCATGGTCTGAGAGCCAAGCCCTTGCGCCTAGAATGCAGTTCTTTACCACCCCTGGAGATAAGAGCCTGACGGCCAAGAACTTTGGGGTGAAGAGAATCACAGGTGTTATCAATTGTGAATGTGACATAATGGCAATAATGGCAATGGCCTTGTTCTGGTGGGTCGATGGAGTGAAAGGAGTACCTGCAATAATAGAGGAGGCAGCGGAACAAGGCATGGCAATGTGACTGCTTGCGTGTCTCCACAAGACTGTGGAGCATGTTGCAGTCATGGAGAGTGGTGAGGTACTGTCTGGTGCTGGTGACAATGAATAGAAGCCCCTTAGTACGTGAAGCGAGCGCACTGGCGTGCGAGGCATTACCAAAAGGGCATGGCCCTGCAAAACAAGAGGTAGGAGAAGGCAGCAAGCGTAGGTGGCCTGTAAGGCAGAGGCCTGCGGGACTCCCCAGGTGAGACACAACCCGACGACCTCCCGGAGGTTGTCGATTGGAAATGCGACCAGTGAAACCCAGACACATTATCGATTGCGTAGGAGGCTGACATTGGTTGACGACCAGCTTGTAGGTCCGTGTCATCTCCCAGGTTGATGAAGGTGTCATAGGTTTCCTGTGTGTATTCTTCCCTTTTTGGCCACTAAGACGAAATCGTTCAGGTAGGCCAGGTAATGTGCGTGCCTGACGCCCATCAGGTAGGTGACGACGTTGGATGTCCTCTGCCAGGCTACAAAGGATGTACAGTACCTAAAGAGGGCGCACCGATGGGGTCTATCCGGAGCTGATGGATAGATAGATAGTCCGAGATAGATCCACCTTCCATATGTACTCCGATGAACCCACTGCGACCACTCTCTCCAGGAGGGACCCGATGGATGGTAGGGATAGCATAATTCACAGACGTTCAGCGGGGACAACAAATGACTCTGTGGCTTCCTCACCCCCACCCCCCTCTGCTTTGGGTGCCTGGGGAGGGGGAAGTCTTGAGTGTGGGGGAAAACAGGCAGGTCACTGAGCGGACTGGTGAGGCCCCCTAGGCTGATCTCCTTGGTGATGAAGGCACTAAACTTGGTATTTTTACGGATGCCTGATTCCCCAGGGTCACCAATGGCGAACAGGACTTATCAGAAACGTTGTAGCCCTGGAGGAGATTGGCCAAACGGTCAACCCGTAGCCCAGACGAGATGGGCCTACAAGCTCCTCTGAAATTATAGATAGCGTGAGCAATCACATTGTGATCCCCGCCCGCCTCCTTCAGGTATCGGCAGCAGAATTTAGAAGAGGGCGGCATATCATGCTGAGAGGTGCAGCAGTTCATGGCCCTGCCTGACCGCGAAAGGGCTAAGCCGTCACCTGTGCCTGGAGGGATGATTCTTTCCTCGTGCAGATCCTGCAGTCAAGGAAAGTGTTTGTGTGACTGGCATTGAATTTTTTCAAAGCAGAAATGATGCCCCCATGCTAAATGTAAGGTGCAACTCCTCACTGAGTTCAATGCTGGACAGAGGTGGCGGGGTCGGGGGTGTTGGCAACCTGGTGATGCAACCGCTGCTTGTCTCACGCTGGCCCAACCTCTTGGAAGATGTGCGCACCCACCAATCTCGACATCACTATGTATAAATGCTGGATGTATTCAGAACTTTCCCATCTACGAGGCAGACAACCCTAGAATATACATAGGAATAAAGTAGAATCCTGCCTAATAGACAACCCACGGAAAACCCCATGTTTACGGACACTTTTTCTTGTATCGGAGATCGTTTCCTCTATTAGTTGTTCATTTTAACCTCGTGTAGGCACCATGTAAGCACCGCCATTTCAGTTCAAAATGAAATTTGATATCTCATCTCATCCTATATATGTATCTCCATCACCATCTAAAATGTTACTTTGCTATATCTATTATAGTGGAAAATGTAGTGTAACAACCACTCCTCTTGGAAGCACTGTACTATAAATAACTGGATGATGGTATTTTACAAAAAGCTATTTAATGGAAAACCATCTTCGTGGCGAATTGTTGGAGTAAATAAAAAAAGAAAACAAATACAGCTGGGCAGTATGGGGACAACACTCCGGATTATCTTGATCGATGGTGTATGGTGTGTGTGATGTAGATAGACTGGTGCTCAGACTATCAGACACCAGGCAACAGCCTGTGTAAGCTCCTGTAGGCGTCTGTCTGTGGGATGTCTGTGGGGTTATAATAGTGACTCTATCTTATGATTTCAGCTGTATGACATACCTGTATGACAGACCATTGGCGGACTGAAAACCAGATGGATGGTAGGGATAGCATAATTCACAGACGTTCAGCAGGGACAACAAATGACTCTGTGGCTTCCTCACCCCTACCCCCCTCTGCTTTGGGTGCCTGGGGAGGGGGAAGTCTTGAGTGAGGGGGAAAACAGGCAGGTCACTGAGCGGACTGGTGAGGCCCCCTAGGCTGATCTCCTTGGTGATGAAGGCACTAAACTTGGTATTTTTACGGATGCCTGATTCCCCAGGGTCACCAATGGCGAACAGGACTTATCAGAAACGTTGTAGCCCTGGAGGAGATTGGCCAAACGGTCAACCCGCAGCCCAGACGAGATGGGCCTACAAGCTCCTCTGAAATTATAGATAGCGTGAGCAATCACATTGTGATCCCCGCCCGCCTCCTTCAGGTATCGGCAGCAGAATTTAGAAGAGGGCGGCATATTATGCTGAGAGGCGCAGCAGTTCATGGCCATGCCTGACCGCGAAAGGGCTAAGCCGTCACCTGTGCCTGGAGGGATGATTCTTTCCTCGTGCAGATCCTGCAGTCAAGGAAGGTGTTTGTGTGACTGGCATTGAATTTTTTCAAAGCAGAAATGATGCCCCCATGCTAAATGTAAAGTGCAACTCCTCACTGAGTTCAATGTTGGACAGAGGTGGCGGGGTCGGGGGTGTTGGCAACCTGGTGATGCAACCGCTGCTTGTCTCACGCTGGCCCAACCTCTTGGAAGACGTGCACACCCACCAATCTCGACATCACTATGCATAAATGCTGGATGTATTCAGAACTTTCCCATCTACGAGGCAGACAACCCTAGAATATACATAGGAATAAAGTAGAATCCTGCCTAATAGACAACCCACGGAAACCCCATGTTTATGGACACTTTTCCTTGTATCGGAGATCGTTTCCTCTATTAGTTGTTTATTTTAACCTCGTGTAGGCACCGTGTAAGCACCGCCATTTCAGTTCAAAATGAAATTTAATATCTCATCTCATCCTTTATATATGTATCTCCATCACCATCTAAAATGTTACTTTGCTATATCTATTATAGTGGAAAATGTAGTGTAACAACCACTCCTCTTGGAAGCACTGTACTATAAATAACTGGATGATGGTATTGTACAAAAAGCTATTTAATGGAAAACCATCTTCATGGCGAATTGTTGGAGTAAATAAAAAAAGAAAACAAATACAGCTGGGCAGTATGGGGACAACACTCCGGATTATCTTGATCGATTGTTTATGGTGTGTGTGTGATGTAAATAGACTGGTGCTACAACAGCCCGTGTAAGCTCCTGTAGGCGTCTGTCTGTGGGATGTCTGTGGGGTTATAATAGTGACTCTATCTTATGATGTCAGCTGTATGACATACCTGTATGATAGACCGTTGGCGGACTGAAAACCCACGGGCACCCTGCATATATCGCTTATGCGGGGTTCTACTGTACTTCCTAACTCCATCTGTGAACACCTGAGAAGTCATAGTCGAGGGGATCCTTGAAGACCTTTTGCAGGTTGTCAAGTACATAGGGCTTGACACCAGGGGGCACCTCATGGTCCTCCATGATGCGCATGATGCCCCACAGGTGCTCCTAAACATTAACAGATCCCAAAGCAGCTCTCTCTTTTTCCTCGGACCCTCGATTACATAATAACATGGTACAATGTCCTTACCCTGTAGGGGCCTTAGGATGTGGCCCGAAGATTGAAGTAGGTGCTGGGCATCAATATGCTGGATGCCATAGCTGGTCGCGCTCCTTGGGATTCAGGGATTGGAGATCATTTTGGCAGTGAAAGGCTAGACAGCGGGGTAAGGTAGAACTGTAGGTCCTGTGTTATCGGCCGCCCGAGGTGTCTCATCGAGGACCAGTGCATCCGTCTGAGGTGACGTTGGGGACCGGCACTACAGCTTAGCTAGTAGGTGAGTGAGTAGGCTCCGGGCCTAACATGGCGGTCCCACCCACAGAGATTGCTCCATTAGTTTCACTTAAGATTGCAGATTTCAAGCTCAGATCTAGCATAGCAAGGTCATCAAGCCTTTTCTCAGGCCTTGCGTTTTTGCTCTTCTGTGTTTTCTTTGGCAGTTTCAGTGGAGCGACCGTTGACGACTTCTTTTGTGGCATTTTCTACACTGGCAATAGCGAAATACCTCGGAAAGTTGGTATAAACGGTGGTGTGAGATCAAAGTAATGATCAAAGCTCAGAGGAGTGAAGAGCGATGACGTCAGAGAAGTCGGTGGGGGTTTTTTTAGGTTTTTTTTATTTGCTTTATTTATCCTGTGGAGGCATCGGTGCGAACACCGGTTTTACTTACCCCCCACAGCAAAAGAACATTTGTACAGTACATGTTGTTGGAGCAATAGCCAACAAGGACTCCTTCGTAAATGAAGGAATGGTTCATGAAAACAAACTTTACATCAAGTCTTTGCTTGTAGAGTTACCTTATGTCCTATAAAGTCCAGGGTAACCATTAGATAACAGGGTGGGAAAATAATCCACTTATAATTGATAATAGTCAATAGTGTAGTCGATGTTATCATCAGATTTTGCGTAACTATGTATGAGTTCATCACATCGGATTGTTGCATTGTGGTACAGTCCTCTCTCAAGCATGGTTCTTCCTTCAAGCATCCTTCAAAATGTTGGCTCCAGTCGTTCTTCCTGTGTAGCTTCATTACGCCTCATCTCCATCGTCCACAATTGAAAACTATAGCTTAGACCTGGGAATTTGGTAAATAAATTCACTAAACAAAACTGTTGCCACCTACCTGATAATGATATAAGCCTTCCAATACCAAAATATTATTTACAAAACTTGCAATTCCCTTTGACATTGCCTGTTAATATATTATGGAAAGTTCTTCTTTCACTTTGAAACATTTTTGGTCAAAAAAAGTATTTTTGGTCAAAAGATAATTTATTGTGTTGGTATTGCCTGTTAACATAGTCTACATCATTTCAATATTGAATACAAAATGCTGTAGAACCTACGTCACAAGAAGAGTTATTTTGTTCTCTAATTTCGTGTTAGTACTTTCTGCAGCTATGCAGGCTGAGGAAAGATGTACTTAGTTCAAACAATTTACTCACACCGCTATAAATACATGTTAGCCTGTTTTCATTGTCTAGAACGTGTAGTTGTGAGAGGAGAGATGCCTCATTTAAAACCAACCTTTATAAGAAGATACTCAAGTTTCTGCAGTCTTTTTATGTCCGGAATGGGTTTTTAAAGTCATTATTGACTATTGTCAAACAGGAAGCAAAAGGGGTTGAGGATATTCGATCTCACATACAAGGCGGCTCTTCAAAGTGACGTAGTATGAGCCCCGGTACGGCTCAAGTTTCTACCCTGCTGCGACATGTTTTTTTTCTAATATCATAAGCGACTGTGTACTTTCACTTTAAGGATGAGATGTGAGAGATTTGTTCCGTCTCACGCGATTTCGCTGCGCATTTGTTGTCATTGCTAATTGATATAGGACCAGGGGAGTTGGGGGTGGTGGGGAGTCGCGGAAACTTTAAAAAAAAACCTGTATGTGATACTGCACACATCAAAGCACTCTCCACCAGAACACGTATTGATTATCAACGACTTTACCGGGGGCTAGCAGTGTTAATCCTCAGTCGTTGCGTGTAGGAGAGTTAGTCTTATGATCATTTTTGATTTCAGACTTGACAACGGGGATTTGGTGGCGGCGGGGGCCGACGGCCTCCCGAGCGCTGACAACTGCTGCCCGTCGCCCCGGACATCCCCGCCGTCTCCATCAGCGCGCCCGTCCCCAATGGGAAGGGGATTCAATATAGGGGAATGGATTGTAAACAAATAAAAAGAGATGCAGACCGGCGCATGCCTTATGATGAGGACCAGCGCGTGTCGCGTCAATATAGGCATGCCTAATAATGGCATAAATTCTACACGGATTTAAGTCCCTGAACTCCACGTGCGCCGCATCCCTGGTGCTATAATCATATTATGTGTCCAAGATAAAGGGCCACCAGGAGGCGCTAGCCCTGACACGCATGCGTCAACGCTCCCAACAATTATTCTGTCGTAATTACAGTCAATGACGCACTGCGCTCTGCCGGCGAAAAATGGAACTATGGCCGGAACAGGGCTCTCAGCACCACAAGTACAAATGCATCATTTTCAGGACAAGTGTAACATGAGTTCCAATTAGAAATGGTGGCAGATTCATCTTCCTTTCCCTCCCCATGCGCTTGCATGTAAAATACCGTCTTTCTGTTGTAACGGCTTTGGTGAAGCATCTTGCCAAAGAGTTTAATGTAAAATCTAAATGTTCTACACAGACTCGAGAGGTCTGCAGTCACTATGATAGTTACAAAAATAATCAAGTACTTTCACTGGCACCCACTGTCGGATGTTATTAGTCATTCACAAGCCTTTACATCTCTGTATATTAATTATTCTTTCGCCCGGCCGAGTTAATAGATTTTACACCCTTGTTCCCCAGGTTATCTTAGACAGCGTGCTTGAAATATGTAAGTGTGGTGCCGTTCATATTGTGGGAATACCCGCTTTAACCAGAATGCAATTATCCCTTCTTCTTTGATTCCCCTTGAGGGAAGAGACGTTGCATTGACAAATAACTGGAATATGTATTTTTCTATTTAAGGAGAGGAAATTGAAAGTTTCCATTTGTCATTCAGACAATGGGCTCCCTTCCACATTGATAATATGTGTGATAATTACCGGAGCACTCAAGTTAATCAACAACCATTATTGAGATGCCAATCAGTATGATGGGCAGAGGCCGAATTCGGGGCTCCATGTATTGACAGAAAAATTGAGCACCGCGGAAGATGATAAAAACATCGATGAGCGAACGTAATTTACGAGTGATAAGGAGAACAATGGGGCTGTTTAACTGATAAGCCATCAATCACGCCCCGTCTCAACAATGATTCAAGGTGGGTCTGAGAAATGGGTTTGCCTAAAGGAAGCAGTAGTCACTCTAAGGCCCGGCGTCCACCTACTACGATATGGCACCGATATTCCCTACGATGCACCTCCCGATAAAAAATCAAAATCGCGTCGCAAGGTTACCTAATATCGGGGCAGTTGACAACGTTTCTGCGATTAGACGCCGATAAAAAAAACCCATACAATGCGCGGTGGATTGGCCTGTCTAGACATATGTCTACGATTTTGCACCTTCCCGATATGGCACCGATTTTGACATTTTGTATCGGTGCTATATCGGGAAGTCTACGATTCTATCGTAGTAGGTGGACGACAGGCCTTAACCTTGTACTACAGTACTATTGGTTCTACACCGACCACGAACAACACAGCGAACACAGAGAGATGGTTTATTAAGTAGCATCGTTTTATTATCAAACACGATTCCATCGCAGTCGGTAATGCGATCAACATGACAATTAAATTATTACAATTCCGAGCCCATATTTACACATTTCAGGGGGAGTCTTGCCCGGGCACTCAGGCCTCTAGCAGTCACCAGGGGGTGGGGGCACAACCACTTAGTCCGGCCTCGTTCGGGATACAGACGCAGACCGATGAGTCACGTGACGCCGCGCAGGCTCATGGGAAATCTGCGCACGCGCACCGGTAGACAACGGCTTTAGGCGGTGTCGCTTTGTATTCATCGGCAACGCGGGAGGAAAGAGGCGGTGAGTGCAGGTCCTGATGGGGTCAGCAGCCTGACCATGCCCGGGACAAGTGGCCGCCGAGAGCACCTCATACTCCGCCGGCGAGTAGCTCGCGCCGGGCTTCCACTACCTCCCACTGGTCATGACCCCGGAGCTTGCCTCCATGCCAGCCTCCCCAAGCCTTCCGTCCTTCCAAGGGAAAAATGAAAGTATGAATAAAGTTTTTAAAACACCCACCACGCGGCGCGGCGGTGGACGCACTCCACATTTAGGATCACAGAACGCTAGCGGCACCTCGTGGGTTAAGAATGAACGAGAGAAACAAAAACACGTTATTTCTTTCGTGATCTATATACCATTAGCAATGAAGTCATCCACAAGGCTCAACGGGGAAAAGGGGGTGGGTTAAAATGCATTGTGTCACAAGGTTTATACAAAAACACAGTCCGTGGTATATTTTCAAGGATTTACAATAATATTTTCCCTGTTCGCACCTCGCTCAAGGCCGACGGTGCGTCAGTGTGTTTATGGGTGGCACTCACATGACAGCAACAGTAACAAGAACCGCGCAGCCTTTATCCTACACCTCCATACGCCCTGGCTTCCAGTTGCATTGAGTGTGGCTGAGCGGGGCCGGACAACATATTACAGCACCAGTGTTCATTGTCGGCACAGTCCATGGTGGTCACATGGCATCCTGGACTTGAGACGCTAATGCCGATGGGCCGTCGCCATATTCAGACTACAAAATATGCGATCCAACCAATATCCATTAGCGGTTATGCAGACGACTTTTTGTTACCAATCACTATATTTTAGGTCAATATTGGGAAGTATATATGAAAATGTTGACAGCTCTATTAGGTTTTACAATTATTCTTTTCCGTATGAACTATAAATAATTCAAGCCTTGCTTTGAGCTATATGATAGTACATGTCTAAATTGTCACGTGCGCTGAAATTCGCTAGTGTTTACCCATGGGTAATTCAAACCAATTTTTAGCAACGATTTTCAAAATAAAATGATGTGTGATATATATGAGTTTTACTCTAAAATGCATCTCAGGTACGGTGATCGGTATCATAGCTCCAGGAATAATGATGATAGTTATCATTATTGACAGGGGGAATGGGGTGATACCATCTTGTTCGCAAATATTGTCAATTGAGGCAACTGGACACCACTTAAATAATAAATAACACGTATTTTTTCACATCGGTCTGTCAATGGGACCGTACACCTTCATATCCAGCGTGCCCTGGGTCACCCCTCAGTATAGGCATATGCCGATATTATCTTGTATGTAGGGGGCCTTTCTACGAGGAGGAGATCTTGGCTCTAACAGCACTCCTGGCGGAGCTCATGTAAACGTAGGACTTTCGTATATATGCTGGCGGTTATTGTAGGTACCAGATCCCGGGCGCGTGAGAGTGGAACCATGTGAGTAGGAGGCACTCCCGCCTTGCTGCTTGCCAGCTTTGTTATCCGAATCGGGCGCCACCTGCAGGTGGTGGTGGAGATGTAGTGTGTCGCAGCTGACACCAGGTGGCGGCAGCTGCAGTGGCGCCCCCTTGAGGGTCCCGTCGTGCACGGTGTGGCGCGGGTATCCCTTGTCGTCCACCTCGTACCGCATGTAGAGCTTCTCGCCGCCCGTCTCCTCCAGTTCACGAGCCGTCTCCGGGTGGCGCTGCCGTCTGGTGGCAAATAAAAGAACCAGAATGTTATTCAAAGCGGGTCAGTGAGGAATTCGAGTCAAGAAAATATATTCAGGATTTTTAAACAAGCTAGGTCAATTCCCTATAATGAGACCACGGCCGTCTTGTTGACATATGTGTTGGGATATCTTTCAGGGTTTACTTCTTTTTTTTTTACGCTATGTTTTATACGTCAATTTTGGTCATTTTCTAAAGTTGAACTGTAGCTACTATAGAGGGGGTGAGGTGTTTTTTTTGTAAGTTGAGCCTTCGTGGTTTTATTGAAAGTTGATTGCACTGACAGAATAATCACTATTAAGATAAAGGAAACATCGGTCCGATTCTCAAGGAATGGCGGCAGGGTTTTAATGGTCACATTTAAGTGGTTGACTGCATGTAGGAGTGGCCTATGGAACAAAACCTTTTAAATATATAGTTAACCAAGGTTTTATGTTCTCACAGTTTTTCATAGAGAGAGGGACATATTACAACCATCCCGAACCATCCGACATCGATTTGGCAGAACTGGACGAGAGTAGGCGATGTACAGTATTCAATTCATAGTTAGCATATATTATATCGCCTCTCTCACCTTGTATATAACGAAACAACCGTATATCCCAACGTAGCAGAAATGCATGGACTTCTGGGCTGATATTACAGAAGGCTGTCAACAAATGACTAAAGATACACCAACTTGCCAAATCAGTTTAACCATAAGTTCAAAAGTAACATGTCTCTTAACGATGAAATATTTTCAAGCCAACGGGTTTTGTGACAAAGTATTGGTGTGACATTGATAGAATCAGTGGATTTATTACACAATACTAGAGGCAACTTCGACATAAATCTTCCCACTGGATGAGTGTTTCTCTTCGTGTGTAAGCATGTACGTACACTCCTGGTCATACGCACGTATGTGCATATCTATGTGTGTCTCGTATGTTTGTATACGTGTGTAGGAGTTAGTGAATGTGTGTTAATGTATGTTTTCCAGTATGTACACTCAGATATGAAAAACACTTGGTTATAACAAAGTAAATTGCCCGATATCGTTTATGTTTTATACATTTCGTCAGTAAAGAAGTTCGGTTATTACAAAGTATTACTAGCAAAACTCTGGAACAACAAAGTAATTCTTTCTGAGGGAAGTGATAATTTTGTCGGTAAAGTTAGAAATTTGAACAAATATCAATAATTATGGACCTGAAATGGACCTGAATTCCAGATTTCTATTTTTATTTTCCAAGATACTTCATTATTTTATTGAACTCCTCTATGGAAAAGGTGATATAAAAATTAGGTTTATGTCAATTGTATACCTATGTTCTTGATCATCTTATATTTCTCACTATTTATGTGGGAGAAATGCGTCCATAAAGTGACGAGTTTCCCACAGTCCTTTAATGATGCCAATATGAAACTTTGTTATAATAAACCTCGTTTATACGAATGCAATTTCTCCGGGCCCTAGAACTCTATCATAACGAGCTTATTAGGTTATATATATATATATATATATATATATATATATATATATATATATATATATATATATATATATATATATATATACCTTTAAACACGCGGTTATATATATAACTGCCTATAATCTGCACGTATATGGACCTGTCCAGGCGCCTGTACATGCAAGCATAATTGAGGATAATTGTAAACTATAAGATAATTTCTGGGCGGACTCCACCCATCGCATCATCTCCGCATCATCCTCCCATTATGAATCAGCGAGCCCAGCCGGTAATCAGCAGTCGCTCCAGGTACGCCGACAACCAGGGGGCCGTTTAATAATCTAAGATGGTACAAGTAAACCCTTTTCTATATCTTATACAAGGGTTATTGTTTAACAATTTTCAAAGTTTGTTCGCTAAGCCAGTCTTATTTAGGTGGATAAGGATGCCCATAAGTGTTGAATTAAGTTGGCCCACGTTGTCTCTGGGTCTCCTTTTACGATCTTAGATAATTCAACGTATTTTCTAAAGTACTAATCTACTCCTCCAGGACGATCATACAATTTTGAAGCATCCCCCCCACAATTCACTATCACTAGTGGGGCATTTATATAAATTATGACTCTATTCCCAACAAGGAATTTTTCCCACGATCAAATCTTTGGGAATCATTCTTCATGACAAAAATGAAATAACACCTTGCACAGTATATTAATCTCAAGTGCAGAACGAATCAAGAAACTACAGACGGTAAATTATGATAGATTCATCCACGAGACAAATGCTCCTCGAGGCCGAAAATATGAAAAAGAAACCGACTTGCCATGACAGAGACACAGAGCCTCTGCCGTGACCAGGATTCGAACCTGGGTTGTCTCGGCCACAACGAGAAGTACTAACCACTATACGATCACGGCATTCGGTCGGTTGAAAGAAGAGTTTTATTAACTGAATTTTAACTTGATGTAGAACGTGCTCCATATCAGATATATAATGTGTTCTCTTAAGGGGATGGTATGTTGCTTATTTGGGCATGGATTGTATCATGTTGTTGATCCTCACCAAATTGGGGTCAATCGTCAATATTATCTTACCCCTAATATAAAATCCCATAGGCTTAACATTGAGTTTCCGTATGCCACGCTGACTGGCATACGGAGTTTAATATGCCACTAGTGACATAGAGAATTGTTATCACATAATATTCCAAAATCGAGGAGACAGGGTAGGATAAAATCAAAACCTGATTCATTCTAATCTTATCCACCGCATGCCACTCCTGTAGTTTTGGCTCCGGACTTCACCCGGTTTCGCCTCATGAAGTCACTATATCAAACTCCAGTCATGGCATACGGTGGCCAAGATTAAAACTCATCCGGTTTTACGATATTATAAGAACTAATACAAATAGTATAGGCGGTTTGTGGCGATAATGTCATTTGCTGATTAACCTGGATTGTCTTGCCTACAACGAGAAGTAATAACCATTATTATCCATCGTATCCAAAGTCCCAATTGAGAATGTTTGGGGACTCAGTAAACTAATACCCATTGTGTCAGATACCATATCAATTGTATACTGATTCAAATCCATTGTATATGGTCTCAAAGCCATGTTTACGGGAAAATAGTCCCTTTCTACTATAGAGCAGAAAATAGTCCCTATTGACTAAACCTTTGATATGGAAATTCCTGGGTTTTATGTATTGGAGAAGATGGAGAAGAAATACAAATATTATGGTTTTGTGGACGGGCGGTTCTGTAACCCACTTAAGGATGAAGGTGTAATACACTCGCTAGCGTTCGTGTATTATTACATGTCATCCTCTCGTGGTTCACGGCCGCTTATCCACAAAACCATCAATTAGGCCTTTGTCATGTATACGATCACGGTCTTTTGTCACCTGTCTCGTTTGCTTTGGCATAGTCATCTTTATTGGGATTTAGTCCACATTTCCTTGTATGTGTCTATTGGGCGTTCTATAAAAGAAAACATCATCTTTCATATCTGAGAAATGATCTGTTGATTCCCACAAGGTATAGTTTGACTCCAGATTGTCAGTTTCTGTCTAGTTAAGGCCGCTGTTCATATCATATTGTATGAGTTATCACAAATCCCTAAAATGATTGCCTATAAAAACCTATGAATTAACTTCTCTGGCAAAATTACAATTCTCTTTAAAAGGGAAAACAAAGGGTTATTATTAGTCCGCTATGGTTACTTCTACACGAAATATATTGCTCTGAATGCCCTTGTAGATGTTTGATTGTAAGATGTTCACTATAGTATCTGAAGGGTATTCAATATAGTGTATAGTCTATTGTCTATTCATATAACACGATTGCAATGTATCACAATACCAGTGAACATGTGTTTGTCAACAAAGACACCATGCAGTAAGAGTGTGCTACAGATTACATCACCCAGTGCCCATGTCCACGTGTGTTTACGACAGTAAAACACCAGGTGGCGCCAAGAGGTTGGCTAGTCACCGTGTTGATCTTGGTGGGTCTTGGTGAGGTAAATGATGAGTGATCCACTTACGTCCATCTCCTGTGTCGGGGTTAATAATCATGGGTTGGAAAGGTGTAAACGCATAAGCTGGGTTCTCTTTGTGATTTTTGTGATTTTCAATGAATTCGAAATCGGATAATCAGAGTTTTCTTTTTCCAAATTTACTTTGAATACCAAATGAACCAAATAATCATCCGTATGTACTTTTGACATGATAGCTTGAGCTCATTTCTTTCTGGGAGAATCCCCACAAAATGGGAACATGTTATACGCAATAGTTCGTGGTTAACAAGTACACCAATTAAAACATCTCGCATCACGTAATCCAATAGATTTCATATCAGTACGTCATTTATCATCAATGACAGACGTTTTATATGAACATTTTGGCTTTCCTAGGTATATGAAGACCTTCTACTGAATTATCGCGTTAAACACTACGGCTAGTTTGTTGTGTTATTATACAAATATTGAGTATCACTTTGGATACAAATTACATAACAATGTATTGAATAGTTTAGTTTAGCGATCCCACAACACAAATCAACTTTGAATGGCGATGTATTAGGTCTGGCATATTAGAAAGCAGATCATCCGGTAGGCAGAACGTGATTGTCTAATTATAGATTTGTGCATTCCAATTTCGCGCAACCGATAAGGTTACATCTTTGTAGGAATTAATCATCTCAGATGTTAGCTTCTCGTTTCAGTTGCTCAAGATATTTACGATCTAGTTTCAGTTTTCAAAGAGGGGCGATTTCTTCACTTCAATGTGGCCTTGATTAAACTCACGGTCTTCCGGTGTTTCCACCCACTCAAAAGTAGGAAGAAAGGAGCTGGATCAGTTGCACGAATATGTAGTTTCACATGTAAATAGGCCCGGGCAGGTGCCTTATTTTATTTGCCCATTGACATCTGGTTTCGCGTGGAATAATTGGCCCTATTTCTAGAGGATTCCTGGATTTTCCGGCTTGCTCCGACAACTAATCCTATAAGAAGCCTGCAATTGGCTGTAATACCCAAGAGACGCTCGCTGAGCCATAGACTCTAACGCAAAGCTTGTTAGCGGATGTCGCTCCAGGCATCGCAGCTAGGGGTCGCTGTCGGCAGTAAGGTGGCGCATTGCAATGTTACATAATTCTGCGTCGACGCTAGGAGAACCTGATCCAGTCTGCGCTCGCATCTGATTCAATACGTCCTAATGGGAACGGCGTTTCTAGGCACGTGTCTAGAAACCATTCCGGGAGCATTCATTTATTGCTTTAAGCTTCCTTCACTAAGAATTCAATATTGTTTTCCACCTTCCTCCATGAAATGACTTTTAACGGGCGTATTATGTTTGCGCCTCCAGTCAGGGCATAACTCCCGGCTTTGAATATTTCATAGGAAATTTAGTTTTGATGAATACGACTTTTGTTTCATCATTATCGGTACGAATTTCATTTAATAAGAGTTATAAATTAATCAGGAGATAACTGAAGATTCTGTAAGGCGCTTATCATACAAACAACCAGGAAGGCCAATTTAGCGGTTTGTGTAGTTTCAATCCCGATTTCCCCCTCAGGAATTTGGGGAGTTATTCCTCTCCACACCCGTCCCCACCCAAACCCCAAGACAAGACGTGCGTTTAATCTATATCTCAATCACGGCTTTCATTAAGGCTGTGGTGAAATTCGGCTATTTTGTTCTAGTTGCAAGCGTCTCAAGCTGAAGCGAACTGCTTCAAATAAATTGATCCAATAACGTGTGGTCTGATAAATAAATGACATAATTAAAGCGGCGCTGCACGAGCCCCTTGAACACGCCTGTATAAATAACTAGAGGAATTTGTCGGCGTCGTCCCGTCCTGGTGACGGCCGGCGGGCGACCGGAGTCACCAGCCATCAACATTACCCGGATTAATTGTCGGCCATGTCTATCCACCCCTCGTCCGGGAGAAATATTAGACAATCGGCACACATTCCTCCAGCACGGAGACAGTGCGGGGCTCTCGCCGTCTGTCTGACCTGGTTGGGCCGTAGGGTTGCCATGTCTCCCGGACCCTCCCCCCCCCCCCCCCCTCCACACCGTGCCCCTGGAGTACAATGCTCTTCGCTGCCAACGCCTATCCACCAATACGCCGCTCGAGGTATCTATCCCCTACATATACACAGACCTTTCCGAAGACGGGTATCAGTGTCGCCATCTTGGATGACAGAAAGAATTGCACGGGATGTTTTTGCTCAATGAACAGTCTTTGAATAATCGTAGTAGAAAACACATGTTCCAGGGTACATTCTTTGGGTGTGGTAATGGCCATCGATGGCTATCATTTCAGTTCAGATTTCTGGATATGGCATAGGGTGTTATTTATGATTCACGTGCACTACATCTCAGCAAGATGTATTATGTCGTTAAGAAGAACTGAAATCTCAACTCAAGTAACTGCCTAATGGCTTCGAAAAGCACAACCTTTCCAATTCAATCTCCTACTTGGCTGGCGCAGCGACAGCCTTAGCAGTCTTTAAACAATGGTCATAGCTGTACACTCCTAGCGTCACGACGTTCAACTAAGATGAAATATTCCTATAATTCATTGAAAAATTAAGTGTATTACGTTGTACTGCAGTATACTAGCCAAATGATCTATTGTGGTCAAACAGGTCAGTATACTGTGTGATGTAGCTTTTATTGAGATTGCAGACATCTACAATTGTGATATTTAATACATATGCACTGCCCTTTTGGTTGCCCTTTCCTAAGGCAATTGTTCATAAGGTCCTTCGATGGCGGATCCACTCGTGACTCTCTGCATGTCTATTGAGCAGTGATATTATATATATATATATATATAATTTGTTGTTAAGCCAAATTATGGTAATCCTCTTATTAATTTCGGTGATATAATAGATATAGAACAACCTATTGTACTGTACAAGGTATACAAGTCGTTCTATGGAAATAGTGAAGCCCTCACTCTCCAAAAAGAAGGGGGCCCTAATTTTTATTGTTCCAGCCCCCACAAGGGAGGACAAATTGGGAAAACTTTTTAACAACTATAAATCTCCATTATCTACTCACTTGTTTCTCTCATAATCTTCCCCCTCTCTGCTCTCCCCCAGTCCACCTCTCTCTCTCTATACATGTATATATATATATATATTATCCCTAATTAATTCCATATATATAGTAATTGATACAATGCATCCAGAGGGTCACTTCGACGGATCGACAAAGCATTAAACCGATGATATTTCAATTCTAGTCGAGAATCCGTCGACGGATTAGTCTGGAAATCTCAATTTGTTTCTTGCCTTCAAAATTCACACCCACCCCATCCTCGCCGTGACTCGCCGAGGCGATCCGTCTGGGCGTCACGGTGGATCTTCGCACCAAGCAGGAAAGGCAATTAACCTAGTTCGCGATTTGATCGACACCCGCGCACCGATATTTTCATATCCAATAACCTGCTTATTGTTTTTGTCATCCCCTTGTCCGTTTACCTGATTACGTCATGTGTGATTTTGTCGGCCTCAGTTAGAGTCAGTTGGGTGATCCTTGATTACTATATTGTTGTACAAGCTGGGTGGCTGCTGATATTTGCGACTTTCGGTAGCATCTATGAAACATTCTCAGCTATATTTTAAAAACAGATGGTTGCTAAGGATTGAATGTTTCATTTAAATATCCCATGAACTTTACCAACGCTTGAGAACCTGTCCTCGTGAAATTGAATGATTTCCACTCTAGATACTAAATTTAATACCAAGACGAAGAATGTGAACCTACCTTTTCATGTAAACAACCACGACTGATAAAAGTAGTCCTCCGAAAAATATTCCCAAGGCAACGCCGATAGCCACGACAATGAGAATGCCTGCGAAACAATAAAAGAATTCTTTTTATCGGTGAGGACTGGGCCCCGCGTTAGACTCATTAATTGTGTGACAAGTGGAGGGGAAATTCAATCTCTCCTCCAAAGGGTGGCAATATTACAAACGTGCTACTCGCAAAGACCAATGACTCGCCTGAATCAGGACCTTGCTCATACTGGATGGATTAGAACAAAACATTTATTCAATATTTTCGGATGGTTCCCCGAATATTGATTTAAGTCTAGTTGTGCATCCCTGGAAGTTGAATGCATTATCGCGTGCTGTGCTACTGCAGCTTCTACTTTGGCATCCTTATGGAAAATCTACTAATCGAGCATGAATAATAGTGCTATACTTCATGAAACAGTTTTTATCAAATTGATTAAGCAAACAGGTTGTGCGTTACATGTGCGAACGAGCAACAAGGGACGGTTTCAACGTCTTGTAATGTTTCTAAAATGAATGGTTAGGGAAACTAAAGCAAAGGAGAGTATGCATAAGTAATACTTATTTGGAATGTCTCATTTCACAGGTGATCATGGCCCTCTTTTTTGTTCTGTTACTATACCATAATGTTGTTTGTCCTGGATAAGACACGTATGGTTATTTAAGTAGAAATTCTGTGTTAACTATTGCTTGTATGATGGAGAACGAGAATCAGCACCATTGACTTACCATACGGAAAGATGCCATCCTCTGAAAATACCCCGGTCATTATACTGCCACCGTCTGCAACACACAAAAATAAAACCAGATAAGTATAAGCTAAGCACTACAGCAATTAACTGTAGCAGTTGCGGTGTTCCCGGCTGGTCATTATGATGACGTACAACCCACCAATAAACCTACCAAGTCTAATTGGTATCTCTGGTGTAATGTGTCAATTCAACAATTATTTTTGAATAGGAAAATACTGGAAAGCCGTTTTCTACTACAAATATTCTTTTTAACAGTGTAATATTTATCTAGAGGTTATGGCGTTATATTCCTCTACCTACATAGGAAGCTCACTTTATGCTCCAATCTGAGCTATTACATTTACATGTTTTGGCAACCTCTTAGCATAATTATTAGAGGTGCATATCATTATCAGTCTATATAAATAGGATACCATTGACACAGAAACTGGCAGACCAGTGGCATATCCCTAACGATGTTGCCGCCTGTCGGATAAGTATCGACGATTTCTGAGCCGATCGACCACTTAAAAGGGCTCAGGTGACCATTATCTTTCTCAAGACATGCTGGGGGCGAGGCCGGCCACAAGAGGGTGTGGCTCTGTGAAGATGGTCGCGCCCCCTTCGACCGTTACCTTGGGTGGAGGAGATGGGACGCCTACAGGGGCAACGACTGGGCCTGCTTGTTACCATGGCATAAAGAATTCGGCCTTGAGGGATACTCCCCTTGATAGGAATAGAGGGTTCGGAATTAACTACAAGGTGTACTAGATTTGGCCTCCTCGTTTACCAAGTGGATCTTTCCATGTGTTGATCGATCCATGCATGCAAAGATACCAGCCCAAGACTTTCATGTGGTTATGGCCTTCAGGCAAGATCTAACACAAAAGGATGATTCAAGCTAACTTCACGAACGTGTTAATCGTAAGAGAATACAAAGTAGGTGATTTATCAAGTGTTATGCATTTCTGCTGGTCTCCAGAGGCCCCCTGCAATGATGCCAGCGGTGGGTGTTTATGGTTGGATCGGCTCATAACCATAACTCAGAGACTAAGTACTCCTATTTGGGTTAGCGCCTTCCTCATTAACAGACATTGTCGCACGTCCCATATTTCCAGCACGGACACATACATATATTAAGAAGCCGTCGCGAAAAATACAAACACATCAATAAGAATTAAAATTGGACAATTAATGTGCAAGACTCTCCATCACCCTTCCCTTCCTGTACTAACGAGAAGTCGCTTATAAAGCAACAGTGTCCCGAGGCTTAATGAGCTGGGCTGGGTGTCTTGACAGTGAGGGGAAGGGGGTGGGAGGGCTTTCCTTACCTGACGTGCAGTTGCCGACCTCGCCGATCCATTGCGTCCCCTTACAGGTGAGGTAGCGGGTCTGCCCCGTCTTGTTACACTTCACCACCGCCTCCTCCCCGTCTCTCTTGATCCACGATCCGCCTGGCACCTTGAGGTCCGGGCACCCGATGGCTGCAAGAGTAATGATAACGGATGACATGTCGCCTCATTAAGGCTTGACGACTTAATTAAACTTAGGACCTGCTAATTAGGGGGCTTGCTGGGATAGCAATGCAGACTGGCAAGATGGTGAAGCTGTGTGACTGGTGCCTGTGAGTAATATTTAGCCAGGACACTGTTGGATTGATGTGAGGAGGCATTGTTTGTGTTTCAAGAGATGGAAATATTTTTAGACCGTTCTCATAGAGAATGATATGTTTACTCAGATAATGCAGTATTTATACTGGCACGATGCTCCGTCGCCAAATATCATAGAACTAGTGAATTGGTTTGCTTCTTAGTTTTACAAATTCTGAGTAACAAAAGAAGAGATATTTTGTTGGTGATGTACATTCAACGCACACTATAGTCTGTATCTCCCGTTTATAGGATACAGCGGGCCTTTCGATTCTAGTTTATCTGTATGCATGAGTTGATGTTTTATTATTTTTTATCCTTTAACGTTACATTGCGGGCGATATGGTAATTAGTATTGCATGGGGTGACATCTTTTATAATAGATGTTCAGCATCTTTTTCATCGACCCTTTTAATGACTCAGGAGTCCTCTTTGTTCTAGATTTGTTCAGACTAGAATATGTTTTTAATTTATTTGTATACTCCTTCCATTATGACGATTGATGACACAAAGGGAAATGGTATACAACTTTGCTGAGATTGAAAACATGAAATAGGCATTGCATTAGATTTATCATACTTTTGTTTTATTATCCTATTTTATACACGTCAATTTAGGAATCCAGTGTCCACAGGAACAGTGTATTGGATTATTAGTAGTGCAGAAAAAGACACAATTTGATGTAAATAACACACCCAGAAACCAGCGGCCTATAATGATGTAGTTCATTAGCGGGGATAAATATGCAGATTGTCACTCATTAATCACCAAAGTCATGCATTGAACCACCATCAATCTACCCAACAGTCTGAGTCGGGTTCATCTTCATTAGTTTCCTTGTGCAAATGTACAAACGGTGACATGCGCATGCGTGCATAGTTCTCGCGTGACTTGGCGACCCCGGCGGCCATGTTTGAAGAGCCCAAGGTCTGAGTCTGGCCTTTCCGCCAGCTGCGCATGCGTCGCCTGCAGTCGTTTGGCTTTGAAGGGTACGCTTTGCGACATGCCGTGTTCCGGTTCTATCACGACAATAGAGTGTCCGACTGCCTGCCCCGATTCACCCCAGTCCTCTGATCGCGTCCATATCTCCGTGAATTTTGGCGCGGAAATCAGTTTGTCGTCTGCCTGTGTAACCCCCACGTCACAGCAGAGGCCGTTCTAAAGCATGCCGGTGCAGCTGCCTGTGGCCTTTATACCGCGGCTCTTCACATTGAGTGGGTGTCGGTAAATCTGGACGCCCGATTGGGGCGCGAGCAGAAAAGACCTGGCGGGAGGGAGGTAAGCCTGAAGGAGCTGCTCCTTGGATTGCTCAGTTTGTAGAGGCGGGTACTTGGCCCACTTTGCTGGCACGGCCCCGTGCGACTCACCGTAATGACCGACCAGCACGAACTCCCGGCCGCTGAGTGCGTTTCCCCCGGGAAGGACCAGGTAAATTCTCCTGTGCGTTATCAATGTGGCAATCTCGTGTGGGCTGATCATTTCACCATCCTCGGGGCCCTCATAAGCTAATTAAATGCTGTACACCATTAGTTCAGTTCGTGTTTTTTCTCTCATCGTATTCCTAATTTCAACATGCGAACCACAAATCTAGCTTGGCGGAAGAAGCGCTGGGGGAATCCCTTTGTTTTCATGTATAGATCCGTGGTTGTCTTGTACACCATCTATTCAAATGAGGTGCAAGGTGGATCTATGTATGCATGAGCCAACCATGAATTATTTTTTCTCTCTCCCTTCTCTTTTCATTCGGTCTACTGGCGCTGCTTTCCAACTATAGTGCCTTTCAAAAATCTCAAATGACTCATTGTGATTTTGCAAAATTGCGGCTGCAAAGTAAACAAGACTGCATTTTCAACTGGCAATCCCCATACAAATGCCGCGATGATTCCCCCTCTCTTATTCACCCTGCCTCCTCCATGCGCTATGCCGGCGCAGGAGAAACATCCGGGGGATAGGGACTGAATTGTTATTTTAACCAACCAACATGGGCGGGGGACCCTTTATAAAAGCTGGCCCGCGTTATGCTGGTAGAATGCTCCTTTTATGGAGCAGTGAAATCAGGCGTGTGGGATTGTAAACCGGATCGAAAGTGACAGAACGAAACGGCGACCACATCATCAGCGTCCCGGTGATTAGCCGGGTTGTGACTAAAACGTGGCCCGCGGACGCACGAGACGGAACGGACTGCATGTCGATCGGAATCCGACTGACAGGCTGTGGAAATAACAGGCGGGTTGGCACGGTGGTGCTGGGGCCGGTGGGCGAGGGGGTAATTCTGCGCTTTGTGCGGACAGTGTTCACTTGAGCGGCACTCGGAGGACCGTGCACGGCCTTCGTATTAATTATCCTCATGCCACATTACATTGAAATGTTGGAGGCCCCCGTGGTTTGGCTGTGGGGACTGTTGATGCCCTGCGGACATGTACTACCACTCGCCAACACGGCACCCCCGTCACAATCCCTCGTCCTCACCACCTCCATGGACCCCTCCTCCCTGTTACAAAATTCCTCCTAGTCTGCGAAAAAATATGTACTTCTAATCCCGAACGTTGTCGCAGCGCTGTGAGCTTTGACGTCACGTGCAGCGTGGTTAATCTACTTTTCACGACGGTTATTATGCATAATTTACGCCTTTGCAAACAGGAAGGATCTTGTCGCTGCACGGAAAGATTCATAGGCGCCTCGGTGGATATTTCTTCTATTATATTTTTTGAAGCGGAGGAGGTGCCATTGTGCAACCATAAAATATTGGTAAACTCCAGTTAGGGGAGGAGAGCAGAACGTGTCAGGTTTGGGTTGGTGGCCGGGGGCTATGTGTGCTACACTCAGTCCCGCGCGGTGCGGCGGCCCAACGTATCCCCCAGAGCTGTGCAGAGCGTGAGTAGTATATAAAGATGGAAGTAAAACCCAGGCTCAGCCACTGCACCTACATGGACAAATCTCTACGTCAAATATTCATGTTGGTTACTCCTATTCACTCAGTCACCTATTTCATGAAACCACAGCATTGTTTAATTGCATAAATACTATTGCACTTTATACAGAACGAATGCCTCTTTAGACACCTCTGGAGTGAAGTGTTTCACAGTGGGGAATTTATGACAGCATAAACCCACAATAAGTAGTACAACCTCAGGCCCGGCTTCTACTGAGCTCCAAATCGTCTACGATAGGCCTTACGATATACCTATGAACCGACTACGACGCACGCCGATGTTCCTAGTCTAGATCTTTGTGTAAGATAACGAGGTCTTCCCGATCGTCTATGATTTTTTTAAACATTATGCATCGTAGTGTATTGGGAGGTCTTAAATTTCTATCGTAGTAGGCGGAAATTCAAGCCTGTTTAATGATATAAATTCTCAAACGTAGGTCAAATCTATTCAAAACTCTAAATAGAGACTGTTTTGCTGCCTGTACATCCGCCTTAACATAAGTGAAACATACAACTGAATTTACGTTCCAACGCTGGTTGCTCGGTACCTTGACGCACTCTCATCACATATCTTGTATGCCAGTTATAACAAAGCCGACTAAGCGGCCTACCCACAATGCCCCTCACGCCTAACGACCCCTAGCGGTGAGCACCATCCGCTGCCGGAAGAATATTTCTGACGACTTCCGTTCGGGAAATTGGCGCTGCATTCCACTCAGGAAGCTCTGTTCTATCCATAGGGGAATGTCACGAGAATGGAAGGGGTAGGCGGCGGGGAGGGAGGGAGGGAGGGCGTTTTAAGGGGCTTACCTTCGTACTTGAGCAGGAAGTAGCCCAGTGTCTCCAGGGTACCTCCGCTGACCATCTGCACGTCGATGACGTTCCCCCTGGAGACGTAGACGGACGTGTGGCGCTGCAGGCCGTCGCAGAGCGTCATGCGCCGCTTGGAACCGTCTTCACGAACTTCCGCCAGCTCGTAGCAGATGTCGGAGCGCGAGACTCCCGCGCCGCCCTCGGCCGCCGCCGCCGCGTGCCCGATTGCGAAGTTGTAGAGCGTTAGATTCACCCTTTGACCTTTGCTGACCTCTATCCGCCAAGGACAGTCGGTAGAGCCAAACCCACTCTCGACAGTCTGCAACGACGCGATGTAGCCGATGGGTCCCGTAACTTTGATCCGGTGGTGGCGTGCGCAGTCAGTCTTACTTCCGGTTGCCACTAGAAACACAAAATGACATGTCAATGATTAGACAATGAACATCACTACTAATCATAGGTAGAAAGTCTGATGGGACTCAGAATGCATGTAGACAGGGAGGTTTGGGGACTTGGGAGAACATGGAAATCCCACTGAGAAGATTTTACTTTAAGGTGGGTTCTAAGGCCTGGCGTACACCTACTACGATAGAAATCTAGACCTACCGATATGGCACCGATACAAAAAGCAAATATCAGAGACATATTGGGAAGGTGCAAAATCGTAGACAATTGTCAAGACATGCCAATCCACCACGCATCGTATGGGATTTTTTCGGTGCCTAATCACAGACTTAAACGTGGTCAACTGCCCCGATATTAGATGACCATCCGACGCGATTTTGACTTTTTTTTTTATCAGGAAGTGCATGGTAGACTGTATCGGAGCCATATTGTAGTAGGTGGACGCCGGGCCTTACAGTAGACCCTATTTTGAATCTGGGCTGGCCCTAGATGATAAAAATATTCATGACGAGACGTTTATGTCTGAACACATAAAATGTACTGCTCGATTCAGAATGATCATGTTATCAGAACGATCATGTTATCAGAAAAATTACTGCTAAAGGCCATTACACAATGTACGATCTTCGAACATGAATGTTCCTTTCTCAGCGACAAAAAAACAATAGTAAGCTCAGTCTAGGCATCATAACGGAGTTGGTCAGTGTGGCACCTCCCTCTTGAAAATTGGGGAAAATACCCCTCTGTGGACAAGTACCTTTGTTGCAAATGAATTGCAGTCGGATGTCCCGAAATTGGGACCGATAAATTATAGAACCTGTTCCTTCCCGTTGTTTCATACAACCCCCATGAGGTGTTCTGATGTCGGCCCGTAATTAGCATATATAATTGCTGGGTGAGGAGTTATTAGAGGTTCCACACACGGAATAAGCGGTCAGATTCTGTCCCTTGCTGATTCGTGTCCCCAACCCGGCGTTTACACTCGACGATTATACACGGCGATTCTTGAACCTGACGACTTTCAGCCGTAAAAGTCTAGAAATCGTCTAATGTAAACGCTAAGCGTGTGGCAACTGCAGATCGTCTGGTTACGTCTGGTTACGTAATATGGCACCACCTCACGACTATTAGAGACGCTTTGACCTCGGCGACTATTTTAAGCAGGCTTGAATTAGTCGTCTACAGGGGCTGCGATTCTGTGAAAACAGAGCCGTCGACCCCCTGCAAAACGTGTGCTTTGCTTCAAGACATCAGGGGATGGGGGGGGGGGGGGGTGTGAGGGGGGGCGGATAGGTGTGTTGGGGGGGTGGGGGTCAGGATAAGTTAATTTTTCTAGGTGTTTTGTGTTGGGCCAGGGAGTGATTTTTTTGTATCATTTGGGCAGGGATTTATATTGGGAACTAGGGAGGGGGAGTGCTTATGTTATCTTCATTTCTGCAGGGGGGGGCTTCTTTTATTTTAAAATCATGAGATGGTGATAATCTTTTTGGATACATTTTCGGGGGGGGGGGGTAAAAAGGGGGCAGGGTACAATTTTATTCGGGGGGGGGGGGGGATTATTGTATAATAAATATTGGTAGGGGACCTATTTTAGTAACTCGGGGGGGAGAGGGGGGGAAATTTTACCTAAATTTTTAATTTTTACACAGGGGGATTTATACAGAAATGCCTAATATTTGATAGGGGGATTTTTGAAGAAAAACTAATTTGGGGGGGAGGGGTAGGAAAAATATTTCAGTTGCTCCTGTGATGGGGCAGGGGGTGATTGTTTTTGTGGGGATTTATATTGGTGTTGATTTCTATTGATTTCTATTTTTATATGGAGGACTTTTTGAAGAAATAATTTTTTTTGGGGGGGGGGGATTAGGAAAATTCTTTTCAGTTGCTTCTGTATAGAGAAGGGGATGATATTTAGTATTATTATAGTGGGTGTAAACACCGATTTTACAGTGTATGCCCATGTATACACACACAAAAAAACTACAGGGGACAATTTCTAGGGGGGGGGGGGCAAATACCCCTATACCCCCCCCCCCCCCCTGGTTGTACCCTGATGAATGGCCATATAGACCTGTAGGTACACCCAAGTTAACGCGATTAATTTCCGATGTCTGTTTCTACTGAAAGTCGTCAGTGTGAACGCTCGAGTCCATTCTGAAGCTGACGACTTTTGCGGTGGACATTGCCACCACCTGGCGACTATTGGCTGACGATCTACAGTCGCCACGTATTAAGTCGTTTAATGTAAACGCTGGGCAAGTTGACCAACAAAGAGACCTGTAACACAGTCGCTGGGGTAGAAAATCGTAATGATATCGCACAGTGTGGACAGAATTGCTTAGGACTAGCTCCTACCCTCCACCCTTTCTGGTATCACACTGTGATGGTCAAGACCCTGTGCAAATTCGCCTGAGATAAGGGGACGTTCGAAATGAAATCGTACACTGTGTTTTCCACTTAATACCAATGCCCTGAATGTACAATTCATTTAACAAATGACATCTTCTGAAAGATTCTCTCACGATAGACATCACCTTTATATATAATGTACGATAAAGAGCGAAATCGATACCTATATATATGTATCTATAGTAACTTTTATTTTATTAGGTAATGGGAAATATGTTGCTTAAGGATCAATCACTCCCACCCCACCACCCCAACCCTAGTGACCTTTATCAGTGCACTTCGATAATACACTTTATTCATAATTGCACCTCAAGGCCAACCCAAACTATGTACGTTAATGGCCATTGGCAATACATGTAATGTGTCCACAGCGTCATGCAAACGTGCTTTATCGGCGAGTTAAGTACATTGTTGGATTAATGGCTTTTGTGGGTTCCTTATAGTCTAATTAAAACCACATCGTTAAGCGCAAAATCACATAGTAAACAATATGGAGAATTGAATGTCACTAGATTTGATAAAAAGCTATGGTTTTTTTTATATCCAATATTCAAAGAAAACACTTTGCCAAAGGGCAGCATCGTCTACTCGTTGTGTGCAATACACAGGGCGGTGTCATAATTCAAAGGAAGGCCGGAGAAAATGAAAAGCACAGATAGGTTTGATGTATCCACATGGTTTAGCTATGTTTTCATTATCATTTTCATTGAAATAATATCAGCTCTATAATGCATCTTTGTGTACTTAATCGAAAGTCAACGTAAGGGAATACCACATGCATGTGGCGGTTTGAACCGGCACTCGAAAGAAATTGAAATGGCGTGGTATTAGCTTAATAGAAAGTAGGTAACCTGAAGAGCTCTAGAATGTGAACTATGGGCCCTTTAGGTATGATGAACATTAAAAATATGTATTGATTTGGATTCATTTGTTGGAATTAGAAAGAGGAGAGGGTGCAGTGGGATGCCGTTGTATGGCTAGCAGAGGGGCGTGGGTCTGTGAAGGGCTGCGGTGATACTAGATACCGCACATCAAACAAGGGGCCGTCGCTATAAAAGTGCCGCCACCGCCGAACAGGCCATCCAACCTGGTATCAAAATTCAATTAAGTTTCTTTGATGTGATGAGTGGTTGTGTAAGGTAAGCCGACCTTTAATTTGAATGTGCGCCGACCTGTGCGAGCGCACGAAGCGCCTGCAATATACACAAGGCGGGGCCCCCTGAAAGCAGCCGTCTGTAGATATACGTAATCAGAGTAGAATACAGACCCTGGAGGATCCGACCATGAGTGGGCGATCACGCAGGGTGCTTTAATAGACGGCCGCCGGCTGTTGTACCACTAGCCCTGCTCCTCAAATCAACAGAAAGCTGTAGGGGAATTACTTATACTGAGCTGTCTTATCGGCTGGTTTTTTTTCTATAGTACGGCGCAAGGGCTGGTCATGAAACTCAAGGTTATTGGGGAAATACAGGTAGCCAGCGGCCGGCAATGGTCAGAAGAGGCTTTATTTCAGTCAATGGGAGACAGGTGGATGACGAATTACAGGCAGTATGTAGATGGAAGAAAGATGGGAAGGGTATTTGCAGTACGAGGGCCAATTCATGAAGAGGAGGGAGGGCAATTGAGGTATAGAGCTGGTAATTTGAGGAAAAAATATGTCTGTCTGAAGTGGCGGCAGAAAATGGCCAAGGTTTCTTTATACTTTATACTTTATATTGACAAAAAACATATTCATATGATGGTTATCATACCTGCAGTTAAAATATTTAAAAAAAACATAGTAGGCTTCGATTAAATGACATTTTCAAAAATTTCAAACATATTCAGTTTTCAAGTTTTCGCTAAACAGTCGGTATATGTATTTTTCTGTGCATGTACCCTTTCATAGAGAGGGCATGGTTTTCTTTCATAATTTCATCGGATTAATAGGGTTGATTATAAGATATAGAAATAAGGTGGTTTTTGCTGCATGGGGTGATATGGAGGTGGAAATTGAGGGAGATGGATGGAAATTGAGGGAGAGACAAATAGTGAGAGGTAACCAGAGAAGGGGTGGATTAAAGAGGCAAAAATAAGGAGGTAGCGAGCTATATATATGTAGATAGCCTGCTTCAGGCCGATGATGTGACACTCTTAGCAGCACGAGACTAGTTGAATGTGTGTCAAACTATAGGTACGTTACCTATAACTGGAGATGTGACATATTAGAGTGACTTTTTCAGGCATAGTACGCTGGGCTGAAAGTGTGCCATCTTTGGTTGATTGTTTCTATCCTCCTGCACGCGGCGGGATAGGCATTGATGGCGACATTGATGGAGACAATAAAGATAATATAAATAGGCAGTGTGACGTATGACGACGCTTAATGCACTGACATGGTAAGGGTAGGATGTGATATTTAGTGTAAAGGTGGGGCGGACTCCAAGGGCAACAATTCCGCTACTGCTTTTATAATATTCGCAGTCTTGGTAAATTTATAGCATATGCATATTCACGAAGTGTGATCTAAATTATATCTTTTGGTGGTTTTCTATTGGCGTGGTAGGGAGCTACATTGAGTTTGGGCCGTCGCCCGGCAATTTCCACGGGAGGTAGACAATCTGATAAGGATTTATCAAAGGATGGAAGGGGGAAACATCAGGAATACCGCCCTGCGAGATCAATCTAGTCGTTTAGTGCCATCTATCTTTTTAATTTGCGGGTTTATTTTGATTTAATGGATTAAATGGAGGCTGCGGCAACCACAGAATCGGTCTTCTAGTCGTACCTGCCTGCCAGCTATCTGGAAGATAGGCACCGTCGCGGGGAGCCATTTCTATCTCAAAATATACGAGCTCGATGACCTCAGGTGATGTTAGCTGCTCAGGGTGAACCGGGTCAACGCACAGCCACAGACGAGCACCTCTATAACCGTATATATAGATGCACAAACACTCACAGGTCTTTCACCCCGGTCATAATGGGATGTTAGAAAGGCGGATATGTGCGCGCACAGAGGAAGGGCCACACAGACATAAACTGGAAGAAACACCTGCGCACCGATGTAGACAGAAGTAAAATGTTAATTCACCGTGAGCAACTTTGCCCTGTGCTACGGGTGGCGACTAGAAAAGCACAAAGCCTCGCGGCTTCAAAAAAGACAAACACACTGTATATGTACAATAAAGGAGACATCCCGCAGGAGGGATTGAAAGACAAACACAATTGGTAATACAGGGGGGATTGAAAGACATGTGGTGATATACTCTGAAGGCCACGGCTGTTAAAGCTGCGAGCTAAACGGGAAAGTGTCAAAGGTTGGCTTCAGTGCCTTTTGTTCAGTGGCGTCAATAACGGGATGATATATGTCATACTGATAGTCTGCATTGCTTGCGGCTAGAGCACAGCGCCACTAATGAGGCTGCACTAATTGACGATAGTTGATGGGTGACGCGTCTCAATTGCATAAAAAAAGATTGTATACATTAATAGTTCATTAAATGTTGGTCAGGTAGATCTATCGCGCTGGCGGTGTCATCGCAACCAACAAACACATCGTGAAAGCGATGCGCGGTTATTATGTGTGTTTTTTCTCACCTGTCACTTTCACCTGTCGAACGCTCTTAATAATGTTAATCACCAGAAAAGAACAGAGATGCAAATCGGCTCGGGAATAACGCGTACTGTGTTTGACAATTCATTTTAACCCCAGTCGAGACAGAGTGGAACCATTGTCAGCGTTGATCGAGACGAGTCTGACTCAGCGGTTTTATTATAGAGACTCTTAGCACCACACCCACCCATACCCCCTCCAATTACCTCCTGCCAGTCGGCATTCACTTGCCCTCCAGCAACCCCCGAACTCTAACCCAAACGTGCCGGCCACACAGCTCCCCGGATGTAATCAGCGTAATGCGCACCTTTCAGGCAGGTGTACTTGGCCTGGAGGAAGCTGGATATATCCTCCGGGCAGGGCTTGTACTTCCGGAGGCTGTCATCAAAGACGGAGAAGCTGCACGAGCTTCGCCCGGAGCACCTGGAGTCCACGTAAGGTAGCACGTCCATGGCACAACCCAGGTAGCCGTAGTTACGTTTGACACACCTGCCTCGCTCCATACGCCCGTACTTAGCCTGCTGCATGATGATGACTTCTCCCGGCGGACACTGGGCAGTGAAGTCCTCCCACTGACAGTAGTTGATGTCTCCTAAAGGATAGACAATAAACACAAATATTAGAATACAAAGAGTTGCCATAAATTGAACTAAGGGGAATCACATCAAACGGTACATATCAGCTAGGAACTCAAAAACTGTAGAAACAATGAGATCTCCATTTAGAAATATTGAAGGTCACCTGCCCGTACAGTTAATCATTATGTATATGTCTCCACACGGATTTCTATGAGATACTGCCCGCTGCTAGGTGTACAGTATAATGTTCAGGCCCACTGTCTGACTGTACATAAAATGGCGTTTTTGCGTGATTTTCAAGGATTTGATAACAAGGAAACACAATTAGTGAGCCCGTAGCGATGGCTGTTTTCAGCCTTTCATTCCTGAAGTTGTGCGACGAAAGACCTCGAACAGCCATCACAATTGGCTCATCAACTATGTTTCCTTATGTTAAAGTTGATGAAATGTTAATGGTAAAGTACTTTTTCTTTTGCATTAAAGACGGGTACTTCTGAAGCTTTTCTAGATAATTCCGATAGGACATGATGTAAGGCACATAAGTTGTTGTATGGCCTTTTTTAAGCTCATCAACTTTCTACTACGGTAGATTACCAGGTGATGTGGTACATTTTACCAAAATATGCGAGTCATGATTCTAACTTGTCTGTACTTTTGTTATTTCATTGTCTGAATGAAGTAAATAATTTACACCAGTGAATGGTGTTACATACCATACCGCATACGGCCTACACTAGGCCCTCCCTATTGCAACAGTTTCGAGACCTTGGGTATATTGATCAGTCTATAAACATGTTGTAACCTTTATTCACTAGATACAGACTATAGATTCTCCCTTCAATTATCGATTGTTGTATTGCCTAATTTGAACTGTCAACCATGCACTGCAAAGAAATATAAGGGAGGAAGTAACAAAGGATATAACGTTTTTATATTGAGGCCTCTTAAAAACCAAAATGATAATTAGATAATTAAACAAGTCTTTCTGTACATGCCATCATTGTTACGTTTTGGTGTACTATTTCTCTGCCATGAATACAGGCAGGGATCACCATTGTACGCCGCATCTCTGGGGAGCAAGTCTCTGATTGTATTCACATCCAGTGAGCTGCTTCAGTGTCATTCAGAAAGAGTCTCTGTCACCAGCCAGCATTGTCCAGACACCTGTAAGATTGATCGTCTTATTGATCGGCAATAGGCAATTCTATAGGCTCCTCTTGTCGTTGGCACTCCGACAGCCGGTATCAAGCAATCCCCCGCAAAGGAACATTTATATGCATATTGAATATGATTCAAAGACATCTCTGGCTTTTTACCCCAGCCTCTCTAAGGATATGTGAATTTTTCTCCCATATTTATTCGGTCTCATCAATGGCTCCGGTGGAGTATGAATATTTTATCAATATTTCAAATTGAAACTTATTTTCTGTTTTATTGGATGTGCTGGCTGTGCTCTTGTCTGTCGCCTCAGGGGAGATTATGGCATTTACACCGACCCACATTGGGACTATCCCTCGCTGGAACGAAGAGGTAAACATGTAAATCCAGTGCCCAGATGTGCCAGCGACCGATGGGGCTGGCTGCGGACTGCAAAGCCCCCTTAACGATTACAGATAGTCTTGGCTATCAGGGGGGAAGGATAGCCGTATACAGTCTCAGTCGTTTAGGGTTATGGTGGTGAGTAACTCACTGGATAAAGAGGTCTGTTGGGTCCACTTCTCAGTGCATATCAGAGTAGCTCTGTGCAAGGCAAACAAATATATAGACCTTATTCTAGTTCTTCTATGGGAGATTATATGTGGGCGCTCACCCTAGTGAACGAATTCAGTAGCTCCTTAAATGTCAGTGATTTGATGGGAGGGTCGCCAAGCTATTTCTTGCGTTACCTTTTCCAGACGAAAGCATGTGTATATGATTGCATTCTATAAATTCTGCCTATGACAGTTCGAATAGCCCATTTCTATTTTGTTTCAGCAAAAGGTCCGTTGGTGGTTCCTGACTGTAGATCGGTGTCAGCCAATGGAAATAGGCTTTTAAATAGAAGACCCCAAAAATTCTACACCGTTTTTGTCGGCCGATGGAAACTGGCCTTATCAGACCATGTCTTATGTCCGACCACGTGATAGTCAACAAACCGGATCTGAGCCACTCTCTTCTGATTTTCCTAATCTGATACATTGTCGGCAGCTCTGAGGAAAGTCTCACACTAAGACAGAGCCCTAGTGAGTTTGTGTATTTCAGTTATCTGTATATCTCAGTGGGCATGAGTTCTGTTTACACCTTTCTATGTATGTATGATATTCAGACTAAAGAGAATTATATTACTAATGACATGTATTCCAACATGCCGTTCGATAAGCGTTGATCGGAGGTGGAAGAAGTAAAATGGAGTCAATCTAACTACCGATAACTCCAAAGAGATTAGAATTACTTTCATAATTTATAATATGGAAATATATTGGATGGTCTATGACTTAGAAGTGCATGTATACTTGCACCTCAAACCATAATATATTCATATAATTATAGATACGATAGGGAGCTCATAATGATAACATACACGATGTCTGGAGTTGCTCCCTAGTAGTTATCTAACTGACATTATAGAAATTAGTATGTCTCTCTGGATAGTTTAGACTCCGAATGACCATTTTACATGAATGGCTCTCATAAAGTTCTTTGCTTGGATCATATACATATATATATAGATACTTCATTAAGGCAGACCATATTACCTTAGACTTTATGGAAGCCATTAAAAGAGACCCCGGACTCGAGCAGCTTTCAGAGCATAGCTAGAAGCAGCTCTCCAGCCACTTTGCACAATGTTTAAACCGTTCATGCTCACAGGAACCGCCAGTGGTGGGGAGCAGCTATGCGTCGACATCCGTTTCCAGGCCCTGTCGAACAGAAAAGTTTACTCTATGCACACGGACAGATTCTTGCGTGGGCTCGAGATCAGAGGAAGCATTCAGCCCAGCCATGTATAAATAACACCTCCAGCGGGCGGGCCCTGGTGAGCGGTGGCGGCGGCGTCGAATTCTCACGCGCACCGACTGAGCGGGCTGACCGGGCCGGCGTTCGGCTGACCTTTAGATGGCTTCCCATTACCGCGGCGCCGCCCCTCCGACGTGGCTTCCCGCGAGCCGCCACTTCCGGCCGCGCCACAATGTTCTGTATCTGATTGGTCAGAGAATGCGCGGGAAATTGGACTCCGCGCAGGCGTATCGAGCCGTATTGACCTCGGCGTCGGCGATGTTGATGACCAGATTAGAGAGCTAGATGTGGATCATACGGTACCCGTGTTGAAGGAAGCCCGGCCGGAAAGGGTGAATGGTGGGTTAGAGGAGGAGTTGTTTTTGGGGTTTGTGTGCTGTGCTGATTAGGCACATGGTTTCCAATCTAAAGCATGAATATGACTGGAAACGAAGCACGAAGCATGCCTCCCTCCTTGCAATATTATTCTTCTCTCAATATGGCATTGCCACGCTTATCGCCCTCCTATCATCTCACTTCCCTCTCGAGATATTATTGTCAAGAACCTCTGAAGATAACATTGTCATTTCCTTCTGAACCGGAAATCATAGTGACCCTGTCAATGCTAAGTTGGAGTTTCTTCTTTGATAAGACATTGAATTATCCCTATCAAAGCAGCATTATGATGCATCCCCAACAGAATACTGTTATGGTTCTATTCATGATAAATTGCGTGTTCCGATGCTGAAATTTACCCCGTGTCTTTCAATAGAACAAATATATGTCTTTGTGGCATAATTCTTTCTTCATAAGCTATCGGTCTGTCCCTCTAAGTGAGATTGTATGTTGCTTCTATCGATGCAACGTTACCATGTCTCTCTTGGTGGAACATAGTTATGTCTTTGTTGAATTATTGTTTTGTTCCTTTCCAAAAAATATTGTCGTATCTCTAACAATGAGTTGCTGTTGCGTCTCTCAGTATAAAAAAATGTCATATCTCTCTGCATAGGGCGTCGTTATATATCTCGCTGACCGGAACATTGTTTTGCCTTTAACATTTAACAAAGGGACAGTGTCGTGTCTCTCTTAATGATCTATTGCTTTCTTCACTAGGCATTGCCATGTATTTCTGGCACGAATATTCAAGCTCGGGTTGTTCCAAGCACGTTGACGGCGCCAAATTATAAGCCTAACTAGTGAGTTTTTCAGTCTATCGCACTTGCTGTCCCCCTCCTCCCATCCTCCCATCCACATCAGTTATATCCCCCTTGGCGTCTGCCTCTTCCTGACCCAGCACCGACCTGCTGACGACGATGGCGTCATGGCAACTGGATGCTATTAAGATGGCATCACTGTCCGACTAGATCAGAATCACGGCCAGTAAAGACTACCAGGCCCCGGTACGCACCCCGGCCAGCCTCCGCCTAATTCCGCCACCAGACACATGGGACGGCGCGGGGCTATCGCAAACCCTCCCCCACCCAGCCTTCAGCGCCGTCCCCACCTCCCGCCGCCTGATCTCATCATGGCGCCATTCTTTTCGTATTATCTAGTCGACAGTAATAGCGGTCAGCGCAGCCCGGGGCCGAAATAAGCGCCGGGTACAATCTGCTACGCCCGGGGGAGGGAGGGAGAGATCGGTGCAGGGATGGAGGGAGGAGGGGGCAGTGCACAGAGGGAGGGATCCGGGGGTTGCGGGGGAGGGGGAGGCAGAAGTTACCCTCTAGTTTTTTAGCATCGCTTTTTTGTAGGACTGAGTTTGTTCGTTGTTCCTTTTTTCTCGGACTGGCTGTGCAGAGGTCTGAATGAGTGACTCGAATAGGCGAGTTGGTGGTTCGATAGAGCAACGGGCAGGTGTGTAGATCAATGGGTGGTGATATGAGGAGGGTCTTGTTACATAGAGGTTCAAATGACATGCAGGTATATGCTGACCTAAAGGCCTGAAGTAGGGGAGAGAGGTGAAATAGATGAAAATATTTAACCGAGTTCGTATCTAGAGAGTTGGCTTCTCTATACACCTTTATTTTACACGTTTGAAACTCGGCGCTATCTTTATAGATAACAGAGATATGGTACTTCTTGATTCATGTGTCTGTACACAGCTAGGATTTTAGAGATTCGAGATCGACCCGAGTAATCAATGAATGTGTGAATATAAGGCTTGACTATTTTGTATCTATGTAAATTGTGTATATCGTAAATTAGTTTTGAGCAGTTGAAAACAAAGCCTCCAGGCAAATGTAAACAATCAATAACCTTTGTCCCCCCAAAAAACCTTAATTTCCACAGAATCCATTATATTCTTGTCATGGTTATTTTAGCCAAATTGTACTGAATACCTAATTTTCAATTTTCAGTCCACTGATTTCAGAGGAGCTGCCCATGTCTTCACTATTGTGAAACCTTTTCACACTGTGTACTAAATACATTTAAACGCACTTGAATAAACAATCACAATGTCTTGGTTTTTATCTAGACCTATTCAGAGCCAATTGTGATTAGATTTTGTGAATAGTTCCCTCCAATAAAACATTTGAAATGAAAGGCCTCGTATTTCAGTCAATCGAGCAATGAAAGTATGAAAAAGATAATGAACTGGATTCAATGATTGTGCTATATATATACTGATGATACCATCTCCGTCTTGAATGTATGTGTACTTACTGTGTAATGGGGTTTGGCGTGGGAATAAAACATGACATGAGATTTCCTGTCACATTTATATTAGAACTTTTATAGTTAATGCCCCCCTCGTTTGTGTTATTGTCATAAAGTAAAGGGTAAAGGTTTAGATAATATGGTATTGGTGCATGGTACGTGTAGGCGTGGGAGACTAGGGATTATACGGGTGTTGCATGTGACCGTTATTTGCTAATCTAGAACGGCAGGGTCAGAGTGACTGGCGATAATTTGGACGTGGGAGTGTTGACGTGTGGGCGTGTGTGGTTATGAGCGCAACTATGTGAGAATGGGGCGCGTGTGCATTTATAGAGGGTTAGACTGAGGTTAGTACTGATAGGAAGAGGCATGAGGGTACAGGTGTAAGTGTAAATGCCTGTCTCAGTAGGAGGGGTTGGAGAGTGGGGAATGTGAGCTAGATGGGGTGAGCGGGTGAGCGGGGTGTGCACGGGGCACTGGAGGAATGACGGCCGACTGACTGGGCGCGCGCCACTGCTATGGTATGTATGCCGGCGTGTCCGCCCGGTGGCCTCCTGAGCAACATGAGCAGTTCAGCGAGCTGCTCAATGTGCAGCCAATTGCTGCTGAGAGAAGCCAAGTCACATACACATCCATGTGATGTTATGCTCCTCGCAGTCGCACTGCCTACAGGGACAATCGCCGCTAAACCCACAGACTTGTGTATTGTGAGCAAATAGATGGTGAGGATTTACGGGATCGGGCGGATGTCTTCTGAAGTAGTTGCCATGTTTCACTATGTACTGCCCCGACCTGAGTCAATGAACCTGTGAATCACCCGGCAACCGGTGTGCAATGTAGGTTTTTAAAGAAAAGTAGCAAAGTGATTCAGCTCGGATTATAGACAATTTTAACGAGGGATGGATCTAAAAAATGAGGTCATTAAAATTGTCTATCTAAAAACATCCCCTCGGGATGTATATTTTTTCAAATGCAGAGGAAGGTCAAGTGGATTGTTAAATGGGAGGGGGTGTATCATTGAATTTAATTATGTTTGTCCCATCTGTTTACAAGGTTCCAGGGGGCATAGATACGATGCCTAAAAACTATCGGATCAAACTGGGTTCAGGTGCGCTGTGGTTCCACCACTGAGGGGCTTTTTGGTTGTTGTACCTTCAGGGACACGCGGCGGTGGTGTATAAACCCCCTGCACGCCTGCACCCCGACCACGCCAGACGGCCGCGCACACATGACTAACCCGCCTCAGAGGCGACCGACGAGCACCGACCTCGACAGCTTCATTAAAAGAACAAATTGATTAATCATTAAGGTTTGTCGCCGCAACCTCCTTTTGCTGTGTTCAGTGGGGTGGATATGAAGGCGGGGGTTGGAGAGGTGTGTAAGGGCGGGGTACCCCATATACCCAGCGCGGGTCTATTGTACATACCCGGGCGTTGTCCCCCAGGGGCAAGGGCTTCTGCAATGAGGCAGGGAGACTGGATGTATGGAGAGGGGAACATGACGGGTGCGTTGTACGTAAAGCGCCCGCGGGTTGGTGGTGGTTGAGAGTACAGGAGGTGTGGGGTGAAGTCAGAGGCTGGGAAAAACTAAATCACATACCAGAACCATCTCCTGTCCTCACGTTATTAACGCCGTCAAGGGCCGTAATGAATTGGCGTCTACGCGATGTTGTAGAGGTGGTAGGGGTGGGATGGGTAAAGGGTGGGTGGGGGAGTTGGGGGCGGTGCCGACAAAGGGAGGACACAGATAGAGCCGTCAACCGAGCAGACAAATACAAACTGCGTAATGCCCCCTTGCCGTGACGGCCACTGATGACACGGTGCCCGTGTAACGACGTGTCCCGCCCCTCCGGCACTGGGATCAAAGCAATCAGGTGCTTCCAGGCCACCGGGCCCCCTGTCGCCCGCTAAATTGTCAGTTTATCTGCCAGTAGACAAGTCACATGTCCGGCACGCTTATTCAATCCAGGCCCGGCTGACAAGGTATTGTTGGCCACCGATCGCCCAAATTGGCGTTCTCCATGCTTGACGGGGCTGACCACAATATGGCCGCGGGATAGAATTATGGCACCATCCCGAACCCCCCCCCCCATCAAATGGACCCAAGACTCCAGGGGGTGCGTCTCAGGAAGCCCGCTTCCTGCTCCGACCCTCAGTATACCCCTCCTCCTACACCCTCCTCCAGGCCAACAGCGGAGCCGTGTCCTCTGCCAAGACTGTGCCGCCTCCTGGCGGACAATACAGCCGTATCCAAGGTAAACCTCGCGCACGCGCACTCCTATTGATCCCTGTGACAAATGGCGCCCTCCCCGGTGGGACTTTCTTCACTCGGTTGCCATAGCAATGACAAGGCGTTGTGGGAAATGAGTAACCGGTGCTATTTGTGCCCGGCTCGTCTGGACGCCCCACTCACTAATCATTTCCGGCTACTTCTGCGGCACAGGATTTCCCACAAGGTTTCTTGATAACAACGCATGCGTTACGAGGCACTGGCATCTATTGGAGATAGAAGGTGCCATGGGTGTCGGCGGCTGGTGGCGGCTGAACGGAGCATAGAGTGGCTGAGGGGGCTAAACAAAGATAAAAGCCAAGTCCTAATATTTCATATCGGTTGTGGTTATTATGGGATACTCTGGCGCTCGGCGGCAACTTGTTATCACGCTTCACCTCACACTGGGTCCATTGAGAATCCCAGCGGCGGACGGAGCGAAGTCCAGACTCAGCCGCATGTATCGACGCCGGCGCCGCCGCCGTACTGCCAACGACCACCACAGCTAACCGACCACAACCCAATCACCACCTGACACTGCCAGACCAACGGGCGACCAAAACTCATCCGACTATCACCTGACCAGAAGGCTCGTTGAACACACCGAGCGAGTCTCCGGAGTCGCCAACAGAATATGGAGTCGCAAAAAGAATGTTTAGCGGCTCAGAATCAATAATCAGGCGAAATATGAAATAATAGCTTACATATGGTCGCCATATTATGTTGGCGACTCGAGACGGCTGCCTTGACTCGCTTGTTGCATTTTAGCCTTAAACCATTACCCTATGCTTCTAGACCACTACCTAATGTTTCCATACCACTACCACCGCACCAGACGCTGCCTGACAAGATACTGCCTTACCAAAGCCCAACCTTCACCTGCTCAGCAGCCACTAGCCTACTTGACAATATCCGAAATACCTCGTGACTTCTACCACCTGAACACTGTCTGATATCCTACAACTTTATCGCGAGATCTGGCCGACTAACTTGATGAATAGCCCCTGAATACTGTTATTACCATACAGCTTCTTCTCAATATACCACTAGATGCTGAATCCGATCAGTCCGACTTACACCACGATAACCACACTGTGCATACGCGTCTACACTCCTTAGTCGCCGAGAGCCAGTTTGCCTGTCACATCGCCCACCACCACCAACCTCCTGCATGTTGCCCATGTCGGGAGAGTGAAAGGGAATGAGGCAGGGTGATGTACACACGTATTCAGGCCCGTCGCCCCTTTCCCGCCGATCGATGCCTATATGTCAATGGCGTAGATTTACGACCAATTTATGACACGCCCGACAATGGAATTGGTAATTAATTTACACTGGGCCGGGTGTCTGATCCGCCGATAATGTTTGCTGTCGGTGCCTTACGGGAGTGGTCATTAATTAGGGCGCGTGGTCGGCGCGGGTCCCTTAAGGGGGCGGGCCCATCTGTGAGACTCTGTGGGATCTAACTGGCCAGGCTCCGTGCAGAAGCCCAGTGCGCTTTGTTGCGTGATTATTCCGCATTTACGGTCGTGTTTTTAAGGGATTATTCAGGCTCATGTACTACAAATAGGTCGGTTCTCTACAGGCCAGGTAAGGGACCTCGCCCTCCCTCCATATTAATTGGTAGCGGTGCACCACGGGCGCGCCCCGAGACAATGTATCAATTAACACGACCAACTGAGGTGTGCTTAGCCCGGCTGTCAAAATATCTACACAACGCGGCTGGATCTTAACTAACAATACACACGTGGGTGGTGCCTCATTCTGCCGACCCCACTACCAGTACGGAAACCTTGGGAAAAACACAGTTGTTCGCCTGCCCAATCGTCTGAAATCACCGGCTAAGTCGTGCGCTTTGAGCAGATGTTCACCCCTCTAGTCCCTCACTCTACAACTTTCTTTGTAGATATTACCTTGGGAATGACAGCAGAGTGCTTCTCCTTTGTCGAGAAACCGAGGCGGACGATTATAATCGAGTTCTGAAGAACATGTAGACGGAATAACTCTCAAGAAATACCGAATTTGCATTCTAAATCAATTTGGCCCTGGAGGAAATAAAAAAGGCTCACAGAGGGGGAGCCTTTACAAGATTATTCATGAGGAAAGCTGATTAGATCTGTGTGGTTGGGATGGCGCTTTTTTGAAGTCTTATTAAGATGAAAGGTCTGCTGCAGAAACGTGGAACATGGATGCGATCCGCATAAGGACGAGCGGCCGTCGCCCACGGTGCTCTGACAGACAGCTCCGACATTTTATGGTGACATCAGTATAATTATATGAAGCATCGCATTCACTATCAAGTTCTTGCCGTGTCAAAAGCTGCTTCGGTACCGGATAATGACATGGGGTCCGGCAATGTCTTTTTCTAATGATCACCTCTGGATCATTGACATTGTATCCCCGGCTCAAGATGTTGGGAGATATAATGGGTTCTACTCCTCTATGACCTTCTCAGTCAGTGGCTGTATAGAGTTTTATATGTACATTGTAATGAGTATGTATAAGTCTAAGGACATGCCTTTATTGAAGACAATTCAGAAGGAGGACCCTAGATAAAAACAAGGAACACTTGCCTTATATATACAGTACAAAACTAACACACTGGTTGGTTGTTTGCCAGTTGTTTGTATCAAAAATCGGTAATTCGTTTGTATTGGTATTGCTAGTTGGTTGATTGCCCTTTGTACTTTAGTATCTCCTATCATGGTCATTTTGAATCTGCTAGATTACGTAGATATTCTGACATGTACCTATATATACCTTATGATAAAGTGATATCATATTTGCTGAAATTACTTTCCTCGACGTTGTAAGTACAATGGCATTTGCATACAATCACTAAATCATGTTACACATACACGTATCTTTAACATCAATCATGTTTCAAGACATCCTCCAGTATACCTGATTATAATTTGTCATGTCGGATGTGTGCTAATGGCTGTTTATACAAATAACGTTAATGCATTGCACAACGAGAGACCTGATCAATAATTGACTGAGTCCTGACGGAATCGGCGTCCGTCCGGATCTCATCCATTGCACAGTGTGATAACCTGTCAGACGTCCGGCACCAAGCCCTCATCTACACATCCATCGCCTCCCTCCCTTACACCATCTCCCGCCAGTGTAGACAAACCCACGGGGCGACTTATCCGGATGCGGGGGTAATTAACGCAAACATCGCCCGGACCCACCCGCCCTGCACCCCGAAGAAGAAAAATCAGAGCCTGCTGTTCCCACGCCCTACTGCCACAGGCCCCGTGCGTCGGACCTCCTCCCTCTATGTTTTGTTATTTTTCATTTTGCCGTTTGTGCTAGCTGGATGTGACTGACCTCAACAGCCTCGCCTGGCCTCATTCCTCAGGCCCTCACGTTGGTCGGTGGGAATGCGGATCTTAAAGCCTGACGTGGCATATTCGTGCCGGGTGATGATCGATGAGTGCAATGCCTCAGCCGTGTTTGAATAAGCTCCTTAGCACGCGGCAAGGTGAGCAAGGCCAGCCTTCTGTCTTCTGTCCGAGCTGGTGATATTTCTGTGCTCGGTCATCTCCCTGTCAGACCTGAATGCTGCCGCCGGGTTCGGTTGTGTGTTTGTGTGCATGTGTATGGTGTGGGGTGGGGAGGGTGGTCTTACTGACGGAAACCATTGGTGGCGGCCCGGGCGGCTGGTCGATCGCCTTGTTTCCTGCACTGCCTTGTTTGTATCTACCAGGGTGTTAAGTTGACGCCTGGACACGTGATATTACATCGGTAAGTGATGGCCCCTGGTGGTGACAGCCCCATTCAAACTTCCTTGATGAATGAGCAGGAATTTGAAGATGCAATGTGTGCGTCCAATATATCGGGTATAGGTCCTTGGACCTTTTAGGCAGAAATCGAAGGGTGTACGACCTCCTGTCCTGCCTACCGCTGCCCTTCCCACCCAGCACCTGCGACATTATGTTTATAAAACTACCGGGTCTCTCTGGTAATTTGATCCAAGATTGAAAATTGCTTTCGCGATGGCAATATGAAAGTTTAATATGCTAGAACATGGAAAGCTACCCCGCGTATTACGGCCGTTAAAGTCTCTATAACTTCAGTGGTGGAATCAATGCTCGTATAGAGTTATCAGTGTGTGCTGTTTTAGCACCTCGTCTACTGAAACATTTATGTGCCACTCGAGAAGCGAGCTGTGATACACGCGCCAACAATGGGATGATGAACAGCGGCACCCGACGGCTAATCATAACAATGGCCCCTGAGATGATCTTGCAATTTTTGAGCACGTTCCCACGAGTCTTGGAGCTCATTCCGTTGTCTTGGAGAGGCCTGCTCCCGGATAATAGGGGTAGAACGGCGTGGGGTGCAAGCTACCCGACCGCTAATGCCACGTCGGTGCTTCCGACTCCCACCTCCCAACTCCCATTGCGCCCGTTGAGCCGCATTCTATTATATATCGCCAGGAGAGAACCTCGAATACCACCCACCACAGCTGTTCATCTCCCTTTATATGCCACCTCTCAGTAGATACTGGCTACTTTAATTATACCCCTGCCTACTACTAAATACCGAATCTACATTGTACCATATTGCGCTTCCAATTACAAATGTATATTCCTTCGTCAAACTGGAAATTGGCTGCTTCACATTAAATCATTCCCCCAATCAGCCTTTTTACCATCCAACATAACTCATCTTCTATTACAACTCTTCTTTCTATACCCGGCCAAACGCCAAATATTTTCTCCTATCATATAGCCATCTCTCTTTTCACCGTTTCCACTAATAATACACTGCTTCATAACATGTCCTTTCAACATTGTGAGTCGATTACACTATGCTACTTCCAACTGTATTCTACTTCCTAATTCACCAAATTTTTCAGATGCAGTGCTGTATAAATGCCATTTTGAATATGGTAATATAAGTCGATTAGGGTGCTAATGTATGAGGTAGATGAGATATATCAGCCACATCAGTGTCCCATCTTTTATGAGGTTCTATTAGACAAATTGGTCAACCAGTTTTTTAGATTTTCAAGTTTTTAAACAATTTTTATTAAGGGAATATTGTGTGCACAATCACCGAGTTCAGCGATACAGCAGTTCTTCAACTCGGGCCCTAGCCATTTAGTTCTCATTCTAATGCCAGGTGTTAAGCCTAATAAGCAGTGGGTACTATTTTTGTATGAAACTTTCGTATGACCCGACCGGGGTTTGACCCCACGACCTCCAATAATCGACACAAACACCCCTACCACTTAGCCACCGAGCTTTTAAGGTGAGGTGTTGTATGGATGATGGCAGTTCATTCCAAGAGCGTACATCCCTGTGAATTTAGGACTGCGCTACATCGCATAGTTTCAGGTTGGAAGTTTAACTTATCATCTGATCTTGTCTTCCTGATTGTGACATCAAGCCAGTTGGAGTTATACTCGTTCCGGATCATCATGGTCAATAGGTGGGTTTTTTGTCAATTCCGCATTTTGATAGAGGGACGCAATTAACAGGTTTCTTGTTGGGATGTTTAACGTTATGCTTAGTTCTCAGTGGAATAAACGTTCAAGAGGGTCTGATCAAGTTTTCTGAAACTATTTAATAAGAATGCACAATATTCGAAGAGTGGTGATATGTTGGGAGTCAAGTCGATATACCCCCACATTCGACACCCTCTGGTGTATTAAAACGTCTACGATAACCTGTTGGCCATTCGGAAGCTCCGCTAACAACTATCATCCACTTACCTAACAGACCCTCACTTATTATCGCTTAAATGCTATGGTCTCCTTTCATTGAAAGTCTTCTATCTTGGTATACCATTTAGGTCGCCCACTTCAAATCAGAACTTTAAAATTCCGATCATACAAGAACCCTATCAATACGAGATTGCTTTTCCGATTATCCAATTATTTGGTCAGCTTATCACTTACTACACCACTAGATATGACTACAATTTCATGCCGTCATCATAAATCACCTAAATAACACCCTATCCATACATATCGCCTATTACAGCATAGTCTCTCATTGTACCATTACAGGCAAACCCTACCATGACTGTACCCTCTACCTATCATTAATCACCTCCAAGGATGTGCTCTTCTCTCATCGCATTGGTTTTTCCCTAGTTACTGTGCCAACCCTCCCTGCACCTGCTTCACTCCCAGAGCCACCGGGTTGGGCAGTCATGTCTGTTTAAAGGAAAAATAACAAAGCAATATTTGAATAAGCCCATAAGCAGAATTAAGTGAGAGGAACATGGATTTACCGTGGGCCTCCTTTTTGGAGACCTCATAACGTATGATATATCCCAATAATTCTTCATTTGCCAATACAGATTTATTTCCCTTTTCATCCTACATTACAGTAACTCCACCCTTGAAACCATTAGTCCTGATTACAGCACTAAGCGCTGTTGCATAATTACCTGTAGTAACATATTTACTTAGATATTACGTGACCAACTCGACACCAACAGGACCATTATCCTACAGGCCTAAACCCACTGTGCGATTCTTGTTCTTTTCCCTGCGATATATGGTCCCCCAAATGGCATCGCACAGTGGGTTCAGTCTTGCGATTTCCAGCCCTGCGATTCCGGTACCAGCCCCCGTGGAGGGTACATCTTCTCTGGGACAAATTGTACTTTGGAGGGACCCGGAATCGCATGCGATAAATTTCAAGCATGTCTGAAATTTCCCCTGCGATTCTGATCCTAGACTCCTGTAAGAAAGGGTCGTCGGTCGCCTGTCCCAAAATTGCAGGGTGGCCCTGACCAACATGGAAAAATTATATTACCTACTACACTATGTATACGTACAAGAACAGTATTTAACCAAAAAACCTTGTATAGTTTATTTGTATTATATATCTATTATTTCCTATTATTGTTCTCTATGATAACCTTATACATGTATTAGTATTAAGGACATATAGACGGAAGATCGTCAATGTATTTGATGAATGCTATATTGTCAATAAATTCTACTTATCAAAAAAAAAGAATAAACTGCGATTCAGGGCCCCGATATTGCACTAGTCCAATGAGACCACTAGATTTGGTCACGTGGTGTCAACAACAACACTGCCACATATCACAACACATGCACAATTGTGTCATTACTTTTTCTAGAATACTCACTGAGTAAATCTACATATAATCTATGATTGTCTTATTTTCTTCAAATAAGATTAAGGCAATGATGATAGGTGCTACACTGATTCTCATGATATTAAGTCATTACTTACTTACTTGTCAATATTATCTCTATCTTCAGATTTTATCATACGTGTATATTTCTTATTATTATGTACCTTAATTAGTAAGGGCATAACCTTACCTAAAGCATTTATAAGTTAGAGCTCAGGCCCGATTTGGGGAGTCGCAATATCACGGGGAGATGAATCCCACAGTGGGTCACGGGCTTTAGATAATTACTTCCATCCTACACCATATTTTCTTATCTTGTAACATACTCTTAAATCTATCTTCCATACATAATCTGAACCAATCTATCTGGCACCGTTCTGGACATTTCAACGCTCCCTATTTTATCATTACTCAACGCAGGCATAGTTCCCTTTGTTTCCATTGCGCTGCCTACCTTTTATCTACAACTGTATGGATCCATCGTTCTTCTCCAAAGAGAAGAAGGTTTGTCACCCCTACAATGGCCACTTCTCGAAAAACATAGTACTCTGTACAAAATATCATCAACCTTGATAAAGACTATGTAATAGTCGGAACGTCCATTCTGTAATAAACGCTAATATACATCACCTTGACAATTTTAGTAGTTGTACTATTAGGTCCGGCGTCCCGGCGTCTACGATGCACCTCCCGATTAATAATTTAAATCACGTCGGAAGGTCACCTAATATCGGGGCAGTTACCACGTTTCTGCGATTAGGCACCGAAAAAAAACCACTCTTACGATGCATGGTGGATGGCATGTCTAGACATTTGTCTATGATTTTTCATTTTCCCGATATGTCTCCGATTGAAATGAAATAAATTTATATTTAGCAGTCCTCAGTGGTAAACGCTTTGGGGATAATGAGCGCCCCCTGCCTAACTAGTTTTCAAAAATCAAAAAGGTAGAATAGTGAGAGGAATATGAATATCAAAGATACGTATACCTTTCCTAATAAGAGTCCGAAGGGTAGAAAGAGAAAGAATATGTCTCAAATGCTATATTCTTCAGATGATTATAGACTATATCTGTGTACAGTATCTGTATTTCATTAGTGAAGTAATGAAGATACGAGGAACAAGTGCCGTCACCATGGATCATTTTCCTTTAATAATTCTGTTCCTTATACTCTGCATTCTATCTGGTGTTTAATATATGTTAGACATAGAGGTAATAACGCCCAGAGAGAGGTTTTATAAATCAGTAAATATCGATGTTATAAGACTAAAATGGAATTCACACAGAGGGATTCATGTAGGGTGGGGTATTTGTTTGAGACAGATCCCGCTGAGATTCTGCACTGAATGATAGGGTTTCAATTCCCTGAGACAAGTATTTTTCCCTGCAATTGTCAGCCACGATTACCCCTAAAGCAGTACAGAATCTCAAGAGATTTTGAATTTAAACATCGTTAATTGGAATTCACACGGTTGAATTCTGTTCCTTGTTAGGGGTAAATGTCGGCCAACAATTGCAGGGTAGAAACATGTCTCAGTGAAATGGAACCCACAATTTGAATGAGGAGATTTTGTACGAGTACAGAATCTCAGCAGGATTTGTCTCAGACAAACAACCTGTGATTTATCCTACCCCTAATAAAAAAAACTCCATAGGCTTAACATTGGGTCACTGTATTCGGTCTGGAGTTCAGAAAAATGTCGCTCTAGTAATATCGCCTCGCGCAGTAATACGCGATCTTGCCATCGTGCGATAAACAACAACACGACTAACTCTTGTTTGGTTTCTCCATAGTACATGAATCCCATCGTGTGAATCCTGCTTTAAAGTTTATAGGGGGAATTTGGTAAGACAAATGTACCAATTGCTGAGTCGCTGAATAACTATCCAACCTAGTCAATAGGAAACCATCATGCAGGATCAGTTGTTTTTCACACCCCTCCCATCAAATGGTACCTTGGGGTGAGTGTTCTGTGTGACTATGTCTGAGACTATGTAACAGGTGTCTCTTTCCATGTGAAACAAATTCGCCATTTATCCTTGAAGCAAGAGCACCTTGCCATGAGACTTTTGTACCAAAAGAGAATTGTCTGAGACTAGGGGAAAGGTGTGAAGTACACCCGTCTCAGGTAAATTAGCCTCTACTGTGAATCCCGCTTTAGAGCTTTGAGCTATGGCGATCTCTCGTGTGAGAAGTCGTCGTCCATCTATCTTCATATTGCTTATCACGAATGTACTTAGAGTCGATACAATATCAGATTTCTAATAACAATGAGCAGAAGACCAAATGGAAAAACTAAAGAAAGGATGTGACAGCACAGAGGAAGATACCTGCATAGAATAATTCACATAGGTGAGCAATTCCCTTATGCCTTGAAGCATCCAACCTTCCACACCTGTAAATACATCTTGCGTCTTCCACCTCATAGCACACCTCCCCTTACCTGCCATAGTTATTAATTAAATGTCCTGTCATTCTATATTGTCTCCTACCTATATCCCAACATGCGAATAACAATGAGAGTCCTTATTTCTGGTGTAAAATTATATACCGAGCACGGGATACCGAATATAACCACGTAGAGTTTCCAATATTATTTTCTATCCTACTGCTAGTTCTTGTTAAAATATCATGGAAATATGTAATGCCCTGCGATCCACTTGTGAGAGATCTATCGAGGATATGAAGCCGAGGGATGGAAGTTGTAATATGACAATTTGATATCTCATCTAATCTGGAATTCAAGTAAATCGAAACGCTATTGTGCCCGTGGGTATCGAAAGGCTTAAGAAAGAAGAGCTGAAGATAGAAAATTCTAATGATGTTGATTTGATACCTTTATACCAGCTTCAATTCAAATCTTACTCGACGGACTAGACTCGCCTCCAAGGCAACATGATGATGGACGATGTTCCTGGCATGCAGTTTATTTCTTACACAGTGGATTAAAACTGAATTAAACCTTTAGGAATGATTGAGAGGGCTGCCATCATTATAGTCCTTGCCTACTCGAGCTTTGTTAGGATTATGATTGCAGTTGGAATAGTGTAGTCAATGTTGGGTAGAACTGGATGGCTGCCTTAACTGTTATCGCAGCATGACTATGTTTCTCTTCCAATGGATCACACAGAATGTTGAAGCAGATGAGGAGGATGAGGAGGGTCGCAGCATAAGGGGCGGTATCTGTCAAAATAGCTATTCCCACCATAAGGTCTTAGAGGTTTGCACAATGTATATATCATATTGCAGATATTGAATGTTACGAGGTGTTCTGGTATTAAAATCCCGGTCGTGGACCGCACAACCACCCCAGTACTTAACTCTCATTTTCTGGGACACACGTTCAGATATGCTGCCATAATTACGCGCTCATTCATCAATGATGAAAATACCACTTGTTCCCAGTTCTCTTTTCCCCCTTACCTGCCCTTTTCTTAAGTATTAAAATTTCCCCATTTTTCTTTAAACGCTATTTACTTTACTACGCCTTTATTAATGTCTCTTATCATCAACACTGCCATTTCTTTCAGCTATCTCATATTCATATTATATTCCAAACAGCAGATACACAAGACTTAAGTACACTCCCTTACCATTCTACCCTTCCGCCATCCCAGTCCCACTATTGGGTTCTGGGCCCCTTGTCCAACCCTTTGGGCCGTGGCTCTCCGGGGTGAGGGAGGAGACAATCTATCAATGCGCTGTCTCCCGGCCTGGCCCCTCGAAGGTGTGGGCGGTGCAGTGAGTCGGGCGGGTTAATACATTATACCTAATTAGAGACCAGGCTGTCACTGATGGAGGACTTGCGCTGTCCGTCTCCTGCCCCGCACCATACTGCACTCCCTCTCACAACCAGCCCCACCCACTGCCCCACCCTGAGCCCCTCCGCTTCCCCCAGAACTGTACCCATCAAGGCAGGATGAGGCGATATGGGGCACAAAGTTTTCCAGTGAGTAGATCAGAGCAAGCCCGAGTCGCTCACCTAATCCAACAAATGAAGCGCCGCCGGCCGTCTGCAGAGCGGGGCTCGGGAGCAGCTCGCTGGCCGGAATGAGTCGTTTTATCTGGCGGCGGCCCGAGGCTGACCCCCGTGTTATTGGACATGTCCACCGTGGTTGGCTGGACCGTGAGCTGTTCCGACGGGGATGAGCAACTCAATGATAGCAGTCAGTCAACAGTTAAAGGTAGATTATTTGGATCACTGCCGATAGCGGGTGAGCGTGTATGACGTTCTGAGGGCATGAGCTGATATAGGAACAATGCTAACACAGATGTCATTATATGACCAAATGAATTACCCTGGGCCGCAAAGGCAACTATTTACTATACATTCAGATAGTGTTGATTCTGCACATAACAGTTTAGTGGTTAGTGAGTATTATCACTTATTATCCTCCAAATGTCCACACTAAATCCATAGAGCCGGCAGATCGCTACCTAGTAAAATACGGAAAGCGGTATTCCACTCCGTAGAATACGAAAAAAACGTCCCTAGTGTGCAAAGTAGTGCGTGAGAAGATCGGCAGCTATATGTAATGTCCTTTAATAACATATATTTGGAATGCTGTATAATAAATACAACATAACCATGATTTTAATCTGCATGGTCGTATTCTCCTCATAGTTGATACTACGTAATATCTCCGCATTCGCTCGGACATAACTATTCGTCAACTACGCGGAGATTAATATCATGGTAAATTTTGTATGTATTCGATATTGCTTTTTTTCTATTCAGCGTCCCACATATGGCTCTCCCAAAAAAGAAAAAGAAAGGAGAAAAACAGAAAAGGAAAATAATATATCTCATGAGGTTTGAAAAACAAACTGAATTAGAAGGGTGATAAGGAGACTCGTGAGTAGTATTCAACATGCATTTCTCAAACCCAATTTTATTTTCAAATCTCGTGAGACCTTTGCGGTGCTGGCCATCTGGAAATCTGAAAAGGGTGTTTATCTTCAATGGTTTGTCAAATGATGCAAGTTGTTTATGCATATTGTTTAGGCATGCTGCATCAGTTCTATATGCTCTGCTAAAAGTGGACAAATAGAACGCGACGACAATATAGTCTACACATAAGTATTATCTCCCGCCTCTGTATGTTGTATGATCATTTTATTTGCTGCAGCTACACAGCAGTGAGCAATATCTGAGAGACCAAAACGATACTGGGGTTTTATCCTTGTAGTTAGCAATTATCAAAGAGATATGTCAAAGAGAGCGTCTGATGACTGTCAGGCCAGTCTGAAAAGAAAACTAACTCGCAAGTCTTTCCTTTTTCATCGACTATTCTCCCTTTAAAGGTCATACTATATATTTCTGATATTACTGCAGATTATACATTAACTATAGAATTAACTTCATAAAATTGAACAGGCTTCCACATTGTTGAAAACTAAGGATGTATCAATGCAAGGTACAGCTATCCCACAAAGTATTTTGAAAAATGATGATTCTATGGTACCTGCAATGTGAAAGAAAATGAAGTAAGATGCATTGTTAAAGGAATAGGCTGCTTGTTACCCATATACCCATTATTATAAAACACTGAGGGACGACGCACCCCTTCCGTAATTACAGTAGAAAACACTTTTACCGGTAAATGTCATACCAGTAAATGTAATTATATCTGTAGAACATCTGGTTGGATTTATGTGTCCCGCCTACAGACGACAAGAGCCAGCAGGCAAAAAAGGGGCCATTACCATATAGAAATAGGAAACAATGCCATATCCTATCTCTAACATTCTGGGCGAAGATGTAGCAATAGGCTTTTTTAGACTCCCTTCAATTTTCTTGCTGCTTACTGAAACATCCGTCTTGAAAGTCAGCTGTGTAGCTGTTTGATGTCTGCACTTGAGTGCATCGTGAAGGATTTGGCTCTTAAACCTGCAGTATCTCGGCCACACAATAGGAATCAAGTCAAAGGGGGGTTCCTCTTTCGGCCATATGCATTAGTGTTTCATTGTGGCTGCTGCTGACTTCATGAATGCACGCTAGGAACCGCTATTTTTTCTTCCTGTAAATTTCCGTGGACCTTTATATTCAGGTCTGAATGCCACCTCTCACAAGCACCGGAGGGAAGGCAGAGCACAGGCTACAAACACGTTCAACAATACTTGCTTACACCCTTAGCGTGGCACATTCATTATTCATTTATTGACTCAGGTAGGCTGATAAGTCTTTGATCTCCCTCTGTGACATCAGTATTTGGAGTAAAAAAAAACCTTGCAGTTCAATGAGGAGACTGCACTGAGGCCTGGGCAAGGTTGTGAAGGGTGGAGTAAGGTGCCTCATAAGATGTTTACTTATACCCAGTCTCCCTTGATGCGAATGTAATCTATACTCTTAATGCGAGGGTGGTGCCATGACACCCCCGACCCCGCCGCCTCAGGGCGATGCAGAAAGAGCTATCTGTTCTTGCACAATTGCCGCGGAAGCATGTAAACTTGATATGTCCGCCGTAACGATTATCCGGTGTATGTCCCGGTTGGGCCTAAAATCAAAGTAGCCCTAGTGGGCTGATAATGGAAGTATTGTTTGTGTGGGGGTGCGATCTGAAGCAAGGAGGCCCTACCCTGTGGTGGTCCTTGCTTCTGACGTGTCACTGATCTTCAAGGGTGCACGGCCATTGAACACCGCTTCTAAAAAGACGATAATTAACGAGACCCAATGGCAAACGTTGTTATTAGGACGATCCCATTACAGGCATAAAACAATGAGGGTGGAGACAAAAAAAATCACACAGGCCAAACGTTCAAATCATGACCGCCCACAAATACAATAGAAAAACTAGTCACACGCGGTAAGACTTTACGCATAGGACATTTTTTACCTGTCAGTTGAAAGTGGCTACTCGCTAAGTTACATACTGCACTGGTGAGATAAACAGTAGATAGTACTTACCCGGAGCCCTTGTTTGGGTGTCCACTTGTGCCACACCTGCAACCAGCAGTAGGCAAAGGTAGGCGAGGGCTGGCCGTAGCGTATCCACCCCACCCACCGACGAGCACCAAGCCCGGCCCATCCTCACCACCTGCGCCGTACGCCTCCAAATCACGGCCCCGCCTTTTGTTAACTTATTCCTCTGGTTTCCTGGCTGATATCCGCCGACTGTCGAGAGAGGCGAGAAAACGTTTGAAAAGTGTCCGTGTGGTGAATCAACTCCAAGTAGCAATAATTTCCTGCGAAGAGATGCTGAAAAGCGCGCTCCCCCTTGGGATGCGGGCGTCTGGCTTCCTGTGTGAGAGAGACAGAGGGAGGTGGTGGAGTGAGGGGAGGAGAAGACACAGACGCCACCTAGCTGTGGTGAAGTGGACGCGACGTCTTCACAGCGCAGACCGAGCGTTCTGTGCGCGTACGGTTCCCGTTGCGTTCCGACTGGCGGTAAAGGTTGGCAGACGCAGTGAAGCGTGGTGTAGATCCAGACACCTGTCCGCTGAGCTTTGCGTTATCCAGCCAACTGCTCACAAACTGCTCACTAACGCCTTCCTTTAGCACTTCGAGCTGCCCTTTGGGTGTCCGCTACACTGGGCTTTGCACTGATAAGTAGACGCTGTAAGAGTGGACAAGTCCAGGAGAAATTGCTCCTTGAGGGCGTCACAATGCGAACTCTGCTGCTCCTCGGTGATATGGCCTCGAGAGCTTATGAGCTGTTTCAACTGCTCGTCTTAACAGTAGACTTCGCGCCTCCCGTGGCTGGGTCCCACTTTATAAGAGTGAGTGTGTGAGTGCGGTTGTTGTGTGCGTGGGCTCTGCTCCGAGGACTGTGCGTCACGCGGGGATGTTGATCTGCCGGCGTGGGGTGAGCGTTTGCCGCTTCCTGGCCATTGAGTCGCTCGGTAGGCGGGGGAGGCGCTGGTAGGCGCAGTGGCGACCCCCTGCGGGCGACTCCTATTGGCCCGCCGTTACAATGCATCGATCGTGGCCTTAAAGCCAGACCTGTGATCACCCCCCGTGGTGGCCAGCCTTCTGCTCTGTCCCACACCACTTACGGATTAACCCGCCGATCTCCCGAGGGATAAGCGGTCTTGGTGGCAGAATTTGTGCACTGACAACGCCCGGTTTTATTGTGTATATAAATATTGAACCCTGACTTTTAATTCCATTTTCTTAAAAATTTGCTTTAAGGGAACTCTGGTGAGAATCATAAAACCCCCCTGATATAGCACTTAAATAAGCTACATTTTAAAAGTGTGCGAGTTTGTATTGCAATACTTGTTTGTATTGCAATACATGGTTTGCTGCTAAGAATGTTCTGTAGTAAGTGGAGTTGGAACCTCCACCGTCCTGTATTAGGACCCTGCTCCATTGCAGCGATTTATATTCTCCCTCAACTCTCACCCTGTTCTTCACCAGATCGCGCAATATTGTTCTTGCCGCTATCTTACCGTTATCGTGTGTGATATTCCATTATCGCTTCATTCGTGCGATTTGGAGAAGAATAGGTTTTCTCAGGCCCTCCTCAATCGGCTCTGGTTAAGAATTCTAGTTCCATCAGAGGTTCCAATACGGCCATTGCGCATATCCGCACGAATCGGTGCCGATTATTATGCCCTGCGATGGACAATAGGTGCATTATCATGCTAGCCGATTTCCCCGTTTATTCGAGAGGGGGTACATCGAGCACTGTTCGCCCAAACTCTGCCATATAGGCACTTCCGGCGATGCAGATTGATTTTATTTTTCTCTCATGACCAGTATCTTCTCAGTTTATTTGCAATATTTGCTTAAGCTAGACCGTCTGTTTTCGCGCACTGCCACTACTATGCTATATCAAGAGCAGCCCAGTATCTTTCATCTTGGAATTTTTACGAAATGGTGATTGACAGCTCATGAATTTCCATTGGATACTGCGGTTAATTTTTTTTTTTTTTTTTTGTAGACTTTTATTCATTCTGCCATAGGCAGTTCTTCCATGAAAGTTACAATTGGAACAATAATTGTCAAACAGGAAATACAGTACAATATAATACAAAATAAAGGTGAATATGAGAATAATGAGGAATTAAGAGAGTCTTATCACTTAGTCAGCATCATGTCGTCAATCAAGTAATGCATGAAAATAAGTCCTTACAATGCGAGAATATCCTTAAAGGTTCAATTTGGTATGGACTTCCTGTTGGCAATTGCGCTTGTGAATAGCAATAATGACTATGTCATCAGAATGATATGGTTCTTAATAGATTGGTATCATTCTGCCAATTAAGAGGTGAATCTTCAGTTAGCGTGCTCTGCCTCATGTGGCTGGATCTGCGGTTACCGTGAGTCATTCTACAGAAGTTGATGGATTTCCTGATGGCCTCTTTTTAGCATAAATAGGCCATATGTATCACTTGGCTCGCTCCTTCATTACCGCCGTCTAGGTGCTCAGGATACACAACGGGACCGGGCTTCATTCTATTTGGACGAGATAAACACAAGCCTCATCCGGGGTTGATTATTTTTTTCCATTGGCGCTCCGCGAACCGACGTGGAATCGATCGGGGAGGCTGCGGTCGTATAGTGAACTCAGTACACCGAGACCTTGTTAGCTTTAAGATAATAAAACTCCATTAGGACCAATTAGCCTTGGCTTGCTTTTCCGCCAGTCGACGAGGGATCTCTTGGTTATTGGCTCGTCGCATGATCTGACCTGATCACCGGTTGGGGGTGCAGGGAGCTGAGGGTGCGAAGGATGCGGCTTCTGGCCTCTGTCCAGCCCGGTAGCATGCACATTGGGCCTGTGGCTACTCCTCCCTCGACAGAACCCCCTCCCCCACACTTTCCTCACCCCGCACACACATATATCCCCTCCAATGGCTGTTTGAGGCACAGGGAATAAGGGAGAGGATGGTGGTAGGAAGAGATAGTATTGGGAGCGTTGGGACACTGCTACTGAATTGTATATCAAATTAGGCAGAGAGACGACTCCATGTGAGTAGTGCCCAGTGTTGGACTGCTGGCCAATACTCCACGTGAATGGCGTACCTCCATCCTCTCCACTCCCTCCCTTGAGTCCATATATACAGCGGTATTCAAAGACGCCCGCTTGTTCACTCCACAAAGCCGTATACACAATTGCCTCGGTGGTTGTGACCAGCACTGCTTGTTAACACTAATTTCTCTTTTCCTGTGAGTTAATATACCCCCTCGGGTCTTGCCTCCCAAAACGCAACTAATCTTGTCTGTCGATGCGACGTCGGAGTGGCGGGCGCCACGCGCGGCCGGCGAAACGCGAGTACCTCAGCAGTAACAATGAGCAGCTCGCTCTACGACCAAACGCTATCAAATTAAGTTTGTTTGCAGGGCGCTTGCCTTTTCCGGGAGGGTGGTCGCCCGCGGGCGGACCGGGGTACCTGGCGCCCGCGGCCCGCCGGCGAGCAATTAGACGTTGCGGCCGGCGGGGGGGGGGGGTCCCCTCCCACGCCCGTTCGCTGCTAATAGAGCCGTCGTGCGGACTCTACGGCCCCTCTGAGCCCGCGGCCAGAGGCAGGGGAAAAAAGACAGATTACGGATTACTGCGCCGAGGAATAAAATTACGAATTACTGCTGGCCGGCGCTAGCTCAGAGCGGCAGTTTAGGGGGGTTTTGTTGGACAATTGGGGGTGCTGTCGTCAGTATGGAACGAGACTGAAACAAGACGAGGTAGGAACTGATTGAAGTGTCCCCCAGCCACGGGTCTGAGTGAGTTCGAGCGCCAAGTGACAGCAAGCAGAAAGCGTTTCTTCCCAGCCGTGAAGGCAACAAGACTTGCATCTCGCAGGGACAAGGATTTATTGTTCCATGCTCTGGTATATTGAGAATAGATTGCACTCTTATGGTCCATGTGTTTGTAGCTGTGAAACTCATACCGTTTCCAATTATTGTATTCCTTCCTCCTCCTCAGAATATTCGTTACACAAATGATAAATACAAGACAGTGTGAGATTCTGCTCATGAGAGATTCCCCCGAAGCAATATTCATTTTTATGGAAGAAGGCGTATGGTACGTAATCAAACTTAAGAAAGGTCATTTTATAATCGCGCTCATATTTCAAATATGACTCATCTGTCATAGTGATCATAATTTCCCAGAAGCAGAGTTGCTTCTATCGCTGACAGATAGATTCCTGGTTGGGATGTTTGTCAACTGCATATTTTCAAAGGGTCTAGCATCATATTTGACCATAATTTGTATAATGCAGATTATATATATTGTATACATAAAACTATTCCTATTAGCTTAGCATTGTGTAAAATCACCTATGTGAAAGTAAAATCATGGGTATCTTGTGGAATTTGGTATTCTGGAAAAGTGAACAAATCACAGAGGAGGCATAAATCATCAAAAAGACATATTGCAATAGTGTTCTTTCCAATGGCAATGATACAGAAAACAAACTAGTAAATTGTATTCACAGGGGGAATAATGAATGTTGATAAACCGAATTCATCGTCGCATACTCTAGAACCATTCTCTCCTTTTCGTGTATTTGCACGTTTCATACGTGAACGCGGTGAGCCGCTCGAACCAGTGGCCTACTTTACGGGATTGCTCGGTTCGGGGCCAGAGGCGTCAGGAGGGCTGTCCTCCGGGTGAAACAGGGACCCGCACGGCTCTTATTAAATCCGATAAGATTCGAGCCGCTCATGACAATGTGTTTTAGACCATCCCTCATCCCATTATCAAGTTACCCACTTCTACAGCAGCTGCCGGCCGAGTTGCTCCCTTAAAAACTCGGCCCAGACTCCACAACGGCCCCCAATAGCATTAGAGCTGGCGGGTGTCAGGTGCCCTACCTCTTCTCTCACCAAATGCAGCATGCAGTTACACTAGGTTCTACTCTATACGCGTCCTACTGCTCCAAGTTCAACGTATAAATTTTGTTTCTACATTACAATATGAGTTACAAATACACATGCGTCAGGTAGCAAGCATATATTGGAATGAATCAATGTGGCTATATCCATATGCAACTGCATTCTGCTGAAAACCTAAAGTACCATTACCTAATAGGAATTCTATATGTGGCTTCTATATTAAAGGTCGTTCGTTTTACCAGCTGCCATGAGTTCCATTTCTTCGTCCAAACAGAAAGCTAACGCCATCAGCGACGAAACAAGCATAGTTTACATTTGCAAGATAATGTTCTTATACTCTTATTTCCCGTAAAGTGCCCTCATCTATAGTATTTTATACCGATTCCTCTGTTTTGGGATGTCGCTGAATGAGTATTGTTTCTTGAGTGTCCGTAAAGTAGGAAACTATTCGTTTGTTTTTAGGATAAGCATTACGAATTATGTTTTATACTCACATTTTGGATTAAGATCATGAGTGTGCAGCATCTAAACTGAAATGAGTCCATGATGCATCAACTAGTATTTTATTTCATCGGTCGTAACTCAGGATTTCTTGCTCAAAAATGTCTAAGCTACATTTCTTAAACATCTCCATAAAAATGTGACCTTTGTTCCCAGCTAATGACAGAGGTAGCCATATGTATTGTATTTACTGTAATGTGTTTTATTATTGAAACTATTGTTTATCATTTTCAGAAGTTGTGTGGGTCGAGAGCCTTACCTTGGTTACACAAAGCTAAGCATGTCCTCTCGTCATTGTAAAATAAGTACGATTTTTCTGTTGTCAATAAAAAGTATACCCTGCCTTAACACAAGAAATAGAAACAACAGTCTTTCCCAAACACGCGCGTTTAACTTGATGCTTCCATGCAACCTGTGCAGCTTTAACATGAAAGAAAGAGGCCACTTTCATCTGAGACTTACCTAGCCTGCGGTGATTTGTTTTTTCCCGAAGTCGGGATCTACAGACAAAAAGAAAATATTCCACAGTGCTTTTTCTTTCTGCGAATGCTGAGTTTTGCATGACAGAGTTCTAAATCTCCCTCACAGCCTGCCAATTTCGCCTCCGGAACAATGGCGTTGTGGCTACGGATGCGAACACCAGGGTGCATCCCCAGAAATAGTCCGAGCAGCTAACGTGAAAGACAGCAACCTGGTCCTCTATCATTAGTCCATTTAATGTATGTGATTTGTAATTGCTTTCATATGATCATGAGTTCTCAGAAGATCTAGCCACTAAAGCCACTGTTTACCTGAGGCTACCTGAGGCTGGTTTCGCACACCTACCTGTTGACTAAAATATAGGTGTCATCGGATGCTGAGTCACCCCCCCCCCCCCCATGCACACACACTCCTCCCTAAGCTAAGCACAGACCATGGGAGACACAAACAGGAGAACAAAAAACATGGACTTCTATTCACCTGGTATTTGTTGTGCAAAAAAAGTACTAATGGAGAAAGACCTCCATTCCGTTTAACAGCGAGCATTGGTTTCTATGGGAGAATGAAATTGCTTAAGAATTCCAGAACCCTATTGCCTGGTATGAGATATGCATGTGTCTGTAATTATAAGTGGTCATCCTGAAAAACGTAGCTTGCCAGATAAGCCGTGTCTAAGCTTATTTTCCATCGATGGTTACCATGGGAACGCGCATAATAAAAGGTATTTTGATTGACGTCAGGAAACCTGATACCTGGTGCAATTTCTCCGTGAGCAGTATAGGTAAAGGTAGAAAATTAGAACTGACCTTTCTTTCGCATACAAACTCATGAAGTCTTGTCAACTTTACATTTCATCATCTAAAACTGAAAGTCGGAAACTATTCTGAGAAACAATGCTAAAATCAAGAGGAGAGGAAAGAGGTAGACCCTGTTACGGTTGAGGTGCCATGGTGGGTGTAAGGGGGTCCCTTCAACGGCAAAGGGAACAGTAATCTCATAATGGCGGCAGCGGGCGTGGCCCCATGGCTGCGATACGATTACACACTATTAGAGGATCTTCGGCTTGCGCCGGCTACGGGCTGAGTGCCTCTGAGCCGACCCCGAGCTGTTGGGAGCAGCTCGGCGTCGGGGTCGAGCAACTGGATAGCGCCTTACTACTTATCAGGGCCGCGTGACGTGCGAGGTCAAGGCCGAGGACCTGGCCGAGGACGGGCGAGGCGCCAGGGCTGAAACCTGAAGGTACCGGAGGTCGATACTTCAGTCCCACTTTCCTATCCGGTAGCTAGAAATGTAAAGACAAAGGAATATAAAGACACACCTGTACAAAAGCCCCGTCTCAGATACACACTCATATCCTGTTTTTTTTTGCCCGAGTGAGTGCCTTCGCTGTTTCGAAAGGAGTGAAGGGCTCCGTTGTGTAGTGGAGTGAAATGTCAGCTATTCAGGTGGCAATGCTTCCCATAGAGATCCGTCTTTCGTCAACCGTCAATACTGCAAGCTAATGAAGAGCGAACAGAAGCGTCATTTGCTTCTTTTGTTATGTTGTGGGAGCCATTTGTGATGGTTGGTTGCGTAGATATGTACTCTACGATCTGAGAAAAATATCTATGTGTATTAAAGTGTAGTATGTCGAATTTACACCGTTCATAGATGTACTATGTCAAAAAGTACACCATAGTACATTTACTATATTTGTTAGCTGTATTAAATGTGTTACCTGTAATCCTACCAATTATTCAATACCTGTGTAACTACCCCGCACATACGTCATAAAGTATGGACACCAATTAGACTAGCGGTTAGCCAGTCATGTGGTCCGTGGCCCTGACGGACCACGCCTTCCCCAAAGGCTGAAACCGATTGGCTGTACTAACTACCAATTAGAGAATGATAGTCGATATGATGTTAGATATAAGGACGGCCCAGGGTGGTCTATAAACAGTTATTATTATATACCTATGCACTAACTCAGTGTAAATACTTACTGTTCTTCGGGGTACAGTAAGTCGTTACATATTGCACGATACACCGTGTAGCTTTGTACTGAAAGACATATTGCGCATTTTGATGTACATATTGCGCGCTTTGAACGTCATATAGCACGCTTTGAAAAATAACACAATCTGATTGGCCGAGAGGTCGACAACATGAATCTTGGCAGAAAAATTGCAAATGGTGGATCCCTTCACTTCGCGTGTTCCGATGCGTCTCACACGCCCAACGCAACGAGTTATCACGTGTATTGACCAAATATCGAGGTGTATAACGTGTAGCATGCACGCAATACCGTGTAAATAGCTTAAATACTTGTATTCGATCGATATCAACACTGACGCTCACCGAGCGGGCGTCAACAAAGGAGACCGTATTCGCGTGACGTCATTATCAGGGTTTCCCTACGCTCTGGGAAATCCCGATGATGACGTCATCGCCAGCCGCACTGTCAAGTCGGTGTAACTTCACGGCGAGTGTTTTCATCGTTCGATCTCGCAAGTTTCAGCTATTTAAACGGTGTCAGGTTAAAGCTACCCGTTAGTTGCTTCGATATTTGGTCAATACACTTGATAACTCGCTACGTTGCGTGTGTAAGACGCATCGCAACACGCGAATTGAGACACTACGAACCAAGGTGCCATGGTAGCTAGAAAACGTTAACTCACTCGCCAAAGCTGATATTCCATTCCGTTTATTCATATAAACGAACAGTAGTGATACGATTGGTGATGTAAAAAGTGAATCCGGGTAACTTCACATTCTCCAAGCGTAGTTCAGGTTCGTTAACGCTATCTATTCAAACCAAAGATCTGTAGTGTTAGGAGTTCAAATGTAACTCGCACAGGCGCAATCAACTTCCAGATGAGTATGGTGATGTACTTGCCGTGCTGGTGGGCAGTGATAGTGATATCGGAGGATTATAACCAAAATAAGGTATATAATAATCAAAAACACAGTGATGAAGGCAATACGATGATACTTATTCTCAGAGCAGAGCAGAAATGCAAATACAATATGCAAAGATGATTAAAATCCAAGGGCACACACAAGGTTTTACATGGTGAGATCATGAGATCATATAGAATAAAGACATTATGTTGTTCCTAAACAAAATTCAATAGTTGAGATATATATACAGTGGTGAAGATATAGTTACCCGTATGTGCAGATGTCATCAATGATGAATTCAAAGTCCATCCCTTTAATATATAATGGATTATGCAATTCAGGCCTTGTTACCCCTGTTATATCAATGTACTAGTGTATACAACACTACGGCAACTATGTGTACATTAATCTAATAGTTGAAATAAGTCACTATTGTCTTGAATCTCATCGTTTGTATTATTCATACAAAAGAAATGTCTCTTGTTGAATAATAATTAGTCACGCAGTTATGAAGTGCCAGTGGTGAACGGTTGATCCTTGACTGGGGTCTAAAGTTCAGCACTGATGATCTTTGAATCTCCCTGCCTTCAGCTCTTGCTCTCCCGCCCCACCGCCTGATACCCCGGCCGCCCCAAGCCCTACTCGATGACCTCTGCCCCGGGCAGCCCTCGTCCGGTGGATCGGGCACCACGCCGGGGTCCCTCACAGGGCGGGGTCCCGCTGTACGGTCGCCGCTGTCAGTCTCTGGCCAGGATCTCGTTCACATGGCCGCCGCATGGTGGGTGGTGGGGGATAGTAAGGGGGCGACCCACCGCCAGGAGGAGCGTGGGGCCACCGGGGAGGTCCCTGTAAATTGTGCCCCGTCTGGCCTGGTTTGTATGCGGGAGATCCCTCACCTCACAACTGCCTACCCCATTGCCCCCTGCCACCGCCCGGGGCGTGGTCGGTGGGGTCGGGGAGCGGGGTAAGGCAGACCAGCTGGTTGGGGCGGGTTCTGCCCGGGAGGTCAGGGGGGACCCACGGTAATGACCGGTACAGATTGGTCCAACAACGGCCCGGACAAATGAGGTCACACGCAGGGATTAAGTCTGCGAATCAAGCTCCAGGTTATCGGACTGAGACCTTGGCAGGTCGCTGGGTCGTGGACAGTATGGTCAGGTTCTCATACTAAAACCATACAGCCCGACGATCAACTCCCGTTCTCTAGTTTCCTGTCCCTTTATAACACAGGAGCCTGTCCGAACCTCACTCAACCAGAATCTATTAACTGAACCCCTTTTCGTCTTCCAGGAAATGAACAAGCCTTCCCGCAACAACAAAAAAGCGTGCTCCCCCTCTGCATTTAGATAAATCACTCATATTACCGGCTTTCAACCTGTATCCGTCCCGTACCCCTATGCCAATTCACCCTCTCCAGTCAAAGCGTTTACTACATATAATCCAGAACAGGGGTTTTCAGACATTCACATGCAAGGGTTTTCGCATTTTATCAAAAATTTATAATAGGGACTGACTGCATCCTAGGACGTGGTTTCGAATGCTTTCAATAAATATATAACCCAGATTCCCCGGATTACGAACACAGCAAAGCCTAAGCTCACTGCATTCTGATATCTGAGGTTACAGTCAGCAGTTGACCCAATGTTATTGCAAACATTTCAACTACACTTTAATCTCCTGCAACTAATCTGAGCACACCTGAGCCCACTGGAAGCAATATGACTAAAATTTCGCTTCTTTAAGGATTTTCAGAACTCTCCTCCTTCCCCAGTTTGAACCAAAGACTGTGAGTAGCCTTTGCGCCAGAACAAGCGTCTCTTGACCCTGCAGTCATCGCGCCCAACAACCTGCAACAAGCATTTTGATGACCATTCTCCAACCTACTTCGAGCAACCTGTCATCAGCTCACTCCGAATCAGGCAGTGCGATCACCTCGCCCTTTCTCCCTAATCCTTCCCTTGATGCAGGGGTTTTCCTTGACAGAATGCAATTTCAGCTCTCTTCGCACTGCCTCTACAGTCTCAGCGAGCCGCACCGTTTTTCCTCCTCTAGTCACCACCTAGTCGATCTACCCTCACTTTGTATCTTATCAACTGTCTTTGATACATATAGCCTGTAGTTCACCTATATCTAACATTGCATCCCTCTATGGTCTTGCCAATCTTTACCCTGCAGTATACCCATCGTCCCCACATCGAGTATCATCTATTCAACTCGGTATATCAACACCGATCACTCACCACTCTCAGCTCAACAATCTCAAGTCTTCCTTCCTCACTTCATATCTGCTCAATATACCATAACTGAAATTTCGAGTACGAACACCCTTTATATTACCCCAGTCTTCAGTCTCTACCCTACATTCTTTAATACTCTTTCAGTTTCACTGCCCATCTCTGTTCAGTCTCGGCCCCCTACAAGGCTAGCTCGAGCCACGGCGTTGGTGGTAGGTCAGTGGGGGTGTTTACTGGCAGGCGTGGTGGCCGTGTATTGTACTGACTGTCTAATCTGCAGACAGGGTGACACAGTGGTGGCGGTGGTGATGGATGTCCTGTGCGTCATAACCCACACCACCACGTGCCGACAATACGCCTGTCTGGACAACTATGTCTGTGCCCAGATCCCATACCACAAGTCTCTGTGGTAGTAGGATGTAGGACTAGATGTCCAATAGAAGAACCAATATAGTCGCTCGGTCCGCAGCATATCTTCTGTCGTCTCCAATCACCAAGGCGATACATATATATTGCAATGATTTATTATTTGTGATATTATTTCAGAACAGTTTTGATAATTTCCTCTTGACACTACATCATAATCTTCTCTTTTATTCACTTGTGTAACAATAGTTCACATCCCACAATCTCGATACTTTATAAGTAACCTTTTAATCTTGGACAAGGACTTCCGTCGTCTTTCGTTTGAGGCCCGACGCCTTGGCCCACTTAGTGGAAGTCTATACTCAATGTATGGCTCTCCTTTCAGAAAATATGTTTCTTTCTTCATAGATGAAATAAACCTGTGAAGGTCGGACTGGTGCAACATGGATGGATGATGTTTAGCTCGCACTTCATAGAGGCTGATGTGTGCGTTCAATAGTAGATCTCGACCTGAATAATTCAGTCAATATCGGAATACAGCAAAGAGAAAACCAATAAGAGTATCCTTCAGCGGCATATCACTAGTACAAATTGTAATATAGTAGCACTATCATAAACTGAAAACATAATCTTCCCTCTATTTCAGCAAAGACAAATACTATGTACTCTGAAAAGATATATGTATATAAATCGTATCTGGATTATCTTTATTTTTATAAAGGATAGAACAAAATTGACAATTAGTTTTTTACCAACGCCAAATTCAGATTACCGATAACTCATAAAGAAATTTCCATTTTTTACACCATCTTTCAATTTTATCAAATATAATAATCTTCAACAAATATGATAATGGAGCATTAGTGTTGGACTAATGGAGGTGACTTGAAATGGACATATTGTCAGTAATGGATAGATACTTAAACAGACTGATTCCTCACACTGATAGTTTTGACAAATGGCCCTGTAGATTATCGATTATTTCCCTTTGTCTTTAACATCTTATACAGTTAACCCGATCAGATCAGCTCAAGAATGTAAAGGAAAGTATCGTATAGAGAAAAAACCCATTCGTAATGCAGTCATCATTACCATTTATTATGGATGATAATACGAATAAATGGATTGATGTAGTCTGGGTCACAGCCAACCGTCGAGGGACTATACTATTGATTTGGCTGTCCGTCAATGACCATGAAATGTCTTCATTTGGTGTTTACCTGTGGATTTATGACAGGTCATGCGCGAGGTGCAAGCTTCAGACAGCTACACCAACAACATCCAGCTGTGAAACACGCCGTGTCATGACAGTGTGAATCAGAGCATTGACGGCCGCACAGAAGCCTATCTGTCTGCAGTTGTGTGTAATCATAATTACAAATCAGCTACTTGAAAACGAGAGAGCCAGCCTGATACATGCCCGTCGCCGATCGTTTCCGATTGTCGTCTGCACGCTATCGAGTGTTTGTGCTGTCCAGTCTAGGAGTGATTCGTCATTAATGATATGTACGTCATTTAGATAATGGCTGCTGATAACGTCATCTCATCCCATCATTTGTCCACTAATGCTCTTTTAATTGCAATGTTTCCCGAGAGCTCCAAGAGCGATAAAACATGCATGGAGCACCCTAGAGACTGTAGTTCAGGTCGGTGTAAACAGGTACATACAAGTGCAAAGCGTGCAGTCAGGGAAGTATGTATATTTAGTGAACATCCTGATTGGACTAGAACTCGTTTTGAAATACCACGACCAAATAGGAAGATCGTGAGATCATTTGGAAAAACAAATGTTTTCACTATGTAAGGTCATAAAGGGTATAAACTGAAAAGAAACGGTATATGTATACATATTATAGTCCTCTTTTTGTTTATTGGCTATAATACATGTTTTACTAGGTCATGAAATATTACATTTCTGAGGATATATGTAAATTGAAAAAAGTATATATCTATATATATATATATATATATATATATATATATATATCTGGTCGCACATCGGTGGTGTCCTAAAGTTCTGAGAATTGCCTTTTATGTGAAACCATAGTTATGGTGACAATACGGGGTAGATTTATGAGTTGTTTCGGAGAAATTTGTTCTGTACTCGCTGTGCCGGCTCGTTCAGAACGAATTTCTCCAAAACAACTCATAAATCTACCCCGTATTGGCACCATCATTATGGTTTCATATTATTATATACCTTAATTCGGTCTTAATTCGCTAAAACTGACCGTAATTTGACGTCGAAGTGACTTGGCACAACTCTCAAACACGATGTGTATGCTAGCAGACATGCCGGATGTTGATAACCGGAAGTGATCACCGCGCAGGCGCAAATACATTATACCGCCGCATAAATTAACGCAGGGTCACCCTGCTACGCTCGATCGTCCTGTCGGACAGCTCTTCCTCGAGCGGTGCAGTGTCAATGACGTCACACGCCGTCTAGTTTCACCGACTTGACAGTGTTGACATCTATGAGTCGCCCGCTCGGCGAGTGGCCGTATTGGTATCGATCGATCTCACATATCTAAGCTATCTAAAGTGTATCACGTGAATCTAACTCGCTCCGTGGATACTGTACTATGCCACAGAACTCGCGAAGTGAAGGGATCCGCCATTTTTTAATCTTGCACCTAGAATTCTGTTGTTGGCCTCTCAACCAATCAGATTGCGTTATTTCTTCAAAGCGTGCAATCTGTCACTCAAAGCATGCAATATGTAGGTATCCAAAGTAACCAGTACAACGTCTCACGGCGTACAGTACATTCTGTGTATAGTTACTATACCCCCAGGAGCAGTATGTTTTTACACTTTGTGCATAGGTATATAATAATATAATGCCTATTATAAGTCAAGATATATATATATGTACTTTAAAGCTTAATTGGATCTAATGTACAGGGGACCGCGAGACATTGCATACAGCATTGGAGCGAATGGTTTCATGATGGCAGGAATAACGTCCATGGTTCGTACTATACGGTCTAACTGTAAACTGTCTAACCTCAGACATGAGAATTAGACAAATCTACACATCATGGACCTGTTTCACTAGTTTCGTGACAAAAGTGGCACCAACAGTACAAGCAAGAACAGACAAAACGAAGTCTAATGTTTAGTTATTATGAAATCGGACAAACCGGACACGCCATCTAGACATGTCACGAAACCAGTGAAACAGGTCCCAGGTCTTACTGTTGGCAATCGCCTCTTGTGGTAACAGTCGCGTATGAATCTATGTGAGCTTGGTGCAGGGATGTGATGAGATGGTAGTGGGTTGGGATTATTCGAGATCAACCGGTAACAGGGTCCATAATATGCATAGTATTATAATGTTTATCTACATAAAGTTATGATGGTGAGTTCAATGACGTTAAGCAGAGGGTTTTGTACAAAGTTTACAGGCGTGTGCTCTATATCCGCCAGTTCACGGCCAGAGGGTCCGGTAAGTGTCTTTTGTTGACAAAATTTTAACTATAAAACATTTCTTTGGACAATTCTTCCTTGTCATTATTCTTATTCTACCCCTCGGCCAGGGTAGGGTTGGGAAATACCGTTCTTAGGCCCGGCGTCCACCTACTACGATAGAATCGTAGACCTCCCGATATGGCACCGATACAAAATGTCAAAATCGGTGCCATATCGGGAAGGTGCAAAATCGTAGACATATGTCTAGACATGCCAATTCACCATGCATTGTATGGGGTTTTTATCGGTGTCTAATCGCAGAAACGTGGTCAACTGCCCCGATATTAGGTATCCTTCCGACGCGATTTTGATTTTGCATCGGGAGGTGCATCGTAGACCATATCGGTGCCATATCGTGGTAGGTGGACGCCGGGCCTAAGTTGTGTAGCCCAGTCATTCGTTTATCTGGCTCATGTTTACCTCCTTTGTAGTTTTAGACCGGATCGTCGGGATGAATCTCGTTAATGATTTATCTGTCATGCTGATGTGGTTGACATTGTTATTATTGATATTACCACGAATAATACTGTACTACTTTTAATCATTCTTTCAACCGTAACCTCTCGACCTAGGGCGTTTCAATTAAGCATTTCAGTGACTGCATGTTTAAACCTGACTATATTTTCGATATTTTGAATGTCAGTGTCGAGTATTTCCCAGGCTTTTACGTCTCTGTATATAGGGGGCATTTTGAACTTTGTGCTACGGAGGCGAAATCTTACCAAAATTTAGCAATTTTACTTTATTGTTTCGTTTGGTGTTGCGGATTCTATCATCTTTATTACTTTTAAAGATCAGCTATATCGTTGGATTTCCCTTGCGCCCATTTCCCGGAACGCGTATTTGCTATTTTCTCATTGAAATATGCATGGCTTTTAGATATCATACGCATATTTGATCTGACCGATGATATAATGCTTTTGACGCCAACAAAGAAAGACGAATAAAAGAACAAGAGGCAGATAGATTTCCGGCTTGAAAGGAGAAGCGCAGAATTGTCACGTTTATTTAAAAGGATGTGAGATGTCACATCTGGTATTTAGTAATTGTTCAGCGGTGGACATCAAAAGACTTTTGCTGCCCTCCTCAACCTCTTGTAGAGACGCTGGAAATCCCCCTGACATATCACCTCGAAACCCACTAGCGGAGAATACGAATTCTGTGCTAAAACTAAATTATATAGAGGAAATGCTGTTTTCCTGTTTTCAGAATATTGCATACTACATGTATATTTAAGTCCACCATTGTAGAACAATCGTTGTCAGCGGTGAGTCCGTAACCCTAATTGCCCTTTTCCGCCTTAATCTAAAAAATGTTTAAACTTTACTTGTTATACGGGTTTGAATATGGATAGCGTAGAAGTTTGCAAGGTGAGTATTTAGCAATGTGTTTTATTCTAAAATTACCTCTCAATTTTTAGATTAATGCATGAATCTGATAACACGCTGCGAAGCAAAATGATATTATCACGAAGCTGAAATGGCAAATGGAACACAATAGAGAATGATTTAGGTGTATTAATTCACACGCGTGAGGTAATATTCAATTAGCCTGTGAATTGTTTTCAATACAGTTATTGCTTATGGACAAAGACCCCTTTAATGGAGACATTTTATGCCTATGGTGCATATCAGATTTCTATCGACACCAGTTCTGATTTTCGCAGATTTCACATGAAATCCAGTCGTGCACCTCTACCGTGAACAAGTAATGCTATAATGTTATAGAAATGACAGACATAAAATTCCTTTTATTCACCATACTAATTAAAAATTGAATCTCCTGGATTCATACAGTGATGGTCATATTCCAAAAGGAGTCTTTATATTTATACTTTTCGTTCATCTGATTTTTCACATCACTTCTGTCTTACATTTGGAAGATATACTTTATACATGCAAAATTCCTGTAAGGGAATTTAGTGCTGGTCTTAGCCGTCAGAGTTAAGCTTTAGACACATTAATTCACTTCGGTAGATGCATTTCAGGTCATCGCCGTGCCATTTCATTTGTTAAGGCGTGTCTTTCTAAAGCTCCCCATACGACTTGTGTACTCTTTATTCAATAGCTTCCCCTAGAGATCTCTTATACATTGTGTTTACTTGAGTATCGAATTTTCGAATGCTTTCAATGTTCGGAAAGTTAGTTCCTGTTGTGGCCCTTAAGTACCTTTCCAAGCTATCAGATAGGAGCGAAGTGCCCGACATAAATTCATTTATACAGTCTGATTTTCCCGTGTTAAGTTACAGTATGACATTTGTACTGTCGTGTGGATCATTCAATATAATTATATTGATTTCGAAAATGTAATAAAATAAGTTATGTAGAAAAGGTTTCATTGTGTACTTCGTAAACTACCTCTAAACAGAAACAGAATTAATAATCTCCGGAGAAACATTTGTATCGTTCTTTTGTTATTTCAGTTGCTTCCAGTCAAGCCTAAGGTAGCTCAAATCAACTTCTGACTCAAAAGAGTCTAGCTGCCGTTGACCAAATTAAGTGTGCCGATTTCTGACCTTATGGCGTGTTATTTCTTATAATGCTACCAATTCCATATACTACTATGCAGAACCTTGTCTAGTATGTGGATACTTGACACGTTGAATTATAATTAATGGCTGGTCTCTTGGCTAATCAAACACGTCACCTCTCGTCAGTTTAGTAAGGATTTAGAACTTTATCCTTTTACTGTTTTACGTGGATTTTATCTTCACTTCAAGCCGTATAAAAGGGCGTTCCAAATGCCATTCAGTGAAAGAGAGTTGACAATCTATAGGCGTTTCTATGGAATAGATTTGATGCTCAAACTGTTCCCTACAAGGTATCAACAATCTGAATTTCCAGGACCAATGAAAATGCATACTTTTGATGTGAGACCCCTTTCAGATAATATATCATAGATGACCTGACAATCTGTGATTCAAACCAGGTAGAGACGTTTTCGATTGCCATTCCTTACAAAAAAGAAAAATATCAATCTGAGGTAGGCCGATATTCAGGAGGGCCCTTTATGGCTACACTTAACAAATATTATTCTGTGCCTGTATTGACGCATTCTTTTCTTACAACTGCCAAACCAATTCAACCCATACGAAATAAATGTATGAAAGATAATTCCATAGAAAGAGTCTTTTGTCATAAACATATCATCACAAAGCCTAACATGTTTAAAACAGTGTATAACATTTCAGAGAGAAAACACACAAGGGACATTTATGTCCGTTCAATTGATGGGAACTGAAGAAACCTTCATGAATCTATCCTCTGAATCAACATCAAGAAACTAAAATTATTTTTCAAACACACAATGGCACTTATCAGTGTCTCGGGCTGTGTAACAGCCTTTCTGATGTGGTTGGAATTCTTAATTGCAAACCCTTTAGCTCTGACACTCTCACCTTAATGAAATCCGAACACAAAGCCGCTGTCCCACATCAAAGAATTACAGGTCAAATAAGGCATGAATGAAGGCTCCTCAAACCACCCACCCAGTTCTCCTGATGTTTTAAGGGATGAGAGTACAGTGTAAGCCCCTCCTTCCCTCGGGACTTATTCCGTGGTCTTATTATCGGAAATTCAAATATTAAGAGACATCAGTGGATGCCTTCATGTTTCCATTACATTAGAATATCAATCTAAACACAGCCAAGTAGCTGAGTGGATCTAGAATTACATCATACATATCTGTCATTTTTAGGGGAAAATATTCGAATTAGCTCTCACCAGATCCCTATTAGGGGATTCCACCGTTTAGCGTATGTCGTCAACCATCAATGATGCGGCCATAAATGACAGTGGGACGAGAGACTATTGTCACCATCATATCATTATTATTATTATTACTATCATTATTATTATTATTATTATTATTATTATTATTATTATTATTATTATTATAGAATACCCAAATATTAGAATACAGAGACGCGTGAGGTGTGGAACTCAAAAACCGAGTTCCTGGACATCAATACTCCAAATGACCACGAGAACCATAGAAATTACTGCACTTTACTAGAGCACATACAACTACAAAAGAATCAAATACAAACAAAGAATGAGGAGGCAATTTCCTATTACCTTTGTTTAGTTCCTGACAAATGACCGGATGAATATTTTGTCGCTCGGTTCAAAAACAGGCAATTTTCCAAAATGGTCTCTGGAAGAGTTAAGAGCATGAATAAGAAAGAGTTGACCATAAAATCCTATTGGTGGGCGATACGGACAAGGACCCCTTTGGGATGGCTAATCCAGCACATCGTTCGCGACAAGGAGAGCTCCAAGCGGGTTTCTGAATATCGCGTGTCCTTGTGACGGATATTCCAACTCAGGACACAACCTCTCCAATTCCCATCTCCACTGCGCTGCTCCAACACAACAATTTCACCGACTTTTCATGGTCTTATTAGGAAGAGGATCCGAAGTCCCTCTCATCCGCCCACTATCTTTTCTGCAGTTCAATTGGGAGACGAGCATCTTTTATTCAGCTCGAATCTGCTGTGAAAGAGAGCGAAAGCCAACTACAGAGCGGTGTCTGTTTGCCAGACCAGCCACATGAGGCAATGGCAGGTTTGGGCCCTGCCAGGGGAATGCGACAGACAGGAACCGAACGACAAACACATCCAGCATTTTGCTGAAGAATAAACGAGGTAATAATTCACCTGCTGAGAGAAGGATATGGCATGACTGTTGTGGATCAGTGTGGCTGTATCTTTTGGGACAGCGCAACAGACGATCAATATGCGGTGCTTTTTTCTGAGTTTGTGTGTGTGAATCTATATATGTTTAGTTGTTGACGAAGATAAAACCCTACTTGAAGGTATTTGGTTTGAAATCCTTCCTTCCTGCATCAAGGGCTGAGTTTATTACCTTCATAAATCACGTTTTGACATCAAAACATTCTGCATCAATAGATTCATAAAGTCAATGTTGCGGGCTGGGGGAGTAATCCGGTGGTGGTCTTGGGTTACTGTTTATTTTCCTGTTGTATGGGTAAGTCCTCTCAATGTGTTCAGTAGACTTACACAACTGACCCATGTATAGGAGGGGGTGTAGCATTGGTGCAGTGTCCTAGGTGTTGCTTCGGAGAGTTGCTATCCTCAGGTACAATATCAGATGAATTAATCCATGGATTCTTCACAGTGGAGTAACTTCTAGATATGGAATACTGGAGTAAGCTACCTGTGAAATACTATATCTGGAGTGAAGGTATGTTGTAGGAGTAAGAGTATATTGCTTAGCTGTGTCAGCCCTTCACAGAAAAGATCTGAGGGGTGTTTTTCAGTAGTAACAATCGCTAGTAGCGAACGTTTGAGGGCAAAGTGTTTTTCAGTTGTAACAATCTTTAGAGATCTGAGCCACATGCTGAGATGCGACCGTTTGGGTTGATTCGGGTGTTTTTCAGTTGTGACGATCGGTAGTGATCACACGTGAAACTATCACCCAAGCAGTTGCAATGGGAGACCATTTGATATTTGTCATAACGTATTTTTTCATATGCTAAGACTTATTCAAATTAAGAAATATTTGGAGCTAAGGATACTAATAATCTGACAAACTTGTATCCAAAATTCCATTACATAGTTTTCTTGTGGTTATGCCTGTGAAAAGTATTTCACTGAAAATATGAAAAATACAAGGGCACCACTCGATTATATATGTCAAGGTCACTCTATATTTATAAATTACAACACCCATTCAAAAATTAAAACATGTCTCACTTATGGAATACTCAACAGAAAATTATGGAATTTTAGATTTGGGTCAAATGGACATGGGCAATTCCTCGCTGTAAACATGGTTTAATTTCAATAAGTATAAATTTCTCAAATCAATTATTCTGATTGCAGAATTTTGTACTTGGCAAGAAATGATCACTATTGATCTCAGATAGTGATCATTTTAGCGGCGATCACCATGGGGCTCTGCGACCATGTCTGAAAAACACTTGCCACCGTTGCTCGCCCAAACTGTCTCACAATCGCTCTCCGATCTTAGCTGATCTCAGCTAACGTTTGTTACCACTGAAAAACACCTCCCCCCTCCCGCAGTAGAGGAACTTGTATGCCTCCTTAAATTGGTTCCACAAATGATATACGCTTCTCACCAACTCATAGAGCCCAGACGTTGAATACATTACAGTGTCAAGGTTACTAAGACTACAATGTGAAGGGTGTAAACAATACAATGTAAAGTTCCTGGTCCCAAATACCATGTCTCTTTCTGTGATTCCTTCTCCTTGTCCCTTTTTAGGGTCAGGGACTTTCAGTGATCATGCCCTCATGGAGGTACTAGACGTTCTTTTAAAGACCCCCAGTACTTCTGTACACTGTACCCGTGACAAACTGTATGTCTATATTTGTATAAAAAAAAATATATAAAAAAAGACACTTAATTAAAAGATCTTAGATGCTATGCAGACAAATCTATGCCTCTTCATCGAATTTCAGGTTCTGCTTTGGCTTCATAATAATTTTCCACTTTAAAGTAGGTAAAGGAAAGGGTCTGGGGGATGCCAGTGTATGATACTATAGAGATAATATGGATACTACATGATAATTTCAAAGCAAATCACTTTGGAACCTTTTAGAACTCCTGTCTGTAATGATGATAAATATGATTGTGTATTCATCTTATAGGACATCATCTTGCCTTATGAGCCAGGCCTAATATCCCTCATCCATTCTGTCGTTCTCGCTCTCTCGGTTTTTGTCACTATCTCTCTCATATATGCCTTTCTTTATCTCTTTTTCAAGTGCTTGTGACCCTTACCCAAACATTCACCTTTACATGGCCTTATATAATATCGCATGTTGTTCCCCTTTTAGATAAATACGATCATATTCGTTCTAATAATCAGATGGCCTTATGACATTCAGAGATAGGACAAAATAAGCCATGGACACTAAAGTAATAATCCCTGTTCCCCATTAACATTATTACCACTACAATGCCCCACGTAACAAGATGGTTTTGCCTATGGACTTCATATCTTTGCGTTAAAGTGTATAAAAGTACAGCTTGGTAACTTATGATCAAAACCCAAGATATTTAGTTTCCCTATATCGTCAATATTTCCCCCCATAGACTTAACACTAGGAACCTATTCTCAATGCCAATGGGGCATTTTCAAAAATTCTCAATGAGGAATAATGTCACAAAGGTTAGCCAATTAGTCAGTGATAGGAGTGAGATCAAATCTGAACTGCATTCGATCCATAGCCACTCAAAAAAAATTTGCTTTGCTACGTAATCTGACTTGGCTTTCCCTTGTGAGATCACTCCTCAACCAAAACTCATTGCATATTTTCAGTGGTGATGGGATCTCGATGCAGTTCTCTCTTATTTTCTCATAGAATATAACATCATTGAAGCCAGGTAATAGTTGTTATAGATGGTGCATATTCCTGGGTGTACAAAAGAAAGGTCAACTTGCAATTTTGCTACACCATAAGTTTTGGGGTTTTTTGCTGAGTCTTTTTATGTAGTCAAACCAACAGTTCTGCAGATTTGCAGATCTTCCACTGTGGGGTAGCATACAATGAACGTGTGTTTCATAAGTAGGTGAGCAGAACATTGACCTGTAGACTGTCTAGACAATTGTAATTGTATGTCGTAAATGGGTTTAATTTGAATTTAAATCGACTACTCATAGAACGGATTGCAAAACAAACTACCCTGTCAGGTCATTTCAATACGATTTCTACTTCATACATCAAGGGGCTATGAAAACATGCGTTCGTAGATGTAGCTTGATTTAATAGTAGCTAAAGTGGAAATTATTTTCTGATCGTCTATCACTTTTAGAAAATTAATATTGTCCATAGGCAGTACAACGTTGTAGAGATGAGTAGTCATAGATAGAATGCAATAAAATGTTTAGAGTAAAAACACAGCGTATGGTAATACGGAGTGGCTTGTGTGCCTTGATACCGCCTCCGCTATACCCAGTGCGATGGCAGTGGCGTGCAGGGCCGGCTCTGCAGAGTAATTTCAGGGGAGCTGTAATCATTTCAAATACCGGGAGGGTTCCTGGCCCGCTGAGCAGCTCACATTGAGAAACTCATCGGTTCGATATGCCCATCACTGACTCGACAACCGCTGCGTGTTCAAGTGCCTAATCATATCCCGAGCAACTCGATAATACGCGCGGCAGGTTTTAGGATAATGGTTATGGCTTATTCCAAAACGACAGGCTCGCAGATGCAAACTGTCTGGTGCCTTATCTATATAATATTACAACTGGAGATTCTAAACGCTATTCACTTTCACGTCTGTATGATGTCTGAGGTATATCTTCTCTCTCATAACCACCCGAGTTAGGGCAGACTTTTTGGTCACCATGGAAACGACGTTGTTGCCATGGATAACATCCCCAATAGACCCATCTCTCAGTCGGCTTGTATTATCTGACCGTCGGCCGCCGTCTCACGTCGATAGGCGGCCAGCAGGGCATCAAATACCAATACATTCGGTAATCCCAATGATTACCAGCCGCCCAACGCTTGACCCGTGGTGTCAGCGGGCGCCGGGGCAGGGTGATCCCGGGCCGGGCGCCAAGCCGGGGGCTGTCGCACCCACGGGTAATAACGCCTCATAGCAGACACTAACCCCAATATCCTTGTCCTCTATGACACGGCAACGCCCGGACCACCCCATGTGACAGCCCCATGTGACCATTCCGGGCGTGCTGGTCAGACCGTTATGTAAAAGACGCTATCTGTGTATTGTGGTATGTATAATGCCAGCTTCGTTTTCAAGTAAACCTTATAGAATACAAATTGTACTCATGTCATATTTCATACATATTCATGTGTATGAATATGAGTATGAGTGTGATTCGAACCGACAACCTTCTCCTAAAGCTAAGTACTACGTCGGTGTTTATCGCTCTTGTGTGTTATTTAAGTATTTTTTTGTTCTTTGTTACCAACATCACCAACTAACTATGATATATGTGTAAGCCTTATCCCCTCTCTTTCTTTTTTATGGAATATAAAGATACAAGTCGTATCTCAATAGGAAAAAGGAAAAAGACATCATGCAGGCAGGTAAGAATACACAAGACGGTAGCTGAGATTGAATTAAAGTAATAGGGCAAGTATTATGTCGAACTCTAACAAAGAAAAATTTAGCATATAACCAAGGTTAATTTCTTTAATTGGTGGCTATGAAGATGATACACTAACGCTAGTGCAACGGGCTTTGCAAACAAAGCCTTTGTGTATTTTCTACTGGTGCAAGCTATGATTCAAGTTATCTTAAAGCAGCTCATATTGTATCGTTTAGGAGTCATTGCAGGAGTTTGGATTGGATTTGGATTTGGTTTGCAATATAATCAATCACAAGGTATTCTCAAATTTAGGTAATCATATTTTCCTAACAATTTTCCTAGTCAATTGATGTTTCTGTGCCTATTTCGTAGACTACCTAACGAACGTTTATTAGGAATGCAGTTCATTTGAAACATCGATCATTTTATAAAACTGCTTGTCAAATGACGAATGACTGGGAGTTCAACAGCGCTAGTTGATGCCAACCTAGTATAGATGCAGGATGCTATAACGTCTGTCACATTCTTTCCACAGAAGATAGTATGTAAAAAATCGTACCTTGTGCCATGATAGAATCGGACAGTCGTTCCAGTAATTGCTGGCCTCCTGGATTTGTCTGGGCTCTTACCAAATTGCAGGGCGGTCTCAGCTAGCGGCAATCCCTACACAAACACCATATGACTGTCAGATTATGACTATGTCATATAGCGTACACCGTTATACTTCCCAATGTGTACATACACTGCATGATTGTTAGGTATATTGTACAGACATAATCTTACCAATATGTACACAAATGTCGGTTGGATATTTGGAAGGCATGTAAAGAGGCATAGAGGCAAAGGAGACAGATGGACGCCCCAGGGTGGGAAGGAAATTTAGAGAGAGGGCAGTGAGCAGGAGGGAATAGGACTAAGAGCAGGGTGGAAGAAGAAAGGCGGATGGAATAGGTGACTAAAAAATCAAACAAATAAAAGAAGGACCGGACGACGAATAAATGAATGAAAGAAGGAAGGAAGGAGAGGAGAGGAGTTGTTGAACAAAATAAGCAATAATGAAGGAGAGAAGATAAGCAAGCTAGCGTTTTCCTGCCGCAGAAGGCGACACTGCCTGTTGTGGCATAATAAAGATCAAACAAGAAAGCCAATACACATATGTCGAGCATCTCTGTGGGATCTAACCGCCCCGGGGGATCCATTTGCATTGATTGCTGATCTCCGCTTGGCATGTTGACATTTCCGACTGACATGAGGCCGTATTTTATCCAATATTCGCACGCCCTGTCTGGGATCTGTTGAGGAGTGGCTCAGACCTGCTCACTGTTGTGCTGATCAGGCATTACCCGCCATCTTCCATGGAGGCTGCTATTACTTTATTATAGTAGGTTGACATGACAACATGCCAGGTCATGAATAATTACGTAAAATAATACGTCTGTACTATATCAGTATAATGAGATTATATAGCCCCATTCTCTTATCTCCTGCGTCTGAATCTGCCCTTCTCAACTTGGCTTTTTGTGATATTTCAGTTAATGTACATTTAGATATCATAGACATGGATAATTCATTCCATATTTTTCGCTGGAGATCGAAGGTCCTACTATAACGCTGCAAACAAGGATGACTAGAGAAAAGAAGCTTGCAACTAGCGTGATCGAATGACACAAGGTATCCATTTCTTGGTGCGTGTGTGAACAGAGCTATTGAGTTTCAGAGATCCATTAGGTTACACCGTACGCACCTCCGTAGTTAATGGACGTTTTAGCCTAGAACCCCCGTTCTCTCATGTCAGATTTCCTTCATAGCATTAGAGCTAAAATGATTCTCCTCTCACGGGTTACTGACACAACTCAATAGCCAGTAAATGTATTGAAACAATGTAATAATGTATGGATCTCAAGGGATATATAAGTATATGTACAGAAAATGGATGCCATGCACTATAAAGAATTCTCAATTTTATGGGGGTTGAAATGGAAAGGAACCTGATGCTTAAAGAGCAGTAATCCTATTTGTACCCATTGGATGTGATTGGTCAGTGGGACCAGTGTGTGTGTGTTTGAAAGGGGGGTTAGTAGGGGGTGTTAGAGTGATGAAGGGGCAGTGATACGGACTGTAGCATGGTGCGGAGACCGGCAGCAGGAGGCCGTTACCTCCGCCTGCAACGTGTGGATCACACGCAGACGATGCGTGCCCACATCAGACGGTCTCCTTTAAAGTCGGCTGAGTTTGCAGGTGATGTCACCTACGTCTGGAGATTGAGTGGCCTCCTTCCCGTCATCTTCTAGCAGCATCCGGACCAAAAAGGACGCCTGGAAATGCACGCTTTATGTGCAAATCATATGAGCACCCCCATGCTTCACCCGTACTTCCATTATGATTTGCTCTTTGGATCACATCACGTGGGGGCAAAAGAGCAGACGACATCTTTGGGAGGGAGTGGGGTTATGTAGGGGGGGGGGGAGGTTAGAAAGAGCGAACTCTGATACTGCCTTGGATTATCAAGAATCCATAGTCGCGCGTCGAGGGCGCCCTAGATGGATCAATTTGATACACAATTTGGATGCATTAGTGGCGCGACCCGGGCCGGAGGGGTTGCGGCGAGTGGCGCATTGAGCAGGCATACGTGCAGGGGCTCTGAGCCGCCTGAATGTCACCCGACCATGTGGAACAAACAGGTGAGAGAGAGAGTCGGGGGTGAGGGAGGGGTGCAGGGGTGGGGTGGACAAGGGATCCCTCACCTGGTTATGGATCCATACCTGCGCACCTGCCCGGCCGCCACTGCAGGCCTGCATAGAAGGCACAATGACCCATCTGAGGGCGTGGGGTGAAAGGGTGATGGGGAGAGGGGGTTGTGTCCAAGGTCATATCTGAACAAGGCCTCGACTTCCCTCAAGGGAGCGCCAGTGGGATGCCATGTTTGTTTTGGCCGCAGATCATTTATCGGACGGTCATATTGGTGTTGAAATAACAACCCCGGGCCAGAATGGTGGTAAAATATATATTAAGTCATGAGGCCATTGCCAATTGCATGTGATCGGATTCATGCGCAGGAATGGTCAGCTTAGTCAAGCTCGAATCTAGCTTATACTATGGACCCTTGGCTATTACCAGGATCTTCTAGCCTCCAAGAGTTTATCATGTTTCCCCAGACGCTCAGTAAACCAATGTTACTGCCGGCCCTTCTTGATTGAGAGAACTCTAGCGTCCCAGGAGTGTTTCTGGATAGTCGATTTGTCGTCTGCTGCTTTCACGCCACAGTTTCTCTTTTCTGCAGAACAGCCTCTACTCAAAACTGACACAACAAGGGCATGTCTGTCGTGCTGCACATGCTTCGCCGACCTGCAATTAAACACCCACTTGTCCATAACCACAGAGGCAGACGTATATTTGTAAAAGAAGAGAGCCTTCACAAAAGAAGATCAGTCAGTGTTTGGCAGGCTGGAGGCCATTTGGGTTGACCTATTGATTTTGGTGGCTTAGTGAAGCCGGCGGCACTGCCGTAACTCACCACTACCACTACAGGCACCCCTTCCACCATACCCGGTCCTCAGACTCACGGGTGCTGGCCGCCAGCCAGGCCTGACCACACCCCTTCCGGTCTGGATTAAAAGTCCGATAGCCCCCCGGTCAAAGGGGTGCAGGGCATCTAGGTACAACGGGCAGCGTTTGTCGATGGCGGCGGTTATGAATGTTGAATGGGGTGGCGGGGAGAAGAGCGGCCGAGAGCGGGAAGAACACAGCGGTCATTTCGCCGTCCACGGCCGCCAGAAGAGCGTCGCGGTAAACGCGTACTGACAAGGGGCGGGAACACCATCACGTATTGATGGACACACAGAGGGAGTATCGAACTGACATAAAAGACCCTGGGCAGCGAATAGGCCGTGCAGGTGTAGGTAGATCGTCTTTTTGGGATCTAGAGGAGGGATAGATGGATGCGGGAGGACGAAGGAGATGGTCTGCTTAGGAGAACTCGTCTGAGAGAGCTGTGTTTCTTAGCAGGAAACAGCAAATCTTTGAAGACAAGCAATATGAATTCATTTTAGGTTTATTAGATCTATTTGTAAAACATGAGTTATACAATGGACAGCAATCAAATACCACGAAATAATCTTTCGCCACTAAAGCAATGTACGTGAAGATATGACCCATTCTCATGAAATGGGAGGAACCCCTGTTTTCAGGTTCACCATGTTAAAACTCTTTCAATTTTGGAGAAAGTCATGCATTTCTTTTTTCATCTTATAGATCTCACTGAGAGCTAAAACGCCATATATAGTTTTGCCTGGGTATATGTATAAGAAAAGACAATAAAAATGAAAAAAATGACCCATTTTTCACTGTTTTTCTTTTGCCATAAACATGAACACAGAAAAAAAAATACAAACCGCATTTGTGCCTCCAAAATTGATCTATAACAACCTGTCTTATTGCAAAGAATATCTCCCAAGTGTAAATTTTGAAAAAATCTGCTTTTAAAAGTTATTTATATGCACTTTTATCTTGGCTAAAATCTGCCTCATCTTTACGTCACCATTTTCCTCTATCACATTGAATAAAGAAAAATTGGTTAACCACTGTTTTTTTGGTATGCATTGTAACCCTTATGGTGTATGTTACGGAAAAAATATTATAAAAAATCATAAAAAAGAACTATGTACTCCATATATGCTTATATCATAGAAAGTCTATATGGCTAAAACGTGATCATCTTTACGTAGCCGCCTTTAGCAATGTAGGAAGCTAAGAAAAAAATGATAGATATTTATTTAGAAAAAACATTTAGAAAATTTGAAAATATGTTCAGCTTCACTGTGAATTTTTTCCTACACGTTATGTACATTTTTTCTAGTAAAAATGATGCGATGTAAAGATGGATTTAGCATCTCTTTACGTTGCCGGTTTTTATATATCTGTGGCAACAAGGAATTGATTTAAGATTTAGTAATTTTAGCCTCAAACTCAACCTCAATCTATGTCTCACCCTCACTGAAAATTACACCCTCATCACTTGAATTGAAGAGAAAATATTAGCCTTTAAAGTGGCGACATAAAGATAAGCACTCATCTTTACGTCGTTTATTTATATGTCTCTTGGAACAAAGATTTGAATTTAAATTTGAATGTTTCAGCCATGAACTCACCTTCAACCTATGTCTCACCCTCACTGATAGTCCTACCTTGGTCATACTAATTAAACATGAGATATTTAGCCTTTAAAGATGGTGACATAAAGATGACTATACATCTTTACATTGTCCATTTATATTTGTCTCTGGTTACAAAGATTTAAATTCAAATTTTTTTTTTTTCAGTCTCAAACTCACCCTCAACATATGTCTCATCCTCACTAAATAGTCCCAACCTGTTCGCATGATTTGAATATGAGAAAAAAATTACAAATTGGGAAGAGCTAAGACCACGCATGAGGTATTTGTAGTCAGGTAGGACTAGTGGTGACTACCATAACCAGAAATGAATGTCTCATCTGGTTTAGGTTCCCCCTGGTGTATTTTACAGAATATACCGCCTTATACACCAGTGTAAGTCACCTATATTAGCCTTCAAAAATGGCGATGTAAAGATGAGAAATTTGTCTTTATGTCGCCCATTTATTTTTCATCTCTGACTATTTTCAAATCATGTAATAAGGGTAGGAGTATCAGTGAGGGTGAGACATAGGCTGAGGGTTAATTTGGCTCTGAGACTGTGAATTTGCAACGCATTTCTTTGCTGCCAGAGATATATATATAGGTGGGCGATCTTAAAGCCCAATATCTCATTTATAAATCATGTGACCAGGGTGGGACTATCAGTGAGGGTGAGACACAGATTGAGGGTGGGTTTGAGTTTGAGACAATCAAATTTCAATTCAAGTCTTTGTTGCTAGAGACATATACAAATAGGCAACGTAAAGATTATTTTTGCCTCTTTAAGTAACCTATTTTGTAATGAAAATTCAGGAAATATTATGTCCAATTGATATCATTGAAAGATATGATGTAGAAAGGGATGATATCCGACCAGACCATGTAGCAGTTTCTTCCTGAAATGGCAAAATATATACAGTTTAAGATGATACTCAATGAAAGTCCATAAAGTGTATTTGAAAAAAAGGTTGTAAACCTAATTAGCTATACCTATTTAAATGCCAATACATCGACATTATACGTAAATGTACGCTAATTGACAAGATTGCCACAGCATGTAGGTATGCACAAAAGAACGTATAAGGTTGGAGTACGTACAAGAATATGGGACAGAAACATAATGCCAGTATTGGCATATGGAGGCTAAGTCTCTTATTTATATTTTATTTTAAATGTGTTATTTCATGAGCGCTCTTTATCATTCATGTTGTTTTACATGTGCTCTTTCCTGATTTACATATGAACGTCTATCGATGACAAATATGAACATAACTTGTGTTCCTTGAAGTTTACTAAAAAAGAAAATTTGCACCATCAAGAGGGGTACCGTTAACATGGTACATTCAATTTATAGCCTAGTATGCTGTGTAATGCTCTGTTTATCTATATTTTGCGCTATGATATAAGCTTCATATGGCATTATTATATTCTGATAGCCTTCTATTATTTGTCTAGAGTGGGTCTCCTTTTTGTGCTTTGCATATTTTCACCCTAGGTCATTTAATCTTATACAGAATAATACAACACCCCATTGGTTTCTAAAAGAAGCAGTTAAGATTTAACCATATTGAAAATCCGTGAATTGGAGTGTCTCCGAGAAATTGATGAAATCATGAGTTACTAATTCCCAGTCTCTTCTTTATCGTTCCTGTTGCTCACGAAAAGCCTTAACCTTATCCTTATCAGACTCTTTTTTGTTTTTGTTTTCATTGCGACCATCCCTTTACAAACTCTAGTTTTTTCTTAAAGGATTTCGATCTGGTAAGTACCTCAATACAACAAAGAATTTATATGTTATCGTTCAAATGATAGGTTGTTTGATATCACAGCTCATCCGTAGAGAGGCGAGTATAGCAAAAGCGGAAACTACTGAAATCGAAATGTCCATAAAGAAGTGACTTGAAACCGAGCTTTTACTGTCTGAAAAAAAAGACAACGTTTAACCTATGAATGCTGGTAAAAGAAAATACTCAAAACCATGCAAAACTTCCTGAATTATAGTGCACTATTCAAAGAGTGAATCGGAAAGTCTTCAATTTCTATCGTAGTAGATGGACGCCGGACCTAAAAGGAGACACTTGAAAATGAAGTTCACTACTATCCTTGTCCCTGCAGTAGCAATGACTTGTAAACATGATCCTGTCATTGCTGCCAGTTGCCCGGTCTCATAAACAATGATCCGACTATGATTGCAAACAGCATCGGGTATTTTTCTATTGACAAAAATATTGTTCATTTAAAAGGTGTCTGTAGATGATATTGGACCTGTCCGTTAAAACAACACCTATAGATGATGTCTATTTATAATTCACATATTACGAAGTCTACATTGAAAATTAATATGGCCGCAATAAACCACTCACCATTGTTTCCTAGCTGTCAGAAGCCGTAACCATTAAATGGGTATTTCAAATTCATTGATTACGCGCTTCGAGCCCATTGATAACGAGAAAGATATACTCCCAAAGCGACTTCTAGTGACTTTTTTACATTCGAAAGGCTAAACCTATGTATTGAGACCAAAACAATAGTCCAATAGCAGACACATTTTTGTTTAATATTCCTTTATTGATGCCATAAAATAAGTTCTTACATACAATACTTCAATGGGAAGACATATTTAAATGACATCAAAGCCAAGCGTATCAGCTTATAATCAGCTGGTTTCTTTACGCGAGCCAAACACAAAGCAATATTAATTTTGACATAACAGTGCATAGTCAGGCACAGCAGGAAGGCTAAATACATTTGATAAAATACCTGGAAAATGTATCAACTCAACATATATCAGTCATTTCCTGTTTATAGTTCTAGTTATTGTTGGGCATCGGACGTGTTTCCACTGGCGCATATACAGATAATACCTCCCAGTACTAATCTTGATGATACATATAAGGTAAGTGGTACCATATACTGTCTCATGAGACACTTCGTCTCAGGGTCAACAACACAACACAACACGACATATACACTGTGAATCCAGAAATCCCACATTAATCATTGACACTTTCATAATTGTCGCTACCAAAATTGTTATTACCACTATTATCATTGTTCCCAACTCGTTGGGTTTAATGTGCACGGGAAGGATTTCACTCTCCCCCCCCCCCCCGACTACTCCTCGTCACGTTGTAAAGTTCTGGTCTATACATCTCTATCGTGGCCATGTAATATTGGTTTCTATGAGAAGAAAGTAATCATCTAAAATACCCCTAATTATTGAGCAACAAACTGACTGAATTGGAACAGTCACCATTTTTGTTAGTAACCTCCTCCCTGATGTTTACAGTACGGCTGCCATGCTTTGAATGGCATATAATACCCCTATTGTCGCTCAGCTCTAGTTCCCAGTCTGCCCACATGAGGGCAGGTCATTCTACCAATGACACTTGGAGTTGTTCAGTGTCATGAGCGGCCTCCTGACATGTGCGACAGACCGGAACGGGCGCTCAACCAGAACGGATTTGGTCTTCCCCTATTGGCTGTTGGTACAACAGCCAATGAGAGCGCAGAGCTCACAGATGCCAAACCTGTCATGTCAACCCCCTGCTAAGGGTATAAAACAAGGATCCCTTCTTGTCAATAAACAGTTAGTTAAGTTCTTGACTCATAGTAGTACATAGTACCTCTGTGTTTGAGTTCTTCTCTCTCTTCTTAAGGTCTACTCCTTACGCAAGTAGGCTGTGAGACTTTACAACGTGACTCCCGCGTCCCCACCTGACCATCGCCCGCCGGACTCTCGAGGATATTTTACTTGTCGCTCCTCCGTTAGTTCCTCCGGCAACCTCCACCATGACCTCGGCCGTCCTACTTGATACTCGAGCAATGTCACCAACCGCTTTATCGCCCTCATGAAAACAGCGCCGGACTCGCGCCACGCCCACCTCACCCCCGAGGCCCTTCTCGACCTCGCCTGGTTCCGCCAGTACACCTACACATCGAACGGCATGGCTATATATGCCCCTTCCCGGGATCGCCTCCACGTGTCGACCGCCCTCGCCACCTCCGCCATCGCGGTTGCACCGCTTGGCCACTTCTCAATCGCCCCCTCAGCCCTCACTAAGGCTTCTGGCGCGACGGCGTGACTGCAGCTCCTCACCACCCTCATAGTACAAGCTGCCGCGGCCTCCGCCCCACTCGTCCCTCGGGGTTCTGAGATCGTTAGCTCGACCACGAACACGGCGCGGGTAAAGACCCCATCACGGCGGCTTGTGGTCGCGCCCTCTGGCGGGCGCGACCAACAACATCTACATCCTCATCAGGGTGGCGGCCTACCTGCGAGAACACGCTGCGATGGCCCTCGCTGACCAGCCTCCCGAGTCCACCATCTGAGAACCAGCCAACGTCGGGGCAATACTAAACAACTTCTTCTAATCCTTCCAGGTTCCCTCCTCGGCCGCCAGGTGGAGGCCTCCCTTCAGGCCTAGGTCGCGGACTCGACCTCCTTCAACAGGCAGAGGCAGGCGCACCTCTACCTCACGTTCTGCGTAGACGACAGGGTTCCTGCTCTCGTGCCCTCGGCGACCCAGGTGGCCTGGTTCCGCCAGTTCCTTGCAAGTTGTCTTCCGGCTCCGGCCTCGCGCAGGAACTATGCCACTGGAGCAAGGTCCTGGGTCGCCCTCGTGGGAGGAGATATCTCGGCCTTTACTTCCCCGCTCGCCCTCGCTGTGGCAAAAGGGGCGGACAGACTCGCACGTTCCCTCGTGTGCACCCTCCTTCCATCCGACATCCTGGGAGTCTCGGCCTACTTCGCCAGGGCGAGTTCGGCTGGACTGCCATCCTCCTCAGTTACTTCACCCTCCTCAGGGCCTCCAACCTGGTGCCCGGGTAGGGCCCGGGCAGACCAGGGCATCACGCCCTCAGGAGGGAGGACGTTGTCTCCTCCCCCTCAGGGGTCGTGGTCGTCTTTCATTCAACGAAGACCAGGACCTCGTCTGATCCCCCTCTCCCACTCGCGGTTCCGGAGGTCCATGGATCTCGGGCCTGCCCTCAGGCCGCGTGGCTCGCCTACACTTGGGCCTACCCGGCCCCCCCTCAGCCTTTGCCTTCCTGGATCCTTCCAGTTCGCCCTTGACGGCCCAGGGCCTCACGGCCCTCCTGCAGGCGGCTTTGGCCTCCTTCACTTCACCCCGGGCAGCCTCGGCTTCCCTCCACTCTCTCCGTAGGGGAGGTGCCCAACAAGCCGCACTCCACGGGGCCTCGGACTCAGCCATCCTCCATCATGGAACGTGGACCTCCGTCACCTTCCTCAGGGTCTACGTTCCGGCCGACCCCTCAAAGGAAGTGGCCTTGGCCTTCACCTTGGCCTTTGGCATTTCTTTTAGTTAACAGAGACTCTCTCCTTCTTTGTCAAGTGACTTCAACCTTCCCTTTCTTAAACTCAACAAACCTTCATTTCCAAATCCTTCTCAGTGTCATCATTGTTCCCAACTCATTGGGTTTAATGTGCGCGGGAAGGATTTCACTCTCCTGCCCGGACTACTCCTCGTCACGTGACTCCCGCGTCCCCACGTGACCACCGCCCGCCTTCAACGGACTCTCAAGGATATTTTACCACCCGCCCACCATACAAACTCTTAATCTCCAACTCTTTCATCCTTCACTCGTGGGGCTTTCTTTTAGTTAACAGAGACTCTCTCTTTCTTCTTCAAGTGACTTCAACCTTCCCTTCCTTAAACTCAATAAAGCTTCTTTTGCAAATCCTTCTCAGTGTCATCATTATCATCATCGGCGTTTGACACTGTCGACCAATCACTGCAAAACTGGAGCACCACATGAATTACATTCACCAAGTGCATAAATTTATCCACCACATACAGTATTTCTAATTCAGGGATAACAATTTCCATAGCAGGGTCTATATTATACTCCAGTCTGTACTCCAGTCTGTACTCCAGGGTTGTTTCTGCCTATTGTCTCAGGTAAATCTGGTTCTCCAGGTGTATTGAGTTTCTTAAACAGTGCTTCAAAATACGTTTAAACATAGAGTATGTTTCAATGTTTCTGGTAACTGGCGCTAAGTTGTTCCAAGCTACAGCACCCGCATACATCTCTGAAGTAGTGAAGGCTGAACAGATTGGTCTAGGTAACATATATTCAACCATTTTTGCACAATGAAACATGAAGTTCCTTGAGTGACGCAATCTTCTATCCCTCAGATACAGGATATCTACCAGGGCATGTAAAGCTATTATGGGTGTTGTTCTTCTGACTTTCAAACATATCTTTAAACACTTATACTATAGAAATAACTGGTTTAAATCTATTTGCAAATGTGAGTGTTAAACACACTGTTACACAGCAAATGATGATTTTGTGACCAGGCAGCTGTATTACTACACATCAACCACTCCATATATTATACCATCTATTATTTTTTATATTGCAGTGTTTATTTCAAAATTCACTAACATACAATATTTAATGTCAACATCACTTAAACTTAGCAATAATACAATAGTAACTTTTTACTTCCTTTAGAGTCATTATCTATACATGTTAGACGCTTCTACTTAAACACCACTTTTTTTTTTTTTTTTTTTTTAGTACATAAATACATGATACATGTGACATATCGATGACTTACTTGGGGTAAAGGAAAGGGTATTTGTGAGTTCTTCCAAGATACTTGTATTTTGATCTATAGTAGATGACAGGACAATTCAGGGTACATTTAATATGTGACAGGACACAACCTAAATTATATAAGAAATAATTACAATATCCCCGAACAGAAAGATTACATCACATCACATACTCTAAAACATACTCTAAAACACACCTGGGGAGAAATATATGCTTGTGGGTATACATATGATAGATGCCAATTGGAAAGCTGCTATTCAACAAGTAAGCATCCAGTGACACCATGGCCTTATGTCCATATTGATTTTGATGCTAGTGTAGGGGACCTGAGGTCGTCTATTTTTGCTGCCCTGTGTGAAGCAGCAACCGTGTAATGTGCAGGCTCTCCTATTTTCTGCACAGTGTCAGAACCAGTCCAAACGGGTTATCTGGCCATCTGGCAGACACCTAGAGTATAGGCTGGTTCTATGGTAGTGGGAAAGGACCCAGCAAAGATGACTGGTCAGCTGGGTATCAGACTCACACAGACAAACCAGTGGGGACCCAGCAGGGTTCTGCACATGCACAGTGAAGCCAAGCAGGTGTATATAAGAGGCCTGCTGAGGCTCAGCTGGACACACCTGGGGGTGGAGGGACTATGTGCAGTCCCTCTACAGGGTTTTGTCTCTGTTCTCTGCCAGGGGTAGCATGACCTTCAGGTCACCTTGTGGAGGGGTCAGAGAGTCCCAGTTCTCTAGAAGGAGGGGGTCAACCTTTGGGTGCCCTCTTTGGATAGAGTCCAGGATCGCGGGATGTGAGCAGGATGTGAGACCTTTCGGTTTTCCCTGTGTGATCCCGGGCAGCACTGCAGTGCTGGGTGGCTGTGGTAAAACACAGCTGCGGGTTTGCGGGTGGGACCAGCACCGGGATGGCATTCTGGACCAAAACCATGGTGGTGCTCGGGAGGGGCTTCAGCTGTACCCAACACCCAGCCACTAACTATATGCAGAACTATATGCAAGACATTTATGATCCTATACAGTGGTTATTGGTTTGATACTACCCAGGTTTCACTCCGTCTCAAGCCAGGAATGTCATCACGTTCTTGGTGAATGCCCCTGTTGTGAGAGGCGGCGCATTGGTGCAGTTCAAAAGGACAAGAGCCGGCCTGTCCAGGGATCCTTAGTCAAAAACAGAGCGGTCACATAAGCACAGTAGGCACAGTAGGTGGACCTTGATACCTGGCAGCGGGAGAACCCTTCTCCTCGCCCAGAATTGGACCATTTTCGACCAACTGATGGTAACTGCCAGCCCATCTCCCATGACTGCTACATCTCCTTCTCAGGTTGCGGTCTCAGTCAAAGGAGTCCTGTGTTGTTGGCAGCACATTTGACCAGTGTAATAGGCCATAGAACATCAGGAGCGCTGCCGCTCAAACGGCCACGTGGCTGGGGTGCTCAAGTCCAGTTGGCTGAGAAGGGATCGCAGTAGGTAGGGGGTCATGGGTTTTTTCCTGCAGACCTCATCTCCTAGCACTCAACGAGCCCCTCTCAGAGTGAGCTGAGGGGGTAATTGTTCTTGAGGGGGTCTGGTAGGCCCCTCTCCTTATGCAGATGGGGTATGATGTTGATATATTGGCGAATAGATGAGAATTTAAGCTTGGTTGATAGGTAGGCTACATAATGCAGAAGGGTTTCTGTGGTGGCTGAGACTGGTGTAAGGTCGTATAAGTTACAGAAGGCTATAAAGCATTTCCTATGCAAGGAATACAAACACTTAGTGTTCAGCGCAAAGGCACCAGATTTCAAAATCAAAATCTCCTGGATGTCCATGTTTTGCTAGTATTGACTCTCTCAGTACTTCCCAGAGGGATGCTGTTCCATCTAGCCTTATCCTGCTGGCCGAGTCAGCCAGCATATTGTAGCGGCCCAAGTAGTAGACAGCCTTTAGTCTGAAGTTGAAAGTTGCCAATAACCAGAAGATCGCCCTTAGACTGGACATCCCTTTTGGGTTCCTGGCACACCCCTTGTTGATAATGGCCACCGCTGTTTGGTTGTCCAAGTAGATCATAACTAGCTTGTTTCTCCACTGGTGACAGAAGAGCCGGGCGGTGGGCTCCAGGGCTAATGTTTCCAGATAATTTATGGGGAGTTCCTTCACATCCAGGCAGTCTTCCAAGCAAACATGAAACCACTGCTCATTGTAGATTCCTCCTGCCCCAGATAGGCAGGCATCCATTGAAATGGGTGTGTAATCACGAGTTTTCAGAAGGGCAACAAGGCCATTGAACACGGCCAAGAAATCTAACCACCAAGATAGGTTAGCATGCATAGATGAGGTCACCCTTGTGTGGTGGGAGGGGGCTCTGAATGTTGTCATCCTGTCCATTAGGTATCCTGTAAATGATCTGCCGCCATATATGACCCTAGAGGCCCAGCTGAGCTTGCCCACTAATGACTCCAGGGTCCTTTTAGATACCACCTTTTTATCAACCACTCCTTGACCACACTCTTTTAGCTGGTCAACCTTCTCTGTTAATGTCAATTTCTACTCTGAGAAAGGTCAGGCAGGTGGTCTGCATGACAACCTTATTATAATTCATGCTGAAGCCCAGTTCATGGAGGACTCACATGAGGAAGTTGAGGGTGTTGAGACAGTTCTCTTTTGTTTCTCCCCTGATTGAAAAATCATCAATAATAACAACTGCTCATATACTTCACTGCTTTAGATAAGTTACTATATGTAGTAGTTATATGTGTCTCCTTTACTCATTCTATACTGATATGTTATAGTACTGTCCTGTTTTTTCTGTCCTTTTTTCACCACAGATATGGATTTGTAGTAGTAAGCTGACTGTTATATACAATGAATGTCGGAAACAATGCAATTTCATCTACATCATTATTTGTCCATTTATATAAACAAAGAGACACTCGTTTGTAATTGCATTGATGGTAATAATATTTACACCCATGCAGAGTCACATGACCTGCAACATCAAATCTAGTATTTATGCACGGAAAACACCAGGAATACCAGACACTAGTCACCAAATGAAAATTTGGGCTGACAAAAGACATTACTATCATATTGCTCATCAAATAAGGTAGTCACTGACTGTATAGATAACTTTTTCTTCTAATCGAATCCATGTCTTGTTCTGTTCAACCAGTTTGGATCATACAAGGAAGAACGGCAAAACGATTATCGGTGATTGTATTTGTCCTATTTTCTACTTGAATAAAAGATTTTTTTTAAATCAACGTAAGCGCATATGCCATACTGCCCATGGCTCGCCATAATTCTTCTGACACATTGTGTCAGGTGGTTGAGAATTGAGGTGCTAAGCCACACCCCAAACATGACCCTAGTGTCCTAGGGGTTTTAATCTCTGCTGTAAATTCCTATTGGAGACTGGTCAATGGTAGGTCCTGTGGGTGCACTTTAACACTTCTGTAGGCATTTGAAAGGTTCAGTTTGGCTATGAAGTCACCCTTGTTTATTAGGGCGGCTGCCTCCTCCAATGTTTGATACATGAACAATTTGTTTATGGCATACAAGTTTAGGGAGCTCCATGCAGGTCTGCTGCTATCATGGGTGAGCCTGACACCTCAGACACATCACTGCCAGTGCTGAGATGATAACGGGTTTGTCTTTGACTATGACATACCTGCCATTGTCCATCTCCACCTTCAGTTGTTTCTGGACTGCCTGCCTGTTTTTTGGGTGCAGAGCAGATTTGTGATTGGCCTGCTCTACTCTTACATTTTCGGTGTTAGTGTTCACAATATGGAAAGCTATTGATACACCCTTAAGAATGTACTCCCTGTCTGCACCTTGAGGGGGGATCCAAGCAGTCCACGCCCCCAGTCTGAGAGCTCCATCTCTTGCCAGGGCTAGTGGGGCCACGCCCTAGGTGGTCTTGTGTTTGTACTTGCACCTATCCTCATAGGGGCCCTCTCCCAAGCTGGCAAATATTCTTCATATTTCCTCCAGGTCATGGGTCTTCTCCTGCTTGCCCTGCTTGGTCGTGTGGCATTTCATGCTGGTTTTTCTCGCTCCCGCCCAGGGTGCTGCTGCCTCTTTGGGGCCAGGGTCAGGGCTTCTATGGACTAGACCATGTTGCCCCAGCGGTAGACATTTTGCACCTGTAGCTCCATATACCTTGTGTCGAGGTTGAGCACTGACTGCCAGTCTTACCTGGTGGCAAGCTTGAAGATATAGACCATGTAGGAGAGGTAGTCCTCTACCCTACCCCTGGCCAGATCACCCGATTAGAGCAGCCTGAAGAGCAGTCTCATGTTGGCCGCTCCCCACTCTGCTTGTGCTACATACACCTGTACCTGCTCATTGTGAGCAAGCACCATCATCCCATCATTATTCACTATGAACTTCATAGTTTCCTTTTTAATCTCTGCAAAACTTAAGCACAAATGTTTAGGCACAAAGTCTGCGATCTTTAGTGCCTTCTTGTCCGAAGCCTTAATTGTTAGCAGGGCTGCCAGGTGGTAGCCATCACTGGGTGCCACAAGGTATCCAACTTCCTGGATTTTATTGTCTTCTGTTTTGTTCAATCGCAGTGTGCCCACCATCTTTTCCCAGTCTGCCACTGCCTTTAGAAGGGCCTTCTCATTCTGGCCTCTTCTGGCTCTCCTTGGGGTTGGGCCTCCCATTCCATGTCGTCCTGCTGCCCTTCACTGCCTTCCTGCATGAAGCTGGGGTTGCCCAACTTACCCAGCACCTCACTGAGTCTGCATGCTTGCCCTGCCAGTATAGTCAGCTCCTTGATGTCTTCCACCGTCATGATAACGTGCACTTCATAATCAGTGTAATCTTCAGCTGCCATGATCTCTGTCGTCTTTCTCTTAAGTCTGATGTTCTTCACCCAGATGGTAAAGTCAAAATTGGCGCCCATTTTGAGGTTGTTTTCCGTTCCTTTATCTGCCATTGTACAGTGCCCTTCACCAGGGCCTTAAGTTCTTGTTGCTGCTGTGAGTGCATTGAGGCAAATGGCCACTGTGGAAGGTGATAGCTGACCATTAAGGGGGAGGGGATTAATTAGGCTGCTGTCTGCCCCTCCCTGTGCATCCAGTGCCTGCACCAAGCTCCTCCCTGGCCTCCTTATTTAAACCTCTATATAGGTCATATATCTCATATATTAAATGATGAAAGTATCCTACATTATGGTGCGCAACAGCTACCAGGACAAGCCGTTAACCGTTAGAAATGGACCTACACTAACAGCATCTATGCATATTTCGTGATTTCCAGATCGCCCTGCCGAGAAGGTTTCCTCTCCCTATAGATATTAGGCATTCAGTGCAGGATTATAAAAGAATATAGATATATCAATCATTCAAAATTACACCCCAAGGACTGTCTGGATTAAGATCCGTACGGTGATCTTGTCACCTCAATTTGAAAGTCATATTAAAGAAAAGGTCTATACAGTTTTCGATAGAAGACTGTAATGTTGGAACTTATCTTCCAATATTGTACAGCCCGTTCAGTGCTGTGGGTTCTATGCCGTCTAAAGCAGTGTGACTCCCTCTACAGGGGCACCCACCAATACACCTACAGAAATACACTTTGGCGCCCGTTTCGTTTTTGCATCAGTGGAGAAGGCCTGCGCGTTGCATTATAGCATTGATTACATGCGGGACCCGAGGGTAGGAAAGTGACTCACGGGAGAGCAGCTCGCAGACAAACCCCTCCGGCAGAGACCTATGTCTATACAGTGTCTACCTGCAGTCTGTGACGCTGCCTCGTTCCGCCAGATCTGACATAAATATTGCCTCTGGTCTTATAAGCCAGGCGCATTTTCTGCTCAGTGCCCCCGACACACGCCCACCAGGCGGTGAGTCCCGAGTGACCGGTGTATGAATAACGGGCTCAGCCCGCCTCTCGCCCCGCCCTTCGCCCCGCCTCTCACCTCAGCCCCACGACAATATACAAGCCACATACAACCACCCTGAACCCCGCTGACTGGTCATCAACTAAAGCATATATCCAAATTAAATCTTTGTGATTTATATCGTATTCCTGTACATGACAACAGAGTGACGTAAATGCTTTGGCAGCATTTTCACACACAAACCTATATACATATATGTATCACACACACATATATATACAGTAGAACCCCGCGTAAGCGACCACCCTCCGTTCCGGGCCAAAGTGTCCGCTTACGCGGGGTGTCCGCTTACTCGGGGTTAAATAAACATCTAATAGAGGAATCCGTTCCGAGCAAAGGTGTCCGTTAATGCGAGGTGTCCGCTTACGCGGGGTGTCTGTTAGCCGGGGTTCTACTGTATGTATGTATATATGTATATATGTATGTACAGTAGAACCCCGCCTAACGGACACCCCGCGTAAGCGGACACCCCATGTTAACGGACACCTTTGCTCGGAACGGTTCCCTCTATTAGATGTTTATTTTAACCTCGCGTAAGCGGACACCCCGCGTAAGCGAACACTTTGGCCCGGAACGGAGGATGTCCGCTTACACAGGGTTCTACTGTATGTATGTATGTATGTATGTACATGTATATATATATATACATATATATATATATATATATATATATATATATATATATATATATATATATATATATATTATCAAGAGACGTCACGAGTTTGAGTCTAAGTTTATTTATGCCACGCATTTTGTTGGCTCCATAATTTCACGAGTCGAAGACGAGTGACATTACGGAGCCAACAAAATGAGTGGCATAAATAAACTCAAACGCAAACGAGTGGTGTCTAGATTTTATCCTACCCCGTTTCCATATTTTTTCAGTATCTGAAAGTAGTGGCATAAATAACACTTTATGTCACACCCGTGACATAAACAAATCCCATATTAAGCCTATGGCGTTTTTTATTAGGGGTAGGATAAATATATATATATACAGTGTATGTGACCTTATCTGTTGCTTGGTTGTCTTTGGCATAACGCGTAATGTACCTGGGAATATGCGTAATGGCGAGATGTCTGCTTCAGAGGTCATCTATAGAAATAGCATTCAGATACTATGGAGGAGGATGCACAATGTAGGTAAACGGGACAAAGGGCTATTGTTTACCGACAATAGTGCTAAAATAAAATAAAATAAAAACAGAATCAGAAATAACAGAACTGTGATGCTTCATTATGACGGTACGTGCATTTGCGTACAAATGTGTTCACATTTAACTAGCCTTACCCCAACCATCGCTTGATATTTATATTATGGCCTCTGTTTTAATTAATTAAGGCTGAGATTGTGAGACTAATGAATCCTCAGAGCACCACAATATTCATATTGTCTATCAGAGATAATTGATTATTCGTGTGTGTCATTTTCCAGAAGATACGCTGTATCTACTCTCACTTGATAATGTCAAATGAAGAGTGATAAGAAAAAGTCCGATGGGAAATCGAAAACAGAAATAAATTCATTTTCCATTCAGAACACCTGAGTTAATGGAACATTTTTCCTAGTTCAAGAACATGCTATTGATGCAACAATACGTCCATGTTCTAATTAAGCGAACTAATGTGTTGTTTTTATTTCTAATAATGATATAATTGCAATCTTCTTTTACCATGAAAATACGGGTCAGAGCAACTATGTTTAGTGTTCAAGAAATGATGCTTATTCTCTTTAACGAGCCTGATAACATTATCCAAGGCCCTGTAAGTTTCTAAGGTTATACGTTATATATGATATACATTTTCTTCCATCAAAATATACATATTCTTTTAACAAGACATCGATGTCTGATTATGCAAACTACATTATCATACATTGTCTATAATGTATAGAATGTCTGTACCATCGGAGCGAGGCATCAGATATACCAAACAAATGCGAAGGCTATGTCCACAACAAAAGGAAACGACCTCGCATTTCAAACGGAGATGTACTCTTACTTCTCTTGTTCTTGGTTCGCAAAGCTCAGGGTAGCATCGCCGCTCGAAGACTGGGATCGTCTGCTTTGTCAAGGTGAAATACAACATTTTCTTTTCGTTGAACTCTGGAAAGGGAAGATTACCATGATAATTTGAACCGACCGTGGAACTGGCAGCATCTTGAACAACAGATATCTGAGATTCAAATCATAGAAAAGGTACCTATCGTGAGTCCGGGGCTCAGGTGTTCAGCCTCGAATGCAGCGCGTAAGCCTGCATCATGATTGCAGCTTTCGGTATAGTCTCAATCAAAATGCACACGTTTGGATCCATAACTAAATCGACATAGTATCACAAGGTGTTCTAAATATCTTTCAAATAAATTCTTTAACGGTGTATAGTACGCATGTAAATCAGAAAGAGATAGCAGAGAGAGGGAGAGTGACATCTTGTGATGCAGTTTCTGCCTATTAGTGGCTGGAATTTGCGATAGACTGTATGGTAAATCCTGCTACTCTGACAATCACTGGATCCCAAACACTATTATTCAAGGCTTTATTAGGCATGTCAACAGACAGCATAGTTTCATGTTACCTAATTCTGTTCGTTTCAGGCACGTTCTCTCGGAATAGAATCATGGATTTGTCATTTTCACGTCTTCCTTGGGAAAATGGCAGAATCCTGGTGCGTGTCGTTGTCAAGATGTGCACTTTCTGCACCCCGTGGCCGAGTACCATGGGCTTTGAGCGACCCCCTCCCCCCCCCCCCCCCCCCCAGCAGCCACCATCACCAACAATATCACCCTAACCATGTGAAAACGAAGACGGGACCGTGACTTGCATTTCCTCTGTGTGTGTGTTCTCAATGGCGTCTGCTCGTAGTGGTCAGGCTCTTTGGGCGGGTGAATACCCGTTCTTCCTTAAGTACTGACAAAAGTTCTTAATGTCTGGAAATAGATGATGAATGATACGCCTAATCCAATATCAGAGTAAATATGGGGCGGCATATCTCGTTCAAAAGAGAATAGAAAACTCACCGATCATTCTGATTGGGAGCTTCGGACTAAGGTACATGTAAGCCCTACTACATATTCTCCAAAGGGTAAATCATGCCAGGCACAAACATATCTGGAACTAAAGATAGCTCTTATGTATCATGGAACTTCACCTGGCTGCACCAGCAGCATTCAAGAAATTCATCTTGAAACGTTCTCGCCGCGGGGTGCGTTTACAAGCATTGCGTCATTACATTGTCGGTGCAGTACACCATACAGCTAACTAACTCGGGTCGATAGTGTGAGCTGGGCCGGGGTAAGCACGCGATGCTGTCAGAGAGACTCGTGGCTTTAAGTGGCTGGCGCGTGTCACTCTAGCTGCTACAGCCCCCATTGACACCATATCATCGCCCCTGGTCGACAGGACCTGTCAACTGTTTCAGTAGAAAATACATTTGGCCTGCCACAGTCTGCCATTTTCATATACTACTTATGTGTCCCCGGGTTGGGTCAGAGTGAAGAAGCTGAAAATAGCGAGTCCTTTCTTGAACTCGGTCTGGATAAATAAGATAAACACATGGGAAGAGAACCTGCTGACGTTGTTTTGTATGATATGATAGTGGTAGTTACCGCCGGTTTTCTCATTACAACATCCAATTACAGTATTGCACTGGTATACAATAATACTGTTCAGACAAGCCGAATGTTGTCACTTGAATCAAGAGAATGTCAGCTCCGTTCAGTAAGTCAGCTGTATCTAATAGGTGATATGACCCACCTGTCTTATGTTCTCCTCCTATATGCGGCGCAACCATATTGGGAACTGAAAACTAGTTATTTTTGACTTGATATACAAAGATTCTCATAACTTAGGCTGTAATAAGGATACATATATGCAAAGGATAGCATACTAAACCAGAGATTATGCGTTTTATTGTCACATATATTTCGAGTCTATTTAGATATTTTGACATATTTTCTCCGAAATCATGTTAAAAGTTAGGCAAAATATTTGACTTCTAGAATATGAGGGAAGATTCCATAGAAGTCCATATGTCTAATCAAATTGAGATTTCTTTTGCAGTGATTTTGATACCTTAACATTTATTATATGGTTCCCATAATAGAAGACAAAATGGACTGTATTGTCTTTAAAAGAAAATAACAAAAAGCCCCTTTTTGTGATATCTGCCATATGTCAAACCACTGAACCGGTAGGCGGAAAATCGAGAAAAAGAGCTTGGTTTTCCTTTAGTTATTATATATAAACAAATCCTCATTTAAACTAATTACATACGCAGCACCAGTCAATCTATAAGATTTTGTAGGGAAACACTTTTTTGAATCCAGATCCCACCATAGTCCCTAATATGCCTTCCTCTCCTTCCCCTAGTTATGAGGTGTGAAGTGAACTGTGAGACTGTGTCTATAGGGGACAGAGCCATTGTTAGTTCATGAAGCAGTCACTAGGTTGTCGGGGACAAACCTGTATTCTGGCTCTTTGTTCTTATGAGATTCAACTGCCTTTCTATGTTTTACCATGGTTCCTTTGACTCTCTACACCCATCCCAGAGCAGGATGACATAATAATTAAACCCAAGACACAATATTTTGCACATGGAACAATTTATATTCATATGTGAGCAAGGCTAGAATTGTGACAATTCCCCATTATCACTCACTTCATTTCTTTTGCACCTCCATTAGTGAAGAACGCCTACATTTTCACCTCCATTAGTGAAGAACATCTTCTAGGGGGGGCGTCATGGCGGCGCCCATGGATCATAGGCTATATGCCGTATAACAAACACATGCCAGTTGTCATGTCTGATGGCGGAGAGGTAGAATAAGAACATTTAACAAGAATTGACGGCAGTGGATATTACTCTTATTATATTAGGTGTGACAGAATCTCATAGTTTTCAGGTCTTGGATCATGGTTCATTTAGTCTCAATGTTTATATTATCTATACACTTGATAAGCGCAATTCTTCTTATAATCTTGGCAGATGACATCTCAATGAGATTCATCTGTGTGTATAGATAGTCCAAGATCACACCAGTAAAACACGTGCAGATGCGGATTTTATCTCCACAGTCTGAAACAGAGATTTAGTTGTATGATATGGTTCTGTATTGAAGATCGCAATGTACATTTTGAAGAAGAGATGGTTCAGTTTATAAATTCGGGAATTATTTCTGAGTTGTCCTTCATGGGTATTGATTTGATACACCAAGCCTAAAAACAAGCTACTTTCCATAGTGGATCAAACGCCTGTCTGGGCTTGGTTTGTGATACAGTACCATGCACATATGATACACGTAAGATGTGTACACAGGTATCATATAACAGCAGGACTTAATGGCTGGTTGTTGAGCTATATTAGCCGCGTGACGATACACTTGTTTGGGGTCACCTCACCGCCGTAAAGTGAGTGTCAAATAGGCTCCCCAGACAATACAACACCTGGACCCAAAGTAAAGAAACCCTAGTTGAAATATGATATCCATACATAGTATGGTTTCTATGGGGTGGCATAATGCATTGAAACTTGCACCTTACACGTAATACCCTGTGTTTGGGTACAAGTGATGTAACCTGCCATTCTGCATTGTCATAGGATCGAGTCTTTGTCCACTGTTGTCGGTATGGGCTGGAAACAACACGGGGCTATTTTCTCGGTGACAACGCTAAGTGTGGGTAGATCGCCCATCCCTAACTATATAAGGGTACTACTAGCTGTGTAATTCATGAGTTGGCTCCTCTTGGGCGCTTGTATAATATTATGTGCACAGCCTACAGCGTTGCTAGAATGGAAATAAATTTCCTTGGAATGACACGGACTTACTAATCTTCTCAACTCTGCCAGAAATTATAACGGACTTTAAAACAAAATATCCGGGGTTTTTTTCCTGACAAAAAACCAATGGAGGTTACTGAATTGGAAAGTCAATAAACTCAATCATGGACGCCGGTTCTCACTTAAGTCCCCAAGAATGGGATATGTACCAAATGAATTACCCGTTCGGAATATATTAAATGATTACGTCGATCAGTATATGGTCAATAATAAGAATAGTTGGATAATTGTCAACTAATGAGTCTACAGTATCACATGTATTTTGCATGTACAAATACAAAAGGAAAGTGTCCTATTGACGTCTGTGTTCCCCTGCCTCTGTATCACTGTGTCCCTCATCGTGTTTAGCTTACCCTCGGATACTACTACTACGCGTCAACTACGCATGGGATACGCCCACTATTAGCAGAAGCAGGTTAACATTGTATGTATTATTCAGCATTGTAAATTTAATTCATCAAAGGAAAGACAAAATGACCGCCGTTCTTCTCACGCACTATACTTTGCACGCTAGGTGATGTGTCAGGGACTTTTTAACGTATTTACTATTACTATTCGTATTTTCCTCGGTAACAAATTCGAGAATCCACACGTTTATAATGACAGGCTCGTATTAGGTGGATAATAAAGTATTCAACTGCCCTGTACCATGAGCGGCTAGATACACAGGGATATTATCGTACTGTCCGTATTATAAATACCCATCCATATCATGGTAGAAAGGAAGATCTGGTGCATGATTATGGGTAGATCGTCTCTACACCATCCTGGGTATGGAAGTGTAATCTGTTTGTAACGGGTTGATGACAGATGGTAGGGGTACTAGAGGACAACCCGGACATTGGTCGACTCGACCCGACCTCCGCTTTGTTCTCGTCGTATTGACATGTGTGATTGGTAGGCATCGGGGCCACACTAGACACACAAGCCGACACAGGGTCAGCTCTGTGTTGTCAGTCGTGTGTGCTTAGTGGTACCATAGGAGATGGGAATTCCAAGGTTCATCTAAATACTGTCAATTCATCATGTTGGGGTTTAGTGACGACAGATGATATAGGCCCTTACTGGACTTACTTGTAGCAGAGAGACTCTATGTCTAGTCTCTTTGCTTGCAGCATGAGGAAACTACCTGACTGTTGACGAAACGTTTGCTGTATGTCATCAAGTCTACACAGACCTCCCCCTACAGTGTTTCCCTTTATAGACTTGATGACAGACAGAGAACAGAGACAGTTTCGTTAGGTAGTTTCATTATTAGGGACCATTCATTATTTACGGCAGGTGGGGGGTGAGCTATTGGAAGGGGGACGGGCATTTCATATTGGGATATTTGGCTGGGGGGGGGGGGGGGTCAAGTCACAGTATTTGCCTTTGTGTGGGGGGGGGGGGGTCAAATTCAACGATTCACGTCTTTGCGATTCATCTACATAAGAAATCCTAGAACTGTTTATTTTGGATACTTTATATAATTTAAAGGTCAATAGTGTCTGATCTCTCCTAGTAGAATTAAGAAACATCTTACTAAGACTTCTAGTGATCTGCCATGATCTGCCATGCATTGCACTGTTATCTGAGACAACAGTGCAATGTTTTTCAATGATCATCATACTAAAGTTAGCAGCAAAATTGTTAGCCTGTTGCAGCAGAGACTATCACAGGGTTATTACAGACCCTTGCGTTGTTATATATGTCCTGAGTAATGTGTAATATCACCATGGAGGTACATATTTTAACAAACAAACCCTGATGAAACAACAGCTGCCTGATGAAAATGTAAGGGAAATGACAGTTGCTGTGATGAATGTGTTATTTGATAGAATTCACTCAAGAAAATCTCGCAAATCATCACAGTAATATAATACAAGTAATAATATCTTTGATTGCTGTTCATGACCCTCATTTTGCCAAAAGATGTCCTTCATCACCTTCTTTTTCTCATAAATGTGAGTTTTTCAGTACAGCTTCAGTCCTTATACATATTGGTGGTTCACACTGCAATTCTTCTAGTCTACAACAAATAGGAAATAAGAGATAGGGTTTACAGAGTACTAATAAAAGCGCTTTTAGGAAAGTATTAAGTCTACAGAAAGGTAGTATGAGACAATGAGTTGGATGATTCGGCAGTTCTGTTCATATTATGGCATTCCTATATATAGAATCAATTTCTTGGAGGAGTCTATGTTCCAAACACGAGTTCCTCTATAGTATGGACTCTTCATTACGGAAAAGATTCTTGTAATTGGCGTTGCATAAATGATTTTTCATTGACCTGTGTTTGTATTGCTTCTTCTGCTTATGTTAGGGTCTCGTCAACTGTTATACCCAAGTATTTGTAATGATTATGCTACGTTTACACCACCACCCTGACAGCCATAGCAGCCACCACACCACGTCGCCGTACTCCGTCGGGTATGCCGTAGTCCGCTTTAAGTCATCATACTTCCGAAACATAAGTCAACTTGGCTGTCGAGGAGCTGCTGGGAAAAAGTAATCCAGCACGGCAGCCACGACTTGTCCCAGCAGCCCCCCCCCCCCCCCCCCCTGCTTAATGAGGACTGCCGTTCACTGTACATTTGTACATCACCGCACTTGGCCTTAAGTCACTGTGCCAGGATACTGGGGCTTCTGGATAGCATTAACCCTATGGGGCCGTAATCCACCGGGATATTAATTCAACTTCCAACAGTCACAGCTAGAGAATACGTTGAATAAGATAATAGGCTAACTGCCAGAGAAGGTGAACAACTCTAAACAGTTGTGAAAATGTATGTTTCATGTTGGAAACATAAGTCAAAATTATTCTACCTTACCCCTGTCCCTGGACATTGAAACCTCGGTCTAATGGCATTGGTTTAAATGTCCAGCACAGGGGTAAGGTAAATAATTCTTCCACAGGAATATAGTTTTCTCATGATACTGCACCTCTAACAGCGGATAGATGTTTGACCACAGGCATATATAGTAGTAGGGGAAGGGGTGGAGCTTTTCCAACTCCTTGGCTTATATTGATAGTGGAGATTTCAAATATTTTGTGACGATTTGCAAACAACATGTTTCAATTTATTACATTCTTGTCCTATTTAACATCCATTTTCCACATCTGCAGTATCCATTTATAATTATACTGAATTTAGCGTCTAAAACGTATTCCATAGATCGTAAAACAATTTTTCAATTTGATATATTTCAAGTTGGATGTTGATACAATGAACTTGATATTATTGTATTCCAAAACTCAATTCGACATTTACTTAGATGTAATGTGTATACATACACGGCAGCACCAAATAATATCTACCTGGGATGGTATACGGTATTCAGTAACATGTCTCCCCAGATAACACTGTGAAACTACAGGCTGTACACCTTGTTCCATCGTCCGTATGGGGATTTTGAAATAAACTGGACATAGATGATCTAAATAAATGGAGAGAGGGAAAGGGGGGAGGGTAATGAGAGTAAGGGCGGCAGTCAGATAGCAAATGCCGGCCATTTTGAAAAGAAAGCTCTTCGGTCGAAGGTTGAACATCGAGCTGGCTGAGAAACTGTTCTACTTAAAGAACTATCTGAAAATACCTCACGCTGAAGGCTAAAATTGAGGTCCTTTTACAAGGTTTGCCTATGGCATGGTGTCTGACTCTAAAGAGTTGTCTATGAATACTGTGTACAGTAGGCAATATAGAAAATAATGGGTGTCTAACCAGTAACTATCAGGGAAGGTCACGAATATATCTGGGCGAAGTTGAAAAATAAGTAGGTTGCAAGAAAGAAGGAAACAATGGCATATTATATTGCTATTATAAAAATGCTTTTATATACGTATTTCGTGAGCTTCTTCCACCGATCCTTTCGGATTATCTAAATGGGTCAAAATGTCTTCATCTTGAATTCTTAAACCTTGATTTTAAAACAAGAAAAGTTCCGTTGAAAATACCTTATAAAAAAGCTGCGGAACATATTCAAAAGCAGATGCAACACTCAGTCCACTAGCATCAAGTAATGTTACCCATATCAGAGGCTATGGCCACTTTGTATTCAGATAGGTTTGAGAAAGTCGTCAATAGAAATGTCCAAACGTAGGCCAAAATAAGAAATACATGTAATATAAATCATATTTCAGCGTGGAACGTAAAAGCGAACGAGCAATATGGGACCAGGAGCTTGTTATTTACGAACCCTAGGCTTGGCTACACATCTCATACCAATCGGATTGCTCCACCAGATGTCAGACGACCATGGCCAATCCCTACCTTACTTAGCTCCAAGGCGGCGGGTATAATATCCAGGGCCGTAGGCTGGAGTTCACTAAATTTGTGTTACCCTGACATTAATGCCCCCAGTATATTCTATTAGATCTAGGTCGTGGCTATGACTATAAATATTCTTGCTAATGAGTGTCTTGCGTGTATTCTATTTGATATTCTAAAAGGCACAGAATGGCTTCTAGCGTTTATTTACCCTCCCAGTAGTGTAGGACGGGGTGGCTCGCCGAAGTCATGGTCACACTAGAATAGGCAAGACCGTGACCCTCTCTACCTTTAGGCCACTTGGTTCTTGCCTTTAACTTTCCATACATTCTCATGCTTGTGTGTGTTTTGTTGTTGTTTTATCATTATTTGACACAATTCTTCGTTATATTATTTGGTATTCTAGTATGGCCGATCAATGTATACGGTAGGTCTCGAATTCTATGTAAATTCAGCTATATAGCCAACATGTGTTATAACATGGATAATTGGGACAGCGGGAATGATTATGTTACACAATGATATGGTAATGAGTAAATGTAATGTAGGAGTAACAGTAGGAGTCGTTAGAGTTACTAAAGGCCCAGCCCCACTGATGCGATGCGATCGTCGCACGTGTTTTATGGCCCCCTAAAAGCCACCTCGGCGGGGTTTATGACCCCTATTGCGATGGATTCATCGCACCCAATCACAAAGAAAATCGGGGGTATGCCCCACTGATGAGATGGATTCGTCGCAGTGCTTGTGGCAGCACCTATGGAAAATAATTCTGTCAACAGTATACAATGATTTTATATTTTCTTTTAAAAGGTCCCTTTTACTCGTGTAAAACGAATAGAGTAGGCCTATTATTGGAGCCTCTCTCACACATAAAAATTTCCGCTTATTTTTTTCTTACCCAACTGACATCCCTGCACAATATATTGTTATATATGAAATCGATATAAGGTTCATAACATATAAATAGCCAAATAGCCAAAGGTGCCGAACATATAGAAATGAGTATAGTTATATATGAATACAATAGGAGGCCTATGCGACGAATCCATCGCAAATCATGAACATTTCAAGATGTGCGATGCGATGGATCCGTCGCATCGCACACAATCGCACACGCGAGCAAGCCCGGCCCCACAGGAGCGATTGTGTGCGATGCGAGGGGCGGCGCCGTTTTTATGACCCTCGCCGGCCGTTTATTTATTTTTATTGACTTGCGACAATCGCATCGCACCAGTGGGGCAGGGCCTTTAGATATTGAAGAGGTTCTTCCTCTTGATGCTCCAGGTACTACATTGATGCAACCGATTGTAGACAGCCATTTTCTTGTCTAATCCTTTTCCATGATGAATAAACTGATTTTATGTAACACGTTAGGGACTACCAGGTTGGTAGATAGGGCTATCAGTGTCTTAGGGCATTCACTAGAATTCAACTTGTTATCTAAGGAATATATTCATTTCCCAATGGGGTCCTAAAAATGCCATAAAAAGGGTGACATAATTTTAGACCGCCACTTTCTGGAGAGGGGTAGCAGAGTGAGACAAACTCCCAACTAGAATAGGGCCTACAGAAAAGCCAATCGATGAATGAATTTAAGTCAAACTTTCATCTTACGCATTCTCATACATGTAAATCTCACCTTGTAATATTATCTACATGTAGGCTACTGCTAAAATGGACTGTTGATAATTGATGTTGACAACGTTGTAACTAAAACTCACTGTGGTGAGAGTTGCAATGAACGAAATAAAAATAATTAATACCTTAAGGCATTCTTGCCTGGAGAGGGTTAACCTTATTGTGTCATGTTATAGATGGGGGTTCATCTGTTCTCACCACACTTTTTGTGTCTTTCCACACATTTACAATATCATTATAGCAAAGACCATCATCATGCAGAATGAATTAATGAACATATCCTTTCATTGTCATCTCCCAGCTGAACGCCAAACTACTTTTGGCTATGGCTACCGGTCCCGTTCTCACCGCCACCTACCGTTTTGAAAAAAAGTTATAACAAAGCATTCTTGAGTAAAGACATTGTACCAACTATTTCTATATTGAATAATTCATTCCGGTCATATCGATATCTAACAACATTCAAAAACCAACAGTTTAATCATCTATCACATACACCCCACCCCACCCCACCCTCCCCCCCCCCCCCCCCACCCCAAACAGCAAGCATTTATTAGAATCTGGATTTAAGTCAAAGTTTTACAATTAGTGTGCCTGTATAGTTCCCACTTTCGTCACGAGGTGGTGACATTCCCTCCTTTTGGATTTGTGAGAGGTAGATCGCTTTCCAAACCGGTTTAGGTGTAGTGTTCAGTTCCCCCTTTTGATCTCTAAGGTCATGTACGACGCTCAAAAGTGTAGCGTCAGGTAAGCGTCGGTGGTGTAACGGTTAGCATGGTTGCCTTCCAAGCAGTCGATCCGGGTTCGATTCCCGGCCGACGCATCATTTTTTTTACCGCAGACAAATCCATTATTTTTAAACATTCATTTTGAATGGTCAAAGTTCCAACGGAAAGGATATTGAGCAATAATATTACAATGATAGAATTTCAAGGATCAATTGAAATTATACACAAGTCCACTACATCAAAATCCTATAAATGAATTAGTTTAATTAGTCCTAGAGGTCTGTAATACACAAGTGTATACATGTCGTCAAATGATATATGAGCGAACTACGGGTGATCAACTGTTTTACTTAAAAGGAAAGCTTATATACTGGAAACCCATTACCTTTTTTAACCAACTGAAACCATAACTGATGGCATGCATGATGCAGCATGGGTGGGGGAGGTCCACTGACTACAGTGGCGCTATCTAACTCAGCCTGTAACTGGCTCATTCTCATAGAACCAGTGCATTTAGGCTTGGGGTCAAAAATAAAAAAATATGGAACACAGTAAAAATAAGTATAGGGTAGTATTGTCTAGTGGGTGGGGCATTCTGCCATAAAATATTATTAGTTGAATATTGGAAATGTGGATGTGGTGGACCATTGAACATATATGTATGTGAAAAAAATTCTCTTATAGCGAGGACAACCCCCCCCCCCCCCCCCACACCCACCCAATACATGTCGTCAAATGATATATGAAATTACCGTTACAATAAGGAAATTACAGGTAATTAAATTTTCATTATTTGAAATTTCTGAACGGTCTATACAATAAAACATAAGTAGTATCAATAAAATAATAACTTTTTATACTGGCATTATTCAGTTATTCATCCAGTAGGCCTATTAAACCAAAAATTGATTTTTTTTAATCTGGAGACCATGGATTTTAGGTGAAGCAAAAATTTACATACCGTATTCGTTTGTTGTGGCCAGTTGGAAAAGAATTTATAAGGTTAGTCAAGTTCAGCTTACTATTCTATAAGATATATACCTTCAGATGAGTGATCACATTTTTTCCTAAAAAATTCCTAAATATCCATACAGGCCTATAGTCATTAATAAATCATAAGTACTGATTTTTCATTTGTCCACGCTGTAAGAGACTAGTAGTAGGCTAACGTTAGCCGCATTTGGGTAAAATACAGGAAAGAGTGTTTTTTTGCTGTTTTAAATGTTTAATACTATCAAATTGATCTATTTGATTAAATAATCATTGAAAGTTTTAAGAATATATATTTGTATAGAACCCAAATATTGAAATTAAGAATGATAGTTAATGCAAATGATAATATTGACCAGAATGGCATGTATTAAGGGTCTGAGAGGCCATCCATATCAAAGTACTTTTACCCTTATTATCTATTCTAAATGAATTAATTTTTCCGAATATATTATGATATATGATATCATAGTATGGTAAAAGGGTAATATAATTGATTATGTAAATTAATTAATTATACCAGGTTGCGATGTATATTAATCAGTTTAATAGAGAATTCCTCTCGATTCTCCACCCTGCTAAGAGAGTTCTCCCTAGCCATTTACTAGTAAGAAATGACAAGGTTTTGATCAAAACAAAACAAAATTACAGTCCAATACTGTTGGATTTTTTTTATAATAAGTCTATTATTGGGTCTTGGTTGATAAACATTCGTAATTGCCAGGTTCATAATCATATCAATCATTTTAATAGAGAAATCATCTCCAATGTCCACGCTGCTAAGATAGAGAGAAACGCTATAAGAGATTGCAAATACAAGGGGGTCTAGGTTGGAGTCAAGATTAGAGTCTATATATTGTGATGGCTAGCTACAAAATCCTGTTTAAAATAAAAACTTCAATTTTGTGGTTAAACAGTATATGGCACAATTGTCTGTCCCCTGGTTTTCATCGTATGTATTACTCATAACAAGCTACGAACGTTCGAACGAATTTGCCATGCTGTAAAAGTTTCACCAACCTTCCCCTGCATTTTCATAGAAATATCCGTTGAACGCGGTTTCCTTAGGAAATAAATAGGAAAAATACCCTCCCATACGGTCAGATATTTATTTTTTACAAAAAAATGTTTCTTAATTAATTCTCGATTAGTTTTTTGTCATTTTTGGTCTATTTTGACCCCCTGGAGATCAAAATATTGATATTTAACTTATAAAACCTCTACTCCCCCTCAAGCACTCGACGAGATCTATCATTTAAAGAGGACAAATTTAACATATAATACACTGGGAAAATGCTAGAATCCAGGAAACGACTAAAAAATGGACTTGCACTAGTTTCGTGAGAATAAGCCAACTATTTCTGGTGGATAACGACAGAACTAGCAATCACTCTGTTCCCTATCCGGCTTCAAATGCCTGCTTCAACGTGTTTGGTGGATAAGCAGAAAAGGTGCTTTTATGCCCGGCCAGCGGTCGGCAACGATCACCACTGTGGCGAGGTGTAAGAGTTTGGGAAGCGCTCGCAGCGGAAGTTCAAACCAGCGTATATGCGAAGGAATTTAAACACGCAATCAAAAATAGTAGACCACGCATGAGCTAGTGAGTGTGCTTTCATCTTTCCTTCATCTCATCATCCCCAATCATGTTTAAACAAACTTCAATTTAAATCTTTGATGTTGTATTATTGAGTTTGTGATTTACTTCGAAACCGAAAGATTGTAACTGAAAAGTTCGCATTGCGAGAGTTTGCAATAAAGAACTTTAAAAAAAACCCAAAAAAAACCCAGCCGACTTTGGCCGCCGACGGGGTTTTGGAGGCACGGCGATGGGCCGGCGGTGGGCGGGGCCGACCTTTTTTGCTGATCCACAGAGCCGGTTATCGCTACTGACGCGCATTTTGGGCCGGCAACTGTCGCCTACGACCACAATGCCATCGGCCGGTGCTCGCTCCGGCTTAGTGAATCAGCCGCTTTAGTATGCCCATTTCAAACCACCTCCCCCTCCACTTTTGATAAATACTTGAAATCTCACTAAATATAGAAACTATGAGTATAGAAAAATCCACTGCCTAGCAACTGCTGTTTTTTCTCTTTCAAATGAGGCATATCATATCATGATTTTTAAAACCAGTTTTATATTAGGGTTACTGTGGCTGTATGTGATAAATACACGGTAAAATTGACGATAAAACAAACCAATGCCAAAGGCACAGGTTCATTTTATTATCAATTTTACCAAGTATTTATCATGTACAGACACAGTATTCCTGTTTTCGTATTATTATATACCTTAAAATATCAAATTTTTAACTTTGCTATAAAAGAGTTCTCAAAAATGGGCCTGTGACTCAAAAAGCCCCCCCCCCCCCCCCTCGAAAAAAAACCAACTTTAAGTTTCTCTTTCTTTAAATCCATGTCAAAATACTAAAACTGTAAAGTATTGTATGGCCATGGGACCTTCTGTTCTAAACAGAAATCATATTCCTATCTGCACTTAGTTGCTATAAAGAGCTAAAATGTGGTCAGGGCATCTTTTGTAGGCACCATGTCTCGGGTGCCTATAAAAATGTACTGACGATTGGTACAAAGTATTGAGAGCCAACCAGCCCAGATAACACTGGCTAGATGATGACCTACTGTGGTGACCATATAGGCCCGTTTCCATTGGCCGATTTCCCGTTACCGATCTCTATCAGGAACCACCGACGGACTTTTGGCGCTGTGGACCCAATATCGGTCAATGGAAACAACCAAGGTCGTGAAATGCCCCACGACTTTTCCTGGTTAGATTATGCAATGTGGCACCACCCACCACTGAGTGGAAGCTAGGTCACTGAGTGAAATCTACCCTCAGCGATATTTCTATACCGACGCAGTCAGTTTTAATATCCTGGTTTAATATCCTGAATCCAAGCAACACCTCTTCAAGTAAACGGTTTCTCCTGGAACAACATGCAAACAAATAACACAGGCTCGATATCATGTTATAATGTCCACGATGACTTGCAGTTTATTTATGTCTTATCTTTAAGGTGGCTTATACTGACTGGGTACACGTGAATATAGTCCTATCAGTTTCAGCCCATCAACATTGTATATCCTGCGATATTTCTATGAAGATTCAACATTATCATAAATTTGAGATTATGACAGCTTACATTTCATACTTTGTTTTCTCAATTTTCCATTCCGCACAATGGAAAGGCACAAATTGCTCAATGCAAAAATACCCAAGAGTCAAAAGGGAATACTTTGTAGCTTAGAAATATTGTTATCCAGTTTAATTAGGTGAATAAATTATCTACGCAAAATGATAAAATGAGAGTACCTTTTGTTAAGCATGCTGTAAGTTTATACACGCTTTATACTAAAGAGTGCTTTGCACCCTCAGGAGATATCTTTTAGTCATTTTATCGTCGATAAAAGGTTGAAAGAGAATAATGTTGATTCTCAGTTAAGACATTACATTTAATTAAATGCCCTGGCCAAACCTATGCCAGTCGGGTGAAAACGGATGACGAATTCTCTGACTAGCACTGTTCCTCATGTCTCTTCTCTCCCCAGCGGAGCCACTTGGTGGCCAAATAACTGCAGTGTCGCCACCTCTTGAGCAACCAGAGTAATTCCTGCGGGGTACCAGGTGTACCCTGGTCTGCTGAACTATACTGTGTGCATTTCACCCAGTATCGCCCATGGCAGAAGATGCACACGTAGACATAGGGAGAGGGACGCCATCGTTCATTGATTAACGTAACTTTCCTAGTTTGGGCCAGGTTTTACATGAGTGGATCAAAATATCATTTGATTTATGTGTCACAGGGATGGGTGGATGCTGTCCTACACCTGCTCCCGGCTAATTACATGAAAGCTGTATCCAGAGATGGGGGTAAAACAACGACAACAACCGCCATTATCTCTACAGGATATCTCACCGGCCAGGATATGCAGGATCAGTTCAGGGCTGTTGGGGGATTGGGTATCGGGGCTGGAGGGGATGATGAGGTGAGTGGGTTGGCGGTGATAATACTCTATAAACACTAAGGTCCAATGGTAGATACGCATCCAAAGCACGGGCTTGTAACACGCGTCCCTCGGTGAATATTACTGTAGTTAATGACATGTTCTCAGCGGAGGCGTTTCGCAGACTGTCGTTCTCCAATATCATCATGAGGTACGCCGGGACCACAATCGGCCTGTTACTGGGTCAGTCGTCACGTCTGGCCCGACCAGTTGGGTTAGATAGTAGTACTTATGGTAGTAGTTGTAGTAGTAGTCTCCAAACGTTGACCTTGTCTGTGTTTTCTCATCAACACCGGAATGGTCACTTGCACCAAACACTCGAGCATGCACAAGTGGCCTTGTTCGCCCTCTGCATTGACTACATTAACAATTCATGAACAGGTGTATAAATCGCGCGCAACAGTTTGCTTCATAAGACTGATACCTGTCCCGTCCACGTCTTCTTGGTATCGACGTTTCATTCAAGACTGCCAGATAAAGAAGTGCAGCATACGTTAACAATCCTTCTTAGGTAAACCCACAAAGTTCGTATACAGAGATAACCAGTCTAATGCCCACATCGGTTCGTCTGTCATGATACAATAATGATTACGGAACAAAACCAGGGATGGGTGCTGCACGCTTCAGTCACTAGATTAGGTATAAAACAGTTAACGTAAAGGTGAACGATACCCACACAAGTATCACTTGTCCCGAGTCCTCTCTCTCTCTCTCACAGATCCACAACAATGAACGTGATGGGAGTAAATGGGTGGCACCAAGTGTCCACCAACCAGCGTTTCCTTGACGCCGCACGATCAGCAATAATAACCTATGTACATATAATATATAAATAGTTGAGTGGCACCTCAGCTGCGGTCGAGTCCTCCTTTTTTTAAAAACTAAAACCAAGCGTCGCCATCGTCCCCATCGACAAAGTCTGCTGATTCGTATTTCCGCTGGATTCCGGCTGGAAGTACACAGCGCTGTCTTTTCGGAACTGGGTACCAGCGGCAAAATCACGTCTGCTAGTACCGGTCTTCCTCACGAGACGGCGCTCCGGTCGATGGGTATGCTGGTGGCGGCGCCTGGTGGTCTCTCACTGTGACTACTACACACTGTCAGGAGTGTGTTTGTGTGCGACTATTGGTCGTGCGGGTTGTGTGACATCATGGTGTAGGGTGCCGGCGTCGGCTGGTTTTGGTTGATGGGATAGTCTAACGTCACGTCTAGGGTGTCGTTGTGTGCCGTCAGAGAAATCTGCCGGTAGTGCAGGACCAGGTCCTTCAGCGAGGAGTGGATCAGATAGGGTTCCGCGAAGCCGTAGCCCGTGCTCGACTTCTGGATCCTACAATGACCGATCATGTCTTTGGCCCTGGAAATAAAAAGTTAATATTCCAATCACTATACTATGCTTGAAAAAGACATTTGGTTTTCTTCTTCTATTTTCCTCTACATTTCCAAACCCAAATGTATGCGACTTGTTGAATGCAGGAAGCATCAACATAAGCCTATAACCGCTAATATCCTAATTATACGTTAAATACACACATAAATATTTATCTCGATACAAAAATGCCAGCATTCTGTCCTATTGCCTAGTTATTCAAATAGAGAAATCGTAAAGGAATATATTATTTAGGTCTTGTGTCTCTCGTCTTTTGTTTTTAGCCCATACGCACTCAAAAGCAGAGTACAGGATATAGGATGCAGTCCTGTGAGTGGATCCTGGCAATTATCCGCCAACGTTATGTCAATTACAGCAAACATTCCCGGCTATGAGCTAGAGGCTGGCTGGAAAGTACTTATCTTCAAAATTTATCACATGCCAATTGCAAATATGATGAAATGTATATCACTACGTCCGTAATTTGACCGTGATGCGTCAGCAACCGATCCCAGAACTAATTATATCCCTGACAACTCAAACCAACCTTGAGCACATGATGGTGTGATGTTTGGGGGTATCTCGACGTAGCCACTGTCAAGCCAAACAAATCCCAAGGGAGGAACAGATCTTAACCCGTTACAGACCAAGCCATCCCACTCCTCTTAATCCATTCCCATACCATAATGTAAACATTATATTAAATAAATCCACATAGAGACAGACCTAACCAGACCTCTGCTTGATACTAGATAGAGTGTTATGAGAGAAGAAACCACACCTATATCATGGGTTTTTGACACTTGGGCGTTAATCCTGTTCTCAGTGGAATGTGTCTAGTATTACCCGGGATTATTTACCTTCGTTTCTCCAAGGAATAAATTCAGGTACAATAAGTTTATGTGTGATTTTTGTTGTTCGGGGTCTATTATTCCAAATCTGTGAATATCTAAAGTCATTACCATGCTGTATTTCTGGTACATTGTGTATTTCATGTATTGCCCGATGGAGGGAATTATCCTTCATTTCAGAAAGGACTGCTCGGATGGATGTATGCTGCTGCAGAGACTGGATGGACACAAGCAATCCTGTTTCTACTTACGCTATGGAGAGCGCGTAAGAGCCCTGTGCCGAGGGCCGGATGAGGAAGGTGCCGACTTTCTTCTCACTAAGCGAGGTCTCGGCCGTGCCACGATCACAGTTCACGAACCACGTGCGCTCGTCGTTGTGGGGCAGGTCCTCCACGGCCGTGCCGTCCTGGTCGTAGATGGACTCCTCCTCGGACAGCAGAAGCAGCTTCTCAATGTTCTGTGCGCTCTCCTTACGGTCGATTAGCCACCTGCCAAAAAGAAAACGCCGCCGCCGTTTCGTCAGTGGGAGATTTTACATCGTTCATCGTCATTGTAAAGGAAATAATCATGAATAATATCATTTCCAAGAGTCGATTCGGGGAAACTTATCATTAGCAAAAGAGTTCGAGATTCAGTGTGGATTTGACATCATGGTCTAGAATCACTCGATTAATATATCAAAATATATCGTGTGCGTGTATATACTAATATATTCTGAGGCATTCTATTCTAAAACGCACTTAATTGAATCTTGTAGTTGTTACATAACTACATTGTAATAGCTACATAAGAACAGCTGTTCTATATTTGTCCATAATTGTTATTTTTATTCTTGTCCTTAGGTGGCCATATTTCATGACAGTAGATATTGCTACTTAAGTATCAGCCGGTTTAGATTACAAGGAAAAACATTTGTACCAAACTCCAAAAGCGTTGTGTTACTTTGCAGCCATGTGTTGGTAATAATTCTCTTCGTTGCTCTTTACATCAAGGGTATCAGGTTTTTACGCTGTTGTGTAATTACTCATATTGCTCATTATAATGTCGTGAACCTACTTTATCTTGGGTCCATTTTTGTCGTTACGCTACTGTACAGTAGAACCCCGCCTAACGGACACCCCGCGTTAACGGACACCTTTGCTCGGAACGGTTCCCTCTTTTAGATGTTTATTTTAACCTCGCGTAAGCGTACACCCCGCGTAAGCGGACACCCGTTAATGATGTGTGCTCAATATTTATACTAATCACTATATCGCTGTGTGCTTACTTTTTATATTGCTCGCGGAGTTTGTACAGGCGCTTGATCTCGGGTTTGAGGGAGTTCATGTCAGCGATGAGTGCTCGATTCCGCTGAGTCTGCTGTTTGAGGTCCAACTCCAGCTGACTTTTACACTTCACCGTCTCCGCCAAACGCGCCTGTAACAACTTGTAGTTTTCTTGTAGTCTGAAAATAGATGAAATAGCTGAGTAAGAGCATCATCAAATGTATCCCGATATTAACATATTTGCGTGCAATTCGATTTAATCGGCACATGTAGAATCTATTTCACGTTTAATGATATAGGTCAAAGGGTTGACGTCCTTAATGGTAGCCATGGAACCAGATACGTTGAGCTCCGTCACGCTCTGAATAGTTCGATGATACAGCAAGCCACGTCACGTGTTACGATACGGTATGTGCACACGCCACTGGTGGAACACTTCATTTAGCGGCTGATAAAGGCCGCTAAATGATGCTCGTGATTACTACCTATCAGTGATTCACGGTGTATTGACTGACAGGAGTCACACTGGTTGAAGCTTAAAGATAGTTTAACCACAATAAGAGAGACTGCTAGTTTAGGTGGATAAGCAGGTTATATTGGGGTGAAATAGTGTAATTTGAGAGCAGCTATGGGCACTTGAGGTGAACTGAATGTAAACGAAAACTCCAACATTACTGCTCCCTCATTTAGCTTCCAGTGTCAATTTTAATACATAAATGTTACAAATGTCCATTGGGGTCAGTAAAATAGAAATATTTGTATGTGGAATTCTCTTGCCTCAGAGAGACCGAGAGAACGTGGAAAACATTTGCGTTGGCTAGTGTATGGGGCTGAGGGTCTGAAGAGGTTCGAATAAAAAAAGGTGAAAAGCCTAAAGCTGCCGTCTCTAAATAAAAAAAAAAAGAAGAAATATCTCAATGAGGATGAGGATCCAATAGCTTAAAGCGCCATCCATAAAGTATACACGCAGAATTTCTGAAATTGTTTAACCCCCCCCCCCCTCCCAATCTTGCACGCATTAGAACAAAGAAAGACCATACGCAAAGTTTCCAAAAATGTTTATCCCCATACCCCTCAGTGCGTACATGCTTTATGGATGGCCCCTTATCGATACCACAATCTCACTTTTGCATCTCGTGTTGTGCAGCTTGCTTCTGGAAAGTCTCGTGTAGGCTGATCTGGTCGGTGAATACGGCCACCGTTTCTTTGAAGGCGTCCAGCGCCTGGTGTTTCAGCTGGATCTCCTGTGAGATACGTGAGTGGTCCTCGTAGAGCGCGTCGTAGTTCTGCGTCTTCTGGATGTACTCGTTGTGGGTGCGCAGCAGGTACTCCTTCAGCTCTTTTACGTTGTTGTTGGGCTCCTGATCGGCATCTCGCTGTGAGAGTTCAGATGACAAGCAGCATTAGATAGGTTTCTATGTGAACTCTCACCACGTAGTTGTAAACCCTGGACTCCTGGGATCCAACAGTTACTCATTCATAACATGGAACTGACTCCGCGTTTTACTTATGATTTATGATAGACTTTCAATGTCAACAAAAATTGCTTTTGGTTATGTCTCGGATCATTGTTTTTGTTCTACTTGGGAGACTTCTTGAAATACATTCAAACATACATACAATTAATGAATAGAGAATCAGGAGATATCTATCGTTAGTGTTCATTTCCATTGAAATTAGTTTGTTTTATATAAAACAAGCTCATAGACCAAAATACATTCCTATGTACATGTGTGGTTATTGACTGGCTGAGATTAAATGAAAGTCAACACCATATGGGAGTGTTCTCGTCACAACAATGACGTCAGCAAAGTAATAACCTCAACGGAGGTCACAGTGAGCCTTGATATAGCAACCTGTATGTTCCTCATGATATTGAAAGTGTGTCATAGCCAGTACCTAACTTTTCCAATGAGGAAACACAGTATGCCCTCGATAGGCTTATGTATAGCAAATTTAGCGTTAATGGTTAACACATGAGGGATTTTACTAACTCCAGATCTGGTATCTTAGGTCAAATTTCAACTCTAAAATTACCTAATATACAGTATATGTTCACACTGGATCTGTAAATCAAAAACATTAGACTATTTGGTAGTTATATATTTTTAATCTAAAGAGTGCTCTTCCATATCCAGTATACACGGTATAGCCTACTATACTTCAAATTATCCATGGTTTTCCCCGGCATTTCCACGCACTTAAAAAAGGTCACATGAAGTATTCTATGAACTCGTACACCTGATCAGATGGACCACAACTGCTTACTCAGTCCTACAGAGGTGGGTAGGAGGTATAGAAGCAGCCCTTACCTGGTGGAACCTCGAGACGGGGTGTTTGAGCGTGATGTCAAGGGAGTTATTGTAGCGAGAGAGGGAATTTTCTCGGTAATAGTTGACCAGTTCGATCACCGACGGAAAGTTCATCTGTGTCTCCACGAATCCGTACTTGCCATTTCGATGATAGATTTTAATAAGTTTATTGCTGCCGCCTTTTCTGTAAATGATAAATATCAGAAATTCAGTATTGATTGGATTTTAAGATAGGAATTTCTGTTAGTGTCCATAAAAGTGCACCACATTCAAAACAATTCATCGCTAAAATACATGTAACGACTGCACAGAAGAAGATCGATCAGTATAGCTTTTCACAATCTTAAGACTCTGACAGCGCTTTGTATTCACCAGCAAGATGGCGGAAAGATCCCATTGTCAGGCGAATTTGCATAATTTTGGAGCATTCAAACTGGAAGTAATCAGCCGGATCGCCGGCACAAATTTAAATTAGGCATTGAAATTACTTCTAGCATAATTCTATATTTATATCTATATGTAAAACTATGAGATGACCGTGTGACAGACGTGCAGACCATTCCATGAACCTCAATTTTATAACCGCTCCTCGGGGATATGTAGTAAAGGGTCGTATGACCAACTGATCGACCATTTTCCCGAAGCCCACTCTTATTGCTCAATATCCTAGTCAAATCCGTGTGGGTCACGGGGTCAGACCCGCCGTTTTCGTCGCTTTAATCCCCAGGCTCTGCGATACCGCCGGCGTCGTGTTGCACTCAGTGTTTCAGCTAGCGTTTTGCTGACACAATAATGACCAGAAAATAGAGAAAACTTGGCGAGTACTGTGGCACGCAGGGTGCTCGAGGACACCCCATGACCCCAACCCAATCCCCGCCCTCCAGTTGCCCTCAGTTAGGGTCGACTTGGACAGGACAGTTCATGGATTCATATTGCTGCTTCGTCTACATCCCTCCACCCTTCTTCTCCCCCTCCCGTTCCCCTTTACCTTAAAGGTCACCCTTAGCCTACCATAGAGGAATGCGTGATCTGCCGTTTGTGACGGCAGACAAGTATCCCGTGTGTGTCCTCAACTTACAGTGACAGGGTCACTGTGTTCTTATGTCGGGTTCAGTTATAGTGGCGTGATGAAAATAAACCATTCACCGCCGGCTCACTTCAGACGACCTTTAGTCTCTAGCTTTAGCCAGTTTCCATGTTTATATTTCTATAACAACTATATTTAGAATGAGAAAGTGCTTAGGCCTATGAAAAATGTGCGTGAACATGCCACAGTGTACTACTCCTGAATTTAATTTTACCTATCAAATCTAGCTTTCATTATTTCCTTATCATATATATCTGCAATTACTTTGGTTGACGGATATATGTTCCATGGATTCGATAATATAACAGGGGAAAATCAAAGTCTATGTACATGTATTGACAGAAAATGAATAATACAAAACTACGTATAAATTAATAATTGTGGCATGTCTCTTTTTCCCACGATATAGAGGGGTTCGACTCTAGGCTTCTTTATTGAAAGAGTTCAGTGGTACCTGGATCAGGGGATGATGATAATATTTTAAACAATCATCAGGGTGGCGAGCAAATATAACGCCCTCACATACAGGGATTTCACTAAACCCTAATGGAGGGGAGGGACTGAAAAGAAACGCAAGACACAAGTAACCATCCAGCTAGAACGGGTGACGACAGGTCATGACCTTTGACCTCATGGTGACCAAGACGACAGTCTGGGGTCATATTCGATTATACGTACGACCTTGTGTTTCAGTCGAAACCGAAAACGATAGAACTATGACACCCGCATGAAGATCTATGAATGATCAAACATCTGACACTCCTCTCGGAAACATTCTGTTTTTCCGAGTATGACCGCAGCTTTCACAGGTCCCGCATTTTTTCATTTGTGTAAGTGTGTTAAAAGTATCGCTTTGGTTTTGTCCAGGAACAGTCACAGACCTAGTCCGAGATTTCTGACTGTCTGGCGGACACAGCTAGACAGTCAGAGCCTCTCGGACTGTCATAGACCATATCGTCGTTTGGAACCTTGGCTCCATCCTGGACCCATAGCGAGGCTCAGAAACCATATACCAACAATAAATGGGTGACGAACACCTGTGGTAAGGTTGCCGCCCTCAGCGGTAATCATTGGTGGGTTTGCTGTGGGACTTGCTTCAACGGCTGCTCCGTTCACCTCGCACGCCACAACCCGTCACCTTAGACAGATGGTTAGATTCTCCTTCTGTGGAAGAGCTGAGTAACCTCAACCAGAGAGCAGACGGGGTCGCTGTGAGGACGGAGACTGTGGAGCAATCACTTCTTACATCAGTAACGTCCTTAATACCGCCCCGGATCAGCCGCCGGCGCCGCCGCCCTAAGCTGCTCAGGGATGACGGCTTGGAGATGTTCTAGGGGCGGAAGAGTAGCTCTCAGCGCCGGCGCCGGAGCAGCTCAGAGCACTTCATTGCGGGCGCCAGAGTAGATCGTCTGTCTGGGTTACAACTATTATTACCAGTGGAAGAGTTGGTGGGGGGGGGGGGGAGTGATATGGGAATTGCCTTTGAGCAGATAAGAACTCGCGACTCTCCCAAATAGGCAGTGTACTGCCTTTACTGATCAGAGCTCTAGATAAAAAATATATAGGTTTATTACTTAAGATATGTAAACTACTTGTACCCGACCATTCTGTTATTCAGCAATGCATGAACACCATACTTTAAAATCAATTTGATAAATGGTTTAGTATGTAACGCAATAGGGCAGTGAACGATAACAGCACAAAAGAGACTCCAACCCTTAGACCTTATGATCCTTGGGCCATTACGATACCAAATGGTAATATATACACTACCATGAGCCTCTCCCAATGTTATGCTTAAGACGAGGCTATGTTGTTTTCTCATTGGCAGCTAAAAAAAGAAACTCTCCTAATGTTATGAATAATAACGGACTGCTGAGGGACCAGTAAAGAGTTACCAAGAAAGTACACATATTTAATATAGGGTACAAAGCTTTTGTGTTATGTAAGTGGCCATCTTGCCCCTGATCCCGAACAAAAAAAAAGGTGGCGGGTCAAATTATGAATGTAACTTATTTCAGAATAATTGCCAGAGAGGTGTTTTCGCCTCATCTCAAAATTATCTATAGATTATAACAGCAGATAATAGTGGTTCTCCCCCAACTGCAGTGGCGCTATCTTACAATTTCCTGGTGGATGATGGCAGAACTAGCAATCACACTGCGCCTTATAGACGGATCTAACTAGCGCTTGTATGTTTTTTATGGGGTATCCCTGGATAAGTACCTATTACTTCTTCTCCGAGAAAAAATATGCACGAAGAGGACATGTCACTATGATATAAACTAGTGCTCCTTGATATAGAAAGACAAGGCCGTGATATATTCTATAGATCTTTCTACATTCATATGCCCAATAAATAGTCATCATATTCGATGGGCAATGCCGGCCTTGCGATTGAATTGTGGGTCTACATTTCTGGGTATGTTTCCTCGAAGACTTATCATAATGAACGTAAACCAGTAATAAATCGCAGAGGAAATTGTTAAGACTGGATATATTACTTATTGCAAAGTATGCATTCATCTGATTCGAAATGATAAGTTGGTCGATTGATCACCCTGAACAGAAATCCTTTAGTAGCACGGTATATCCGTCTTATAGTTTTCACCTATTCGTGTCAGATCAGTTCAGTCTCCTAAACTGCTCTCTCTTTTTTCTATGCGAGAATCTTACTCTCATGGCATTTTACTTTGCAAGCCTAGGTCTGATTAGCCATCTCTATATGGGAGTGAAACTCAAAGCAGATTCTGCTGAAAACGCACCTTTTTATATAAGGTAGATAATAAAAGTAGGACAATTGAAGCCGAGTAGGTCGTAATGGGATGGAAAGAGGTCGCAAATCTCCATCTCCACTCGTAAGGTTATTGAGACCAACCAGGCGCTGGGTTAATCTTCAATATACCACCCCATGCTCCCCCTCCCTCTGGTTGGTGGTTCCTAATCATCATAATCAGATCAAAGAATTTCTCGTGAACGTCACTTCCGGCCGTAAGGTGTCACAAAAAAGGATGGAATTCGTGACCTCGCTAGCCCGCCAGGCCTTTATTGGCGCCCCCTGAGTGAGTGGTGGCCCGACGTGGTAATTTAGTTAATGCCTGATATACGAGGAAATACATTCTCATTGAAACTCTGGATGAAAGTCGGGATAGAAGATTAATTCATAGTACCCGCAGAGCTAACCTTTATGCTGGGGTGTGGTATTAATAATTAGTGGATGTAAAAACCCTTTTCCTGGTTAGGAAGTTAGCAAAAATAGCTTTATGTTACGCAATAAAGACGTATTGATACTGCTACCTGGACTGTTTAAACCATTTCCCCTAGATTCCAGTATCTAACGCAAAGTGTGTAGTAACATGTCCGGCAGATGCACACTGTGCTGAATGTCCGGTTATCATTAGTTTAGCAGCTGCATAGGTTAGTAAGTATAGGAAATACCGGCATAGGTATATGATAATTATATTGAACAAGATAGACCACTTCGAGTGGTCGGTTTGGTTCATGTTTACATCATTCATGGTAATATGACGATCAAAGGAAAGAGTTTGTAAACTATAGATCCAGACTGAAACTATCAGAAGAACCTCAGCTTCCGAGAGTCAATAGGTCAGTACATTTCTGAAGCTGTTTCGGACACTAGACGTTTATGGGGATGTTCTGTAAACTACCCGCAGTCCCTTGGTCCTACCACCACCCCACCCCCACGACACCCCTCCGTTCTACCTTTCCGAGGACACAGGTCAAAGGATGGAGAGAGGCTACAGTATTTCATCCTAATTTAATTTATTTTATACGGTCGGGTGCCGCCAGGGATCGGTTGGGATACTACATATTTGGTCCGCTGTACTATTTTGGGCCGACCCCAGATTGGTAAAACTATGTTCGGTTATTCGACGTGACATGCAGGAATCTCACACCACCATACATCCCATCTTGCGTTATGTCCCCTACTTCGTCTTGTAAGTTTAAATTTGTCCCTTTGTTTCAAGAGATTGGCAGTGTCTCAATAAATAGCTACCCTCACATATTTACCGTAGGTAATTTTGAAATATATTATACATGAGTATATGGCTAAGTTAATGGTTCATGCACTAGATGCAAATATGGATAGAAGTTGGTCCTACAGCCGCAGCGTGAGACAACGTGTAGACATCAAATAAATCACTTCCAATTGGAAGCGATGCAAACACAAAATGGTCGTCACACTCACGCACTCTTGTAATTCTCCGATCATTAAACATGATAGCGCCTAAAAACTTAGGCTTCTTGTTGTATATATGGTTATGATATCGATAAGATATTAAATTAACACAAATTAAATATTCCCTAAACAATGGTGGCGATGTGACGTAGATTGCCCGAATTGACAGGCAACACACGTAAGGAGATCTCCGGTCTCACCCTGAACAAAATTAAAGGTTAGCTAGTTACAAATATCTTCCAAAACTTTCCAAGTCATATATATGCTGTAGGCAAATGCAGATACGTGTTGGTGGTACTACTTATTTGGGTGAGTCGCCCTATACCCGAGGTACTTTCCATAGTAGGTAGGGATTATTCTACATACGTGGAGTTTCATGTAGGGTAGCTGAACGTCAGGATGTAGGTAGCTGTCACACAGAGTAAAAAAATACAAATAACCTTATAAACCTCAAAATAATTCTATATTCATAGGTGACAACCACCTGTTATGTTAGTAACGATGAGAAATATGAGTCGGACTTACCGTAGGGTAAGCGTATAGTCCCCTTGTTGGGCCTTAGTGGTGGCATCGCGAACAAGAAATGTCCCGTCCGGTTGGTCACGAAGCTTTTCATTCACCTCCTCCCTGTAATGAGACAAATACCAAATCTACATCAGAAATGTCGGACAGTAATGCACGTAACATGGGGGTGCTATTACGTGTTGGACCAATATACAGTCGGTAGTGCCTCTTAATGAGGTCTAGAGAGAGAAGCATACAATCAGATGTTTTTTTAAATATATTCATTAAACTTACAACGTGAATGTGCTCTATTGAGTTAAATTTTCTGTTCATAATGTACTGATAGTCTTACCTATTATCTACGTTTGTGATAACTAGATATTTGTTGTATATTAACCATATATAAATTTCCCTACTTCAGATTTTTAGTTTTGAATACCGTTTTTTACCACCTTGTGGGCTGTAAGCAACCCAATTATACCCATTCTGCTGTCTTCGACTTGACACCACACTCATGGTTTCTTGGCCGATTAAATTGATTTTGCAACTTTGCAAACTCTATTCACCATTTTATTGCATTCGCGACCCTGGCACTTGGCAAGGACTTGTGCTTTAACACACTTCTACTACACCAAACGCATGGAGAGACACTTGTTCAAACCATGTTTTATTTGATTCACAATCACATTGTAAACAAATAGCCATGAGTAGCCACTTGCTATGGACACATCTCAACACCCTGGCAACACGCCATATTAACATTGCCGCCTTGGCGTTGTTGACACGGTGTCATCACGTCACTAGGACAAAATTCGAATTATGACTTCACTGTAAATCAACATTCACACGGTAGCGTTAACGGTGATCAAAAGGGGCAGAGCGTCGTATAGGCACAATTTTAAATATCTTTATATATGTTTTCCAAGATGGCAAAGCGAATTGAAACTTCTTCTCACTGCTAGAGGAGGTGCACAATTAGGTCGACTGTGCCATCCGAGCATTGTGCAGCTGCGGTGATTCAGTTGAGGTTTGGTTAAATGCTGTTCCTGGAACACTTAATATTCCTATCATGTTCACCATTATGCTATGTTGGAGCTTCAAGCCTGACGGGTGCTCTCCTCGTGGTAAACAATTAACAGTGAAATTCCTGTGAGTGGAACAGCGCAATATTCCGGGAAGAGGAACCAGAAGGAATACAATAAACATTGCCTGACTGTCACGTGTGCCCTCAATCCGCCATCCAGCGGCCAGCTAAGTGACCCGACCACTCCCTGCAATTCCTTCGTAGGACTTCCAACTCATGGCGCCACACGATTTAGCCTACATGTATGGCTCCTTAATATGGTACAGAAATTCGTGAGGGTTGTTGGACCTCCCTTGAGATCAGACCTCGACAGTGAAGTCCTGTACCCACCACAGTAAGATGACGTCGGACGTATCATCAACTTGATCAAGGCATGACGCAAACGTCTCCACTGAACCGTGATGGTCAAACTTGGATCCGGCAGCTCCCATCGTCCGAGATGGTACACTGCTGTAAACTTTGCTCTATCTGCCGACCTTAGCGCCTCAGTCAATATTGAATTCGTGAACTCAGGGCCTAAACTAGGGCATGCGTGTGTGTCCGCAAACATGTCCACATGAGGGCCTTGCATGCTGGGCGTGGCGCTGGGGACGACGTAGTTCATGGCGCGAACGGCCGGACTGAGATTTATAAAAGGCTAGGGTTGGGCTGGGGCTGGGGCTAGGACTAGGATTCAGCTTGTGGCTGGGAGTGGGACTGGAACTGGGACTGGGACTGGGACTGGGACTGGGGCTAGGGCTGGGATTGACACTTGGACTGGAAGAAGGGCTGGGCTGAAACGGACTGGGCCTAGGGCTGGGGATGACGTAAAGACAAGTGCTACCCGGGTCCAGGGCTTTAACTGTCAATGCAACTGAGAAGGGTTTTGATTTGTTGGCGGTGCATATAAAGCTGATGCTACCTATGAATAATTTGCCTTTGTTGCATATATTAATGTATCCATGAGTATATCCGTTTGAGGGGATGTCACAAGCAGCCCGGATGCAAATGATGACCTCTGACCGGAAGTCAGTGTGTACTCGGGGCTAAGCTACTGCCGCTAAAATCAGCTGCCGATTCAGGGGACAGAGGGTCTAGGGACTGTCAAGGGTGACACGAAGGTCATTGCCTCGGGTATATATATATACATATATGCATATGTGTATGTGAATTTGTAGGTATGTATTTTTATATATATATATACACACATATACATATATACATATACACATATTGTTACATTCCAATTTCTCTATTTAGGAAACATACATGCACTTTTCCTTGGCTTAACTAATCAGGCTAGCTCCGCATGGCGCTCTGAGAACCGCTGCTGAGGATGACAAAGGCAGGGACAACAACCACCACATTCACCGGTTTGAAACATGAACTTTCCCGCAATAGACGCATGGGCCCCACACCCTCAAACAGGGCCACCTCATGGTGGGCACACTCACACATTATACAAGGTACCCTACCCCCTCACTTGCCCATCAGCTTACCGATTGGCGCAGTCGCTTGTGCACGACTACGCTTCTATGGGGACCATGCATACACATACACCTCGCCATCGGACCGTGCATGTTCCATGTACTGTTACCTGAGAGGTAAGGCCGCCCACTGGTATGCCACTTGCGTGATTGGGACTATACTATTAACAATGCATGATGCCATATTCTGCCTATTCTACGATCACTTTAAAAAAGATGACAGCGAAATGGCACAGGAAGTGTCCAGAGAGAGACACCAGCAGGACGATGAGCCTGTTGCTTAATATGTCAATGAACACGAGACATTTCAGATGAACTGAAGCAGCTCATGCTGGACTACATGGGGCCATTACACAATAACCGGCTGGAGCAATCATTCAGCAGGGATTGCTCCTACCAATGCAGCCACGAAAATGACCACAACCGCTATGATTCCCAAAGCAGGCACTCCTCCAGGCAACGACGAGCAGTCCCGCGAGCGCTACAGCCACTTCCAATATGGCTACCAGAAGTCCTCCAGGGACAGAAGATCACCATCTCATGATCGCTAAGGCGAGTGGCGGTGTCCCTTTTCTCGCTACTATGATGACCACTACTCCAGACCCTGCTTGCTTGACCATGACTACCAACCGCAATAACATAACCCCAGTTCCTGCAGCATGCGCTAGAACTAACACAACCATTGCCCAGGCACCCGGTGTCACTTGGCGCGATGAAAATTATGATGGCTGTGGCTGCTCTGAAAGCCCTGAGAGCATCTCCACGACAAAACTACAAGACCCTCTTCCACAACAGATACATACATACATCCACACACACAATATAATATAATATAATATATATATACATATATATATATCATATTTATATATACACACAAACATAGACACACAGAACGTGCTCCCCCATGTCGCTAAGTCACACACATATGAATATATGAATACATATATATAAATACATATATATATTATATAAATATATATATATTATATAAATATATATATATATATATATATAAATAGACACACAGAACATGCTCCTCCATGTCGCTAAGTCATCCTAGCATGCGTACATGCCCAGCTCTCACGCCACCAGGCGGGTGGGTGGCCGTATTACAAAGCCTGCCCTCTACTCGTAAACCCGTCAGCGTGCAGTGAGGGTCGACCACCGCACGCCACCATCTATGTCAAAACACAACACAGCCAAACACCAAGTAAGAAATGTCACCGTTAATCATCCGGTATTTTTATCCGTATAAACATGCCCCAGTTTCATAACCGATACCGTGTTTGTGACCAGACGAACAACTGCCAGAATGCACGTCGCGAGCTCTAAGAAAAAACTCCCGGTTTACTTTTGGATGGGAATTTTCCTTTAGGTGATGCATGGGGTATTGAATTTGACCAGTAATAAGTCATACTTTTTTGTTTCTTCTAGCACATGTATATGGTTGATACTCTCTCACCTTCTATATAGCTATATATGCACCCGTTTTATTGGAATACGTTATCTCCGTTTAAGTGAGGGGTTATGAACTCAATCTATTCAAGATTTCTCAAAATAAACCCTAATGTATCTCAACAATCAGTGCAGAAATGTATTCAATTTTTTAATCAATACTCATGAGTTATCTCAACAGTTATATATCAACTCTTCCCCTTTTTACTATTTATTATAGATAATTAAAAATACAAGGTATCCCCTTTATTCTCCACGTCCGCGGTCTACAACCACAGTTACTGAGTTACTCACCTGGTGATATCACCCCAGTACCACTCAGCTTCCTCCAGGGGGCGCGACAGTTCCGTTACATCCGACGTACGTCGTACCATCCTTGGTGGGATGGGTGGTATTCCTGTAATAAAGGAAAACATAATACAGATTGTATATCTATACTCTCAAATACAGGATAAGAGGTAAAGGGGAAGTGAGTCAAGCCCGAATACTAGACAAACCTACGACCTTTTTCATTGTCAGAGGGAATTAATTATGGAGAAGATCTCCACCTTTCTTTAAAAGAAACAACATCCTATTTGATTTCAGTGGATGTTCGTTATACTTGTTTCTTAACCTATCATTGTATGTCAGTGTTATTCCGTTTTGTGATGGTCGTACGCATGTCTATGCGAGATGCAAGATATCTGAGCGGTTGGAGCCGTGCGCGGATTTTAGTATGTGCATGTTTATCCCTCCTGATTTAAATATTCAGCTGTTCTATATAAAGCCCTTAGTTTTTAGCTTTCTTACTATTACAAGCACTCTGCTTTGGGTAGGGCTTATACACGTCACAGTGGCAGAGATATTAGTTGGGGTAAGAACAAAAGTGGAAATGTATTTTTTTCATGTGACCGTTGCTGTCTCAGAGAGACCATAAAAACGTGGAAATCATGTCAGTGTCGGCCAAAGTATGGGGTTGATGGGCTATGGGGAGGTTCAAACTACTATTTGATTGGGGCGAATGAGGCTCAATTAATATCATCTTTACTGTACACATAGAAAATTAATTTTACACTGAAAATGAAAAAGTGGATTTCTATGGGTATGTGGAAAGCTGACATTTCTGCACTATGGAAAAGGGTGTTGCGTGCGCGTTTGCGTCCCTCCTCCATCTTTGTGGAGTGCTTAACTTGTAACATGCCTCTCAGTAGTAACATGCCCCATCTCCAATAAATTACTTGGGACGCACATTATTGGGCTGAAAAATCAATCTAGCACATACCCATCGTGTCTGACACAGGAAGTAATGAGCCTTTGTTGCGAAATTGAGCTATGGGGGAGGAATATTGATGTTGACCGGTGCAAGACATGCATTGTAGTCCTATTAGTTGCCCATTAAAAAGCTATTTTTGTCCGACAAAAGTGCACCATCGCTACTTTCGAGCTCTAAGGAATGCCACGTTCTTTAAGTTATTAGGGCCGAGAAATTCATGAAGCGTCTATTAAACATGCCAGTCCTGTTACAGTATACCCATATATACTCCTTTTTTCCACTACTATGCCAGCATCTACCGCAGCAATTTTCTGTCAGTCGCTTCTTGCTGAAGTATGATAATGGTGAACTTCAGACCACACTGACCCACCATCATATTCTGAGTCATCTGGCGACTTCCGGTTCGAAATACCCTCCGAATTCCCTTAACAACAGGTCAGTCCGCCATCTTGCTGGTGACAACAAATCGCTGTCAGAGTGTAAAATGGTAGAAAACTCTACTAATTTACTTTCTAATGTGTAATTTACACACCCAATCGCTGAAATAAGGTTATTTACTATATTCATACATGATTTAAACGTGCCAAGTCGAAGAAAATCTTGTTTCGACGATTTGTTGACATTGCGTTCATCGGTTAAACTGAGGCGATCATTTAATCATTTGATCTGAAACTGCCAGGGTGGTCTGATTTTGTCGAGGGAAAGCCTTGGGGGTTACCTAACACATCCCCATATTAGAAATATCAGAATTGAACGTTTGAATTCGCCATAGGCTCAGCATTGCATCAATGCTTTGCCAAGATGACCGCGCCCATGGTTAGAAGCGGGTACAAAGCGCCACCTACTTCCAGGCTGACTCGACGAATGGGTAGATGTGATACGGACTGGTTGGCTGGTCAGCATCAGCGGGGCGGGGAAGTGATGGGAGGCGGTCAAACGGGCGACGTAATGCGCACATGGCCTCGCACCTGGGAATTGTCGTCTGCTCCAGCAACATCACACCCCAAGAAGATTATTTTCTCACCTGTCAACCACTCCTTGAAATTTTTCTTTAAATCGGATACTATCGTTCAGTGAAATATAGTGAAAAATGGTCGTGGGATAAACAAAAATATAGTGGTATAGTGTAGTGTGTCAAACTCAAAATGATACTTTTGGTAGGATGAAAGGAATACAGCTGGGTTAGATGTGCCATCATACTGGTTTTCCCCATATAATATACATGAATAGGTTACTGCATAAACTTAACATTTTGGCTCAGCTTCTCACCGAGCTGTGCATTATGTACATTAGTTTACCTATAACGCCATTGTTCTATAAATAGAGTGATGGACATTGTCTATTTTGGGATCCAAGCGGCACATCGGGCACCAAGCCATGTTAACAATCCAGCTGCATCTGTTACATTTTTTTTTCTTCTTTCATGTTTGCTATTTCGGGATTTTGTTTGTTTGGCTTGTTTCGTTTTGAAACTTTATGTGCGTACTTGAAAAAAGAAACAATTTCCAAGTAGTTACATCTTATATAAACATATATAAAAATATATGAAATATACCTCATAAGGTCTCTACAAGAAGTGGGACCGGCGTGGAATCCAACTCGTGTTTCCTACTTAATCTTTGACCGGCGGCCGTCCACTGCCAGCCAGTGGGGGCGTGGGGGGCGGCGACCTGCGGGGACCGAGTCCGGCTCCTGTAGACCGGGACCCCGGAGGGTGGAAGTCCAGCTCCGATTACCTCACTAATGTGTCGGCAAGGGTCCCTGAGTGCAGGCCCGTCTCCGTTTCTCCTCCTGGAGATACAGGCTGCCGTGGACGTCACACCCTTGTTTTTTTTTTATTTCTATAAGTGTTAGTGCAATGAAGTCATGGAGTCTCGCGAGTTTATGAGGATTAGAAATTGGTTATAATAAAGAGGCTATTGCGATCAGAGGTAAGTTCCGCTTTATTGCACACATGTGGCAGTCCAAAGTAGACAAGTTTCATTGATCTTTTTTTTTTAGTGGGGTGGGAGTGGGAGTTGTCTGATTAATTCCCTCCTTTTCACATTGGTTCCATTAACTTGGATTCCTAACTATGGAATATCTCTTAAGATTCTGGTTTTGATTGCTATGGGATAAAACCATCTCGTTGCCAGAGAGCCAATGTCAGCATCTTAAGACCAGCCAATTCATAAGATCAAGCGAGTTTCGAAGTATCGACGGAATGATATTTAATATCATGAATCTCGGGCTCATCAATACAGCGTAGTCGGTTAGCATGTCAGGGAATTAGTAATATTTATCCATTTGGCCCGGCTTCATCGCTTGATGCAGAAACCACGAGAACTTCATCTTTTATCAGCAGTCTATTTCAGCGCAGACGGTGGCCTATCGATTACCGGTCACATTATCGACAGGAGACAGGTCTCCTATCAGTTGAGGGCTTTGGTGATAGAGAACGATCTGGTTACAATGACCCCCCCCCCCCCTCCCTCCCCCACCCATGTACCTTTAAAGCAATATTAACTACATGTTACATATATGAAGGGAACGTGGAAATATTCCTTCACGTGTTTCCGTGAACCATTTAAGTAAATATCAATGATTCGAAGCCTGCTTCAATTTGTGAGTACAGATTTACTCATGATCAGCAGTACATATAATTCCAAAACACAGAAAACCTAAGTCCGTACAAAGCACTCCACGTATTCAACACATGGGAATAGTGGCATCATGTGGTTTATTCCATCGTAAATATACATACACACGTAGAATAAAGAATTAATGTGCTACTGAAGATAGCTTTCTCAGGAGTGGCCCTCCTGATCCCTTATCGTTCAACCAAGTGGGGCATAACACAATAGGCAGACATTGTGGTAAATCAAACCTCCCCGACCACAGGCTCCCGTGAGGATGGCTAAATCAGAAACCGGTCGGTATTATCTTTTTATTCCACCAGGGGATCGAGGGGCAACTGGCGGCCGGCACGCACACTTCTCCGCATCGGCGATCATTTACAAATATTGACCCTCGAGTTGGGCGCCTTGTCACTCAAAGTCGGCGTCTTGGAGGCACCCAGTGAGGAAGTCAGTCCGACGTAATCCGACGAGCCAGGAATGCCATCCACGCTTTACAACAATACGCAGATACGAGGGAAAAAAAGTCAGTACACTGCCATCAGTAAAAGGGCAGTACTGCATGCAACTGGCATATTGGCAAGGTCACTCTCAATCTAATCAAATGTAAATAAGTAAGCGGCTCATACAAGTTGCATGCCCGCCTCACGAGGCACTGCTTGGTAGGATCTTCCATGGCTTTCTTTTGGATAATTACGTAGTGTAACTGACTGGGCAATTGCATCAAAGAGTAATTACCTACAGCCAGAACCTGCACACGCCTACTTAAGTCATAATATACGCTGGCTGAATTCTGTCCTCATGAGGCCAGAGTAAAACAAAGGTAAATGGTGCTGCTAATAATCTAAACGGGCTGAGAACATTATAGTGAGGGAGTGAAGGGCTGGGACCAATCTGGAGCCGACTGTCCAGGCATTGTTTTAGTAAGGGTGTCAGCGACGAGACGTTGGCGGTTTGCCTGGCCCTACTCGCCTCTCAATGTCACCGAGTCTTTACGGGGCAACTCAGTTCTACAAGGTCTTCTGTACCCTATCAATCCCCATCACTACTGAGACCCGAGAACCAGTGAGTCCCTGAACCCCCACCCCCCAACCTTCCCCAGCACCCTGCCCGTTTTTCTCCTGTCCAGATCGTCTTTGCTAAGACCCACTCCATAGTCTCACTCTCTGACCCAGTTCTTTTTTTATTTGTCTCTTTTTTGCTCCGTATTTTTATAACTGGCCCAGTTTTCCCATCTACCAAGCCAACTGCGCAGATCGCCGCCGCCACCGCTGGCCAAGATCTGCGGGCGGGCGTGGTGGTGGCCCGTAGGCCCGGCCACCGGTGTGCTCACAGGGTGTATCCCGGGGGAGGGGCTTCTGACCGCGGAGGGCACAAGTGGCACAGAGGTGGATATAATGGCCAGTCTGGTCATCATTTTATTGCACCATCCATGTCTCATTCTTTCTACCTTTTTATATCTGATGAGAAATCGAGCGCGGCAAGACCAGTCGTGCACGATAACCTCTATTCAGAATCACGTGAGATTCACGATGCTTCTTTTAGAAAGCGTATTCATGATCACCCAGATCCAGCATTTGAGAGTGTTTCCCCTTTCCCCTCCCTCAGCAACCTCTAACGCTCCCTGACATATATGCCGAGATATATACTATGGGAAAGAAGGAACAGAACCGCCCTCAGTAGTCATTCACTACATCATGTGCCCTCTCCTCCTGCCCCCCTCCACCTCTCTGTGCCCCTAACACACACACCATCTTCTTCTGGGGGCCCGCTGGAGTGGGTCGAGCAGCTGGCTGGCCGTGGATACTGGGTGAGCTGCTCACAAATCGATGGTAGAGGAGCACTCGTAGGTGGTTCAAGTATCTACAGCCCTTGAGTTTACCCCAAGGCCTTAGAGGCTTTGCTTTTAGCTACCGCTCACACCTCCTACGCTGTTATACCAACTTTTCCCTCCTTCCCTCATTTACACAAACATCACTCATCTCAAGGAACCCGACCCCCTCTTTTCACATGACTGTGGTCCCACATACTCCAGGCTTACTTCTATTATATCCACTACACATACCACGCGGTCCACACCTGTATCAGGGAGTTTGTGCAGGTGGACAACCACCACGTGGTGTTCACCCCATCATCCCCGGAGCCAGGAGGGTATACTAAGTATGTAGACACACAAGACACCTGAATACCTCAAATAAACCCGCACCCACAAGTGGTGTCGGGCCCATCCTGTTGCCAGGTATCATCACCTGACATCCTGGCCACATCGAACTCCACCCACGTCAGGTAGACCTAATTCTCACTCCAATCGCACCTAGACACACGTCTATTCAAACGAGGCAGCCCGTGGGAGATCCATAAGGGGAAGAAAGAGACTTACAGAGAACTCAACTCATTTATATCCTTTTATGTGGAACAACTGTAGCAGAAACTGTCTCATAAACTTGACAGCGTCACGGTTCGACGGGTATTAGTACAGCATATTTCGTTGGGGAGTCTCTGGACGGCTATTATAATTACCAATCACACGAAAAGTCACTCGAAAATGGCGCTATAGTTGACAAACCCATACAAACGCCTTGGTTTAGGGATTACATATGCACAAACATTACTGAAGCGTTTGTGTTAATAGATTCGAATGATCTATGATTTTCGAAATAGTTTACATCGCTCTGCAGTAGCAGCAATAGCTTTGTGATACACCTAAGTTATCAGTGTTGAGTGACGGTAGATGCTGAGTATTTAGCCTAAATAAGAATGTTAGGAATCATCGGAAAATAAGGAACATTAAACCTTTCTCCATACCTCAACGATTTCACAAACCGCTGCATTTTACTCTTATATTTCTCCCGCTGCGTGTATCATAAATGCATATATTGGTGGATTTTACTTCTTTTTTTTTTATTGAACAAATAAATGCCGTGACTGGTGGCATTACAATTTGCTACTTGAATTCATAGGAGTGGTCTCATGTGATGTATCAGTTTTAAAAATACCCAAGATCGGTTTTGTTGGGAATTAATCCTTTTTTTTTAAATTATATTCTATACCATCATCTATACAGTGAATTTGACCTTTTAGTTCAAAGAAAACGAGTGAGACCTGACAGAATCACGACGCCCAAATATGGAAGTCCCCTGGTGGTTATCCTGTTGAAAATCACTCTATAGCGGAGATGATGCAGACTATGCCATATAGATGGCTGTCGATCACATCTATTAACGAAACGCCTTTGCGGCCTGCATCGTTGCAACGAACCAAATAAAACTAACGATACTGTCTATGGCCCATAACGAATCTGTTGTACCTCAGCGAGGGGGGCAGACATTTCCCTATATAGCAGGCCTGGCGACATGTCCATCCCCTGTGCTATATTGTCGCGGATCAATGTGTCATACATAAGTGATTCAGGTTCAAGGGGTGCATTGGGTCGATCACTGCACCCCGGGGCACTCCCACCTACACCCCTTCTTTCTTCCCGCTCCACCCATCAGACATCCACCGAACCGGTGATATATTGATACCAGAATGACCATGTGATCCCCAGGCGAGCTGGATCCAAGTGCGGACCACATAGAATGTCCCCAACAAAGTTATCACCACTTACATCTTCCATTTATACAATAATCACTGTCTTCCTATATCATTGAATTCCTAGATTGTGGCCAATATAAAGCGTATTCCTGCAGTTTCGAGCCATACTGGTTTTATACCGCTCCTCCATGCTAAATGTTTGCTGCTGTGTGTAATAATAATAACACGACGATAAGATACACGCACCAGCTATTTGGTGAGGACACAGATCGCGTGATATCTGCCTGTCCTGTATGCGGGTGTCACAAACACTCTGACCATACGACGCACACAGACGGCTGACGTTCTCACCACTGAAGAACAGGCACAGCTCCCACCCTTCTGATCACCCGTAAAGAGTCATCTATTCTTCTATTCAATATACTATCAATGAATGTCCACAGTTGGGCTCAGTCTCCCATGACTATATTCCCCGTTACTGTAACTTCCTTCTTACCTCTGTCCTTAGCGATCAACGTGAATGCCCAGCATGGCAGTACAGTCAGGTTGGCCAGTCAAGCTGGTTTAGGATAACCACCCGGGATGACCTTGTGACCTGAATAATTACTTTGGCCTTGCTGTGTATAGTTGTCGGACTGACTGTCGAGTCGATCCGTCCCGTCTAACCCTCTGGTGGATCATTTAATCACGACTAATGGCCATATAATAAACCTTGAATAGAAGCAATGAGTGAGCAATAACGTTTGCTGCTCAGTTACACAAATGAGTATACTCGTTGGTTACACGCTGTGACCCTGCTTATGTGTACCCTCCTTTCGTTCTTTATTGCATTTCAATGCAGACATACGAATCTACCGGCAATACAGAGGTGGCACATTAAATATATGTCGTGCACTCTGATTTATTCTAACTGCCTATGCAATAGAACCATATACATATATTTTGATTAGACTCAATGATTTAAGATTCAGAGTCGATGATAGGTTGTACCGATGTATGGCACTCTCATTATGTCCTTTTCATAGCTCATTTATCTTGTTTGTTTATTATTTATGGCTTAACTTCTCAAGGGACTCTGTGGGTATATAAGTACCATCAAGCTCGTCTATCTTCCTATTTATCAATTTTCGGTTTTAGTGGATATCTTATCTCTAGTGCGCGATGTGTGGGTGTATGCTAGTAGCTTGCACTGATGGACTACAGTGCCTATGAATAGTTGCTTGCCCAGTCACATCGTACTCATCAAGTATGCACCTCAGTCTCACTCACGAAAGATCTACCCTCAGCGCACATTGCTAATGAGTGCATGAGTGCTGTGAATCCTAGTTGATAACATCAACTGAATGTAGTCATGGCCACGCCGTGGATATCGAATTAACCAGATTAAGCTGATATGTCTTTTATGAAATTTAATATCAACAGATAATGGTTAGTGCAATTGATTTTGGAGGAGTTTCTCCTTTTTTGTTATGTGCAATTTGTATGGTCTATCAAAATTTATCAATTCAATCTTGGATGAGTGGAAGGGCAGAATTAATAACAAAACCTACCCTGTCCTAGGTCAGTAGTAATCATAGTTTTTTTCTGCTCCATAGTCATAGGCTTTTATAGGAAACATTCCCGGCTTATATTTGAACTACCTTATCAGTGGGGAAATCACCGTCTTGTGTATTCATATTGACAATCTGCTGGTAATCTTCTCTTTTTTCTTCTTTCTCCAGCACGATAACTCACTCAATAGCGGCTTCTCGAAATGTGTTTTATGTCATTTCATAAGAGAAACTTTGCTTTAATGAAAATACCCAAAGATCAGTTCATGATTATTGGAGGGTTGGACTTCCACGTTGTGCCGATTTCTCAGATCTCTCCCCTTCGGGAATTATACCCTGGAGTTGACCAGCACAATCAGACAGTTCCAGGTCTGGAGTGTACATGCTTAGTGAAATCACGCTGTAAAACACATGCTATCTGCTGTCGGTGTCAGTCGCCCGCCTCACCGAGCCCCCGCTTCCCTGCTATCTCTGCAGAGATAAGCGGGGCGGCGAAGCACACCCTCTTATCTCTGTATCTGCTCTGCCGCTTTCTTCACTGACCCACTTCACGGCTCAGACAATGAGCGATCAATAATGGCTAGTGGTCGAGCACTGTATCAGTGGATTGGTGTCAATTTGTATCGTGCAGGGACCTGGTACCGGGTAGTATATATTCCATTCAACTTCGGAGTGACTTGGATGATATGTTTCTCTTATTAAAAAAAATGATTTACATGCTTATGTGTATCAAACTCAAAGCGCGATTATATCACTCAGACCTGAACCTAGATATGGATTCATCTTAATTAGGAATTACATATATTTGATTTTGCAAACATATGGTAGTTTTCGGATTGCGTTCATGGAGATGGGTGAACGCCAGCTAGGGCTGTAAATCACGGGTCGTCCATCATTCTGTTGAATGTAGAATCACGGGCATGGGTGTCGCCTAATAAATTCACATTTCAATTATCGTATCTTTTATCTTGATATGGAACCGCAACGGATCGACTAATTCAGTTAATACCAGCATGGCTGTCTGAGGCATAGACAGTGATAAATCATTTGTTCACGAGATGTGTGGTGATCATGGGAGGGAGGAGGAGGGTCTAACAGTCATTCTATGCCAATCACACCAGGAAATATTGATCTATGAAAAGACATTGAAAACGGGTTATTCTTTATATGAAATGATATAGATCAAATCTATTTGGGTTAATAAGTAGCTAACGTTATTCAGGGTAGTGCGCGCTACACCATCGAATATCCACCTATGAAAATTGACTATGGTCATAAACATGTATTTCTATACATGATATATATACATGGTCCCATATACATACATACATGTATATGGACTATGGCTATACCTGTGGGGCAAATCCAGCTTGTTTTTTTTTTAAGACCAGGAAGCAAGTAGGTAGCATTTTCATTGAAGTAAAATAAATACAGCGTATCCTGAGGTGAGAAAGGAGTTAGGTTTAAATGCTCTGGACGTTTTATACCTTGTATCTACGATAGAGTATTGATAGACGGAAGGTTTGACTCACCGTGCATGTCCATCATGTGCGCGGGCAGCGGCTGTCCCCAGTCGCCAGCCTGAAGTAATCCCTCAAAGACACGGATGTGGTGTTCGGTGTTGTACACGATGTCACTGCAGAAATAACAACAACCGCTTATCAGTCTACGGTCTATGTGTATACCTGACTGTGAAGTAGCTATGTAAAACGTATGTACGTACACACTCCCTGCCACGTGATTACAGCTACAGGTTTACTAATAATAACACTGATAGACTGTGGCTTATGTCAGTAAGGTCCAACGATTCAGTTCACAGGTAACTCGTCCAGGTGGGGAGACAGGTGTGGCACTTTCTCCTTTACAACACTATATCCGGGTAGGCGGAATATCTCCAGCATTGGTCAGTGCCTGCGGCCCATGCTGCTTGTCATCACAAGTGTCCACTTCTGACCACAACGACGCGGGTGGTGGTGGTGGTTGCCGCGCGAGAGGGGTAAGGTGGAACTTGGAAGGGGTGGTAGTGGGCGGGGGGTAATTGACAGGGCCGCGCCTGACCTCAATCTGCGTCAACCACTGCGTGCCCCGCGACCACAATCGGGTCAGGGCAGCTGTCCGGTGTCAGGGCTCCCAACTCCCGGGACCGACCACGAGACGGGTCCGAGGGGATAACTGACCACTACGTCCGGCCGTCTGCTATCACTGCCGTGCCGTGCCGACAACGTGTCAACCCTGGTATCCGCTCGGCACAGGTGAGGCGGAAGTTGTAGGTAGCGAGGGGAGGTGACGGCGTGGTGCGGTGTGTGTGTGTGTCGTGAGGGCTGGGTGGTGTGCGGTCTGTCACGCCGTCTACAGCGGTGTGACTGCGGCAGAGCGCGGCGGAACACTGGCCGTGGACACGTGAGAGAGACCAGTCGCACAAGCGTAGCGCCGCCCGTCACATACAAGCCTGATATGCCCTACTCAGCCCGACTAGCCCGCCGCCTCCGAGGCCACTCAACACCGGGCGCGTTCGGCAATGTACTACTCGGGATCTCCGTATAGGGCGCGTTCGCAAATGTTCTACCTGGACAGCGCACACTAAAAAGACACAAACATGTTCTCTCTTCCTAACCCTGTGAACAAAGTGTATACGAACTAAATATATGTACAGGGACTACATTCGAGTTTGCTAAAATTGATTTTGCTACTTTCTGTAACCGAAAGAAAGTTTTTTAATAGTGGGTTTCCTAACACTGGTAGCCATCCGTTGATGTGTTACCAATCAAAGTGCGAATTTTGTCTAACGAAGATGAGCTATCACTTAATGTATATTTGTTTACAAGAATGCCAATCTGATCAAATCGAGACCAATTCATTTTTTACTCGATTCTACATCAGTGGTCAACTTTCATCTACAAATTGTACACTGAGATGGTGCACTAACTGAGTGTGTGAGAAGCTGCAAGCTTCAGATGAGAAAATGCATCCCTACGCCTAGTGAGTAGTATAGAAAACTATGTTGCCACACCTTGAATATACATATAGTGGTTGCAGGACCCTCGGGCTCCTGCCAGTAATTGCAACTATTCAATATCCCCGCTGAAATTGTTGACAGGGGTGGAGGTACAACAAGAGAAGCAAGTGTAACGCTGATTACATTTGGCTAGGGGCTCTGAAGAGGTTACAGGATGTCGTAAGATGTTAATATACATGTATTTTTCTTTGCTGATACCTAAGGTCATTATCTTGCTGTAAGTTGCAGGACAATCTCTTCCCATTCCAACACATATTGAATTGCCGACCTTATTTAAGGTTAGAAGCTAACCTTATGGTTCGTCTTTAAGGTCGACAATTGCAGGGTAATAATATCAATTGGTTATCATTGAATCCACCTTATTGAGTTCTTGTACTAATTTGTTATGGAGATGTATGCCATTGAGGGACTTCGAGGTGAACGAATTGGATTTGGTTCATGCTCGATCTGATCCCCACAGTGCCTCATTGACATTCCCACTCTGTCTGTTATCCCAGTGATATTTCCAAGTCAGTTGTCACATCAACAATTACAAAACAGGTATCGTTATTGTAATATTTTATTACTGAGACCTCAACATGAGTTAAAGGCTCACACCTTCAATATGCAAATGATGAGGGAAGCCCAGTTGAATGATCGAGTGTCAGTTGCAGGACTCAAAGAAATAGTGCTGCGCCTATCACCAATTTCAATATCATTTTAGAAAATAGACTGAGGGCAGGACTAGTCCTAGATCTAAGTATGAAATAAACGTAACAAATATATGTTTAAAGAAAAATTGTTTATTTGAAAGTATCAAATTTCAAGGTTGAATTTATTTTACAGGGACGCGGAACTCAAATCAGCTTTCTCTATCGTGGTTGCCCAGTGATAGAAGTTGGATGTCAGCCGCGTTTACACACAAACTTCACTTATATTGGTTTGGCATCAGTTACCTTATTGAAACGTTTAGAAAACCTTTGAAAATGTGCGATTTTTTTATACATAGAAACAAGTCTTTAGGATAATTACTATCTTGGGAATGATATGAGTGACTTTATAAGTACTGATATCTAAATTCGGATGACTGTTCTTTAACTTGTAACCCTGTATTTACTTAATACCATATGAAGACGGAGTGACCCAAATTGGGAATAAGTGCTCCTGTCACCACTAATGTTACGTAAAGATTCATGTAAAGATATGAATTACCTCTAATTGGACACGGACTGTAATTTTTGACTTCGCCACCCATCTACCCTCGAGACTATGGTTATTTCTATACCTTGATCTCAAGGATACTATTTCCCTGTGAGATGATCTCAGCCGGTGCTATGGCATAGAACTTCCAAAAAAACATAAAATTCAATAATATGATGACCACAGTGAGGAAATAAAACATAACCCAGACTTCTAAATCTCTTATGTAGTATCTGATATTGTGCAGATAAGAGTGACATTTCCGAATGTCTCCTCTTGGCCTTGTGCCAGGCCCGTCTCTGTGAGAAAGCACTCGTCCCATGTCGTCTTTGAGTTAGGGTACATCAATGTAGTTAAGTAACTATATTACCTAATATCAAAGGAAATACACCAGAACTATTTCAAACGACATTTAGTACATCACAATTACCGTCCGAATATATACATAAAATGAAATAGATTATTATAAATAACCTCAATACAGGTTGTACATATAGAAGATTATATTACGGAGTATGACTATATCTTTATCCAATTGACAATAGGTCAGAAGGTCTTAAGAGTCGGAAGCCTTCTGACAAATGATACTTTGTTCATCACCAATATAGACGATTATAACTGTCCTTTTATCCATTTTTTGACACCATCTCGCGGATGTGATCTCACGAAAAACAACCCCCTGCAGTTACTAGTTATATATATATATATACATACATATACATATACATACAGTAAAACCCCGCTTAAGGGAGCACCCTCCGTTCCGGGCCAAGTTCCCTTAAGCGGGGTGTCCCCTTAAGCGGGGTGAAGCGGGGTTTTCAGTCTGTCAATGGTCATACAGTAGACAATACCTACATAAATGAAGGAAACGATGGTTATTAGGTTAAAAGGTTCATCAAAGACACATAAATAAGCAAATAAATATAAATTATATAATATAAATTAATTTAAATGTACACAACAACAACAAAAATTGGTAATGGAGGTTTAAGGTGGATATGCCTTCCTTGTAAAATTCGCTCCTTTTTATACCCCCGATCAATGCCCCCCCCCCCCCCCCCCCCCCGTAACTTCTGAGAGAAATCAGCAGCCCTATAAGGGACTCACTGAATACTGCACCTTCAAAGCCCCCAGCCCTCCCTGTGTCGCCCACAGCTAACCTGTAAGCGGACCTCTAACCCCCTACCTTCAACAGATGCTATGATGTCCTTCCAAACTGTTCCCTTAAGCGGGGTTTTTAAGCATTTCCTTACCGAAAAACTGTCCCCTAATGCGGGGTGCCCCCTTAAGCGGGGTGTCCCCTTAAGCGGGGTGTCCCCTTAAGCGGGGTGTCCCTTTAAGCGGGGTTAAAATAAACTCTTAATAGTGGGAAAAATTTTCGTTCCGAGCAAATTGTCCCCTTAAGCGGGGTGTCCCCTTAAGCGGGGTGTCCCCTTAAGCGGGGTGTCCCCTTAAGCGGGGTGTCCCCTTAAGCGGGGTGTCCCCTTAAGCGGGGTGTCCCGGAAGAGGGGTTTTATTGTGTGTGTATATATATATATATATATACCATGACATATAATACCGTGACCCAACATATACGTACTAACTATCTCACCTGCCTCTTACATTTGGTTGCGACACACTTCAGCAGCAATGTAAATTATTTAAAGAATAGAGTAAATCCGCTAATGTGAAAATCAACCACTGAGTATGTGTCGTTCGGCTTGCAAACATACACTTCGTCCTCAGTCTCTTCTGTATAGGATTCGTTGTTATCTGGTGACATAGCATAACAAACACTCCCCAAAGCATGCAATAACATCCGTGCTAACTAGACTATGTATTATAATGTATAAGCGCATTATAAATGTATCAAATTAGAATAGTATTAAAACATCTGGAACAATTTTATTTGTGGTTACATTGAGCGAGGCAGGACTCAACACGGATAATCCCCAGCTGTTTGACAAATACTGGCAACTGTTTGTACAGCTAGGAGATGCGTTTTATGAGGTGAATTTGATCCGTGATTTTCTAATTGTTCGCTTTTGTTGGCAATCATTCTCGTGTACTACCAGGTCGACCTCATTATTCTAATCCTGAGTTTAAAGATGTAGAGACACCTTGGGCACTTTGGTATACAGATTGCTAAATAATACTAAATTGAAAACTAGTAATATTAATTTGTAAATGTGATGTTGTTAGCACAATCAGTGAAGTTAAAGAGATGTTGTTTAAAAATAAATGAAAATAGAGATATGCTACTCTCATTACTAATAGGTTTATTTATTTCAATACAGCACGAATACAATAACGTCATTAAAAATAATTGTATCTTTTACTTATAGCCACGGTGTACAAGTCTACTGAGATATCAATAGATATCAGAAGTTGGTATTTATAGACATAGCATTACTGTTCTTTTACTGCGTATAGTATAAAGGTTAGTTCGTACAGCAAAAAAAAAAGAATGTCTACCAACTCGAGGTGGAATGGGACACGTCTAGGCGAGACTTGAGCGGAAACCCCGTGTTTAACTTTGATATGTCCCAGATATGGCAAGATCTAGACGTGATAGAAAGAGCAGCTCGGTCTACGTCAGTGAGCAGGTCGTCTAGTGCTAACCGGCTCCCACTCGTGGCCTCTATTCAAACACTCTCTTTCCAAGCCACTTATCCTTATTCCCATCTAGCGCCACGACGCAACACTATTGTGACACGCCTGCCCCCAAACATAGCCGTATCCTCAACCTTGGTCCCATCCAAATGCCAGCAGTTCCATCTAACGATATTCCTGAAGAGGGCCCTACTGAAATCCCAAATGAGATACCTACTCTCTCCCAATCACAGGACCCCACTGAAATCCCCATTGTTATCCCTACTTTCTCCCTATACTGGGCCCCATACTCAATCTCTATTATAACACTCCTATCCCCACGTTGGATCACATTGGACAGGGCCCATCTCAGCTCATAGAGTACCACTTATCCCGATTTACTTTAGTAGACGCATCGCAAATGTATGCATTCATGGCTAAACTGCTGTAGACAACTGCTGACGACTACTTGAAACCAAAACATACTCCTAGGAATTCACAGTGGCCAGAAGCGAGGGTGAATAAAGATGTGTCCAGTTTGCACATATCAAACAATTAATTTCAATTCAAGGGTATACTTTAGATTAAGTTAGAACGGTTTTCAATAATCTATCTTACCTCAAACATCACTACGGTTTACTGTTGCACCTCTCGTGTCATAGCCTTAAACTGACGAACCGCTATAGACTGCTTGCATTTATCAAGCCACCTAGCGTTAGTTAAGAGAAGCGAATAGTCACCCACTGCTTATTGTGCAAGTAATAACTGTTAATTTACCTCCCTCTACGACTACATCCCGAGGTGAGAGATTTACTCAATGATGTATTACATACCACACTGTCCTATCTAATGATAAATATGAACCGTGTTAGGGACTATGGACTACTCAGGTAATGACCATCTAATTCATAAGTAACATCAATAACCTACATGCTATCATACCTGTACCTGCTCTACATTCCCCACTACACCCTACACGCAATCGTGTAAGTGGTGGGTCCGGAGTCAGTCTTGAACAAGTGTCACTCTGAATATGCCCCACCCCAAGGTTTTCTGAATAGTAAATCATTCAAGACTTTGAAACCTGATGTAAGAATATGGAAAAGATCAAATGCCCAATTTATAAGAATCCAACATTTTGGGATTTTTTATAACATTTGTAAAAGAAAAAATCTAAAAAAATCTCAGTCAATGATTTCAATGTCGCCCAGGCTCTCTCTGATACATAGATTCCCTCTTATCATCATCATGACATGATCGCAACTCATATACAAGGTTTACAGAAAAACAACGACCAACTTATTGAATAACGTATTCTCATTTTGTGATATACGATACAGCCAAGATGGTCGCGCTGGAGGGGGACTGCTCATGAATGGTGTATGAATTTGGGAGGGGGCGGGGATCGAATTGCAGTTTGTGCTAGCCACAGGGAGAAGATGTACTCATGTGACCCGACACGTGACCTGAACCACGGTTGTGACACGTCCAGTGATGTCCTCCGGGCGGGACATCCCACCAGGATTTCCTGGCAGCACAAACAGAGATGATGTGATAGATGAATAATCCTAGGGTAGAGCTATCAATTGTTTAAGAGCAGAGGTTGTAGTATTCTGATTGCAGAAGCCCAGGTGTTCCCAGAAAAGAGACGGGATGATTTCAATTATAGTGGTCGACATGAATGTGGTAGAGCCCAACAAAGATTGGGGTATCTTGGGATATTCTAATAGTAGAGCTTGGAATGTCTTATGAATGGAGACCCAGCGTAAAAACTTCATTGAGTATCTCTTGAGATCACCCTAGGCATCGCCCACAAGTGGAAAGGTCATTTTTCTCAAACTAGAGACGAATGATATGTTCTTTTTTCATGAATGAGCGTAGAATTCCCAAAAAGGAATAATAATCAAATACTTTGGGTTTTATCCAGTCAATGGGCCATTTGGTGTAACTCACTTGGTATCCAGCTAACCATTCAGTTCTAAACCTGCCTAAGTAGTGTCTTCGGTTTGGTTTGTTTGTTTGTTTATTTGTTTGTTTAACGTCACAGGGGACACTGGGGGTATGGAGGGATACCCCATGGTTCAGCTTCTATGTAGTGTTAAAATCTGTCAAGCACCAATGGAGTACTTCAGTCTGAGGTGATTGGGGGTCATGATCACTGCATCTTATTAATTCCATAGAGTTGGCACGCAGATAGGTTTAGAGTCTGCAGCATGTTTAAGTCTCTATTACCTCTTCATAATCTTTGCACCAAATCTGAGCGTTTCCATTCTCAATAAGGTTTAACATCGACATACGTGCTGATATGTCCAGAGCTTTACAGGCAAGTTGTAAATTCATAACGCAGACATATGATATCTAGAGAAGATACAGACATTATTTTCAAAAACCTACCCCGTCTCCAACTGTACCACCACCATTTCTATCATTAAAAAAACCGAGTTGCCTAGCATGGCCCACCTGACCTGATCTGATCTTGGACTCAATCTATCCCTTCAGCGATATATTCATGGCGGTTTGTGGAGATGGGTGCTGGTGCCTAGGTCACCGGCTGCTCGATAGGGGCACCCATTACGGATGATAGCCGAGGTCACATGGTGATAGGCTTCATCCAGGGTCCACGCTGTGACACTGCGCTACTCGCGGGGCGCTGTATGGCTTGGCAGACAGCCTCCAGGTTCCCCCTCCTGCACCTGTCCGGTCGCATCCGTCATCCCTTATGATACACCCCTTGCCGGGTTATTATTTACAAATGTCGCCTCAGCCAGTCAACGTGTCAATTAATCATCTGGACGACGCTTTACATGAACGTTATCGGGGCTAGAACAAACGGGGTATCAATTGCTGCAGGACACTTAATTATTATTCTCTTTTTTTTTCTTCCTGGAGACAGACATTCCAGCCTCGTTCAGCAAACAATTAATTATTATTCAAGTGTTTTTATGGTGTTACTAATAACATCAGAGAAGGGAGAATCGGCAATTGTTAGGATTAATGTAGTATCATAAAACTATATGGCAGGAATCGACATTTTCATGGTCGTTATATGTGAAGTCATAGTAGTTCCCAAGAAATTGTTCTATGGATAGGACCTGAGTTTCAAAGAATAGATAGACAAATGACTACCATTATAAGATTTGGGTTGTAAGGGTTAATGTCCTGGTGTCGTTTATGACATAATAAATTAAATGTAGATAAGTACATATCACATAGCTCTCATCATTCCATGCAAGTCAATTTGACCACAGGTCTCTCATTTACAAAATAACACCAAGTTATCAAAATTCATCTTTTCAAAACAGGACAAAACAAGGTCCTTCTTGCTGAACGAGGTCACCTTGAATGATAGTTATTGTAACCAAGGAGAATATGCTGGGACTACAAACTACATTTAAATCTCGTACTTTGATTTAACATACACCTTACTGCAGCAACGAGTTGGACCTTGAGCTCTGCTCCCACAACTAGAGCAGAGTGTGTCTTTGTTGCTCATTTGTCAATCCATTCTACAAAGGAGTCAAAAGTCTGGAAGGTCGTTTCTCACACAAACCAAGAGGTCACAGAGATAAGAGCTGTGTTTCAAGTTCTCTTAAAACGTGAAGACTAATAATAACGAGTTATACACAGCTCCAAGAGGATAGATTCCCATTTAGCATAAGGTTATGACCAAGCAGCTATGACGAAAACTAGTGCATTAAGTCTCCATGCTGCTCTACGTTCAAGACACGGGCCCAGGTCCATTCCCTTATAGGCCTGCTATTACTGACAACTGCATGGATAATGCACAAATTTATTCGGCTGGTCAATTAGGAATGACCCCGTTGATGAATGGACACTGCATACTGTTGAAATTATTATTTTACAAAATTCTAAAATTGCGTACTCTAAGGTTTAGACCGACAGCGAAATCTGTCGATGCGGATAATCTAAAGATACAGATTGTCGCTATAGTAAAAGCCCTTAAATTAGAAATAAATGAGTGCTTTTGTTCTAGCGACGCCACTAAAATAGATCCATGCATAGCAGCTCCTCAAGAGTCCCCTTTAGCGATAATGTCACCGACATTGTCTTTGATAACATGGCAGCAATTCTGAGAACGTAGGGAGATAGATTACCTCCAATATGCAGTTCCCGGCGTGTTGGGTTTCTAAATCTCTCATGAGCATGCCAGTTTGGCTGAGACTTCAGTCCATTTTGCCATATGCATATAAAATACCCTACATTTTAAGCAGAAATGTGCTTACATTTCATCCTAAGTTTATGCATTAATTGCAACCTGCTCCACTAACGCCGACCAGTACATAATACACCTGGGATGCTCTCTGCGTATACCAATTTTGTTTGAAGTTGGTATACGTCAAATTACATTTGAGGTTTCAAATTTAGACATAAAATATGAAAAACCTATAAAATTGGTTTATAGAGATACAATCTCAAATATCCACCTTATTAGATAGCTATAAATAACTGATAAGATGGCGATCACCATCTGGGCCTGTATTTTAGCATGGTCGCATTCTAAATGTGCCCTGAGTGCACGTGTCCGAGAATTACCTGCCGTATCGCTCGTCGGCAGTCGGGCGAAGTGGGATCACGCCACCCTCACATCTCAAATAATTAACTTCATATGTGGACGAAAAAAATATAAACAATGGAAAGTGAAGCCATATCTAACTACCTGGAGATAAGACACGTTAAGTCTATCAGGTCACCTTTAACAGATATGTGGGCCAAGTCGACGAGGAGGAGATATGGCTTAGTTTTCTTGTGAGTTCGTGGGAGGGAGGCAGACAAAGCAGAGGACATCGGACACAGATAAGGGCGGTGGTCTGTGGTGTTTTCTGTAACCGGGAGGCACAGGCACGAAGTAGACATGACCATAAGAGGAATATGTCACCACCAGAGAGGTGTGAGGTTTGTGGTAGCAGCCAAGTAAGAGTGACGTCTGGCCAGTTATGAAAGCTTCACCTATATTAAAACGTGTTCTTCGTGTAGAACCACGAGCTATGGAGAATGTATGAACTGTGTGTATGACGTCGAACAATATGTTTATTGGATAAATGGTATGCTTGTACCTGGATATGAAGACAGAGCTATGTAGGAAGGTGTTACATACCATAATTGTATCTACGTCATCTCACAGCGAACAAGCTATGAGCGGCTCTTCACGAACACAGCGGGTCAGTTCATTACTATTTATTTAGAAAAAATAAAACTAATTAACTTATCACGAATGAGCAGTCATTGTCAAAAAGGTGATAATACGTGGTCTTAGCAAACAAGGTAATATCACATGGTATAGATAAATTTGTGATAAACAAAACTGACCCAGCGCTATATTTTCTTATCTATACTGCATTTTCCGTAATAGCTAAAAATAAATATAGTTACTTTCATAACTGTAGAAATATCAACTCTCCTAATCCCTATAAGTTTAAACCATACACATCACTAGGCATGTGACAACTCATATTTTTTATTCATGGAAGACCAGTAAAATTTTTTAATAAAGCAATATCTGCTCCCGATGTGTCTATACGATAACATTTCAAGCTAACCGTGTTCATAACTGGGTAGTGGTTAAAATGAAGTATTTGCTCCTGGTGAGTGACGTGCCAATGTGGAGGTTTAGGCAGGACCCCAGAGGCCTGAGCCCATTTATAGCCTGTATAAACCATGCACCACTCCGGAATTTGTCCCCACGGTCAGAATGTTGTTCAGGGCTTATGAGTGGTAGTTCCAACAGAAGCTGTGATCGCCACTACAAGTGGTATATATTATATGCCAACCAAATATATGAGATATTTCAGTCGTCTACTTCAGTTCGTAAAATTGGCATTCAGCGTATTAGTGTGTATATAAAATTACGACCTATACTACATGAATGTATATGATAGATAAGTTGTAACCATTGAGCGGGTAGCTGCATTACAAATATGATAATACAATGCAGGCATCAAGGCTCACCGAGCGTTTACAAGATCTTCTTTTGTGCATAAATAAACCTGGGATACGTTGAAAATACAGGTCACCAGGAAAATACTTGATCCGTATCCGCACGGTTTTCCAAGTCCGTGGTATCCTATATAAGGACTTTAGAATTGAATCCAAAATCCAAATATCGCATGGAAGCGGTGTGCGACTCACTAGCAAACAGATATTTATATCATAGCCTCATATGTGACACAGTATTTCCATCGTACAGGCGGGTCGAACTGACAACAATTCATCCTTAAGGTGAAAGATGGAGGAGAACTCATTAAGCACTCACCCTAATTGGTGTATTCCCCATAGCGTCACCTACTTTTTAGTCGTTCGTTGTAGCAGGCTGTGATCAGGACCCCGCCTCAGCGCTCGCCACAGGTCAGTCGTGTACAATGACCACTTCAGCGATCACTGCGGGTGGCTGGACACTGGCCGCGGGCGGGCGGTCAGCTGACCGCCAGCACGGACCTGCGGTCACAGGCAGCCACAAGAGGTACGGGGATTATCCCGATTAGCCAGGCTTGTAGGCAATGACCCCTCTGTACGAGCGGACAGAGACACAGCTTGGTACGAGAACAACACTCCCGCTCTCACCGAGCATCCCCTGCCACTTGTCAGTCAATAGTCCAGTCCCCGTTTCATATACACGCATTTAATATATTTGTATTCAAAAAGGTCTCACCAAAGGACGATGGAGAAACACAGTGGAACATTATTAGAACATAGATTTGAGATATTTTATTTTTGACCGTTAAAGTTGAGGGGCGTGGTGAACTAAGATTACTGAACCGATTCTCGATAATCTGGATATTTCAGACACAGAATATCACTGAACGGTGCTGCCCTTGGACGAATTATGATAGTTAACGATATAATATGAGGAGCTTTCCCTTTGTTCTGGGCAATTGAAATGTAATGTGCTTGAAGTTTGGCAGGTAGCGAGGAACTGGTGTCTAGAAATTGGCCTCCAGAACTCAAGCTGGTGTAACGTGCGCTCACTGCCGCTGATTCACCACGATAGACTTCCCGATACACTACGATTAGAAATACCTAACACGATGGCCAATGCATAAAATTCTCTAGAATAGTTTATTTGAATCGGGAAGTCAATCGTATTGTTGTAGTATATTAAATGGTATACTGGAAATGTGATATGGCTCGCTGTAATAAAACCGTGAGGTGAAAGAATATACTGATTATTTTTATTTATGGATTTCTTTATGGAAAATAAGTTCTTCCAGCCATTTTCTTTAAACGGAAGTGTTTATTGACGAGAAGTGCAATAGGAATTGTGGACAGTGTATCGTCTTTTTCATACTGTACATTGGAATTCTGATACATACTTTACTTTTAAAAAGCTACGTTGAGTGTAGTAGCATATCCCTTATATGAAATTAAATTAGATAGATCTGATGAGGCATACTGGTATGAAGCCCAAGTGAGGGGATTCATTGTAGTTAGTAGGTACCAGTGGTGTGTGCTGACATAATGGACGAGGTTGGTTAGCTTTGTTCGGGTCTATATGAACAATTATACAAAAATAGATTGAATTAGAATAAAGAACTCTAGGCTGTTTCCACCGCCTGCCAATTTCATAGTAGAGAGGAGGGATTCGGGATGGGTTAGAAGGTTGGAATGGGGGAGGAGGGCTCAGGGACTGAAGCCAGTCTATAGGTTGGTGTCTATTATACTGGCCCAGTGGAGTGGGCTGACATAATGGACCAGATTGATGTCTATTATACTAGCCCACTGGAGTGTGCTGACATATGGTCTAGGCATCGAGATGTCTACACACTTTAGACAGGGTTAGTGTACTTTCTATTGGCCCAGTATAGTGGGCTGATTTTGAGAGGCTTGGCATATCAACCAGTACGGTTGGAGTTACCCGATGGGGGCCATCAAGACAGGCTAGGAGATCGGGGACTACAATGAATCATCTATCTCAGCTCCCTTCCCTATCCGTTACTTATAATACCACTGCCCGGACAGCCTACCCTGCTGTACAATAGTCCCAGCAGCGATAAGCTCTTGGCTACTTGTCCCCACCCTGGGGGGTGGGGGTGATGGGATGGCCTTGGCTAGGTGAGAGGACGGGGGAGGGTCTTGTAAGAGGAGGGAGTCGAGGGCTGGGAAGTGGCCCAATGGCATGGATTATTACGTTTATTTTACTCCCCGTTGAGTGAGGTCTGTGAGACCAGTAACAAGCCTCAGGAGCACGACCGGAGAAGGGTCCTTATCGCTGAAACATCTGTTGTATAATATTGACGCTCAGTTTCGTGGAAATTCAGGTGTAATTGTACCTCATATATAGCTGAGAATCAGCCTAGACCATTCACACCGATTATAACATGCCTATGGTCGAACATGTATAAAATAGTACCCGCTACTAGGGGTACGGTAATAATAATGTACGCACCCACTGTGAATTTAATACGTCGCATTAATGTAGAATAACGGCATAAAAACGAGATCCCGTGGTTCTGACAACGTGAAAGAAAATGGTGGATTGCGTGTGTCAATTAATAAATTTGATAACGCATAAGACGAAAGCGAGATGATTATTCAATCGTAAAATACCTGAGATAAAAATAAATGATAGTTATAAATAGTATTAAGTCTGTGAAATGTGTAAATAACGTCATAAAAACGAGGAACAGCAGTGACTTATGAACCCTCGAAGCATTCTCGGATCCTGCCCGGAAGTAGGTGGCACTAGATTTACCGTCCGAGGCATGGGGGCCACCATCTTGCTGATGCACCTACATAATGCTAAGCCTATAGAAAGTTCATTTACGATACTATCTAATGTGTGAGGATGTGTTAAATACTTCTGAAGCATTTCCCTTGATAAAATCAGACTTCCCTGGCAATTTCAGATCAAATGACCATATGATGTCCCCAGTTTAGGCTATAGCTGTGATGTTAACAAATCGTTGAAACAACCAATTTCCTTCGAGTTGACATGTTTAAATTATGTCCGGGTAATGTAAATAACCACATTTCAACTATTTGATGTACAGATTGTACAGAGGAAAGTCGATTAGTATAGTTTTCACCATTTTAGGCTCTGCGCTTTGTTGTCACCAGCAAGATGACAAACTGATCTTTCGTCAGGGATTATCGGATGGTATGTTGAACTGGAAGTCACCAGCCGGATTGGCGAATAGGCGTGAAAATGTAGGGGAAAAAATTAAAAACCTCTCAGCAAGGAAAATGACAGAAATAAACAAAATAACGGTAAGAAAATAATAACAGAAATGAAATATTATTATTTGATGATTTTCTAATGTCTTCCCCTAAATTAAAAATTACTTTCGCAAAATACAAAATTAATCAGTGAACTATGATATGTCGTTAATTGGCAGGCCTTCTCAGTCAATAGACGATTTCTTACGATCTTCCACCTTCGGCATCAGGCCGTACGATATTGACAATTGACCGCAAACGGGAATCCTTTCGCCCACAGTAAGAACGTTTCCTAATATTCTCCTTTTGTCAAACCATTGAGAATCATAAATGGAAAAATCAAACACAAACTCAGAGAGGCGTCCATGCGACAAATTACTAGCATGGTTTAGATCTAATGTTTGAAGGATACATATTGCCGTTTTAAACTGTAAAACATACTTAATATTGATAAAATTGACTAAATACAAATTCTACCATACAGAGTACTCAACTTGCTAAAAGTATTGACAGTAGCTCTTACGAAATTAAACGGTCTCCTGTCTTATTGTGGAGCGGGTTCCAGTTCAAATAGTGCAAAACATAGCTTGGCTAATGTCCAAAACCTATTATTAATACAACATTCTAGTTAATGTTAATATACATGCTGTTCCTATAGGTGTACGTATAGAATTTACCTAACAATTTGTCTAAATTTCATTCCACTACGAGTTGACTTCATTGTATCGACAAGATAGATCTTCCCAATGTTTTTATTACATATGGATATCATAAGATCTGACCTATAAGATAATCTCCCCATTGCTCTTGCCCCTTCGGGTACACCACTTCTGTCTCATCGGGTATGCTCACCCTCCTATTATGGATCCTGAACCGTTGCAAATGACCTTATTAACCAGGGCACTGTCACATCTCTCTGAATTACCACAAGGTTGCTACGATTCTAGCACCAGATGCCTGACCAGGGCACCAATCTATAAAGTAAATCCATAAAGTAAACGTCGTTACGCTAAATGAGAGGTGATCGTCAATTGTCTGCATGCCCTGATCCCTCGTTGCTTTACGGGAAAGGGAGTAGCCGAAGAAAGGAAGCCCCCAAGAGAGGGTGGGGAGGGGTGCATTCACACAATGTTCACAGTGATCACCCAGCACATCGCTCAAAACCATCTACCGTGTAAAGACCTGCCATAGAATCCGTAAACCCACTTTGAGAAGAAAAGGTGTGGACAAGGGTTTATTATTAAACTTCAGTTATTTAACTAACATGGTTATTGTTGAGTAAAGTCAGGATGATTGCCATTGGTGATAAATGATAATACCTGGAGTTTATCTTTCACAAATACTGTAGCCTTTGTAGATATCTGTATATGATATTGTATGGATCGATGGTGGACAGTATATAGATCAGTACTGGATTTTTCACAAAACTCATTTCAAGGAACAAGAAAACACATAGAAGTACACCTTAACACACTGAATCCTGTAGAATACATTTTTTTTAGTTGTCCAAGGTACAACACCCCAAAATATTGCCATGACGACCATGACCTTTTCGTTGGTGACTGTGCGCAGCGAGGCGTCACAAATAACGTGAGATACGTCAAGGTCTGCTGGGTGCGGGCATGTAGTGTGTAGTATGTGTTAACACCGCCAGGTGACCTGAGTGTATACATGTGGGTCTGCCGACGACCATGTCAGTGTTGCCGACACGCCAACCACACCCAGTCCACTGGTTCCCGGGAATGTGCATGTGTTAAATAACACACATTGTGGGGCCTTGTTTACATGTTATTTTTACAATACACTGGCTCTTAGGTCTTTTCTATCATGTTTACAAAATAAAGCCCCGATGTACTGTCTATCATGTTAAAAATGTACAGATTCAGCGGTCTCTTCTGTCATCTTTACAATACACGTATGTGTACTAGGGTGCTTGCCCTTATGATCGTCACAGTACATAATCCAAATTAGTATAGTAACTTTCAAAAGTTATTTTTGTTTTAACCCACTCAATTTATTAAACAATCGGATGAATTATTCTTTTATTCTAAATACAACATATCTTATGGATGTATTGATCTTCAAACGTTACTCATCGAAAATATTTTCATTGGATATATTCATTTTAGACTACCCGGATAAATAAGATACTTTTACCTCGTCGACATAAACTTTAGAAATTGTAAATATTAAACTGGTTTGATAGTAAACCACTACAACCCGATGCTCCCTGACCTACTCTCTGATGCTTCTTGGCGTCGGATGGCGCTTTCCCATTCGTCCCGATACGAACCGACTCTCACCCGACAGTAGCAGGCCTATTCTTCTGTAGAGCCCCCTCAGCTCGCCCTAATCAGATCTCTGAGTTCACTTCCCTCCTGTACTTTTAATCAGTGCCCTTCTCTATGTATGGCAGCGTGAGATAAAATCATCTTCCTATTTATCTGCCAACCGGTGACTAACACTACCTCTGACCTTTCATTGCGGCAACCTCAAGAAAACAGCAATGCCATACTTCTTGGGCTAAAGTGGGAAACACTGTACGATTTCATTCCCTCCGATTAACTCCCTTAATCGTAAGCTGGTCTCAAGCGAATTTGCGCAGGGCGTCGACCATCATAGCTGGATTTATGGATGGGGGTGGTGGTAATATTTGAGGGTTAATCATGGGTAAATTCTGTCCACACTGAACGATTGACTTACAATTTTCTCAGAGATTTGAGGCCACCAATAAAGGAGCAAGTATAAAATCGTAGTATATGGGGGCTAAATCGGTGAATTTTTCTCAAACTCCGTTGTCGCCGGACCTTAATTTATAGGTCCCGATTTCGGAACTGCAATTTATCGGTGGCAAAGTTACATCTCCACGGGGGGCATTTTCAAATCTTAGGTAAAGTTCTGGAGGGGGGTGCCACACTGACCGACTCAATTTCTAGGCCTCGCCAGAGCTTACGAGTGTTCTTTTATCGCCGAGGAAAAAACATTCATGTTCAGGAATCGTACAGCGTGTTATGGCCTTAAGCAAAAGGTGTTTCAACTGTATAGCTGTTCCACAAACCTCTCAAAATGCGGCCATCGCATTTTGATTTCTTTTATGAAGGTGGTTCTCGATACACGTATGCCATACAAACTAATACAAAATAGAATACTTTTCGATCCGATTAACCGTTTTAAAATCTATTTTGCAGAAATATTCTTCAATCTGGGATTATATAATACTAGTATATATTAGATTTAACAGCAAATTAAATCTGGCTTTATGGGCTAAATATCTCTTCCCATATTATGCATTTGTGTTGGCCTGTGGCACTATAATCGAGCCGGCGTGAGAACTAGACATGTCTGCCTTGACCTCTACCGTGCCCCGCTCTAGACGGCTTAATCCCGACCCTGAGGGTAAGTTCTGGTTCGCTGCACTCCTGACCAGAACATGGTGCGGGCTGCGACAGTAAGCAGTGAGGTCAACCCTAGGTCATCAGTAGTGAAAATATAGCTTCTCTGATCCTTGCTTCAAAACCTCTAGGCCGTGGTATTGGCTTTCTCCCTGCTCAGTGTGTGTTCAGGTGCGCGTTTACCCTGCTGCTAACCTGATAATAAACCTTAGTGGTTATTCTCTTTGGCCTTACACCTTTCTGCCCACCATTGGGCCCGGTCAACTCTTGCTTGTTTATCCATAGATATTAATTTCCAACCTTATCAAATGTCAATAGACTGCCAGTAGTGTGAGGTGTGTATATCCCCCATCATATCAACCTTTGATTATCAAGGTTATCAAAGTATGAACTTCTGATCTAGTAAGCAAATGATACTATCCACCTCTTTAAGTAAGATGAGATTTCTGTATCCTCATATAATCTCTGACTTATCAGTAATTTATTGCCGAGTCAGACGGGAGAACATATGATTAGGTCACACTGATATTGGTAAAGTTGTCAGTCGGCTAATGTCAGTACGCTGGAGTGGCCTGTTATTAACTATACTTAAGACCTGTGCTACTGAAACAATAGAAATGCGACACATGACAACAGCAACAGAGGTGAGACGTCTGTGCCAGCCTGGTGACCAATCAAGCTCTTTGTACAGCTAAAGTCGATGTTGTAAATGCATCCCTTTCCCCCCACATACTATCTTGAGTTGAAAGACTCACGTGCACGGGCAGTACAGTTTTAACTCTGACCTTTCACCTGGTAAGTATTTAGATCCAAATATCGGATTTCCTACGCAGAGAACAAAGACTATCCTGCCAATGCCTGTATCTCCACACCGAACGTTTTAGTCACACATACCTTGTAAAAAGGACCTGGAACGTCGACGTCGAAATACGTCGATTAACATAGAAATTACTGAAAGGTATTTTACAGTCATGAAACCTGAAGATGGAATCACGTGCATCTGTTTTATTTGAATACTATCGCCATGGATAGCACCACAGGAGAATAACCCATGGTGCCACTATTCAGCATCGTCCAGGAATACTGTGTCATTTTGTGAGAGGTGAGAACACATCCAAGTCTTGACCCTGTGATTTTTCTGTTTGTTTAATACAAGGCAACAGGAGGGGTATGTCTAAACAGACCAAAGCGTCGAGGTGAACCTGAACATGAAGACGATTGTTCTTACATCACTAGTTCTGGTTGCCATTATGGATCCCACGAATTACAAATGAAGCTACATTGTATGGCTCTATATTGACAACTGGTAGATCAGGGTTACCAGTTATACCATTGTCATAGCAACATGAAGCCCCGGGTATATCAACAATCAACTCCTGCTCATCTATGTCCGGTGTATGACAAAATATTTCCAAATTTCGGGCACTGGAGAACTACCCATACTCAGAATACCGATAACACATATTTCCCTGATAATAATTATATGTGACAACTTACATGATCTGGTCCCAAGCAGGCCGCAACAAGATGTGACAGAAGACATGCGAGAGACGCGCTAATGGGTCCCGGCGACCAGGGTCGTCGTGCGCCTGACACACCCGGCACAAGTGTGCCATCAGGTAGGACAGCGTCCTCTGGTGGCATTCAGGTAAATCGGGCACCAGCGCCACCAGCGCCGAGCGTCGCATCGCTGTGTCGGGGATTTCTGTGTGAGAAAAACGCCGGCGTTAACTTCTATCGCACACTCATGAATGCAACACGGCACATTGTGGTCACGTTTACCCAAATTACTAAAATGCAGGTCATTAGTCTCAGCGATAATTATTCTTTTTTAAAGTTATCGTTAACGAAGACAGACCACTTCCCAGTTATCTCAAGCCATAATTTCTTCAAATCTGATTGATTCTTTTTTGATAGAAAATATCTTACAGATATGCATATAAATTCTCTATTGTACACAGACCTATATCTAAGTAAAGGGTACTAGTACTACTAAACCACACTGACAATGCACTGCTCATGTTATCTCTTAGGGATCCAAATGCTGATGTCTGTTGATAAATGGCACTAGCTACCGTAGCAAAATTTCCTAAGTCCTCTAACCAGTGGCATGTTTTGCCAATTGTCCTTGTATGTGAGACTGAAACTTACTAGCAGCTTGAATGAAGTGATTGTAATATTCCTCTGGTATGACTGGGTTTGGCAGTTCGCGGAGATATTTCTTGAGCGTACCGGCAATGCACTGTAAACTGTATGGCTCTATATTGACTCCCAGCACATCACCTGTTACGAGTAAAACAACATTGTTTTGTAACAAGCAATATTTTGAGTACAAAATACGGACGGGTGCTTGCCATTTATCCCTCAGCAACCAATACATTGTACATGTATCTGTGTGTGTTTGGGTGTACCAAATATTACTTGAATAAACAAATGTCTCGTTACTCCAATGATTTCAGTTCTCTCAACCTTGGAACTATGGACTATAATTGTTCAATTTCTTAATATTAATTTTAACATACAAACATTGGTTTGAAGAAGGGCTGTTTAATGCAAGTTATAAAGGGGATATCTATTGTAAATTATAAAGGCGGAGTTTCTCAGCTGAGCTCTTTAATACCTGGTACAGTGAGCCTTTAGGAATCTGAGCTGTTTAATGCCTGTTATAGTGTGGGCCTGTTATAGTGTGGGGTTGCTCACCTGAGTTAGGTAATTATAGTGAGGAGTAACTCTCCTAAGCTGTTTAATACCTGTTATATTGAGGAATTGCTCATCTGAACTGTTAGATGCATGTTATAGTGTGGAGTTACTCACCTGAGCTGTTTAATGCATGTTTTAATTGGTTAATATCCTCTGTGGAGGCAGACGTCCTGTACATGTCGAACAAGTCAGCTCCTGCAAAAGACGAGACAGGAGAGTTAAGGCCGACTCATAGTTAAGATGTGTGACGAAGAGGATATGTTATTTTGTGATGAAAATAGACAATAGTTTCCCTGCAGAACACCGTTACAGTTCAACGGAGCCTTACTTTGGTACTAAAGTTTAGACCAAACGCATGGGATCACATGATGATGACGTGTACACAAAGACGCAGTCTTACGGCTCTTGCGATTTAGGGGTCAAACAGATAAGCAACACTGTTACTGAACACCTCTCCCTTTCTTACTTATTTGAAGGCCGTGGCCAAGATATAGTCAGACATCCAACATCTCGTGTTCATTATCGGCAACTCATTACATTTATGGATTAGATGAAATAATAAATATGGATTGAGGTACACGCGTTCCAAATGTGCCTTAAACTAATGACTATTCTTTAAATGTACAAAAATAGGAGATGACGTGGTCTAGTAAGATTTAATGTATGAGTGCTGGGCTACAGCCATGATCCTCTCCGAAACTCCGGTATTTAAAACTATTAGATATGGGTAAAGTGAACCGGTTGTAAATAAGATCTACTGCAATCAGTCTTATATATAGGCTGACATCAGAGAACTTAAATGGAATCCCTATGTACGCTCTATGGTTATAGATATATCGAGCTCACCTGTCTGCTCTGCACGCTGCTCCATCTCCGTAGTACACTTCACGACGACAGGTGGCACCATCGTGCTGGCGGTGACTTGGCTGCTCAAGTCAGCCCCGAATACGGCCACTGCAAGCACAACTCCCTCAGCTCAGTCAGAGTTAAAGTCAAGATATACGGCTGCCTCGACATAGAAGAGGTTTAGACATAAAATACCCAGAGATCTATCACTGTTACTCAGGGGCCATCCATAAAGTATGTACGCAGAATTTCTGAAATTTTGGACCCCCCACCCCCTCTCCCAATCTTGTACGCAATAGAACAAAGAGGGAGCGTACGCAGATTTTCCAAAATTTCTGATCCCCCCTCCCATCCCCCCTCGGTGCGTACATACTTTATGGATGGCCCCTTATGATAAGTCAATAGCGGGTTGTTGAAAGATATTAGGTTCTTCACTCCTTCATTTATGGCCAACACCATCAGGTCAGTCATTGTTAACACCCTCAACGTAATCTGGGTTAACTTCCTTAGTTCGGCCATGATTAGCATGTACATACAGAGAGGTACACTGCTTTCCGATGATACAGTGACGCATTGGTATTAATCAACGTAACAACTTTATGTCATATCCCAGTTGCTACTTCTAATCTATTAACCTAAATGTTAGATATGGTGAATGAGTGGCACACATTTCCATAGTAATAGGTAAATGAATGAACTATATCAGAAAGCTGTTTACCTGAACAGAAGCTGTCCCTCCGTCGTGGGCCGACCACGTCTGAATTGCATCTTGGAAGGCCGAGCGCTGCACAACGTCTATGAATGCAGATCCCACAATCTGGCTCAACAGAGATAATGGTTTGTAATTAGAATGGGTTTTTATTTGTTATTGATATCCTGGCTAGCCAAATGCCACTCAAGCTATAATCACACAGCTGTTTGCACGCCGAGTCGGTTTACAGTCTGTAATTAGAATAATCATAATTGTAATGAGACACTTCTAGGCATTTTGGTCATGCCCGAGCAGGTAACATTCTATATTGTTTGCGACAAAACTTTCAAAAGGGAACTTGATTGTAAGGTTCCGTACATTTGCCACCAGAGGGATAAATGGGTCACCAATCCCAGAACCCTGATCTCAATGTGGTATCATCTCACAAGAATGCTATACACTAATAATGGAGGGTACAATATTCTCTGCTATATCAGTCCAAATACTAATGGATATTCCCTTTTTCTTCTTAGAAACATACAAAATAAATTTCCTCTCCTTTGAAACTCTGATCATGATTAGGTATTTGGTAAAGACAAGGTCTTCTGCGGGTACCTGCATACTCATACTGTGGTTACACAAAAGCACAGAGTAGATATTGGCTACCTCCAGATTCTTCTCCCTTTTGATAGGTATATTAGTTGAGGTCAAGAAAAGAAAGTGGAAATATTTTTCATGTGGAAGTTACTGCCCCATTGGGATTGGAAGACATGAAAAACACTTCAATATTGGCCATGGAAATACGCTGAGGGTCTGTGGGTGGATTCAAACCACTATTTCCATGAATGAGGCTCGATTTATACTATATTAATTTTATATAAGAACAAATATTTTATAGGCTGGAAATGAAAACAAGGATTTTCATATGGAAAAGTGGAAATCTGCCATCCCTATTTTGAATTAGTTCGAAAAGGGTGATATCCTCGAGTGAATCATCTTCGCGCTGCACAATATCTCTGCCATATTTTTCAGTCCATTGATATAGACTATACGGCGCTGTGGTTGGTGCTGCCTTCTGGTGTAATGGAAGTGCATAACCAACATACATCAGGTTCACAATTATATGGGGAAAAAAGTCAGTACTGATCGTGAGTACCCAGATATTTTAGATTATGAAATTATAAGACTTTCTCCTTTTTCTTTCTCAGAGACGGATGCATTGGGCTCTATACAGCATTTCACACTTTCTTCAAACTTCATTCAGATCCTGATACGAATCTCTCGGACAAGAACAGACATCTTTTCTAAATACGGAAGACGCAACAACATTTCGTGGTTTGAAATTATTTCTATTGCCTGTGATTCGTGCCCTAAATAACTGCAACCTTTGAAGTTCAATTCTATGTGTGGACCATTGCGAAAACCAATGTGCCCGAGTTTTCCTAAGTGCGTCGGTATGCGCTCGGAGTATGCATACAAGTGAGGCCGGCCTAAACTTAGGCTCAGTTTCCGACAACAGAAAAATTAGAACACCAAGAGAGAGTAATTACCGAAATCAAAGTGACCAATCTGTGCAGATAATGACGGCGACTGGCCGTCAGTAGCGCTCGTTAACCGGCGGCCTGGTAAAATTATTACCTACATCATACAAAGCGCACTGGTCGAGAAGGTTAATAAGAGGCACGAGTCATGAATGGTTGCGCTCTTAATCAATTGAAGCGCCTTTTTGTGCACCTGACCTCCTGTTAAAGTTTAATAACCTTTGCTTCTGGTTCTGCTGTCCGAGCTGCCCGCCTCACTCAGTCCCAGAATAAGCCACCAGGAGCTAATTGTACCGCACTGCTAGTAAAATAATATGTCATACTCACCCGTGATGGGTATTACTTATTATCTTTCCCTGTTTTGGTTGTTGCGAATCTTGATGGTAATACGTACCTCTACACTGCAGGCCCTGGCGCATTAATCCCAGCAGGAACTGATCACAGAGATGGCATCGCTGTGACGACGAGAAGCTGTACTCGGCCAGGGAGTGGTCCTCCGTCGAGCACTCTGAAAACAAAATACATGCCATCTTTAATGACCAATGTCTGGGCTAGGCCTCACCTGGCATTTGCCAAGGCTATGCTCAAAGGTGAATCCTGTGTGCAGGCAGTGAACGTATCAAGCATGGCGCTCAGCTTCCCTCAGGCTCGCTGGAAACGGGCCGCGGCTTTTCGCTCTCACTACCTTTAGTGAATTGGATAAATATAATCATACGTCCCAAAATAGATTGACCGGGGATTTTTATGATGGCATTTAAAGGTAGGTATCATGAACAGGATTAGGTGATGTCGTTCATCACCTCCTCCTCCTATTTGATCGACAAGTTTATGTTTCAACGCATATTTTATCCTCCTATGTCCAGTTTGCCTGCCCTATGACAAGTCTTAAGTGAATTTCACCTTAAATTCAATACATTTTCAGAAGCTTTGTTAGAGACCTTTTTCCTTGGCACTCAAATCAGAGGCCCTAGAGAATTCCTTGCCTCATAATCGAAGTTCAGATATATCTAGTTAACGCACAGATTTTTATTAGACTAACCTACCCCCTGAGAAAGCCTTAGATCTTTAACTTAGATCTATTAATTCCTTAGCAAGTCTGTAGAACAGAATGAACATCTATTTTTTCCTTTTTTTTGGTCATATGTCTTCTCTTTATCATTCTACACAGCAATCTATCGAAGCAATGAGCGCATATATATATAGCTGTAGCCAGGTATCTGACTGTGCTTTCAGCCGCAACTCTAAAATTATTATGAAACGGTGATCACTCATTCCGGGCGGTTGTTCTGCGCGTGCTGGAACAACGTGACGAGCGGGATGTACGCACAGCGTGGTGACGGGCGGCGGGCGGCGGGTGGTGGGCGGCTAAAGGCTCGTGGTTAGCGCCTAGCGGCGGGCGCCGGGGACCAGCAAGCGACGGGCAGCGGGCGGCTTCGTCACAAAGACGATTAAGCATCTTATTAGGGAGCAAAAAGCGAGCAGTCCATGAGCAGCTCGCAGCTATATCTGGGCATGGACCCGCACGGAAATAGGGCCGTCGGACATCCGTATTACATGAAACATGAGGCCTGCAAGGCTTCATCCACGTTTACCCGGCATGTTTTACCCACCACGTGTTACGGGTGTAAGACGTCACATTACGACAAAACAGCACACACTTAATATGTATAGCGTTAATTAGACAATATAATTACACCGATTCTGAGTTAATCAATTCGCGGAATAAGAAGTTTTATTTCTTCGAAACTTCAATCTCCTTGTCGCCTTATCTCATGCCCTACTTAAACGGCTATTAATACACATTGGGACCAAGCTATACAAGTATTTCCCTGAAATGAGTTGATCCTCAGTTAATACATCTATATTGTGTTACGTATAAAACTAGGTTATGCTCATAGTGTGCTCTTATTAACCTACAAGAAAAAGAACACTGCATTTTGAAGCCAATGGTCGCACTTTACTTGAAATATATTTTTTTCATTATTTTGTAATAGTTTTTATCTATTTCGGGTTTTTTTTCTAATGCAAACCCAATTAAACTTTATCACAATACTCAACACTCGTCTTCATTTTTCTTTGAGCAGATTAAACGGTGGCTTATGATCCAATGCAGGTTAACGTTGCCGAGTGGTCTGTCCAGTTCGGCGGCCTGTGTGTTGCGCTAACCATAACCACCATCGCCACCTAGTGTCAATTTTTGACGGGTGATCCAAATACAAGTAGAGGTGCATGCCTCTAAATAACTGCTCAGTCTCATATGCACGAGCACAGTGCTTTATTGGTAAGGTAAAATAGGTGTGCAAGTTAATGTACGACAAGTAATAAAGAAGGCAACGCTCTACATTCATTTTAGTCGCAAATTCGATACCCACTGGCTGCAAATAGCAGAGAGAGAAGTATGAATATGTCACATTTTTAATGAGGTTTCCTTATTTTGTTATGTTGGCCTTCACCTAATGGAATACAAGAAATTAAGTGCACATTGCGACACAGGAAAAAATCACTGGCTATTAACTGCATAAACCATTATCTGACCGATAGTCTAGTACAATACAACCCAGCCTAAAAGGACACCCCGTGTAAGTAGTCACCTCGCGCTAACGGGCGGTTTTCGTTGGAACGGAAAATGTCCCCTCTATCAGACCTCGCAAAAGACCCCACGTAAGCGGACAGTTATTTCGGTATGACAAGCCATTTAACACAGCATAATCGGACACTTCGGAGGTAAAGTTTATCAAAATCGGCTAGCTGGTGCGGGAACAAATCTCCGGATTATCTTAATTGTTTGTGTGTGGCGCGTACGCGAGGTGGGTGTATGGATAATCAGACTCCAGGCAACAGCCTTTGTTGATTTTGGTAGGCGTCAGTGGGATGTCTGCGTGGTTATAGCGGTGCCTCTATACCATAGTACCACCTTATAAAGGTAGTACAATGTATATACTATATAGTCTAACCATCGCCAGACTGAGAACCCAGTGTAAGCGCCCCCCCCCCCCCCCCCACCCCCGCCCATAAGCGTGCACTTAGGCTGGGAACGGAGGGTGTCCACTTACTCGGGGTTCTACTGTATGTAATACGGCGGTTCGGTTCTAATGTAACAGCGGATGCAATCTAAGCAGCTCCTTCGCACACTCTTGACGCCAAATTTAATGAAAAATATATGTTTTTTTAAATTCATACTTCAGATTCAAAATGTCCAATGTTGTGGCCGGGGTGATCTCTAGAGACGCAAGATACATTTTTTTAATTAGTACTTTGTAATCGATTTAGAATAGTTCTTTCATACGAAGGTGGTTGTAAGTCCAACGACGACATATAGCTGAACAAGCACAGATGCCCGTTCCGGTTATGACAATATACAGATAAAACATCATAACTGCAAAACAGTAGTACACGGTTACATATATACAGTGATTAGAATTGGTCTGGGTTTTGTGATTGATTCTATAGCAATCATATGATTATTATAAAGATACTACCTTATTTTTGATAATGATTCTTGGCGAAACATGTGCCTGGAGATCTCTACCTACGCGAGGAGAGTGCTGCCATTCTCAATCGCCGAGCTACACAGCTATATGGCGCTTCTGTTGTATCCAATCTCTATTAATCCAATGTTCCAAATGGTCTTCTGTTGTGTACCGACTTCATCATTTTTGCCACCACTTGAATCACATTGCCTATATCACCTGCCTATTCCACCTACACTCTAGAAAACTTTACTAGAGTGTTTCATATATTTCTCTATGACACTCATCGCCCTAACATAGGAATTTCCCTTCAAATTAATTCACGTTTCTTCTTTAGTACCCCATAATTTTACTCCTATTAGCTACACCAAACCATTTTGTTAGGGTTTTCGTGGTTTTCTTCAACCAATACATTTACGTAATCATTTTGACAGATTTGATAATTATGTTAAATGCAAACATACTCTCTGTTGACACAAAAAAAAATCGTGTTATCGCATTAATTGTCCCTCATATGCTTCTTTGAAAAAAATAATTTTCCTACAGACGGAATTAAGTAGCTTTTAACATCACGATTGAGTAGATCTCTGTTCATGTTTCGTTATAACAAGAGCTTGCTCTCATTTTAGAAAACAAAACCTATTCGAATTGCACTTTAGTAAAACTGCATCCCAATCGATTATACCTCGACTTCATTTTGTTAATATCAAATCAGCTAGATCGCCGAATATAGCACAATAAGTGTCTCTCTTCTGCTCCAAGGAGAAATCAATACCCATAGCTTTTTAAATGTCAGAACTACCCCTTTATGCCACTTTATATTTGTATTTTTCAAACTAATGCTGGTTTTAATAGCACTGTTGTGGTCTATCTCGCCATACGCCACTGACCCCCACCCACCCCAAAGAAAAGATAACATGTAAGTATAGGTGGTGAATTTGCATTTGCGATGACTGTAGTCTACATTTAGAATATTATCATATACCTATGGCCGTATGGCATACATATACTGCCCGCTGCTACCCATGACGTATATATGGCCTTACGTCAGACTGTGACGTACGGGATATGTCATCACGTGACTACATAAAATTTCGCCAATTTTAGGTGCATACTAATATGAAAACGTGCTGTGTTAGAGCGTCAAAATACTTGATAAAATTATCAGTCAGATACATCCCTCTGCCTTTGGCATCTTGATGTATCTGATCAAAAATATTACCACATATTTGCCTCACAAGGACAGGAAGCCAGTTAACGTAAACTATTCAGTCTTACGAGTGACTAGAAGTTGTCAACTTACTAGACGAAGGCAGCACCATAGAGTAGGAGCTGCTCGTGGTAATGTCTGCATCTTGCTCGGACGACAACAACCTGAGTTGCTCTTCGATGCCTTCATCTACTCCCTCCATGGTAGGTGATCCCAACGAGCCCCCCTCTTGGTAATATCCTAGTGGAGCCTGCTCCTCCAGGCAAGGTTCGGTGATGTCCTCCAGGTACTTCATGATACCAGTACTAATGTAGACCATCGTAGGCTGGAGCTCTCACACAGACCCTGTGTTACACGGCTCAGGTGCGAGACGTAGACGTAGCCAGGTGAGGATCGGTGATAACACGCATGGTGATAATAATTCACGGGTCGTCTGAGCGGGTTATCAGCACACCTCCACCCACCGGTATCTTCCTCTGAACATCAGCTGACTGCACGCCGTTCTGAGTCACTTGAGAAGCCGGGTTCACACTGATGTCTGGCCGTGGCCAGCAGAGGATCCACCCACTCCTCGTGTTCCCGACACCGCCACCGCCGCCGCAGCTGCTGCTGCTGCTGCTCTGCTTTCTCCTCCTCTTCCTGCTCTTATTCCTGCTGGCCACGTCTCCAGGTGCGGCAGCACGCAGGAAATCGGCGGGTCAGCACTGTGAGCAGCTGGCCTGGCCAACGACAGCAGCAGCAGTGGCTTGCACTGGTAGGCACGGCGAAACGACGCTAGTCCAGGACTGCGCGGCCCCACCCCGAGCACGTCGCCAGGTGAGCTAGTCCTCCTGCCGTCCCGCTGCGGCCCGCGCGCCACCACCGCCCGCCGGGGCTCCGCGCGTCCCACCTGGCGGATTATGGCCTTTAAGCAGACGCCCGGCGCCGCGCGGGTCGGCACGGCGCCAGCACGATCTAATCAGCGCCACAACTGGGTGGTTGGTTGGCGATGGTGGAGGAGGCCTAGTAGTGGTGACGGTGGTGGTGGTGGTGGTGGTAGGGACCTGGCACGTGTTCATGAGACCGTCTCCAGGCACCACACTGCAGGACCAGATGCCGAGTGGCTAGCTGAATGCGGTACTGGATGAGGCGTTAGGTATGCCTCCAGGGTTAGGTGTTCCCATGTCCTGCCCATCGCAACGTTATTCTGTCCCTTATCTCAAAACTAAGCTGGGATACGATCTCTCTCTCTCCTGTTCCCTTATACAGGGTGGCGTGCCAGGTTCATTAACTTGTGAGACTTCCCTGATCTCAAGCACCCTTTCTTTTCTAGTATCACAAGACTGTGAGATTTGTTTCAAAAGCCTGCTCTACATCTGTAATAATTCAAAATACGTGGCTATGTGTACACATCGAGCTATGACACTTGAATAGCAAGCAGGTCGTCTGCACGCGGTATTTATGGTCAAACCACGCTTTGCCTAGGCGACGTTGACTTGATTGTATAACATTGTTCTACCTTGCTTCTCAGTTGCATTGATTATTTGGTCTACATAATCTGTTATACGGCCGTAATTAGAAGGAAACTCATGAATAACAAGCAGTCAGTCAAATGAGGTGAAGTGCAAACCAAGTTATTTTCTTCAAGTGGGTTTCTGATTTTATCTCATCCCGTATACATGATCAGAAACATTATTAATCAATAAGATAACTGACCCAATTAGTTATGGAGTGAAGTATGAGTTCCTAAGGTTAAGCTTCTGTAGAATAATACCGGGGAGAGATAATAATACATCACTCATAAACGGCCGTAATATATATAAACAAGAGGCTGTACAGTAGATCGATATGCATTTTGCAAAGTTTATGTTTTGAAATGTTGAAAATGCATGCTCTGCCGTACGGCTGTCATATTGCACTACCAAACACCCCAATACATACCAGACTTAACCTGCACATTTCTCAGTTGTGGGCATCTGTTCATGATACATATTCCTTGCAAATAATTTTATTTGAATGTTTTCTTCCCTCCACCAGTGAATCGAATCATTCCTACTCATTTCCCCATCAGCAGAACTGATGTGCTTATCTAATAGTTAAGGTTGGTCCTTCGATCTTTTCCTTGATCTAGGCCTACAATGTTCCAGGTTATAAGAACGACCAACATGAAAAGCTAATCACAACAGGTAATGATCACAAATGATAATGAAAACTGATCTGTCTACCGTCAGCCGCATACTTCTTCTCCCCCATAGGTTGCATCGGAGAGCGAACAGGGATATGACGTACGCTACATACAGGCTACAAAATGATAAACACCGTGATCAAATTGGAGCCTAAATACCTCATCCGCTGATATGACACTATGTAGCATCCACACAAACCAACCGACACTGATGTACAAAATGCCTGCATATGAGTACTTTTATAGTGAGAATGGGTCTACTAGTGTATGGGTTCCTTCAGAGCTAGCGATACAGTAATGCCGCACTGCCCATAAGTTAGTGACATCTACCACCGATTCTCACCAATCCGAGCGAAGATATTGATAGGGAACATAAATATTGCTGTCTTATACCCTCAAATATTCTTCCCGATCACATCTCCTCCCTTTATAGCCTGGTAAAACTTCCCATTTGCGATCAAAGAGACTGCTGGGAGCTGGGTCCTGCTAGGCCCCGGGCTGGGTGATCTCAGGATATCAGGAAATGGATTTCAGATCTATACTCGCCTCAATCTCCCCTACAAATCGGTGTATAATACTCGTATATCTAACAGACAGATACTATCGTAAAACTGGATGAGATTTAATCTTGGCCACCGTATTCCACGACTGGAGTTTGGCAAAGTGACTTCATGAGGCGAAGCCGAGTGAAGTCCGGAGCCAAAACTTCAGGAGTGGAATGCTGTGGCCAAGATTAAAACGAATCAGGTTTTGATTTTATCCAACCCCATCTCCTCGATTTTGGAATATTACGTGATAATAATGCTGTATGCCACTAGTGGCATATAAAACTCCGTATGCCAGTCAGCGTGGCATACGGAAACCCAATGTTAAGCCTATGGAATTTTATATTAGGGGTAGGATAAACATTAATGCTAATGAAGCAGCCTGATGATGTGTCATTATCTTTTGGTATGCAAGCAGAATAATGTGCCAATACGGGTAAATCAGTACATGTATCCCAATTATAACATTATCTCAGGGCTTCCTATAACCAAGATAAATTGTGAGGAGCGGTCTGCAGCCAAGTGTGGTATATTCTTAAGCTCATAAGACTGCGACATCTACCCCAGATTCTCACCGATCCGGTCAACGATTATAATCGGGAACAATAATGTCGATGTCTTATACCCTCAAAGGGTATAAGACATCGACATTTTTGTTCTCGAAATAGAGAGACAGCGATACAGTAATGCTGCACAACCACTAGTAAACTGTGCCACTGTGTGCGTCATACTAGGTTTGTCTGTTGAGACATTACATATTATACCTTGGTGTGCTCCTTAATTAATTTGCTAACTAAATAACATTACCTGATCCAACCACTGCTTGTCTTTAAAAGAACAAATGTTAAGAATTGCTTATTACTACACTTCTTCCTGTAAAACGGCTCTTTGGACCACGTCACATAATCAAAGCACAAAGAAAAGGTTGCTGCTAAAAGCAAATACCACCAAAATCACTTCAATCTCCAACCAACACTCATGTCCTTGTCATTTACATGTAGCTTTCTCATATACATGACACCTACATATTAAAAAAATACTGTGTTTTAATTAATGCGTTAGTTACTCACCTCGTGCGTCTGAGACAACTTCACAGGGGAGCGGCAGGTCTAGTATTTCCTGTAAGTAGATAAATAAATGCAATGTATTACTAAATGTAGTTTTTTAAATTGTTATTGCGACTCGTGCGTGAAGACGTACTTCGTTCACACAAAAATTTGTGCTCGCGCTACGCACCCAAAGCCACGTTTGGCATTAATATAATATATTGCTGGGTTGTCAATGGGTTGTCAATAACCAGAAACTGTAAATATCATTCCTATCATCTTTGCACTGAAACATGTCGGGTAAGTTTGCTTTACAACGCGATTCCGTCTTGAGCCACGGCCGTATTATAGGTGGGAAACGTCGGTGTTAAAGAAAGGTCCAGTAAAGGCAGTATTTATTTGAGATGTACAGTAGAACCCCGCCTAACGGACACCCCGCGTAAGCGGCCACCCCGCATTAACGGACACCTTTGTCGGAACTGTCCCCTCTATTAGATGTTTATTTTCACCTCGCATAAGCGGCCACCCCGCGGTAGCGGACACTTTTGCCCGGAACGGAGGGTGACCGCTTACGCGGGGTTCTACTGTATATGATAACGAAATGAAATCTACGGGATTTGGGGAGAACATTTTCTTCTCTTATTATCAACTAGGTAAAAGATCGGGAAATTAAGTGATCATCATTTTAGACTTACATGTATATGTATACAGTATTATTCTCGTGAGAGAACAAATTCTAGGCCACGTTTCTGCGTCTTCTCTTTACATCAGTTTACTGTCTTGACTATTTAAAATTGATTACAGTGTGCCTGTTTTCAGCATGCCTAGTTCCTAAATTATTATTTTTTTAATATTCAGGTAAATAGCATACATTCACCAAAGGTAGGCGTTCTTACATGTAGCATATACAACAGTATGTACATATATTTGCTGTTAGCAAATTTCATCGTTAAGTAACACAACAATGCAGGACTTCACAGGACAACACACGACAAGACATGAGGAGTGAGAAAACACGATTCAGTATAATTCAGTTATTAATTACTCTTATTTTTAGACTCATTTCGTATATCTGATACAGATATACGATATAATATGTAAAGTATCTCGAAGTGTTATCATGCTGGTTAAAGCTAACGTTGAATTAACTCATGGGAACATTGGAGAGCATGTACGATCACATAGAATCTCTGAGCTGTTTCAGCTTGTCATCAATGGTGTGTGGTATTACTTTGCCCTTACAAGCACACCCTGAGACCTCCAAGTCTTGTCCCTCGGTACCTGGGCCAGCCACAATGTTCGCAAACCCTGGAGACTGGGAGTTTCTTACGACATTAACCAAACCACAAGTAAAAGACACAAAAATCATCAATTTTTTGTAGAACCGCCTCTTCGAGTTAAACTTTTAATGAGTTAGTCTAATCCTCCTGTAAGTGCCTAGTGTTTTGCTTCATTTTGATTTTGCTTGTTCAGTGTGCTTAATAATGTCATCACTCTTTTTGCAAACGGTATTCAATTTTTTGCCTCTTTTTTGTGTGTATGTAGGTCTTGCCGTTGGTGAGATGTTGGGAAGCCAACATTTACCATCGACGTGCTCAATCCAATTACTGGAAGTCACAACCATGTACATTACTTTATATGCATCTCATTTTCGTTCAGAAATAGACACAAATGTCATTGACTTCCATGTAAAACTGGCCAGACCTGATTAGATTAACCTGATTTGGTTAACCACTGTCGCGATGGCAAAATCCGTTAAAAAATAATCGTTCTTATTTCTACTCGTTAGCGTCAGCAATAATTTTGATTAATTTCTCGTTTTTCTTTAATATTGACTCCCCCTGCAGATACTAGATTGATTATGCATGCTGAGTCTAATCAAATCGAAATATGTACAATCTGCAATGATATATATCTACTTACAATCAAATCTATATAACTAGCAGATGTGGAAATAGAAACAAGAACTCGGCTACTTTCCATAACATAAAATAGAACGCATCACAACGTAATACTATTATTAGGCTACGACAGCCAATGCTGGTATGGCCTTGGGTTTACATACAGCCTTCCAATGGCTTTTTTGCATTACTTTTCCACGTCCAATTAACACTACTTTGTCTTTCACCAATGAATGGAAAAGGTAAAATGTTAAGTGACGAAAAGATAAGCTGAAAGTTGGTCAAATTCAGCGATAGCTGTCTTCGGTTCCCAGTCACAAAAGTTTCCCCTGGATACACGCCAGACTTCTTGATGAAATGTGTGCCTGGATCATAGGATGTAATTATTACCATCTCTAACTATCCACTCCGCAATCACCATGTTCAGTCACATTGTATTAGAATGTAAAATGAATGATACGTATCTCGCTAGGTAACAAGACATCACCACTCTTGGTTATATAACTTAATAGCTGTCGGATCCCGTTATGTCTGTCTAGTTATTGGACAACTCCTGTTCCTTCAACTGCGTGCGTATTGTTGGACTAAAAAGGCATGTCTAATCATATTTTATATGTGCTGGATGAAGGTTTGGTTACAATGTAAAGAGAACGAGGATGTGAAATCTGAGCAATAATAGGGGTAAATTCAGGAGAAATAAAACGAGACTCATTACTGTGAATGTGATGTAACGTAGAACAAGAATTCTAGAAAGAGATGGAGTAAGTTGAAAGGTGAGCACAGTGTACGCTCTGGGCTCTAATAGAAACGAGTTCTATGTGACCAGTACTACTTTGTGCTGGACTTCGATGAAGAATATAACACTTTGTAGTGAACAAATTGGACACATGAGATTCAAATATGAACTTTGGTATTGGATTAGTGCACTGGACTTCGGAACTGTGTATTGGTTTGGAATTATGATTCAACTTGAGACGATGTTGTTTGTTTTAATGTAACTACATGTATGTATCTTGCAGTGATGTGAATTATTGGATGAGTGATTGATGATATGGATATCATTCTGACATTATAATGATCCTTAATCGACTCTGATCAGTGGAACGTCTCATGGACATAAACACCTCTGGTTTTGACTTTACACTTATAATTGTCCTTTGTGCAGTATTAGTCTGGAAACTAGCTAACCTGCAAGCGATTTCCTATGGATCCTAGCTCCACCTAAGGGTTCAGCCTATGGGACCATACCGATTTACTATTTGTGATAGCAATATAAGTAGGTAGCATCTAATGTCTCAACACATGTGCTACACGTGACATTTATTTCAAATTACAAAATACTAGATATATTTTGTAAATTCCTATGATCAAGATTAAAGTAAATCGAATTCTGTACACTCATCGGGAGGTCTGACAAGATCTGAGGAAAAATCTCACACGAAACAAAAGTCACACAAAAAAGGTGGCGGGCCAAACAGGCCTAAGTACAATTGCCTCGGCAGTGTTCACAATGCTGAGTCAATGTAACTGAGACTGGTTTCCTCTGAGGGAACCATGTGGAGTGACACAGCTGTTAACGGTTGTTGTCCACTAATTAGCGCCCGTGCGACAAGTGTGTGGTCAGCCGGCCAGCCCTCGCTTCTGGGGGACTGGATCAGGCCACTTAGCGCTGCAGGGTTACATGTTACGTGCTCGGGCCATGAGCAAGGTCAAGATAAGAGCACCCTCCTCTCGTCCCCCCCTCCTCCACGTCACTTTCTATGTCAAACACGGAACGTGGTAGATTTTCTCCAAGTCGTTGATTATGGTCATTCATTAAAAAATCAAACCATTTTGTGAACGTCACCAAACGCCTGACAGACCCAGGAATACCCACGAGGAGGGATAAGGTCGGTGGAGGGGTGGCCATAGGAAGCAGGGACAGAAGCCAGTCTAGGGACGTGGCTCAACTCGTTCAACGTCATTGGCCGAAGAGTCTGGCGTGGAGCCCAGACCCAGCCACTCGCTCCTCTCCCGTCGCACGGCCCCTTATTTCATTGACCACCCCCTCCCCCCACGCACACACACTTCCAGAGACCCGTGACGCAATCTCTTGCAGTCGAGCGAGCTGCCTTTTCCACACGAGCTGCATTGTCTTAATGCGGGAGAGTGGCCCGTGCCGCCGGCCTGGACGATTAGCAGGAGCCGGGCGCGCGGCGGTCGTCTATTCAGAGCCATGTGATATAATCCACGCACCCCCACCATTAGGGTCTGGCCTGACAGCGGGCGGCGGAGGCGTTAGGTAGGCGCTAGGGCCAGGTCAGTCATCAGCTGACGCCTTCTGGCACGTTTTCTGTGACCTTTCAGCCACAGACACCCAAAGGGCACGGGCCGTCGGCAGTAGCGCTGAGCTGCTCTCTGAGTCACTCACTCCCCGCTCGCCGCCAGCAACCAGAGACTTTTTGTGTGTGTGTCAAGATAAAAGAATCAAAGGGCGCTAACTGCCAAATTACTCAGCAGCAGCATGATTACTAGTTATGTTGCGTTCCAAGTACCTGTGCAATCTATAGCAGGTGTAAATGACAGACAAGTCTGGGTTGGCTAGTAAGACATTTTTCTAATTAATGAAATCTGTTACTGACTTGTAAATGAATCGGGACTGTTAATCAATGCTACGCGTGGTTTCGCCATTAGAACGGATCAGGAGTCCGCATGACCTAGGCGTTATTATCTTGAGATGTCAGCCATGTAGTTAATTAGTATCAATGAAAGAACCGCAAGTGTAAATGTCAAATAAGCTATGGCGGTAAAATCCAGCCACTATCCGGCATCATACGGTTTTTCTCTTTATCTCTTTATCTCTTAATCCTTTTAGCTAATGTCTCTGAGTAAGATTCGGATCACTGTCGCGAGATACATATAGACATTTTTTTGATAGTAGTTATATAAAAAATGTTTTTGGTTTTTTTTGCAAATGTTTCGGTCAAAATCCTTGACTTCATCTACCAGCACCCGAACAGCAAAAGGGCTGGGAAGCTAAGGGACAAGATTGAATACAACTGGATCCATAGGCTGCACACCCAGAAGGTCTCCAGAAGGTCTAAATACAATGGACAGCAGGTACGGTTAGGATGCTTCAACGCCACGTCATAAAAAAAATTTCGATACGCAAAAGCGTATGAGGAAACATTTTTTATATAACTAAAATTGCTCCCAGCACCCTAGCCAGATTACCAGCAGTGACCGCACAAACAAACGGAAATACCCACTAAAAAAAACAAACCCGGGGGAGCCTTGGCCCCTAGCCTGACGAGATTTTCATAATCGAAACTACTGAGTGACAGGAAGCCCTCAAAACAAAATAAAAGCGCTCCCTGATAGCTTTCCTATAGAAAGCCTTATTTATAAAACCGGCCCCTGCCCCAGAGCGGCAGGAGACCAGTCCCAAAATCCCACACTAGATGGCAGCACACTCCCCAACTGGGACACTGCCAACATGGATTTACCTCCAAACTCACCTGCAAGGTAAGTTTTAATTGGTACAGGATGCTCTCATACATAATGAGACATGTCCAAGACCAATTAGAAGGAAGGACACTGATTTTGTCTACTGACGAACCAATCAGAAAGGTTTTGTAAGGTATTTTCGCGGGTCCGCAGCCGCCGATGCGGCGTCAATTCGAAAACCCGGTCACTTGCTCAGTAGTCGCTTGCCAACGACACGTCTCCACACCATATTTTTTTTATAGTATTTAATACTGATCTAGTACAAACCGAGGTACAAACGAATCACGTGCCTTTTAATTCGGACAATTTAACAAATGCAAGTTCTATTTCAAGCGCGAACCCAGTGCTAATATCGATACTTACCACGTCGAACGCTCGCCCTCCTAACTCGTACACGCAGAGTAAAATAGCTTTGCGGTGGAACTCGTCATTTATCTTCATGTTCTACAAGAACAAAATATGATTAACTGATAAGCGTTCGAGAGGAAATATATAACATTAAATGCAGGTATACAAATATAAGCGTCTGAAAAGGAGACTTGGAATAACAGTAACTAGCGACTTCCTCTGAGAAATACTGTTACATGATTATGAAAACAAGCAAAATTTCATTAATATTACACTAAAAGTATTTTTCACTTGTTGCCGATAATTGCCCCGCTCAAGTGTAGATATCATGGTAAACTAATTTACAGTGCAGATGGACAGTTGACTCACCATGCTATCAAAGTGGTACTTTGCTGCTATTATGGCGTCTAAAACCATGACAAGTTTGGTTTTTTTTTAAGCAAAAGGATAGAACATTTTGTGTTTTTCTTGAATTTCCTTGAAATATTGAGTATGGTCCATGTAACCAGGCTTTTTATCATGACAGAAAATTATGTAACCACGAATTTCATTGTGAACATCACCTATCTTTATTTTTTGGGAGATAGTATACTTTGGATTTGACTGGAACTGTCACTTTCAATGAAGCATTTGGCTAAACTTGTACTGTAGGGGGGGTTTTAATTATGTCCCTTAATTAGTCTGTAGGTTGCTAGATCATTATCTTAATCCTTTAACGTTATTCTTAGTTGCACGATGACTTGCTTAGCAGGGTCACAGGGACACGAGAGGAAATATGAACAACATAAAAAAAGTTATTTGTGTTTTAATCTCCTGAGAGCAATCCGTGAGTTACAAACATCATGTATGCACAGTCGTCAATGTTATTCAATTCACAGTTTTCTCACTCTTCTTATTTCAACCGAACTCCATTTCTAGACACAATCAATATAATAAATCAGGTATGTTCTGCGAGATTGTACAACCTGTTAATGCAATCTTCAAAGCGATATGTACATGATTGTTCAATAACAACTTTCTGCAATATTCCCTCACCAGTTTGGTCGTTCCAAATGTTCACATATATTTCTTATTACACTCATTTCCTGCTTCAGTTTGTGATGGTATTAGTTCTGTGTTCAGTTCTTATAAGTCCTTATTATCCACTCTGTGTACTCTCCATTGAGAGACATTCACTCACATGTCGATCTGTAAGCAACTCACAGAAGTGATGGCTTCACACGGTGAATGTTTGTAGTAGGCGGCTCCACTCCGTACAGGGTGAAGCCTCCGGTGCCTAATCCCAAACCTTACTCCAGCGAGGAGCAGGTTTGCTCAGCTCTTCTAGATCTTAAGACTCATACCCAAGTGCTGTTTCTCTTCAGCGGCAGCAGAGGTGTACTCTCCAGCTGCTTACATCAGCAAGTCATATGACCATCCATTTCCTTATACAGGTGATCGCTCTTGGAGCAACTTCCTGCTATCGCCCTGTTGCTTTGTTTTTTTGTGTTCGCTCGCACTCTTATTGCTTATATCATAAACACTTAGAAGCGTAGTGCGTAGTGCAAGCTAGAGGTGTTGGTGCTAAGTTCATGTTTTTTCCTAAATCCAACACGCCAACAGGGAAAAGGACACAACGGAAATAATGTTTATCCTGACATAAGAATTATTTTTATGTGTTATTGGTGGAACAAATTAGTACTCGAAATGATGTCTGGTTTGACAGGTATTTACTTGTATTTCATTAAAGCATCTATCGGATCTGAAAACTCACCCGCAGTTTGACCTCGTCCAGACCGAGCAGGCTTGCCCCCGTCATCTGGTGCACTTTGAAGAGCTCTGAATATCGATACAGATTCAGCACCGCCATCCACTCGATCACGTTCGTCACGCTCCATTGGGAAACGGGCTGAAGAGAGAGCACGGCGAGCAGAACATGAGGTTACCAGTTCATCAGCACAACGTCTAAATTACAACCAGATTTTATTATATGGGTATATGAAAATTCCCTCATACTCTCATCGAAATTTGTTTTTGTTTTCATTATATATTTCAACACCGATTAGAGTACCTACTTCGCTAATCAGCTCCGAGGAGCAGGTGGTAACAGTGGCGCCTTTGTGATATGGGACATCACCAACGTAGAGGTAGACCGCCATATTGAAAAGTTTAATTTTCCGCTATTATGCCCGAATTTTCAAAATATTACATTAGCGCCTACGAAGTATACATCAGGGGTGTTCTAACAGATATAATCACCCGATGGAACAAAGACCTGGGCCTCTACTGGAGCCTTTTCGTGACATATTTAGTTTAGTTGAGATGTACCATCGTATAGTCTGTAGTATACTCCAGACATGGCAGTTATCTACTAGTCAAACCTTCTCTATCTATAGATGATAACCCCATGACCCTTTACTGATATAAATCTATTCAAATAAATTCTTATTTTGGGAGAACATTTTAACCACGGAGCTTACAATGAAGGTTTACGAAGATGACTTGAAAGAAAAGCAGACCTATAGTATTTCACTCAATCATCGCTTAGTCATTGCTTATAACAAATTTGCAACTGTTGAAAATACACACAGTGTTCTTTCTTGTAATACAGTGCAATTGCCGGCTTGGGGCTTGATACCCTTTCATTATTCTCACCAATTCCGGCATGATACTACGTAACACTTCTTGACTCTCTAAAGCCTATAAGACACTGAAATTTTCCCCCGATTCATCCCGACCATCGGCTCGGTGAGAGTCGGGAATAAAATGTCGATGTTTTATACCTATAAGACACCGACATGTAGGCTCTTCCAGACGACACCTCCTTCTTTTATAACCTTGTAAAACAACCCTATTGAGATCAAAGAGAGTGACCGGGAGCCGGGTCTAGCAGGGATGGGTCGATATATGTAATAATGCAAAGTTTAATAACTTCTGTTCTATTTAAGATATTAGAAAACGGATTACAGATCTATAATCGCCTCTATCTCCCCTCCAAATCCTTATAAAATACTTGGGTATAGAATGGGGCGATTGAATACATCACTATATAAGCGGCCTAATCAGAATCAGGAACAGTCGGTGAAAGTGCATACATCAGAATCTTAAGGTCGGAGAGAGTTGGTCATATCTGACATGGTAGTAATGCCCGACGCGTCGGGAAAAGCAATAAAATCGGGTCGGCGAAGTGCGTACATCGACCTGATTGATGCAGATTGTCACAGACCCGTCGGGCAAAGGTAGAATCGAGCACAGCCGTCGCGTCGTTGTCTTATAGGCTTTACAAACCAATTTTCGTTATAGAGAAGCAGTACTACAAGATAGAAAGCAGTATATACACGAGGAAAATATTTTTAACTTTGTAAATTGAATCAAGGATGCAGTATGCATTTAGTTTAACAGACTGTAGAAGGAACAGTACTGGTTATCTCTAAGGTTGGTCGCCCCGGAAATGATTTCGATTTATTGGTTAATGTCATCTGCGATATCGACCAATTCAATGACGAGAGTATTCTAAAGTACTCACAATTTCCCTATTTGTAAACGACCCTTGCGGCAGAGAGTAACCAGTCCTCCGGCAGGTAACATGACCGTCCAACATACTAGGATGGCAGGTCACATGACAGCACTGATTGCAGTCTGAAACCCCAAAACGACGAGAAAATATAAGAAGAGTGTCAGCAATGGAAACAAATACGACAGAATTCTTTTCTCTGATCCCCAAATTTTAGTAGTTCTTCACATTTCTGTTGTATAGTACTTCTAATGTACACATTTTTAGATACTTAATATTGGATTTTTGTAATTCTTTGAAATTACATCTATGTATATATATATATATATATGTATTTTTTAATTCACGATTCTAGTTTAAAGGTGATTTTACCTATTCAGATGTTTTCCTTTTGACAGAAACAAAATCATGTGTATATCAGTTATACTGATATTAATCTTTGTGATTAAAGAATAATCCATTTAGCGTAGTATCAATTTGAAGATTTTATCCCGTCATGTCCAATACTTTTAAAAGTTTCTTTCCTTTTTAATTAATTAAGGACTGAAAGAAATGTACCTAAGCATCGCAATCCTACTCGACCTGGACCCCAGATGTAGTCTTTACCTACAAGACAGAACATCGAAATCGTTATTTCCAACCAAATATTTGCGGCAACCTAGGAAAATGATTAAGAAGAAATTGTAAAAATAACATTGATGAATTGCATTAACAAGATTTATTCAAAGAGTATCCTATTATTACGAGGGAATAAGATGTCTATATCTGTGTGAACCGGATAAAGCTCTGAGCCATCACGAGTTAGCATGTGGAAGACGGTAGGCCCCTTCCCAAACAAAAAAGGGACAGGTTTACTATGATAGGCAACTGCCAACAACAAGGACTTTTCATGATCAGTCGCGATGCTATCATTGCAGTCAGCATCGCGACTACAAGGTTAGCAACGTTATCTCGAGTGGATTCAATAAAGCCTTGCTCAGAAATATTGTCCACATGTAATATCTAGGTGATACCACCATGGATATATTTCACAAGTTCGACTCCATCTATTTCACTATTCTATCTATAACTGCATTTTGTTAATTTTCATATTAGGATCATTTACTGAGCAATGTATATGTATTTTTGTAAATATGTATTTACATATGTATTTTTCTCTGCTTGATTTCTTAATGTAGATTAACTAAGTTCACAAACAGGTATTTCCTTATCATGTTTCTGAGGTTTTTTGCCATGATTTCTTAAAAAACAGTGAGTGTTTGAGCAACAGACTGATATGTGGAAATAACCAAAGCTAGCTATACTCACATACTGAACACAGGATAGGTTTTACAATGAAGGCGTCTTCCATGTGGTGCCCAGTTGACACGCGTGATACTGAAAAAAAATGCCATCAATAGAAGACAATAGTAATGTCACATTTCGACCTTTTTTGATTATTTAAATTATTGTATGCATAATTATCATCAATTATCATCACTTTCATCGAAAAAAAAGCGGTACGTGAGGACGCCCTGACAAGGTAGATACGTTACACTAAAATATGGGCAGATATTTAGAAAAAATCGGGTTTACTCTACATTCAGATGATTCTCTAATCCGCATTCAGAATCGTGACGCCACCTACCGGCAGGCGACCCCACGTAGCCCGAGTCGTCATTGTCGTCGAGCAGCGCGCGTTCCCGTGACCCACTTGCGGAGCGGGGCTTGACGGGAGGTTTTCTCTGCGGCAGTTCGGGCTGCGCGGCGGGCACCTTCTCCACACGGACGAACTCCACGTAGGTGCCCGGGAAGAGACCTTCCTGTCCGGATCGCTTGTTGCGCCCCTCGAGCCACCCCTGTGGCTGCTCCAGGGTGCCCTGGAAGTCCTCATCGGCGGTGGGAGAAAGCACTTCCAGCAGATCTTCGTCGCGGATCTCAATGTAGCCCTCCTCCTGGTCCTCCCTGGAGGGGGAGTAGTTGTAGACGGCCTGGTAGATGACCAGGTCCTTGTCGGCGATGCCAGAGGATACAGATGACGCCATGGCGGCGTGAGGGGTACGTCACATCGGGAGTTAGGTACTAGCAGACCGGGCGGGGCACTGGACCGTTACCGAGAAAACTACCGAGCTCAGGTACTACCTAGAAAAGAAAAATGTCTGTGGTATAAAACAGTAGACAAAGTCGTTTCCATTACTAGTTATTGAAAGGGAAATACATATGATAGAAAGATAATCATCTACTGCTAGTTATTACTCTCGTTTTTGCTATCCCGGCAGACCATATTGTATAACAGTATAAGCCAGCCCTAATACATGTGCACACAAAATACGGCCAGTAAAAGTACATACTACTTCGTCGAATTCTGCGATAGATTTGCAATTTACTAGAAACTATACTTACAACTGAAGAGAAAGTCAAGATTGAAATATATCTAAAAATTCTTTTCTGATGCCTTATTTAGATCCAGAGGTATTGACTATTACAATTCTATTCTAGGGAAAATGACTTTTAGGCGACCTAAACCTGCCCCAACATCTGGTAGGCCGATGTTAACGCCACCTCATGTTTTACTTCTTAGGCGGTTCATCAGGAAGTCAATATACATGTGTACAATATACATGTGTACAAAACCTTGTTCCTATGTACACCAATAAAGTAGGTCAAGCCAATATCTTGTGGTAAATGATATTGCAAATGATTTTACAAAACAATATCATTTGACTGGGTCTTGACTGATTCCTAGAACTAAGTTATGAACAATTTTGACTTTTGTGTAAATACAGTAAAACCCCTCTTAAGGGGACACCCTCCGTTCCGGGCCAAGTGTCCCCTTAAGCGGGGTGTCCCCTTAAGCGGGGTTTTCAGTATGCCAGTGGTTATACAATAGAGAATACCTACATAAATGAAGGAAACGATGGTTATTAGGTTAAAATGTTCATTAATAAATAAGCAAATAAATATAAATGATACAATATAAATGAATATAAATGAATATAAATGAATATAAATGTACAAAAAATTAGAAATAAATAGATAAAAGAGGTTGAAGATTGGATATGCCTCCCTTGTGAAATTTGCTCCTTTGTACACCCTCCTTTGTACACCCCCGTTCAATGTACCCCCCCCCCCCCCCCCCCCCCCGAAGTCAGCAGCCCTATGACCGGTATCACTGAATACCTTCAAAGCCCCCAGCCCACCCTGTGTCGCCCACCGCTAACCTGTAAGCGGACCTCTAACCCCCTACCTTCAATAAGTGCGAAAGTCGCTGTTATCCTGGGGCTACATCATAGCCCTAGGCTCGTAGGAACATCAATTCCCCTTCAGTACTTAGGTAAGTACCTCGGGTAATTAACTATATCCACTCACTGTCGCCCGCCCAGAGCAGCTAGAGATGCGGTTATTACCTTGAAAAAAACACACTCCGGTCGCCTGGGCCCGCAGGAGAAGGATTTTCAGTGTTTTTGATATGAAGTCCCTCAATATGATATCGGTTTTTAAGCATTTCTGTACCGAAAAACTGTCCCCTAAAGCGGGGTGTCCCCTAAAGCGGGGTGACCCCTTAAGCGGGGTTAAAATAAACTCTTAATAGAGGGAAAAATTTCTGTTCCGAGCAAATTGTCCCCTGAAGCGGGGTATCCCCTGAAGCGGGGTGCCCCTTAAGCGGGGTGTCTCCTTAAGCGGGGTGTCTCCTTAAGCGGGTGTCCCCTTAAGCAGGGTGTCCCGGAAGAGGGGTTTTACTGTATGCTGAATAAACCATCCTATCGTACACCTGCTGCCTCCCCCCTCCCACTTATGAGATTTAGCAAAAATACATGAATAGCACATCAAATATACTGTAACGATCGTGTATCCGTGAATGACAACAACACCAGATAATCAAAGTGCCCAAGCGTTAAGAAGTTGTTATATTGTAACAATAAACATGTACAATGTCCAACAGCAGTGTAACAAGCCTAACTAGAAAGGGGTAGAGTGTTGTGTTTCTAAGCCAGAGTCTAAGCCAGTGACCTCACTCAAAGAGCTGGTGCACCAGACTGACTCGACTTGGCCGCGCTCGCCGTATTTATAGCGCTGGGTCATGACGTTATGTGACGTCATGTGACGTCATGACTCGCAGGCCCCCATCTACCGGAGGAACCGCCGATATGTCAGAGGACTGCCCCACCTCCTCCGGAGAAGCTAGCGAGTGATGATACTCGTGTTCATTACACTACATTTCACCTAAGTAATGACACTTCCTTGCAAGTAAGAAACTGTCAGTGCCACTTATGGAAATTGTAAATGTTACACCAATGCTCGATGTAAATCAATATTGAGTAAACATATGGTTGTAAAATGTGACATTTTCCAATGAAAATATGTGAAAGCATATGAGGCAAATTTTTATAAAACTCAATATTGAGTAAACATCTGTTTGAGTATGCCCATTTCACCCCCAAATCCCCCCCCCCCCCCCCTTTTAACAAGTACTTGAAAGTTCCACTACCTAGCACCTACTGTTTTTTATTCTCTTTCATATGAGGCATACTATATCATGATTGGACCAGTTCTACCAGTTCTACAGGTATAAATATGTCCATAAAGGACCTGTGACTCAAAAGGTTCCCTCCAAACTGACATTTCTTTTTTCTAAAAATCCATGTCAAAATACAAAAAATTAACTGGTGCGATGCGATTGTCGCAAGTCCATAAAATGTCATAAACGGTCGGCGAAGGCCATAAAAACGGCAATGCCCCTCGCATCGCACACAATCTCTCCTGTGGGGCCAGGCTTGCGTGTGTGTGTGATGCAACGGATCCATCGCATCGCACATCATGAAATGTTCATGATGTGCAATGGATTCGTCGGACAGGTACAGAGTTCTTCCTATCATATTTGCATAGAAACTGTACCACATTTCATTGATTCCAGTTAGTTATACAGGATACCCTGATCAATGCCACCTTGGACCTACCACGGTTAATAACTACCACACCTGAGGTCTCAGGAGGTGTGAAAGCTGTGAAAATGCCAGGCAATGCCTTTAGCCTAGGTGTGATTCTGATACTTTGTAAAGTGTGAGGGATGAAAATAACATAATTAATTCTGATAAATATTATGATGAAGCTGTATATCTAGGCCTATACATAGATGGTACCAGAAGCGATGCATCAGTGGGGTATACCCTGAATTTTCCATGCGATTGAGTGCGATAAATCCGTCGCAGTAGGGGTCATAAACCCCGCTGAGGGGCTGCTTATAAGGCCATAAACCGTGTGCAACAATAGCATCGCACCAGTGGGGCCGGGCCTTTAACCTGTCAGATATGGTATGGTCATAAAACGTTCTATCCAAAACAAAAATCATATTAATGTAGGGGTCAGGGCAGTCGAGCAGCGTTGTTTCACTTTAGAGCTAGGTGGCGCGAGTGCCGATCCCTGCTGTGCGGTATGGCCGGCCGACCCGCGGTATGCAAATACTACGGGTTCGCCCGCATTACGTAACTCAGTCACTATATAAAGCTGAGTCCACAGTGGGTTGACAGGACTTCTCGTGGTGCCTCTTTACGGAGTGAACGTCTGAAGCCTCACGTGTTGGCTAGGTTGTGTTGTAGCACCTTTCAACGTTGAAGAGACCAGTATCTCTTCCCGCGCTAGTTGGTGCCCCGAAGCACCAACGGATTGTAACACCAAGGAATACCGTAATAAAAGCTCAGTAAACTGAAACAGTCCAGAGTCTGGTTTTGTCTTCGTAGTTAAGCGGTAGTTGGTAGATCTAGTATCTCCCTCCCCTTTCCAGCGGGTAAAGCCGAACCCACCTGTACTAGCACGGTAAGTACAGGGTAGCGACTGAAGTCTAGGAACCTCTGGTCGGCTGTCGATCGCGGAAAGTGGTAATACACTTACAGCGACTAGAGGGAACGCTACATTCCTATCTGTATTCAGTTAGCTATAAAAAGAAAAATGTGGTCAGGTTGCCTAGTAACTCTACAGGCAGTGTACAACAGTAGGCTATAGCCATAACCTAAAGACCAACCGTCCACCTGCTAATTATGTAAGTACATACATTTATTGGTTTCCAGGAATGCACTTCAGAGTGTGTCATATAGTCTATAATTGAGAAGGATACACCCTGACTGGCGCTATGGTACATTTGCATTGTTTCTTCCTAATCCACAGAAATTTCAGATGGGGTCATGAAAAAGAGATGAAATATCTTTAATGTGAGAAAAGGTTATAAACGGAAACTGAATACAAAGATTTCCTTAGAAAATAGGAAAATTCCATCTCTGATATCGCGTTTGAGAATAATACCAGGTCGACGTTGTGCTTTACGACTCCTTCTAACCATGTGTTATTATAATGTTCACATACTGAATTCAGGCCCACAGTTAATCCCTTTTTATGCTGTAAATTTTAGAGGCCCAAATCGTATTGAGTTCTGAGAATCTAATGCCCTTCTCAAGCTGTTTAATACCGTAATTTTCCAAGAGGGAGGTAATACATGTAGTACTAATTATCCTACCCCTAATAAAAAAACAGCCATAGACTTTACATTGGCAAATTTTATGTGGCAGGCCGTGAGATCATCTAATAAGTGGAGTGACTCCAGTTCTTGCTCCCACCTATCAAATAGCTATATGCATGTATATACATGTATATATATCACAAATCGACCTGGTTCTTAGCTTATTCAAAGAGACCCAGTCTCCCTAGCCACTAATCTAGTCCACATCCTGCTTCGTTCCTGTTAATGTCTCTATTGTTACGCCAGCCTGTTTGCCCACTGTGTGACTCTACTGTGGTTAATAGGCAGCCACCAGCAGATTGAGAACGAAAGCGTGCTCTAGTTCATGATCAAAATGATCTCACCAACCGTCCCTACGCGGTATTAAATCAGTAGTAAACATAGTCGAAGATTCATACTTATGCCTAACAACTTATATCTTGATGCAAGTTTTCCAGGAGATGTTATTCATTCATCTTGAGCCCCGATTCGGTACATGTGGAGAATTATCCACTTGTCGGAGACTGATTCCTGCCTAGATCTGCCTGCTCAAGTCTTTTATCATGGTTATTTATCAAGCATTAAGCTGACATTGCAAACTTCCCCAAACGTATGACAAGCCTTGCGTCAGAGCTTAAGTGAAGAACTGTGGGAGGGATAAGGGAGACGAGCGGTAGAAGTAGAATGGAAGGGGAGGGGCAGGATACAGGCACTGAGTTCAGTCTAATATCTGGCCACCATAAGCGAACTCGGAACAATATGGGGATGTATTCATGCACTGGGATCTGCATCAGTTGTGTGTATAAGCTGGCATCATCACTGGGGTAAGCTATTAGTACCTATTGCAACCCCAGACGGAAAAAGGGAAAGAAGATATGTCAACCACTAACATGTGTATAGCATGGAGGGGTAACTGTGAACCTCCTAATGCCCAGATGACACGACGACATCAAATATAAATATGTTACTTACAGGATAATAATTGACCCTGCTTTGATTAGTCATTTTGAACGTAAAGATAAATATGTTACTTACAGGATAATAATTGACCCTGATCTGATTAGTCATTTTGAACGTAAAGATAAATACTGATATACAATGCAAATGAAAAACCTTTAGAGAAAAACTAAATGAATAAAAAAACACGGATGTAAGGGCCCCAACTGGAACACTATGAATGGAATGATTGAACATAGATTCTAATAATCACTCAGTACAACACTACCATTGGAATATTCTAACCTTACCCATGCTAATGTAGTGGCACCTGAGCTTGTCTATCCTGACTGATAATTTGGCAGACTATTTGAAAACAGAACTAGAATGAGTCGGCAATGACATGGATAGTGTTTTCTCTAAAAGGAAAAAGTACCTTTATCATTCAACAAATGTTGCTTACTTTTATCTCAAGGAAGACTCCAATATTCTGCACCAAGTTTCTCGGGTAACACAAAATGTAATACTAAAGTATCATATCTTATGGATCCAACAACGTACTTATATTCTACTCTACGATACATAAGTGGAGCTACTGCACGGGTAGCCTAATCTATTATAGGAACCATAGAAAGGCGAATATCAAATAGCAAAGGATATGATATCGGCTACTCAAGTCGTGTGTTATCTTACACACTGGGGTTCGGTCAACATGGAGAATACATTTATCTTTCCGTAATCGCGATACTGATAAGTCACACAAGGTTATGCATGCATAAATATCTTACAAATTTGCTTATTGATTTAAAAAGAAGAAACCGAGCAAAAATTTCACAGCTATTTCTATAGTAGATATTACTTAACAGATTTCAGGGCGATGGATCATTATCATTAAGATGTAATGGTATCATAGATACTGTTGGATAAATGATTCGACAGGCCTCAGTGCAAAGAGCGTGCAGCACAGATTACTTAAGTAGGTGGTTGCTTTTCAGAAAACATTGAAAATGTAAAAGCCGAGCCGTCCTATTGGGTAAAGATGGAGTTATTTGGGTAGACGAGGTGTTGAAACAAATTTGACCGCAAAAAGGATTCGTCTGAAACAAAACTTCCTGGACCAGATATATAAATTTATAAGTAGGAGAGGCAAATACTGCTGTTCCTCTTCATTAGTTCTGTATTCTATTCACCAGCGTCAATATAAACTAGGAGCAAATAGTATGTTCTTTATTGATGAATGAGCGTGCAATTATAAATGATAACAATTGAAACGTTTGGGTTCAGTCTATAGATCGTTCTCTGTAATCACTTGCACCCAGTCAACTAGCCATTTCTTCAACTGCCCATGTCTAGGCTCCAAATATATTAAGCACCAGTGGGTCAATGAGGTATTTTGGTCTTCAGTGATTGGTCTTGGTCACTTGGGCACGCTTCTAAGACAATGAGACACTGGCACCCTGCCTCACCAGTGGCAGAGACAATGTCACTGCTACTGCAGAGAGTGCGGCAGGTCCTGAGTTATCAAGGTCGACCCGGTGACCACCAGCATGACCGGGAAGGTTGGGCCCCCGCCCTCCTTCTGAGATGGGGGGAATACTCCAGTATTTCCCCATGGCCCAGAAAGTGGAGCTCGCTTCACCAGTCTGGGTATGGGCTCCCTCGGAAGCATGGCTCCGACAATTCCGCAGCTCTGGACTCTCTGGGTTCAGGGCAGGAGGAGACAGAAATGGGTGAAAAGCTTCGGCTGACACCAGGGTGACTGCTATAGAGAGCCCGGCAAGGATGATAAACCGGTACGTTGGGACAGGCAGGATACCTCAGCCAATGGCAGAGGACACCAGCTCATCTACCCAGGTCCAGAAGTTGGTCCCAAGTTCGGCAGTAGAATACCCCAGTGGATATCTATGGCACGACTTGGGTTGTTGGTTAGTATTGACTCAGTCAAGAAAGCCGTAGACTGGTAGACTGTGCCGGCGAACCGACTAAACTGGTTCCCCAGTGGTTGGTGAGCATGTCTAAAGAGATGCGTGTCGGCTAAGGGGGGCTGTGTAGGGGACCGGTGCAAGTCTATTAGGATCTGGCATGTCTACTAGGCCTCTCTAAGTATAGCCGCGGCAGGAACAGCGGAGTGAGCCGTCTGGCAGGTCTATGAGATTTGTTTACCAGCCGCTTGCAAGGTCACCAGCCGCTTGCTATTCCTGACACCGTGTTGGGACCAGTCCAAACGTATTTCTCAGCTCTCAGGCTGAGAACCAGTAGTGGGGATCGATCCTGTAGAGTAACAGGGGTACTAACAGGAACCACTAGTTCGTTAGGTACCAGACTTGTATAGAATACCCAGTGAGGAACCAGCATGGTTCTTGCACATGCTCAGTGAAGACATGGGCTGTACATATGCAGCCTGCTGTGGCTTACTGAAACACACTGGGGTGTGGAGAGACTATGTGCGGTCTCTCTACAGGGCTCTTTCTCTGTGCTCCACCTAAGGGAGCTAGCTTTCTGGACTAGCTGTTGACCGATTCGGGCTCCTTAGATGGTGGAGTCAGAGTATCCTGGTTCTCTAGGAGGAGAAGGCTGGGTGGTGTCCACCTGCCATAGGGAGGAGAGGAGGACTCCCTGTGGAGGTGGCTCATACCAGCCCTGTGATCCTCAGAGCCAGAGCTACGGTGCTGGGTGGTTGTGGTAAAACACAGCTGCAGGTTTGCGGGTGGGACCAGCACCGAGAAGGTGGTGCTTGGGAGGAGCTTCGGCTGGACCCGACACACAGCCACTACAATGTTAAGGAAAATAAAGAGATCTTATAAGAAATGCTACATGGCCTAGTTGGATATCATCCCTTTCTATATCATATCAATTGGATATAATTTTTCTTAAATTTTCATTACAAAATGGACAATGTAAAGATGCAAAAAGCAATCTTTACGTCGCCCATTTATATATGTCTCTGGTGACAAAGATTTAAATTCAATTTTGATTGTTTCAGCTTCAAACTCACTGTCAACCTATGTCTCACTCTCACTGATAGTTACACCCTTATTATATGAATTAAACATGAGCTATTAGCCTTTAGAATCTCTATGTTGCCCATTTATATATGTCTCTGGGAACAATTATTTATATTTAAATTTGATTGTTTCAGCCTCAAACTCTCCCTCAACCTATGTCTCACCTTCACTGATAGTCCCATTGTAAAGAGAAGCCTGATTTTTGCGGAGATCAAAGTGCACAAATATTTTTCAAAGACAATTTTTTTTTCAAAATTTTCACTTGGAACATATTGTTTCCAATGAGGCAGGTTGGTTGAGAGCAATTTCAGAGTGGGAAATATGGTTTGTTCTTATATTTGTTGTGTGTGTACATGTTTATGGCAACAAAAAAAGTGATTTTTCAATCAGTGGTTTTTCAATCATATTGTCTCTTCTAATGCATTGACCAAGGTAAAACTATATATGGCGTTGAAGCTCTTAGTGAGATCTACTTGATGAAAAAAGAAATGGAAAGGTAACTCCAAAATTGAATGAGTTACAACATGGTGAACCTAAAATCAGGGATTCCTCCCATTTCGTGAGAACGGGTCATATATATTATTTATTTTTATTTAATCAAAAGACATTACAATCACCCTCATATGTGGGTTCTTCCTTGAATAGTATATGAAGTCCCAAATCTCACCCAGGCTCCTGGCAAGTCGACGGTGTTGATCTTGGTTTTAAAATGGCACATATAGCACCAGGTATGGAAAGGATGGTTGAGAAGGGATCATGAATGAAAATTTGAAATGATGGTTGGTGTTAAAGATTTAATGATTTAAAGACAAGCCCCACCAGTCTCCACCCCAGCTACATCAATGGCTATGTATAGAAACACATATACACACAGAAGCAAATCAGATGAATGGCAGCATTCTGGTAGGTGGCGTAAAGGTTTGTAGTTCAGCCAAGGAGTAGTCCTCTTGTGAGGGCCCATGGGGCAAATCCCTGCAAGCTCCTTGAATTTGAGCTATTTCTAGTGATATTCAAGGCATTTCGAACTGTTCTAACAGACCCCCTACACCCCCCCCCCCCCCCCAAAGAAAATGTTCTTAAGAGATTTACACTTATCTCGAAAGGGGCCCTGGTGGCTGAGAAATCACAGAAATTTGCTTATTGGTGGAAGACTCTCATGCCTGCCTTGTTCTGGGATCTTTAACGAAAATAAGAGCTAAGTTTGCATTTTAAAATCGAATTATTGGCCTCTAAAGGCCAAATTAGCAGGTGGGCGTATTTAAAACTCAATAGGATAGACAATTTACTTTACCAAGTGTTCTGTGTATGGAATGCAATAAAGCCTATAGGACATCCGACATCTGTTCCCGATTTATCCCGACCATCGGCTTGGTGAGAATCGGAAATAAAATGTCGATGTCTTATACCTATAAGATATAGGTACATACAAACGATTTTGCTTCATGGATGAGTGCACATAGACCTGTATGCATGCTGCCTGCCCATGTGGTCCAACAAAAACTTTGTTCCTATATACACCAATAAAGTAGGTCAAGCCAATATCTGGTGGTAAACGCTATTGCATATAACTTTACAAACTAATATCTTTTAACTGAGTCTTGACTGATTCCTAGATCATAGTTAGGAACTGCTATGAACCATTCTGACTTTTTGTGTGTGTGAATATGCTGAATTAACTATCCACTCTTACACCTGCTGCCCCTCACCCCCCCCCCCCCCCCCCCCACACACACACACACTTTATGAGATTTGGCAAAAAGATAAATATGACATGGCAATAGCTATAGCATCTCCATGAAGTCAATTGTTCTTGTTGACAAATGAGCAAAATCAACCAATAGGAATGGATGTTTGATCCAATCCTCACTCTCCAAGCATCTTTAGGGGCATGTGTGTGTAAATATCAAGTGTTTTTATGTAACCTAATAAAAATATAGCAGGGGGGCGGTGGGTGTCAAGGTTTCATCCATTTCGGATTCATCATCTTTATTATGGCTAAAATGACGTTGTCACTATTTTGGGCATCCATGATATTTTTAGAGGTTTAGAGTTGTCACAGATACTTCCAGCGTACTGCAAGGAAACTATCCCTTCGCTATCTGCATGCTATTCCCTGTGATCTTGAGAATGTTGCAGGAAGTCAGTGTCTCAGGGTCTTAAAGGCATGCCCAGCTGGCCATAACCAAAATACCTTAAGACCTACTGGTGCTTGATATGTTTGGATCCCAGACTAAGGCAGTTGAAAAATGGCAAGTTGACTTGGTGCAAGTGGGTTACAGAAAAAATCCATAGACTGAAAGTAACCAAAACCTTTTAATTGTTATTGATTTATAATTGCACGCTCATTCATCAATGATGTGCATGCTCCTAGTTTTTCCTGGCCCCTCCCAATTTATTAAATTGGTGAAAAGGATTACAGGACTCTTACAACCTAACACCAGTGCAGAGAGCCCTATCTATACAGTCAGTAAAGTCAACATTATTCATAGGGTAAGTTTTGCCACCTGTGGTTTTGTCAACGATCCAGAAATAAAAACAATTGTTTATAAGAGGCACTTGGATCAAGACAGGTTATCTTTACTGAAAGGATTGAGTGCTACAAATGGCAAATGAGATTTGGCAAAAATACATGAATAGCACATCAAATATATAATTCACCTAAATAATGACACTTCCTAGGGTGTAAGCAGCGGTTAGTGCCACTTATGGAGATGGTAAATGTTACACCAATGCTCACTGTAAATCAATATTGAGTCAACCTTTGTTTTAGTATCCCTATTTAACCCCCCCCCCCCCCCAACTATTGATAAATACTTGGATATCTGCCTAGAAAATTCTACTTCCTAGCAACTACTGAGGCTTACTATACTATGATTGAACCAGTTTTAGTGGTACAAATATGTCCATAAAGGAGTTTTTAAAAATGTACCTGTGACAGAATAAGACCCACCCCCCCCCCCCCCCCGCTTCCAATGAAATCTCTCTTCTTCTTTTTTTAAATCAATATAAAATACTCAAATTGTCAGATATTGTATGGCCATAAACCTTCTGTCTAAAACAGAAATCATGTTCCTATCTGTACTTAGTTATGCGACGTTCAAACTATCATATCACCCCGACATTCCTGGCAGTGAATTTTGCGCATGACTGTGCTCTGTCAGGTCGACTGTAGTCCGCCTTAGGTCGTCGGACTTGCAAAACGTAAGTCAACTTGGCTGTCAGGGAAAGTTCAGTTCTGTCAAAAAATCCAGCAAGATAGTCCCGTCGATTCCCAGCAGTCCCCTATGGCTATTGAGAATCAGGACTGCCGTACTTGACCTTACTTCGCCTTAAATCAACGGGCCAGGATACTGGGGCTTCTGGACAGCACTAGGCCTATGGGGCCGTACTCCACCAGGATAATAATTCAACTTCCAACAGTCACAGCGAGAGAATATGTTGAATGAGATAAATGCAAACCAACAGAGAAGGTGAACAACTATAAACGGTTGTGAACTTGTATGTTTGAAGAATGGGTGAATTATGGGAAGGAATATAAGTAAATTCCTTATCATATATGTATACATATAGGCATCTCTGTGTGACTTGTATCCCCAAAGCACACCAGGACCACAATGGGATATTTGGGAGCGAGCAGCGCAAAGGCCAGAAAAAGGTCAGAAAATTTCATTGCTGGGACTGTCGGGGTGATGGTCTTATCGTAGCATTAGGTATAAAAAGCAAAATTGTGGTCTGGCCACCTAGTGATTCTACAAGCAGGTGTACTGAAGTATGCTATAGCCATAACATAGCCAACACCAAACGTCTACCCTCTAACAAAGGTTTAAAGGCTTTGGCAGAATCGCTGCTTAAAACTCTCATAACTTGTATGCCTGTGTAACTTATGAAGTTGGCAATCCTATTTTGCTGTCTTTTTTTATTTTGTTCTCTTGGCTTCAATCATATATAATGAACACAATAAACACACCATGAGGATGCAGACATGGACTGGAAAATTGGAAATAATTCAGACAAATTGGCAGGGGTTTCTCTGCTGCTTAGGCCTTCACTAGGATCCATGAATAGTAGCCTATGGTTAGTGAACTGGTTGGGAGCCCAGACAACCTGCAGGTTGTGAAATTTGCCAATTTTCCAGGTCTAAAACTGGAATTACTGGTTATTTCATAGAATTACATAAAATTACATATTTCCTTTTTCCAGGTTCGTCTCTTTTTCCAGGATTTCCTGGTTCTGTGGGGACCCTTTATAAGATATGAATTCCATGAATAACCTTGCAGCAAACAGAACTTGGTTTATCTTGCCTTTTAGTTTCCATTCCAAGAAAGGTTCAAACGACATAATACTGGTTTCATGATAAAATAGCTCAATTTAAAAAATAAAAAAAATAAAATAATAAAAAAACCAAAGAAACAAAATTGATAAAGGTTCAGACCTGAAAATAAAGGGTTTTTAAGGCTCAAAATCGGAAATAGAGGTTTAAAGGCTCAATTCCAAGAATATAGGTTTCAAAGGCGCATGTGCGACCTCACAATTTCTGACAGAATTTTATCAGCAGAGTGTCCTATATACATTCATAATATCAACGCTTATTTTTATTTAGGCCCTATCCATTTTCTTTGATTAACAATTTTACAAATCTAATGCAAAGTGTCGCTGGATATTCCCTAGGTTAAGTATTCATCCCTGATCTCCATTCAGGGGTGAATAGCTGTTCTATGTAAATAGGTGAGGCACTTTGCAGTTGGGGAACCAGCGAGGAAGACTGAACAAAATGGCTGGACTTGAAAGCCAGCCAAGCTCCACTGGAAAACTACCTCGAAATACAGTAAAACCCCGCTCAAGGGGGCCACCCTCCGTTCCGAGCGGGGTGTCCCCTTAAGCGGGGTGTCCCCTTAAGCGGGGTGTCCCCTTAAACGGGGTGTCCCCTTAAGCGGGGTGTCCCCTTAAGCGGGGTGGCCCCTTAAGCGGGGTGTCCCCTTAAGCGGGGTTTTCAGTCTGTCGATGGTTGTATAGTAAAGTATACCTATATATTATAAAATGAAGGAAATAGCGGATATTAGATAAAAGGTTTATCAAATAACCAATTCTAAGAAAAAACATGGAAAATAGATACAAAATGAATAACCTGATAAATATGAAATGAATAGACAAATAGGTCTCAGGTAATACCTAATGTGTAAAATAGGTTCCCTTTTATGATTAAGAACTGTGCATATACTATTAATCAAAGCCCCCCCCCCCCCCCCCAACTGTTTTACCCATCATTAACCTGTTCGCGGACCTCTTACTACCCCGCCCCCCCTCCCCACACACACACCTTCAGTCAGCGTGAAAATTAGTGGTGTTAAAACTAACTCACTGTGGGCCGCCCAGAACCGCTCGAGACACAGGGATTAGCACAGAACCAACAAAGTCCGGCCGCCGAGGCCCGCGGGAGAATGCCTTGTCTATTGTCTTGGTATCTGTGGGTGTCACTTTGTTGTGAAAACTGTCTGGCCACCACACAAACAAAATTCACAAGGAATCAATATTATGTGTAGTGTAATCGATAAGGTGTCCCTCCAAAGACTCCCTTTAAGCGGGGTTGAAAAGCATTTTTGTATCGAAAAACTGTCCCCTTAAGCGGGATGACCCCTTAAGCGGGATTAAAATAAACTCTTAATAGAGTGAAAAATTTCTCTTCCGAGCATATTGTCCCCTAAAACAGGGTGTCCCCTTAAGCAGGGTGTCCCGGAAGCGGGGTTTTAATGTACACAGTTATAACATATGAGACAGCTGTTTTGAAGGTTGGCAAAGACAAATGGGTATATATCTATCAATTAGACTTTTTTTTCATATACGTCAGACTGTGCGCAGTATGAAATGACGACCCTGATGGAGGGCTCTATGGCAGAGGAACCTGGCCTTGTACAGGGCCGGGTACACTTGGTCGTGGGTAACCCAAACAGTATGTCCCCGTATTTGGGTTGTGTGCGAACCAAGTTGGTTTGCACACTAGCGTCTGCATCCAACAATAAAACCCACTGGAATCGATAGTTAACATACAGTAGAACCCCACGTAAGCGGGCAGCCTTCATTCCGGGCCAACGTGTTCGCTTGTGTGGGCTGTCTGCTTACACGGGGTTGAAATAAACATCTAAAAGAGGGAACCGTTCCGAGCAAAGGTGACCGTTAAAGTGGGGTGTCCGCTTACGCAGGGTGTCCGTTAGGCGGGCTTCTACTGTATTTTTCTTGCTTGTGATCAGAAAATAACTTCAAGATACTAAGATATCTGTATTATAAAAAGGTTGTTTGTGACGTCTCAGTCAGCCCAGCAGCCATCTTCCAATAGGCCTTTTTCCGTAGGCTGGTGTCGCACCTTATCTGCTTAGTTACCCCGCGGCTGAAGCCAAACATTCACCTGGCAACGTATACTTTAGCACTGGATCACTAAGTGTATGTATATAATAGGTCCATAATACCCATCTACATTTTTTCCAGAGAAATAATAATGATTGCATCCTATTCTATGGTATTCCAGCTCAAATCTGGTATGGCATACATACATATTGTCCAGTAATACTTTAGATACAGCATAGATAACATAGGATCACCGAAATTGAATATACACTAATACATCGGCAAGCCTAGCCATAATATGCTTATCTTTTTCCAAGTTAGAACCAAGATAATTATCAACTATAAAGTTTAGACAGCTCAGACTCACTGATACAATTCCCTAGTTTGCACCAACAACTTAATCTGTCAAAAAACAACACTCCTGTAATCACACCCACCGTTCACACTTTAGGTGTGATTACTGTGTGTCTCTATGGGCAAGGGCCCGGACTCGGACATGTTTGTCCGAGCGGCCGCGTTACTAGACAGTGGGCCGTTAGGCGGCGCTGAACGGCAAAACCTGTATTGACTCGTTCTCTCACGAGAAACAATGAGATGTAAACAAACCAGTGGTTGGGTCAATTTTCAAATGCCAACGGAAATCACGCTTGTCGCGATGTGCTTATCATGAATTAGAAATACTCTATTGGGTATCAACTAATACAATGCATTTAGAAGATGTAAGCATAACTTCTTATATTACATCATGGTAGATTTATCGATCGAAAATAAACTTTGATGATTTTGACAGGTGTTTATTATAGGGAGCCAAAGTGAACCCGCTGAAAACGCAGATACCCACCTACAAAACACCATTTCCGGTGGCCAGTAAGAACGAGGCCTAGTGCTAAAGCTATGGGGGTTTGAGGCTAGACTTTTGTTTTTGGTCCCGTTTGTTACCTTTGAAGTGAAGTTTATAACTATCGTCTCTGAATAACTTTGTTTCAATACTACGATGACAGTTGTTAAGTTCATTAAAAATTTGGATCTAAAAGATTGAAGAATGAAACATATAATCTGGAACCTACATAGTCAAAGTACTGAGCGCCTATACCCGGAAATAGTATTTTTGACTGGCTATCTGTGGTTGCATCGGGTTCACTTTGGCTCCCTATGGAAGCCTCGTTTTGACTTAATCTAAATAATGGCGGACGCCTGTGAAGGCAGGAGGTTTAATCACATAGTAAAATAAGTTGATCTGGATTTTTGTAGGAGTGGCATATAATTTAAAATGTCATAACGGGTATATATAAGTATATATTCTATGTAGAAAGCCATGGGGGACGATGTTCATAGCCAAAATGTGTATATAAACCCAGCAAGAGAAAACCCCAGAAAGATCGAATACAGTGGTGTCCGACCCTGATAATAGTGTATAGGGTCGGACTCCCTTGACTAGGTACACTGGATAGATATTCCCGAGTATCGCGACAGGTTACCAGAAGTTCAGTGATCGTCAATGTTCACAAAGAATTAAACAAATAAACTCGCAATACACAGGGCTGTTATAACAAATACAAATACAGTAAAACCCCGGTTCCGGGACACCCCGCTTAAAGGGTCAATTTGCTCGGAACGGAAATTTTTCCCTCTATTAAGAGTTTATTTCAACCCCGCTTAATACACAAAGCGTTCTCGGGCGGGCACTGGAGTCCCGGGTCTGTTGATTCTGTGCTAATCCCTGCATCTCTAGCGGGCCTGGGCAGGCCACAGCTAGTGAGTTTTAGCACCATTGAGTTTTGCGCCTGCTAAAGGCGGCAGGTAAGAGGCCCTCTTACAGGTTAGTGGTTGGAGGCCCAGGCCGGCCTGGAGGCTTTGAAGGTACTTTGGAGGCAGTACCGAAGCACTGCAACGGTACTGTCAATAGGCATAGAGCTGCTAGATCACAGAATGTCCAGTCCACCCCCGATGTCTTCCTGGGACTGTGAAACTGTTCTTTGAACTATGTTGGAAGCTGTAAATAATGCATTATTTATCTATTTATCTTATACATTAGTGTATTTATTCTATATCTATTTGGTATCTATTTTCCATTTATTTGCTTAGAATGTGTATTTTAATTAACCTTTTATCTAAAAACCGGTGTTTCCTTCGTTTATAGCTATAGACCTACTCTACTAGTCTAGATCTAGTACTATAGTATATAACCATTCGCAGACTGAAAATTCCGCTTAAGACTAAGGGGCCACTTGGCCCGGAACGGAGGGCCATTAAGAGGGTTTTACTGTACTCTCACGTCGCAGGCTTACTGATATATCATTGCACGGACTTGGAGGTTACAAGCCTGGGGTTACTTATTCAGCGACTAGGTCTAGGATGCAGAGACTGAGACTCGAGAGTGAGAGGATGCTCAACTGTCAGATTCAGCACTTCTTTCCTCACTGACCCCAGGATGAGCTTGATTAACCATAACTTAAGGCTGATTTACTGTGGGCAGCACGAGAAAGATCAATTGATACGATCTCCAACTGAAATACAGTCTGCAACACTTTCGGGAAAGGGGAGAAGGATGCAAAACCGCGTATGCATCAATCGGTATAGGTGTCGGTTTTGGAGAGCCACCACACCAGCGACAGCTCATTTCCGTGACTGAAGTCATACATTTCTAGATGATATCCTTCGTCTTCACACATTAATATGCAGATCTGTAGATGCATATCAAACTAAAAACCGAAATTCTCCATAACTGTCTATGTCACATATATTGAGTAACTGTCAGCATCAATAACATGGTAAAAGTATGAGATCTACTTACCAAGATTCATAACACGAGTTTGCGGCCATGAGCACTAGTAAATATGACGTCACCAGTTGATGTGTTCGTCCGCTGCCGCTCTGCCCCGGGACTGTGGCATCTGCTGGAGCTTTGAACAGTCCCACTGAAGCTTCACGTGTGAACCATTCATATGGTGGCAGGTATATCTATATTCGAAAACTATGACATTCTATATATGTGGAAGAAATAACACAAAAGGCAATATAAAAGGGAGAGCAACATAAAATTTGCTCTGCTATAGGCCTAAACAACAGTAGAGCTAGATCTATCATCTAGAGCCTAGAGGTCCATGACTACCGTCTAGGGGGCAGACCCCCACCCCCTACCCCCACCCCATGTAGCCTACACAATGATTTTGCTGGCCCCCAAAAGGTAAGCAGCTTCAGATTGTAGTGAATCAGAGGATAAGATTCTTTGGAATACAGACTGATCTTTTTGCAAAGTCTCACCTTTTTCAGCATGTAATTTAATGCTATAAATCTTAATTCGTAAGGGAGTGTTCATTAATTATGGCCGGGAGGGGGCACAGTTTTTAGGGGGGTGCCAACTTTTTTGGGGGCATTCCAAAGGGGGTGGGGCCAACAATTTTTTGGGTATTCCAAGGGGGGGCCAACTTTTATTTTTGGTATTCCAAAGGGGGGGGGGGGGGCAACGTTTTTGGGGGTATTCCCATGTGGTGGCCGAAATTTCTTTCACTTTCTGCCAGGGGTCTATGTTTTTAGCTAAACAATGAGCCAGACTCCCATATTTGTGTTCAATGAAAAGAATTGATATTTGTAATGAAATGCATTCATGTCATATCACAAGAAATCAGCTAAGTTGTACTAAGGTACCATAGTAATGATTAACACACAAGCTAACCATAGTTGTACCGGTATCACTCCCTGAAGTTCAGTGTCTATGGTTACAGTCCCGTTTCTCTACTGGGAGATGGGTGTACACCCTCCCTTAGTCTGATGTGGAGGGAGACAACAATGGACAAATACTAATGCATTTGTCCCAGAATCAAAAGCAGTCTCACAAGATCATTAGTTCTTTCTTCAACATTGATGAAATAGGGGCATTTACTACAACATCAAATGCTACAAAATGCCCCTGTTGCTGCTTATTTCAATAAGATTACCATATTTATGGAAGAGCACTATGAGCAAAGAAAACTCTTCATTGAGAGCTCTACATTGAGTGCTTTGAGGTTCTACATGCAAAAAAAGGGACTTCCTTCTGTATTGCCACACCATGAATTGATCCACTCATACCACGGATCCCTCACGCCATGCCAAACTATAACAAATTGCCCGAACATCCATATTTGCATGTCAATGATACTGATACAAGAAACCGTGAAGGGCCGTTAAGGTCCTGCAATGGACCCTGATGACTACCACCTGATGGCACAAATCAAGAAAGCAGTTGCTGCTGGATATTTGAATGTGAACAACCAAGTCTCAATAAGTGACTTCATTGAGAAATAGGTTCTAGGTAGTCAAGCTTAATGATTGATTATATGGGTACAGGAGAGATGGGGGGCCTTTTGGCATGTCTGCTAGCTGCCAACTACAGCCTCAATTTGGCAGGGGTTACATCCCTGCTTTCAAGTTAGAACATTAGCAGAATCTTACAACTATAGAGCATCAACTCAAACTGCCATCATAGCATCGTATAGTAGGTCAGCCTACTTCAACCAGTTAGCGTTGTGCTTGATGCTATCACATTTCAAGCATTTGCCTCTGCCTGTGTTTCAGTCCTGCTCCAGACTCCCCCCATCTTTTTTCATTGGTGCTATTCTGTCAACAACAGATGCTTATTTGCTACTTGTTACTTTTTTTTTCATTTTCAAGCAATTTTTATGAAGGGAATATTGTGTGTACAATCATCAAATTTGGTGGTACAGCCATTCTTTCACCAGGGCCCTAGCACCTTACTCCTCATGTTAATGGCAGGTGTTAAGCTGAATGGGCAGTGGGCACCATTTTTGTGTAAGTCTTTGGTATTAGGGTTTCAACCCATGACCTCCCATGCTTGACCACTTGGCCACCAAGCTTTTTGGGGGGGCAATATTTTTTTGGGTATTCCAAGGGGGGGGCCAACTTTTTTTTTACCGGGCGGTGTTCCAAAAAACTGTGCCCCCCCTGGCCATAATTGATGAACGCTCCCTAAGAATGACAAAGTCTTGACATTTCAATCTGATTTTTTAGTGTGTAACAACAAGGAATTGTAGGAGAAGGAATAGCAACGCTGACTTAGAGCAACCATATGGGCCAATATCTATGTCTTCCTATTGTTCTCCTGATGTGGGTGGTGCGGTGTGTGCGATGGCCTTTGACGGCCATGATCACCGCCGTCACGCTCCAGTGATTGCACCTATGCGCTCTTGGTGGGTGTGTCGCTGCTAATGTCCCTGCCTCCCTGCCTGCATCCCTGCCTCCCACCATGCCTGCCTGCCTGCCTGCCAGCCTGCCTGCCTGCCAGCCTGCCTGCCTGCCTGCCAGCCTGCCTGCCTGCCTGCCAGCCTGCCTGCCTGCCTGCCTGCTTGCCCACCTGCCTCCTTGCCTGCCTGCCTGCCTGCCTTCCTCCTTGCCTGCCTGCCTCTCTGCCTGCCTCCTTGCCTCCTTGCCTGCCTGCCTGCCTGCATGCCTGCATGCCTGTCTCCCTCGACCCACCCACCGTCTGACCCACTGACCTCCCTCCCTCCCTCCCTCCCTAGACCTAGACCCACTGACCCACTGACCAACCCAACAACCCACTGACCCACTGACTGACCCACCAACCATCCCACCAAATGTCTGACCCACCAACCTACCAACCGACTAATTGACCAATTGACCAACCAACCAATCGTCCCACCAACTGATTGTCCCACCGACCGATCATCCTACTGACCAATCAACCCTCCTACCAATTGATCGACTCATTGACCATTTGACCAACCCACCGATCATCCCACTGACCAAAAGACCCACCAATTGATTGACCCACTGACTGATTGACCAACCAAACGATTGACCCATCGACCCACCAACCAATTGACCCACTGGCCAATTGACCTACCGATAGATTGACCCACTGACCAATCGACCCACTGATTGATCACAATCCTCCAACCTTCCCAATGACCTATCGATCTACTGACCGACTGATCGTTCCACCGACTGATTGTTTCACCAACCTATCGACCCACCCACTGATTGATTGACTGATTGACCAACCGACCCACTGACCTATCAACCCCCCCCCCCCCACCCACCCACTGACTGACCCACCAACCATCCCACCAAACGTCTGACCCACCAACCTACCAACCCACCCACCGACTAATTGACCAATTGACTAACCAACCAATCGTCCCACCGACTGTTTGTCCCACCGACCAATCATCCCACTGACCGATCGACCCATTGACCAACCCACCGACCGATTGACCAACCAAATGATTGAACCATTGACCCATAAATGACATACAATATAACTCGCAAGTTAGTGTTTTATACCTATGAATGACCTGAATTGACCCAGTCTTCACATTTCAAAGTTTGTGTGCATTGGCAATGCCGGTCACTGAGCCTCCGTCAGCCACCCGCCCGATACAAATACTGTGCGAATTGTTTTGAGACAACCACATACCCTACATACATGTTCCATATATCATTAGAAAGGCCTGAAACTGTACTGCAGGAAACATTTTAGATCATTTGGATTGATTGTTTCATTAGTTTTCAACCGGCAGCTCAAAAGTATGTCGGTTGTTAGGCCAAATTCTAACCGAACATCTCCGACCCTTCCTCTCCACACCCAATTTCCATAAAAATTAGCTTAATTCTATATTTTCTCACATAGATGACATACAATATAACTCTCAAGTTAGTGTTTTATACTTTTAGATGACAATATAGACCTAAATGGACCCTGTCTCCACATTTCAAAGTTGGTGTGCATTGTTGGGCCGCATTGTCAATGCCAGTCCCCGAGCACAACCCCCATTTGAGTGACCCATACTGAGCTGCCCTTTCTGAATGACACATACTGAGTGACTAGGTACTGGTGAGTGAGAACTGGTGAGTACAGTTGAGTGAGGACTGCTGAGCGAGGACTGGTGGGTACTGGTGAGTGAGGACTGGTAAGTCAGGAATGGTGAGTGAGCGCTGGTTAGTGAGTACAGGGGGCCGTTTCACTAGATGGGGGGTTAAAGCGAGAGGTAGGACTGCAACAGTGCCAGCAACAGCGATACCAACAGTGTCAAGCCCAAATTCGCGTTTCATCAGTGGTCTCGCTGTTGAGGTGGGACCAAGTCTCACTGTTAGCATAGTTTACGGCATAGTGCAATGAGTGAGCACAGGGTCTCGCTACAGATACGGATGTGCTATTAAACCTCACTGTGTGTATATAGAGGATTTCCCGTGCTTCCCATAGGAATTAAGCTATGAAATTTTAACATGAGTAAGAGGTACATATAACTTATAATCGTGCCAAATATGAAGAAGAACGGCCGTTCCGAAGATATCGGCGTTTGAATTTTTCACTCCCTCTGTGCGTTGGTGTTGGTCGCTGTTCTTTTTTACTACCTCCGTAGTGCAGCGGGGTTTCGGCTCTTCTTTTTGTCTCCCCCCTGAAGGCGGGCGGGAAGTGCTCAACACTGGCCACCAGAGCAGTATTTGCTATGATAAAATTCATATGCCGATATCTTCGAAACCGTGCGGCCGTTTTCCTCTATCATTAGTACGATTATAGGCTATATGTATACCTTACTTGTGTAAAAATTTCATTGCCTAACTCCTAATGTTGAATGAGGACTGGTGAGTGAATACTGTTGAATGATGACTGGTGAGTAAGGACTGGTGAGTGAGGACTGGTGGGTACTGGTGAATGAGGACTAGTTAGCGAGAACTGGTGAGTGAGGACTGTTGAGTGAGAATTAGCGAGTGAGAAATGGTGAGTGAAGACTGATGAGTGAGTACTGGTGAGTGAGTACTGGTGAGAGAACTGGTGAGTGAGTACTGGTGAGTGAGTACTGGTGAGTGAGGACTGGTGAGAGAGGAATGGTAAGTGTGGAATGGTGAGTGAGGACACATGAGTGAGGACTGGTGAGAGAGGACTGGTGGGTACTTGTAAGTGAGAACTGGTGAATGAGGACTGGTGAGTAAGGACCGGTGATTGAGGACTATTGAGTAAGGACTGGTGAGTGAAGACCCAAGAGTGAGGACTGGTGAGAGAGGACTGGTTGGCTATGCAGGTCCCTGGAGAACAATAGTGAGACATAGATATTGGCCCATATGGTCACTTCAAGTCAACGTTGCCATTCCTTCTCTTACACTTCCTTGGTAACAATGACAACATACCGTATTGACCTTTAACGTTGTCAAAAATGTTAAAGTCTGGCTTTTTAGCATTTGACAGTGGCAAAGACTTTTCACAGAGTACGGTAAGAATGTCAGACTTTTTAGCCCGTAACTATGGCTATTAGTCTCGACTTTTCAACATTAAAGAATCCAATATCAAAATGTCGTGACAGCACTCTATCAAAGACTTAAGATCCCACTATGCTTTAGGGCTTACTCAATAAAATCTCAACTTTACTAAACAAGGTAAAGGGTATGTTCCACGAACTAGGCGAAATTGTTGTACCCCAATCATACAACGTTTGTCAGCAAATCTAGCTTAGAGCTGGTGACGACATGCTTGTTGCAACACCCTGCCCATGGCTCTAGCAGGCACCTGGACTTAAATTGGTTGCTCACTCAATTCTGCTCCTGACAGGTTGTGTGGGAGCGTCTCCCACAGGTTGTTCAGTGTCAACCGATGCTCAGAGCCACCAGCCAGCTATGCCCCCAGTGTCATAGCCAGAATCAAACCACCTGCAATATTTGCATATTCTAGTTAGCCTGGCATCAGGGCTACCAGTCAGCAAAAACTGATTTATTAGTTTTTGCCAGCTTTGAGCTTCGGCCGGCCAGTAGGTTTGATGGGAGTATGGCTCCCACGTCAGCTGTTTCCTGACCAGTAGCCAGGATATCTGTATAGAGTGTTGGGAATACCGGAGCTAAACAGCGCCAGAATTCCAACACCATTACCAATTGTACCAGTCCCTGTATCCCAGCAAGGAGGGTAGCCATAGGATGCATGGACTGGAGCCAGTCTAATCTCAACCCTATACACACTAAAAGAATGGACGACACACTTGTTATAAACCATGGAAAATGGACTGAAATACTTGAAGGGGGATGGAGAAGGAGTTCCCAACGTTTATTTTTAGTTATTCGTCAAGAAAGTATACTCAACTGAGAAAATGTTAACGCAATGTAACCTCGCATCACTAGAAAAAAAGGAGGAAACAGAGGTTACTGTGTTTAATGTACAAACATCAAGATGACAATGCTTGGACTGAACCGAAAAAGGGTAAAATGACCAGGAGAGGGGACAAAATCATTTTCAAGACTCTGATAACAAGAACTGCTACAATTATGAACAGTCCGTATTACCGTGGTGCGCGGCAATGGAACAGTCTCGAAAAGGAAGTCTAGATGTGTGACAATCTAAAGACCTTTAAGAATCTTATAGGGAAAATAATCAAGTAATTGTATAATAGTGAAAGACTGGAAACAGATGAGCTCGAACATTCATTATTACTTCATACCTACTAATTTTCAACAAAACTTTTGTAAAATTGTATATCGTTACTTGTATTCTTTCTCTTTTTTTTTTTACTTTCTTCCTTAGACTGGAAACATGATATGTGAATCAGTGTACCTGCGAACGACCGACATTGTGACTGAAAAACTCATGTTTGTGTGTGACAATAAACAATAAAAATAAATTATTAAAAAGTCTATGGGACAAAAATACCAGGGGTGAGATAATACTCGGAACCGCAAACCCATGGGCAGAAACCAAAATTCTGACAATTTCAGTAGTTTGGCCAGAATTTTAGCACCCGAGTGTGCTATACACATTAAAAAACGTCAACATGTATCTTCATTTACCTTCATTGTTTGGTTAACCACATTATTCAGCAGAAAGTTGAAGAGCCAGTAGGTTTGATTGGAGTTCAGTTCCCACATTGACTGCTTCCCAGCCTTTTTTTTTTTTTTTTAAGTTAATGTTTATTCTGGAGTAAAACTACTAGGACTGTCTCGTCCTATTTTCAGTAGGCTCCAGGGCCATTTATGTTTGCCAGTATTGAGTAATATAATTTTTTATTAAACAAATAAGTACATCTAGATGATTTCTAGTAATATTCAAGTTTCTACATAACATATCATCATTTGTCTAGCTAAGAGTATAAGGTATGGTATATACAATGATATCTTAGTACTATAATATTTATAGTCATGTGTGGGTAGGGTCTGGTTGGAGCATCCTCCATGTCTCCTGCCAATTCGATTGAGAAAGTTCAATTCATTGATACTCTAGTTGTCTGGCAAGTAAGTTCGCTTTGTTTTCTTCTTTAAAAACTTTATAGGTTGCAATCGATCTGGTCTCCATTGGGAGTGCGTTCCATAACTTTGCAGTTTTGTATTTAACGCTACGTCTATAGGTTTCAGTTTTGAAGGCTTTTTGTGATAATGTTGGGGCATTGTTAGCTCTCGTGATTTTTATTGCTGTTTCTTTTAGATACTTATCTTCCTGGCTTCTTTTATATGCTAGGTTTATTATATGTGATTCTCGTCTTTCAGATAGGAGGTTTATTCCACTGGTTTTATGTATCAAGCCTGTGCTCGTTTGTTGGTTTACTTTTAAGCATATTTTAAGTGCCTTATTTTGCATTTTCTGCAATTTGTCCAGTAAAGTCGGACTACAGTTGTGAATAAAGATGTCCCCATATTCAAAAAAGGGGAGGACCTTCGCTTTATAGATCTTGACTGCTTGTGTTACTGTTAGGAACTTTCTAATGATTGTTAATAGGTGCAGTTTATATCCAGCCTTTTGTATTTGGTTGTTAATATGAGCATTGAAATTTAATTTTTCATCCAATTTTACACCGAGGTAGTTGAAGGTTTTTACCATTTCAATTTCTTCAAAATTTAATGTGATCTTTGGTAACACTCTTTCGTTAAGTTTGTGGTACGTGCCAAAACGCATGTATTTAGTTTTAGCTGTATTTATAGTCAGTTTATTGTTTGTACACCACCGTGATAGTCTATTCAAATCTTCTTGTAGAATTCTGTGGGCCATTAGTGGTTCCTTATGTGCAGTATACAATACAGCATCATCCGCGTAAAGCTTGATTTTGCATTGTTCTAGGTTTGCGTTAATATCATTTATGTAAATGAGGAAAAGCAGGGGTCCTAGCGTGGACCCTTGTGGTACACCATAGGTTATTCCTTTTGTTGTTGAGCATTTTCCATTAGCTATTGCATACTGTTTTCTGTTACTAAGATAGTTTTGGATCCAAGCACAGGTTGTTTGGTGAAGTCCATAGGTTTTAAGTTTTTTATTCAAAATGGTGTGGTCTACTGTATCAAATGCTTTAGCGTAATCTATATACACTGCTAGTGTAAGTTTCTTATTATCTATGTTTTCAAAAAGATCATCTGTATATTGAGCTATGGTATTTATGGTCGAGCGGTCTGGTAAGAACCCACCTTGTTCTTCATTTAACAGTTTTTTCTCAAGCATATGATTTAGTATATTCTTGTGTATGATCTTTTCTAGGATTTTTCCTCCACCGCAATGGACACGGTCAGAGACCCAGGCAACACCCCGGAACCACAAACTGTATCCCACAAACCTGAGAGCAGAGGCCAGAAGTTGGACACAAGTTTTGCACCAGCATGCGCTATAAACATTCATAACCTCAAAGTTTATCTTTCTATACCTCAAATATTCCGTTAACCACAATATCTAGTGGAAATTCACGGGCTTTCAATCACTGTTCAGTATACATCCCAACATGGCAGACACTGAGCCGCTTAAAGTGCCCCCTATTGATTAAGTAGGGATCTCGGCTGGCATGGTAATGCGGCCAACGTCCACCAGACAGCTCCACAGTCTGCATACCACTCCTGCATCTGGCAGGCACCTGCTATTGGTGTATGGGTGCCATGTGGTCGTCGGCCAGCTAGAATAGGTGGGCCGATTGAAGAGCGCTGTAAAAAGAGCCATCTTCACCCAGCCGGAGAGCAGGCACTAGTCAGCAGCCTGGTTGATAGATCAGCCTAGCATCAAAATAACGCCTAGTTGGTGGAACACAATCTGGTCTTCTTAAATTCAACTTTTTTAAGTTTTTAAGTTCCACCAACCAGCCGACACCTGTATGTCAACCCAAAATTGAAGGAAGTAGCCTACCTGTTGTCTCAGCCCCAGGAGTTAACATACAGAGAAGCCAGTTTTCAAAGTTTCCATTGAAATTCATATTTTCATTTTCAGAATGAACAAATATTTTTCCTTGTATAATATTGACATACCAGATTCAGCCACAGCCCATCACCTCAAATGAACCTCCCACTAACCCATGTAAGAACTGGAGCTTTCCCTCAATACCTCGATTTCCTCACTGTAATGCGCAAACCGTGTATTGCAAGGAATTTTTTTTCTGTCCCCAACTTGTATCCCTGAGAATACAATTAAGTAAACATAAAGAGCATTTAATAAAGTAGTATCCGGCAAACTTGTCCGAAACAATAAATTACCAAGTAAAATGCATGGTGTGAAATATAAAAATACAATCCATAAAACAAGGTGAAAATCAGATGTTTTTCTGTGAGAAGACCTTTTCGCCAAGTCAAATTCAATTTTGAAATTAACAAGAAAGCGCAAGCCACTGATGACCGGATGATACCAGGGGTGAGATCAAATCAGAAGTGCACGCGATCCATAGCCACAGAAAATTTGCTCTTTATTTTGGTTTGTTACGTAATCTCACTTGGCTTTGCCTCGTGAGGTTACTCCGCAAACACAACTCGTGGCATATTTTCAGTAGCAATGGATCTTGATGAAATTCCTTCTTGGTATTTTATTTTTATAAGAAACGACAGACCTGCATGTTCTTTTACCTCAACTCGATGGACTGTTAACAGTAACGCTGCAAGTAATCTCAATGAAAACATAACTCCACACTTTTATATGAAAAACCTTTGTATTCTGACATAAGATATAACAACTGATACTTGTACAGTAAAGTTGGCGATATCTACATGCTGGGCCGGTCACTTACACAGGCTCCGGCTCCAGTATTACACCCGCCACAGGCCCTGTTTTCAGGTCGCTACAATATACTGTATTATATACAAAAGATGTTACACAAACTAAGGCTCAATACATATATAGTAATTACAAGGAAATTACAGAGGCAAACCGGCTACACGGGACCAGTCTGATATTGACACAGTGTGGCTAGATGATGGGCAAGTGGCTTAGGGGTGGGAAAAGGTGTGGGTGGGCTTCTTACAAAGGCTGGGATCACCCTTCACTATTAAGCCACCCTCCCTCACCCGCCACTTGTACGGGACATTCCTCCCGCCCATAGGTTCTGGCAGTTGAAGGCATTCACGCACATCCTCCTCAATAAGCAAGGGCTTTAAAAAACACCAAAGAAAAAAACAACACAGTATACACAAAATACAGACTTTGCCTAAGGTGCTGGGTTCACCCCTAATCTTTTCGTGATTGTTGGATATATGCTGACACATTCGAATTTGTTAACGCTCAAAGGCTGTTATGATACCTGATGTTGGAAACAGTGTAATAAGGATTGGAAAATGGAAGAACTATGGTCACGTATATGTACGTGGTACATGTATACAGAATTCTAAATACTTTCTCTGGTATCTTTTTTTTAACTTCTTGCTAAAAGCCAATATCCAAATAGGTAGGCCAATGTCAAACTGTACTGAAGCATTTTTAATGTTATCATCCAGAAACCTATTGAGTAGGAAATTTATATAAATCATTTCAAACAGAGTCTCAATAGAACTGGGTAATTAGAATTCCATTAAGAATTACGAGATCAACATGGTTTAAAGAAAGTCTTGATAAAATGATTCAACGCATATAAGGTATTTAACAATGACGCCTTTAGATACATCCTTTACAAAGAGATAAATTAAACCAGGTTTCTTTGTTGGGATGTTTTTTGTTACTATGTTGTTAGCAAGCTTCGGTACTATTAATGTCTAGAATAGGACCCCGGGATAGCCTGGACGATTGGTGGGTTGGATTAAGCCCTGATGGTCCTAAATCCAAATTAACAATCTCAGTCTGCACAGGCTAGCAAACACCAGAAGCCTCTGTTCAATTTGCACCTTCAGCTCCATGACATCTGAAGGAATTCTGAGTTTCCTAGCATCGTCTTATCCGTAATAGCACATGTTGGGAAATATGTATAATACTTACAAACGCTGTTATACAAATTATTACATTCGCTATGCAGCGCACATTATCTGACGTTACATGCATAGTACATCTACATTTGTCAATAAATTATCTGGGAATGACTTATTCGCAATATCTACAAAAAGAAGGCACCCTCCCTTTTGACACAGGACATATAAAGCACAAAACTTGGCATCCAACCATGCCATGTGAAGGTCAGACCAAATAACGGCTAGCAAGAATTACTCAGTGTTGCTCATATCAACTCATCGAGCTAGTCTTTGCTAGCCCGTCTTAAGGCGACCGCCGTATCAAATTCAGTAGTCGGTGAGAATTACTATACCTGGGCACGCACGTTTAGCCTGGTAGAACAAAAGCAGGGACTGTGGGCTAGAGGGTGGGCACAGACAGCTCAGTGGTATAACAAAGGTAGATCAGGAACGTGTAGTTTTGGAAGCAGAATCTTACTAATGTCAGTTTCCATTGAGGAAGGCGGGCTATGGGGTGCAACAGGAGAGTGGGAGGGTTGCATAGAGCACTGAGAGGAATACAGAAGTTTAGTTGTGTATGTTAAAGCATTGACGCAGCACATCATCCTTTAACACTCATAAGTGTGTTCCACACCGGTCGGTAACCATAGGTTTGACAGCAAATGTTACGTTGGCACTATTACTATGAAAATGCATTCCCTGTTAGTATTGAATCAACTTTCCAAAAATATCGACCGTTCAATAGATAAAATTAGTTTGTTTTATGGATGAAGAAAAATACATCAAGTCTTCTTGTAAGATATTTCTATCTCTAATATCGTTAAGAGCTCTCAGCGAATTGAATCTGGTACATAGCAAATGGCATTGAGAGGGAGCAGGGAGAGGATTAAATATAGTAATGAGAATTGTCACTGTATGAAGTCTGGTACTTGGGGCAAGTATCGCCACCATATTATCAATGTGTTAAAGCTAGACTGGAATAACTCTCATAATGCACCTGACGAAGAACGAGTAGCTGTGGCTGTGTTCACAGGGTTCCCATTTTTAACAGGAAATTATATTACAGTAAGTTTTCAACGGCTTCGTTCTTGGACATCTAATAAAAGGCCATACTTTCACAAGTACCATGCTATATTCTTCTTTATGATATATGCTGGCATGACAAGCTTTATATCTCAGAGATCGCAGGACAGACCTCTTTTATTCACGAGAATTTGGAGCGGGAGAAACTGTCTCTGATTGAAATTATTTTAAAAAGGAAGAACGACAAAATCCTCTTTATGAAGAATGGCCGATAACAGGAAACGTGCCCATGATTCAATTTTAGTGACATTGCTACGAGGCTAGAACACGTCACTGTGTCTTTTGATTCTAAAGGAGAATAGTTGGTGACATATCAAACTACTGTGGGAACCCTGGGCTTGACACTGACACAGGTCAACCCAACCTCGGTGTAGACCGGGTGACAGCATGCAGGTTAAATGCACTACCTGACGTTGGCGAACACGAAGTCGACAAGAAATGCTGGTTACACCAATATACACTAAACGATTACACATTCAATCATATAAATACATTACAGGCAGCGATGTGACGCTGTTGCATAAATTAGTGCGTTCAAGGATCGATGTTTCATTGTCATAAGGTGATTTTTTTTTGCAATCAATGCTTTCCCTTTTTTCAACTCTGTGCCCGCGATACGGTCATAAAGCATAGGTGTCGCTTTGGGCGTCCATACTAAATATAGGGCACTGTTTTCCACCGCCACCACGACGGGTCTTCCACATGTCAAGTTTTTTTTCTGAATGATAGGCCACTTGTTTGTTATCTTTCACGTCTATATTCATCAGCAGTTACATCGGATTACGAAAAAGGAAATGCTGATAAATACTGCGAGGTTTTATCATATCACGTTAGGCATCATTAATACAAAAAATTGTTAATATCCTATGCACAAAATCGTACGAATCGGCACTTGCGCTACCAGGGTTGATTTTGGGAGGATAGAGACATTGGATTATGTCAGAGGAGGAACAGACACGTCTATCACAATACACAATATACGAATTGATCCACAGAAAACTAAGTTTGCTATCTGATACCGTGGCCCAAGAAGACGTGTACAAAGAATATTAAAATATAGCTTTCATTTTAAACGACAGGGGGAAAAATCACTGGTAAATTTACTACTAGAAAACACACGTACCTAGAATATATCAAGGTAAATGCTTGGAGTCTGATTGGTACAATATGGAATATGATAATAAATAGGCTTCAGCGTTTCACTCTTCCGCTGAGAACCAATGAGTCTTCATATATGACGTGGACACATCGTTAATTTCTAGTCTGTACCACTAGGAACACCACAAACACACCGACCATCGAGTATCCATTCAGAACACAACTCTGAGGTTCCTCCTGCCCTCTTTTCAAAGTTCACAGAGTTACATCATGCCACTCCCAACTAAGACCACACGAGAGGCAAACATCTCTACCTATCCCGTTGCTACTTTCCACTTTCTAGTATTACAAGTGCGGTATAGAGGACTCTCCCGTCTATGTACGACTAGGATGGTGCACCAAACAAACCACAGAAAGTCGTTGCAATAAAGTGCAATATCTTTAAATCATTAAACAAACGGAAGGGAACATTCTCTCGAGAACTGAATTACATATTCCCCAATTCTCATTCAAACTCAACAGAACTATTCAGTTGGACTTGATAAAACGTGATGCGTTACTTAACACTTCTAAACCTTCCACAGTAGAACGGTAAAGAATTACAAACTCAGCGGTGTTTGTTTTTTAACAAAAATATACTGTATACGGAACATTCCTGTGTTGTATTGCTACTATATTCTTAAACTTTTCAAGGAAATCACGCAAGCCTGGCGTAATTTTTAAGCACATTCAGAAAAATAAACGGTTCCAGAAAGGCAACAATTTAGTGAAAATACCACGTTTTTAGGGTCAAACTACCATAAGATGCAGGTTTCACGAGACACTCTGTACCAAATTTCAAATCAGTCAATGAAGCTTCAAATTTCAACGCGACTTAAGATTCAAAGAAAAACAAACACTATAAGTCAATCTAGCCAAGTCTTATTGCTTTTGTGGCTTCTGTTTTCTGTTAAAGAGCGCTACATTCGAAGTCTTCTAATTATAGGAACCTTACTAAGTTCGAGCCATAGCAGGGGTAGCGTTTTGGGTTGAGGTTACATGAATCACAGACGGTCGAGTTATAACAGCGAGTCGGGCATGTGTCAGGGGGTCTTACCGGGCTGGTAGACCGGGTAAATCTTAAGGCATGCTGTTCGGCACAATAACGGGCCCGTGCACCGCTGTACTCAGGTAAGCGTAGGGCAGGTAAATCTTAGTCCATGTGTGATTGTTTTGTTCTTTCTCGGAAACATCAGTGAAATTCTACTTTCGCATTATCAACGATTAAACTAACCGTATGATACACTGACGGATCATTACACACAGAGCCCTCTGTATTGGTTATTGACCATGTAAGGACAATTCCCTTCAAAAACATAATATAACTCCTCAATTTTGGATTAAGAGAAAATGAAAAATCGTTGGATCGTTGCACTGTAATAAAATATACTATCTGTACCGCTTACGAGAATAGCATGGGATGTGGTGAGGCACGGCAGAGGGTTGTGAGATCTCAGACACTTCCATCCCGCCCATGGCCCGAACGCTTCATATGATTTACCCCTGAATACGTGGATTACACTCTCTACCACGCACGTAGTTTAAGCACTTGTAGCATGTGCATAGGAACTGTGTCTGCATCCTAAACGCGAATACACACGCTATGCTCGACACACGCGTGCAATATGCGCGAATATATTACACGTGCACCACACACACAGGCGCACTTGTTAGTCAGCTGGGGGCGTGCAGATAGTAGTAGTAGTCGTAGTAGTAGTCATGGTGGTGGCGTGAGGTGGTGGTGGCGGCAGCAGCGATCGTCGTCATTCTCATCACTCTTATTTGGGAGGCTTCATGTTGGGGGGCAGGGTGGAGGACTTGGTCTGACGCAGGGCGGCTTGTGGCGGCAGGTTAAAGCTGGCGTACTGCTTACTGCCCCGATGAGGCACCGCCCTGAAATACAAGGCAACAAAAGATACGGTTACCACTGTCCTCCCGCGAACCCCCTCCTTAGCGCACTACTACATACAGCCCGGACACCCGCCGGTAACTTAGCAACACATACATAGCACATGCTTTCTACATCACTGTAAGGCAAAATAGGTAAGCCGAAGAACGAAAAAAAAAGACAACACACAAAAGAACAAGATTAATGATATATAAACTCAACCATTTCATGAGCACTAAAGATGAAAGTCAAGCATCCACCGCTCTGTAGGCATGCATCTGAAAGTTTGAATACAAAATGAGATGGGTTAAAAAGAGCGACTCCACCCGTTTGCCGTGACAAGATGTGGTGTGGCTCTTTGCCATGGCGGTGTCAGTGATATCGGTGTTTGTAGCAGTAGCAGCGGCGATTATAAACACGGGGCATGCGGTGAGTTGTTCACTTTACGAGATGAGCAGCTCGCCAATAAATTCAATGGAGTTCAGAATGGTGGCGAAATGAGGGTATGTATATATACATGTTTATTCCCCTTATGTAGCAAGATACCGAAAACCCTCCTCCCAGTTGTTTCGTGAGTGCCAGTGACCAACTTTCCAAAAATCATGAGATTAAATCCTATGTGTTTTCATATATGAGCTTAATGCCTGTAACCAAGCTGGAGTACGGTGGGCGGGTGGGTAGGCAAGTAAGTTGGTAGGTAGATGGGTAATTTGATAGGTCGCCAAGGATGTAGGTAGGTGGGTAAGCAGGTGGGCAAGTTGGTAGGTAAGCGTAGGGAGGGCGTTGATACGTGACAAAGGTGATACGGCATGGATGGCTTGCTGTAGTTGCTTGAAGTGGTAGTTAAGTCAATTATGTAGTGATGTACGTTAGTGGTAGTATTAGGCTACACAGAGATGCCACTCCCCTGTCACCAAATGAAGAGTGAAAAATCTAACATAACAGTAAATTAGAACTCGTGTCGATAATTCATATCGCTTATACATGTAAATGTACCATCATTATACACCATTTAAATGCAAGAAACTATAAAGGTAAAAAGTATACATGTACTTTCTTTAGGAATATTTAACAAACTCATATTTCTGGACCCTTTAAAGGCCGCATACCTCTCCCAACATCGTAATCGTACGATTGTCACCAGCAAAATACAGATTTCCTACGGCAGGCAGCCTCACGAATTTTGCCATTTTGCCAGGCATTCATAGTCGATTACTATACCAATGCTATATTTATCGTAATACATGTTTTGACGGATAACGTAATTCGGCTGTACGGACCAGTGATCTGTATTTTCCCGTACTGACCACTTAGTAGTCATGTTGCCATGGTTAGCGTTATGCTATTCTTAGCCCTACATTCATCACACACAAAAAGAAATAACGCATCCTGATTGGCTGAGAGGTCGGAAGCACTCGCCTGGGCGGACAATTTTTAAATGGCGGATCCTAGCGGATCATGTGTCCTGAGACGTTTTATAAACGCCCCTTAACATACAAAAGTGCATAACCACTAGCTATCAAGGTATATAACGTGAGGCATTCGCGTGATACAGTTGAGATTACCTTAAATATACAAAATCAATCAATATCAGCAAGTACACCCTCCGATGTCTGCAGCGGTTGACACACAGATAGATACCTCAATATTTGGTCATTGCGTATTTTTAGGTGTTACGGAGAGTTTGTAGGACGTCTCCAAATGCTAGATTCGGTAAAGTACTAGCCCAGGAGTCCAACAAGTTGGATTTGATCACTGCGCATGAGCGAAAATATGTTAATTAAGTCTCCAATCTACACAGCCGATGTTTGGCTGCTATTTAATAAGCATGTGTTGAATAGAGGATATGTCTGGAGACCGACTTTCAGTGTATCACTCTCCAGCTACATTCTCTGCCAAGATAGATATATGCTCAGAGATTGATGACATCACAAGTCCAATAACATAAACCCGTACCATAGTATTTGGACATCGTTTGAGTGTCTGTGAAGTAATCGACTCGATTGAATTTGGGATTTTACGCAGAATTTATGCTAAGAATCCAACAGATTTGGGTATATATTAAATATATAACGCCCTATCATGCTTTTACAAGTTTGTACCTTGTAAGGCATGGTCAGGACATTCCATAAAGATATAAATGTTACTGTCGTGACATTCAACTTTTTGATAAGAAATGTATTGTGGATAAAATCCGGAAAGGTGGCAACTCTGATTGTGGTGGTAGGAAATTTATTTTGGATAAAATCCGGAAAGGTGGCATCTCTGTGGGTAATACGCTGTTTGTAACACATATATATGATTTGAGTAAATGGGCGATTTTTAGTCGGGATTAAGTACTGGGGTGGGTGCTGGTCGGTAAGAGCTTAGGCCCAGTAATGATAGGCAGTAGAACTAGGTTGACAGTATGTACCTTGTAGTTTATATATGTCATGTTGTTAGGTGTTTCTGTGATTGTTTTTCATGCTTCTGTGATTGTATTTTGGTCGCTCTTTTGTAATATGTTCTACGTGTCAGTTGATATAGTTGAGTAGCATTTTTCACATTGTGCATTAACAGATAACAGACCATTATTGTCGACTTAATTATTATTTCAAAATTCAGATGGAATGTTGGTGGCCTGGAACACTCGGAACAAGGATTAAATCAAGTTGAACATAGTTAACTGACAATTTCACGTCAAGTCATGCATACTGCAAAAAGAACCTATCAGAAAGACGGTGACGTAACAATGGCCACTTAACACCATTTCAAGAGGGTTGACATACACAACTACCAATAAAATGTTATAAAAGTAAAAGCCATAATTTTATCCGATTAGTAAGCAAAGTATCCATAACAAAAGTAATTTCCAAAAACAATTTGTAAAACAACTTAGGTGAATTTCAATAGTTTACCAAACAAGCAAATGTTGAGAGGTATTTTCTTCTTGTGCAATTTCGTCAAGGTTTAGCCCTCAGCGTCACTGTGTTCAGCCTATGTTAATGGTTAGCATCTCTGAGTTAACCAACAGTCTCAGAGTTAACCAATAGTATCCATACCTTTCCCACACAAAGTACAAAGGTGACAACACTAACATCCTGCAACCAACAACACACACAACAAGAACAACCCAACATCCTTTAGCAGCTGGGTCTGCTTGTTCATTGATTTTGCTGCCCAACGAAATGTTCAACTGTTTTGTTAATATCACAATTTCTTGACTTTCTTTGCTCATATTTCCAACGCTTAGAAGTACATGCTATGAGTAAAATTGATTAATTCAGACGGTTTTCAAGTATTTCCTTAGATATTAGTACAACCGAATTAACTTACATGTCTACATGCAACAATTTACAACACAGTATTCTACCATTTACAGCCATATCCCTCTACTGGAACAAGAACTACTGATGCAATGATACAAATTCTTAGTATAACAATTGAACAAATTACTTCAGGACTACGATGACTTAATCAGACTTAATTCTAAAGAAGAATTAATATTGATGTAGTGGTGATTCACTGTAGTCAGCCGTCCACATGTACAGTAGGAGTCTTAATTAATTAGGTGATTGGGAGGAGAGACTGACGAGGCGGGATTCAGGCGGCCGCCGGTTAACGGGGCGGACTGACTGAAGGGCGGGTGACTGGCGCCCACCCGGCTTACCTTGTACTGGGAACGCCCTGAGAGGGAGCGAGCAGGAGACGCACTGAAAGACAACCATCACACCGAGAGTCAGCCGGGGCAAGGAGCGGGGCCGTGGGGTTAAGGGCCCGCAAGGGGGTGCCACGCACACACATACACACAGGGGAGAGCGGGCGGCGCAGAGGGTGCCACCGGGACATCAGAAGACGCTGAGGTGTTATCACCCACAGGTGAGTACTTGCGCCACCTAGTGACATCTGTTGGTACTTTGTGACCTCATATCCATTTGTGCCACCTGAGGATTCCTGTATCACTGTAAGTCTGTCAGCCAGTGATCCCGAGTGGCGTATGGGCAGATTAAAGATTTACTATGGAGTCTGGTGCCACATTACTGAAGAGAACTGAAATAAATGAATATGTGACGTCCTGTATGGTTTGCTGGCACTAAGAGAAGGGGTAGTTACTGAGCCCGTTGGGATAGCCGTTCAAAGTATTTTATTTTTTAAAAAGTATGGGACAAAAGGCCGAAAATGGCATCCCTAAGGACTCTTTTACTATGTTTATTATTATTATTACATACCTAACTATCATGAAAAACGTCACTTTTACACTACGGACACAGTGCACCCGAACACTAGATCCGTCTCACTGAACCCGAACATAATTGATACTGCACCCTAGAGGTCTTATGTAGCAGCGCCATCTATTGTGTGTGTCACCATGCAATACTAGAGAATCAGCTGTGTCTGGTGGCACTAGTAAGTCTCATAGTACCTAGTGATATCAGTACCTGGTAGCAAGTGACACCTGGGGCTGAGAACGTCCCTCCATTGAATCAGTGTTGCCATCTAGTGACAGCAGCATGATTATGAAATCTGCATTCGTGACACTGTCACATCTAGCGTCACTCTCAAACAAATACTCAATCGGAATGAGGGAAAACAGAGAAGATGGCAGTGATCAGGGGAACATGAAAAACAGTAGTGTGGGGAAGTGTGGAAAGTAAAACGCTGTGGAAGTGATTGAGTATTAAGTTATGGCTAGCTCGCTATCCACAGCAAAAAAAAGAAAAGTTGGCGCGGTAAGGACAGCTCTCCAGCGGCGGGTGGTGAGGGCGGTCGGCTTACTAGTGGTGGTACCTGCAGAGGTGGGGGTTGGGTGGGAGGTGGACACTCTTGGTTACTTATCTAGCAGTCAGAGGGCGCAGCAGTCGTCTTAATGAGGCTCCAAGCGATGCGTGCCTTACTGAGCCTGTTGCCCTCTCAAGACACAGGCGTCACGGATCTTACTTACACTTACTTAGAGAGTTCAGGCTCTAAACAAACAGCACACATATTGATACAGCAATTTCATCTTTTATCTTTTTTTTCATTTACTTCTCTATTTCATTTACTTTTCGTATCATCGGAAAGGTACTTAAGAGAAATATATTAGACAGCAATCAATTTGAGATCCTTTTAATGATGTAGGCGACATTTCTTTTTGTACCCACATATATCGTAATAGTCCATTCAACTAAAGAATTCCAATGCAGGACAATGTTCTATTAATCGACCAATTTTTATTAAATACCATCACTGAACAAGCCTCCAGCGCCTGCTAGTAGTGCAGCGCCTTACGGCCTCCTACAGAATTTGAAGTGATCATAAAGTGACAAAGTTAATAAAGTTGAAAGAGAAATGTGTTAAAATCAACAGCCTAAGTAGAGTTGCCCAAAAAAGCTCAAGAAAGAGGCATAATGAAAATATATGTATATATCAAAATTAAAAGAATGTGCACGCTGTTTGTAAAGATTCCATCGCCCATTCCTGACGAGTGAGGGTAAGAATGTGTTGCCCATACTACCGTACCTTAACAAAAATACTCAGAAGTTACAATGTCAGGTGTAGTGGGCGTTGAAGAGGACAGCGATCTGCCTCGACTCACTCTCCGTAGTCTGAAAAGGGACACGCGGCATCCGTACAATATTGAGACATAGTTATCTGACCGCGGCCTGAGGGACAATCACCAACGAACTTCATCGTTAAATTTGTGTATCAAAAGAGTTCATTGGATTACAAAGCTTGAAGAAATTGTCAGCATGCCCATTAGAATGAAAACTCAAAAGATAAGAATTGTTTGAAGTTTTGACAAAAGCTGTCTGTCATTGATCAAACAAATAAGATAAAAACAAATGTTCTTATTTTCTTTTTTGCTAGATAAAAGTAATGTTTGTTCACACTGGATGGTGTACAGATTTAGAAACCCATATATAGATGAAGCTATTTACTAAAAAAAATGTTCCCAATAGTATAAGAATATCAATCGCCATTGATATTTAAATTCGAAAGGTGCCCTTGCTATGACATGTAATCGGACGTAAACCATATGTGAGACGGTTTGAATCCTCATATTTTCATCTTTACATCTTTTAATGGAAGAGTACATCACTTACACTTTTGAGTTTGCCTTCTTCTGCATTCAAAATGTATCTAAGGATCTGGTCAAACGCTCCGATAGAAAAACTACGTAGTTTTCTCGTATTACACATTCACTTAGTCGCCTCAGACCTCGGTCTTCTGTGTGTAGCATAGATATAGAATAAGACCCGAAATCAAAAGGAACAGTCACCTACTCGAACACACCCGTGATACTAGTAAAACATACCGGTGATACTATACAAACGCACCCGTCGAGATAGTAGTAGTGGTAGTAGTAGTAGTAGTAGTAGTAGTAGTAGTAGAAGTCATAGATGACGTAGGAGTAGCAACAGTTGTTGGCGTGGTAGCTGACAGAAACCTGTGCGTCAGTTAAAAGAGTAAACTAGACTTGGTTGACAGGGAATGTTAAAGAGGCGGTGGTTTGTTAAGTTAGGGTGACACGGGTACACAGGGCACCAGCAGCCCGGCAGGCCGGAATATATGGGCCGGGGACCTGCAGAAGGGAGGCGGGACACTTACCGGGGGGTTCCCTCACGGTCACCGCTGTTACTCTTGGCAAAGCCTATCTTGGCCACCTTCTTGCTGAGGTGTTGCACCCACATCTTTTGCTCCTCAGATGAGCTCGCCAACAATAATAACGTCTTGGCCGTCGTCTCGAAGTTAACTACGAAAGAAAGTAAACATTAAAATATAATTTCTTTATTTTTTTCAAATTATGTTTTGAATTATAAGGATTGAAAATGGAATACATATATTTGATCGTGTCTTCTATGGCGCTACCAAACAAATTCTGATTCATAGATACATTCTCAAACATATAGCACCACTCTTTATATTTAGTAAATCGTTCATGCTCTAATCTGCAGTCATTTGTATAATTTTCAGTCATTTTTTTCTATATTTGCTGTTTGAGAGACACATGGAAAGGAATTTTATATGCTGAAAATAAAAGTAATTTCCATAGAAATTTGGAAAGCTGCAATCTCTGCACATTATAATGCCGATAAATGTGTATGGGTTTCATTACCAATACATACCTTTGCAATAACCTACAAATTCTTCTTTTTTGTCGAAATGATCCTTGTGTACTTTGATTTGGCATCCTGACAAAGAAAGGAGAGACGCACATGTTACACATAGAATCAATCTTAACATTTAGAATAATAAATATATATATATACACGTAAATTTATAGAGATGAGCAGATACAGATACTCACGTGCCAAGTACATCTCTAAACATCTATATAAACACATACATCTATATAAACACATGTGCATTGAAGTTTAGGTGAAGGAAGACCCATACTACAGTGTCTAAGAATTCGCAACAGAAAAGTTCAGAATTAAAAGGAGGGTAATATCTGAAACCCGATTTATGGTTAATAATGTATCTAATTTAAACACTAGATTGGCAGTGGCACTTACGTTTACATTCTAGCGCGGTGGGTGGGTGGATCATATGCCACATTGGTTTACTACACGTCTCACAGGACGTGGGCGTACGGAAGTGGATGGCAATGAAGTCATGCCCCTTAAACTCGATGACGCCCGACTTATCCATAGGCGTCATTTCACCGTCATTCTGTTGCGGTTTCTTACTCTCGCCCTCTGTGGCATACAGCACCTGCAAGGGAGAAATATTTCATCGGTAAGTTTAACTCTCGTCATTCTACATATATATCATTTTGTCGTTGCTAATAAATAGATATCGAGTTTTCCGTTTCGGAGTTTTATTCACAGGTAAAGTAATGAGGAAATTTGCAGTAATACGCATTTTTTACGAATATTTAGTGAAACGTTTAAAAAGAGTTTTGATTACTTCATTATAACAACATTTGCATATTTTTTCTCCTTGCATAATCCTTCCAAAACCGTCTATCCTTATAATTCCAGGGATGTTAGTTGGGATCAGAAAAAGGTTGAGATAATTTTCATGTTAAATTTGCTGCCTATGAGACAGAGAAAACGTGGAAAACACACTGGTGTTAGCCAAGGCACAGGGCTTAATTATCTCTCGGGAGGTTTTATTGGCGGGAATGAGGCTCAATGAATATATTTTTGCTTTAATGTACAAGGAAAAGGAATTCTAAATACCGAACATGAAAAACTGGGCGGATTTCCATGGAAAAGTGCCAATCAAAGGATTTCTTTTATTATGTACTGAAAGTTATCCTCATATCATGGTGTTATTGTGATGGATGGTAGATGCCTGTGCATATTATTACAAGTAAATCAATAAACTAATGTCAGAACCCCAGTCTCTAGAGCTTTGTAAAATACCTGGAAGATACGTGGAATATCCTTGGCCTCTGCTCGTATTACATCACCCTGTGTAACTGACCGAACATGGAACAGTTTACTGAAACAAGAGACAAAATAGTGTAGACTGTCTGCCTTAATCAGTTGTGCATACATGTAAGTCCATCTTTCAATCAATACACAGTTTCAACAAACAAGAGTCAAGTGTGCATTTTGAATAGAATAATTGACCTCTAAAGGCCAAATTAGCAGGTGGACTCATTTAAAATCCAATACAAGTGCAAGTCTAAGTTATGGTACCATCTGGTGTTAGTAGGTCATACAACAGGCCCCATGTTCAAAGCGAGGCTGAGCTCCAACCAGATATTTAGTGTTCTTAAAAGGATATAGGTATGAGCATGTGCCAATGCTTGGAGAGTGATAGGGGCCAAAGAGACCTCTGGTGGAACATGGCAGCATTAATATGTCATGTGCTTTCAAAGTTGGTGAATCCCCCCCCCCCCCCCCCATATTTTGAAATTAGGCAAAGATACATGAATAACATGCCAAATATAAGTGTCACCTAAATAATGATACTTCCTAGGATGTACGCAACTGTCAGTGCCACTTATGGAGATGGTAAATGTTAAACCAATGTTCACTGTAAATCAACATTGAGTAAATATCTGTTTAGGTATGCCCATTTTACCCCAAATCATCCCCACTTTCAACAAATACTTGAATATTCTGTAAATATAGAATTTATTTGGAAAATTCCACTTCCTAGCACCTATTGTTTTTTCATTCTCTTTCAAATGAGCATACCATAGTGTGGCGGATGGGTGGCGCTGGTTCCCCCTAAGTTCGGGGGAGGATGAACTCTCATGGGTTCTCCCGGGAGACGGGACTTTGCCACAGCTGACGACTATACATGTATAAACAAGGAGCAGGCTACACTCTGGGTTCACTCTCGCTGGAGAATGGAGGCAAGTATCATAGTTGTTCTCGAGCAGTTTCTGTAGCTCAAACATTTCTAAATAAATAACCCCTTAATGCTTGTGCATTGGAATCCTCTTGTCCGTGTCTTCTATTACAATATTATGATTGAACCAAATTTAGGGATAGAAATATCTCCTTAAAGTAGTTTTTAAAAATGTACCTGTGACTCAAAAAGTCCTACCCAAACTGAACTCTATATATTTTTTTTTAAATCAATGTCAAAATACTATAAACTAAAATTGTAAGATACTTTATGACCATTAAACCTTCTCTCCAAAACAGAAATCATATTCTTATCTGTATACAGTTAGCTAAAAAAAAAAGCAATAATGTGGTCAGGTGACTAGTGACTCTACAAGCAGGTGTACTACAATAGGCTATAGCCATAACCTTTAAGACCAACCATCCACCCACTAATAAGATAAAGAGTTCTGTCTTGAGGGTGAAATGTTATCCTTTAAAGCCCTTCCGTCATGATGTCTGGGAACCTTTCCTATAAATCCACAGGAATACGCAAATCATATTTGAAAATTTTGAAGGTAAGGTTGCCACATCATTTATTAATCACAAGTCTTAATATTCTAATGTCGAATTCTTTAACCATAAGTTAAGGAGGGGTGTGTAGACTATTTTCTAGCATTATATCTCACGATTAAAGAATACTCACTCTATGTCAAGCACCAGTACGGGATCAGCATTTTGCTTATCCGCTTCCGTATTATAGAACAAAATCTTCTTCATGCTAACGACCACATATTGCTTGCGCCAACCATATCGTTTGATATTTTGTTTGTTGGGTACTGCAAGCCATCCCTCACGTCGACTCTCTGAAACTAACAACCAAACAACTTTGAGAAACCTGCTGTACACAATTCTTTCATTTCATTAACTGGCGAGTCACAAACAATATCTAGTGTTTACCGGCAAAGCCGGCGGGAACGTAAGTAACAGCATTTAATGGAACTTGTATTTGTACGAGAGAAAAGATATACATCAGATTAAACAGTTGACGTTCAGAAATGCATAATACTTTAATAATATGTCGGTTTTTTTAAGAACTTAAAAACAAATATATATAGTAGAGATGTAGATTAAAGTTACCACCTCAAATGAATTATTTTGTGGTGACTTACTCAATACGACTTATTACATATGCCACTGACAGAGGGTTTCATGATTAGTACAAAACTATATATCCTAAACATACCCATGATGGTGGGGTCGGCGTGGCCGTCAACGTCGGGCACGCTGTTGATAGACGCCGTGTCCGAGTTCTGCAGCATCACCTTCTGTTTGAGCTGCTCCACCTCCGACTCACGAGCGTCCAGCTCCATCTGTAGCCGTAGTCGGTTCTGACCCTCCTCATACAGTGCAGCCTGTGTTTCTGACAACTCACGGTTAAATTTGGTCACCATCTTGTTGTACTTGTCTTTCTCCTACAAAACAGAGCGAGCCATGTCCAGTGGTGGTATATTGGGGAAATGCACATAAAATACTAGGCAAATAGCACTTTCCATGAATAATAAAGAAAACCACTTGAAATGTCGCTCCCTGCATACGGATTAGCTACAGTCACGAAAAAGACACGAACTATTGAAAGAAATACAATTTGTGTACATTAAAAATTTAAGATTATGTTTTTACCTGATTTTAATAAAGAGATTCATAATCAGTGGAGTGAAATAAAACAGATAGTATCGGCTTAAGGCACATAAACATTGTAGACTGCGCGCACATGTGAGAAATCAATTCACTGTCACTCACTGTTGATAACTCTTGTTCTAGCTTGCGACATTCCTTCTCTTTACGCCGCAGCTCGGTGGCTGACACCTTCTTGCTCTGCTTTCCGGAGAGCTCCTTTCGGTTCATGATCTCGGCCAGTTTGTTGACGGCCTGGATCTTCTTTAACCGCTCGTCTGCCAGCTGCTTGTTTAGCTGTTCCTTCATCGTGTCAAAGTTGTTCTTTGTCGCCTGCATCGACTCCATGTCTGCAAACGGTTAGAATTAATTTATTTAGCTGGCGTCAATGGATGGATTCAATGTACACTCTGATATGTTCCAACTATTTTCCAATTGGTGTCAAGTATTTTCGGAGGGATCTAGCGGAGGTACAACTGGTTTGCACTATGCTAGCACTGTGAGTGACAGGTTCAGGGACCGTGACGCCAGTCAAAAGCCATTGCATGGCAGCCGTCACACACGCTGAAAGTATCCGCTGTTGGTTGTTTTGATGGCAAATTTGACATTGAGACTTAAACTGATAGGTTTTCTTTTGCTAAATACACAGTAGTTTCATCCTATGGGGGGAATAACATTTGGTGTTGAGTTTAAGGATTGCTATGAATTTTACTACAGACCTATGGCCTAATCATAATCTTCTTTGCTATTGTCTCGACAGATACGAAGACTGAGTAATCATGTGTGCCATGGTCAAGTGACCAAGTGTGTAATTGGGATTTCACATAACTTACCTTGCTGAAGCTTCTGTATTTGCTTATTGAGGTCGTCTTTATCTCTACGATTAACGTCAATGTCACGGATGAATTTCTTGTTCGTATCTTCCAGCTTGAAAAGGAAAAGAAGGATTAACATAATGAATGTTGCGAGAGATGATGCAAAGGTCAGTTGTATGTATTTGTGCTTACAGCAAGAGGTATATTACTTCAACGACTTCAACGATCAATGCTTTTAACGACAGAATCAATAGAATCAAAGACTAAATAGATTTTCAAAAAGAAACCATGGATTTATTCCTTGTTAAATCAGGGCTTATCATACATACATATCAAGAGTTTAGGCTCGATAGAGTGACTCTGTATACTCATATTGATTCTAATGAACACTAAAATACATAGACGTAAGGCGCTTGTAACTGTATTCCCCCCCGACATATTAGTCAGGGATGCCAGTTGCGGTCCCGAAAAAAAGTGGAAAATTTGTGCTGGTGCTGCAACCCAGTGGTAGCCATTTATTTGTATGAATGTAGCTCAAATAACAGATTTTTTGTTGTTGAGGAAATGGAAAAAGTGAATTTCCACTAAAAAGTGGAAAACTGGCATCCCTGATTAGTTATAACATCAAGTACTTACATTGTTAATGGAGAAGTCTTTCTTGCTGATCTCCGACTTGTGTCGGGTGATGGCCTCCTTCAGCTCTAGTTCCAGCATGGTCTTCTCCTTCTCGACGTCAGAGAGCTGCTCCTCAGCGATGGAGCGGGCGAGTTGCTCAGAGTCCGCCTTGGCGAGGGCGAGCTGCAGCTGGCCTCCCAGCGTGTCCCGCTCCTTCTCCAGGGACTTGTACTCCGCCTCCGTGTCGGCGAACTGCCGGATCTTCTCCTCCAGCTCCTCCTTCAGCTCCCGTATCTGCGACTTGTATAACGTCTGGTAAGGAGACGGACAGGGTATATATTATTGGGTGTTAAAAGAGTGGTTGATTTTGACATGAATTATGATTCGCAGCTAAGCTTACTTCTCATTAAGCTAAACCTTGCTCGGGTCTTTTGTATTTCAAAGATTTTTAGCTAAGTGGGATGTGTAAGCATAATATTTATTCCACGAGGTTTTCGATCCAATCATTTCAGACTAGGTTCTAACGTGATGTTGAACAGAGTAGAGTCTATAAGCTACCCAGTTCAACCCACTTTGTTAGGAAAAAGGAACTATGGAATAACAAATATAATAATAGATGGATTCATTTCACGTTATCAAATGCCATGTACGTTGCAAACATGTAGAAGTGTTAATGGCTGTTACTCACAGAGAAGTAATTTTCCGCTTCTAGTTGCTCCTGAAGCTCCTTCATTTGGTTGTCGTTGACATTTAAGTCCCTAAAAGTAGTATGACCAATGTTTAAGACCATAAGAGACACATTAGATCAGTTGGATAAGAAATATGTGGACACATTTTTCAGACGGAATTTGCTCCCTCTCAGAGACCGAGAAAACATGGAAAACACATCTGTGTCAGCATTAAGATTGGGTCTGTGGAGAGGTTTATTGGCTTAAATGAGGTTAACTTAATATCTTTTTTGCTTTACAAGTGGAAAAAAGAATTTCATATAATGAAGATAAAAAAACTGGATTCCCTTGGAAAAGTGGAAATCTGCCATTTCTGCTATACCAGCATGGTAATTAGGTTACAAGTGGTATAAAAGATAAATATATCAATAATGAAAATATTTATATCCAAAGCCATATTGAGCGATGGAAACATAGCGACATAAAAATACACCATTTCTAATATACTCCTGTATGATCAACTCACTCTTTGAGTCGCCGCATTTCTGCATCTAAAGACTTCTTCATGTCCAGCGCATCCTTGACTTCCTGCAATGACAACCGTGTGGAGACAGTGGTGAATCTGAATACAGTTACTGTCACATTTGATAAAATAAGTTTATCAATTCTTTATGATAAAAAAAGAAAACTTTCTGATATGAATAATTTACCTGACGAAGAAGTGGGCGACATATTTCATTATTTCTACAACCAGTAAAACATACTAATCATGTAATTAGACTGGGAAGCGTACCTGACTAAGCTGTTGTTCCTGTGCTTTGTGCTGAGAGATGAGAGTAGTGTTATTTTTCAGTTCAGACTGCAGTTGGGATTTTTGCGACGCTTCTGTATCTAGCTGAGACGAGAAATGCTTGACCTGAAAGCGAAACAGCAAAGTAGGTTATATCAGCAAAGACCTAATCAAATATCCAACACCACGCGATCCTCCATAAAATGACTAATATTCTTCGTCTGCACCTATGTATTGGGAAAGAGGCAGCCTCTTAGCAGCAACTCGACAAAGGTCTACACTATAGCTTCAAAGTCAACTGTTTAAGAAATATTAAATAACGTACTTGGTGTTGAGCACTCCTATTTAAGATACAAGTTATAGGTGTTCCTATCCACTATTTTTTCCCCAAAAATACCACAACAAAGTTATGCCCACCTTCTGCTTTTCTTCAGCGAGTGTAGACTTGAGGTCGTCAACCTGTTTGCGGAGCTGACTGATGTCCACTGTCAAGTTGTTGTTCATCTTTTCTGTCTCCAGCAGTTTCTCTTCCGCCCGGGCCCGCTCCTGGCGCTCATAATCTGCTCTTGCTTGGATCTCTGCATTACAAGTTATATCAATAGTATCTTTGTGGATTATGTGCACTGCTTCTATGAAATAAATACTATTTGTAAAGTACATCTGACAGTTTAACACTAGTACCTAAAAACATAACAGCTGTACATTTTCACAAATACGTGATTGACAAAGGAGACTATCACGAGTAATTGCGCTACATAGATAATAATTGGGTAGGTAAAATGTGAGCTTTAAAAAAAATCAATTGAAAATTACATAGGTTTATGGACTCATCAAAATAATCTTTTCCTCTACAGTTAGATTTACACAGGAAACTTGTGCAAAATTTATCAAGGACAACAATCTGTTTTTTTATTTGCGTTTGCTATGGATCCAATAGTCACTGAATGAGATCCTGGGAATACCCTTTTCATAGGAGATGACACTGACCTTTGGTGGCCTCGAGGTTGGCCTCCTCTGTGGACAGCAGGATGTGTTTCTTATCGGCGTTGAACTTGGCGATCGTTTCCTTGTGGCTGATGACCTCCTGGTCGTACTTGGTCATGTAGGTCTTCAGCTCCAGCTCGATGTTCGCCTTACTCTGTCATATCAAACAGGCATCAATATCAAAAATTCTGTAAACAATTCCCAAGACAACGTAAGTGCCACATACATTCGCAAGTACGCACGAATGGGTTCCGAGTTCTCACGTATTTCGAAACCAGGCCCTTAATCTAGACAGTATTTCCATAAGTATATACATACATGTATATTGTGCTCAAATCAAGGGTACTTGCTGACAGGAATATATTTCGATTTAATATTTCTGTCTTTTGCATTGTTCTGTAGCGTAATTAACCATAAACGCCGAGTGGAATATTTTAGGACTAGGTCGTTATCGCGGTGCCTGGTGTTGGATTTATAAACCAATCGTAAGGAATTTTATATATATGGTTCTGCTCTTAGAAACTTTTCTCTCGTTAAGTATACATCAGTATGGTTCCGAATCGTGAAGTTACGAATGTTTAAAGATGCTCTGCTGACCTTTTCAAAGGCAATAATGTTTTGCTGGAGACGTTCATTGTCTAGTTGAAGCTGGTGTTCGTGGTCCTTTAGTCGTGTCACCTCTCCCTGCAGCGAACGGTTCCGGCCTGTGGAAATACAATACATGTTAGACTTGTATCTGACGTAGCCCCATCTTACTATTGGAATTGTATCTGGATATTTATAGGGATAGTTACCTGGTTCTCAAACCATCCTTGGATTTACTCACTGTACAATTATCACGTCCAAGACTTTCCATTTCATAATTTCTTGTGCCATAACAATCTTTTAATCAGTCTTTCAGCGGTAATTAAGCTATTTTATTGTTGCTGATTAACTCAGTTAAATCTGAGAGATACTTTTGTTAAATAAAAAACTTTTTTTTTTTAAATGTGTTCTTTTTTCAACACTTTTGTATTTTTTAGCCTAGTGGTTTTTAGTTGCTGCTGGATACTCACTCTGCAGGTCAGAGATGTGGTCGGAGCCCGATGTGCGAGCGTTCCGTTCCTCATCTAATGACGCCTGCAGTGCCAGGTTCCGCTTCTCCAGGGCCACTTTAGACGACACTTGTTCCTGATACTTCTCATGTAACTCGTTGTAGCTCGACTCGGCCGTGTTGTATCGCTGTGTCAATTCATACATGGATTACTCAATGCTTCCTTTCTTTAGTTAATATTTTATCAAAGTAAAGATAAAGCACTCTAGAAAGTATTTTTATATGGTCATTCTACAATTTTCTGTTATAATGCATCTACTAGACCATAGATGTACTCTGCTATCCGACTGAATGATGGACCGATGCTTTCTTAGAACTGACTGCAAGTAGCATCCTACTGGCTGTTCTGTAACTGGCTACTGCTTTTCGTTTATGGATATACAAACCTACTGCCAGTTGTCATACTATAAATAAATCAAGGTGCCAAGAGAGAATTGGTCTGGCTGCTATACGGAGAATAATGGTGGTCATGGATTATCCTGTTAAAATTCCACACGTGTATTTTCTATGTTTTATAAATATGATCTACTTTACAGAAAGAAAATAATCTTCACTGGAGATTCTTTCTCACCTGTTGCAGATCTCGAACATTTTGTTTGTATTTAGTTGTAAGGTCCATCTCCGTTCGTAACTTCTCGTTCAGTTCTTGCACCTAAAAATAAAATGGGAAAACCAATCATTTCATGATTTAAAGATTATCCTTTCCTTTTATTCATGCTAGGTTGAATCAGACTTGGGAGTCCGCAGTTAAAATTAGGTTATCGAGCACATTTCCGTTCATAAAGTGTGATCCCTTTAGAATACATAAAACCTTCACTACATATCACGTCGGGAAAAAAGAGAGACGATGATAGAATCTCTATACTCGTGCATCTAGAAAATAGCAATAGATTAAATACGTAGCAAAGATATTTTATTCAGCAATTATGTATTCTGTCGTGATATCAAGGTTGTATTGTGTAGACCTAACAGAGCAGTATAGTAGCTATCTAGATTTTCCTTGTTTACAACACACACCTGTTTCTCGAAATGAATGGCCTTCTCGTTGGACTGCTGAGTATTGGAGCTGATTTCTTTGCGAGCGTTAATTTCTTGTTGGAGTGACTCCTCCGAGTCTTTGAGTCGGTCCTCCGTCTTCCGCCGTAGGTCCGACTCGCACTCCAGTCGGCGCTGGACCTGAAGAGCAATGAATTAACAAACTTTTTAAAGTAATTAGAAGTGGCATGGTCACTTTTAAAGCCTGATGAAGCTAATTGAATATTAGCGAAATCTTGTGACACCTCTTGATACACTCCACCTACCAACCTATGTAATACTTGGTTCAATAACAACCACCTTCAAGAAATTTACTGTCTGTTCCTTTTTGTGATCGTCAGCTTACTTGAATTTTAAAAGCAACGCTTGTCCGATTTGTATTATTTATGTTGAGCACAAAATTTATCATCTGGTACCATAGAACATAATAACCACCGAGAGTAAGAATAAAGACACCCCCAAAACAATATAAAAACCATCTAGAATAGATAACCAAACGAGGGAACGTGCTTTTGTTTAGGTCACCATGTCAATTATCCCCCACCCACTCAGACAGAGTGGGGATGAGTTGTGTGGATCCTCTATGTTCCCTCCAGTTCGTGAGGTAGAAATACTGGTGTTATTCTACCCCCCCCCCCCCCCCTCCCGCACATATCTCCTTGTGAGTCTTTGGGTTTTCACTTTTACTTCTGCCTTCCATTCCAAGATTTAAGGAAAATATCTTTATTGCTTAAGACCTCATGGAATGCCCCTTGTAACTTATGTTTTGCCACGTACTTGTATAAAGGTGCGTGGTTTTGCTTACTATTTGGTCGTTAACTGTATTTTGCCTAGCTGTAATGCCCACGGGAAGGATCAGACAATGCCAACTCACCTCCTTCAGGTCGTGCTTGATGAGCGCAATATTCCGTTCAAACTCCATCCGCTCCCGGCGCAGGTTTCCTTCCTCGTTGGACACGCGTTCAAAGTCTTTTAATGTCGTTCTAAAAAAGAGAGCCCAGCACCATGTAGAAATTGTCGTATGATGGGAAATTGTTAAAATTGAGAAAATATACTGGCGTTGGTTATGATTACATAACAGTGCATAAACAGGACAGTGACTGAGGTAAATTCCGACACTATTTATTCTTATGTATATTATACTGCATTCTTAAACTTTTTGTATTCCCATCATTCCATCAGATCTGATGTCTAAGGCATGATACATATGGAAGAAGAGAGTGACACTCGAGTGTCCCTCTTTAATCACCAAATTACTAATTACAGGGATATCAGTTGGAGTTATGAAAAAAATAGTGGAAATATTCTTTATGTGGAATTTACTGCTTCGCAGAGATTGAAACAACATGGAAAACACATCTTCATTAGCCATGGTCTGGGGCTGAGGTATGTTAGAGGGTTTAAACCACTCTTTATTAGTATGAAAAAGGCCCAATTTGTTTTACACAAATAAATGACTTTATGAACAAAAATGTGAACAAGGATTTCCTTGGAAAATAGGATAACTGCAATCTCTGCAATAGACTGGTTTTTATTGAAATCCCACCGCCCTAGAGTGATCCCACCATCAAAAACAATCATCCGCTAATGTATTGTAATGGCATTATAATACATGTATACTGTTTCCGTTCTCGCATATTTGAGACCACCCGCTTCTACTGTGCTCTTATTTGTCATGTATTTGTTTCAAGCTACTGCTGATGATAATGTAGATAATATATGAATGTACATATTTGATACATACACATATTTGCGCTCGATACTCTCCTTGGCGGACTGCAGGGAGCGTATCTCATCCTCCAATTGCCGCACGTTGGATGACACATCATTAACCTGAAGCACCAGAGCAAGACGAAATTAGGCACACAGCCAGATGCCCACCCAGCTTAGTCGCAAATTCCTCTTATATAACACTTTTTACTACACTCATTAGTTAGGAATGGTTAATCGGGTAATTCACGATCGTCGCATAGAGGGCGTTATTTCATTTTGTGTGTAGGAGTGGGAAATCGTACATTTATCAACAAATATCACTCCGATTGTTTCCATCCAATAATGCAAAATGTATAGTTTCCTCTTTGTATATCATGCGATTGGAATATTGTAAGAAATCTATATCAGTGTTCATACATCTGTAAGGGCTGCCGCTATCTAACTAGTCTTAAATTTTGGAAACAGTTAATATTATTTAATTCCGCGAAAGTATGTCATATCGGCAATGATTGCTGTGGCCAAAGGTTTAGGAGTGGCACCCCTCTTATTATGCAGTTGTTAGAACCTACCGAGTCTGTGCCATGACCTATCACATTACGTGGTCGCGTTCCCTGAAATGACACACAAGTTATGAGTATCAACTTTATCCTTTAACATAACAATTTGAGGACAGGACTCGCCCCACATTTAAACCTGGTAACGAACCTGATATATGTCTCACACACACAAATTCTGTATCAACTACATGTATACCAGTAACTCCAACATAAAACACGATGATCAGGCTTTGTTGAAGGTAAAACACCCTTTCTTTCCTGTTCGTAGTTCCTTGTGAGGTTATCCCGTCTCCCCCCGCAAGAAACAGTGCTGATCACACTGGAGGACAAGGTCTATTTAGATTGTCAACAGAATGACTGTATCACGGATTTCAAAGTCCTAGTAAAGGAGATATAGAGAGCAGTCTCCAGATATTTTCCTATATGAAATCGGTATGAAAAGACACTCTACTAGATACCATGAAGCTGAAATTTGAGAAACGGTATACACTCTCAAAATTGTATTATTTCCTAGGACGTAAAAGGAATTTATTACTTCCATGAAAAAAGCAAAATTAAACAGATATTTTAAGCCAGAATTTCATCTCAAACTAAATACGTCAGTATTTGAAATGTAGAAAATAAATTCCATAACCATAACTGTGTTTTCAAAAGGAGCATATAGAGAGAAGTCTCTGTTAAAAATAAGAAAAGTCAAAATGCACATTAATATACGATATTATGTGCTGGCAATGCACCAAAATCGGTTATTGTCCTTGTGCTCTATTCTTACTCATACTGGAACATGCGGTAAGTTTTTACATCAAACATTTTGTTGCAATTACTTCACATACCACACATCACCAAGGGTCTACGGATACCAGGGTAGATGAAGGTATGTCATATCTATAGCATGCTGGGCTAGAAGTTGAGATTAAACCATATGTCTTCGTTTTCTATCATTGAAAAACTGGCTCAATATATGATCAGTTCCATCCATTAGAAATTCCTATCCCAAAGGGCTTTTCAATATTCCAGATGGGAATACAATGATTCATTATTCTTTTTAGTCGGCCCAGAAATGCGTCTAGGAAATTCCAGAAAAGTTTACTTTGATACATTTTTCCAGTTCTGAAAACCGACAACATATGCTGGACGTTTGGTCGGTTTGTGGTATTCCTCCCAACATTTTTCCAGATTCTATGAAGATATACTTCTTTGTGATCTAATTCGATTTTATACATAGATACCCTAGGATTGTTTGAAATATTTCTTAAATTTTGGTGTGGTGTAGAAAGTCATATGAGGTTAGTTGGCTTCTTTCAATGGACGTTGTTTGTTCTGTGTTGGGTTATGAAAAATCCATTCAGTCTAGCGGATTCACCTACTCCAACACTGAATTCAGACGCTAATGTTCAAGCCCAGACATGTTATATTAATCAGCAGACAGACCAGACATACAGAAAGGTTGTAACAAGTTAAACAATGAAGGTAAATTACTGGAAACGGACGTAAATATCGGGAAGTTGTTCCCCTGAGGTATATATTTTCAATGCGATTTCACAATGCTGTTAGTTTTCGGATTCATACGGCCATCTGTATTAAAACATAACCACTTGTGATGTATCGATTATCTAAAGTACATTGTAAAATATTAAAAGGCACGATAACAGGAACATTTTAACAGCATTCTGGTGTCGAAGAATTACGAATGTGCAGAAATACCACTTACATCAACCTGTATAGTTTGTAGGCCAAAGAAGCGATGAAATATTGTTATAATCAGATCTAAAGATATGCATATCACAGAAAAAAGGAATCTCAACATTGATTGGTAATCTTTTCTATGAGTAACTTTTATCTTTAGTAGTTTTACATCTACGTTCGGAATTTCATCCTTTGGGGCAAGGCGTCTATCTGTCTCTCCTCTTCCTAAAAGGGTCAAACTTCAATGGAAACACTAAACATTTACGCTAATTTGGGTAGCTGGGGTGAACAATCTATCTGGATGTGAATTACGATTACATCTCCAACAACGGTAGAACCAACGACAATTAAGGGAAACACGGCAATTGGTTGTCTATTTTAAATCCGTTTTATTTGTAGATTAAAGGGAATTACTTCCTTAGCAGAGTTTGTCACTGATTAATTTAACGTACCTCTTTCCTCACTGCTGACCTGCTACGCAGATTAAAGTACAAACTGGGACGTTATGGTCACTTTGTGGGTTAAAATGAAAAATCTGATTACGAGTTAAGATACAAAAATAAAAAATTGTTTACCCGGTAATTATTTTTCACAGATCTAGCTCAATCGCAACAAAATGATATAACAAAGTGTCTTCTATTGATTTCTTTATTAAGTACCTGATCTGTTCTTAGAGAAACTAACCTTATTTAACACAATATGAATTATCATTGACTTTTTCACTGGTCATGTCGCAATATTAATCAACAAAGGCAATGCCTTTTGTATAAGTAGAGGATACAGAATCATGCTTAGAATAAGGTCAATGCTTTCGGTCGTAGGCATAAGTGCAGGTAGACTTTGAAAGTAAAATTGTCACCAGGAATGCACAAAGCGTTCCGCAGGAAGCCAATGGCTTTCTCGGAATTTTTTAAACATTCTTCAATGACCGATACAAGACGCACGTCAACAAGTACATTGGAAATGGGATCTTCGCTAGGGTAGGTGCGATTCTTATGGTCCGCTTTCAAAGGGAACGATGCTGTTGGATTAGCCCCGCGCTTGTATTAGTACCCCGCCCCCCGCCGCATGGACTACGCCATTGGGTAACCTATCAGCATAGAGTGGGAGGTTGGGGCAGCAGTAAATTTAACCATCTGGAATTTAGCCATATAGATATAAAGATGGCTAATTTCAGGATCAAATCTGGTGCTTTTATACCGTGAGAGATGGCAGGGGGAAGGACTGAGAGACGCCCACCCCGCCAGACGTCGCTGAGGGTAGGAATGGAGAGTAAGGGGTGTCAGTCACACTCACCTCGTCCTCGGCGCCCGTCAGCGTGTTCATCAACGTCCTACAGGACAAACGGGTAGAAAATAATCTCAGATAATAGTCTATACCATAGAGTACATCAGCATGTTACATAATATAGTATCAATCAAGGAACATCAACAGAAAGACGATCGGTATCATAGTATACAGCAAATTGTACTGGCACCATACAATTTGACACAATACTTTATACTATCGAGTCCGTTCGAGTATACGCCCAGAAGCCGTTAATACAATAATAAGGCATGTCATAGTATAAACATGTATGTATATCAATACATCAGACTATAGACTGTGTCAAACAATATACCAAAACACCATTTTGGGCATACTGCTACCATCTAAAATATAAAAATATATCTCATTTCTATCTAACACCTCCTCCGATTTTTCTTTATCATTGTGCATCAGCTATGGATTTAAGTTCGAGTACAAATCTTCTAAACACAGTTATGAAATTTCTCGACAGAATTACAAAGAACAAAGTTGTACGGCACTGGTAAAATTACAGCAGAATCATAAAATGTGTGCTTTGGTACGTACTGGAAGGTTTTGTTGTAGGTGAAACCAATGAAGGGTAGGTGGTTTCCAGCGAAAGCTTTGGGCACGGGGAAGGTTTCTTCTGGCCCATCGTCCTTCTCGATATTGTCAAAGTTACTTGTGTCGTCATCTCCGTGTAGCTCCGGTACCACAGGCGGCACGGCTGAGTGAAGAGAAAGGCGAGTTGTACAACGGGAAACATAGTCACTTATGTATTTTACTCTCCTGTCAACTCTACAACTAATACATAAATAATAATCAGGAGCTATATCAAATTTTATTAAAAATTAATTCCTGGAATACCAAACTCAATTTTTGAGCGCAGCGTCTATATGTAAAAGTAAATGGCAAGCGGTTAGAGGAGGGTTATAGGCGCTAAAAGTAAATAGATCAACTAACAGAATACAATGCGAACAAATACGCGCCGAGCAAACTTACTTTGTCGAATGTTTCCCCAGTTCCACTGGTCGTTTATAAAGAACTGATGCCCTTTTATTTCGTCAATGTTTTTACTCCCTAACCGCACAGATCTGCAATATCAAGGAATATGTTTTAGGCTTGAACTTATTCAGGTAATTTTCCAAATTGGCAAAACTACCCCTCCCTTTCTAATAATCAACACCTTCGTTCAATTCTTCTTAGTAAAATATTACGTAAGACGTCAGAGAATGACAAGATTTCCAAATCATTTCCAGTAGTGAGAATAGAAATCCCGTTCAGTTCGAATTATAAGGACCCTCTTGAATCATTAAGCACTTGCCTGTCTGCGAGGAAGCCACAGATTAATCTCTTAGCGTTGGATGATATTTCTATGTCGTCGGGGAAGGCAAGCTGGTTTTTGTGATCCATGATTTTACCATAGGTACCCACGAGCGAGTCGGCGTAGAACGGCGTGTCGCCTATAAAAAGGCAGATACATGATTATTAAATTTCCCTTACTTCTGTACCTCTATTGTGATGAGCGATGAAGTATAATATCTCACTAGTTGATACAAAATAAACATTTTCAATAGATAATAAGTAGTTTTGGCCTGTAGTGTTTTATATGATACACGTGTTGTTTATTGAATAAAATAGATGAACTTGGAAAGGTTCCTCACTGGAAACACCATACATGTACATGTATTTGAATTAGTGTAGGACTTTTCAAAGGAGACTGCCTTAGGTGGATTTTTATGGCTACTTCTATGCTATGCTCAGGTTTTACGAATGGGGTTGGGTAAAACGGCTGAAATCTGAGAGTCACCGTAATGGGAGACCAAGAAATTAGTGTTTGTCTATAGCAGGGCACTAGCAACGTGTTTTCCCCATCCTAACCATTGATAGGGCTGGAAAAGTTCAGTGCAAAGAGTGCACTTCGTGAGATGTGCACATTCTCAACCTGTTAGCTGATAGTTTAGGTTGAACAAAGCAGGTCTTTACTGAGGCTCAACACCCAGTTCAGGAATTTATGGATCTTTAAGGTGACCTATGAAAGTTACTGGCATATTTGGGTAAGAATTGTTGCTTCATTACTAAAATCTGCCTTAATCAGATGAAGTATCTAAATTGAAAAAGTTGAGGACATGGTCTTGCCATAGGCTAACGGTTAAAAATCAACTGAAAGGTAGAAGTCAGTAAATCCTGATGCTTAATGATTGTGTTGTGACTTACTCAATTGGGTCTACAATAGATCCCTTGTAAAACTAACGCAGTAACTTACCGACAAGCATCTCGTAAAGGAAGACGCCCACGGACCACCAGTCACACTCTCGACCATAGTAGCCATCCCCACCTTGCGACTTGAGCACTTCGGGTGAGATGTAGTCAGGTGTGCCGACTGCTGTGTCTGAGCGCACCATGCCATCCTGAATCACACACAAGTAGATATTAAAACGGATATCTAGAGGAAATCACATATAACTTTTACGCTGAATGCAAATAATATATTTACTGGAATGAATTACGACTCCTGCAATGTTGGATGGTAAAGAGACAACCTAGTCTTAAATCAATACATATGTGTGCTCATCATATGTATCTATAATTTTGCTCAATGTCGATGTGATGTAAAACAGTTTAGCGTCATTGCCCATGCATCAGCTTAGACAGAAATCCATATGGTAATTTCTGTTTCTGGGGGGATCTTTCCTCGTGAGAGATGTTCTGTTTGAATATGGTAAATGCTACTTGGTTGTGTCGATGACTGTGTCTTATCACAAAATGGTATACTCTAACGATGCTGTATCAGTATTATTCTTTATACCGGAGTCTATTCCATGATCTATGCATTGATTAACTCATTAGATTACAGCAAGGTCTTGTTGACGCGTTATCATGATTGGTAATAACTAAACTTATACCAAGTCATATTCTAAGAGTGTTTTATATGATACACGTGATATAAGTGTACTTACTTTATCCATTCTCATACAGGTACCGAAGTCAGCTAGTTTTAAGTGCCCTTGTGCGTCTAGCAACATGTTGTCAGGTTTCACATCCCTGTGAATAAAGGCGAAATTTAAGATATCTATTTCTCATATATCATATAACTCTGACATTTACCGTCTTGCACGACTTAGATAGGCGTTAAGATGACAAGTATGATTCTTGATACACCTCTACCGTTTTTAAAATGATGAACTCTATATCACTCAGAAAAATATGACAACAGTCTTATAAGCATGAGTAATAGAACTGAAAGCTACATCTTTCCAAGAATAAGAAGCCAGGAATTAGTAAAAAATATTTCTTTAATTAATTTGTCCCTTTTTATTAGGGTTCTAATAATGGCAGAGAGCCAAGAGTTTTATCATTATACTGTTCATTTTTAAGATAGCCTCGGTCTACTCTCTCATATTACGCAAAAAAAGAATATTTAGAACCACTTTGTACCTGTGAACGAAGCCCATGTTGTGGATAGCCTCAAGTGCAAGCACAACCTCGGCGCAGTAGAACTTGGCCCACTTCTCGGGTACGTCGTAGTTACCCATGAGGTTGACCAGGTCTCCGCCTGGCATGTAGTCCATCACCATGTAGAGGAAACGTGCATCTTGGAATGCGTAATGTAACTGGGAAAGAAAAAGACAGGGCAATCGTTAGTTACACAGTTAATAATTACACTCGTGCTAACAACTGATTCCTTCAGATGCTACAGAGTTAAAAGAAAAACATGGATGGGGTTCTGATGCGCATTATGCTTCAAGACAATTAAAGTGAAATATGCCCCAAAACCATACTACTCGTCGACATGCCCAATAATTCCCCATCTCGTTGGTTCTAGTTATACCTCAGTAAATAATGCATTTTCCGTGTACATGTCCTTGTGATTTTCTATTGTGGAGTTCAAAATTATATCCTTCAATTTGCATAATGACAATCTGTTTATAGAATAAAGAGGCCCAGTACAAGTCGCACAGGTTAAGGATTTATAATGACATCTATACACCTGTATTAGGTAAAAGGTCCACAGAGTTGAGAAGTATTCTTTAAATAGATCTCAACAATCGTACATTTTTTAAGAATCATTCTCCCCTTACCTCCTCTTCCTTCTTATAAATAACTGGCCCAGAAAGCCAAAATGGTAAGATCAATATTATTGAGTGAGGCGGTTTGGAGGTGAATCACAATGACTCATGTGCCAACTCAGAACCTGCTCTACTGATGGTAACCCTGATGAGTGTTTTACAGGCTAAAAGCAGGAAGCTTCTCAGTGCAAAACGGTGCATCATCTTTTATTAGTGCCTAGTATTAAAGGTTGTATGGGTACAAGGCTGTGTTGGATCATCGTCAAATAATAGTATGACCAGAAAGGGCAACACGCCGATAGCATATTTTACGGTAGAAAATGTTCATATTTCTTTAGCCGGAATTCGCAATACATCCTAACATGGGAAACGAGGTAACGATTTATGTATGCTTAGTACTCTAAATGAACTCGACAAAAGGTTGGTAGAGATGTAAAATTGTATTTCACCTCCAAGGGTATATACAAACATGCCTTACCTGGATGATCCATTCACTATTAGCGTTGGCCATGATTTCTCGTTCTTCCCAGAAGAAAGCCGAATCGGAGCGTTTGATCTGTAGTATAAATGAAAGGTATTAGAATTAGAGCAAGAAGGAATGGATAATAAAGATGCAGAAAACTAAAGAGGTTCAATTAAACAGTATTTATTAAGTCACTTGGTAATATCCTATAACGAAATGCGTACTTCTATTTGGAGGAATAATTCTATACGTCAGGGATGTCAGTCGGGGTCATGAAAAACAGAGGAATTATGTTTCATGTGGAATTTACTGCCTCAGCGAGACTGAGAAAACATGAAAAACACATCGTTATTGGCCATAGAATGGGGCTGGGATGTGTGGGAAGGTTTGTACCACAGTCTATCGGTCTGTATGAGGCCCAATTTACTCTCTCTTTGTTTACACCAGGGAAAAAAAAGGAAAACTGCCATCTCTGAATACGTTTTTTTTCTTATGACAACAGGCGATAAGATTGTTGTGCTAGCCATATTTACCATCTCAAATTTGCTTAGCATTTTCATCGCGTAGACTTGCTTGGTAGACCTATGACGAACCTGGAATAAGATGATTCAAATGTAATGATTCTCATATAGGACGACAGCCATCAAGTTTAGGTACGACATAGTATCAATGAAATCATAACAGTGCATAGTAATCCATATCTTTCCCAAATCAACACTCATAATTTGTTTCCAGTAGCTTAAACGATATCCAGTTGCTTAAACGATTACAGAATCTACTTGTCTAATCCTTAGAAGAAGTTATATTATATGTCATAATAGCCCATCACAGGTCCTTTTTACGGGTGACACAGAGTCAACCCTGGTTCCAACATATCTGGTAGATATCAACACGCTTTGGGAGTAAGGTTTTCATCGAGTGTGTTGCAAGTATCAATAGGGTAACTCTTAATTCCTAAATCAGGGAACCCCTTTTTAAAAAATATATGAATATCTCGGTATATATAGATTTTACTTCCTAGTGCCTACTGCATGCTGTTGCCTTTCAAATCAGCCATATTGTGATAACATGGAACAAGTTTTAGGGGTAGAAATATGTCCACAAAGGAGTTCTGAAAAATGAGTCTATGACCACAAAGTCAAGTCTACAGTGGAATGAGATTTTTTTAATCAAAATTCGAAGTCAAAATACGAATTACGAATACTGCAGGATGTATATTGACATAAAACATTCTAAAAAAGAAATCATATTCCTATCCGTACTTAGTCGGCTGCAAAAAACACAAAAAAAATCTGGTCAGCTCAGCCAGTGACACAGTAAGCAGGGGAATACAATAGGCTATAGGGAGCAGAGCCATTGTTAGTTGATAAAGGAGTCACCAGATGGCCAACAGTAGTATCTGTGGATGGCGCCCCCATTCAGGGGACAGAACTTGTATTGTGGCTCTTTGTTCTTATGAAATTCAACTGACTTTCAAAGTTTTACCGTGGTTCCCTTGTCTCTCTATACCCATCCCAGAGAATGATAACCTGAAGATGAATCCCAGGACATGATTTTTCTCACATACTAGCGACTTTGTTGTTAGAGCCTATGGACACGTTATCTGGTGACTATTGGCCACACTACAGGCTATAATAGCCTGGTTCCCCGGGTATCTGTTAGAGGCATGGTGGAATAGTACAACATTTGATACACGCAGGCAATTTTTGCAATGACACATCTGTGTTCAGCTTTATGGATCGACACCAGCGAAAGGAATTGATCTCATTGCTTTCTCTCAAGGAAAGGAGATCAGAGAACTACCGTTATAAATTATGTTTTCAGTATGTCAAGAAATGAATCCTAAGAATAGAAGTACATAAGAGTAGAGAAATACAAAAGAAAATAGCAGGTTTAAGTTTAGCACTACACAAGAATCTCACTCTCGTGGCCCTTCAGTCTCCAGGCTTATGTCTGGTTCACTATGCGGGAGGAACTCCAAGCAGATTCGACAGAATTTACAGGTTTTATATGTGGCAGGTAATACACATGTGAGAAAGACTAGAATTGTAAGAGTGACCTATAATGACAAACTTACAATAACACCTCCAGTAGTGAAAAACAGCAACTTTTTCACCTCTAACTGTGGGGAACACCTATTCGGGGACAAAATGGCCGTAACTAGGGAGCATTGCCTATATGCCCTATAGCAATACTGAATAGACAGTGACACCAGCAGTCCATCTGCTAATAATCTAATCAATTAAGCGGAGTCAAGTGTGTGTCCTATGGACAGCGGCCAGCGAAGTGTGACAGATAGGATGTTCGACTAGCTACATGAGAGAAATTAACATTCAAATCCGAACATCTAGTTACAAACAGAAAGAAAACTTCATGGCGCCACAGTGGGATCACATTATCTCCATGGGGATTAGTCAACTATGCATGAGTATACGTTACGCCTATGGGGTTAGGATCTCCTTGAGAGAGCCGAGTGCACTGACGATAGTGAACGACCCAAGGTTGATAACCCCCTGAAGCGCGGCTTTAGGGGGTATATGGCCTCTGCAATGAGATGTGGAGTACATCCGACCAGACGATACACTGTCAAACATTATTATCAGTACGCTCCTGCTGATACTGCAGCACACGGTTACTTACCAATTGAACCTCGCCAAAGGCACCCCTTCCGATGACTTTGATCATATGAAAGTCGTCTGCTTTCATACGCGTGTTGTTGATGACAACAACTGGTTTTTCATCTGAAATTATAAAGCAGTTACACATGACTTACATATTATGATAAAGCACAGTTATGTTGACAGACACAGGTGTAATATGTTTCCTATAACAAAACATATAATTGTTAGTGTAAATGAATGTTTGAGGCATGTAATGGATAACTTATTAAAAAAAATTGCTTCTGATCGACTGTGGTGGTTTCGGATGGTACCAAATTGTGCGGTGAGGAAAGTGAAGGCTAAGAATTTGTGTGGTTCTTTCTAAGTACAGCATTAATAAAATTTTATAAGAAATCGGTGATTCAAAGTCAAAATTTCCCATTTCATACTTACATGAATCAATAAGTTATAGATTTTTTCATAAATAGAAAATATAGAATCTGGAAGATAGGAAGCCCGGACAAGTATATGGCCCTTTCGTTGTTTTCCCTTAAGGGAATTATCAAAAGCGGAGATCTGGAAAGAGACTACACCTAAGCTTTTACCTCTCCCTCTATAAATACCTTCTGTCGACCAGGTGAGAGAATTCTTGAATGTGGCTCCTAAAAGCCATATAAAAGATCAGGTCGAACAAGGAAGCACCAGCAAACCCCAACCTCCGCCCCAGGGAAAGAAAATACGAGATAGAGAGGGAGAAGAAACCGAGTATGATGGAAATCGAATTATGATATATTTGCAATATTGGTTTTAGGGTCTTTAACACCAATTAAAGAAATGACTCCCAATTAAAGGAGGGTAAGCCTTGGACCAGAGAATAAGCAGAGAATATGAAGAAGTTTCTCATAGTTCACAAATATTCGGAAGAGTCGTTGACGATTTTATGATAGGTCAGAGATAATTGGACAAATACGCATGTGTGAATCTTAAGGTACCTCGCTGGCCACGGTGTGAGACTATAGTAGGAACGCATTTTGTAATCCTTGATATTTGTTGATATTTTTCCTACGGAGGTGCGGTAGTGAACCACTCCATAACCATGCTTTCGATAGAAATCTTCAATGTAAATATATATCCCCACTGGTAATGTATGGACCATCCCATTCAGTGCCAGATCTAAGAAATGAAGTCGGTCGAACACTACAATAATCCTTGTGTATATGCGGTAATCATACTTACATCTTAAGAGGAAGTTGTCCACGTTTTTATTTCTCCGAATCGCCGGGAAACTACAGTCATCCACCAGTGCTTGGAGACTGTCCTGTAAACACATAAAACAAACTACGTTAATTTGAGGAATTAATCAACGTCGGAGGGAGACAGTTCTGTGGCAACATTGCTTGGTATATAAAGATGCATACTCTGAGAGGTGATTATCGGCGCCATGGCTAATCCGCTGACACGCCGTTCAATTAAAGGAAAATGATTAATGAATGTATAAAAACCCTGTAGAACGGTGATATAACAACAGCAAATCCTCCCGTGTATGGCTACTTTCACGTTTCGTATATCATCTATCGGTAAAAAAAAATGTCTATGCCAGCGTGTCCTTAATTGTTTGTCATTAACTGTTGTTTTCTCAAAGGCTATGTTATTCTGAGGCGTTTTCAATATGAAGATTACCATTCTTTTTGTACATGCAAAGTAATCCTTAAATTCATGTTATATGCTATACATAGGAATTTTCTTTTCCAGAACATGGCCCCATTCAGAAGAACCTCAAAAGGAGGATGTGGGACATGAATAACTGGAAATATCCTAGATCGTGATGTATAACAGTCTGCCCTTGATAAGATGTCATGGGCAAATATCCCACGGAGAATTATACCACAAAAAACACTCAATTAAACTGTTGCCGGACTCTGAGTAAACAAAACAATGTGTGCTTGTGTAGGGGTTGTTCCTGCTACCGCATTGCCAATAGCTATTACAGCTATAATAGACATCTTTTTTAACCGGAGAGGTCCTCTAGTGTGATACCAAGGAATAATGGTAATAAATAACGTATCGGACAATACTGTTGTTTGATCGTTTGCTTCATTGTTTAATTCATTGACTAACCTATATTTTGAAAACATTCTTTTCTATATAGAGACTCAACTGACGTCTGAGAAGTGAACATATCTTACAATACTGTTGTTTTATCGTTTGCTTCATTGTTTAATGCATTTGTTAACCTACATTTTGAGAACGTTCTTTTTTATATAGAGACTCAACTGACGAGTGAGAAGTAATATATACATGACGGTGGAAGTAGAGTAATAATGAACAAAATTCAGATGTTAGTCAGCTGTGAAACTTTGCCTTGTTACTGGGGCTTGATGTTTGTTTGTAGTTTAACGTCCCAGTAGATCCTGAGGGTATATAGGGACACTATTTAAGTTTTTCACTTTCGTAGACTCATTTCAGTCAGTTCTTTCCAAAGTTTTCAAATATTTTATGAACAAGCAAAGAGATTTTTATCTTTCAAAAACCTAATGATATCTTACATTTCATGTTATTGTGTTTTCCCAGTTCTTTCTTCTATTTTCTTGTTCCCTTTGACAGTTCAGCAGGACATGCTGAACAGTTATAGGCACATTGCATGTTCAGCATATTGGAGGATTTTATCTTTTCAGGAGGTATTCACGTGTAAGCACCGAGTACTCAAGTTAAAACAACACAGATCCTAGATTTGATTAAAGACGATTCAGTGGCAATTGTATATCGATTAAGTTAAAATGGAAATAACTTCATCCCCTGTAACAAATATTATAATGCACGTAACTTCGTCCCCGTATTATGTTTTTCCTGTAAAAAAGAAAATAGGAATTCTGTGGGCGAGGAATGGACATAGTTGATGAGCGGGGACCGGATACAGCCGCTTCCATAACTACCAACTGAGCCATCAGGCGGTTCCTGCATCACCACAACGTTGTGACGCAGTAAAACATGCTTAGGTGCAGGCGCCTACATAGTGGTTACGCAGTACCGTTACGGGTGCGGTGAATTGCATGGTCAACGCCAGCATCCATATTAATCTTCAGAATTTCCATGTGAATCAAGCGGGACTAATGTATTTATTCAACTGACTAGAAATATTGATAGCACACTTTCAGTGTTATGTGATTATGTGCGGTATTATATAGAATACGATGGACATCACTTTCTTCAAATCATAAACTAATAACTGCCTCTAGCGAGGAACAACATTTGTAATACATACATACTGGCGGGACTTTCTATGGAATAAATTCAATCGAAAAGTCCGTATAATATTCACAGCCTATCTGTCATATTAGAATTCATTGCACTGGTTTATCATTGACAACTTAAAAATATGCATTTATCGATTTGAGTACTCCACCGCAGAGCAACCTTACCGGGGTGATACTGAAATTCATAGATCTAATATTTCAATGAATCACAACCCATACATCTGTAAAGAGTGTGTTATCACCATCAATTTCAAGCGTAATAAAATGAAGTATTTGATATCAAATGTTCTGTCACTGCTTCATTCTGTTCTGAGACAAATGAATCAAAACAATTTCAAATATTTTTGAGTTCAGTCATAATTGCGTGGTCTAATTTGGATTTGTTTTGGAATAATTCATTTTGTAAAGAAATCTAACTTAGTAGAATTAAATGTAACAGGATGCAGTAACGGTAGACTCTTTCAATGCCTTTTCATTAGATATCTAGCTTTGTTATCAAAAGCTTCACTTATTTATCTGTTTACCTCCTTTAAGGATTTTCAGTTTATATCATATCTTCATTTCAAGTTTCCACATTCAAACTCTGGGGTTCATGAGTCTTATATAAAGGCGGGTTTTGAGTATTGTAATAATTGATGCCTAGATAGAATCACAACTTTTTAAAGTTTTTCGCAGTTTATATGAAGAGAAAATTGCAGTTTAAAATACTCCTGTTCAGAAGACAGACGCCGATATAGGATATTGATATAAAGCAGGCGGAAAACGACATGTTAGCTGGCGTGCTGCCCAGAACAGCTTATATTCCACTTTGTACACAATAAATTTAATATACAATGTACTGACCTAGTTTCCCTAAAAATCATGTCAAATGTTCTTCGAGTAGTGTTATTGAGACATGAGGCCTAAAGCAAGCGTCTTAATTTCCCCAATCATGATTTTCTTCGCTACATGAGAAATTAAATACTAGTAAGGAAATGCTTATTTTGTTCAATTCAATAATATCGGAATTTCTAGTATCTTTGCACCTGGATTTCTATAGTGACTTCATGTTCCCTTTGTCCCATTCCATACAGACACGTTTAGAAGAGGTATGAGCCAATATTGGTCGATATCGGTAGATCGATCAAATGATTTCGGATTGTGAGAAACAAGACTTATGGTTATTTTATGGATAAAAGCCAACATGATAACGGTTACAGGTGGAATATTCCACAATAGATCACTTGAAACTTTAGTCACTTATCGCTGTGTAGATGTGAAGAATGGTTATACTGATAAGACGTTATAGATTTTACCCCTGACAATCTCAAACTGAACTCTCTTCATACAAATCATAAATAATCTGAGGACGTTATCATAGTTAAGCTTAATGTATCGGATAAGTTAACAGGGGCTTACAACTAGATCTAGAAGGATATCAAATAAATCTGCGTTAACTGAAATACATGGATGAAAATGAATAATGCAGAACACTGCTATTATCATAATGTCTCGACGGTACCTTGCATAATAACTTGCCTTTCACTTATGTTTTCATACTCCCTGTAAGCATATATGGGGTCTACACAAATAACAAATCAGACTCAAGTCGTATTACTATTATCGAATATGTGATTGAAACCATATGATTATACACAATACATAGGTATATAAATATATACAATTTGAATATGGATAATATAATTATAAATAGAATTAATGTAGACATAGCTTAAGTATGTCACCTTTACTTTTATGAATATTAATTTCGGGGACTTTTTTTTTACAAAGGGGTTCTACAACAATAACGGATAAAATACTGTGAATTGTAAAGATTAAATGAATAGATAACAATAAGTAGTGACAACATCCACCATCTTATTTTTTTGACAGGTGTTCTCCATCAGTGTCACTGTAGGCTAGTGTAGCAGACTGGTGACTCATTTAGACCGAACATAACATTAACAATAACTCATAGGATATACAATGAACTATGTTACAACCGGATACTCTACATTTGCACATCTATCTACACTAGGATTAGCCAACACAACATGTCTGTCATGCTTATCTCGTAATTACAAACAAGTGTCAGAGTGGGTCAGAACTGTGGCCTGTCACAAAAACCGGAAGCCAGCCTACGACCGGCAGACAATCGATCTCTTAACTTCGAGTCAAAGTCTGACAGTTCAATAATAACACCCGACACCGCCCATATCCAAGGTATACTAGACATTAAATAAAACCAACTGAATACGTTTACTTACCAATAACCCATCGAAATGGAGTTCTGAATTAGGATCCCGCATTCTAGCCTCCAAGAGGCGGAGCCTTTGGTCTAAATCTTGGTCTGGGACAGCCATGATTGGATATGTTGACATGTTCCAACTTTCTTCAAAGAACTTCTGTCACGTACTTACGACAGTTCAAATGTTCTTTTAAGCATTGCTGTCAGTGGCGGTACATGGTCTATGTGTAGTCTTTCATATATGGTAAGATAATACGAGTTTTCTGTGGTCTCGCTTGACAAAGACTTCCCAAGCGAGACTTGAAATATTGGCCTCCAAACCCTTTCCTACAATCGCCTCACCACAGTTGTAAACATCGCAGGCGGTGGTGATATTGGAGGCATTTCGAGCTTGTCCTTGCTTCAGTCCAGAACAACAAAACACTGGCGGATCACCTCTCTGTAGTGTGCATCCTGGTAGTATTACCACAGACAAGTTTATCTATTCCAACGTGATAAATGAAGTCTACATGAGTCATCCAAACAAGACTCCTTCAACTCAATCACCAAAGCACCAACGGCCAGCGTAGTCCAATATGGCCGCCATAGATTACCTTGTTCCCCATTGGTCTCAATGTTGTAGTATATGCACCTACATCAAATGTCGGAAGATTTATATAGATACAGATAGATTGAATCCGGATAGAAAGTGAAAGGCACTTTTTACCCGTCTTCACGAAGTGGACAGCTAACCATACACCAATGTTGTATCCGACCTACTTAGGTACTGGTACCTTCCATTAAGCAGATAGTAATTTTGCCGGAAACCAGCGAAACAACATCCACAAGGAATATGGTGGGGTCATGTGACCAACACTGTCCCGCCGGTCGGTCACCAATGACTCAAGTTACACTTTGTTGTTTCCAAGTTCCGCACTTCAGATAGGCGGCACATAATCAAACCATGACATTTGCGATGCGCTATAAAATAAATAGCATTATCGTCGAAAAAAGATAATGGTAATGATATGTGAGGCAGATCAGGGGTTAACAGGATTTGATTGAAACAACGCGTGTCTTTTACGGCGGGGCACAGACATTGCCGGCGTTATCCGGTCATGTGTTTTGCTCAAAAAGTCATTGAATACCCAGCTAACAAGAAACGTTAAAATAATGTTTCGAAACGTTATTTTGTAGTTACTAGAAAGACGTTTCATGAAACGTTTAATTAACGTTAAAATAACGTTTCAATATAAACGTTTCGAAACCTTTTTTTACCTTTTTTTTACGTTAATAAAACGGGTTTTTTTTGTTGGCTGGTTAAGGACTTCTTCTATTTTTTTATTATCACTATTCAGAAGTGCTTATTTCCGAAATCTTTGGCAAGCCTAGTTCTTCCATTTTGAAATATACTTAAGCACATTTCACAGTATCATACCAGGGCGGACAGAAACAAAAACAAACCGAAACAAATAGCCTTTTTATTCATGTGGGCCAACTCGTTTAAAAGGACGCTGTGATATCAAGTCACTTTACTTGAGTTGAGGTGGCAGTTCACTCCAGCAGAGGCGCATTGGGGGAGTAAAGGGGGCACCCCCCCCCCCCTGAATTTTATCAAAGGATGGTCTGCTACAAATCAAAATTCTCTAAACACTTTTTTATCTAATTTTGTTTCATATACATGAATAGGCTATTTACTCATATAAAACATATTGGAACATATCTAAGGGGAGGATAGGGGGCACATAGTTCATGGATAAAGGTAAGGTAGTCCGAGGTGCCCTACCCTACTAATAAGACAAAGCCCTTTTTACTATAGGCCTATGCATGTCATTCAACAAAATAGCTATGTTCCTGAAAAAGATAGAGCTCTTCAGGGTGCCTTGCCCCATGTACCCCGAAAGACACTTTTTCCATGGACCACTTGAAATCCGCACAGACAGTCTCAGGTCAGTAACCATCCAGGACCCTAAAACAAAATTCAATTTACTATATACCCATGCCGTATATACTGTAAATATGCACCGTATATACTGTAAATATGACGTATAAATACTGTACGGACCGCTGGTCCGTACACTAAAATACGGACCACCTCGCCATACACGTTTATTAAGAAATTGGTTGTTAAACCAAATGAAATTGATATTTTTTTTAATTTCGGGTATATAGTAAATATATAACGTCCAACCATGCTTGTACAAGTCACAGAACTTGATGATAATTTACCGTTTGTACAGAACTCGGCATAAATGACCATAAATGACCGTAAATTACCATCTCGTTATGTGAATTGTACAGCATGGTCAGGACGTTCTATATAACACCTTGTATAATGTACACTCTAAAAAATTCCAGTAAAATATACAAGATTCTACCGTAAATGTGGACGGTATTTGGTTTAAAAAACTGTATTCAACTGTAAACATATTCAGGACTGTAATCCACCCAATCTACGGTCAGTTTACAGTATATAACTGTAAATACAGATGTATTAGATACACTTAGAAGAACTCCAATATCACCGACAAATCAAAGTGGTGAAAAAAAGTCAGGAGGTCACTTCATCAAAATGTGTAATAGATATTCATCTAACTTCTGTGAGTATTCCTGTGAAATTGTCTGCACTAATAACATTAGAGTTGAAAAACCTTGATGTTGAAATGTTATTGATAATAGTTATGAATGACATTGTTAGCCAATATGCTGATGTAATGTGACGGTAGCCATCACACTACATAAAAATTCTGCATATCCTCCTTCTTTGTTCTATTGCATACAAGATTGAGAGGAGGGGTGGAGGGTCTAAAATTTCAGAAATTCTGCATACATACTTTATGGAAGGCTCCCTACATATAACAGTTCTCAAGAACCTCAATAACAAGATTCTGGTATATGCCTATTGAAGGGCCATGCACATAGTGCACATAGTATATTTCAAACAGCTTTGCACCTTGGTATTCACAGGTTTGAACCGTTTTCAAAATATGGTTGATTACAGTTAAAATGTATGGTCTGAAATATATTACAGGTTTAAACCGCTAGCAAAATACAGTTTAGGACAGTTAAAATTTACGGTCAGAAGAATATCACGGTCACCCGTAAAATTTACGGTATTTCCCTGGCACCCCAGTTGCCAGGGAAAGACCGTAAAATTCACAGGAATTTTTTTACAGTGTATATGTGGGCAATGAGGTGGAGAAGCAGGAACATGGAGGGGAAGCAAGAGAGATAGCTGGTGGAGGGTACTCTGCTTTGAAAGAAACCACCAGATATGCTTGAGATGGATAGGCAGGTTGGAATGTGATGTGTCACATCACATTCCAACCTGCCTATCCATCAGTCTGTTAAAATTCCAACCTGCCTACTCACCCGTCTGCTCAGATTCCAACCCGCCTACTTACCAACCTGAATACCCAACAGCTTGCTTACATTCCAGTCATCTTGCCCCCCTATATACATGCCTACCCACTACTCCTTGCAGGCTACCCACCTTCCAAAATTGCTACATACTTATGAAGACATTGCAATTCTTTTTATAAATTTGCGTATGTATGCATTTGGAATATCAAGTCTTGAACCCCCCTGCATTTGGTCTCTCCTACACCTCCACCCCCTTGCTGCGTAGGTACTTAATGGATGGCCCCTAATGAATAATGTTGGATCATTTGCTCCCAAACTTTACTGAAAGTTGTGCTTTCTAAATGATCAGTTCACGTTAGCTGGAAATGTATGCGAGGGTTTAAAGATATTTTAACATAGGCCTACCTCTACCCACTGCGCAAAATTTCTCCCTGCTATTTTAGTACCATCCCAGACTGCAGATGGATATGCTTGTTCCTGGCAAATTTACCCGGGAGTGTCTAAACACATGGCAGCAGGCCAGATTGGGCATTGCACAAATCACATACAATTTCTTTTCCCACTGTCTTAATTGGGTATTCTACCAAACAGGGGCTCTTCAGGCAGGTTTTTACCCTCCAGCCAACTTTGCTCGCTGGGGCTCCCCGCCAGCTGCCCCTAACCCTTATTTCTAACCCGCCAACAACCACAAGGCACACACGCACCACTTGGTGGCCGCCCAGCAAGCGGTTCCACCAAGCACTACGGCCGGCCGGTGTTGGCGATGAACACGCAGCAAGTTTGCTGCTGCCTCCTGGTGGACAACGGCTGTACTAATGTGCTAGCTGAGTTCCCCAGCCATCTGATAGGGGGTGTGCTGACTGCACCTCCACACACTGCACTGCTGTGGCTCTGCAAAAGCTGCAAATCAAGCAAAGCAGTGTGCCACCTTGTTGGGATTCGTATGGGAACATTGATAGCCTATCAATTTTGCACTGAATTCTGTATTAAACCAAACAATGAAGGTGCATAAAAAATAAGCCTTGATGTCATGAATATGTATAGCACATTCTGGTACTAGAATTCAACCCAGAGTATGCAAACTTTCTGAATATTCGGTCTCTGTATGGGGGTTAGTGCATCCTGGTTGTCGCCTGTTCATATTAACAGCAGTATAAGTGGGCAAGTGGTCAACGCAGATGCTGGTAATGTTCACAGTGCTAGCCAGCTCACGCTAGAAATCAATTGAAATAGTTTTTTACTGGCCATTCCCGGCAATGCTTTGTAGGAGGCATTTTGCAATTTTGCGTTCAGAACTGCCGGCGGGAATAGCTTTAAAATGAGCTCTTGCCTCCAGCCGGTGCTTGGTGACCATGAACAGGCCAGTAGACACTGGCTGGCGACGGGGTTTTGGAGAGACTGCAATGGGCCAGCGGTCAGGAACACTCACAGTGAAGATATTATGAGCTGTCATGAGCTGTTCCATGGAGGAGGTTTTCACCGCCAATGCGTGATTTGGGATGGCAACTGCTGCCAATAACCACAATGCCACCACAAGGCCACCAGCCGGGGCTAATGCTGGTTTGGTGGAATATCCGCTTTATGTCAATAAATGTCCCTAGTAGAAGACAAGTGTATCTTCCAGTAATATAGGTGGGCAAAATAGCTTCATGCTCCCCCTATTGTATCAATGAATCCCACTACCTACTTTACTCATACATCCTTCCATCTACAATCCTTCACCCATATACAGTAAAACCCAGCTTAAAAGAACACCCTCCTTTCTAAGTCAACTGTTCCCTTAAGCGGGGTGCCCCCCTAAGCGGGTTTTTTAGTATGTTGATGGTTATATAGTAAAGTTTACCTATATAGATGAAGGAAATGTCGGCTATTAGATAAAAGGTTTATTGAATAACCAATTCTAAGCAAATACATGGAACATAAATAAAAAATTCATCTTTAAGAACAGATAGGTTTTACCAGACAATTGGAACAAAGATATCATCAACTTCCTGTGTAAGACTGTGATATTTGGAAAGGGACTTGCTTAAAGTAAAGTCTTGGGACGAAAAACGATCGGTTAAGATTTGTTCTAATGCCAAATTAGTGAATAAATGTGCTAGATTCTGTTTGAATCCCTTTGCATGTGTTATACTACCCTCCAACCCCCTGCAAAGTTGCATTTATAGCTAGCTGACAATATCTGCGCAAATGTAAAGAAAGGTGAATTTAATTGAGTATTTCTTACACTGTAAAAAATTCCAGTAAAATATACAGGATACTTCTGTAAACGTGGACGGTTTATAACTGTAATCTTATCTACAGTTCCATACCGTATATTTGACATAAAAAACGGGTTTGAACTGTAAAAATATTCAGGACTCTAATCCACCAAATCCCCCAAGTCAGTTTACAGTATGAAACAGTAAATATGGATACATCAGATACACTTAGAATAACTCCAATATCAGCAACAAATCGAAGTAGTGAATTAAGTCCATGAGTTAACTTCATCAAAATGTGTAATAGGTATTCATTTATCTCCTGTAAGGTTTCTGCCATTTAAACTACATTGTACATTCATTCACAAGTTTTGATAACATTAATATTGTTCAGAGGATTAAACACCATTTCACAGGACATTTCTAAAACATAAGTAGGATTGATTGCGTCCTAGCATATAAAATGCATCCTTATACTGTCAGATTCTGATGAGTATTCCAGTGGTATAGTCTGTACTATTACTATACACCTATGGGGGAACGTCTATGAGATACTGCCCGCTGCTAGGCATAAAGTATAAATAACGTTCGGGCCGCCGTGTAGTATGACGTAGTGATTCCCATAGGCTTTATAATGTAAAAATGTACGGCCCGCTGCTACAGACACTACGTTGCACTAACGTAAAATATCGCGATACAGCGTGAGCAGTGACTGTTTCCAAAAACAAACAAACAAAATGGCGGTTCTCTCCCATTCATAACCTACGGTATCGGGCCATATATTTTCATCAAATGACCTCAAACGGCCACCCGTACGGGCTCAGTAACCACGTTTTCTCATAATAACATTAGAGTTGAAAAACTTAAATGTATAAAAATCATTGATAATGATCAATGATATTGATGAGCCAATATACTGCTAGGATATATATGATGGTAGCCATCACAAAATATTCACTATTGTACTGATATATTGAATATCTCCTAGGGGCCAGACATAAATTTAGTATGAACGGAGGTGGGGAGGGGGGGGGGTAAGGAGTCAAGAATTTTGGGAATTTTGGATATGCTCCTTCTTTGGAGGAGGGATAGGGGGTCTATTTTTTTTGTAAAATTCTGGTACATACTGTATGGATGGCTCCCTACATAAAACGGTTCTTGAGACCTTTAATAACAAGATTTATAGTATATGCATACTACAGGGCCATTCATAAACATTTGTAGTTTATTTCATACAGCTTTGCATTTTCATATTTACAGGTCTTAACTGTTAGCAAGATACAGTTGATTACAGTTAAGATTTATGGTCTGGGATATATTACAGGTTTAAACTGCTATGAAAATACGGCTCAGTACAGTTAAAATTTACGGTCAGAAATATTTTATGGCCACCCATAAAATTTACGGTATTTCCCTGGCACCCCAGTTGCCAGAGAAATATTGTAAAATCTACCGAAATTATTTTTACAGTGTAGTAAATGGATTACTCCACCTTGGAGAATTAAACAATTATTTAAATGGCTTAGGCTCAGGTTTTGGTTTAATAGTATAATTATAATGAACAATTTACCACATCACATGAAGGGTGCTCACGCATTTACGGACGCAGATTATATTGCCGAGAGAGTTCACATGAAAACAGTACCTGTTATCAGATATCGTTCCATATGTAGGGGGAAAACAACTCATTGATTTTCGGTTTCAGATATTTATTTTCAGTCGGAGACATTGCGAGGGCGCTCAGAGGTAAGGCTTTACGATTTCTGTGATAAACCATTCATCTGAGAACTGGAGATGCTCTCCTACAGCTGTCAAGAACTTCAGGCGTCCCTCAGCTTCCATTTGTGCCAATCCCAGTTTGTCCTGATAACAGAAATTAGGATACTTTTCTATACTTAGAACATAGATATATCCTTAATTAAATAATTACACGAGTCCTTTGATTATAGATTTGTAGAGTTTATGCCAGTTAATACTATTGCAGTAGTAAAGAGTATACTTTACCTAAACTTCATGCCTTTTTTATATTCATTTTACAATTTAAGAAACATGAAACGAAGAAAATGAAATTAGAAGTATATATAGTGTCATAAGCTGAGTAATTTTTGTACTGAAGAGCATCTGTGTAAGCATAGCAATGAAGATGATTTGAAGAAAAACATAAAGGGAAGGTAGGAATACACTTTACCTGCTTGTAAATCTCAGACTCTTGAAGGGTTTCCGTTTCGTTACCCTGTCCAGGCTTGTAAAACCCAAACCACTGAAATCATAAATAAGAACGTGATAAATCTATCTGTACGAATCTGAGATATCAAAAAGAAGCTATTTAAGATATTTTCGCTCCAGTCCATAACCATGGTTTATCTAAATTCCGATCAGCCAGAATTGGGAAAGTTCTTCTAATCATAGAGTTCGGGAAGTTACGAAATGGTAATTTGAGTATCGGTTTTACACTTGATATGACTTTCTTTTCGGACATGTCTTTCATATTATTATCAAAAATTGCACGTGATTGTAGACGTTTTGCCTGAGGATTCAATCGACTTGGATTATTTTTATGCCAAGACATCATATGTTATGGTTAATCATATGTTATGGTTACAAGCCATACAGGTAAATGTCTCTGGAACAAGTTACCGGAAAATATAAAGAAGAGTGAAAACAAAAATCCTTTAAAACAATTGTTAGCAAGCTCCATGAGTTATGACGCACTATAAGCAATGCAGATAAGATGCTGCAATCTGAACATGACTCAAAGCTATAATCTCAACGAGACCTAACATAAGTAGGAGGAATCAAACGTCATTACTGCTCTCATATCTGCCGGGGAACACCTATCCGATCCAGTAACTGTTCATCCCATCTATCTTCATTTTGTTGTAATTGTTATTGCCCATTGTATTTGTATAATAGTTACCCTGTGTCTTTGGTTCTGTTGTTCATACCTTATATATATTGCGGTTTTTGCGGGAGGGGCACCCCGCCGGAGTTGCCGGAGGGGTGCCACCGGTCCGGCATCAGGCTGATACTTATCTCCTAGATCCAGAGAAGGGCAGCTTCGGCTCCCTTCCTGGGGCAGGGAGACTCCGCTGGAGTCCTCTCCAGGCCCGTTGGATACCAAAACTTCGGCTAAGGTATCTACGGATCCAGGCAATGAATTCTCATTAGGCTGGATGGCTGCTCGCTCGGAGAGGAAGGGTCTGATGACTCTGCAATCCTGGATTCTCCAGGAAAGCACTCCCGAGGGAGTAGGAAGGGGTCCACCAACTTTGGCTGACATTATGGAAGCCAAGAAGGTGGTCCATCGGTTGTCCGCTTCAACAGTGGTTGGAGGTTGGTACTGGATCCTGTTTTGATGGATCCGGGACTACAACAGCTTCGGGGAAGGCTATTCGGGACTCTGACCGAACCCACAGCTGACGTAGGGATGGGATGAAAACCTCAGGATTGGCGACCTGAGGGAACCGACTCGTCCACCCTGGTTCTGTCCCGGATAGTCCACCTCGGGCCACATGGCTCGGATATACAGACTTAGCCAAATAGGTCTCTTATGTGTTAACTGATTCAGTTTCTACATGGGGACAAGAAGGATCTTTCGGACTGTGAACGGCAAGTCAACTAACTGGTCTCCCAGTGGTTGGTGAGCCGAACACGTCTAAAGATGTACGTGTCGACTAAGGGGGGCTGTGTAGGGGACCAGTGGCAAGTCTACTTGGTCACAGGCATGTCTACTAAGCCTCTCCAAGTCTAGCTGCGGCTGAGTGCGCCAGGTAGCTGCCTGGTGGGTCCTTAGGGGCCTACTAATAGCTACCTGTGAGGTCATAGGCCGCTTGCTATAATTGGCAAAGCATTGGAACCAGTCTAAACAGGTATCTGGCCACTTGGCTTGTACCCAGAATATGTACTTGTTCTGCATGGGTAAGGAAGGTCCCAGCAAAACCACTAGTCAGCTGAGTACCAGAATTACATGGGACTACTGCTGAGGACCCAGCAGAAGTCTGCACATGCCCAGTGAGGCTCCACAGGTGTATATAAGGCCTGTTGAAGCTCAGCTGGGCACATTGGGGTTGAGGGACTACTACCTGTAGTTCCTCACCAGAGCTCTGTCTCTGCTCCCTGCCTGTGTGGGCCTTCGGGTTCCCTATGTGTTGGGTTCAGAGAGTCCCGGATGACGGAAGGAGGGGTTAACCCTTCGGACGGATTCTGGGGTTCCGGACAGATTCCTGGAAGATGGAAGGAGTCTTGGAGGATGGAAGAAGGGACCCGTGTTCCTTTCGGACGAACTCTGAGGTTCCGGACAGATTCCAGGATGATGGAGGGAATCCTGGAGGACGGAAGAAGGGCCCCTTCGGACAGACTGCGGGATTTTGGGTATCAGTAGGGCCTAGTCTGATCTCGGGCAGAGCAATGGAGGTGCTGGGTGGCTGTGGTAAAACACAGCTGCAGGTTCACGGGTGGGACCAGCACTGGAATGGCATTCTGGACCAAAACTGTGGTGGTGCTTGGGATAACCTTCGGCCGGTCCCGACACCCAGCCACTACATTGGTGCCGTGACCGTTCCCTATGTGCCTCCGGTCCGCTGGTCCGCCGGCACTTACCTGAAGGACGCCGTAGGACTTACCGTGACCGGAGCCGGAGTGATAGGAGGACTTGGCCAGGCTCATGGAGGTCTGAAGCGAGGCCCCCGGCATCGAGGACTGAGCCCGTGATATTAGTTATAGAAGTTACCTACCTTGTATGCCGCTTGAGGCTTGCCTGTTTATGGTGTTAATAAAGTAATCTTAACTGTATTCCATCGTATTCGTTGTTCTCTACTACAATATTGTCAAAATTGTAATCTATACGAGACTACAAATAACGGTATAGTATGACACTTATTGACGGAAATGGGAAGGTGGTAGACCGCGTATGACAGTATGCGAACAGACCCAATAAATTTTTTTTTTTTAAATGTATGTCCATGTTACTTACAAGCCAACTAATATCCTACCTGACTCTCTTTGGGATCTACCATGTTGTCCTCAGAAAACTTTACCATTACGAAATTCTTCAGCTGCATCAGATTCTTCTTGTATGTTGGATTCACTGTCTATGACATAAAGGGATATATTTGATGTGAAAATCTTAACTTTGAGGCATTTTTACATAAAATTCTGCATGCAGGCGAATTCAGTGCTGGAGATTTAAGGTTAGATCTGCTTGAGCGACAGGAGGAAAAACAATTCCTGACAGAATCCCAGCTCACACACCTCCATGATGGAAGGGAGCACGGAGACTGAATCGGAAAGGGATTTTTTCCACTTATTTGTTTCAGATATGTTTCAGAATCTAATCTGTTATGTCAAATATTTGGAGATCCAGTTAGCACGACACCTTACGATTCGAGAATGAAATGTATCAGTGCTCCATTCGGATACAGTTGTATTTGTTGATCTAGGTACCTACAAGGTAAAACTGTAAGGGTAGTTATTCGTATACTATACTATGTTAAAAGTACATCCTAAGTAACAAGACGAAATTCTCTAGGTAATGACTTAGATATAAAATAAATAGGACATGAGTTTTAACTCAAAAGTAACTGCATGGAAGTTGAGTAGAGGAGAATTAACCTTCTCTTGGTTGATGTCAGCCAGGAAGATGTTCAGATTCTTGTAGTCCTGTTCGTTAAGTGGATCATGCCAATACTGAGCCTGCACCAATCTGATTCAAGAGACAAACGATATGTATCAGAAGGCTGATGCTAGTTAAGAGCTGGTGGCATATCAGGTAAACCATGGACAGTTTTGAAAGGGTTAAGGTATGGCGTTATCTTAGTTATTCATGTATGTGTTTGTAAAGAACCTCTGCGTTTTGTGGCCTCGGAAACTATAGACACCTAGTGGGGTAATCTTATGTTTGATAGTGAAAACTTGTATGCTATCGTCATACCTTCAAAGGCTGGATCTATATCCTACCAAAGGGTTACTCTATTACAAATATATCCCTTTTTAATTTCTCACCCCTTCCCTATGGGTTCCCCTATGTTATCTCCCTTCCATCACCTCCTCTACGGATAGAAAGTATACACCTACCCTTCTTGGATGGGTCTGGAAAATAGGAACAGACATATTTTAGAAATAAAGAATACTAATGTGCATATGTATTCTTAAGGGCATTCTGACTGCTATATATGGCTATAAATGCTCTGCGTGGTGTAGAATAGGTAAATGTTAAAATCATTTTTTTAAATATCATCAAGGGTATAGTTGTCCTTTGCTAGGAATCACATAAACAATAATGAACGGTACTCACTCCCAGTAAGCCCCGAGATGCAGAAGTCGACGGATTTCGTCACAAAATTCGTCCGATCTGCCTGGACAGTTGGGCAGACCGTACACTCCTTCAATTGCAAATGGTACAAGGAAATTAGCTGTCTCTTTCAAATCAATACCTATTACATCAGAAATATTCCAGAAATCTGAAGGCGAATCAGCAGTTACAGAATTTTACATAAATGGTCATATCAGTTGCATTAAAACTGCATGCCATTACCTGAGGCGATACCTGATTAGGAAATTATTATTGCATTATTATTGAATGCAAACAAATAACACTGCATAAATGGTGGATCTAAGAAGTTAATATCGATGTATCTACTCAAAGGACTTACCGATATAACCAGAATATTCCACTTTTGTCATAGCACAACATAATGGTGCACCTTAAGGGGTATTATAACCTTATGGCACAGCCATGAACCACAGTTGCTCTGCAATTGAAGCTTTGTTGCCACCTGACCTAATCAGTACGATCCGATAAAGATGTCACTCTGAATAAATCTATATCTTTCCATGATTCAATAAAGGAAACTGTACCAAACATACCGCCAGCTAAATAATGCCACACGAACAATACATAAAAAAATTCATATGCTGGTTGTTGATTCTGTAAGTACGCATCTTATTCATATATTTACATCGGTCTTCATCCTTATGATATGGCACTGAACATTTCTTCCTTTTTCTTGAAAACACGGCAACTAACAATAAATGAAAAAGAAACCTTACCTTGGTGCTGTCCTCCAAGGGATATCAGGTTCTTCATCGGTGGTTCTGGGCATCGCTGAGCAACGGCGCGCCTAAATACAACGATAAATGTCAATAGCAGGTTCCATAAGTATATGAGGTTCCATACCAGTCTCGATAACAAGTGATTAAGGTATACTCACCAGTGACAGTTTTTGCTTTGAAGTTAAATATACGTGAAAGATACGTGACTATCACGATGATGCATGTTTAATGTTCCGTGATCATCGCCTTGCACGCACCCAGACGGGACTCCTCATCAATCGTAATTCTCGGAAAGATGTCTATCCGAGAGATTTTTGTTTAAGGCCCCTTACCATTGTAGACGACTGCAGTTATCATGCAACCGATATATAGATTTATGTAAAATTTCGAATACTCTCCGCTCATTGGGCGGTGACATGCATTTACCTTTAATATTGGTTAATCCTACCGACCAACCGGACTGTTCCTACGTTTGCATAATGTTTATCTTCCGCAAGTACATGCATTCCTTTGACGGCTTACAGTCGGCATACATTACATTATACATTCAGCTTCCTTGATACCTTCATTCTAGTTCCTTACGCCATGGTTTATAAGCCTCTTCTATACTTTCCAGTGCGGACGTCATGGTGCATGGAGGTAGTTAAATAAGAGTTCTCTCATGATGGGAAGTAGAGATACCCTCACATTCTAATTTTCATCCTCAGCATTAACTAAGAACTCTACAACTCCGATTCTCTATAATTATCATTGTCACCCACTTAGCTATTTACCATCCAAAGGCTACCTTTTGTGTGACAGACAGAGTATATTTGAATATTTGACTCACAGAAACTGTGATCCTTGTGAAAGTCCAACTGCGTTATATCCATTCTTCAGTTTGGTGTCGTTCCTGATAATGTCACAGGCCATCTGGACCTTTGTGTTCACGTTGGTAAAGAATCCGTTCTCAGCATCCTGTACCATTGTATTTACGGAAGTGTAAAATTAAGTTCTTGTATTGCTATACTTAAAATATTGTTTGGATAATATCTAGTCTTATCAAAATGAAAATGGACATACTGATGTTCTGGTATTAAGGTATTGTTTATATATATGTGACACTTGATCTGAGGATATGCACTAATGATCGTTACAGGTTTGTTGAGTACAAAGGTAATTTGTGCATAAACAAAGGATAATAAGATATACGTCATTGTCTTGACGCTAGAAGTACCTTCCGATGATAGGTTTGGTTGATGCAATAATATAACCTCAGATCATTTAAACATTAACCATAGAACATGCATCATGTAGGACATTCTATGCTGCCTCAGATAAGGCAATTATTTTGGTCAATCACCTCATCTTCATCCTTGCCCAACATCAAACTGTGGACATAAATGCCTGGTATTTCTTCATCGACCAAATCCGCGATTCTTTCCATACCAAAACTGCAACAGTCATCACCTGTATCAAAGTAAAAGAACTTTATGATCTCATCAGAAATACTATCAGACTATATTGTTCAGAAATGTGGAACAGTTTGACAAAACATCATACAACATTATCGATTTTAATGTCAATAAGTCACAGAGACTAATGAGACAATATATGTTTTGCAACCAAGCGTTAATTTACGAACAATGACATCCATATTGTCAACAGGAAATAACATATATCGGAATGCGTGCACTGGATGAATTCTGCAACAACAACAAAAAACCACTGAAAAGTCCCAGATGAGTTGCCCAAGGTCTGATTGTTATAATAAAATTGGTCTATATTTACCCAGATAAAACTTTAACCTCTTAGCTATGTTTAGAAAAATACCATCTCTAAGAGTTACATCTTAAAGATATTGACATCACCGATCAATACAAATTGAACCGTGCCTGGCCAACCTGTTGGCCTGCCATATTCTGATAATTGGAATCACTCTATTGAGCGAGTGTGGCTATTTCTATACGTCAAAAATAACATAAAGTCAAACCTATTATTTGACGCTAGTACATATACGGTCGTAGTCATACTTGATTATTTTAATGACAAATTTGCAAACTGAACAGACAAAGATGAAAATGACAAGGTGGGCCGATTTCAATTAGTCTTCTGGGCGAAAGTAGGCCTATCTCACAGCAGCAACAAGTGTATATTACTGAATATTTTCATTCAGCTATAACTATTAGATTTTCCCTTCATGATAGGCACTGAGATTTCTTTAAGGGTTTATTGGCCGTGATCGTATAGTGGTTAGTACTTCTCGTTGTCTGTTTTTTTGTGATCTACCACTCTGAATTTTTTAGGACTATTTGTTATATATCACCATCGAATTAGTCATTTGATATCTATATTCACTTCTTCTCTATGTGGAGAGAATATATATCTGATACAACATATGAAAGAATCCGTCTTGTCAGATCAAACGGAAATTTTTCTTTTCAGATGTAGCACTTAAAATAAGGAATGAGTTCAGTTGCATAACTTTCTTTAAACATTTTAAACATGATTGATGAAATATAATATATATTACCAGTAGGTTCTAAGAGAAATATGTATTTGTTTCAGCCTAGTTTCCAGTCTATCAAAAAAAATTATAGTCTACCACAATCCTTTATAAGAGAGCAACAAAAGAGACTCCATAAAAGAATCACTCTCGTAAGGTTAAAGAATATGTCAATGTAAAAATATCTCAGCAACTATGGTAGATGTAGAATACAGACATCGTTTGCTAAAGAAAAGAAAAACAGGTATTTATGCAACTCTATTTTTGTCACAATTTTACTTGTCGTTAATTTTACTTCATAAATATCGATGGACAAAATTCTTAACTGACCAACCTTTCCTTCTACTATGATTCATGTTATCCGTATAGCAATCCATATGCAGCTGAATGTCAAACTAAAATCAGTGACTGACGGTAACTGGAAGCTATAAAGATGTTGTTTGTACATATTCACATTATATTATCATAGATAGAAAATATGTATATATCCATCAATATGTCTGTGGTAAAGCTTTGATGATACATACCCATCCCGTGCCATAATACTAAAGGGAAAGAGATTTCCTTGGCCTGGGCGCTGTCTGCAATTAGTGCCGTTATACAAATGCAAATTAGAGTAATCGGCTTCATGTTGTCGCAATAATAACTTTAACGCTTGATGAGAACTTCCAAGTTATATATCAGTGTCCTCCTGGGAAGAAGGGGGCTCCGACACACATGTTTAATGACATTGCTGTCATAGCTACTGATACAGAGCAAGCCGCTATACCGCCCAATGGGGAACAATTACGATTGCTGATATATTTCATTTACTTAATATGTACAAAGAATCTTTAACAGAAACAATGTACTTGTCTGTCATATAAATCTTGCACATGTGTTTGTCATATAAACCTTATACATGTGTTTCTTCCGCGCTTTTATCATATACCGGAATAGTACTATCCATATGGAGTGGAAAAGAATTGATTGATTAATTCTGAAGATATTGGATAACATATCAAGAGAAGTGTCATCATATAAAAGGAGGGACAAAAAGACAATTTTGCCTGTGATCATTCACATAATGGCGGTATTCATGTTTAGTAAACTGATTGATAGATTCTTATCTGGAATATTTGCCAAGCAACAATAGATGGGTGCTCAACACACTGTATTTATACTTTGTATTGTCAATCTTTTTAAGGATTTTAGACATCTTTTGTAGAAGCTCATATTATAAGACATAGGGCAGTATAACCATGTCTTAATCTTCGACGGCAATAGTGGTGAATATTTGCCATGCTGTGATATAACTGGCTTGCCATAATGAATATTAGTTGCCTTTGTTATTAAGAAGAGGCCCATGGTTCTATCGGCCGACGAGCAACAAAGATAGATTCATTCAGACCTAGATATCTAGGTGGTAGCCAAAACTGGGGTTATCTAAGTGGGCCCAGAACGCAATAATATTGTGATCTGGAATAATTCCTAAGCCCATCGTGAATTATTCACTTACGAGAACAAGAAACATTGCCTAAGTGGCTGAACCCCAGATATATGATTGTGGCGCCCTTTTGTAATAGCAGATTAATCGAGATTAGTCACCGTTCCATGTGAAATACCAACATGCCACTTAGTTTTTTATTACTATTCTTAATTGTTAAAATCATTTTTAATAATTTTTTTCACAAGAATCAACTCATGAACAAAGCAAACAAAATAGATATTCGGCAGACACAACCAACATGATTAACAGCGGATCTGGTGAAAGAAATATACCATAAACGATGATTCTATTGACAGGCGGACGTATACCAAAAGGGGTTAAGAAGTAGTAATACATGAGTGCTAGCGAGTGTATTATCATGTTAACCTCAAGTGGTTTACAGAGCCGCCCGTCCACAAAACCATCGTTTATTGTATTTATTATACATCTTTTCAAATAAAATTAAACCCTACAATTGCCATACTAAAGGAAATAACAATAGCGACTATTGTGCTCCATAGCACAAAGGGACTATTTTCCCATGTACCATGGCTTTGATACCACAGATTTGAACCTGTATACTACAACTATGGTATCTCACAGGTTTTATATAATGGGTCGTGGTTTACTAAGTCACACATGTACAAGAGTGGCCGACCACTCATTTACCTCACCACCAAGCTTGTAGCCATTAAATTAGCCCTCGAGAAATAGGACTACAACATGGTAATTCACTCGGACTCGTTAGGCTTGATTCATACCCTCAGCAACACATTTATGCATAACAAATTAGCCATAGAAATTCAAGAAAGAATCATTGAAAGGGACAGTAGGAACATCCGCACTCTCCTACATTGGATTCCATCGCACTGTGGCATTAAGGGCAATGATTAGGCCGACTTAATTTCTGAAGACACTGTAATAAATGCCAATAATATATGTCTCACTAACGGGCTCCCAAGAACCCAAGCTATGAAAAAGATAAAGACCAGCGCTAAACTCTACTGGGAAAAACTAAAAGAACAAGACCTAGAAACCAACCCTATTTCAAGATCTAGAGACTAGTATCTGCTAATCAGAAACAACTTACCACCGGTATCCCTTAGCTTACTAAAAAATAATACAACACATTGCCACCAGGTTTAGGTTAGGACATTGCAGATGGGAAGACATTCCCGAATACGCTAATTGCTACTGCGGGAAGAGAATTCTCTCTATCAAAGCACTTTCTAACTAACTGCCCTACAGTTAATTACGACTCCATCAAACACATACAACACAAAACATCTAGCTTCATATCTAGGAAGGAAAGAGCAATTAGGATCCTCCAAGTAGCACCAGAAGAGGGGCACTTACCCCTGGTCCACTTCTATAAGGACAACGAGGATCTGTTATGGTAGCATGGGGCGAGCTATTTGTGGTGCATGTGGCCTCCTTGTCCGTATGTCAAGGTACTACCCATCAGGTACCACAGGAGCTTCACCCAAGACATGTGTCCTCAGAACCATCAGAAATGAAATGGTTGGACTACCCAGGGGTGCTGGTGGCCTCCCTAACCCCGATGGTAGGGCACTACCCATCCAGTACCATTGATACACCTGTACACCATGGATTTTCTCAAAACCCATACCTAAACAAAGTGCAGGGACACTATGGGTGATGCAAGTGGCCTCCCTGACCAAATGGCAGGGCACTACCCACTCTGCACCTCCCTAGCTACCCACATGGCATGATGCTAAGGCCAGGTTTGACACAATAACTATCATCAAAAGACCAAGTAATATGCATACAAAACAAAACTTTTGGCTTTACATCTAGGAAGGGAAGATCAAACGGGATAATTAGGATCTGAAGCGGCCGCATGGGGTGAGTTACCTGGGGTACTTATGGCCTCCTTCTTCACATGTCAAGGCACTACCCATCATGTACCACAAGATCTCTACCTAGAACATGTCTCCCTCAGAGCCTATGGGAATGAAGTGGTTGGGTTACCCAGGGGTGCTGGTGGCCTTCCTAACCCCGATGGTAGGGCACTACCCATCCAGTACCACTGATACACCCATATACCATGAATTTTCTAAATCCCCATACCTAAACAAAGTGCAGGGACACTATGGGTGATGCAAGTGGCCTCCCTGACCAAATGGCAGGGCACTACCCACTCTGCACCTCCCTAGCTACCCACATGGCGTGATGCTAGGAAAGGTAAACATAATAACCCCATCAAAGACCCCGTAAAATCACTACAAAACATAACTTCTACCTTACACCTAGGAAGGAAACAACAATTAGGATAACTAGGATCTGGTATGGCGGCATGGGGTGAGTTATCTGGGGTACTTATGGCCTCCTTGTCCACATGTCAAGGCACTACCCATCATGTACCGCAGGATCTTTACCCAGGACATGCTTTTCCTCAGAACCTATGGGAATGAAGTGGTTGGGCTACCTAGGGCTGCTGGTGGCCTTCCTAACCCCGATGGTAGGGCACTACCCATCCAGTACCACTGATACACCCTTACACCATGGACTTCCTAATTCCTAACCTCAACCCCAACCTAAAAAGTGCAGAGACACTATGGGTGATGCAAGTGGCCTCCCTGACCAGATGGCAGGGCACTACCCACTTTGCACCTCCCTAGCTACCCATATGGCATGATACTAGGCATGGATTGATATAAATAACCATTTAAGCTAATACAACCTTAGCACAGCCACAGGAATAACATCTCTCTGTCTGAAATTGAGAATAACATCACCCCTTATTGTTGTTATTGTTATTTTGTTATTGTTATTGTTGTTCTCTAACTTTTATTCTGTTCTTTTCTTTTCAGGTATAGCGTCGGTTTGGACATGTAAAAAAAAAACTATCCGAAACAGCCACGTCTCGCACTGACCGGAGTAGGGTTTCAAATATTAAAAAAAAAATTTTTTTTTTTTAAATCCGGACAGTAGTCCGTCTCAAGACTTGGGCCGGACCACCTTCTGGAAGGCTCCCTGTGAACCTCCTGATCGACACCCTACGTGCGGCTGTGCGCCGTGGAATATGGTCAGCAATTTCCTATAGGGCTATTCAAGGGAAAATATAGATTGGCACCAACCCCTGTGTGCGCTGAGCTGCAACTTAGGTAGGCCTATTGGTAGGATCCGATCGGAAGTATCTCCGAGTATCTTCACTTAAAGTGTAGGCCTACTTGTTTTTCTCAGTCTGCCTTTATGCCTTTAATTCAGATAGACTTGGTCAAGCCTTTGATTAAGAACATTCCTTGTTATTTGGGGCAGAGGGCCAGACTAATCCCCTCCGCAGCTCCACCTTGGCTGGTATCCGCCTGCGTGCTGGGTACTAACACAGAGTTGGGAGATTTATCTCACCCCAGATATTTTTTCTCCATAGACTTAAAATTGGAAACTCGTATCTAACACCCATTAGATATTTAGGAAATATATCCAATGGGGGATAATGTCACAAATATTAGCCCATTAGTCAATATTAAGGGTGAGATAAATTCAGAAACGTATTCAAGTTTAGGGTCAGAGCTCGATCCCATCTCGTTTGAATCACATAGCAATTCACGCGGCTTCGCCTTGTGAATTACTATGTGTTTCAAACTCGATGGGATACGACCTCAGACCCTAAACTTTCATGGGTTTCCTATAGTACAGTAAAACCCCTCTTCCGGGACACCCCGCTTAAGGGGACACCCCGCTTAAGGGGACAATTTGCTCGGAACGGAAATTTTCCCCACTATTAAGAGTTTATTTTAACCCCGCTTAAAGGGACACCCCGCTTAAGGGGACACCCCGCTTTAGGGGACAGTTTTTCGGTACAGAAATGCTTAAAAACCCCTCTTAAGGGGACAGTTTGGGGGGGGACATCTTATCAAAAATATTCCTGATTATCACAAAATCCGTGTTTATGCTGCTCGTTTGTATACGGGACAGACATTGACGCACCAGAACAATAGAGTAAGCTTAAGAATGAAAAATATATTGTCTTCCAAAAAATATACGAAAATATTATGATTGTTTCCGTTTATATAGAAAAATATTATCATTTGTCAACTAATAACCATATTTGTTATTTGGACCCGTGCAGGGAAGAGCGCTTGATTGTACTTTTGTCCGCTTTTTTTCTTACCTGAATAATAAAAAAAAAGAAAAAAAGAAGCATTGACCGGGGGTATAAAAAGGAGCAAATTTTACAAGGAAGACATATCCACCTTGAACCTCTATTATATATTTTTTTTTTTTGTACATTTATATTCATTTATATTATATACGGTAATTTATATTTATTTGCTTATTTATGTGTTATTGATAAACCTTTTAACATAATAATCATCGTTTCCTTCATTTATGTAGGTATTCTCTATTATATAACCATTGACAGACTGAAAACCCCCCCGCTTAAGGGGACACTTGGCCCGGAACGGAGGGTGTCCCCTTAAGAGGGGTTTTACTGTACTTTAATCTGTGGTACTAACTGCCGACCCCTCTAGCGTATATCCCGGGAACCAGCGTACTGCTCCACCGTGCCCCCTAGCGGATGATCAGGGAACCAGCGTAACGAACACTAACGCTTCCTCACGGCTCTCGTGAGAACGAACATTGTAATTACTCTTTGTACCACAAGATGGCAGTTTCTCTGAATCCATACCGTTCTTCAAGCATATACTCTGCTGTATGCTTGTTAGCCAAACACCACAAAAGATCTGCAGATGAGTGAATCCATGCTTGAGCGATATTAGAAGAAGTAAACTCACGAGGACAGACTGCGTACACCCTTAAACTCGGTAAGGACGTTTGTGAAATCCAAGGATTTCTTGCCAAAATACACATATCATTATGAATACTCATCGTATGAGCCGAGATATTACGAAGATGTATGTTACAGTGTCGGATTTAGGGTGATTAGTGTCTTTGAAAGTCACTGACATATTGCGACGCTGAGAAACTCCTAGAATTAGTAGAAGAAGGATTAACCCCAGTCAGTCCGTGTTTGATATTGGGTCTCGATGCGTTTCGTAATACTTAAAATATAGAGAAATACTAGCCAGTAGCCCTGCTGCTAAGCCACAACAGGGAGATATAGATGGATAATTTATCCAGAGACACACTAGTAAAGGCAGGTGATAAAACCTCAAATGTAATGCTACAGGAGAAACCGGTAGGCGATAATGCCAAGACTCAACTATTCTATTCTAAATTATATATTAGATCTAGTGTTCGTAATTTAATCGTTCCAGTAGACCCTGCAAGAGCGTCCGTGGTTGGAAAAAAAAATTTCAGTTACGCCACGTCGAATCGAATATATATTACTATTAGATCTAGATCTAGACCCGGTACTACAGGTTCAGACCTGGTACGTTTTATTTCTATTGAAATAATTGATTTTGTTCAATGAATCATTGTTTTGGTATTGTGGAATTTACACTCAGTCCCAGTTCCGGGCCAAAGTGTCCACTTACGCGCCAAAGTGTCCACTTACGCAGGGTGTTCGCTTACACGGGGTTTTCAGATGTGTACTGGTTATACGTTGAATGAATCCTTGACATGATCAGGAGCTTTATTTTGATACTAAATACACAGACCTTTCATAATTTCTATCAAGGTTCATCTAATTTAGAAAAAGAAAATTTATAATCGTTTTTGCTGATGCGAGCAGTGATATTAAAGGAACAAGCTGGGTTTTTTTGAGTGGCCTAATAGTATAACCCCCCCCCCCCCCCCCCCCCAACCTGGCTTATTTGTTATTATATACCTGTGCCAGTATGTTACACAAATACCAACCTCTGCTAGGGTATTGGTATTAAATATATACCAGCAGAGTATAGTGGTATAAAATGATGTACCACCCTACTTTGAAAACACATTTTGATTGGCTGAAAAAAAAAATCACACTGACCTACTTATGACATACTGACAGTGACTTGCAGGACTCTGCTAATCTATGTGTTCAAAGGATCATGGGACTTGAAGAAATACAAAAGAAAAAAAATGTGCTTGGAGAGTATTCTGTGCTCAACTTCTGGTAAGATGTCAACAGCTTGGATGTCATCACATTTCCATATGTAATTCATCAAATACTTATATTTGAAGGTATATAATGAAATAAAAATATATTACCTTACTGGTACCGGTACATACTCTTGTACCTTGTTTCTTTCAATAAAAATATTCCACTCGCTCTTACATACTAGTAAGGTATATACATTTTATCTTATTATTTGCTCTGATGATAAAACTTGTCGTGTTTGTAATGACATTAGAGACATTTACGCACTCTGACTATGACTCAGTATGAGCCTTGTTGGTCAAACCTGTTCAAATATATACATATTTATTTCAATTCATTATGTCCCAACTTAGTCCTATAACATTATTTTATATTTTCCATATTTCCTATAAATATTATTCGGTTCTTATATTTGATACCGGTATTTAAATGTGTAATAAGACATTTACACATAAAGAAATATCATATAGGCCTCCTAAAATAAATCTTTTCTTCTAACATTGTCTGAATCATGTTGTCTGTTGAATTACTAGTGCCTCTGGGTCATCCTCGTTGCTATAAGGCCATGCTCCATTACGCCAATCCACTGGAGATTGATGTACAAGCAATCTTAACCCTATCTCCTCCCGTTCTCCGATAGTTCTTGCCCCTTGGTTCTTTCCTTGAACTTACATAGGTTGGCACCGCTGCTCCACTTCGGCGACCGGCTGGAGTTTTTCCCAGTCCTCAGTGGATCGGCTCACAATCTCTGGTATGGAGCACTGCTAGGGGTTTGAGCACCGACTGTCGGGGGAGGGGGGATTGGGACTGTAGTTCCACTACAGCTCCACTATCGGCGACTGGGAGCCGATTGGTCAGTTACCAAATCAATCTCCAGTGGATTGGAGCAATGGAGTATGGCCTTTAGGTGCATAATTTAAATAGCTGGACTCAACAATGTGCGAATACATGTAATTCTAACTACATTGTACATTTATTACCAGAAACCTTTCAAGATGGGGGCTGTCAGCTCCACACAGGCGGCATCAGCCATTTCCAGTCCTGGTCTCCTCGGTTCCACCACCAATGTAAACGCCAACCGCAATAAAGGAGAATGTCCTGTCATTCACACCAGCCACGTCGCTTCACCCTCCACGGCGTCAGAATGTCCCATGGAGAGTGCAGCCCAGGAGCGCGCTGTGGCAGGGGGTTGCCCTATGGATAAGGGACAGGGAGATGGACCTGTCTTTTACAGTAGTGAGTGCCCAATGCGACAGGCGGAGATCAAGGAGAAGATAGCCAGTGGAGAACTCGACCCAAGGAACATGGTGAGGATGGGAAGAAGCCTTCTGATATTTTTGAGGGAGGAATGTAATGAGCTAATAAGAGAATGATGCCATTCTGAAAAATTTATGACGTTGTAGTTCCAGATTTATTTTCATTTTCTTTGGTGTTGGCTATTTCTAAAGAAAATTGTATGACAATTTGGGTTCCTATTATAAAGCAGATAATGAGGGGAGACAGTTATTAGAAAGTTGAATTATTGAGTAAGACATATTGTCACATAGTGAATGAACCTTGGGCTTTCCTGTTCATAAGAACACGTTCAAAAGGATATGTTATAAAGAACCAAGACCATATTTAGGCTTTTGCCTTTCTAATAAAGTTTCCTGCCTGACTATGTCCCCAGATGGAACCACCGAACCAGCGACCGGCGCCTGACCAGCCCTTCGCACTGTCCATAGATCGTGAAAAGAGTACCATCCCCAAGGTAGGGGCCGAGGGTGAGACGTGGGTCTACCCATCCCAGCAGATGTTCTGGAATGCCATGTTGAGGAAAGGTATGTTTAAAAATGAGCGCAATTGTATATTCATTCATTATACATTTTTTACCCATTGAAATTCAGTTATATGTAGTTGTTGTTCATCGAGGTTTATCAATGCACGATCCTGATTTGTTTCCACACAGGGTGGAGGTGGAAGGATGATCAGCTGGCGCAGAAAGACATGGACCACATCATCCGTATCCATAATGTAAACAATGAGCAGGCCTGGCAGGAGGTGCTCAAATGGGAGGCCATGCGCGCCAAGTAAGTAGTTCAGATTCTCCACAAGACATAATCTGTCTAAGTTTAATCGTCTTGTGATTTTCGTAAGCTTTATGACACGGTCCTTACTTTATGTTTAGAATAGATATTTTTTCAGTTAATGTTTGGTATAATGGTAAGGTTCGCGAAAAGTGCACCAGTGGGGGTGAAAATGACCTAAAAATTGATCTCTCTAAAGTAATTTTTATTTGTTTTCCAGTGACATATATACTCTGATGTGTCTCTAAAAGATTATATTGTTACTCAAATTCATCTGGTAAGCATAGGAAATAACTTTTTGACCTCAATTTAATTCAATTTTAGGATATTTTTATAATAACATTAAGGTCTGATAAAATATGAGGACTTTTATTCATTGAAATTGATTTTGCACATACTTACTATACAAAAGTCTATTTTAGGATATTTGCTCAGATCCTGCTGCTATTTTCCACCATTTCGAAACACGCTTTATCTGTTGTGAAAAGGGCAATCCCTTGTTTTTACAACAGTTATGTATAGCTAGTCACGTATTTGATTACCAAAAACATGGATTTTGAGTCTGTGAATTTGTTATCATTTCGTTCAAATCACTTTTTCTTATATTCTAATTATTTCATTTATCAATACCCATTGGATAACATAGAAAACATATAACATATTTTTAGGCCTGTTCTTGCAATATTTACCATAATTCTAACATTATGAATAGAAATATGCATTGAATATAGTCAAGTAACTTCAGACTTGTGGCAAATATAATGACCTTATTTAAACAACTATCTGGTCCAATAATATCTGGATAACGTAGAAAACATCTTTAAACAGTACTGCCCCTTTAAAAAAGTTATGTTGTTGATATTTTCCAGGTTATGAAAAGAAAGAAATTATTATTTCTCATGTGTTTTCTCTAGGTGATATATGAATGAAAGATACACTTATTTCAATAAAACACATACAAATTTATTTTTTATAGCTTTGAGAAGTTGGATAATGTCGAAAACATGATTTAGTGACACATTTCATTCTGAAAAATATGGTAAATGGATTTACCCAAAATGATGATTTTTCTATTCAGGAATACTGCCCAGTTGATGCAATAATGATTATATGGATCTGTTAAGAAGTAGTCTGACGTAGGTACCATGGGCTTGGGACACCAATGGTGCACTTTCCATGAGCCTTACCCATATGTATTTGCTGTAAATAAAATGTAAATTACATCTACATGTATCTGATCTATCGAAAAACGTCTGATCTCGAATGACCTCTAAATATTTGCCATATGACATAGCGACAGATTGTCAAATGGACTGGAACAGGGGTGAAAAATGAAAATAGGAGTGTGGTCAAAACCTTTTGTGTGTACATAGTATGGGGGTGGGGCATATGTGGGATGTATGAGGGTAGGTTAAATATCAATAGTAAATGTACACTACAGGGTCATAGTTGGGTTGTTCCTATACTTTGTGGAAACGAATGACTCCCTTTTTCTGTACATTGTAGAGGGTATGACAAATGCCACTATAGTCTGTCCTTATGCATGTAGACCTGTCAGGCGCCCATCGTTAAAGGGTTAAAGCTTAGACAATTAGTTATATGAAATATCCACTAGGGGCCCAATCGTTTCCAGGGAGTGAATCGTTTCTACTTTGTCAGATATGGGTTCATGGCTATGTAGAAGGTAAGAGTACAAGAATGCTGGTACTATGTGAAGGTAAGTTGATATCAAGGGGTATTCATATGAAATGGACAATAGTTAAATATAACATACATGTAAGTTATCACTGTAGGGTGGGAGTCAATCGTTTCCACACAAAAACTACACAAACCAAGTGAATAGGCTCTCCATGCTATCACAATACAGTTAGGCATATTTTTTTCTATTTATACATAGGTACATGCCAAGGTTAACCATGACATATTTTATTCCCCTCTGTGCTCTATATAGATATTGGCAGGGTTACCCCCTTTGGGAGTCAATCGTTTCCATACTAAAACTACACATGTACATTTTGCCTTGCAAAAAGTATACTAGTCATCCCAAATATGTGTAAATGGTCTAAACAAAATTCCCTAACCTATGGGGACTCAGTTAGAAACAATAATTGTCAACATTAATAATGATGATGGTTGCAATTACGGTGTTTGTATTCTATCATTTTGCAGTTTGGGCCCTCTAGCTCTGTTACTTATGATCCCACATAGGCAAAACCATGGTTCCCCTTCAGGCTCTGACCGAGCCTGACCAGATTACATAATAGAATCATAGATATATATTATATTTAGAGTTATATTGCGTGGGGAAGAAATAATGATCATTTGACGACGATCCGTGACATCTGGCCCCATTCAGATTATGTTATGGCAAAGACACCCCCGAGTTTGTCTGTATCTGATAGATGGAGATAGTTCATAGCTATCTGACCAATACGTGTGCGCCACTTATGGTGGGGAAGATTTTAAAAGTCGCTGCCCTAAATAAATAATCAACTTTTGAAAGAGAGTACTACGAAGAGATGTATTATAGTACATAACTTACATAGTTAGCCCATGTATTTATCCGAGAATACTCTTACAAGAACTATTACAACGGACATTAGTTATGGCGGTTTTTTTTAAGATTGGTTAAGACAAATCAACATGTAGAAACCAATGATATTACCACAGCATCTGTATTTTGTATAAATATTGAAAATTGTTGAATTTGCTGTTTCAGGGAAGGTGAACCTATGCCCAAACTGAAGAGTTTCCGCGGGAAGGCGAAGGAGTTTTCACCACGTGCGCGTTTCAGGAGTTGGATGGGGTAAGAAGAACGATCGTTCAATATAGCAATATTAATACATGATGTGTCCACAATACATTCTAGACCCAGAATCAGTCTTGATCGGACGAAGTTGTAAATCCAATTGAGACTGAACAATTTATATCATAGTTAGAATAATCTTTTCGAAACTATGTCACGACAGGGTAGTCTCTGATAATGACCTCGTGTTAACATTTCGTTCACATACTATTCACACTTCATTACAGGTCAGGTCAGGGAGTGTTATCTCCAAGTATTTAAAGTTAAGATTCGGGAATCGCTCTTCAAGAATCCCATAAAGAAAAATAGACCCACCCTTCACACAATGAGAGCAGGCCTGTGCCTGTCACACGCCACTGGGGATGGTCCCCACGCCGCACTGCGGTCAGGGAATGGGGATATACGAAACTAGCCGAGGGCCTGCTGGTCATTACTGTATGGTGAGAGTACTGCTAACCATAGGGAAAATCACACTACAACATGGATTCACAGTGAGTGTAGTTATCATATGGTGTATGAGGAGCAGGTTTACACAGATATACAGGAAGACGTAGGTACCAGACAGACAGACAGACACAGATTGTAGCAAGCTAAGGTCATTACAAAATACGCCAATGACCCAAAATGATACTTGAAGAGCATGATATACAAATCAAACACAAGTATATCTGCCTATATGCCCTACACGTACACAGCCTGAACACTTTCATTTTCACAGTATACACCAATAAAATCGCACAGGTCAACATTCTATTTCAATAGAAATCAATAGAAATCGAAACCAAACTACTTTCATCAATACAAACTTTTGTTGAATGGGTTGTGCCCCACGAACCCAGCCCCCTCTCCCCCTTTTCCATGGATATTGCAAGCCCCCATTTCACATAATAACTCTCTAAATGCAGATCCGATAGACAATTGAAAATAACATAGGTAAAAGAGAAAAATCAGAATACAAAAACTTGTAATATTGTATTATCGTAGATACGAGCTTCCGTTTGACCGTCACGACTGGGTCGTGGAGCGGCCGGCGGACGGCAAGGAGGTGCGCTACATCATCGACTACTACGATGGCGGCAGCGTGCACCCGGACACCTTCAGGTTCACTGTGCTCGACGTCCGACCCGCCATGGACTCGACGGCCGCCGTCTGGGACCGCATGAAAGTCGCCTGGAGGCGCTGGGCGATCGGCGAGAATCCGGCGCCCAGTTCCGACGCCAAGCCCGAGTCGTGAGCGATGAGCGCGCCCTCTGACGATTAAAATGGGGACTCGAATCGGCGATCGGTGCTGCCATCTAGTCGCTTCTGTACGAACAATTCGGTTACTCTTTGGGTAACTGCCTGGATCCTAAGTACATTTACCAATGGATCGGGACAGAATGCGTTACAGAGAGACAAGGACTTGCCAGTTGATGCACCGGGATTATTTGTGATTTAGAGTGTGTACGTACATAGTCTGGAGAGCAGACTCTAAGACTTACCTTTTCTTCAAATCAGTGAAGTGCACAAGGTATTCTGCTGTTTGCCACGGAAAATGGCCAGTGATGGTAGGCTTTAGAGGATAGGTGCATGTACATGTAAATATCCACTGAGAATAAACCAGTGCTGTTGTTAGATGTGTGTGGACACCAAAACATTCAGATCAAAAGTATATTGCCTCACAAGTGTTGTAAATATATGTCCATATAGTTACATCTTCAATCACTCATGAATGCTTCGTAATGTGGACTTGAAAGTTTCCAATATGAAATGTTCTGAACTTCTGAACAACATTAATGGTTTTATATAGAAATCAGATCGCGGTTCACACCATCATTTGAATTATGTATTCTGTAAGATAGTTGGAAATTATTGGAAATGACGTTACATTAATTTATTGTGTGCTAGACTTATCCTTACAAATAGCGCCATGTTGCTACAGCTCAGAGTAAAAGGATAGATATGAGTGGAATGTGTGAAATGGAATATATATATTGGATTTATCAAATAAAAAGACCATTGAAAGCATTTATATTGGTTCTTAGTTGTTCAGTTATTCCGGAGATTATTTTGTTCTTCAAGAAACACCGCCTACCTTAATAGAATTTTCACAAAACTACAATGTTCGTTGACTTAAACCTCCTCTTGCATTTCCTTTATATAAATTTTATCTCCTTTTCTGCTTAATAAATTGCCAGATTTAATCACGTTTGATTATCCAAAGCTTTCATCAGATTATTCCTCTCAGAAAGATGAGAGGATTGCCTTAACGCATTCAATCGCGAGAAAATTGGATCTGAATGCACTGTAAATGTTCTGGAACAGGGCACTACATTCGCATAATTGGTTTACGACAAAGACTTGTTTTTCGGAAGATTTTGTTCCCAAGTCCATGTCTTTAAACATTACCAACAGGTACCGCTGCGGACAGTAAAGGAATGCTGTCAATGCACTAGCGTCGTCTGGTGTGAGCTGGTTCAACGAGACCAACGCAGCACTGAGTGATCATGATAAAGCTATGCACATCTTTATAGTTTATAATAGAAGCTGTCAAATGTCAGACTTAATAATGATCTGTAAAAAGAGAAAATGTGTTTCGAAGCTGTATGGCAGTAGGTGAGTGCGATTGAATAAAGCATATATAATGGGTGTGAATTCGTTATTACATCTACCGGTATTTTCTTCAAATGCAAATCCATTAGAAAAGACAGGAACAAATACGAACAAATGTTTTATCTATGAATTATTTATGCCTCATGATTCTCCTTACTAAGATATGTTTCTCGCCTGCAGTTTTTGGTCGTAAGCGTGAGTAAAAGACAACCCCACACCTTTCTTTACCTATCCCCAACAGAAACCTTAATCATAGACTGTTCTATGCAAATATAAAAATATCACATGATGTGTTAAGGGACATTCAGATTCTTGCCAGGTACAAGATTCTGCAATTGGAAATTATTGATTTGAGATTCTTATACATATTCAAATTAGACCATCTTTACAGCAAAGAATTGTCCATGTCAATTTGACCCAATCCGAAAATCTCTTAATTTTCTGTTAAGTATTCCATATGTAAGACAGGTTTTACTTTTTGAATGGGTCTTGTTATCTATAAATATAGAGTGACTGTGTGTGGAAACCATTATGTGTAACAGACTTCTCATACAATATTTTAATCCAATTTTGGAAATAGACACCAAATCAAAAAAAAGTTTAGTGCCATTTCTATGGCATTCTATTGAACTGAATCGAAGGCCCTTCTAAATTCCAGTCTTCAAAATCCTTAGCCTTTTAAAAAGATTCCTCAAGTCCTAATGTTGGACTTGATAAAAACTGTTTGGTCACTGCTGATTACCTACCATATATAAAAAGGCACGATTTCAACAGGATCTGCTAGTAGTTGCTCCCCAACATAGAGACAGACAAAACTAGACCCCCTTCGTTTATAAGACTACTGCCACGTTTCTTGCCAGGATGAGTCTATAATTGTAATGTTATATGGCGAAAATATGTTACCTTGTTGTTCCTGCAGAGAATGTGTGTCAATTCCTCCTTGGAGCATTCCGAGTTACATATGTTCCGAGTTACTGAAAAACATTTGTTGAACATAACAATGAGCAGTATTCCCTTCAGATGGTTCCGGGGGACACAATTTGACGGTCTGGTAAATGGACCATCTGTTTCAGCAAAAAGTGTAGACTACTTAATTTCAATAGTTTCAGTGTTTGCCTAGTTTTAAATTCCTCCTGGGCAACCCAGCATTTATTTCACACCAATTTATGTACGAAGGGCTATGCTTTGGAACCATAAATTGATAGAAACCAAACCAGTATTCTGTGAGGTAGGGGGAGATTTTTGTCTAGTATTACCAGCCTTTTTGGGGTATTTCTGTGGGTGGCCAAACTTTTAATTGGTGGGAGGGGGTTTATCCATTGGAAGGTGTGGGGGGGGGGGGGGGGTCTTTTGCAGGGGGAAGGGGTCAATTATTTGCATGGAGAGTGAATAGATGTTCCTTTTTCTTTTCGGTATTTCCAAAGAAGGGGTCAATGTTTTTTTGTATTCCTGTATGGGGTGCTGGTGGGGTGAGGAGCTATTGTCTGTGGTGGTTCGATTATTTTGGTATTTCTGTAGGGGTTTGGGCAATTTCTCTTCAGCTTTTCTCAGGGGTTATTCTTAGGAGGAATATTTCCATGGGGTGGCAACTTTTTTCAGCGTTTCTAAGGGGCTGTTTGGGGGAGGGATATTTCGGTGGGAAGCCAAAATGTATTTTGTATTTAGATGGGAAGTCGGGGAGGGGGAAGCCCACTTTTTCACACCAATTCATGTAGCAAAGGTTATATTTTGGGACCATAATTTGATAGAAAAAGAACCAATATTCTGTAATGAGGGGAGTGTCACTTTTTGGTATATTTTTCATATTTCCATTTGAGGGTGGCGATTTCTTTTTATTTGGGAGAAGTGAATTTTAGGGGGGGGAGACTAGTGTTTTACGGGGGTGCGTTTTTTTCGTGGGAAACAACTTTCTTTCAGTATTTTGAAAAGGGTTTTTCTTTGTGTGTGTGTGGGGGGGGGGTGGGGGGCGAGGGATGGAGGCAATAAGTATTTGTGATTGTTTATTCGTCATTATTGGCATCGTTCTCACCTACACATAACGTGACCTGCCTCGAAATAACTGTTGGAATACCATCTGGCAATCTTTCACTATGTTAGTTAGATGATTCCGGAGTATAGATTCTCAAGATGTATATTGATGTTGTGACGTCTTTCTGGGCGCCAGCATATATAACGCTTAATTTGTCTCCGGTCTGTGCAATGCTGTAACCTACGTGTTTTCCGAACACTCAGTTACCAGCAAATGGCATACTCGTCTCCTGGTTCCATGGCCGAACCAATATAAGTATATATATATACTCAAGTTAATGAGGTTAACATATTTTTTTGCTAAAATGGGTTTTTGTGTTTTATTCATTGAAGAAGAACCTCATTGACTTTCAGTGTGATGCAAAAACTATACCTCACTGAACTGCTTGCCATGAGGAAAGCAAAAATGAGGGTTCCCCACAAATTGGAATGTTACCATGACAAGAATTCTTCCAAGAAAATAGAAAAGAAAGTATTTTCATTGTGTACATTTTTGGCCAAAGAATGATAAATTTCACTGACAGAAACAATGCATTTATTAACCTTTTCTTATCAACGTATGTATATACATATATGTCAATAAATATCAAACTATGTTTTACTTCTGTTTCCATGGAAACGAGTATGATGCTACACTTTCTGGAACAAACGAGCATCAGATTCAGAATCCTGAGGTCATAATTGACTAATTTGGCAAGTTTTATGCAGTAGACTTTCGGAGGTCAATCTGATAAATGATAGCCTAGAGAAAAATTATTTCCCAGGAATATAAAAAAATGGAATGATCACTCCAATCCCTAAAGAAGTTGATTTAAGAAGCTTTAACAATTGGCGTCCAATAACCGTATTACCAATGATTTAAAAAATATATGAGAAAGTTATTCACAAGATTATTCTTAATTATGTTATAACAAATGAAATTATAGTACTAAATCAATATGGTTTTATTGCAAAGAGATCAACTACCCAGGCTATTTTTGTGCTTCTAGAAGAAATATTCAGAAATTTAAACATGAAAAATATTACATTAATTGCTTATCTAGATTTTCGTAAGGCTTTTGACAGCGTGAATCATAATATTTTATCAACAAGGCTGAAGTACATAGATACAGACCCAAATATAATAGATTTAATAAATGACTATTTAACTGGCAGAAAATGTAAAACGAAATTAAATACTATTGTTTCTGAAGAAATATTAATTAGATGTGGAGTGCCTCAGGGCTCGGTCCTGGGGCCGTTACTGTTCATAATCTTTACCAATAATTTAAATAAAGTTATCTCACATGGGAGAATGATATTATATGCTGATGACTGTGTATTACTAATAAGTGGCAAAAATCAGTTAGATTTAATCAGAAAAATGGAAGAAGATTGATGACTGGACAGTTAAATATAAGTTAAAGATAAATTACTCCAAGACTAAAATAATGTGGATAGGTAATCAAAGGAACCTAGATAGAAAACTTGAAGTAATAATCTTTTAAAACCAGTTAGTACTTATAAGTATCTTGGAGTTATTATTGATGACAAGCTTAATTTTAATGAACAAGTTGAAAAGGTTACTAGAGAAGTAAACAGAAGATTATTCAGGTTAAAAAAAATCAGACACTTACTTACCCCAGATGCTAGACTAAAAATTGCTAAACAGATGATATTACCAATAATTGAATATTCTGATTTCATATATCTATGTACTTCACAAGTAAATAGGGATAAGCCAGAAATAAGCATGAACAAAACCTTGAGATGTGCAGTAGGAATTCATAAAGCAATCGATATTCATACCGATCAACTCCATGAAAAATGTAAAGATAGGGAATTGTATATAAGAAGAGTAACTCATTTATTAATGATAATGAAATGGTGGGTGTTAAACGAAGACAATATCTTTGAAATTAATGAGAGAAGAACTAGGGGGGATCAGAAAATAAGTTTTAAAATACCAAAACCAAAGATTGAACAATTTCGACACACCTTTGTATCTAGGAGAAAAATATTGGAATAAATTAAAGCAAGAAACTCAGATGATCGCTGAAAGTTATATTTTTAAAAATAAGATAAAAACAGAGATTGGGGAGATTTTTAATAATTGATGATAGGTCAAAAGACCTAAATGAGTAACAGATGGTAGAAAGACTGAAATGTCAAAGGTAATATGTAATGCATAGAAAGAAATAATCAAGCCAATAATGTATTTATCAATTGATATATTAACTTTACTTGAGCGATGTTCCTCTGAACAGATTATTGCAAAGTGGGCTGGGGCCAATCGGTGATGACCACAATGCCATCGGCCAGGGCTAGTACCGGCCTGATGGGGCAGCTGCTTAATCTAATACCAAGACAAATCCCACCACTGCCACCAATTTAGCGAACATCAATAAAACACAACACGTAATTCAGGTGCACAAGCATTAATAGTTCTGTATTCAATGAAGCATGTCAATGAAGCAATCTCAATGGCTAACCTAACTAGCTCTGTTGTCCACCATATGAGAGCTAGACCGAGAGATACCTTTTATATATATTTGAGTCTTTGTCCTGGTAGAAGAACGGCGTCTGTGGTAACCACCTGGATGTTGTGAGTTAGTGGTCTTGAGCATGTGCAGTGCCAGTATTTACCTGGATAACTTCCGGGTTGGCGCTGAAGTTGTCCCGCCAATATATGTATGCATATACTATATATATATATATATATATATATATATATATATATATATATATATATATATATATACATATACTATATATATATGTATATATATATATATATATATAAAGCGGTTCCAGCAGTGACTCCAGTCGTCACACCCACCGGTTACCGGGTTACTGATGCGGTAACCGGTGGTTACTTGGTGACACACTCCTGGCTAAACTGTCATTCCGCTGTAATTTGGTCACCTGAGCACATCGTTTTAATCTTACTTGGGTTTTTTTTCAAGCTTTCAAGCTTTAGCTTACGTGTGATTCTAGATGTATAGGCTGGGGATGGTCCCATTGTCACTTATTTGATAAACCTTGTTTCTAATATTTACCACCACTCACGACTTCGTCTAAATTATTGTTATCATCGTTATCATTATAATATATCAATTACTTCCTACCCATGATAGGGATGGGGCGATTTTCCCAAAGAAAAAACGCTAATACACAACCTACGAGCTAATTCAAACTTCACAGGTCCCGTTCATTATATTCACCAAGGCAGAGTGAGTAATTCCCAACCGTTACGCATCAATAGAACTATTGTAAAGGGTATCATACAATGCCCTCAACAAATGCATATACATGTGCGTGTGCCCACTTACAAATAAAATGGAAACCTGCCATAATAAGTAGACTCACTGGTGCGAGATGCAAAGTTTGGCAAGATCGATTCAAAGAAACGAACTAAAAAGAGGCAGAATAAAGGATGCAATAGTTACAAGGGAACCACTGGGCATGAAAAGCGGTTTACGCACAAGAGCCAATACCCTCCCCTCTTCTATGTCCCATTATACTTTATCCAGCCATCAGGTCGCCTAAAGGCAGAAACGAATTCGTCCAATCGGTTTACTTACCCAAGTTATAGTTCTGTGCGTACGATAACTTCATGTATTCATAATAAGGTATGTTTTCTAATATATTCTATATAACAATATGTTACACATTATAGTATTATCTGTTAAGTGTACATTTAAGTATTACGTCATTATGTAATTAAGAATTACGTCATTATGCAATACTTGATAACGAATATTCATACATTTATCTGGAGAGAATTTGTAACCTCCCGATAGCAATAGCGGGACTTGGCGGAAGAACGGTCCGGCCGAGCCAGGATATTGTGTACACAAAGTAGAATGTACCCGAATAAAAAGTATTATATATATATATATATATATATATATATATATATATATATATATATATATATATATATATATATATATATATATATATATATGGTGACACTTATAGTGAAAGTGCTACATTTGTACTTTGATTTAGGACTGGCACTTTAGTAGTTTATATCTATTATCAATTACACTTTTTTATCTAAAGCATGTCTATTTTTAGGTGATATTTTTAAAGCTTTCTTTACGATGTCTCAATAACCCAGGGTCTTGACTGATCTTCAGTGTTGAGACCCGTTGATGTCAGTTTTTGGCCGACATACACCCATCCTGACGATCAACTTCCCCCCATCCCAAGCCACCCGTCTCTGGAGATACTACCCGCATGTGTACACGGGCCATGGCTCGGGTCCCAGGGTAAATTATTCAGTCACATTTATTCCACGGACTGGACGCCACATAATGCCGGCTGAACGCGCCGAATGTCGTCTGCTACAAGGGATTCAATGAGGGATTGTGCGGGTACGTTTTGAGTGTGATTTTCCACCAGGCTGGCTCTATTAATGTTATGTACAGCTGATACAAAGGCTCAGTCAGATACTGGCTGGATGTATCGATGTTGTCGCCGTTGATGTATATCCAGGGCTACGCTGTAGCACGTCACGAATGTACATGTGATTTTAAATGGACGCTATTTACTCGGTTTCCATGGAAATTAAAAGACATACAACATTAAACCTGACCCCATGTGTAGTCCCTCCCCTCATTATCAAACCCATCTCTACTCTCATTAACCCTTAATGTCAGCGTTTCAGTTTTTATCTCATGTGACCAAATGGCATGTCATTTAAACCTTAATCCACCCCGCCACCAAGTCCATACACAAACCCTTGATACCAGAATTGTTTGTGTGTAAGTCATATTACCTCTATCCCCTACCCATCCAATCATGATACTGCAATCGCCACCGCGTACTAGCCTATTGCTATTTCACTCCAGTTATAAAATCCCTCACAGAAACCAACCAATAAATAGCCAATTTCCATCATTGGTCTAACATTAGACCTTTGCATAAAATCCATATCAATAGTAATGATACTACCCATATTATTGTTCGACCCAAAACCATGTCCACCACCCATATGTCACAGTAGGAACATGCACCCTTTATTCGGAAATAAATTTACACAGCGATTTCCGGAATTGCCATCAATTGCTAATATCCCATGTTAAAGCTGATCATTGCTTTTGAGACGCAAAATCATCGGTGGGAGATATCACTATGAAATGATAACTCACATACACGCCATTTTGTGTTGACAATTCCGGAAATCGCTACATTTTTCGCTTAGTTGGTCTCCGGCTTTAAGACCATATACATGTACATTATATATTATATCGATTATCGGTATTTATGTTTTTACAATGTGATCAAACGGGGACAGGGGGATATTCATCTAAGAAAGTATTTTATATCAGCAGTCGGTACAAGCTTTTGGTTCGTTGTTACGAACTTCATCAATTATTCCCATCTACTACACTGTATTCAACCAACTCCACGAGTACTTATGAGGAAACTCACGAGATAAAAATAATTTGTTCCGTACCGCGGTTTGACCACGGAGTAATTCACGAAGCAAATCTGAATAAACTACGAAGTGGTCAAACAGGGTGGAGTGCGGACCAAGTTATTTTTGACACCGAGTAGTTTCTGATTTTATCTGACCCTGTATACATGATCAGGAACATTATTGATTGATAAGATAACTCCCCCCAATTGTCATTTAGTATCGGGTACACTACTTTCACTGCCGTGGAGTATGAGTTTCTAATATTAAGCTTATGGAGAGAAATACCGGGATTCCCTCTGCCTTTACATGAGTAAAATGGAAGCTAGATAAGAACAGAGATTCAAAGATAAAGAAAGTAAATCTAGGATGGAAATAAAAAGAGAGTGAGAAAATATTAATAGATGGCCACAGAGGTTAGAGGATGGGTGAGGATACAGAAAGAGATAAGGGAGAGGCAATAATAAGGTGGGTAGGGACATCGATGGACAAATAGTTCTGTATTTCGGCATTGTCGGGATCAGTTGTTCTTTTCAGATGGAGGTCATGAGTCCAAACTGCTTATCAGGATTTCCCGCACCCCATCTTCCGGAGGGAACAGACAAGGGAAAGGGATATGAGGTGGGAGGGGGGGGGGGAGGGATATGTTTAGAGAGTATAAGACCTTCATATGAGCGCATGTAACTCGAGCTTCCTTATTCCTCTATGAGCATGTGCACACGTACATTTGTAGATGACAGACATTTCCAACAACGCTTCCTCCGGAGCTCATCATATCATGTTTCTTTATTGTCATCCGAATTTTTCATTTGTGCGAATACTGTCGTGAGGAATTAGACATCAAAGTTGCGAGACGAAGACAGATCCCGATGCAGGCAAGGAATTCCCCAGGTAATGTTGCTATTGAAACAAGAAGCAGTTTGAATCCTCCCCTGCTAATTACGCAAAGGCTGGAGGCACTTCGTCGACGTACAAAGACTGAGACTTGGACTTTGTCATCATAAGCACATCAAAGCTGTTCCGGGAGTAAGAGAGTAAAAAGATGACGACTCTTCAAAGAGAGGTAGCATTTCACCCAACATATTCCTTGTGATTTAGAATTCAAAGGTCCAGAGACCTTCCGGAGATACTTAAACAGTTGGGAATGTAAAATGAAACTGAAACTGCATCGTGAGAGCCTGAAGAGCTTCATCTAATGTAGGTGATCCAAATTATTCACCCATGTATTATCTTATATAGCGTTTGCCGTAAGCAGTGTTTACAATGAGGAAATTCTCTACAATTAGTTTACTTGTCACTATTAATAATCCAGACGGGACAAAGGCAATTGGATTATTTTGTCAAAACAGATATACACTTACATGTATTAGCATTAGTCATGATGGATCGGATGATTGTGACTCTCTATTTGCATATGAACAAATGGAAAACGATGTACATGAATATTCATATGTTGGACGATAATGGAAAATATTGAAATATGCTTCCTATATAGTCTCATGGATTCTGTTATTCCCTCCCCCAAATATTATTGGGAATTTAAAATATATACAGTAGATGCCAGTGTTTTTGGTTTAGTTTCAGGCCAGATACATACATGTTCACAAGGCAATACAAATGTGATTTTCCGACAGTCTAGGTTATGATACTGAAACCTCCGTAGATGGGTTCCTTAATGTAAGCGAAAAAAAATTAAGAGAAATAACTTCTATGTTCATTGTACAATTAACTCCCAGTAAAGACATGTCATAGTTAGTACATGTATATTGTGTGGGGTATAAAGTAGGCCTATATCGGGTTCAGTATGGCTATCTTCTCGTCAAATGGAAAATAATGCACAAGGCAGTTGGCAAACATGTCGGTATAGGTCTTCAGTACATATTAAGCTCTCCACGGGTAAAATCAAGTCTTCTCAATTCCATCAGATAAGACCCAATAACAAATTGTTTGAATTCGCGCCGAGACGAGCGAACTGACATCAGCTGGTGGCGTCCCCGTCAGGCCCGCGACAGAACCTCACGACGCAATCCAGATGAGACAAACGCCGGTAAGTTCAAGGCAGCCCATGGATCGTCAAGCAGTCGTTTCCAGTCAGCCAGACTCATGCACAGTTTCGAAATGTTCTTTTTATCGACACGACTGCAGTATTCAGGTCATGACACCATTTATGAGGCCAAGATCTCTTTCTGCCTGGAAATGGCATACTATCCGCCCTCCTGCAAGACCAACCATTACCTCCTCACGACACCGCCCACAAGCAATGAGTCTTTTCTTTGGGTCGACATGAGTTCGACATAATGATCATGAATGGCTGATTTACAGTATATGAAACCTGTTTGTCTGTTTTGCACATGTAATCCAGACGATCATTTTGGATATGTGAAGGCTAAAATATTATTTCATGCACACATATTTGCGAAAATGGGTTTATAAGAAGTGTTGATAGTGAACAAGCTATTTGAATTACTGAGTTCCTATCCCCGTAAAATGGTATTAAACATTGTGCAGATTTCGCAGACTCTATAAACGAAGTACATCTATATTAGTGCTTTATCTGGTGACTATTTCTTCTTGAAAAAAGTGTCCTATAAATAACCATGGAGAACCTGTCTCACACGATGCGCTTTATTGTGGAGCCTATCCACTTTAGTTTTATGTTCTATTCACTCCGGGAACAACTTTACCCAGTCAACATTAAACCGGTTGAGGTCTGTCCGGGCGTAGAGACGAATGGATGGGTCGGGTGGATTGGATCTCGATTAGCTAATAAAACATAGCGAGTATGGCTGTTTGCCTAGGGCTATCAGAATAACGCGCCGTCGGACGGCCATACATAGAGTTCACGACCTGGCCATATACGATCCCGGGTTGGATTTTGAACCTTGTGCATGCAGATGTGGCGACTGGGGAGAGGGGGAGAGGGGCCGAAGACGGGTTTGCCTAGCCCCCTTTTGGTGCGTTGCACTCGTGAATACGGTCGGCGACCGGCCGGGGTGTGTTTGCCATGTCGGTGGGTGTGGGCCATGTTTGCCTCCAGGAGTCCCGCTGGCTGGCAGGTACTTAAGACCCGCGTATGCTCAGGCCCCACGTTTGGGGGCATGGAGATTTGTATTCCCAAGGGAAAGTTGACATGTGTCTCTAGACCGGTGTGGGTCGGTAACGCAGACTGTCGTGGCTCTCGACAGACCTACATGATTCTCTTTGTAGACTACTGAAATCGACTCCCTTAATGTTACCATGACAGCCACAGACCACTATAATTTCTTCACAGACCATCATACTTAGTCCATGACCACCATGCCCCAAGCTAGAGACCACCTTGTGCAAGTCTATCCGCAAATCAATACGTCTCTCTAGAACAGCGTGTCTCTCAATATGCACCAAGGGTAATTTTATAAGCAATAATGCCTCAACGTGGACTTGCAGACCACAATATACCAACCCCCGAGGAGGTATCTTTCGTTGTGAAATGTGCAACCAGCGATTAGAGATTTTCCACGGACCACTACCTTGTGCCTCTCTAAAACGCACCACCAGGCCTTTTAAATACAGACCAGCCTAATTCCGAAAACCCTTTTCATAGACCTCAGAACAGACTTTCTCTATAACTAACCCACAGAAGATGGGTATATACCATGGTCCTTAGAACGTGTGTGTATATTTATACATATCTGCCATTTTGAAGTTACTGAACACGTCTGTAGTGGCGTTGTTAATTTGGTAATACAAAAGTCGTGTAAGCTTATACATGTGAATGTACGTGGTACATGTACAGCTTGTCATTGTGTCAATGTGTGTGTTTCGGGAACATATTACGCTAAAGCTATTAGTGTCGCTCAATTTTCCGAAATGAATTCATAGCCACTCTCTGTATTCATTAGAATGAAGCACTAAAGAAGTGTTTATCTGATATTCTAAATGTTAAGCCAATATTAAGTTTGGAGGTAAAGTTGATATTCACTTAGATCAAGGGGTAAGCTTGAGGGTGTTTTACAACATCAAATAACCTTGGACAAATAAGTGTCTACTCTGGTTCAACGTATTCGTGCTGGTGGATTTCTCTTGAAAATCTATGTGAGTGAATACTCACCGGCAAATTAAATAAGGGGTCTAGTCCATCAAAACCAGGTTCAGGCAATCAGCTAGATGTTAATCGATATTGTGCCATACTGATGATGTAACTTATTTACCTTAGGGCCTCACGCCCTGCATGTCACTAATGCACTGTGGCTACATATTGGTTTTAGAAGCCATGAAGCCAAATGATTGCACACCCCTTTGTCCAACGTCGGTGTACCGTGGACACCATGGTGATGCCCTCTTCAGACATTTCACATGGAGGTTATTTTCATAATGCTGATCGAATACGGATGGTTTTGATGTAAAATGTAGAATTGAGTACAATTCGCATTACATATAGTGAAAATACTGTCAGAATAATTCACATGAAAGTAAGAGAACTGATTAGGTACGACGGAATTACAAATTGCCATACACACACAAAATGAAGACTCTGCAGAAAGGCCTGCAAAGTCGAAAAGTATTGCCTCAGGTCGAAATTGATTAGAGTGAACATTCGAATTAGATATTCCGTTATTCCTTTAACCTTGTATACATATAATGGTTTTATGTTGTGAGATGCTAGTGACGCGGGTTCAAATCTAGCATATTGAGAACTGTTTTGGTCTTTTCTGGAGGTTATATGATATTATCAATTTTAATAGTGATTATGGAGCGAGGAGCGAATGTATTTTAAGCAATAGTAACTGCAACACTTCCTGATCATAAATCCTGGACTTTTCTTAACCAATTAATACACCACAAAGCTAAGTCTAAAGTCTTTTTTTCACTAGAATCACCAATTGGAAATTATGTGGCTATTGGTTCATTACCCCCTTTATAATTTTTCTGTTTTGATATGAGTGGCCAAATTTGTAGTTAGACCGTGATCGCTGACTGGCTTTAGCGTGCCCCTTACCAATTAATTGGTTTTCATCACACAATTCCTCTAAAGATGAACCGAGCTAATATAGTTGATCAAACCAGAATACATTACTTGAGCGGATTGTAAGCACGATGCACGTATTCCGGTATTTTATTCTGCTCGTCTATGGCACTGTTTCTAGAGAATAGTGGCAACCTCGTTTTAAACATGTATGAAGAAATTCGACTGAGGTGAGATTATTAATTCTCAATGCGTTTTCTTTAATTCAATGAAAAATGAAATGAATATCAAAACACAGTGAATTACATGAAACAAATGATACTAATTCACAGATTCATCTTATGTATGCTATCACTAGGGAAACGGGTAAATCGGGGCACAGATTGTGGTGAGAGTCACCTATTAACGTATTTCAGTATGCTCTGCAATCGGACAGTCAGTGTAAGGTTTCATATAAGAGGATGAGATAAGCGTTTGGAAATTTGTGGCGCATTATTTACTTGTCTTAATGGATATATAGTCATATTGGTGGTAACTGTGGTAAAATATCATGCTTGACAGTTAAAGTTGTCTGATTTAGAAAATAACTGATGATCGATCATTGCTGAATGATAGGAGCCTATCAACACGATAGTTTTATTTCATAGTGATTGAGGACCCTATTGTGAACAACCGTACAGCGGTGACATGGTGACTGTTCTAATGGTGATGTTATCTATGATGGATTATTTTTTCTTGTGTTATTTTTGTTTCAACACTGATTAAAAATTCACGATACTGTGATTAGCAGTATTGTGAAAGAGAGATAGAAATACCCCAACCGGAAGAGAATGTGCACCTGTGTTTGCGCGTGCGCCTTTAAAAAGCAAACTAGACTGCACGCATTTAATATAAAATATAAGCTGCAATATCAACCTGGAATATACAGCGTGGGAAATGGAAGACCTATTTCATACGGGGGGGGGGGGGGGGGGGTTGCGGCATTGTACCGGCCCCGCCTCCATGCCTGTTATTACAGAGCAGTGTTTACCCCGGCGCTCAATCATGGCTCAGGCTTCATTATATGCACCGCACTGATCAAGAGCTGGCGCTGAGAAGTTGTGTCAATGGTACCTGTGTGTGGCCTGGTCAGACCCCGCGGGCTTGTTTCAACAATAACTTGTTAAAGGCGGCCCACGGGCCTACCTCTGCCGCCTGGACCCCGCCCCGCGCCGCCGCGTCGTTGGCGTCGGCTGCAGGGTCGGCGGCGGCGGAGGAGGAGTCGACGACGACAGCAGCAGTGGCTGTTTCCCGGCGGCGGTGGCCCCAACTACCCGCTTTGTCGCAATCCCAAGGCCGGTCCTGTGCTGGGACCTGGCGCGCCTCCCAGACCTACTTACCTGCCTGCCTGTTGCCCCCGGGGCTCGTGTTAATTATTCAGTCCGACTGAATGTAATCAATTAATGTCCCTCTCTGATTACCCTCAGCATGCCCCCCTCCCCCTCCCTCTCTCCCCCTCCCCCCTCTCGCCACCCCGCCCCACGCCGGCCAGACCTCTCACGGGGAACACGCGCCCGGAGGTAACGGGGCGTACAGGTGTACGGCAATCACTCCTGTTGCAGTTTCCCCGACGCCAATACGCTGGAGGAAATAATGTTTCGATTTGTGAGACTCATTGCCTTCAAATGTTCTCTGTATTCTTGATTTCTCAGACAATATATTTTAAAAAATCTTCTAATACCTTGACCATTTGTGCACACGGATATCAATATGATGACCTTTGAAATTAATTAAAGATGATAACGCTTTTTTATATAGAAGAATTTTCCCGATATTCATTGCCTATATAATGTTTATTAAGGGACTGCGAACTAGGCAAACAATACCAGGATTACAGAGTATATATATAGATATAGTGATGAGATGCATCCTAAGAGGTGAAGGCGATAAGCAAGCAATGAAACATGCTAAGGCCCGGCGTCCACCTACTACGATAGAATCGTAGACCTCCCGATATGGCACCGATACAAAATGTCAAAATCGGTGCCATATCGGGAAAGTGGAAAATCGTAGACATATGTCTAGACATGCCAATCCACCACGCATTGTATGGGTTTTTTATCGGTGCCTAATCGCAGAAACGTGGTCAACTGCCCCGATATTAGGTAACCTTCCGACGCGATTTTGTTTTTTTATCGGGAGGTGCATCGTAGAGCATATCGGTGCCATATCGTAGTAGGTGGACGCCGGGCCTTAGCCTTTATCTCCCCCCCCCCCCCCCCCATCTGATATTTTCATTAATTTCTTCCACTTCTCATCGTTTCTCTCCGACTCTCAATGTCCATTTTGTACTTCTTAGTTCCTATTCGTTCTCTCCATGACTCATTTCCACATACCATATACAGAAGTAGTCATTGTGCATTTCCACCCATGTCCTTTCTCGTTTATTGGCCGAATAACACGTAAAAGCGGGCTCCCACTATCACGATTGAAATTTTTGTCGGAAGGAACGGCTACCCACTTCCACGATAGAGCCGTTCCTTCCGACAGAAATTTCATTTTTTTCATCAGAACGCTTATCGTAAGGCTATCGTAGTGTGTCGGAGGCGCAAATCGTGATAGTGGGAGCCCGTTTTAATGGCCAGACACATTGTATAAACATTTATGATCAAAACAATCCAGTTAGGCCCGGCGTCCACCTACTACGATATGGCTCCGATATGGTCTACGATGCACCTCCCCATCAAAATCCCGTCGGAAGGTTACCTGATATCGGGGCAGTTGACCACGTTTCTGCGATTAGACACCGATAAAAAACCCATACAATGCATGGTGGATTAGCTTGTCTAGACATATGTCTACGATTTTGCACCCTCCCGATATGGCACAGATTTTAACATTTTGTATCGGTGCCATATCGGGAGGTCTACGATTCTTTAGTAGTAGGTGGACGCGGGGCCTTATTGAGGTAACCGGATAGAGGAGGACTACTTCGCATTGGAAACTTTAATACAAAAAGATTATTGAAGTACCAATGTATTCAAATTGTATTCAATATACAAAATATGACAGGGGAAGCAAAGGCATGAAATAAACCCGTTGGCACATCTCCAAGCACCTATAATTTCATTTATACCACATTCTTGACCGACAATTTGTGTATAGTAAGTATCAGTAGAGGTACAAAAGCTGACTTCTTATATGCGTATCCCTAATAATATAATACTAGGGAAATATGATCTGTATGTATATATATACGAACAAGGTATATATATATGAACAAGGTTTCCAGCTCCTGTTTATTGCATCAACTCAAAAATATTCTTCAATCGGGTTGCCATGGATGTGGTAAGAAGTAAGAATGTTGGACATCTTCTCCTATTTTGAACAGACCTAGAACGGATTAGAGCTGTTCATGTATGCTCCAGATGTTGAAGGTGAACGTAAGTAACTCACGTAGACTTGACAACAAATATACGTAGAGCAAGCTGTTCTCTCCCCGAGCAAACACTGGCAGATTGGTGGCGCTCGCTCATTGGCTGCTTACAGAAATAGGAACGCTGAGATTGACCACACTTGTGATGTAATCAACCGCTGGTGTTAGGTACGGGCTACGTCCCGCCGAGCAGGAGAAATAAACCCGGGCCGTTAAGCTGCAAGACAAGTTCGCACCCCATGCCGCCGGGAAGCCACCGAGAATAGATCAGGAAGCCACTTGAATGTATCTAATCTTGCATAGCTGATGGTTCACGTGGTCCTGGTGGAGGGGTTGGATGTTGCTAAAAGAAACACAGCGTGGTGGTTTGGGGTATGGGCGTATGGGCCTCAGAGAATACATGACAGTTATTACATGACCTTGAATACAACCTGGCCTTGACGTCGTCAGTCTTATCTGGGTTCCCTAATAGTTGTACTTCCCGTGTTACCATTAGCACAGATAACACCTAGCTTTTGCTCACTGTTAGAGTACTGAGAGTGTGCACCAATGGCTTAGGTACTAGGAATGGTAATAAGAAGTATATTGCACATGTATATGTATATGTCCAACTCCAGGGACTAAGTGTAGAAATGACTACCACTGATGATTCTTAAATTCGAGTATTTGTCTATCATCGTCTGCAATGCAAAGAATATTTCACTCTATCATAATTGGAAAAGTCCCCGGAGCATCACCGAGCTGTTTTAAATTGGTCGTTTGGGAAAAAAATATGCAGAAATGCATTAGCCACCCGCCTGGGAGCCTGCCTCGAGACATTATCTGCCTTTAATAGGTTAATGCATTGCCTCCCTTTTTAACCGACAAAGTCATCGGGTCTGTTGTGTCATATTCATCGACACACACCCTGTAAATATTCTGCTATAGGCTCGAACATACAGGAAAGTATCTCTTTTGATAAGTAGACCAATGCATGGCAATAGAATATTGCCTAGCGAGCTTTATGGGCACAATTACGAAACATACTAGCAAACCGGTTTATGTAGCGCAATCTACACCCAAGATCTGTAATAGAAAATGGAAATTCATGAAATGAATAATATATCTTAGAGAAATAGCAATTTGATGCCTAAGGTACACAATAAGTAGACTGTGTTATTATCGAAGTTATATTTAGTAGATAAACAACAAAAGAACATGCATCCTAAAGATAAAGACACTGGCGAAAGTCCTGAATAGTGTTACTTTTTGTCACTGCACAATGTAGATGCACACATCAATTAATAGATGAAATCCTTTTTAAAGAAAAGAAGGCTAAATAGGTTTTAAATGTATAAAAATTACGAAAAGTTAACCGGGGTGGGGAAGCCATAGTAGGCATTGACAGTTGGGACTACATAACATAGAGAGAACATGTAATGCTACGAATTCGAAAAATTCTAGCAGGGCTGCAATATCCTCCTCCCGAACTGGCCTCGGGGGGGGGGGGGGGGGGGAGAGAGAAACCACAAAAAGTATTTATCTGACAAACAACTTTCCTTGATACTCAACATTTCAAGAAGCCTTCAGCCCTAGACCAGCTCAACGACACACATGTATCAACATCCATCTTAAATTGTGTACATGTGTATATCAATTTTCACAGTGGATGTCTTGTCCTTACTACGGTGGGGGAGTATAATCCTTAGACTTTGAAGAATAGTCTAGAAACTAGATTACCATACATGTAAGCCTTCACATCTTCAGCTGAGCGTCAAATTAATCGGAAAGTAATGTTGAATAGTGAAACTCATTTATCCTGTACTTGTTTGTGTTCGACCAGATGCCCATGTACAATTCACGTCTGAGATGGACATTATCTTCGTCATGTAGCAGAACGCCCACACTTTAAGAAAATACACCAGTGTCAGTCAGGTGACATCGAAAAGCCCTCAGGAAAAAGGAAACCTCTGTATACATTCCTCCAAAAGATATATATATATATATATATATATATATATATATATATATATATATATATATATATATATATATATATGAATTATAAAGCTGCCACGGTTAATAAGTATATTAAGAGGGAGTTCAAGAAACCCACCCCAGGGGTCCTTCGCTTCGCTGGATCCATTACTACCAGAGGTCGCAATGGTCAACGCAGAGGGCGCTGCTCTAGGGACCACGTCAGCGCTCAGGACCGCGGATCGTCCTCACTCTTCTGGGATCCCTCACCGCCTCAACACCTCTTTCTGAGGATTTTGTCATAAACGATATGGGTTTATAATAAACGCTAATCCTATTAACAGCCAACTCGCAGTCATGGTTATTGTTATTAATATATATATATATATATATATATATATATATATATATATATATATATATATATATATATATACCTTTCATTAATAAATGCTTTCATCTTCCATTAGAGACTTTATGGTTATAGACTAGTTTTCTGAATAGTGTACCGAGAAACAGGAAGTGAGCAAGAGAGACGGCCTTTGGTGTATGTTATTTAGAGAACAGTGCAGCTCACTCATCTGGCATTGTCAATACGATACTATCTGTTGCTGAGTCCACATTGTCATCATGTTGCTTATAGCTTTTATGCCCAAGGGCTGGTGATAAGAGAAGAATCTCAATAGAGATTACCGACTGAATCTCAGGGAAAGGAATGTGAACACGAATATTCCATTATAGTCACACAACCTACTTTATATTGAAAACATAACTTTATATTGAAAGCATATACTTGTTGAACTAAACATCAAAATGAAAATATGTAGCCTACTACTGTGTATGAAATGAAGTTATTTCCTGTGTTAGGGTTTTCAATCGTAATTTGATTCTATTCACTCGAGACGGTCTGCTGTTTGCATTCATGGTTAATGATATTGTTGATTCCTGACAAGGTAATAAGAGAAAACGTGGTTACTGAGCCCGAAAGGATGGCCGTTCGAGGTCTTTTGATGCCATAAATACGTCCCAACGCCGCAGGCGGAGGGACGTATTTATGGCATCAAAAGGCCGAGAATGGCATCCCTACGGACTCAGTTACTACGTTTTATATTATTACATACCTAAACATTAAAAAAATCCGTCATTTTATGCACTTATTTAATGTAGTTATTAACATGATACATTCACTTTGGCACAGTGCGCCCGAATATTCACTACGGGCGCAGTGCGCCCGAACATTAATTATACTGTACCCCTAGTAGCGGGTAGTATTTTATAGAAGTTCGGCCATAGGTTTGTAATAATACGCTCTCCTGCACATAGATATATTCATGGCATTATGATGTATGATAGTTAGTCCCAGCGCATGGTCGAAGGAGATATGTTGAATTTTATGTTATTCTGGTATAATATCTATTACATATGTAATACGTATCAGCGTTTAGAATACATTTCCAGAGATAGAAGACTCAAACAATCATGTAACTGAAGCTTTTATTTTGAACTGACATGTAAAATATATTCGTTACATATGTCGCCTTGTCCCCGCAAAATTCACACGGAAGACCTCATTGTTCAGAATTCAATGAATATAGATGATAAAAAAACGTGCCAGATGTTGTCCATCATCTGACAAAAATAGCATAATGTGTCATCTGACAAGTATAGGTATTTAGAAATAAACATCCATATCAAGTATCTTTGCTAGTTAATTCGATTAATCCTCAATTGATACATCAATATAAAACAATTCAAAGGATATGAAACTTTGGGTATTGGCTAAAAAATATCCAATGGGTAGATTCTGTATCGATTAACTTATTTGAAAACTTTTTGTTGTTCCAATCATCGTAACGCTTTACATGATACTTTCAAAGTGTTCTAAAAATGCTTGGGCTATTACACCTTTGTTCCGCTCAAAAGAAATGTGTTTTTTTCAGAACTAGGTTTCTTCTAATAGTTGGTTTATCTGTATTAGGCGATCACGGCAACACGGCATCACGACTGATAGTGAGTAATTTTGATCTCCAAGAGTGGTATTGTTCTGCCGTATTGGGCGAAGTTTAGAGAGGCACTAGGGACAGTCAGTCTTCAGAATTCTCTCCATCTAAAATCGGATCAACTTCTTTACTGGCGCTGCAAGAAAGCTTTCACTTGCAGATGATTGTGTTCAGAAAAATAGCCTCCATCCCGTTAACATACATGTGGATTTGGGAATAGTTAAGGTCATGGTTTCACTCGAGAATTTCTTAAGACTGCTTATAGGAATGGGTCCTAGATCTACCAGCCGTCAGCTTTGGCTGTCCGCCGCATGGTGGCGTGCGCGCTTGGCAGACGCCGACCGTTCAATTTCCTCCGTCCTACCGTGCACGAGTCGCACGGCGCACAAAACACGATTCGCGATGCGCACAATTTCCTGCGTTTATCCCACGAGCCTGACGGAGCAAATGCGCCGCGACGCACTCCGCCTCGAGCTGCTCCGACGAGGATATAGGCCAAAGAGGGGACAGGACTTCCGCCCTTCTCCAGCTCTGGCTGCCACGCAAGACTGGCCTCATTGGCGCAAAAAAAAAGCGGGGCATCGGATGTTCTGGGAAAGGGAAGTAGATTAAAAGGAACACGGTACAAAGTTTAAAAGATTTAAAATCCTCTCCTTTTGAAATGGTGAATTCTATAATGTTTCATATAAACATGTCCCTTTATGGCATTCATAATGACTGAATGCTAGAGACGCCGAGAAAAAGTCCGTGTTGCAGGGAATGAATCATCCTGAGATGATACGACGAACATGATAATTAAATCGGCCTTTGTGGGGATTGTGGTTTTGCAAAGATATTAAACTGCCATGCATGAATTGCATCCCATTCTAGAGCGATATAGACATAGGCGTATCTGCACATTCTCTACATGTCGTTACTGGTGTGAAATTTTCAAATATGTTACACGGCAGATAACACGATGTAGAGAGATCATGTCATTTTTCGAAATTCAAAACCTGTGAAAAAAATAACCTTGTGATATAAACACCAACTCATGGATATTTCCTCTTCTAACCAGCATACTTACGTTTATCAACATGCTTCTTTTCATCCATATACATGCAGCTGAATCATATGGATGCAAATATTGCCCATCAGACGAGGAATAACAACAAACACTAAACAATTACCGGCCCGAGTTCTGCTGGAACCCGGCGGCTTCGCGGACGGCCTAAGAAGCTGGACGGGGATAATGAGGCACATGGCGTTTATAATTAGCTTTGGTGGTTTTTTTCTCCCGCACCGACGCCGGCCCGGATAAATGAATTATATTTGTCCCGCCTTTCTTCTCGTCGGAGGAAATGTTAGGGACTTTACGCACAAGGAAGTGGTTATAAAGGCATCCGCGGAGGTAAAGATCAGAAGTTGAATGTAGAGTACTGTGCTTTACTTTTGCCGGCGGCCTCTGACAGTGACAACCAATCTAACAGCGTTGAGCTGCACCGTATACAGTCTACTTAGAAAGACGCGTATTAATATTGCTACATATATATTTTAGTCCTGCCCGTCTCTGACAAATCCTTTGTGTCATCTTACTGTTGTGCTTGTGAAATATTGAACTAATGTCAGTTATGGGCCTGATGTGAAGGCACTAAGAGACTGCCAGCAGGTTTGTTTTTATGTGAAATCGTCGACAATCCGATGCTTTTAAAGGCTCGCGTAAACTGTGCAGGAATTCGAGTTCCTGTGGCTAGGAGGAAGTGTTTTATTAAAAGATTATTCACATAATGCGGGCAGATGTGGTGACATACACAGAGAAAAAACATCATACATAGTTATTCGTGTTTTGTCTTCATGTATTTTATAATCCATACCCAATGTATATAGCTCTATGCTAGGTGGTTTCAGAGGTTCCCCACCCACAATACGGAGTTTTAAGATAATTATTGTTAATAATGCGTTTGATTTAAACGTTATTTTATTATAACAGTCTGTATTCATAATTACCTGCTTGGTAATAGTATTAGTATACAGTATAACTCACTTCGGTTGGACAACCTGCAGACATTGTCCACTAGAGTATTAAGCGTAAACAATTCATATTCCACGTGTAAAATATTAGAAGCCTTTTAATATCCAAGTATCCTCTGTAAATAATCATGTACATATACCTAACGTGCTTGTCGGATATCTGAGAATTGGATCATGCCCGCAAATTGAAAAACATCAATAGTTTATGTGAAAGCAAATCTACTTTCTATTTCTGCGAGCCATTAGTTGACAGTCATCTTAATGTAGTGTCCAGTGTGCAGACTTATTGGGTAAAATGAGCCGTTTACTGTTGACAGACGACATTTGAAACTCCATTTCCTAGCACCATATTACTGAGATCAATATGCGTTCTCTGGTTTCGTCGGCATTACCATTATACTTTGGGTATCAGATTGCAGGAAAATATATAATTATCTCATCTAGCAGAAATACACTAATGCGAAACATTCATATCAACATTTCCTAAAATGAAACGCCTAACATCATACTTTCAGATGTCGAAATGTGAATGTAGAGTCGAGCGTCTCTTTGTTTCTATCATTTTAATAGAGTTCTTACAGGATATAAGAGGGGTATGATAATAGTTCCCAGAAAGATAACTGAAGCACATAGTTTCACTGCCCCGGACCTCTATCGGATTTTATAACTGTACCTAAGAGAGTTAATGTATTTATTAATGTAATTAATGTGCATGCATGTCTGAAGTGATATGATAGAATGTCATGATGGATGCATATGTCCTTTTTTCTGTCACGTAACTTGCTGAATTCTTGACTAGAAACGTGGTCTGAGGCAAGAGGAAACATGAAAATGGGAATGCATTCTTTACAACTAAAGGTAATTTTGAAGGACATGCGTAGTTGACGACGTAATATCCTCGCTAATCGCTCGGATATTACTACGCGTCAACTACTCGGAGATTACTCGTCTAACTACTCAAAAGTTACACAAAAACTACACAAATCTAGTCATTATTGTGTATGTAATACTCATCATAGCAAGCGACATCTTCCGGAAGATGCCATGACAAACACTGTCGTTGCAATCACTGCTATTAGAACATTGGCTTTGAATCACCAGTACCATGGTAATGTAAACCATTTACGACTCCAGCAGCTAACACCAAAGCCCCTTTGAAATGGGGCTGTCTATGAAAGACGCAATGCTATTTTTTATATTTTTTTATGCTTGGTTATGGAGACTGGACCCCCCCCCCCCCCCCCCCCCCGCTGTATGATATCATTATTTATGGACGGCCCCTTTGTTGACATACCAAGATCTTGCATAGAATAATTGGTGGAGCGTGGTCTACGATGGTGCCACTTAAAAAATCAATAAAACAACTTACAGTGAAAACCACCTTGTTGTCTAATCACAATTTGGCATAAAGTCCTACACCCACTGTTTGCGACATACTCTTATAGCCCTTTTAAACAGCCAGAACTGATCGACAACAGAGACCTTCCCACTAGAAGAAATATAGGTACTCGCCTCATTATCCCAAAATAAAAGAAACCAGTGTTCTTCAACTTCATTTATTTCGAGGACTCAAAATGTGGAATAATCTTAAACCTGACTACAGCCAAATACCTATATCCAAGAATTTTTTATTGATAACCAAGAAAAACTATCCTCAATGTTTAGACAACCATCCAATGTAATAGAACTATTAGATTGTGATTGCAGCTGATTATTCCTCATGATACTGCTATAACATTGTGAAGCCACCTCACCCTGAGCTATCAGAAACTGGTACAGGTTTGTATCCCCTGAGTTCTGTTTGTTACGTTTTTATCATGATTATCGCTGAAAAAACTCTGTCCTTATAACTACTAACCATTACTATAATCATGTCCTGGAGCATACAAATCAATATTTCTCTACCGAGTAAGAGTGCCCAAGCGGAAGAGTGGTTGTAGCCGAGCCTGGTTAGTTGTGTAGAACCAACATAACCCTAATAAATTTCATTAGAACAGCTGCCACATGGCAACGATATGGCTATGAATCAAAATTCCCGCATCATAGCCTTGTCGGAAAACTTTCAAAATTCGGTGTCATAGAGTATCAGAGTGCGAAACTAAATTGGTTTCTGTTGCTGTGTAGGAAGATGGAATAATTCTGTGTCGAAGTGTGTTGGTCTGTGTCAGAACGCTTGTAGTAGTGTGTCGGGAGCTGGGTGGGTTCAGACCTTAAGTGGTTAACTATTGCTGCTTCATAGCCGCCACATTTGTATAGATCGCATTCAGAAGCTGAAAAAATATGGGAAAACTTCTGCTGTGCTCATGCTAGGGTTGATTTGAAACCTGGATCAACTTCCTGGCCTGATGCTCAAACAGTATCTTACATCTTTGGGTCGTTGGTACATAAGAGATATGGTGAATCACCATACCTATAGATGTACTATAGCTTTGGCCCTCTAAATATGATCCACAACTTCAACAATTTCTATGTAGAAATGTACTATCAGATCTGCGTCTTGGAAAGATGACGTATACGTATCGCGAAAACCCAGACACAACGAGGGATGCCCCGTCACAAGGCACGATCGACAGTAAGTAACCATATCCAAAATGTAATTTATTTATTATCTCACATATCTATAGCAATCTGTAGAAATGTTGTATTTGTCTACAGGGTAAACAGGCGAATGTACAGGTCCGTGCGTTATTTTCTGGCTTCTTGCTACATTTTCTATCTGGGACTTTATGTGCTAGATACGGTTCCAACCCTACGGACATAGCCATTGAAACAACCGTAATCTTGAATATGTGTCATTCCTGAAAGATAGATCACTCACCACAACATGCTGTACCACACTGCGTAGTAATATGCTGCGGATTAAATAATAATTACTCTGTGGATTGCCCGAAAGCCACGGGATTTTATCATAAGTATTGTTTTTCTTGGTCTGAAGGAGCCTTTACAGCCACCCAGATCCCTGAGCCGTCAAAACCCATAACTGATTAGGAACTTGTCATCGGGTCTGTTTATTGAGGGTCCAGAGTAAGATGAATACCGCACTCCCTGCTGACACCCCTCCACAGTACGTGCGTTGACGATGCCATATTGGCCTCCCCTATTTCTATGGCTCTACTGAGCGATATCCTCCCAACCTCTACAACTCCAGCCACTCTGTGACCGTCCCGCGAACTAAGGTATCCGCCATCTTATACCCTTTGCCTATTCACCCTGCTGTGTGTGAATCTTGCCTTCAGTCGTGCTACATCTTCTGCATTCTGGCTCTGTCCTTTATCATCCACATAAAAAAGGAGTGAGTATGGACATACCCGGCGCATACGGATATGATGTATGCTCCCGGGGGCACATACGGAAAAATGGTGTGTACGGAAAAATGGTGCATCACTAAAACGTACTGATATCGACATGCCACTTGGCCAGAAAAGGCGGATAATAAATACAATATAGACTGGTTTCAGAAAAAAGCGGTTGCATGCTCTTCGGGGTTGATTCTACGCAATATCCTCACATACGCTCGGATATTACTGCTCGCCAACCCTTCGGAGCATAAGGCCTGTTTCTAAAACCAGTCGATATCATTTAGGCACAGCGTCCACCTACTACGATATGGGTCCGATATGGTCTACGATGCACCTCCCGATACAAATTCAAAATCGCGTCGGACGGTCACCTAATATTGGGGCAGTTGACCACGCTTCTGCGATTAGGCACCGAAAAAACTCCATTGGGATGCATGGTGGATTGGCATGTCTAGACATATGTCTACGATATTGCACGTTCCCGATATGTCTCCGATAATTGCCTTTTTATATCGGTGCCATATCGGTCTAAATTTCTATCGTAGTAGGTGGACGCTAGGCCTTATTCATCTACTCTTCTCACCGTACGCCCAGCTACTCTTGACATGTTCTCGCTGTTCTGCCTATCCTCCATCTGTATTTCTCACTGTTCTCTCCATCTTTAGTTCATCTTATTTTATATGCCCTCTATACTCTTTTATACTGCCCATTAGTTCTAACCAACCCACCATCACCATCCACCCTTCAGGATTGTCCATTCTGTTTGTCACATACCTTTCTCATCCATAAGTGCCATCCGCAACCTCCCATTTCCATATACTTCTCTTTTCCTTGCCTGACCCTACACTGCCTTCCCAAAACAGAGGGAAGGGAATGGACAGAGAAGGGCGGTAAAGAGTAGAAGGACACCAAATGGCTGACAATAGGGTAACGTAATGATATAAGATGGGCATCAGGAGGTAGAGGGCGACATGTGGTGAGTATAGGGCGGTGGACAGACAATGTCGCCCGTGGGTTGTGAGCGGTGTCCTGTGGGCAAAGCGCAGTGAATTGAGCAATACGCTCTGGGACATGGGCAGAAGACAGCAGCTGGTGGGCAGATTACAATGGGCAGGAAGTAGCAAATAACTGGTACAGGGTAGTAAGTACTGGTGATATATTTGGTCGGCAGCGAATAAGGGTTGACATGTGCTTGGGCGGAGGTTGGCGGACAGGAAACCATGACGCACTGTGATAAAGCCTGGCATCGCTACACAAACGTCCCCACCTCATTGTACCATGTAGTCACGGGAACGGGACAGTGATAGATGATCTATCAATATGCCCGGTAATCGGAACCCCGCCGGCCCCTCTCCCGTCCCTTTCACCCGGGTCAGATCAAGTGGCATCCTGCCATACTAGCCTCCTGCCCCTCCTGGATCTCACATGGCCTCATTTTCTTCTTCAAAGGAGGATTCCCTATCCACAGTCGGGTCACCTGAGAGAGGGAGACTAGTGGCTAGAAGAAAGAACGTAGGGGGGGAGTAAATTGGAGATAAATCTAGGGGGAGGACTAGTGAATAAGAGAGAGTGAAGGGGATAATCAAGAACGTGAGGAGGGTCTCGGATGAAATTATATCAGTATAGGTGAGTATCAGTATAGGTGAGAATAGTGTATGGGAGAATTCTGAAGGGTGTGACTATGGGAATATGATAAGCCAGCAGCATGAGACTAGTGGACATGTTGAGAATATGAGATGAGACAAGTGGATAGGAGGAGTGAATATGTGAATAGCGAAAGGATGTATGGGATTCGGCTGAATGAGAGGCGACAGTAAGTAGGGGATACGTCTGAACAATGTCCAGCTTTAGTAGTTGTACAATGTTTGCTTCAGTGGTATGCTACATATATGCATCCATTCAAATACATGTATCTATATGTGTTGGTATCAATTTTCTAAATATATGTATATAGATATATGAATAATTGTGTGTACATGTATAAGAACGAAGGTATGTATGTATGTACGTATATACGTATACACATATGCACATATACACATTCGTCTAAATTTGTCTGTTATAACTTAACGGACATGGCTCATGAATTTGTGTACCTGTACCCTTACATGTATGTCCACGCACGCGCGGTACTATAGAGACAGACACAGACGCACACATTTAGCACCTCGCGACCTTGTCCTGCAATGCGATCTACTCTGCATCAATGCGCCGACATGACGACTGCCCACTCAGTCTCCTTCTCCGCGTGACTCTAAGTGTGGCCAGATATGCACGAGCTGCTCGTCCCGCGGCCACCGAGCAGCTCCCCATACAGCTAAGGGTCTGCACCAACTAGGAATCCAATTATCAGCCCGTCTCCTCGGTCAAATAATCATCTACTACTGAGACTGATGTGAGTCGCCATACTCCCAAACAGGTTTTTTTCTACCCTCCATTCGCCTCTGTCAGTATTATGTGGATAGGTTGCTATCATATTTCGCAATATCACAATGCGAGATGGAACAGTTTATGTAGAGGAATTGAGAACTTGTTATGAACGGCATAGTGTATTTTATGCGGATATGAACGAATTTAAAGTAACATCTGGTGTCCTATAACTCAGATAATATCAGATTGCATGAAGCCGGTGTGAGCTTACTATTACGAGCACAGTTATCACGTGCACTGCTCATGCTTTTGATAAAACTCACCATGAGACGATAATTACACAATATCTAGGTACAAGTCTCTTAGTATTTTCTCATACTATCTCAACGAATGACGGTTTCGTTCTTAATCCCGATGTCCTCATATCCGACCATCATGTTTTACATACAGTAATAGCCACACTTTAAAAGGAATTCCCGTAAAATTTACAGATTTGTTTCGGGCATTTGTAATGAGAGAAAAATACCGTAAATTTTACAGTTGACCGTATTATATTTCTGCCCGTAAATCTTAACTGCAATAAACCATATTTTGATAATGGTTCTAACCTATGAATATGCGAATACTTATATAGAACGTCCTGACCATGCTGTACAAGTCACAGAACGAGATGACAATTTACGGTTTGTACGGAACGAGGCATTTATGTAAATTGTCATCTCGTTCTTTGACTTGTACAAGCATGGTAGGACGTTATGTATTTACTGTATACCCAAATTTATTTAAATACTACCGTAAATCTAGGCGATAATCACCTTTTCAAGAGTGTCGATGAACCCGCCCCCCCCCCCCCCCCATGCTGGAAGTCAATACACTGTGGTACCTGTTTACGTTTTAAAATTTGTGACGTCACGAATCTCCTATCATATATTTAGTCGTTAAGCATGTTATTGAATCTGTTTGGAGAGTGATTCAATTGGATTTCAGTTTTCACCGCACCATAGTTAACTTTATATAGGAAAGTTGCTAAACCTCTGTTAGGAGAGTGTATAGAAGATTTACGATAGAGTTTCGCATGTGCTACGGACAAGGAAAGATGCCATCTTGGATTTTAGCAATTTTTTCTCCATTCGTGACTTTAAAGGTGCATTTCAGGAAATATAGTCGTTCAAACTTTATTTAAAGATTAAATATCGAGGCAACGGAACAGAAGTTTTCTTTTAAATATGCAAAAATTAAGTATTTATGGATATCAAGAATGGCATTTCATCTCATCTCCCGATGAATGCATTCCGATAGTGGCGCCATCTGATGGTTTAATCGGAACTAACAACGTATCGACTCTTGGATTTTAAGTGGCTTCGCAATTAACAGAATTTTTCATAAAATATATTAAGTTAAGTATAATCACATATTTTATTCATAATTAACTCTATTTAATGTTAATACGAGATCAAGTTGTAATCATAGATCAAGAAATGTAGGTAATTTAGTGAAGACAACAATGTTTTATTTCAACATTTCAAGTTTTTAATCACTTTTATCGGAAGATTTTTATCCAAATCCACACGTCATTTTTTATCGACATTACTTTGTTTCTATACTTACTTAGATTGTAGCCATATTTATTTAATATACATAAACAATACTTCCGCACAGTAATTAAATAGTTAAATATTTATGTTTATAGTGAAGTTTCCTCCCGAAATATTAGCATTAGAGAATAATCCCAGTATTAAATCTCTTTGATTCGTTTTATTTTGTGTATTCGTTGTGGAGATCATATAAGTTTAGTTCTTCTTTGACACTACATTCTGTGTGGAAGATTCCAGGAAATCGTCATCCTCTAGATCTTGACTGAAACTCTCAGGAATCGCAATAGCCTGGAAATATATAATTGCAAATGTATTAATTTATATTTAATTTAAAATAACTTTTTTTTTATGTACATTTTCACAATTTTTTTAAATACTGACCATTCTCTCAACTTACATTTTCAGAAATCGACATTGCAGCCCTCTTCACCTCAGGATCAGATGTTATAGTCGCTGACAATAATCGACGTTTTGAAGCAGTATTCTTCACTTCATCTCGCCCCTAGAAAGGAATTTACTGGTGATTTAATGAAAGTGCAACAGTTATACCCTCTACCAAAATATATACAGGAAATCAATACGAGTTGCAGTCGTCTCAACTTATGAACCTGGTTATATAGTCGCAATTTAGCAGATTTATGCCAGTGCACTCGTACCAATGGGAATTATCAAAAATCAAAGGAATCCAAGGATAAATATAGAAATCATCAAGTAACAAGCATCATGTATTAATATTCACAAACTATATACAGGAAAATATAGCATATTAAAATAAGAAGAACTTTTACCGTCGATGGATCTGGGAGCGCTCTTGCCTTGGCAGGTTGGTTTGATTTTACTTCGTAAATATCTTGTCCCTTGTTTAATACAGAGTACATCATTTGTTGTTGTTTTTCGCTAGCTGTCACGTAATGCTGGAGGCTTTACACGTTTCGGTGGCCAGATAATTGGGCGACTAGGTTTGGGGGTACCCCGGGATGTATTAAACTCGTGCACATAGTTTTTCTTACCGTGTTTTGCAGCATCCAACATGAATTTTCCTAGTTTGTTGTGGCCCATAGGCTGTTTTGTGTACCACACTGTACTTTCAGGTCCTCGCTTATAATTAATGCACAAATAAAACGGACTTTCCGGAGTTAGGGTTGATTCCGGGCGATGTTTTTCATAAATAGATAATAAATTTACGGGGCAACGATCTGGTTTGTCGGGCACCGCCCACATTTTAGGCGAAAATGCTCTACTTGAACTTCCGTCATCTTGACGTGTTTTTGTCTGTCTTTCGCAGAAGCTAACGAATAATAATCCATTTGAATCTCGTTCTGTTTTAAAGTCGCCCCATTTTAATTGGCGACTTTCCTGGCGTCCACGCATTCCCATGCATTTCGTGGTGATAAACCAAATTGCTGATCTCAATCCTCTTGGGGAACTTCTACAGAAAGCGCCAGAATCCCATATTTTTTCTTCGTCTTCACTCGTTAACGGATCGCACTGAAATTTTTTTGGGAAAGAAACATTAGATAAATCTGTTAAATAACTTAATCACTAATATTCGTAATATTTATCTAAATTTGACACAATAGATATCGTATAAGTAACAATAAAACATACCTTATTGTGGTGATTTCCTAAACCTTGGCTTTTCAACTCTTTTTTTTTTATGCTAATACCTCCCTCACTGCTTTGAACGTATCGCTGGTGACAATTTTTTCTTTATAATCATTCATCTCCAAATAACATTTTATACTGCCAAAGACTGCTGTAAGACTATCTGGTTCATAGACTCGACCGGTTTTTTTTTTAAGTTGCAGTATGTAACTTCCTAACAAAACGTTGAGTCTTTCTGGTGATAATTCTTCTATATCGCATTTCTCCTTACCGTTTTCGCAACACCATTTATTAAATGCTATTGCATCTCTCTCAATTTTTTTTCTTAATTTCCTCACTTTTTGTACTGTTAATGTACGATCGCAACTCTTTCAGACTTATTACTGTAATGTTTGGTAATTCCTCGACGATTTCCTCATTGTTAACGTCGTTTTTTGGGTACATTTCAACCCTTTCTATCTGTATTTCAGTCACAACCTCCGTTTCCGACATTGTTGTCGTGTAGAATGAAACGCTATTAAGTTGTTTTTATATTCGATATGTACGCTATAATTTTATTGCGTATCTTAAAATAAAAACATGAAAACTAATGGGTTTTTTTACTTTTAAATTAATATATTCCTACTAATGTTAAATATAAATTTATTTTTTTTTTAATGTATTTTTTTTTTATCATATTATGAAATAAAACGTTATTTATGTCTATATTTTCCATTTGTACGCTTTAATTTAATTGCGTATCTTAAAATAAAATCATGAAAACTAATGGGTTTTTTACTTTTAAATTAATATATTTTTACTACTGTTAAATATATATATATATTTTATATGTAATGTTTTTTATCGTATTATGAAATAAAACATTATTTATGTTTATATTTTCAGTTTTTACGTTACTAAGCGTATCTCCAACGCCCTGCAGAGACTGAAGGTGGGTGTGGCATTTATTAACCAATAGGATTACACTATTTTAACGTGGTCTTTTCATGTAGCAACGTGTCCATTTCTCAAGATGTTCATAGTGTAAAACATATAACACGAGGACTAATAGAGATTTGCCAGCACAAGCTGGAATTTCACATGGACGGATGAAATCAGTTCTACTTCTGCTTTAGAAGTTGTATACTAATGTGGTGTTTATTCATCAAAATGATAATGATCTAGCTACATCTTCAGAACCTATGTGATTTAAATCCCAGGACCTTTGAAGGAGATAGATAACTAACCATTACACATTTTGATAAATTTAACTTAACTCAATTCTGTTCACTATTTCAATTTAGTGATGTTTTTAGACATTTCAAAGTGTATCTGATGCATCCATATTACATAGTTTTACTGTAAACTAACAATAGATTTAATGATTTACAGTGATGCATTCATTTACAGTTGAATACCATTTTATGATAAGAAATATGATAAGATAACGGTAACATACCAAACAGATTTATGTTAGTAAGAGGAAACAACCTAACTGTGGACGAACTATGTCTTAAGGCCCGGCCCCACTGGTGCGATACGATTGTCGCACACGTGTTATGGCCCCAAAAATGCCCCCTCGGCATATGGAGTTTATGACTTTTTATTGACTTGCGACAATCGCATCGCATCAGTGGGGCCGGGCCTTTAGGAGACGTACATCCTCCCTTTAATTATAATTCAAGATGTATATTGAAACCATATTTGCGGAATCATGAATTATAAAAGAAGCAAGGTTTGAATGAATCAAGCGTTTCTTCTTTCTTCCCTTGTGTAATTTTTACATATATTGTGAACACCAATCCGGGCTAGTCGTGTTTGGTCTGGGTCCCTGTTAACCATCTCGTCCGGAGTGCTTCAGAATATTCACTAGGCTATCGCCTCGTTCATATTGCTGTGCACTCCAAACTCTATGGCGAACGAGGACACATACCAAACGCTCATCAATTTCTTTCTTATTATTCCACTTATACATTCGTTGTATTCTTGTTATCTATTGGGGCTTTGCCAGTTTCACATGTTTATTAATACAGAAAAAAGCAGGTACATAGTCAAATTAGTAACTTGTCTATTCTGTACGAACATGTGAACAATCCATTGATGCACAATTGTATATCCAATATACCACATTTGCTCACTCCAACGCTGAACAATAATTGGAAAAAGAAAACAAACCAGAACCTCGCACCAGAGAAACAAATATAGAATGTTTGTACATAGTTCATGCACTGTCTTGAAAAACTCGGACAATAAATGCATGATAGATGCATAAAATGCAGCACAAAAACATCTATTCCCCCAGGCACAGGATGAACATTACCTACATGGAAGTTGGATGTACACAGAAAAAAGACATACACTCATGGATATCAATCTTATTCTCTGTTTCAACGCCGACACTGCACCAATATTTCCAGCCTCCATCATTAGCAGACGCTGCGGTATTGTTCTGAGTTAGGGGTTTCAACCCTGAATACAGCGTGCGGATGTAGCACCTTAATAGATGTTCTATTCTCAAACACTTTGTAATGTGAAGACCCTAGTTTCCCAGAAGCTGCAACTACATTGCTTTCGACAACAGCTTCCCATCTCACTTACTTCAAAGAACAGGTCGGAAAAGTTGACAAGACATGCAAACTATCAGGCCATCCATTAGACTCACGAGTTCATGAAAGGGGGTGACGTTAATCTGCCAAGGGTAGGGGTATAGCCAGAATATTATTAAGTAGTGTCAAAACAATGGTAAATTACCGCCCGAAGCCCCGTACCATTCTGTCCTATTCGTGTCATTAAGGTAATGGCGGCCTGGTCGGCCGCGAGAGACCGAAATGTTGACACAACCCAAACATATTGATGTTGCGCGTGACGACGGGACGCTAGGTTCGCGTGTGTGTTTGTTGCCAAGGCGACTCCTGGGACGTGCAGGAGGGATGGAGGGTGGGGCTATGCACCTCGTGCTGCCCGGACGGGGCTGATGGATTATCGCTGCGAGAAGATCCAACTCCCCCTCCCCTTCCCTCCAGGCTTCTAAAGCCCTAGCCTACAATATTTGGGAGTGCTTATCGTTAACTCCAGCAAATAGGAAGCACTTTGCTTGTAGAAAACGACCATGTTTCACATAGTTGCATAGAGACTGTATATCGGCATCCATTGTTGTCGGTTAACGGAGAGAGCAGAGTGTCTCCAGGTGATAAAACAATGCATCATGTTGGCGAAACACAGCGTGTAATCGTTCTCCATGCGTAGGCGCTATCGACATCCTATTGGTTGTATTTCTTGTACTAATCTCTATTGTGGAGAGTTGCGTTGCTTTGTCCATAACACCCTTATAAATATATATGGTTGGTACACAGTCAGGACCTTCTGTGCCTAACAAACATATCTTTAAATTCACTACCACACCCGCTGTTTTTCACGTAGGCCTAATGCTGCTCTTTGTCTATTGGAGTGCGGTATGTTCTCTGGCTTTGTTACAACCCCCAATTGAAAAAGAGGGTATGGCACCACGAAGTTGCATTTAGATTGGGGGTAGGCAGGCAAAACGCGAGTCATAATCTTTTACTGAAAAAGTCTGGCCGAACTATTTACTTTATACACCTTTAGGTTGTTGACCTAGTGTACACTATTCTGCAACAGGGGGAGCATCCTATCATTGCAACTAATACAGATGTTCAAGGTCAGTGTATCAACATTACACGGATACATAGTTAGTTCATCCTATTTTATGATATTATATGATTGTGGCTTCCATATGTGTGATTAGATAATATTAGAACACAATGCCAGTCACATTAACAATTTCAATAGTGTATACTTATATCTATTTTAAGAAGAGCCTTAGCACATGATATAAGAACAATTCCAATTTATTTCTAATATGATTCCAGCATTGCTCTTCTTTAGTATTGTAGAGAAAGCATATGGTATAACGCTGAAGTCAGCTAATACCCATTTTCTTTACCAGTTCAGAAATATATTTTATTGTTCTTTGATTCGGCCATATGGTATACGGCTCGTGTGTAGTTACCTAAGCCTACATAAGTTCATAGTACAGTTATAGGTAATCTAAAAAGTTCATGATGTAGAGTTAATATTGGTTATATATAGTCGTAGAGTAATATGAAATACTACATATATTTTGGTGTATTAGTTGTTATGTTATAATACCACGTTAGGTGATTACTGGTTACATTCGATATGAGCTCTAATTTCCATAATGTCTCTCGCCAAGATACAACATTGTCTGTTGCTATGAGATTAAGACAGAATAAAAACAAGCAAACATTATGCCTCAATCAGAGTAATACAGTCATTATATGCATGATTTCTCTCCTGCAAACCCGTTATTTTTGTTAGTCACAGCATATCGCTACAAAACAAAAATCTGAAAATCATTATCTATTCATCTTGATTGAAAGCAACGATTTTTGGGGAAAACGTCTGTACCTTTTTCTCTCTTCATCACATTGTAATTTTAATGACGTGTACAACATTAGTTCGCAAGCGCCCTTCCAATCCTCAATGCTTCCTACTAGAAAGGCAGTATAAACAAACTGCAATGACTTAATACAATGTGGTGCACGCTGTTTTGGCTCTACCCTGTTCATTGCGCTTTGGTCCTAGTCTACAGTGCTTCCTATTAGGGACGACCCTGAGGCATTCTATTAGAGACTCCTAAAGAAAACCGTCGACGCAGAAGGTGAAGGGATGAAGAGATAATTCCCCTACAGCAGCTCTAAAGGTCACCTTCAGCTACTGCGGCTATGTACATTGTTCCTGTGACGTCATACCTCCCATGTAATATTAATCAATATGCAAATGAGACATTGTTTAGTTCCGCTTTGAATACTATTACATGAATTAGGAAACTAATTTATGATAGTATTTCATTTCCACTAGCTTCACAATGCACTTTCTGCTTCGTCCATTCCGTTTCTATGTGCTGCTAAAACATATCGTACGTATTCGCTTCAATAGAACTATAGCGTACGTAATCCAATGTAAGATGTGAAGTATAAATGTACATGTCTTTATATTCCGTGACACTCTCTGAGCTTTGGTGTGAGAGTATAACAATATTAATGTATGTGCGATCATGGATAGTTAACCGCATTTGCCAATGCAGAGTATACAATGGATATTTTTCAAGAGCTGTACACCATGAGCATGAATCGTGGTTGTAAAACTTACTGAACATAGTCATAGTGTCACTATTTTGATATTTGGCAAAGTGTGTCTTGACTTACTTGGACACACATGCACTCATTCCACTCTTTTTATAATATGATTGGTATTAATGGCTACAGATGACTAGTTTTCATTTGGTATACATTCTTAAATTCCTTTCTGATAACATTCACCATTATGCCCGGAAGACTCCATCTCATATAAAGAATTGCTTAATGCTAGTCTTACTGATACACAGATGAATAATACATTATGGCTACAAGGACAATGACTCTCTGACTTACTAAAGGAGGCCTACTCACATATGTGTCATATATGTACAATTATGTAATCACAAGAGAAATGGCTCACACACACACACCTGTAAAGGAATTTGTACTTACAGAGTTGTATATAGAAATTAGTCACATCACATATAGACCTCCTCATCCCTCGACCTGCTCGTTAATATATAGCTGCTCGCGAAGTCTTATTACTACATGTCGGCGACGTCCATCATGAACACAGGAGGAGGTGGCGACACGACACCTTGTCGGCGCCACAAATCCCTTCCCCTCATCCAGCACCCTGACAAGACACCTCTCTAGGCCAGAGGTCATGACACCCAGTAGCCAGAGATCACGGGGGCGGAGTCAGGTCATCACTCCTGACCCAAGCCTGCTCCCGACCATTGTTTTCTGTGCGCGTTCAGGATAGGTACCCACAGTGTCATCTGTGTAGGCGTCATTGTCCAATATGAATCGTTTAGCTACTCGGGATAATATGTTTTTAGTCTGCATTCTATGTAAACGAGATATTATGTGCGAAGAACTAGGAAAGCAGGTCACATGGTATAGAATCGTTCTCGGGTATGACCGTCTTACATTTATTTTTTTATGACGAATGAAAACGCGTTAAGCGGCAAAGCGGTCTCACGAGGCAACATAGATATCCCGCTCGTTTTTCTCCTTTTTTCTACCTCAGCTTGCAAATTGGCTTTAGATAGATAAGCGGCAAGTTCCCCGCGCAAAGCCAATTTGGGTTTCAAATAAGATAGCTGCCAGAGAACGCATTTTTCAGATTTGATCCATACTAAAACGGCTATATCAGCGCCGGCTATGATTTCACACATGTATGCCTACGGCTTTGAGGCATGTAGATATCTTGAATTTCCAGATAGGCCTATCTACAAGATAGTCATCACATAGAGTTATGTGCCATGGCTAAGACATGTACACAAATGTCTGGGTTTAATGACATCAACCCTTGGGTTCCCGATTTTGGTTCCCCGTTCTTACGTCATATCCTGTTCTTTGGGGGGAAATGGAAAAATTGCATTCACAGACGGATAGCTCTTAAACCTAAGAAAATATGGAATAAGGGTTATGGAATATGTACAATTATCAAATATTTTGATTCCATTAAGCTAGCTGTATAGACATTCTATTGAAGTAATGGTTGACCACGAGGAAGGGGGTGAATGGCATGGAGAATGCTGAAGAGAAACAATGACTGACTGAGTTATCAGGAGGCTGGGATGCAAGCAAACGGTGGCATGGTCTGTTTCAGCCAGAGAGGATTACAAAAGCACAGGCAGACTGCTGGACAGCCGGACAGATAGATGGCCAGTATGAGGGACATTGACAAATAGAAAGTTAAGTGTCTCTGCACACCCAATGGCCAAACTCCCATCGGATAATGTTAGCTGCTCACGCCCGGGCAGATGAAGAGCTCGGCAGCGTCAACACAGTGTCGTCTGCTCTGTGTAGCTCGTCGCTGCCGGGTGGGCGCCATCATACATCACCACAATACAAACACACAACATGGCCGACCTCAAGGTCGCCTCCAGCTAAAGGTTACCTATTTCTTCTTTTGCCCCAATCACCATCCAGGCCTACCAGACACGCAGCAGTTACATGAATGTGCTGTTCGGTGTTATGACCAACCCGATGCCAGATCAGACAATTATCATCATGGGTTCAGTTGGTGTCCTGTTGTCCGGGCGTTGTGACGTGTGATGACATACAGCAACATGATGTATGGCGGACGATATATATATATATATTTATATGTGTGTGTGTGTGTGTGTGTGTGTGTGTGTGTGTGTGTGTGTGTGTGTGTGTGTGTGTGTGTGTGTGTGTGTGTGTGTGTGTGTGTGTGTGTGTGTGTGTGTGTGTGTGTGTGTGTGTGTGTACTTGTGCGTTTGTTATTGGTCGTTAACATTGGTCCGGAATAATTGGAAGGACAGCAATTTCAACATTTCATATGATAAAGAATATTATATTAGTGTTTATCACTATTATAAAAACACTTCAGACTGGTACTCAACGATTATTTAGCTGTTAAGCTTATATTCAGCAAAATATTGATTTTACAATAAAGCACGATAATGTTCGACTTGTGGACATGCTAAGGCCCCCCTTTTTGTTCCATTTTACATGATGACCTTTGTGGAAGGAAAACGTTAGTTCATATGATACACATTTAAGCATTACCTCAGAAATGGCAAGAGTCATGCTATAAAAGTGTTGCGTGATTCATACGTGAACTATCAACTCAATAACAAGGAACAAATGTTATATTCATATTTGATGAATGAGCGCGGAATTGAAAAAAGAACATTTAAAAGGTAAGCCCAAGAACCAGTTCTACAACCTCGACCCACCGATTAACTTCGGAGTGAGAGGTTGTCCCCTCAACCGAGTCACACCATCACACTCGGTAGTAGGGTGGAGGGGAAGATTCCTCTAAAGCGGCTGTTCCACCAAGCCGGCGCTAGCACCAGCCGACGACCTTGTGGTCGTCGCCGATCGTTACCGGCCTTTTTTGCGCGTCAGCAGTGAAGATTTATTCGGTGGAACAGCGAATAAGGTCTGCACAGCCGGTGCTGCCGGCCACCGGCCGCCGGTTCAACGCCGTGTCTCCAAAACCCCATCGCCGGCCCAAGTTGCCTTCACTGTTTGCAACGCTGGTATTTTCTCCCCTCTTTTCCTCTCTTTTTAATTACCCCTTCTAATTCTTATTTTATTGAGGACAATACAGATTTAACTAATGAATATATTGACAGACACACTGGACAATACAGAGTGGGGAGTGTTTTACATGGATTTTCTGTGCTATCGTTAGGTTGGATCATGATCATATGTGAGGTTGGGATTAGACTTGGGGCTGCATTGAAAGCATTAATCATTATTTACACTGGGTGCAGCATAGGGATCTGAGCAGCGCTGATATCACATTGTGAAGACAATAAGCAAGGTCTTTGATAGAAGCTTCCAGGTTTAATATTGTATTGAGTGTAGATGATTACTATTATCCATGTACATGTAATAGGAATAATAATCAATATTCCCAGTCCTAAGAGTTGATCGTGGTGGTTCTTCATTTTTTCAGAGTTCATGGAGACAAAATTTGATTAGCTCAGAGCATTTATAAATATTCCTCGACCGTTCATTTATTCAGCCCTCTTTTTTATGAGCATAATCCTCGCATACTGCCAATCTTTGTCCGAGTTTTGTTGATCATATGTAGTTCCTAGGTGCGTTTATATCCTGCATAGAATACGGAGAAAAGATTTTGGAATATTCAACAAAATTTCCCATGACCAAGTTAGAATTGGTAAGATGGGGAAGGAACATAAAACAATATTCCTTTAGACTTCCCACTAATATGTAAGTTAGATAGTTAGTTAGTTATGTTAGTCTGTGGTTGGAGATGTATCCAATGAAATCTGTATTTCCTTCCCCTCGTTTTCTTCCTTTTTTCCCTCTTAGCCATTACACTATTCCTTACTTCTGCTATTTTCGGTGGTTATTCAATTATCCTCATTATATTTTTCCATTTCCTGAAATTCGTTTCTTGGTTTTCCAACCCACATATACAAATGTATATATTCTTCTATCTTATGCTGTCTTCCGAACTCTAAAGCCCACGATTATAGATCAATTTGATTTTCATGAAATAGGTGTTGCCTATAGATGTAAAAGTTAATTGACATGAGAATAAATTTACCTGAGGGGCCATTTGTGGTATACCCATCAAAATATCTTAAACTTATAGGCCATTTTGCTGCTGTTCCACCAAGCGCTAAATTCTACAAAGCCGCCTGCAAAGCATCACTGGCTAAAATCTATTTGAATAGATATTTAATGATGGCGGGGCAGCCGGTCGACAATGCTGCGAGCTTTGACAGTATCTGAGTTGACAGCATGTTGCCAATACCAAAGCCGATGCCGTCATCATGAACGGTCGACACTCATGATGTACTAATCCACGATCAGAGACCAACAATTCAGACAGTTTGCGTACTTTGGGCAGTGCTTTTGTGCCAGGGTGTGTAATACACATTCATAACATCAAGGCTTATCTTTATCCTACCCCTAATAAAAAACCGCCATAGACTTAACATAGGGGAATTTTATGTGGCAGGCCGTGACATAAAGTGTTTTTTATGCCACTAGAGTAATAACAATATTGACCAATCAGAGAGCAGGATGTCAGCTACTATGAAAAAAAGTTCTGTTGGTCATTGACTCAATATTTATCTTTTAGTAATACAAAAGCATAGACGAGGTAGGATAAATACGAAACCGAACTCGAGTTAGACTTGTCAATGTCTATGCCACTCTGGTCAGGTCTGCTCCTCACTACACTCGGCTACGCCTCATGTAGTAATACGCGACCTTCCCGTTGTGGCATAAACATTGTCAAGTTTAGCTCTCGTTCGGTTTCTACTAATTATTTACCCACAATATTCCGGTGGCCGCATTATTCAGCAGATATTTGAGGAGCTGTCATCGTTCCTGTACACATACATGGCAGCACATTGCTTTGCTCGATACCCAGGTTTTGCGCAGTCTGAGCGGTGTAGTGTGTGGAGGAGTGTTTGAGGCATCCCCTATCAAATGAACAGGAAACTTGCAAAGCACGATCCCTGCATGTTTATCACCATACAGGCACCAGCCGGCTGGTGGGCTTGGTGGAACAGTTCCCTGGGAACCCGCCCGGCGGTGTGTGTGCACCTTGTTGGTGGAACAGCTGGGAGAATTCACAGTATTTGCCATTCCGAGGCCGGAGGAAAACAATACAGATAGCATATATTCATAGATATGCATGCACGTAACAAACCCGCTGTAGTTTGGAGAAATGCAGTATTGCTTGTATGAGTTTCATAACAAGAACAAATTAATGAAGAGAAGGTTTGGGAATCCGACTATCCATATGAGAGAAGATGCATACAAATATATGTAAGTACATGTATATCTATGCATGTATTTGTGTATGTATAAGAAATCAAATTGAACAACAATATATTTTCTTCAAACAAGAAGAATTAAACGAGCCGTAGGATTAATTCGGTAACTGAGCTATTGGCTCCTTACATTCGAATTTCAACAAAGATACCCATTAACCTTCTAGTTCTCTAATCCTCTCACCACAGGAGTTGGGCTATAATCTTTACTATGCCCTGAGTATACTCATTTCAAGTAGGCTCGTAATACAGGTGTGAACATATGGATGTTTTTCGTATAAGTCTCCACCACAATACATGTGTTTCATTGAGCGTTAAGCGGTTTCAACACAATCATTTTGTAACATCTACAGTACAGCGTCCACTATGCACGCCAAAGACATGCCTCCTACAAAGGATACTCTATACGCATGCGTACTTGCACAAACGGCACCGCTAAACCTAGCGGCTACAGAGACACCTGAGGGACGTCTCAACAAGTCCATGACCGTTTGAGTGGCTTGGGCAACATTCCATTCTCGGCCGAGTGGACTTTTTTTCTGACCGGTCCAATGTTGGCTCGCCAAAACAAACTTCGCAGGTGTGTTGGGAGCTAACTTCCTGCCTATACAATTTAAAAAATATATATTTTTAATAGCAGATGTTCACCCGCACCAATCGACTGGGGATGATACAGGCGATTGGAAACCCTGAGCCTGGGCTTGATCCCTAACGTCATTGTCTCTTTCTATCCTATTCTCTAATATCGAAGATTAAACTTTATCCTGCCCCTAATACAAAATCCCATAGGCTTAACATTGGGTTTCCGTATGCCACGCTGACTGGCATACGGATTTTTATATGCCACCAGTGGCATACAGCATTGTTATCACGTAATATTCCAAAATAGGGGAGATAGGGTAGGATAAAATCAAAACCTGATTCGTTTTAATCTTGGCCACCGCATTCCACTCCTGAAGTTTTGGCTCCGGACTTCACTCGGCTTCGCCTCATGAAGTCACTTTGCCAAACTCCAGTCGTGGAATACGGTGGCCAAGATTAAACCTCATCCAGTTTTACGATAGTACTTGGTTGGACCTTTCCTAGACGTCATCAATCAATTCAAACGTAATATTTAAAGGCAATAATATCTTAAAACTGGATGAGTTTTACATAGTGATTTCATGAGGCGAATCCGAGTGAAGTCCGGAGCCCAAACTTCAGGAGCGGAATGCAGTGGCCACGATTAAAACAAATCAGGTTTTGATTTTATTACCCACCTGATACGGAGTCTCCATACTAAGCCTATGGAGATTACAGATCGCCACTGAGCTCCGTACCCTCCTAGGAGGATACGGATTTTGGAGATGAAAGAAGTCCCAAACATAACTTCTTAATTACGTTGAAAAGTTTTCTAACGATCATATTTATTGCTTAAATCTAAAAATAAGTGAGTAATAAATACACAATATTACCATAATTTCGATCTGTGTGGCCGTATTCTCCTTGTAGTTGACGCTACGCAATACTCGTCAACTACGCGGAGAATATGGCCACTCAGATCGAAATCATGGTAATATTGTGTATTTATCCTACCCCGTCTCCTCGATTTGGGAATATTACGTGATAACAATTCTGTATGCCACTAGTGACATATAAAACTCCGTATGCCAGTCAGCGTGGCATACGGAAACCCAATGTTAAGCCTATGGGATTTTATATTAGGGGTAGGATAATCTGCGATACTCTCCAACGCATATTTCTTCTGTTACGGCGATGGTACTCAATAAGGAATCAGTTCTCTTCAGAATCCTTCGTATGATACGTCTTCATCACAGGCAAGAAACATTTGCTGTTTGTTGGTTCAGCAAAATGAAAATAGCTGGCTTTCATGCATGCCCAGGACCACTTACACAGGGCATTACTATTGGTAATAAAGACCTTCGCAGAGGATTTTAGCAAAACGTAAGTACACTCGATTTATGTACCAGTGTAAGCTTTAAGTTAAATACGAGATTTGTGATATAAAGAGTGTGATCCGTTCTATATTCTAAACCACTAAGCAATGTCCTTCCCCTATCAACACATTATGCGTCATGATTCACACACACACACCCACACACCTACACACACGCACCTACACACAGGTATGTAGTAGAACACCCTCCGTTCCGGGCAAAAGTGTAATAGAGGGAACTGTTCAGAGCAAAGGTGTCCGTTAACGCGGGGTGTCTGCTTACGCAGGGTGTCCGTTAGGCGGGGTTCTACTGTATGTATGTATGTATGTATGTATGTATGTATGTATGTATGTATGTATGTATGTATGTATGTATGTATGTATGTACAGTAAAACCCCTCTTAAGGGGCCACCCTCCGTTCCGAGCCAACTGTCCCCTTAAGCGGGGTGCCCCCTTAAGCGGGGTTTTCAGTCTGCCAATGGTTATACGATAGAGAATACCTACATAAATGAAGGAAACGATGGTTATTAGGTTAAAAGGTTTATTGATAATATATAGATAAGCAAATAAATATAAATTATACAATATAAATGAATATAAATAGATAAAACATGTAAATGTACTGTACAATGTATATACAGTTTCACAGTCCCAGGAAGGCATTGAGGGTGGACTGCACTTTTGGTGGACGAGGACCTCTATTCCTGTTAACAGTACCGATGCAATGCATCACAGCCCCCCCCCCCCCCCCCCCCCCGACCTCAGTATCGCTTCTGTTCATGTAGTGTCTCCTGGCCCTCTCCAGGAGGTCCAGGAGGTCCACCTTGTTGAAGGGAGTGTCTAGGCTTAGAGAAATCAGCGGCCGCATAAGCGACTCACCGTGAGCCGCCCAGAGCCGCAACGGCTCATTGAATACCGCACCTTCAAAGCCCCCAGCCTTCCCTGTGTTGCCCACCGCTAACCTGTAAGCGGGCCTCTTACCTGGCACCTTCAGCAGGTGTAAAAATCACGGGTCCTAATATTCACTCACTGTGGCCCGCCCAAACCCGCTAGAGATGTAGGGATTACCATTCAAACAACACACTCCGGCCGCCCGGGCCCGCCCGGGAATGCTTACTCTATTGTTCCGGTTGCGACAATGTCTGTCCCGTATACAAAGGAGCAGCATAAACACGGATTTTGTGATAATCTGGAATAGTTTTGATAAGATGTTCCCCTCATACTGTCCCCATAAGAGGGGTTTTTAAGCGGGGTGCCCCCTTAAGCGAGGTGTCCCGGAAGAGGGGTTTTACTGTATATATATATATATATATATATATATATATATATATATATATATATATATTGTAAAGATATACCAGCCAGGCTATATCTGACTATAAACTCAGTGGCGCCACTGATGGCCAACCACTCAACTAGTGCTACTAGCGCCACCATTGTACAGGTACGGAACCACCACTGTGGGTCAAGTGTCACTCACCTGCCAACTTTTTTCTTGCAAGGACGTGTTGGTACCTCTTGCTATGTCGCGCCACACCGCATTATTGCGGTGGGTACTGTTCCTTGCCATGGCTGTATGTTTGAGTTGCGGTTATACGTATGACGGGAGAACTTACAGAAAATGTCCGAAATGTCCCGAATCCCGTGAAAAACACCTACAGGACTTAGAAAAAATTTGATACGGACGGCAGTGCCGAGGAAGGTGCCATTGGCAGTGCCATCGGTAATGCTCAAGAGACAGAACAATTGCCCCGGGAGACAATTGCTAAGCTTCAAGAAGACAACCGCCGTTGTCAACATTAGGTGTCATCCTTGCGCGGTTGGCTATCTAATATTACCAGCATGATGGCAGCAATGTAGGTTCTTGTGAAGGGCCTTCGGCCTTCTTCCGTAAACCAAGATGGCTGATGGGGACGGACGGGAGACATATGAATATATATACATGTACTCATACTGCATCACATGGTCCAGTCTCAATTAAATCATCCACGCTCTTTTTAAAACTGAAACTCAATCCAGTGGAAACCACTCTTTGGACACGCATGGGAATAGATTCTGTATGATACGAGTTTTGAATTATTGAGAAGTAAAAGGTTAATCCGAATATCTATGTTTTTGTCCAATTAATCAAGTGATGAGTATCAAGAATCAAATATAGAAACAGAACTTCAAATACCACGGTGCACTAATATCAAAGCTCTGTCTCTCTGTAAGGAACGCTCTATAATGAATTACAACCAATAATAATGTTCGAATCTAGCTAACAATAAATATCTGCCTACAATGCAATTCGGAGCCTGTGTTCTGCTGCGTTGTGTCTCGCTTGCTGGCATTGTGAGTTGAGCGTTAAGCAGACGACAAAGCCATCCGTTTTCCCCGCACTTCTTACCTCTCACCACGCAGCACCCAGGGGAAATGTGCTTTTGTTCACCTGATCAGAGATAAGAAGTCCATAAAGAACGGGTTAATGTGCTGCTTTGTACCGAGACCCACGGAAATGGGAGGAGTGCCTCTGAGACAAACACGAGGATGTAATGGTAACGTGGCCCGGTAAACAATGCCTCGACACAGAATTTTCCTTTTCTTTTCCTTTCTCGCTCCCGTTCCCCCCTTTTATGTTGTTGTCCATGTTTCTCTTCCTTTTATCTCTCTTTCGCAAGTTGACTCCCTTGTTCTACCTATCTCTAACTGTTTTCTGTTGATCTCCAGTTTCTATTTCATGCTCTTCGATCCTGCTCTGTAATGCAATGTCTTTCGCTCTTTACTCTCTGCATCTCTCCCCTACTGTCCCTTCCCATAGCTTATTCACCTTTAGTTTTGCTCCCTTTCCATCTTTTCCCTCTAAATTAATAGAAATCTCTACTATTCAGAACATTCGTACTATGTCTCACATGATATTTCTGAGGTATACTATTTTACATTTATGAATAATAAAACCATCTGAGGAAACTTTCAGGTAAGCAAATATGAGCAATTGAGAATAAGACCTTATAGTGTTCCCATTACATGGTGACCTATTCTCTTGCACGATATGAGTTTCAATACACTTTGATATTACACACTTTCTCCCTTTTTTGTCTCACCGTATATGTCCTGTTTACTCGATAACAATGATCCATCGAAAGGTCAAAGCACTAAAGTTCTATCATCAACAGAAGAGGGTGTGCACGACTGCCTCCTTTTACCTCATTACAGGCCCATCTCCGCACAATGATGAAAAGCGTCTAGATCATTATAGTATCCGCGAATAAGATATCACAAGAATTAATGACTGGTATTTCGCCCATAACAACCAAACTTTATTACACATCTACATGGAAATTATAAAAAAAAGAACAGAATCTAGATATCGGCAAAAGGGATATTTGGTGTTGCAGAGAAAATGTCATCAGTTAACTAGTCCCGGGACTATTAAAGTATCAACAGAGATGATTCTTGCAGGATTCCAATTCGATTACTATAAGAAAGTCAATGTTGGGATTAAGTGGTGGTTGTAAACATGTGTTTTCATTATGAACAATAATATAGATTTTCATGCTAACCACACACAACACATCAAAAGGTCTCCCTCTTCGTGTGCTTTCGCCATTACTCAATATAATTACCTGATTTTAGTCAATTGATTTATCGAAACAGAAATCTATATCCTGTTAACAAGTGGGATTCTGAATGATATGCTTTAGTTAAGACACATACCAGCAGGATGAATATAGAATGCATCCACTCTGTTAATTCAAACATTAACATCTGCATCTTGAACACTACTTAGATATGCATTTTATATTCCTTAACAAACTATGGGTCGGTCTATAAAGGAACTCTTTCGTGGAACATTTAGACAAAATCGACTGAACTACATGTACATAATTGTAGTGAAGTATGGGTGTCCAACTTCTCACTTTTATAATTAATCTTACTGTATCCAGCAGGACTTCGAGCCTAGAGAAGTATGAAGACGCATCTTCTTGAACGAGATCGCCAAATGCAAAAATCATGGGAGAAGTCTGGTGCCAATTGACATTGAACTTTTGGCATTTGCCGTTTTTCCTTGAAGCCTGTGCCTAGCCAAGGTTGGATTCGATTTGGAGACGGACTCATATTCGGCAAGACGTTAACCAATATCATTTTCCTGTTCTGGTATACTGAACAATCGTCTGAAACAACCTATGACAGCTCAAAACAGAACCACAAAATCGCAAATATGCTGAGACAATAATGGTGATGAAATATTCCGCAGTGACCGAAAACCCCCGATTATCTCGAAGCATTTCTGAACTCTTCCGGACAAACACTTCTGAGTGGTCCAAATGTGACACCTTTAGAGCAAATGTCACCTACAAAGGTCACCTGACATAAGTTCAATTCAGACCGAGAAGGAGGCTAAAACGCGCTCGTACTTCCCGGCAGGCAATTCTATATATACAGGGATATCTTCAAGCACCCTGCTCCGCCACCCATCACCATCTGCGCTGCGGTACTTGCTCACGTGCGAACGTCGATGTCTGGGAGTTGCTCGCAATCCTCCCAAGTTTAGGCCAGCTGGCACAGTAAGAGAGGTAAGGGTATGGGCAACATTGGCAGCCGTCGGCCATTCTACAGTCGCCATTACCAATCTGTCAACGTCAAGAAACGTTTACGGGCCTTGCTAAAAGTATTGTTGTAAAGGCATGCACATCCCTACTTTGGAGTGCGCAGAGGGCATTGGGAACACTGCAGGCAAGAGGCATGGGTGGATTTTTATCGTCAGCGAAACGAAAGCCACACAGCCAGCAGCTCACCTGGTCGTGCAGAAGTTGATGCCTGTGGTTAACCACCGTTAGGCACATATATAACTCTGTAGATGCATTGTACATCGGGAGCTTGGCCTTGTGGGATCTGCAGGCTAACGGCAACTGTCAATTAGATTTCATTGATATTTATCACTTGTACATGGACAATGCAGGGTTTGGGACAGGTTTATTCAGTTGTATCTGGCAGGCATACATGTGCGTAAATATGGATGGAAAGGATAACAGAATGAAAAGTTAATGTCAATTGAGATCTAAATGGCACACAAAAACGAATTGATATTTATGTATCAGAAATAAATGATGACATTAAAAGTTCACCATATTGTATTAAACTAAAGCGATGAATATGTTACCAAGCCAGAAATTCCTAACTCAGCCAGTAATGGAACACAGTTTGTCCATTCCTATCCATGATTCTTTTTTATTAAGCAAAGGCTACGGTCTCAAATTGAACCATGATATGAGCATGATATTACTGTGATCCAGTCATACATAATGAAATATTTAAAGTATTTATTTAAATACGTGTTCCTATAATAACCAATTAGATACTTTGTATATTCTCAAAGTAATTCGTAAAATATTTAACATGAGACTGTAAATACATTTCATACACTGTAAAAAGATTCAGTAAAATATACAGGATACTACTGTAAACGTGGAATGTATATCATTGTAATCTTATCTACAGTTCTATACCGTATATTTGGCATCACAAAACTGTTTTGAATTATAAAAATATTCTGGACTGTAATCCACCCAATCTACAGTCAGTTTACAGTATGCAACTGTAAATACGGATACATCGTATACACTTAGAATAACCCCAATATCAGCAACAGATCAAAGTAGTGAATAAAATCCAGGAGTTAACTTCATCAAAATGTGTCATAGGTATAGGCATAGGCTGCCATTTAAAACCACATTCATTCACAAATTGCCATGACATTAATATTATTTAGAGGATTAAACACCACTTCCATAGGACATTTCTATAATAAAGTAGGATTGACTTCATCCTAGCACATGAAATGCAGCCTGATACCGTCAGATTCTAATGAGTATTCCTGGGAAATAGTCTGCAGCAATAAGGGGTAAAGAATCTTAGAAATTTTGCATATGCTCCTTCTTTGTTCTACATTATTTGGAGGAGAGATAGGGGGTCTAAGTTTCCTTAAATTCTGGTACATACTTTATGGATGGCTCCCTTCATAAACCAGTTATTGAGACCTTTAATAACAAGATTTACAGTATATGCATATTACAGGACCACTCATATAGTTTATTACATACAGGTTTGAACTTTCATATTTACGGGTCTGACCTGTTAACAAGATACGGTTTATATCAGTTAAGATTTATGGTCAGAGATATATCACAGGTATAAACTGCTATGAAATAACTGCTCAGTACAGTTAGAATTTACTGTCAGAAATATATTACGGTCACCCATGAAATTTACGGTGTTTCCCTTACACCCAAGTTGACTGAGAAATACCGTAAAATCTACGGGAATTTTTTACAGTGTACAAAAAGAAGGAGAGAAATAACGCGGCCCTTTTCAGGAATATGTTTCTTTCTATCTTAGCATTTCTACAAGAGTGAGCCAATTAAGGCTGAGAATCTGTCGTTTATTACCCGATAGTGATGGCTATTGATCCTGCTGCATATCATTGTTTGGGATACGTCATATAGTAATGCATGTGTGCACAATATGAGAACTGTACAGTGGTAGATCTATCGCAGCACAAAGCGAATACAATACAATAATTACGTAAATAGGGTGGCACATAACACCGCAAAGTATGGCAATCACTCAGTGCTATTACTGGATGGTAATCAACCCATAAAATAAGCTCACTACCTGGCTACCGGAAGAGATGATTGCCTATGCACAAATGCCTATCTGCTGAGACGCTATTTTGAATTCCGTTTCCATATCAACTGACACACCCATTTGAAGTAAATGTAGTGTGAATTAAGTTGACTTTAATGGGAGGGGTCTATCAATACGTTGCATTGTTGCATGTAAAACATGATTACAAAATAGTTCCCTTAATATGATACATGTAGTCTATGATGATCTTTATGGAAAGAAAGATATCTCATGAATGGGTCACAGTGAACAGGCACGGCCGTTCGAGGTATTTTGATGCCGTGAATACATCTCGATGCTGCAGGCGGTGGGACGTGTTTATGGCATCAAAAGGCCGAAATGGCATCCCTACAGACTCATTCACTACGTTTTCCTATTACCATAAACCTAAATATCATGAAAAAACGTTATTTTAAGTCAGTGATTCATGGCCTGCTGACACGAAGCATTCACTACAGGCACATTGTTTTTTTTTAATGTTTTTTTTTATAAATTTCTTTATTGAGCTAATGTATGATACAGAAGTCATTGAATAACATAACCCGAACATTGTGCCCGAACATCATTAATACTACACCCCTAGCAGCAGGCAGAATTTCATAGAAGTTTATGCATAGGTATACATGTATAATGATCAGATATTCCTTTTATATAATCAGTGCTGAATAGTATAACATGTTGATCAGTGAGATGTTCGAGTCGACGACCATACAGGTCACCTGTACAGTTCATGAATTCCGAATGGTAATCTTTTCCCTCTTATTCGTATGCGGTTTCCATGGGAACGTGCCAAACAGCTCCCAACATCAACAACATTGACTGAGTCCCATGTTGATACGAGCCAAACATGGTGTACATCTTAAATCCGGCATTTCCGGGTAGAACCACACATTTTTTCCCATCTAAGCGTCCTATTGAAACAATCGAATGGACCAATATCCTCCACCGGTTTGCATGTCACGCAAGGTGACCATCACCGGTTGCCTACGTTAGGACCAGATTGATCGCTGTCTCATCTACTGTGTATGTTAATGAAGCCGGCTCTTATTCTGCGTTTCTCTATATTTGAGACCTGTTTTAGTATGCATGTTTGAATCGAACACATTCTCCATGGCAACAAGAGGCTCAATATTCACGTGACCAATATGTGTACATTATTCATGTTTGGGGCGTGGCGTTCGTTCCTGTGTCCGGTGAAGCAGACGACCAAGGGAAAGGGATTGGACATCGCCATGGGGAACATTAGGGAAATTCTTTGAAAAAGAATTAATTCTGGTTAAAAGATGATGTTGCTGCTATTGCCTCGACTGCGGATCTTGTTGTCAACGTCTCGAACCACACCTTACACGAGCGGAGATCTATATGCAGGCCACACCCGAGCTCACCAAGAATCTCGTAATATATTTGCTGCATCCCATCTGCTTCAGAATGCACCCGAAATATTCCTATGTGTATTGATGATGTTGCGGCTACTAAATACATGTAACACTATGTTTTGTTTTCCTTTTTTATTATCAAAATGCATGAGCTGGTACTTGTGAACACATCCGGACATAAAGGTTAAGGTTTGTTTTAATCAATAGACATTATAGCCCATTGTATAAATGGCTCACTACTGGCATGCATTAGAAACGCATTCCTTCATGTATGTTGCAAATCATCTATAAATCCTCAGTTTATCTAATTCAATGTGATTCAGGTGACCTTTCGGAGATGATATAGGTCGCTTTATTGTATTGTAATTCTGAGCCATAGTATTCGACATCAAATAATGAGTTTTGAAATTACGACGACCGTACAGGTGAGCTGTATGGAAAATGGAATGGGTTTACGGGTACATGTATTTGTGATTTGTAGAAGTATTTAATTCGCTTAGTACAGTTAACTCGATGGATACCTTCCTGTTCTATGTAGACAAAAGGGGGCGCCACCATATATGCTACGCCATCCCTGACCATTCGCGGTAAGTCGAGTCAGCCCATCAGATATTCTACACCCGACGGGATTTGCACAATATTCACTATGAAAACGTGCTTTTAAAGCAACAGCCCAAAACGATATACCACGATATGCATTTCGAGACAAATGCTTCTAAACATACATATTCTGTTGAATATGTACAGGTTCTAAGGCTGCATACGGTGGCATGTAATAGTTGTTCGCTCATATTTGTTTACAAAAGCGCTGCCTAAATTGGTGTGTATGCATATGAATATACATACTTCGGATAGGTAATTATATAGAACGTCCTGACCATGCTGTACAAGCTACAAAACGAGATGATAATTCACGGTTCCAACGGAACGAGGCGTTTATGCCGAGTTCCGTACAAACCATGAATTATCATCGAGTTTTGTGGCTTGTACAAGCATGGTAGGTCCTTCTACTATTTACTATATACCCGAAATCATGGACAGTGTATCTCAAGAGTTGTATGTCCATGCTGAAATTAATTAATTTCATTTGGCTTATCAATCAATATTTTAATAAACGAGTACAGGTAGGTAGTCCGTATAGTAATAAAACGATGTTCCTGTAAACGTACAAATTTCGATCCTCACTCTGGCCTTGTCACGTTTACAACAAGGTGATTACACCGAGTTGTAAACGTGCCAAAGGCCAGAGTGAGGATCGAAATTTGTACCTTTACAGGCACAACGTTTATCTTTACTATATACCTCCAAAACATTCATATTCTTACCTTATTTAAGTTGTAAGAGCCATTTTAAATCGAATTTGGGCACAAAAGGATCAACATGAACCCTAGCTTTCACTTCATCTGTGGAATGTGGCTGTGACGTTATCTCATGTGACGTTATCTCATAGCAACGCACATAGCAACCAGCATAGCAACATTTGTTGTCACTTGGAAACCGGCCGGATACTGGCCAGAAACCGTCGGGAAGAAAACATAGTGGTTGCTCTCTCATTGCACTCCTGTTTTCAAAGTCATGTTTCTTCAGTTTTTATTGCTGTACTTCAAAGTTTTTCTGTAATTCATTCATTTATCTCACCCCTGTACACACTAAACGAATGGACAACACACAGGATATTAACCGTGGAGAACGGACTGCAATACTTGTAGGGGCATGGAGAACGAGTTCCCAATGTTGAGCCTATGGACCTCGTTTTGGTCAAAGAAGTCATTCTCCAACTCGTTTGAATGCTGCGTGATATTCACTCCGCATCAAACTTGTGAAGAACAACAACTTTGACCAAAACTCATTGGTTTCTTCTTTAGTATTTTTGATTTCACAGTATTTCAGCAAGTTTTCTTTATGTACTCAAACGTTAACGTTACAGATGTCGAAGCGATAAACGTCAGCCATTTTAAAATAGCGACATCCTAATCATGTCCATTGCGACCGTAAAATGAACCCTGATATACTGCACAGCCATGCAGTACATGGTGGACAGCAACGTGTAGTAATTACGTCACTTACGGCACTAGGTATATAGTAAAATAGTGTACAGACCAGTGGTCCGTACAGTATTTTTACGTTATATGGCGATACAGTGTGTATTTACAGTATATACGGCATGGGTATATAGTAAATGCATGAATACCTAATGCCCCAGTCACACTGGCGTAAAATTTGGCGTTTCTTCTACGTATTTGAATTGGTGGGGACCACGTATTAGCTACGGATTTGGAACGTATCTGTTTGCGTTTCTTGAACGTTTTAGTACGCTTCTCAACGTTCATCAACGTTTCTTTACGCTTCTGTACGCATTGTGGCGTTTTCCGGCGCATTCCGACTTTCTTTTACGTATCTCCGCGTTTTGCGGCGTTTTACAACGCATTTGTAGATTTCAAAATGCGTAGAAGAACGTAGAGGTGCGTACACGAGAAAACGGCGTTTTTTACGCCAGTGTGACTGGGGCATTAGTGCATGGATACATATGCGATACATACAGGCACACATACAATACATGCATAGGATATACATATATGTCGTACAATGCTGTCGACAAGTTGACTTGTAAGATGTGAATCTCCCAGGAACGGGATGTATTTCTGTATTACAGATGTATTTCTCAATGATTGTCAATTCTGCGCACTAGTCTTTGTGCTGATGTATTCTGTCTTGCGAGGAACTACATGCCTTTACAATACAATGCATTTTTTTGGTATGTGAATATTCCCCACATTGTAGTGTACAGCAGGGAATACACAGAAGTCATGCGGCTTATGGATACATCTCCCATGATTACATCTAGGGTCTAATGTGAATGATAAAGGTAATTAATTTGCAGATCTATACACTCAAGATTTAGAACATGTGCAATGTTATCAGTCAACGTCACCTGCCGATGATCACAACTTTTTTATCAGTTACGCATCATTTTCATTAGGTAACTCTTCAATTCGAGGTTAAAGCATAATCTAAGAAATTTTCCCAATAATTACAGACCAATCGACCAAGTTCAAGTGAAAAGTCCCGCACAGGTTATGGTGGTAAAGGCTTCTCCTTCCGCGCAAGCTTTTGTGGTGAATTTGGGTAGGGACTTATTGTAGCTCTGATTATACAGACAACAACAACTTACAAGTGCTCTTCGAGATCGCCAATGTATTCATTGATGAACTATCAATTTAAGGCCTCACAACACAGAGCATTATATAACATATGTACCTTTTAGTTTTTGATATAGTTTTAAAGCTTAAGATAATGAACGATACACTGAAACGCCACAGTAGATACATGTAAAAGCAATACTTGTTATTTAGTGGTTTGCTTTTGCTTTCGCTGATAGTCATAGAAACTAAAGTTATTGATACATACTATGTTAACTACAATTACATTTTCTCAAACTGTTACTTTTCTTGAATCATTTTGAGTTGTTTGGTTTGGTGTAGGAGGAAGGGGATTAGCTGCAGGAGGCAAATTGCTGTCTTGCTGATTTGCCCTACGGTCAGTGGATAAGATAATGAGGATTTGCATGGAAGGCCATTGGCGGTGGGTAGGCAATGGAAGTCTGGTGATTCTGCATTGCTGAAAATTGTCTAACACCTTAGCTAACACTGAGGGCTGTAGCACTTTTTAAAAATTTATTGACAACAAAATTTACCCATTCTGGTGGTCTTACATTTTGCAGCTATGTAATCATACATGATCTACCATCTTTACATATAGCATATCTCTAACTGCAGGACTGGTGTGGGTTTCGATCTTTGGATTGCTCAAAGGGTGTAATATCTTGTGATTTTATGTTACTTTCATTGTCTGAAAGAGGGATTAGGTATGATAGATATACATTTTACTTTAGTTTCCACTCTTTTCAAACTTATACTTTAAACTGTAAACTATTCGCTGAATCTAATAGTCTTGGCCTCTGGAGCCCACCGAAAATAGGGTTTCCACATCCTAGTGGACAAAATAAAAGCTTTAAAAAAAACTTTGAGCATTCCGAAGAGTACTACCTCTGTAAAGCGGTGAACGCTTGTGATGTTTATTCGAGGCTCCAGTAATTGAAGCATAATCTGGTTGTCAGAAAGTAAATTCCATTGCTTGCAATTTGGTACATTGTTCACATTATCTTCTACATTTTAAATTCCAGTTCCTTCCAGTTTTCTTTCTGGGTGACGTGTATACACGTTCCTCATATTTGATAACCTAAGTTTCTCCCTTCTTCTTCGAAGGGTATCTGTGTTAGTGAGTTGGTGCGCATCAGCGGCCCTCAGCATAGACAGGTGGGCAATCTCCTATTCTGAAGTCCTTGTAACCTACTAAACAGAGTTATGTTTGCTCCTTCCAATACTATGCAACAGTTTTTGAAGAGAAACATCTAGTAAGATTATTGTACCTTCAAAGGGGATTGCATAGTCAACATGGATGCATCATAAGCAGTGGGAATCAATCAGGGATTGGCTCAGTGTGGTGAATGTTGTGTGAAGCAGCTGTTTCTCATCTAACAGTAACATCTAACACATCATATCGATAGAGGACAGGGTCTTCTGAAGGTGTGAGCCTCAGGATGGGAAACTGGGATCAGGTAATGCCAGCCAAGGTAAAGACAGAGAGGAGTGATCAATGGTAAGGAAACCATAGCACAGCAGTATAGCACAGACAGGCTATGGGTATTGGCACATTGAACACTGGTCATGACAGACAGGTTAATGAAGATCCTGGAGTAAATTGATGTCCAGGGGATACCTAGAGAGTGTACCTGCTTCACAGGGGGACATTTAGTATTGTGCGAAATACTGTACTGTGGACCTTTTGTGCTGTGACATTAAAGATTAGATCCTGATGAGTGTGCTGTTTGTGTTCTCTGTTTCGGCCAACAGTGTGAATGCCAGATCTGGGTAGTATCTGGGTTATTTCAAGGTTTCAATGGGTAAGAATTAGCAGACTATATAACAATGTAGCCTACATGCGGCATTTATGGCATTATAGAAGATGCATGGAATACATTGCGTAATAGAGATCACAAAACAAATATGAGACTTTGTTAAGATACAGTTTCCCTCTTAGGGAATTATAGCATTGATAACTTAGTTTATAAATTGTATATGTCCTTTTATAGCGTTGGACTGAAAATGTCTCCTCTGCTACGGTTCCGGGAAATCGCATGACTTCACTTGAGTCTGGTGTTGGAAGGATAGGGAGCTGGTTGACATGTTCATTAAAAAACTAAGTACACTGTCAATCCCTAAAGTCAGACATTTCAGAGGAGAAGATATATATATATATATATATATATATATATATATATATATATATATATATATATATATATATATACGCAATTTAAGTTTAAAGCAGTATATGTATCATGTGCCAATCGATTAAAGGTTAAATAGAAGTTCTCATCCTATTTTGTGTATAATTATTCCAGTCATGCCGCTATTTCAACTTGGATGTCTTCCTGAAAAAAAAAAGACAAAAGGTAGTTTTTGAATTGTTCGATGGCTAGCTTATGGTATTGTTGAAATAATGAAGGAATGTGTGATGACCTAAAGGTATTTGATAATAACTATTTGATTTCTTAAATACCTTATTTGGCGCCCTACAATATCTTAGTGTCTTACGCCCCGATGCACACCGACGCGCTCTATAGATGCACAATAGGCGTCGGGGTTTACATCGGAAGGTCTGAATTCTGCGACGGTGGGTTTCAGGCCTTACACGTCGCTTGTGAACCGGGCTCTGGTCTTGATGGTCAACTTGCAGAACCGAGGTTATTTGCAACAATATTTTGAACAAATCTCTACGTTGTAATCTTGATTGTGTACATATTACCACAGTTGCCATTATATCTGGTAGAACAAGCCACATTGCCAACAATTCGTTTTGTTGTAACTCACTATGGATACCTGTTCAATATACAGGCACAATAAAAACCATATATTCAATTTCTAGACATCTAGCATTGTGTAATTTATCATAAGTCCTTTGAAATCCCTGTTGATGATGCAATGCTTTTCATGAAACAATATTAGCTTCTACATACATGTGCATGTATATTTTCCTAATTGGTTATGGGAGTGCACTTTTGTAAGCCAACTTCATCATAAATCCCTAGGCCTACTAGACTCGTAACGGATGTTGACACAAATTAATGAAAACAGTGAACTTGAACTCTTATAGTGTGGCCCACGTGTGAAAAACGGATTGGACATCTGTAAACTTATCTCACCCCGGTATTTTTCTCCATAGGCTTAACATTAGGAACTCGTACTCCACGGCCGTGAGGTTCCCAATACTCAATGGTTAATTTGGTGATTCATTTCATCAGTAAATAGTGTTATACGGGGTGAGATAAAATCAGAAACCCACTCGATGAAAATAACTTGGTCTGCACTCGTCTGCACTCCACCTCGTTTTACCACAGAGTAATTCACTCAGCTTCACTTCGTGAATTAATCTGCAGTCAAACTCGGTGGAGTACGGACCAAGCTCTTTCTATCTCGTGGGTTTCCTTCTAAGTCTGTAGGCGAAGTATTATTTATCCACAGATCTCTATGAAATCAGATTCCTGATGGGCAGAATTATACACATCCAGAGATCTAAAAGCAGGTCAAAATTTTACAGAGTGAAAAGGTATTTGGGGGGGGGGGGGGGGGCTGTAAGCTAATGCCAATGGGGGTGGAGGGTGAGGCATGTGTTAATCTTATGAACTGTATGTACAGAATGTATATCAGCATGTTTATAATTGAATAATAGCCCAAAGACTTATAACTTCGTACTGCTACCATCCGACTATTCTGTGTGACAGGAGAATAGTGGAGGGAAGTCCGTGTGTGTGGATCTATTTCCAGATGTACCCATGACCGGAAACGTGGCTTATTTTGTTTATTATACTTGGTGTTAGATCAGCACAGTTGCACTTGAGTAGGCATGGTATTCCCTTGTTTTCATACCACAAGCTCTTTCAAGTTATGAATGATGTCACACATAAGGAGGTGGGGGGGGGGGGGGGGAGTAGAATGAAAAGTGACAACTCCTGAAAATACAAGGGGTGGAGTGTCCAGAATTGTGTGACGGAACACATATCACCTCACAATCTTAATTCATATTTTCTGCCTTACAGTACTTTTGCCCAGATAACTGATATGTCCTATAGTTCCGAGATCTTAGGGACAACTTTGCAGGTGGGAGAAAGTTATTGGGAGTGACAATTACTACAATAGAATATAGTAAAGTATGAATAGCTCTACATTCAGTATGTTCTGCAGACAATTCGCGAGCCTCTGTTTTGGAACCTTTAGAGCTTAGCCATTTTGTTGGAACATGGTCCATCTATTAAAATTGAGGAATACCGGTACTCCATAACTGGTCGAATTGTAGAAATAGAGTTTAATCTAACTACCTCTCCGTCAAACATGAGTCAATCAATTCCAAATTTTTAGAGACAGACGTCTTTTTTTATATATTTTTTTATCAAATCTTGTGTTGGGGGCCTAGTGTTCTAAAAATATTCAAACATGAGTCAATGTTACATAAGAAGAAAAGGGCGGGGGGGGGGGGGGTTCAGAAAGTGACATCTTTTCTATTTTACGGCAAATTTGCACATGAGCGTGCACTGCAGTCGCGCGTTCTGATGCGTAATATTGGTTCAATGTGCGTATAGTTTAAGCCACCCGGATAGAAGATTTTGAACCCCCCAACCCCAACCCCTACTCTCAATCTTGTACGCCACAGAGCAAAGAAGGAGCACACGCAAAATTTCCGAAAATTTCTACCCCCACCCCATCCCACCCCCATTGGTGTGTACATACATCATGGATGGCCTTTAATAGAATCATATACCCTATGTGTGGTTTTATGCAGTAGCCTAAACAGACGAGACAAAACTCAAATGTAGGTATAAAATTCTTATAGCATTCATCTTTATAGATTTGCACTATGTGCTTGTACAAAAATTAATAATGAATTTTGTAATGATTGAAGATGCGTTATAAGGTAGTGTAGCATGAACGACCATCCTATATGGCACATCATTAGATTTTGTGGCAATCAAATTTACTTTATTTATCTGTGTATAATTTTCTTACTACTTTTTGTTGAAACAAAAACCTTCTGTTCACAACGACAGATTATGTAACAAATGGACATGGAGTTGTAAACCTGGTCGTGCATTGAAACCAGCCGATACCTCTTCGGCTGAGCATTGGCCAGCCTAAATAAAATATTTTGTTAAAAAAAGGGAAAAAAGCGAAGTGGAGATAGGAAGGTGCAATGGAAAGATACTAGAGTTAAGTATAACGAGTGGAAAATTACAGGTGTTCTGTATGGGGAAGTGGTCAGTCATGTGATGTCTAGATTGGAGGTGAGGTTATAGTAGTCTGAGTATATCAGAGGTCTGTGTGCTGAGATCGGCAGAGTAGGAAGGTACCACCTGGATGATAATAAGGTGAGCGTTGCTTGCTGCTCCACAGCAGTAGGAATGCTCAGCAGGCACTAAAGGCTTCAGTTTGGTTTGATTGGAGTCAGCCCACTGGTTAGTGTGTGCGTGATTACAAGTTTACTCTGTCGCTAGAATACCGACATTCACATGACTTGCTATCATGGGAAGAACACACAGAGTGAGCAATTTACCAGGGCTCATAGCACTTTGAACTGGAGAAAGACTTCATATGGACCACTTTGTGTGGTTATAGTTAACATTAACCCTTTAAGGGCGGGGACCTGTGGCAGTAATAAGTGGTTAAGGGTGGGTATTAGTGCTAATCACTTACCGCCAGGGGACAGGAAGTCTCAGGTCAATTGTAATAATTCAATAACTCTAGGACTTGCTTAAATATGCAATCATTAATGTTATTTTATATTTTACCTAAAATTTTTACCTGGGTATTGTATCTATATTCGGAGAAATTTTCATGGTTATCTATTCAATATTTCCCATTTTATTCGATAAGAACTAAATTTTTCAAATTTATGAAAATTATTCCTTTTGGCATGACCCGCCTCAGTACGGTTGTTGCTTTTTGGCATCACCCGTCCCAGCACAGTCGATGCCATATGGGATCAGCCGCCGCAAATGGGTTAAAAGTAAAGTTTGATAAGCAAATACTTGTTGATTATATGTGCCTCTATTTATTAAGATGTGTGAGGTTACTGTGTACCTATGACTATTGACAGCAAGCAGTTCAACCTATGAAGAGTCTCGAGACGGCACAACTAGAATGACTTAAAACGATAACTAGGTTCATAAGTGATTGGATGATCATCACCTCCCTATGTCTTATCAACACTGTTAAGACCTGACAACGGTACACATTTTGTTAATCAAAACAACAACAACAAAAACAGAGTGTGAGAAATATTTCAGAGTGGTCATTTATCCCGATATATGTATATAGTTAGGCAAGGGAAATTAAGATATGCACAATACATGTACGTTCATGTTTTAGTATTGGTAAATTATTCAGTTTAGGATTTATATCATGAGGTAACTACAGCAAATCCTCTACTCCTGCCCTCTTCCTACCCTCTGACATGTCTATTTGTCATTGCTGCTATACTTTTTAGTCCATGTACTCATGCGTAGGACTACCCATGTTCTTTATCATCAATTGATAAATTATTGGGCTGCAGAAAGGCACTGATGTCAGAAACCTTAAACATTGATTACGGACTTGATTACTGAAGAAGAGTCTCTTTGTGGTAGAGAACAACAAAATAGTCACTCATGTTTTACCCTATAATATGCAAATTTATGGGGTTTATCCATTCGATATGATCAATAATGAATACAACAAACTATACAAAGGTGGCCCTGTAAACCGCTCAAGGTTGCCTTCGCAATAGGCCTACATTCATTAACGCTTGTATATTTCTACTCGTCACCCTCCCTTTTTACGGTCGGCTGACCACAAAAGCAATGATTGTCTATCTATTCTGTGAATGTTAGAAGAAAATGACAGGGGGCTTACGATGTGAAAACAAACTGTTTTGAATATCGTTTCTCATAATATCATTTATTGATTACCTACCATATCTGAAAAACTATGATTCTGGACGGATCCGCTTGGAGCTTCTCCTGGACATAGGGACAGAGTGAACCAGACCTCAGCCTGGAGACTGAATGGCCACGAGAGTGAGATTCTCGTGTAGTGATTAAGTGAAACCTGCTATTCTTTTTCGTATTTCTCCACTCAGATGAACTTCTATCCTTAGGATTTAGTTCTTCCCATACTAAAAATACAATCTATGACTGTAGTTCTCTGATCTCCTTTCATTGAATAAAAGCAATGAGATCTCACCCTTTCGCTGGTGTCAATCCATAGAATTCTGATCGCCGATGATCAGCTCAAGCACCTGTATCATATGAAATGGTTTCCACGAGTTTACGATGGTTTCCCGTTCACCTGCTAGGGGCCCAATGGCAGTTAGAAATTGTAGGGGAACTTTAAGGGCGGAGGGGGTAGGTGGTAGCTAAATACGAATCGACGAAGTCGCTAGTATATCTAGATAAATAATCAGCGCAGCGACCCTCACCTTTTAAATAGATATGTGTTCTCAACACTTAGAGATCCCCATATTAACCTTATAGTGTTACTATAGTACTGAGAAAATTACAAGTTTTAATTTTAAAGGTGAATGGTCCGATATGAATTATCTCAAGTTTGCGCTAGACAGTGCAAAAATAGCATCATGATCATGCAGTAAATTGAACTTCAAATCTATAATTGGAATGATGTATGCAAAAGATGAGACTGAAAAGAGATTTTTGAATTCAAAGAATTGGTCAAGTAGTTCAAGAATTATGGAGGAAAATCTAGTCAGATTAAGGTTGAATTTGAGGAACTCAAGTACAGTTTTTTTTATTTGTCAGTGCCTCTCAACAAAAGTTAAGTTTTTCAGACACATCTATAATGGAAACATTGTTACATTAATCCGGTGTACAATATAAAGTGGCTTCCCAAGAAAATTACAAGGTGGTAAAAAGAAAAGAGTAATGAGATGGAAAAAATGGCAATCGTAATTGAGTTATTAACTTTTAACAATTAACTGTAGATCCTAGGTATTCAGTTCGATTATTAGTCGTTTTTTGAAGGTATCTTTTTCAACGATGTTTTGAACTTCTTCTTTTAGAGCGTTCCATCCTCTAGCACCTCTTTGGTACGGACTATTGAACACAGTCGCACAGCGGGTAGTCGATAGTTTAAACAGAGTCTTTGTTTGTGTTCTGGTCCTTCTAGTTGATGTGTCGATCCAGTCCAAGTTATTTTTATTTTTAAACATTATACATAGGAGTTGGATTTTACGTCTACTCTCTAAAGTGTCAAAATCACATAATTTATTCATGGCGGATACAGATAAAAACCTAGATCTCTGTCCTAGAAGTATACGTAGTCCTCTGGTGTGCAATTTTTCAAGTTGATACAAGTCACGTTTTCTAAAACTTTGATATAAAAAAGAACAATATTCCATATGTGGGATCACAGTACTTATATAAATGCTACGGGCTGCTTCTTGTGTTAAACAATTACGAATTTTAGAAAATTTAAATAGTTTGTTACTAACAGTTTTGGTAACCTCATTAACATGTGGAATCCAACTGAGTGTATCATCTATACAAATACCTAGATATTTATATTTTTTACACAATGCAAGTCTACTACCATTCACAAACAAATCCAGGTTTTCAACATTTTTCAGCTTTGACTCAGTACTCACGCACATTACTTTCGTTTTCTTAATATTTATAGTAAGGCCATTACTAGAACACCAGGCAGACATTGAGTTAATATCCATTTGTAGATCAGTCACAGCATCACAGAGTTTCTTTTTAGAATTGAAAACAACCAGATCATCTGCGTATTGTATATAGTTTGACATGTTAATACTGTTACCTAGGTCATTTACAAATAAGATGAATAAAACCCAGTAAAACCCAGTGTAAGCAGCCACCCTCCGTCCCAGGCCAAATTGTATGCTTACACAGGGTATCCGCGTACTCTGGGTTTTCAGGTTTCCTTCAGTCTAATATGCAAGTGTTATAGACTCATATGTAGAGGAGACAGAGGCGATGATACGTCTGAAATCTCATTTCCAATTATCTTAATTGGGTCACAAGTTGTTTATCTTAGAATTAACAAATGTCTTTTCCATGAATATACTCACACAAATTAATTTGCATATTATTAGTAAAATCTGTAAGAATTTTGCATAAAGTTTGCAAAGAAAACTCCATTAATACTCCTTTCTAACCTAGATCATGTCATACAAAGCAAAGCATATCTTTCACTTGTAAATAGGAATATGAACAGCTCATTTGCATAATTTATTTTGAAGATGAAGTCCCCAGCTGGATCAGGGAATCGATAAATTTAGTTTTTCAGTGTAGTTCTTTCAAGATGTTGGTCATGTACATCAATCAAACTATGGCATATCATACATCAAATTAATCCTCTATGTAACGGTATGCATTTTGTAATGACATAGCCATAGGTAGGCTACTTATCTGTTTGATTCATTATTTTTTGTGTTAAGAGTTTTTTTGTTCAAATTGGTGCTTGATCAAGTTGTTCTGGTCATAGAGATTTTTTACTTGTACTAAAGTGAAGCCCAATATGTGCTCTGATTGCCTGAAATAGTGCTTTGGCACATAAAATGGCAGAACATATCAACAAATGGATGACCTTAACACTGTGTGTGACAGAACAGTGGACATAGAGCAGGGTATAGGCCCAAACCAATCCTTCTTAAATAAAGTGGCAATTTAAAAAAATTGCACCATTACTACTATAGTTATATTCACAAGAGGGCCCTGAATCTCAGCTTTCAGATGGTGTATTTTGACAGTAGATGTGCGCATGTGGAGAGCCATTTGAAGAACAATGAATTAGAAATGTATTGTTTTCCCACTGAGTGACGGCCACCATTCGCGTTGCTAAGTATAGGAAAATAAACAATCAGTATCGTGAGACAGAGGTTCTGGACTATAAATACGAAAGCCAGAGTATAGCGAACCTGAGATAGGAAGGATTTAAGAAGAAAGCATTACACGATTCAACCAGAGAGTACATATCTATCTACTCGGTGATTCAACCAACTCTCTAGATCGATTCAACCAAGCACTGACAGCTGTCGCCCGGCCACGTGATTCTTTGTTTATACCGGAAGACATTGGCGGTTTCCGGTATATTTTGTTTTCGTTAAAGGGCTTCCTTTTCTAGTTATCGATAAATACCGAGTGAATTATAGATTTAATCCGAATTCCACTAACGCTAATAGAATAACAGAATCAAAAATTGAAATATTGTGTGTATTTTCCTCGAAGTCACGCGTATGCGAGATAGAATTGCCGCCATTTTGTTACATGGTTGATCGCCAGTTTCTTCCGAGCGAGAATCCGGTGGCTAAAATCTCCTGTAAAGACACCTCTTCACATTATGGACTGGTAGGTCTACATTTACAATAGATTCCCAATATATGTATATCTCACTGAGTTAAATTTGTAGGTATGTTATGGCCTGTCAACTAAGCAGTCGTAGTTTGAAGCGTAGTCTATGTCGTGAGTCTGTGGTCAAAGCGTGGTGCATTGTTTGTGCGATGTGCGCCCTGCCAAGAGAACGCGGGGTTTTAGATTTTTGAAGTGTTCAGCTCTGCCTCACAACATTTACCAGACGTTCATCTGCCAATTCAAAATTGTATCATCAGCAGCACAGATGGGGATATTTTCTGTTATTGTCAACTGTCAATATTATATTTAGTTAACTCACTCGAGACGACAGCATCCAGACGCAAAGCGCAGCATGTTTATCACACTCTGTTGCATGTGGAGTCGTGCCCCGTCACAAGACTGTCATCCCCAGTGGCCTTTGGGCAGTATCAACCTGATAAAAATTAACTAAATTTAGGATCACTTTATCTTTTAGTTGGTTTAAGTGAGGTGATTATAGATGTAGATTTGGTGAACGTTGGGTGTATAGCATACAGTGAATCCACCTCAGGTACCAAATTGACGGTCTTTTGTTATTATTCATTGTTATTCAATTAACATATGTATTTGGCGCTTTGTTTCCCATTAATAATCTATAGCATTAATGAAAAATAAAAGACAAATACTTATAATGACATTCACATAAACCGTACAACTATGTGCTTATATTGTGGCTGTGGTAGAAAAATGTTTTGCTATCTTTGTAATACTGTCATCTTAAAGGAACCTGAAGTAACTGCAAGTTACCTATTAGATATTCCTATCTTCTGTAAAAGTGACTATCACAGGCCAGTGATTCTTCTAGGTTATGTAGCATGGTGTTCATTTAGATTATGGGTACAGCTACAGATTCTAAAAACATCTATAAACCTTTATAAATTTGACACTCATACGATATTAGTTATCTCTAACTTTAAAGTGAGATAATTATAAAGCAATTAGATCTAGATGGCGACAACTACGCTTCAATTGTAAAACGAATTGACTTTGTTACAGCGTAATTGATTGTTGAATTATCAGATATCATACAGGCACGAATTCAATAATGATATGTTATTCAAAGCGACCGAACATAAATTTCACATATCAGGTCTGCTCTGGCAGTACGGGTAGAGGTAAATCTTAATCAGCTATATAATGGACGTGTCTTTATATTGACCTACTCTCAATCGTGATGCACGAGATGTCACTACTAGATACCGAAGGCCTACCATGTGGCCGACAGATTTTGCCGTTTGTGCATAATTTTGAATTTAAAAAAAAAATCAAAATCATCTCGCATTGGTACAAATATTGGAAAAGGTCCCCAAAAGACGATGATAACGCAAGTCGTGTCGTCTTTGCAACAATATTATCCTTATTATTATATCATTATATAGGTGCGCTATCCGAAACCGGTGGTGGTTCTAGTCCAGTTGGATGAGCCAGATGGAGAACAGTTTCTATATTCCTGTTAGAGAAGGCCCGTCTGACTATAACCCAGTCAAATAGGATATACATTGGAAACGATGTGTAGTGAATAAACATGTCAATGGTGAATCTAGGTTGGCTTGAACCTTTCACCGACGGAAATCCTGCTGTAATGAAACCTGTACTATTGTATAAAATTCAATATATTTCTTAAAATGACATGCTCATTATGTACTGGTTCATTACACGTGCATCGAAGCATGACCCTCCAATCATATATGGAAGGTGCAGGAGGCGCCACTTCCTCAGGGAGAAGCCACTCTCACGATGACCTATGACCTTATATACATGCACGGATCAATTCCGCAATACGAGGGTTTTCTATCATTAGATGTTCGGGTGCTTAAGCCCTGTAGATATGCCGACGAGGACATCTATCTTTGCCAAGTTCGTTTCTGTGATTAACCATCGCCTCTGTACTACTTAAGGAACACATTATTCTTGTTTAGGTAAGGGATGTGATGCAGTCAAGTCATTGATAAATGGTGATCAAGTTGTGTCCGTACACTAATGAATAAGCTTACTGTATGGAATTGCAACGATTCTTGTAGACGATGTTCTATGCCCGACGTATTTTCGCCCGACTATGGCCTCCACTTGGCTACCGGGCCACTGAGTGTTAACCCTCTTGGAATTAGTTTCAATGTAGTCATGGCAGTGACCTACTTTATTAAGGACACGATTACAGCCTGGCAAATATGTCTTCTTTAATGTTAGGCCAAGTACAAAAAGGAACTTCACAAATGTTTGTAACATGCATTCCCTAGCGTTGGTTGCAGTAGCGAATTGAGCAGTGAAGAAAGGAACGACGTTAATCCTTTACTTGTTGAATAAAGTACAGACTCCCCTGCATAGCAATTCAAAACCATTGCCACTGACGAAAGGAATCAGCTTATCTGAATCTGATCCATTGGATCCCTTACTTCAGAGGACTGTCTGTGGAATCTTTGACCAACGAATTTAAAACTCATTCAAAAAACATTTTTCAAATTGATTCTCGACTGGAAATTGTATTGAAAGGTCTAATCCTCTTACACGACATACTCAGGTTAAGGACTATTGTCAAATTACAAGGTCATACCAGATGATGTAACTTTGTGTACCAGCTGGGATGGTGCCCGTAGGTACTCGGTGACCCGATTCGTACAGCATTGACGGATAAACCTGCAGTTTGGAAATTCAGTTATACGAACGTTAACTTCATTCTGGGAGCGAGTTGTTCGTGTTTTTCGCTGTTGAAGAGCAAAATATACAGGACAGGGACTTGTTTCTGTTCAATGACAATATATTGTAAATTTAAACCCTTTCGAGATTGTCTCCTGGTTTTCCTAGGCGTTGGTCCGATCTCATTCAATCATTCTGAACCATTAATTCCTGTGCATGATATGTATCAACATGTCAATATAATGGAAAAGGATTATCAGCCTCGAGAATCCCTGAGCTTACTTTCATGCATATTTCGCCACCTCTATGGCAATATCATCTTTTATAGACTTAGCCTAGGTGAGTGATATACCAGCGTGAGTCTTGGATGACACCTCAGAGGCATTGTTTGACCTATGATCACGTGCTTAAGTATGCACGACACATTCATATACTTCGTTGCCTTCTTAGAAACAATCACCCAAAACGTAACGCGTCGAGCAGACGACATATCAATGTTTTCCTGTGGCTCCTTTGGTGTCAGTGAATACATGAATGAGAAGGGCAGCGCGGCGTGTGGCGAACTCTGACCCTCTCACCGCATGACACGAAGAAGTGGCAAACGCCCAGAGAGCACGCGAGCGTCGCAGTCTGACTCATTTCTCGTGTTCAACGATCGAGACAGAACGCTCCAGAGACGCATTGGGGTTGGTTAGTTAGGACAATTGCGGTGTTGACAATTGAAGGCAGGGTGCACACGAACGTCAATACTGGGATGTTCACTGCGGTAATACAGGGATAAGTTTGGAAGTTAGGTACCTCGGGAAAATGTCTATTGTAGATGTCAAAGATATTCGCATTGTGTCTTCTTCCTTTTCTATACAGACTTCATGATCAATCTGTTATCAGGATTTTCAACTGTTCAATGAATTTGATGGCATGAGATATGATCCTGTGTGTTTCTACAATGTAGAATATAACAACTCTCTAACAAGATAGGTTCGATAGGTAGGAGTTGTGAGAGGGGGAGTAACAAATGATTCTGTCGTGAATATGTTATGGCCCGGAAACCTTGAAAAGACGTCCTCTCTCCATTCATATTCCCTTCTTCCCACCTGTTGAAGTCTCCAATTAGGTGTCATCCTCTAGTTCTATGACCTGCCTTAGAAACAGGAAGTTTACTAGGGTTTTTACTTGTTTTACTTGTTTTTTTAGAGTAACAACAGGATTACTGATTTGTCCATCTTCAAGGGCAGTTTTAGTATAATCAGATTTAGGAAAAAGAGTACACTCCCTCTATAATAGTATTACATGTAGAACAAAATGAGAGCACGGGCATCCATAATGAAGCACGCTGCCAAGTATTTAGGAACATGACTTACAACAGTGAGTTTACAACCATGATTCAAGTCTCGGAAGTGTCAAGACACAGAAATGAACTGCGAACACTCCTCACCCACCCAAAACTAATACAGAACGTACCGCTGAAATGTCCAAGATGGCACGCTTTTCATCCGCGTGATGACCTTTTTCAGACACATTTTCTGGGAGCTGAGGTACAAATGTCACGCCTGCTGCGGTAACCCGACAGGTGGTACGCGGGTATGGGGGTGGGTTGGGGTTGAGCAAAGGAGATGGGAAAGGAGGGTAGCACTTGCAAATCAAGTAAAAGCGCTATCGACCGGCAGTGGCCTCAAGCCCGCGCTGGCACCGTGTTCCCCTAATCAATGCTTTTGTTTAGTCCGTCGATAGCGTGCGGACGTTCATGAAAGATACATCGACGTGCCGCGATGACAGGTAATTGGTTTGGATCCCAGGTGAAGTGCTGTCCCCTGTTAGGGTGATGGGGCGAAAGGCTGCGGTACACGTAGAAAAAGGCCGCGGGTTATAGTCACCGACGTCTTGGTCATTGTATGTGTACAACTGGTCGTAGTAGTTGACAAACGGCCAAACACCATCTACCTGTCTGTGGTGATGAACTACGAGGTTAATTTGCCTGCCTCCCCGCTTGTGGCCACGCGATGCAATTCAGCTTCACCTTAGACCAGTACGTGGATATGGATCATTTACAATGTACTACCCTCTGAGATATTAGGGTTGACTTCAGTGCAGAAACGATGGGGCATGGGGTAGTAGGCTGGATTCAGTCCACTACACCCTCGTAAATCATCTCTCTAGATAGCCGGGCCACAGCGCCACTCTGCTCTCCTCTAACCTGATCCCAGAGATTTGATCTCGCTGTGATATATACTAACCGTGCATCGTCCTGTCCCGTGCTCTTGGTAACACCAACAAACTGCATCTCTTGTGAAATATCAGCTGGCTCCGGAAATAAAGTTGCAGTAGCAGCCTAAACATACACCATGAACTCAAATATATTTATTCTCTGGTGGTTACATTGAACTAGCGACACTGGAATTAAAGCTCAAATCAATTAGTCATCTGCCATCCCGCCTCTTTCCCTAACAAAAAATAGAAGAATGATCATAAAGTCCAATACGACAGTATGTAGATGGATTAGTCTGTAGGGAGGTGGATGTAGTGGTATATGAGGAAGTTGGTCAGACTAAGCTTAGCTGTCTGAATCTACGGGCTTGGGGATGGGGGAGTTGGGAAGGGGGGGTGGTGTCCCCATGGGCTTGGTGGCATGATCGCATGACCCAGGGCGGGTGGCGGTGTAACGTTTAGGGACGCGGGCGGCGCTTCTAAAGCGCCATGAATTGTTAATGGCTGGTGTTGGCGTCCGCTGATTGAGATCGATGCTGACCGGCGCGCCGAGGTGTGGCCCAACCAGGTATCCGCGTTTACAGGTGTGCTGCTCGTCACCGGCAGGCCGCAGTCCTCTGACCACCTTTCTCTGTGTGTTGGTCCTTACATGTCTCTACTGACTGCCATGCACTGGTCGTCTACTGAACACCTCCATAGAAACAGCCATCCACCCATTAACCCAAAGCCCGACGAGTCCAACCCTATGTTCCGGACTGGTTTGTGGGTCAGCAGAACGAGTTGAGAATAAAGCCATCTCAGATGCGCGTGACCGGCAACAGGGTGTCTCGGTGCCCCGGGCGGCCTTTGTCTCTAACCCAACTGGAGTGTGTGGCGGGCCAGTGATCACAATAGGGATTCAATCTTTGTCTTATAGAAGACTTACCCATCGGGGCACACATTGGATGATGTCCCTACCTCTCCACCACGTTCTTATATAACTATCCCTGTATACCCTCATGGTAATCTGGCAAGCTAGACCAAAACAAAATCCCATATAACTAGGAAAATAAGTGGATGTTGTTGCTCTGTCGAGTTGGAAAGACGTGAGATAGAAAATGGGCCGTGTGGGCGCGGCTCTACTATTGGTAGTGTGTAATGCCGATGGCATCTCTGTATCCCAACCCTGGAGGGCCAGGGCCAGTACTCTATGGTGTGGGGATAAAGATGCGTGGGAGGGGGTTTTCCAGGGTAAATAGGCCGGGCCGGGGTAAATGGTAGGAAGATAGACGCTACTAGTGGGCCTTCTGGTGGGTTCACCCCGGTATAATCACCCTGGTAAAGCGCCCGCCAGACACGCCGACCCTCCTCTTCTGCACCAGGGGGCGCGCCCACTCGTGAATTGTTTATCGTAAAAAGTGGCAGATTTTTGCCGGCGCCCCATCAACACTGGGGCCTGCGACGCCTCTTACGTTACCTGGGTGCCGGGGTGGCCGAGTGGGGCCAGCATGCCACAGGCAGGGCAACACTTTACAACTCGCCCACCTCCTACCCTCTGCCATCCCAACTCTCCTATATAGGAGTGTTGCCAGTATTACCTTCCATCGTATTCCGGGGAAACGATGGTAAGTTTTGTCCACCCAGCTACGACCCCGTCCTTTTTACAAATGCACAAGTCTAGCCCTAAATCGACAGAGTTCCTTCATCAGAGAAACGAAGTTCGATATCAACCTCGTTGTTCTGAGTAATAAATAAATTTTTCTACTTCCGGACAGAACATTGTCTTTGAAAGAGCAGTGGTCAAGAAAAAGTAAGTGTGTCAATGGGAACTATGTTCTTTCCATTGCCTGCCAGTGCTCGTTTAGCTAGTTCTTTTTCCTTGTATGCAAGTCTTCTGAGGTATCCAGAGCGTATCCATAGTCAATAAGGGCTTCATTAGGCAGGTTACAGAGTAACACGTAATCGTTAAGGTGCAATAAATGGCTCCATGTCACGTTAGTGGTGTGAGTTAACATCCACCGGAAGGGAAACACGGGATGCTCAATAGTATCGTATTTTATCATGTGTGTCATTTGGCTATAGTATTCATATAAATTAACCAGTCACTCTCAAGGAATGGTTTAAGTTCAAGAACATAGTCAATGCCACATGTAGTCAGCCTTTGATAGACACGACAGCAGTAAAACATGGAGGCAAAGCCAGGACATAAACCTTTACACCACCAGGACGACCAAACTGCACTGAAAGTGTGAAACTGAACACCAGAATGTACAAGACTGGGTGAGTTACGAGAATACATGCTGCAAATAGAAAAAATGTGTTGCACCGGAACTGAGCTCCTTCAGGTGTATTTTCATGAGCGTTAAAAGTCATCAGTCTGAGACCAGAAGTGTGCGACGTTGTTTACATTAAAAAAAATTACCCGATGTACAAATATCAATGCCAACAGAATAGATTATTTCGCAATGGCTATCTTTGGCTTGAGGATAGAAGCTTGTCCTTGAACGAGGGGGAAAAGTCGTTCTACAATTATGGTCTTCATAGAGCATATAAAACATTCAGATATTAGGTAGAAACCATGCAGAGAGCAGCATGGGTTTAGTTGAAAGTTAAGTGGTAGACGAGGCGTACCGAAATTTTTTCCGCCGCGCTCGGCGTTGTCCGAACGGGAAAAGATTGAAAGTTAACCGTATTGGGATGATATTGGTCAGTATTTGGATGAAGAATGAAACTAGGCTGTAGAGTCGGACTATGAAAGAAAAATCGAGTGTCCAGACAGCAGAGATTTCCTCCAGTCTTTATAGCCTCTCTTTGAGCAACCAACGAGCAACTTTACTCGTTGGAGCAACTAACAGAGGAAAAAATGAAAGGATCGCTCTAGTTTGAGTAGAGCAGTTACCTATCCCAGAAGCGTAACTAGTAAAACTAGCAATGCACTGACCTTTCAGGTTATTCCGAAAGGCAACATTACTTGCTTGGGTTAGTTACACAGAGTTTGTTATGTATCAGCCGGAGTATGCGCACAGATCGCTTCCGGAAACCACCTACCATCTGGCGGTGATGATCACCCCCCTGTAGACAGAATTAGCGCTCGCTGGGTCAAATAGGAAGGACTGTGTCAGTGTCAATAAGATTTCAGATTAGAAATTAGACCCATGATTGGAAAAGAAACCTGACATCAGGCCGAGGTGACAGCAGGAATGGCATTTCTGTTGGGGTCAGGTCTGGCATCCTACTGCGTATCAGGCGATGGTGTCCATGGTTGGAGTTATGTCAAGTGTTGTCCTGGCACTATTATTTAGTTGTTACCCTCTGCCAGGTTCTTGTGAGCCGAAATTCACTAAAATAATTACATATTAGAATCTCCACACGTTATATGAAAGAACATTATGGTCAGCCCAGTTTTTACCTCGTAAAGCCCTTATTTCGGCGAGTGATATCGTACATTACTCTCACCTCAACATACTCGTTATGGTGCCTTTAACCTGTCTCGTTTCTCTTTGACCCTTGGGTTAATAAAACCGCCAAGGTCCTAACCTGCTTGCAATATTTATTCCCTTGAGAGTAAGCTAAGAGGCGGACCGTTTTATCTGTCCATGGTATTATAACCATTTCATCACACTATCCAAGTATAGATGACTGGACCATTTCTGGTGTCTTTGAGAATAGAACAACAATCAAGGACACTGGCTACCTTATTCCTAGACACAGTATACACAGTCTACGTCACTATATACAGGGAAAATAATATATATCTTGATGCTAGCTGGTAGCCTTAGTCAGAAACGAAATGTGGGAAAGTCTTGTTATAGGCACAGCCCGGGGCGATAATGTAGCATCTTGGACATGTTACCTTTGACAAGAGTATAGAGTTTTCTGTTATGATTCTTATACCCTTGTCTAGGAAGTTAAAAGTTGGTTCGACATTCTGACATAGACAAGTGATCTTATTGAGTGAAGGATCTCCTTGTGTGATATGATATTAACATAACGAATCACAGACAACCCCCGCCCCGCCTTCGCCTTCGCACTCGGCAGGGAGGTTGCCTCGTGGACAGATCCTCATGAAGATGGAGGGGATGTCGTCGGCGTGGCGGGCAGGCTGGGGTTTCAGGCGAACAGTGATGTGAACTCGGTCAAGTGATTGCTCAAACAAAGTCTTATTACCGCAGTCCCACCATCGCCGATCCATCACATAAATCACACGCGGCTCACCACCCACAACATCCCAGTTTGCGGTATCGAGGATATGCGATCCCTGTTGTATGCGTTTATGTTTAAGTAAAAAGTGGACGGATTGGGTCTCCAGTGTGGCGGTATTGTGGTACGTGACAGGCGGCTAGAAAAAGAGCGGATAAGAACAATATGGGTGTAGATTATATCACCGGGTACTCTTCTATGGAGATAATCCGCATATCGGAAATGGTTGTTTGATTTGGCATCAGACATCCCCTTGACCAGATTCTACTGACCGGTTGTTATCAGATAATGATTCTGCAGTTTAGTGGCCTCATATACGCATCGATTGTTGCGCGAAATGGAGTTGCATATCCTCCTTTATGGTACTGCAGTCATACCTTGTTAAAGTTCATTTCAAACTTGATGTTATTAATGGAGAATTTATTTTATAAGGTGCACTTTAGGTAATCACTTTTGGTAGGAACTTAACCTGTGTTACACTTAAAAAGCGATATGCAAGTATATACAGTGTATGACCTCCCACCTTTCCCTATTCTAAACATTTAGATTGCCGATAATAGTATAATCACCTAATTATAACACTTCCCTAATTGACATCCAGCTGAAGGTTATTTAACAAGGATACAGTTAGTGGGATCAAGGAATGTGTGCTAGGAATTGACGCGTGCGAGCAGGGAAAACGGCACGAGCGGAACGCGGCTGAGTTCCGCTGGCCGTGATTTAATTACACGTGGCAGTACACCCGAGTTGCAGCTTTCTCTGCCGCAGACCCTGCATGTACAGTCACTTGTGATGCTTGCCCACCGTGACCAAGCCCGGCACCCGTGTGTAGCCGAGACACTCTATGATTACGATGGATCCCATGTCGGCTTAGAGAGACTTCTCTCCAAACCCATCTTACCAAAGCATTGATACATGTTCATGTCTATGTGGTGTGGGAAGTAAAAGAACTCTCACATCGTTTAATGTGTAGGGGGGAGATTTCTACCTAGATTAATGTCATGGATTAGGTCAAACCCAAAGTAAGTCTAATTGAACAAATTGGACGTTAAACTACACAAACAAACAAACATACCTGTTCATTTAACGAATACGCGATTCGTAAAGAAAAGATGGAGGAGAGGTGCATGGAAGAACTGCTCTAAACATAATGTGGAAACAAACATGATTAAAGAAATTATTCTGTTTATTCCCAACTCAGTATTACAATTTGAAAGAACTATTAGCTTAAAAAAAGAAGGAAAAATAAGAATTATTAGCTTAATGGGGCCAAATTAGTGTTATGACTGCCAACTGTTTTGGTGATAGGTCGTTAGAGCAATTGTTTAGACAAATGTTTGTGTATTTCTTTAAAAGAACACCCTCCAAAAAGCGTTGTTGCTGCAAGTACCAAGTCTCTGAAGAAAGTTTGCGGGGAATACTCCAGTATGATTATGGTCATAATTCACATAATATTTAACCGGAAGCGATTACTTGATATTAACGATGATCTACTAGGTCCTCCCCTATCTGAGTGGCATAGATAATTTTTAAGGTCAGTTATAAAAGTGCACAGTCGCATAGTGAACCTTTTTGATCAGGAATTTCTTATAACCTAAACTGAAGGTATATCTTATTATCCATGTTATACAAAGACCCCATTGAAAATGTATGGGGATTCAGTAAACCACGACCCATTAAACAAAAGGTGTCAAATACCATAACTGTGGTATACAGATTCAAATCTGTGGTATACGGCCTCACCGCTGTGGTACACGGGAATAGTCCCTTTGTGTTGTAGAGCAAAGAAATAGTCCCTATTGTTATATTCTTTCATATAGCAATTCTTGGGTTTAATTTAATCTATACAACAAACTATGGTTTGGCGGACAGTCGGCTCTGTAAACCACTCGAGGTTGAAAGGATTATACGAAGAAAATGTCAAGATTTTAACATGGTAGCATTGGTTGATGACATGGTAGCATCGGTTGATGACAGAAGTGATATAGCCACGTTTCTTAAATCAAGATTTTAACATTAAAGTACCGGGTTGCTTAAGTGTTTCTGTAGCATCCTGTTAACTATTCATTCATTCTTTGTTGCAGCCGGTTCACTCCTGTACATCCTAACTTGTTAATCCAACAGAGTGGCCAAGATATTGTATGTAGGGAACTAAATTATGGCTGGGTTCTTGTGTATACGCAGAGGTGATACAATCTGGAGCCCGAAGGGACCCTTGTCCCTTGGGCCATCTTTGGTCTCCCAGGAATTCTAACCAAGAAACCAGACATGATACATAGCGAGGCAATTTGCTACCGGCTTCAATATCTTTTAGACGGTAAAAACTGACTAAGCTTAGAATAACAATCTGTGTACATGTTTTTATTTTTTCATAAACCAGTATTCAAAGCCAGGCAGCACAGGAAATAACGAAACTTTACCATGTCATAGACCCCTAGAATCTGGCTTCTTGATCTGTGAAGTGATTGTTCGTTTCTGGCCCCTGTTTGGGACACCTGTCATTTAATACCGGTCTACTATTATTTCATGTTCTGACGTATTGGTAAATGTTCTTTATTTTGATATGAGAAAACAATGATATCTTTATTTCAAACTGAATCAACAATGCTGCTGTCTACTATAAGCTAATCAAAGTAAAATTAATTCAGGGGTCATTTCTCCTACATTGAAGAGATGGATATTTTCATTGTTTTGGAAAGAAGTGTGTATAAAAGCTATCCGCTGACGGATTTGTGACTAATGCGTTGTGGGCATAGCGCCTACACAGCCGGCGTGCTTCACACAGATCCTTTGAGATTCTATGGTTTTATGAATTTAAGGCCTTGAGGTGTGAAATAGCGAGCACGAGATACACAGATTTAACAATAATATCGTCAGAATCAATAACAGACAATGATGGAAGAACACATGAAAGACGCGTGATAACTAATTCACCGATGTTGAGCTCGCTTTTAACAAATCCTGCTTATCTGTATGCTGTGAATCCCTTCTATCTAGTGGTGGCCAATATTGATGTAAGGACTGCCTATATGCCAATGATAGGTGGGGCGGATGTGAGAACACTACTGGCCTCTATGGTCTCTACAGCCTATCACTGTAACCTCATTTCCCTGACGCTTAAGTTCCCACTTTTTGCGCTCTTTGCCGTTAGCTGTGCCGCCACCATCCTTGTCTGTGACAACAACCCTGCTCCGGTACACTCTAAATGTATTCTTTCTTCTCCTTTCAGTGATTTCTCGGTCTCTGGTACCAAGGTAACCTGCCTTCCTCTTCTGTTCTCTGCACTCACTCGAGGCCGAGGCGGCCAGCTTCTTGTCTCTGTATCTCCAGTAAACTCATCAACCTAGTTTTCATTGGAGCTTGTAACATGGCGACATAATGGTCGCCAATAGCTAGTATAAGATATTTTGCATTTTAATGAAATAAGAAATCGTCATTTTAATCGCTGGAGGTAGGTATGTGACGATGATGAATGTACTTCAGTGTCTTTAAGATACTGAGAGAAAAAAAAGAGAGGAAAATATGATGGAGGCGATCAGAATGTCTTGTAGAAATATAAGCTGGGGTCCTCTGCGGCGGACGTCTCTTCGTACAAAAAACACGCCTCCGCCTTCCGCGGCGCAGACACAGGATTCTCTGTTCTTTGACGTACTCGTGCCTATAAGCTCTAAGACAGAGGCGCTATTTTTTATTGACTCAGAAGTCCTATCCATAGTCCAAGTTATAAGGGAAAGAATATGTACTTGTATGTATAGCTTTAGGTATTCAACACAAGTATTATGGGTATCTATTCAATATCAAGAAAATGCACGTCATCTTTTCAAAAGCTGACTTTTCCAGCTAAGTACAGAACAAGTTTAGTAAATCGTACCGATGATCAGAATAGGAAAGTAATTGATGCATAATGTTTCTTGTAGTAGGAACGCACATGTGATCAACGTATTCGTCCTTGGTATGTCTCATGTCGGGTCATAGGTTATATTGATCACATTGCAAACATACGCTCTGTCAAATATTATCATGTAGCATTATAAATCTTACCAACTTCCACGTCTTATAGTGCATGTTTCCCATCCGTTTCAGAAGTCATACCAAATTTTAAACATTCTTTGACTTATCTAATGTCAGATCTCCAGATGTGCACCGATACGTTATGTCTTGTGTCCAGGTAGGATATACATGCAGGCATGTTATCATGCTTGTTTATACGAGGACGCATATTGTATATTGTATATCAGACGCGGTATCTCGAGTTGCACCCCGTGGCCAGCCTCCCATGCGGCATCCCTCTCATGTCTCGTGATCCGGAGACTAATTGACTGCAATACTACGCAGGCATGTCGAGGCGGGATGGACCACTCAGTTGAGTTGATTATGTCGTTGTCAGGCACGCCCCTGTTAACCGTCGGCCTCGCGGGAAAAAGATGACTGCTCAGTGCAGCCATGGCACAGATTCTCAGAGGTACAGCTCACCCAACGACCCGTCACCGGCTGAGCGGGTCAGTCGGTCTGATGGACGTCGAGCAATTACACTCTGTATATCATAATCAGATGTTGTCTAGAGTGCCGTGGGAGGGAGAGCTGTCATGTAGTACAATGTCATAATTATTACGGTCTAACAACTGGTACATGTTGGAGACTGTGTGTACTAACTACTGTAAAATAGATAAAGTACAATCTTCATAGCAAGTACACTGTAGGCTGCACAGGGAAAGGTCGTATGGGCATGGCATGGAGGGAAGCAAGACACCACCGGATTGTGATCATTCTTTACAAAAAATTAGATGAAAAGAAGACTTCTGCCTTATAACCTCTAAGCACTGCAGTACTGCACAGTTTCCCAGCTATGATAACCGTAGGTGTAAACTGCAGTAAGAGATCGGATTCATATATAGGTCACAATCGCCAACAGGCACATGTAGTTGATTGTAAATCTCTTGATTACGATGAGTTTATTACAGTATCGTTCGTCTTCTTGGTATTCAGCTTAAATTTGAATATTCACATGAATACGCAGGTCCATGAGAGAGATTTGGCTAAAATTGGCTTTCTGTCACGGGTTTTACGATAGGGAGTTTACAGTGCCAGTTGCAGTACACTAATTGTAGGACAAGTGGCCGACGACCAGCTCGGCAACAAAGGCTTGCACATGACGGCAGTCGATATTGATCTGCAGTTTCCATAAAGTGCTAAAATTGACCCATCAATCAGGCACCGGATCCCGATAGTGTATCCGCCCGCCCTGCCTGAAGACTCGTCTGCCTTTAGCCCGGCCAGGCCGGATCCACGCCCTCCCGCCCACCGCAGTCCCATCCCAACCCCTTCTGCCAGGGCCCTGTCTGGTTCTCAGTGCAGAAGGGACACGTTGGGGGACGAGGAGAATGACGTATTGTATTTTATGTTGTCTACTGCGTTGTTGACGTGGTTGTTTGGTGTCAACTGTACTGCTGTAGTTTGTAGAGCGTCGAGTAATTTGACTCAGTTGTACACGGTCCTAGTGACAGGCATCAACTCTCTCATTTACCATAGTCATTACCCTTCTGATGTTTACTGTGGTGAGTCTTGACGGCTATATTTTAGTGACGTCTACCGACGTGTCCCCTGTACCACTGAAGACTTCTCCTGTGTCTACTGTGCCCATCTGGTGTAGTCGACTAGTAATGGGGCAGACTGAAGTTTGCTGTACTATCGACTTGCTCGTCTGGTGTCTGTTGTAGTATTGATGGGTCTGGCGTCCACAGTACACTCGATCATACTACTGGGTACCGTAGTGCCCTACTAAAACAGGCTGTGCCTTGTCAACAGCACTAGTCGTAAATATCCATATTAGATTTTTTTTAAAGGCCACACATTGGACGTCTAGCTTAATGCCTGAAATGATCACAATATTGACAGAACCTTCGCAGAGAACAGGTTGAATCTCGTGCAAAAATCTGCCCCTGTTTTCTCTGAGTCTCTCATCTTAACGTTCAAGCTAACTCTAGTGTATATCGAAATGTGGAATGCATCTTCTTTGTATGGGTTCTGTATGGAAACCTTAATACTAATAAATTGAACTGTAGGCTATCATAGATAGTTTAGAAGATTGATCATCATATACATGTGTGCGAATGTCCACAAATACTGCCCGCTGTGACAGCGGGTCGTAAGGCTTGAGCTTACGGTAAGGTATATAAGCAAACGTCCTGACTGGATGAGATGGTTCTAGTTCGCAGCCAGTTGTCAGTTTCATACGGTTCTCAGCCTCCGGGAGTCAGGCTGTATGAAATCAACAACTCGCATGAGAACTGTTTGGTCCAGGGTATGGACGTTTCCTAATGTCATTCTAGCTCATGAAGTGTGTTCACCTGTTACGTTTAGCAACAGGTGATGGGGCTCTTGAGTTAACTCTTGACTGTGGATGAAGAATGTCCACCAAGCTATCTGACCCAAACACAGGAGCCACACCTCCCACAACAGAGAGCTAAAGTGCTTATCCCTCACATAACGATGTGACCTGTTTTCACGTTACCCGTCTCCTGCCAGGCGGCGCCAACTGGGCAGAAATTTAGATATGAGAGAGTGATAGTGATTGACACCTGTCACGTAAAGAGAATGCGAGGGCTGAGGTATGTTCTGTCCGACACCTGAGTGCGTTTAGCGAGTGCACTTTGGTTAGTGGAGACAAAGTAGATGCCAACGGAATTGAGTGATCCACGATGTGACCTTGTAACTGTCGAGCTCCCCGGGCGGTTCTCCTCTCCAGCTCACGTTCCTCCGTTAGCGATCCCAGCACTTGCTTACACTATTGGTAATTTTTCTGACAGTGATCTCTATATAATCATCTCTGTGTAGATTTTATGTAGACATGCATTTTGAGGTGAGTATTTTTTTGCAATGCCGATAGTCAATAGTGATTTTATAAGGCGTATGCATTGCTTGCCTGTCAGCTTCAAAGTATAATAGAACGTACAGAAACACACAATGCCAGCTTCATGTCTAAGATTCCACTTTTCCAAGGAAATCATGATTTCATTTTCAGTACATGCATATACAATGGTGTTTTTTTTTGTAAATATCGCTATTGATTAAGCTCCATTCATACCAATAATAGAGGTTTGAACCTCCCTAAAGACCACCGGCCCCATTCCGTGGCTGACACCAAACATATTTTAACGTTGTCTCAGTCTCTTGAGGCAGGAAATGTATAAGACAAATGTTTCCACTTTTTCCCTGGCCCTATCTAACCTCCCTGACTTCAGATCCGATTTTGCCATGATATGCTCCTATCTGCCTTAGTCTACCCTAGAAAACTCATTGAAAAAATTACTTTACAGAAGTTTTTGAGAAAATTTGTTTTGAGCTACTGCAAAAGATTTTGTTAACTTGATACTGCAGTAGAAAGAAAATCAATAAGAAAACAGAAATATGAAACAAAATAGTGATAGTGGGAAAAAGCTTAAACAATTGATATTCTGAAGAAGTTAACCATGCATCCTCCAAGCACGAGTGTCAGGCAATCAGTGCTTCAGCATGTCACCCATACCTGTTGGTCGGGACCTGTATTGATTCATACATCTGACTGGTGTCCCTTAATGTTATTCTGCTGAAGTTAGTTACTTTCCAGAGACCAGCAGTCACTTCCGGATTGGAAGCTCAGTGTCTTTTCTAGGCCTCTTGATAAGTCAGGCTTTACAGCATTAAATGTTATGTCTGGTGGATCTCTGCCTCTGGAGATCAGTGTACCGCAGCTCAAAGTTCTCCCACCTTCTTACTCTCCACAGTGCTGAGTGTGTCTTTTTTGTCAGGGTATTCTAGCGTCCTGTATAACTGTGACAACAAGGCGGCATGCGGCTGTATTTTGAAACCTCACTGGCTGGCGGCGGCCCCCAGTGCATCGACACAGCAAGGGCTCGGTGAAACTGTTGTCAAAAAGCTCCCAGCACAAACACCTAAAACCCGCAGGCTTTGCAACAGCTTGCATTAACCGTCGTCAGGTGGTGGGTGTGTTTCACTCAGAGGGTGCAATATTGGTGGGCTTTTCTTCCCAGAGTGCATTAGCAGCGGTTTTCATTTGCTCCCTCCTGCTCAGCCCCAATTCTAAAAAGGATAAAAGATGATAACTAACCAGTAAGCTAAGTTATCTTTACCATTTGTTTATTTCCGTTTGTTCATTCGTCACTATTGATTATACATTTTAATGGAAGGTGTAGAGGTAGACGGAATGATCTAAAGGTAAGGAATGAGGCCAGCTGAAGTACATGCACGTGTATATTCATGAACATGTACTAGTTACAGGATATACTCTCTTGCATTCACCTCGATCCTGAAATCACGATGACTAATCACGCTTCATGTAGTGTAAATATTAAGTGTCGCTCAAATGCAAACTTCTTCTACAGTCCTCTTCGATAATTGTTATGTATTTCCATGTCTGTAACTCAATATTTCATACTGTTTTATCAAGACAACTCTTTTATCTAGACAGTACATTAGGTTACCTCTAATATCAAATTACAAGATCCCGCTACATTCTTTCAATTGTTTGAACTAATAGACCGCAACAATGACCAAGTCAATGTGTCCATGTAATATACATTTTTATCCTACCCTTAATAAAAAGCTCCATGGGCTTAACATGGCATATCTTTATGTCATGGGTGTGACAAAAGTGTTGTTTATGTCACTACTTTCTAACGCTGAAAAAAATGTGGAAATGGGTTAGGATGAAATCTAGACGTCACTCGTTTGAGTTTGAGTTTATTTATGCCACTCATTTTGTTGGCTTTGTAATGTCACTTGTCTTCCACTCGTGAAATTACGGAGCGAACAAAATGCGTGACATAAATAAACCCAGACTCAAACTTGTGACGTCTCTGCATATTATGTATTCTCAGAGACCACGGTATTATAGAGGAAATCTATGAGAGTTTAGGGTCTGAGCTTGTATCCCATCGAGTTTTAATCACGTAGTAATTCACAAGGCGAAGCCGCGTGAATTACGTAGTGATTTAAAAGAGAGGATCGAGGTCTGACACTAAACTTGAATGGGTTTCTGAATTTATCTCACCCTAAACATTGACTTACGGGCTATCATTTGTGACATAATCCCCCATTGGATATTTTTTCTAAATATCTAATGGGCGTTAGATACGCGTTCCCAATGTTAAGTCTATGGAGAAAAAAATACTAGGGGTGAGATAAAACTTGATACCAATGATAAAAAAAGAATTGTGGGGACTCTAGACACAGCGCCTCGAAATAGAAGAATATGCATACATGAAGAGGCGAAAAGGTCACAGGATTTGATTTGCCATCTGTGTGTCAGTTCTAGGCCATGTCCCTGGATTAGAATAGCTTAAAATACACTAAGTATTGAGAAGAAGGTAAGGATATAACTGCAGTTACGAGGACGTTTTGAGCTAGACATGTTAAATAGAGCAGAGTATAACGAATATATATGAATATCTACCGACGGTGTCTGACTTATCCTTTCCGAAACTGACACAAAGGAGCAGAAAGTTAGTTTCTAAATGTATCGAAAAAATTGAGGCGATTTGGGTAGACAGAGGTCACCTGTCAAATGTCGAAAGGTTCCCAGATAACCATGCAGCGGACCTAGAATATAGGTGCAGACACCCACATGTGGCCGACATACTGACCGACTGAACCCGATGGCTGTCTTGTGTTGTGTTGTGTGGTGCTGGCGTTTGCTGACGGAGCACGCAGTAACGCCCCCACCCCCCAACATACACACATTCCCCGATCCCCAGGATATAATGCTGGCCTTGTGTTCAAAGAAAGATGGTACCCACGAGGTTAGAATAGCTCTGCACTCATGTTCTTTTAATTTGTTTTATTTTGTTATATCATACAACAAGCAACTACAAACTTCATGTGCAGGGCAGGTTTTTATCAAGTGTGTTCTTCCAGATTACAACAGTCACCAATGGCTATCGCACAGTTGTTGTGTATTTACAATTAGGTGTCTGGGTAATGAATGATGAGATGGGGTAATGAATAGGTTATGTATTTGCATACAATTCGCCCTTGTGTAAATCGAAGGCAAAATTATCTGAACCTCATTCATGTTCATAGAATGGTACTTTTGACCTCCCCACACACGCTTAGCCCCATGCCGTGGCTGAAAATTACTTGTTTTTCATGTTTTCTCGGTCTTCCTGAGTTAGAAATATTTCCACTTTTTTCCCCGACCCCAACTGACGTCCTTGCCAATAGGTATTTTCAAATTTTTTATTTGGCGTTTGTAAGTTCCTTAAAGACAGTCTTGGACATCACCATTTCGCTCACTTCAGAGCGGCTTTGTGCTACACACAAACCAAGAGACTTGACTTGCATGCGGCTTATTGTGGTCTTGAAATTTCTGTTGAGATGTGCTGGGAAAAGTTAAGCCAGTTAGGAAGATCGACTACTGAATGTATGACTCGCCGCTCATAATTGATTAGATAGTTCGAGTTTGTTTTGTCTTACATGAAATACCGCATTTCTTAGAAAAATGAATGTCGTTAAACTGGATTTAACATGTCTAGGAATAGAATTATTATGAAGAAATTATGCTGATGAATTTATGAGCGATGCTTAGTAGCAGAATAGTTCTATTTGTATGTGGCACTAATGATAACGTCTCACAATATTTCCTCTGATGAAAATAGTGTTTTTAAAAGTGTGTGTAGATTCAAAGGAAGAAGATGATGTTGCTCTGAGCCACGACTGTGAGCTTGCAATCTTGTCTCCTTCCCTAACCGACACATATAAGTTACCCCTTCCTGTACCTAGTTCGTTAAAATAGTAATTCCCCTTCATTACTTTTACCAAGTACCTCAGATAAGCATCTATATCACGCTCATATTACTGCGATACATGACAAAGGGAAGATTCTTAGAACTCGCTGAATCTGAAGGTATTAAATGTCTGACTTCTGGTATTTCCCCCTCCCGCTGAGCGGAGACGTTGGGTTTGTTGTTGTAGAGGTGGTCTTTACTGTCGGAAGTAGACGACTGGTGTGTGGTCAAGGTCAGGCACTGGGAAATAAGACTTAGTTTTAGACCGAAAAAGAGGAACAATGACCTGGCACAGTTCCAACGCATCCAGAGAAATACATAAGATCACTGAGGGCTGAAGGCAAGAGCATCTGGAGGAGATTCAAGGGGCTAAGTGCATATTGAATTTACCGGCTATTGCCAACTGTGGGCAACCTGCCTTTGTCCATACATATGATTGTACTTACCTATTAGCGGGTGGGCCGTTGGTCTCAGTGTTTATTGCTTTTGCCTATTGTAGTCCACCAGCTTGCTGTTTCACTGAGTTAGCTTATCACATTTCTGCCTTTTGTATCTATTCGTATACAGAAAGGATAATGATTTCAATGTTTGTTAGGAGGTTTAAGCTATTGTACCATCCTACATTTTAAATATTTGGTATTTTGTCAAGGAATTTTTACAGTGTGATTTCAGTTCAGGTATGACCTTTTCCTAACAGGCTCGTTTTATAAGAACTAATTTTTAGACATAATGCTGTCCCTACAGCTGGTTCAATCATAGCACAGTATGGGCAATTTGAGAGAACTAAAATGGAGTAGGTGCTAGAAAGTGGAATTTTTCAAAGTAATCTTTATTTACTGAGAGATTCATGTGTAGGATATAAAAGGTATGGTTCTAGACAGACTTTAGCACAAGTCTTATTCACCAGCTTTCATTGTTTTTGAGTTCCAAGTAAACCTGTTCGTTGCAGTCCAGAAAAGCAGTGATTCTTTACCATAGGTTTAGTAGGTATTTCTTATCAAGACATGAAATTAATGAGTAGGTACGAACAACCCCTATTACCAAATTAAAAAAAAATTGACAAGAATTAGATTGAACGTAGGCTTGCCCTGGATTTGCCAATGCTTGGCTACTGGGCTATCTTGGATTTAAGTTAGGTGATTTCTCTGTACAGCACACGTTAGTGATAAACATTATGTTAATGCTTAACAGTTTATGATTGTTTGATGTAGGGGTGGGGGAGGGTTGCGCCGTCCGAAAATGACTGCAGTGCCGCCGACATCCCTGTGTAGTGTATGTATACAGACATGTTAGGGACTTTATCCTCAGCTTGTTGGTTATATGGAGCTAGTAGAGTGAGGTTTTCTTTTATAAGCTAGGTTTGTGATTTTGACCCAATTATCATGGTCTGATTAGGTGATATGCGACGATGGGATTATAGTATGAATGCCAAATACACAGACCATACGCCTAAATACCACAGTAAGCAAAAGGCACAGAGTTCAGTGACACATGGCATTTCTGCACTTGAAAGATCAAGCTGTATATATTGCATGCGAAAACCTTGTTATGCCTAGTTCAGGATTACACCGCATATTAGCCATATGACTCGTTAAGGCTACATTTCGTATCACTGTTGAACATTAATGAATGTATATGTATTCTAAGAGTGAAATGCGTACAGCTCTTCCCCCATACACATACCCAGAGAAACATGTAGTTAGTACCAGAGGCTGCCGCCAATGATTTGTTAGAAACGGTGGAGACTGTCAACAGTGTCTTTCCTCATCAGTACCCTTTTCACTACTCAGGCTACTGGTGGGGGTGACCTGTAGCGCTGCGCCTGCCTCAAGTGTATGTGGCTGCCCACCGCCTGGTGCTGTCATCCTGCCACCTACTGTGTGCCACTGCCACCCACTCCTCTACCTGGGGCCAACTACCTGTTATCTAGAGCCACTGCCCACCGAAGGTCTTGCAGCCTTGAGCTGACATCTCCACCGTCCTCTCCAGTTCAGTCTACATACTACCTCTGAAACTACCCAAACAAACAAACTTGCCAATGATATAATATATTGCTTGCTCCTTAATTTTGAGAGACCTGGCAAATTGAACAACTTGAACATTGATGCAGGTGATGAAATGGACGGAACATGGTTTGCTTCATGTTCGAGATGACTGATTTACTCAGCTTAAATCCCTATCAAGAATATTCATGTATAGATTATAAAAGGTGGGGTTGTGGCCGGTATGAGCGAAATGGTGAAGGGTATGGTAAACGTTTCTAGGTGAACGTACATTCCCCCTTGCTCGTGAGTGAGTAGACCGACACTGACGACAGACGGGGCAGACAGATGCCGAAGGCGGGCGTGAAATACAGGTGTACCAGTCAGGATGGGAGACAGACAGGAGACTATTACGACACTTGCAGGTGGAGGTAGATGTCGGGGTCGTTGGTAAGCAGTCCGGAGGTTTGACAGGGGGTTGTTTCACCTGCGCCTACTGCTCGATCCTCGCTGCTTTTCTCCTGCTCTGCCTGCCGTCCTTTCCTTAACTTGCTTTTCTGATAGATACCTAAATTGTCATTTTCCCATCACCTTCCACGCTCCCATTGCTTGCAGCCTCTTCTTTGCGGCCCCTCTTCCTCCTCTGCCTTGCTACATTGTTGCTTCCTTTCTTTGCCACCCAACCATATTGCGGCTGTCCCTTGCCACGCAACTTCCTAATATCCTGCCATTCCTTGCTATCACTCCCCGCCCTTTTCGTGCAGTTTCCCTCCTGTGTAGCTTCTAGCTCAATCCACCCTCTCCCTACCCTGCACCAACTTACCTCTCTTTACCCATGCATCTGCCCACGCATGTATCCTTTCTTTCTCTTGCCTTATATGTCTGTCCCCTCCCCTGTTCCCTGCATGCATCATTACAAGTATGTACATTCTACCCTGCTGTCTGTCTCCACATGATGCATGGTGGACACCATCCCTTTCCACACTTCTCTATACATGCACGTAGCAATCCGTCCATCCTACCTCACCCCTCTGTCTGTGTCTCCACACGACGCATGGCGGGCCACAGGTCTACCTAATCCATGCCTGGCATGTTTTCTTGCTGGCCGGTCGGCAGCTCGCAGGACCTGACAAAGCCGCACTTCTGTTATTTATCAACATGCCGCAGAGGGCCGAGATGCGGCGTTATCACAGGGCGTATGTAGCCGTGCAGCGCGCTCTGACGGCCGTGCCTCTCCCTCCTAAGTCCTGTCAACAATACCCGGCTTGCCCGACGGGGTCTGCAAAAATCCAGCTTTGGGAGAGAAACTGCGCCCGCATCTTTGGCCGCAGAGCAGGCGTGGCAGTCGCTGATACGGTGTTTTAAAGCGATGATATTCACCGGCTGCGAAATCACAGACGTGAAAAAATTATAACACAAAGCCTAAGGAGAATTAGAGGTTGTGTGACTTCACGGTCGGTATGGTCTGGATCTTATTTCATTGTACGGTGTTGTCTGTAATTATAGGTCCGCTTTATTGGATAAGTGTTTTCATATTTTTGAAGATGACTGTTATATAAAGCCCGATTCTGAAAGACAAAATGAATCTCTGAAGTATTACAGCATTGAATGCCTAATACCCGTATTGTATTGTTCTGCTATTTCTAAAAGGAAAACAAAAGATCGGTGCATTTTCTAAATCTTACCACGACTTAAGCCTTCACGTTATCCTACAGACAACAGGCGTACACAGAACTTCTCTTTGATTGCAAGTCATAGACACGTTTTTTATGTGCACTCTATTGTTATTATTTTATTTGGAAACCGCCAGTATTATCAGTAGTTCCACCAATTTCCGGGCTCAGAATAAAAGCGGGCATCATTCTGGGAATGTCTCGCTTCCCGAATCGTGATTCATTGCATCTCAATCTATACAAGAAGTAAATGAAAAATAGATACGACATGTGTTTTCCTTGCCTGAGATAACATTAAGACACGGGAGGCAATACGGCTTATCTGATCGTTAAGAACATGTTCCGGAGGGTATGAAGAAGGGGCTCGGGTTCTGGTGGTTACATTGGTATACCAGGCGAATGGTGGGACATTGGGTCGACACATGAAGGAACAGAGGGTACCATGCCATGTGCTTCCAGGAAATACTTGGCGGCTTGAGCTGCTCGTAGGATATGGGGCCAAGAACAGAAGGATGAACATTACCAGCCATGTGAACCTAGTAAACCGACGTAGTCGCATTGAGACAGCTCAAAGGACCCGTGAAATGGTTTATGGATATCAATAAAATGCCTCCTTTATGTTTTCTTCGAATGCCTAATACCCTATTCATTCATCCTTTTGGAAATTGATTAGCTAATTGATTGCGGTAGTTTCATAGCATATTATGGTTGGGGTGGGGATGTTACTTAGGTTGGGTGGTAGTGGAGCAGGGTGGTAGAGGTAGTTCTGGTGCACTGTTGTAAATATTCTGTGCGGTGAACCAAGGGAAGACCTCCGGGTGTCACCATCCCAGGTCGTCATAGTGGACGTGGAAAGGCGGGCACGTGGGGATTGAAGTTGTGGTCGGGGGCACGTGTGTCGTGCGTCCGTATGTGCCTGCCTCCAGCTTTCTCCAGCATCCTCCTCCTCTGTGACCACACGCCACGAGACAGAACATCCAGTCGACCCTCTCGTTCTTCCTGTGCGGTGGAACAGTGCGGTGAGAGAGATGGAATGGTTGTCGGCTACATCCAGGCTGGAAAGAGTGAAAATAACGTCTTTGGTATGGAATGTGTAAAATGCCCATTCACGTTGTGCGACTAGACGGCTTCCGATTGGGTAATTCTAGTCGTCGACTAGCGGTACCGAGGGATATTGTGATAAAGTTTCGATATTCAGGCAAAAGCTGGTCGACACATCAAGCCCAGAAAGTCCTGTTCACTGATAATATTTATGTATGAATGTGTAAAATGCAGACACACAAAACCTTCCCGTCAGGCAGAATGTCTATGTATTACTTTAGTAAATATAAGAAAAGAAAAAAATGGGAACGTCCTTGCGCTGTAGGCCAAATTATACATTACTATAGAGCAACTTTGACTCGAATTGAGAAAACATTGGCACCGGGGCCTTTGTATTTCAATGAGGGCTCGTAATCTCATATTTCGGTATTACAATTAAGAAACAATCGGAGTAATAAAGGGAAAACGAAGACGGTTCTCAATTACCATCAGACAGAACCTGACTCGTACTCAACATCCTTGTGTTTCGCAATCTCCCACGAGTGTTTGCAGTCAAGGTCTGTCACGCACCACAGATCGCCGTGTCGAGAACAAACATGTCACTAGTGACTACGAGGCAGCATATTCAACGTGCTTTTCTCTCATTAAAGAAACTTCGATTCTCACGCTTATTCAAAAAGCACATGTCATAGACTCGAGAGCTTTGAGTTAGCGTTTCTATTATGTGTGATTAAAGAAACAGGAACTGGCTTTTCATCCATTTCTATGCAGGTTCGAAGAGATCGACCAATGGAGCGTCTCGTTTCATAGAGGTTCTAATTTTAGCATGTGGAGCAGAGCTAGCAAAAACTGAACAAGAAAAGTGGAGTTAGGTGCGCATGTGTAAGCCGAAGTACCACTGGCATAATTGAGATAATGAATTAACTGTCAACTCTAGCTCACACTAGCACTAGAAAAGAAACGAATCCCGATCAGTGGTAGGAGGGACACACACAACACTTTTATGCCCACCAAACAGATATAGCATAATTTTGGGCAATTTGAGGGGTGTAAGAGAGGGCAGTGGAAATAGCTCGAGCACAATGGTACAGGTTGTGCCATATTGCTTGCAGATATAACCTTCATTCATAACCGGATGATGCCACTCTAGTTTGCCGCTTAAACACACCCGTTGTGGTGAGCTGATGAGTACCTACCTACCTATTGGTACCTACCTACACCGTTATAGAGGAACACGTGTTTTGAATGACTAGCACCAACTGAAGTGGCTAGATTTTGTCGTGCAGCCTGTATTTGAATGAGCTTAAGGGCTTATCAAGTCTTATCATCGGATAATTGACGCACTTAAGGTTGGCATGATCGCTTTATTTTCCACAAACTACGTGAACAAGCTAAAGCAGTCCTGAACAAGGCTATACGGAGAAAGGTACTACAAAGCGTATGTTAACACGTAAATTACAATACTTATATTTACAGCGTGAGATGCTAGCGTCTACTCAGACTTCTTAAAGCTTGAGATCACTGCCATAGACACGTATCACAATATCCTTTCGCACACATCGATACTGCTGTAAGCGCTAACGATTTCATACTGGTATATTATATTATACAGATTTCGATGAATAATGAAATACAGATGCAACTATATGGAGGTGCGATAATATATGTACTTTTTGCAGTTCTGAATGTTAGGCACATATTGTTATACAAACAGACAGAGAGGGCATATTTGGGAAGCCCAGCTGTTCTGTGAATATAACAAAATTGCTTGAAAGGAACAACATTTCAATTATATTTTAGTCATAAATCCTATAAAGACATTGCTTAATATTTGTAGAAATACAACTATCACCAATAAATAGCGCGTTGTCAAGCTCAAGTGACATTAAACCTAATGTCCTTAGGAAAACACTGTCATATTTATGGACATATCTGCATAATTGACGTGGTAAAATGCATTAAAGTGTTTGAATACATGAAGTACCTATCAATATAGCGTTCACATACAGAAAGCACTGTTGCACAATCGATCCGCTGTAGTTGACATCGGCAGACGGCCGGCATCGAGTCAGACAGAATGCAGGGCAAAAGCCGGGAAATGATAATAGATACGTGAATATTAATCACGCAGAGATGACGGTCACTTGGTGGACGGCTTATCTTATCACTGCCGATCGAGGCGAGCACCAGATGGCCGCCTGTACGCCCAGCTCCTGCCTGCCCGGCACTGTCCCCACACCGAGCTGCACCTGCCCACTCCATCCGCTCTGCCCCAACCACCACCCGGCCCGCCAGACCACCTGGCTGCCTGCCCTGTCCGTAATGAGAATTTAGCTGTGTACCTTATCGCCAGAGGTAATGGCGCCCGGCCTGACGCCCGCTCCCCGGAGCAGGTGAGCTGCACGGCTGCGGAACTGAGGAGGGGTTAGATATGAGATGGGTGAGGTGTTAAATGTGCCACCCAATAGTGGTGGTGGGTGGCTGGGTGTGAAGCGCAACTGCATGTTGAAGGGACTAAATAGAGAGGGTTATTTGATAGGCTGGGAACGAAGCAAAACTGCTAGACATGTGAGAGAAAAGGATTAAATTTGAACTGCTCAGGACTGCTGCAGGATGGGGCGGCGCCATTTGAGAAGAAGGGGCATGTGGATTGAAGTTGGCCCGGATAGAACGGTAGGGAGAAAGGCTTGCGGGAGATTGTGTTACTAAACGGTACTCCAACCTCTTGCCTTCCTCACCCTCTGACCAGCTTGATAGTTGTGCGTCTCAGCTCGGTCGTAGATTCAGCGGCCGCCCACAGTGACAGCGACGCGAGCTATGTCTTTCTGATTGCCACCTGTGCCACAAGGTCATAGGGCATGGCGGCCGAGGTCAGAGGTCAATATAAGGTCACTGGTAGGGTCATTGAGCACCATTCTTCATGCACACGCGTACAGAGTCAGTCAGCCCCGCGTATGAATGTGCAGGCTTTTCACTTTGGTTCACGCAAGAGGGCGAACTGAATCGACATTGTGATCTCCTAATAACTGGGCATCAGAAACACCATAAATCAAAACGATGAACCATCATTAGACATCACATACTTATTGGTGTGTGATGTCCATCATGATGTCCCGATGTATTCATTTTTGGAGAATTAATGAACGATAAGATGTATGCACAAGATTGGGATTGCTGTGTTCTTTGTATCCCGTATCTCTGCTGGTGTACATCATGGCTTTACATTGTTCTAAGCTTATATCGCTGATCCGAACTAAAACAAAACAAAACATTGCATTTATATGCCATGTGGATAAATAGCATGTTACAAAGTAGGGATAATGAAATGAGGGCACCTTGAATATTATTTTATTGAACTCAGCCTTTTACGCTTTGTGTGTTGATAAAAGTACATCGTGACTAATATAACATTTGGTGTGGATGCGATGGTTGCGGTGACCGTCAGGTTGGCTGCGTTTGGTATGTATGTAGCATGCATTTACATAATAATGAACTCGTGTCATTGAGATTGGCTCCCTGTGATCTCCCATGGGAATGTTGCAGTGAGGGTTCTTAATGAAGTCCCCCTCGGTGACGTCATGCACAGGATAGTCCAACCCCAAAGCGAGGCGTGTTGTCATAATGATATACGATAGACAAGGCGGCATTATAAGACATACTCCCAACCCCCAGCCCTCTCCCGCCTTCCTGCTGGTCTTGAAACCAAACCTGGATTGCCACGAGTCAACTCTGCCTAGTAAAGACCTCGCACTGGGACCCCATTCTCTCTCTATCCCTATGTAGACACACATTAATCGTCAGATTTGCATACACGAACACTTACACAAGTGCAGACCTGCATTATGTACGAATCATTTCCACTCAGCTCATTGGAAATTCGACATTCCAAGCCAACTTTCACACCACTAGTATAAACTCAGGTAGGCCTACGTGCGTCCATTCATACCTAGCCCCTCGATCTCCCAAATCCCAAGGTCTCATCCCACCTTCTCCACTTCCCTCTCACCACCACACCAATATTTCAACTAACTAAAGCCCAAACCAATAAGGACAACAAATAATTATGTCGGCGAAAAACAACCCTGTACCGCTGTACCATCCCCTTATCTTAGACCTCCACTGGGTTAATCTGGCACCTCCTCAGTTGACGGGACGCCCATTGAGCAGCTCAGGGAGCAGGTCTGAACAGTTCGTGCCCGCGGCTGGCGCCTGCACGGTGGGGGCCTGGGCGCGAGTCAATTGGGATATGATGAATTGTCAGCGCTATTCATGATGTATTGCCCAACAAATTGTGGTGGTCGTTCGGTCCTGGGGGTTGGGGTTGGGCTGGAGTGGATAGGGGAGGAGCATCATGAATAGAAAAACCACTGGGATGTACTCGGTGTGTGGTGTTGGCCTTGGAGGGGATGCTTTGGCAAAGCCAGGCATACTCCTAGGGGTTCATGGTTAAAAAACAGAACAGCAGATTAAGAGGAAGGGAGTGGTAGAGAGAAGCTCATGTATAAGACCCAAATAAAGACCCAATATTCTAGTCAGAGGTTGGGAGACATGGAGTGGGGCGGCTGGTAGAGGCAGAGCCCCTCAGCTGAGGCATAGCTTGATGCCATAACATGCGATTGTGGTTAGGCTTTAAGGTGGAGTCTTCGGATGGGGGTTGGGGCTTAATACCCGAGACTTAGTGACGGGACCGGAGAGTAAAGGTCCGAGGTTTCGGCTGGGGATTAAAAGTTGGGCGGCTGTGGGCAGGAACGGGCAGCAGGCAGCGCGAACCCCTTCTAATCATTCCCAAGGCCGACCATCTAATGAGGGCAGGCATGTCTAGAGGTAGGCCTACCAAAACCACTACGCCCGGTGTACCAGCATTGTCACCGCCTGGGAACTATCTTCTGTGGAAGATGAACCATGCTGACCTAGATATTGGATACCTGTATACACGTACATGTATATCATTCCACGAAAATGTGATAATGTAGTTCGTTAGTTCGTTGAAACAATTACACTAAATAAAGTCTAAATATTGCAGGTAAACCAATAGTGAAAACTCGAAAAGTTCTTAAAGCACACTAAAGCCTAGGAATAGAAATGTTAACTAACCTTTTATTGATTAAAACTAGACGTGTTTATGCTGGGAATATTTTAGGGTTGGCTTGGTGGGCTCATATCACAGGCGGTAATATCACCAGATTTAACGACATAAGGAGGGACACCTCACTATTAAGGATACTCACGGCCACCATTTATTTGCTGTGTCCAGTTTTGTCTCTAGAATACAAGAAGTCTATAGATGTCATGTCTATCCCTCTTCATTCATTGGAAAATATAAATAATTTCGAATGACGTATCATACTAGAAACAAGCGAGGGCTATCGCCTCGCACAACTATGTTTTATTTAGAGATGTTACATTTGTACATATATGCCTACTTTCCTGTGCTCTCTTTCTCTGACTTGTTTCCAGTTAGGGTCAACAGTTTCATTAGTCCTTTTGGATTGACAAGTCATGTGTGTTTGTAATCAATTCTGTTAATGATTACTACAGTGAGAGCTATGATCCTGCCCCGCATTACCCAACCCTCCCACCAAAACTACTATCGCTTTTACCCCTCAAGCGTGCAAAAACTGCCTCTGGGACCAGTCTCAGGGTCCTTAGTCTCCTCCTCTACCCTCACTATCTCACCGCATATAGCACGCTAGCAACCTCGACCCTACCCATATTGCCTAATTCCCTGCTGTCCCACTCATTGTGTAATGACATATTACGTGTGTATCATGCGCGCTCATGCCGCATGCTATCGCGTGACTGCATGTCCTGTCGGCACTGGCGCATCAAACATATTACCAGTGGAACTACATCCCAGAAGCTATCTCACCCTCACTGGCCCGATTGCCCTACATAGTAACGTAAAGTGGGATTCACACGGTGGGATTCATGTACCCTTCACGGTTCAAAATCTCATGCGATTCTGTTCCTTTTCAGAGGGAAATGTCTTTAACAATTACAGGGGGGAAACATGTCTCAGTGAAATGGAACCCTATGATTTAGACGAAGAAATTGTGTTCGAGTTCAGAATCTCAGCAGGATTTGTCTCAGAAAAACTTTCTGTGAGGTACATGAATCCCATCGTGTGAATCCCACTTTACCCCAACCACCCTAGTCTGGCTTTAGTCCCCATATATCTTATGTCTACCTCTCTACCTGCCCCAGCCCTCCTTGTCAGGCCTGGATCAGTCATGGGGATGGTACATATTGTAACGCATTTCGTCCTGATTTAGCTTAATTTATTATATATCGAATGTTCATAGTCAAAGACTTGGACAAGTCTACCACGACCCCAACACCAGATCTTATCCATTCTTCTGGATGTGAGAGTGTTTTCTGTTGGAGGTCAAGGGGTGGAACCACTGATGTTTGTATTGATGAAAGGAAAACCGAAATTGAGATATGAAGGTCGTGGGAAATGGGAGCTGAATGGTAAAAAGACAGAAGTTTGATAAAGGGCAGTTTTAATGCCAATATGCGGAGAGTGGGAAAGGAGAGCTAGAGAACTTTGACTTGATTTGAGAGAAAAATCCTTTTATGAAAAGGACCTCGGTAAAGAATGCTTGTATGAAGACGATATTTGAAACATATTGGAGGAATGTAGTGCGGAAGGGATACCTGAAAGTAGGATTGGTGTGAACGGGATCAAAATCTGATGACGTGAAAGGGAGTGCATCACATGTATCTTTTTGAGGCTAGATTCAATTTGTTTGGATGGACGATGTGTTGGCTAAATGGAAGGGCATCTTTGGCTGGTGCAGCATCTTCCACTTTTATCCTGATCTCGTTGCTGCCAAACATGATGATTCACTTTATTCACCGATGCCATGATGCTGCTTTTGAAATGATATTTCGCCGCAGGAAACATTCCCAAACATTTCGACGCTTGAAAATGTCGAGGGAAATAATAAGAAAAAATACTCAGAACCTCCCAGTCGGGTTCTAAGCCACGGCCATTACTGAGGCGGGAGTGGACGGACCTACACAAAAACTGATGACACTCAGAGAAAGAGTTTTCAGAGAGCGAGAAGGTATGGCTGATACTTTTGTGAGTGCGTCTTTGTCCGCCTTTCATTCACGGCGCTCCAGGCTCACCCCACATGTTCAGAGTAAGAGAGTTGGGGCAGACTGGGGGCTGGGGGCATTCAGCGCAGGACACGCGCGGCCCTGTCGGAGTTCGGTGGGTAAACTGCACGAGCTCCACAAATGGGAAATTCTTCGCAGGGCTTCCCTCTCCTTTTTCTCCGCGGACGTGGCATTGTTAACTCGGCAAAAGGTTCTGTTTTTTTCCCTACCCCTCTCTCTCTCTCTTTCTCTCCTCTCATGCCGTGCATTAAATGGCGGCGTAGAGAAAAACGGTACAGGGCGGGAATCGGTCGGAGTTGGGATGAGAACCTGCCATGTGCGCGCGCGCCCGACGGCGACCTTAATGCGCAGCCGCTACGCTACATCATTATGTCCCGAATGTCAATTAGAAGACGGCGGTAGTAGTTCAGGGGGAGGGGGCGGTGCGGTCGTGGTGATGTTGGTGGCGGAGGGCTCCGCTGCTGGATCTGAAAAGTCATGCCGCGAGCACTTGGGAGCAGACTTTGATAAAAGTGCGTCTCCACCGCACACCCTCGCCGCCGGCGGGACGTAGGGGAGCAGGAGGGAGCAGCGTCCCGGCCCCGGCGCCTGAGTTCGGTCTTCAACCTGAGCGCTGCTCGCCGTCACCACTGCCGCCGGGATTGGGCTAATTCCTGACGCTTCTTAAGAGGGTAATGAGACGGGAAGTTTCCGTCGACAGGTCAGGACGCTTTGATGCTGCACGTCCCAAACTGAAACTGAAAGTCGTCGCCGCCGCCGCCGCCAAACGTTTTCTTCACCCTCTTTTTCCCCCTTGTGTGTTTTCAAATGTTTTTGTTTGGCAGGCTCGGGGGCTGCCTAATACATTTACCGGTATTATTTTGTCCTCCAGGGCCATGTTAGGTGTTTGTTTTTGCCGCGCTGGCTTGATGGGGGAGGGGGCAGCGTACCAAAACCGTCGTCGCGAGTAGTAGAGAAGTAGAACAGCGGCTGGAAGTGATTGCCAGGAGCAGCTCACTGCCCCCCCCCCCCCCCCCGCGCGAGGAGGTGGGGCGATGCCGCGGGGATGCGCACGCATTGAGCTAAAGACACTGGGAGGACGCATTGCGGGACGGTGGGCTGCAGTGAGAGTGACGCAGGGGCGACACGGGTGATACGCTTGGGGGTGCTTAGCCTAAGCCAATAGGAGAAAATCAAAAAGTGGGGGTGACAGCTTGTGTTCGGACACGAGGCAGACGTTATAGGATATCAAAACAGAGGCTGGGATGGCCAGGGACATTGAAGGTAGTTGTATAGGCATTGTAGATGGTGGTGGTACGTGAAATAGCGAAGGCATTGGGAGGTCATTGGGCAGGGAGTGGCACTGGCGCTTGGTTGGGTGAGGGCCAGCAGTGGCGGCGGCTGGCCGGTTTAGTTTATGAGGCGCGTGATTTGGCCGGCGAGCAGGTGAGGCAGAAAATGGGCATCCTCCATGTGTCCCCCCGCGTCTGTCTCCCTGACCGTTAGGGATGAAGAGCCGGATCCAGGTCGCCAGGGGGCGCGGCACTTGTAGCCCCAGCTACTGATATGCAGGTTTACAATGCCACCCTCCTCTTACACACCCCCTATTCCCCCTCACCCTCCCTACTCATATATCCTTCGATTCTCCCTATCTCACCCGAAAGACTTGCTGCCTCTCTGTGCTACATACTCGTGCCCTAAACCTCATTTTTAAATCCTCTTATCCCCAACTATAGTACCATATCTCGCATCCAATTATACCCGCTGTCACAGAAAGAAGCTGTAGAGATCGAGATTAAGGAAGAGAACACGAGATAAACAAACTTCTGCATGCTGTCTTCGACCACAAAATGTTATACATAGCCTGCGCACAATATGAAATGCCAAGTGCAGAATCACTAACAATACAGTATTTGTGATACTATTTTACAGGACAGGCGTTAATGGCTCGTATCTGCATAATCATAGACAACTCCACAATTCAAATATAATAGAAAATCGAGCTCTTTGATTCATAATTCAGCATCAATAAAGCGACCAGTGTGCGTCTTCACTGCTACTGTAATACCACGGCACGTCTTCTTATAAGAGGGGATGCTCCGTCAGAAGCAATTTTTTCATCTCATACACCCGCCTTCTTAGGTCAGCAATGATCAATAAGAGGCTTGGGAGTCATGTGAATAGAGAAGAAATGACTCTAGGGGTGATTGTATTTAGGGGGTTGGGTTGGGACATAGTCACGTGGGACAGAGGCAATGTTGAATGGGCGGGATGGATGGCCTTGGTGTAGGCGATGAGGGGTTGATAAAAAAAACCACATTTTCCATGGAAAAAAGGTGTATCCTGAGTGGCGGCAGTCAGTACGCATGCCTACCCTACAGGCCTGCTTTGCTCTAGCCCGAATGTGTTTTCGTAGTTAGAAAGGGAGAAAACTGACTGACATCACACTTCTTGTCGTGTTGAGTGAAGTCTTTGTGTGTTGATCCACCTCGTAGTCAAAATACTGAGATAAAGTGTTGAGCGGGTGTAAAACCGAAGAGACAAATATGCTTAGCCTGATTCGGCCATCAAAAGACAACTGAAAGATATCCATCTACAAGATTTTTGGTTCACGCCAGGCATTGAGTAAGAGGTTATTAGTCGGGAGAAAATCTCTTGTAAATCAGGAAACGAAAAATAACATATAAATCAGTGCCAAACACAACTGTGTACAAAACCTAGTATCTTGGGAACTCTCTCGTGTGAAAATCGGGCCTCAGATTTTTCGTTAGTCGGGCCCCGATTTCATCGATAAAAATGACTAGAACCTAGTACAGAATCTAATACAAAATCTAAACGCGATATACGGATGCTAGATTGTGTAAGCCTGATGGCCTGGAAAAGTTTTTAAAAAGGACGAGCATATTTGGTTGGTAAAGTATCCCTCCTAAACGTAAATTAATATGCAGGGTTGAGATAGTATCCAACCTAACAGTAAAATCACCTCAATGTATTCCCTTATTGACCAACTCCAATGTCGATAAAGTAATGACACTAATCAGACAGTCATACTAAGTTATTGATTATGACAGAAGTAGGTGAATTGTTAATGCTCCCTCATCCCGTAAGTTATAATTTGTCACATACCAGAAATACTCTTGCACGCAGAGTTCCCGGGCAGACGTCTAAAAATAAATCCTGTCTGTGTTAGCAACATCAACCTCCCCACTAATTAAGATAATTACTCCCGAAGTACACCCTGGAAGCATTCCTTCTCCCTGGGCAATTGGCAAGTCCTTTTCCGCCAAGCTGTGATAATCTGTCTGCTAACTCGATATTAAATGAGAAGCTGGACTAGCTTCATACAAACATACTTGATTGTTATCATACAAGGTTCAGGAACGGGTTGAGGCGATAGCTTGGGTGAAAGACGGGGATCTTAGTCCACTGCTTGACACATACTCTGCTTACCGCCATGTTAGTACAGATACACCCGCATTGTATCTTGTTAACCTTTGGGAAGTTTTTCTTCAAGGGTTTGGGTTTTCTGTACCCTATGAAGTGAAATACCAACGAAGTCAGATTTAAGTTTGTTAGTTAGGTTCTTCAAAATGGCATTCTCATTAAAGTTCCTCAAATTTGCGGTGAAGTAATTCAGATGAAGTTATGGCTACAATTGGCAAGTGGTGGGGCTAGTCGTCGTACTTTATTACACAGATCACATCCAACCAAGTAAATACGAAGAGAAACGCATTCTGTAGGCCTATTATGCTTAAGTTAATGTAATATGTTTCCTGAGGATGAATGTCAACGTAAAGTTAGAAACTAGAGTGGCTATTCCTGTACAGTAGAATACAAAGAGAAACCGGGGATTTGGTGACCAGAATCCCCCAAAGATCCTACTGAAGTGCGTTATCATCAATATCTCAACGAGTAAAACTCATTTGAAGGAATGTCTGGGGTCATCGATTACATTGTTTCTAAAGGTGAACGCATTTTGGCAAATTTCTAGCGTTTCTTAAAGGACAGCGAAAAAGAGTGGAAAACAAACTAAGGGAGTTTGTAATTGAAAATGGTGTGGTCATCGTTTGGAGATAATGAGTCGGGACGTGACCGGCGTGCCTGGATTGTGCGTGGGAATTCCGCCGGTCAGTGGGAAATGTAGAAAGGGTTCTCCCACAAACCAATTGGTCCGTTGACGACTGACACCTTGCTATCGTTCTGCCCATACCATAGGAGGATCAGGGTAAGTGACAAGGTTTACTGTATGTCACTTCTTTGTATACAAGTATATATATATATTGTGTATGTATGTTTCTTATATTTCTGTAGGGATGTATGTTAAGGTGGGGGTGGAGGGGGGGGGGGCAGGTATATAGGGGAATGTGATAAACAGTTGTTGCAGCATACCCACGAATGTAGAAGGTACCAGTAGATGGGTGAGCTATGGAGGATGGGGAAGATAGAGGCTGGGCCAGGTCGAATGTCAAGGAAAACGTGTAGATGTGATAGATATGAAGACAGGTGGGGAACCCGACGGGGTTCATGCTAAGGAGATGGATGACCGGTTAGGGAAAGCAGGAAGGTAAGGAAAATAAGCCGAGGAAAGAGGTACAGACAGATCATTGAGAAAAGATTAGGTGGCGGCAAGCCGGAGGGACGTGATAGATGTATGTGTATTGCGGATACAGTCAGCTCGGAGCAGTCAGATAGAGACGTTGTGCGGTCAGGTAGCTGCCGCGGCCACCCACCTACACACACGGGCAACATGCTGTACAGTGTCGGTGTAGGATTTATCGTCCGAGTCTGGTTCTACTAATAGGACGGTAAGTAGGCACGTCAGGAACGCCATCCGTCACGACATATCACCGTCAGTCTCTCCTCTCCTCCTCCTACTCCTTCTCCTCCTCCCCTACCCACGGACAACCCGTCTTCTACTTCTCTCCACTGCCGCCGGGTGGCAGCACCGAGCTGCTGGCCAGACCCTGTAAGGCGGTGCTCGTGACCCGCTTTTCACACTCGTAATTGATCAGCGATTCCTCAAGACATAAGTGATATTTGTGATTGCACAGTAATTTGAATAATTTTTCAGTCGTTCAAAGAATATTTTGTTAAGTGCTTGAGTCGTATGTATTGTGGTTACATTTCTAACTACCCAATACGCAGTGAATAGAGAGAGATAACTATCAACCAGAGAAAAGTGAAGTTCAAGTTATGTATCATGTGGGTAAAGACTAAGCTCAGCTTTGCACAAGAGTCCTGAGACTCCCTTTTTATCGTCGTTGACCAAGAAGAGCATAAAAATGAGGATAGATAAGGATAGAGGTTAAAACGTGACGAGTGTCAACAGCCACACTCATGGAGAGACACAAGTGGTCGTTGATCGAGATAACGAGTATTTGCTGAAGAGAGCGGCGCATGATAAACTAAAGAATCTAAAGACGACTCGCTGCTTCACAAGTGTCCAGCCAGAGATAGTCAACAACGAGTGGAGAAGTCTGAATCTTAAGTGCACATTAGCGCTAAGTTCCGCAATAAAAGCCAATACACACTGTACGATTTCGGAACATGAATGTTCCTTTCTCGGCGACAAAAGAACAATCGTAAGCTCAGGCGAGGCCTAGAAAATGTGTCGGCCAATGTGACACCCCCCTACAGTAATTTGCCTAAGATTTGGAAATCCCCCCCATGGCGATGTACCTTTGTCGCCGACAAATTGCAGTCCAATGTTCCGAAATCGGGACCGATAAATTAAGGAACGTGTTCCTTCCCGTTGTCGCCGACAACGGAGTTTAAGAAATACCCCCCGTGGTTCCTACCAATTATGGCCCTTAATTAGTCGCTGGGTGAGCAGAAATGCCCATGCCACACACAGACTGAGGCCAGCTCACCGATTTAACTCCCATATACTGAGATTTATTACTTGTTCCTTTATCGGTGGTCCTAAATTGCTCACGATTTACGCAGTCCGTCGTCCAGTGTGGACAGAACTTGCTTACGATTAACTCATGCTAATGGCTGCCATAAACGTTGTGGGAATAGTCGACGCGATGTACATATTTGCCTGAGACAAGTTAAATAACCCTGCCGATTCAGGGAGTTAATCGGTGGAAACGAAATCGTTCAGTGGGTATTGGCTTTAAGGCGATAGAATCAAAACCAATCTCTTGAGTGTTTCCCGCTTACCATTCCTTTCCTCCTACGTTAAGTCTTGGCCAACCACTCCGTGCGATTTTATTTGCCGTTTTCTATCATGAATTGTTGAAATATAAGTTATACCATTTAATACATATATTATTATATTTTAATGCTGGAGCTGTACGAGCAAATAGACATTTGGAATGGATATTGTGATATAATAATTTCTTTTTTAAATTTTCTCCACAGTTCGATATTCATTTTGATAATAGCATGAGGCAAATGATTTCAAGGTATGGCACTGCTGTGCTTAGGTTATGGAAATTGTAAGCTAAACTCTAAATGTAATAATTGGTGATATGCAAAGATATGAACCAAGAACTTTCGATACGGAAAACAATATAATGTGGTATACGTTCATCTTCTTTTGTCTTATGCTTCGTATTGTAAGATTTAATTTTATTTGGTGAAACGGTCTGTATATTAAAGTTTAGAATCTCACCATATTGTATACAATACTGACATCACGGTGACAACCTATGCTATGAACAGCTCCTTTTATCCAACTAGATGCATGATGCTGGGACTGTATGAGCCGCCTGTGCAGAAATTAGGAAATTTATGTTTTGAGTCGGTGTCTTTCAATGATATGTCATATTTATCTCCTTGATCATAAATTGAGAAGTTAAGGTGGGAACGTGACCCTGAAAATGTCTGTTTTCCACGTGAATCGAAATAGTTAACAATAATGCCCTTAGTCATGGCCAGCGAAGGAAAGGTGGGTTTAATACAGAGAAAAATCATATGCTGAGGACATTTGGATTCGAAAGACTGCATGTGTGTGAATCAAATGCTTTCAATGTTGAACATTTTCTCAAACTAAACTGAGAAGGTGTTTCCTTTGGTGCCAATTTTGTAATTGATGCCGGTTGTAAGAGGTTTTCTTTGCTGCTACCTATCCCTGTAATCTAAATGTTGATTTGTACATATATGTGTTGGATTGACCCCTGTCGAATGAATCTTGGTAGTTGGTTAAGACGATTTTTTAATTCATCCTCTGCCTGTGCCACTACTACTAGTACTAGCTGTTTTCACTGGCTTCATGCAAGATCCTCCTCACTTTGTGCAGGTGTGAACTGAGAATTTGCTGAACAGAATCAAATCTTTGAAGCACGTCCGGGTCCACACAAAAACTAAAATAATGAAGGTATGTAGAGGTTTCGTGCCCTATCCTCATAATCCTCTAGACTAGCTTCTAGTCCTTTTCCTCTAGTCTAAGACTAACATCAACACCATCCATCCTCTCCATTATGTACCTCCTTGCTCTAGCTTTCTTCTTTTGTGTTAATATTTAAGTTTAATATTGTATTGGCGCCATATTTGATTTGATTTGATGTGTTTACCCCAGAGAAATGTCCTGTTTAAGATGGCCAACTGCTTTGCTTTTCTATGTTTTTGTCCCTTATCTTTATAAAGCAGCTATGCCTCCACGATGTCGTTGTCAGTGGTGTTCGGGGGTGTAAGAGAATGTTTGACTCTGTGCTCAGCGGTCACGATTGCTGTGTATGTGCTCGCTTTATGTACCTGCTTCTGCTGTATGCTTGGTGGCATTGTGAGTACCTTCCACCTTCCCTTGAAAGATATTATTCCGCCATACACACCACCATGCTGCCAAGTGGGTCCCATCGTTTCGAGTCGAGGACCTTGCTCCACTGGGAAACACAGTATAAAACTCAAGTGCAACACATACCTCATCCGTTAAAAACAACCCATGGATCTTTTTTAATCAATACATCTCTTATTCACATCAATTTCTATCGACCAGTGATTCAGGTACATGGAGGATAAGAAGAAACCAGTGGATTTTTCACCTTGACGCTTCTTAAATTGAAGAGATTAGATTTTAGCTTAAATACTGTATAATATGTTTCTTGACTTATCCCACTCTATATCATTGGGCAAGATCAAGTAAAGAGCAGAGCTTGTTTGCACATTCCAAATTGGAAATACTGTCGTCTGCATAAACAAAAGTAGACATAAAACATGAACCACTTTCATGTGTATATAATTGTTCAGATATGAATGCATGTACACTTGTATATCATATGATATAGGTATATACATAATACTACCATGATTTCGATCTGAGTGGCCATATTCTCCGCGTTGCTGACACGGATTATCACGTAGTGTCAACTACAAGGAGAATACGGACACATAGATCGAAATCATGGTAATGTATCTATTACTCACCTTTCGACTAATTATTAGGAAACAAATTTTGTAAATAATTAGAAATTCGATGCAAGCACCGTGTATTATTTATATGAAATAGTTCCTTTGATGCCCGTCAGGTGGCCGAAAAAGCCGTTCTTCCAGGAGAATACGGCTTTCCGTATTCTACCCAGTAGCGATCTGTAGGCTCCATAGGCTTAGTATGGAGACTCCGTATTTTCATTTCCCGCCTTATGATACAAAGGATACGTAAATTCTATATTGCTTTCCTCGAAACAAAGTGACAGCATATTCTACAATGAGACCTCCTCAAAACATCTGCTACTGTTAATGACCCACAGATTTTTACACGCTTCATGTTTTGTATTGTCTATTGATGTCTGTATGGTTCACATATATCTGTATTTTGTGAAGTTATTGAGTACAATTTGCAATTTGCATTTGTTTATGTGTCCTCACATATCCACCCCACCAAATATAGATGTCCCTGTCTGCTTGAGAGATAATGGTCCTTGTCTATGTACCTACTTTTGAAATTGTCATTGCATTTCGTCATAAAGGAGTGTATTTAAGTCCACGTTGTCCTTTTCAATGGAAATTATGGAGGATTCTAGTTGACTGATTTCAGTCATTGGTCTTTCTCCGCCACACACCTCCACCGGCACTCCTCATGCCTTAACCAGTGAGGTCATACAAGAAAAGGAATAATGGTTAAAAGACTGAAGCAAGTCTAGTATATATAGCCAGTGGCCATGGACTATACTTCTGTTTCGGCGTCAACCGTTAAAGTACGTCTGACCTACTGTCAGTCAGGGTGGCATACAGGAGAGTCATGGCCAGGACTGAAGGCGCCCTTCTTCAGTCCTAGAGGTGCGCTTTGTGTGCCGACCGCAGTGACGCGCAGGGAACGGGAGGGAGAGGAGGGGGTAAGGTGTGGAAAAGCCGGATCTGTAGGTGACTAAGCAGTCGGAATCCTTGTGCAGGTAGGCAGGAGGATCAACGGCTGATCACGTGCTGTAATGCCTAGGTCGCCGTCTGTAACGCCATCGTCATCGCAGATTAACACCTGGTACGGAGATATGAGTGTTTGTGGTGTGGTAGTGTATGGGAGCATGTAAATGAAGGTGGGTGGAGCACACCAAAGGGTCAGGAGGTCGCATGGGTGACGCAGAAATGCCAATGAAGGGCAAGGACAACGATGTAGAGAGTCAGTCTCAAAAGGACGTAACTAGCCTACCGAGACATAAAACTACACAAACAAACAAGGATGTAGAAGCAAGGTAACCGCTAGTTGGACATTAGGTCTACCCTCGGTCCACTTTATAACATGATACTGAACAAACCTCAGCCAGCCAGACCCAAAACACCTGTTTGACTAATATCTCAGAGCTGGCCTACACACAGTGGGACTTGGCACCCGAGCCACCAAGACGCGTCCTGACCTGGTAAACTGCTCCCTGCGGTGTACGGGAGAGACGAAATCAAGTGCCTCCTGGCCACTTCCCTGTTGTAATGTCCGCACTGATAGGTTACAAAACAACACGATTTATTTGCTACATATATGTCAATGTTGGGGGGGGGGGGGGGGGAAAGAAAAAAAAAAGGCAAGGGAAAAAAACCAACCCAAAAGCTTCAAATCTGTAGAGAATGGAATCCTGAGGTAATTCAAAGAAGCTTCTCATGAATCAAATGTAGCTTCCAAGTTGGAGTCATTAGGTGTTGGGTAGCAATACTAGACTTGTGGCGGGTCCCTAAAATCACACCACTCCGCGAGTGGTTGAGATCCAGATCCAAAATGCCGTGTTTAAGAACACAATAGTCTGCATTACATAGTAGCTTTTTACCAGAGACAATTCAGTCTAAAAATGAGAAAAGAAAATTCAGAAAGTGATTTTACCATCCAGTCCACAAGGCTTTTGGTCACTAACTTTACAGGCGGGGGATCTGCCCGGGTCACAATGCTCATGGCAGATTCAGCGTACCTAACCTCTGTTTTTACTTAAAAGTATAAACTGTGATGGGATGGGCCTTTTCAACCTTCATATTATGTGCAGTTTAAAATGGGAAAAGCTACTGGTCTGGCCTAAAGCGTTTCTCTCTGCATTTACTTGTTAGCTACAGCTAATTAAAAACATGACGTCAAATTCCTGGATGTCACACTTTTAAGAGAGTATTTCTTATTTGGAATCAATAGTACACAGTATTCTATTTTTGGGCAAACCTTGTCACTAGTATTTTCACATAGCTTCCATTTTCACATAGTTTCACGAAAAGCAGCGAATACACTGAGCGCTATACCACCAATTGCTCCGCTATTACCCTAGTCACATGTAAGGATAACCTTCTTTCCCTTCCGTGCGCCGCAGGTGGTCCTAACGACATGCTCGCCGGTGTGTTCTGTTCTGCTTCTTGACCCTTTCTCGACACTGACCTCTTCAACTCTGCCCATGTCTAAACCTGCTCCCTAGTTGTACTGGTTCAAAAAATGAGAGCAGAGTTATAGAGGCCGTGGATTTTGTTCGCCTAGAGTATTTACCCTCACCCGCCCCTCTGACATACACTCCACAGCAAGGGGCAGTGAGCTTAGAGCGATATAAAGATACGGGGTTTCCCTGTGGTGTTTACATAGGGAAAGCAGTACTCAGATGTGTAAATATTCCTTCAGACGAAGACTGCCATCAAGCATGCCTGGTAGGCTGTATGGTATTACGAAAGCACGCTCTCAAGGCCGGCCCCTAACATTTTCCCCGCATCTCAGCAATATTTCTTATCACTAGGCATTGTTCATCTGGTGGACCAATTGAATTTGTGTTAGTTTCTCAGTTGAAGGATGTGCAAGGGATATTATTACATACCTATGCACTAACTCAGTGTAAATACGTACTGCTCCTGGGGGTACAGTTAGTGTACACAGAATGCACTGTACGCCGTGAATCTTTGTACTGGTGCCGTTGGATACTGACAGACTGCACGCTTTGGCTAACAGACTGCATCCTTTGAACCTTACCTGCACGCTTTGGCTGACCGACTGCACGCTTTGATGAAATAACACATTTTGATTGGTCGAGAGGCCGACAACAGAATTCTAGGCGCAAGATTTTAAACTGGCGGATCCCTTCACTTGGCGAGTTCTGAGGCTTCGTACAGAAGCCACGGAACGAGTTAGTGTGAAAGTACATCAAACATCGAGGTGGAATACGATAACGAACCACGTGATACACTTTAGATAGCTTAGATATGCGAGAAATATCAATTTCGATACGTTCACGGGCCGAGCGGGCGACTCGTCGATGTCAGCAAATAGCAGAGACACTGCACCGCTTGAGTACAGCTGTCCGACGGGACGATCGAGCGTAGCAGGGTGATCGCTCGCTAATTTATGCGGCACTATAATGTATTTGCGCCTGCGCGGTGATCACTTCCGGTTATCAACATCCGGCGTGTCTGCTAACATACACATCATGTTTGAGAGTTGTGCCAAGTCACTTTGACGTCAAATTAAGGTCAGTTTTAGCGAATTAAGACCAAATTAAGGTATATAATATTATGAAACCATAGTTATGGTGACAATACGGGGTAGATTTACTCGTTGTTTCGGAGAAATTCGTTCAGAACGAATTTCTCCGAAACAACGAGTAAATCTACCCCGTATTGTCACCATAACTATGGTTTCTCATAATACCATGCACTATGTTGGAGTGGGAATCACCACTAACTTGACTAAGCTATTAGAGCTGTCCGTTCGCATACTCGAGCTCAAGGACCCTAGGGAAACAGGGGGAACACAGCAGTGTATATTTTGTCTAGTTTTACATAGAAAGTTACCCAAATCGCTCCAACACGTCCCGCGACCCCCGACGATCAACACTGGGAAATGTAGAAAGGGAATATGATTGATGTTTTTCCTGGCGGTAAGGAGCGCTGAGAGCGAGAGAGGTAGAGGATGGCGTCAGGCTCCTCTTGCCATCAACTTTAGATTCGATCACCACTCAAGTGATTGTTCAGATTTTAATCACCAGGAGGCTCAAGATCGCGATTCCAGGAGATTTCCCCTAACTGCTAGGCCCACTGACCAAATTCCCACCTGTCATCATCAAGTAAAGAGATAAAAGGTGACGTTTTACTCCACATGACGCCGTCTAGATAGAGTATCCTTAACAGTGATATTAACAGGAACGGGCCCTTATCTCACCCCTGGTATTTTTCTCCATTGAGATTTAACAAGGAACAGATGTCAATCTGACTTTTAGATGCAAATAGGAAACAAACTGCAAACCATTCATTCAACTCTGGATGGGAAGAGAGACTGTGGGGGGATTTAGTCGTAGTGAAAAGGTGTAGTTGACCCGTTTGAATATAGGTCACTCCAGACTTATACACGAATATCTTTTGAAAGGGGAAAATCCCCCATTATGCCAAGCATACAAGATACCCATATCAGTTAAGCATATCCTGCTGAACAGTAAAAGAGTACAAGAAAATAGAAGGAAGTACTTGTTAAATAAGGAAACTAAGGCAAACAGCTGGAGAAATAGTCAGGTTGAATTAAACTACCGTATATTGTTAAGGCCCCCAAAACAGTAACAACATGAAATGTGTTTTAAGCTATTCCAAAGAAAGATAACTTCAGGTTTTTGAAAGAGACAAATCTTTGTGATTGTTTATTAACAAAAATATCAGTCTAATAGCTAAAAAGAGTTCAATATTCTAAAAAGTTGTAAGTCATCTCTTAAACAAATGACTAGATCGTGTGGCGTCCGGATACACTATGAGCAGACGCTGTATATGACCATTGAACTAGACGACATGCAAACAGTTGAACAAACTATCAGTGCCAATTATTGTGGAGTTTGAATCCCTCCCAATATGGAGTTGATGCAATCGTACTTAGACGCTCCGTGATTAATCATACTGTCAAAGGCTTACATTCGTATTTAAGAATAATGAAAGTGAGTGTTTCAAACATGTACAATTAGATACAATAACCAATAGAGTTGACATGAGGGAAGATTTTGAGATATCATGCACCAAGGTTACAACATTCTCATTAGAGTGTAACGAGTCCTAATTTGGTACAAGTTGGGGTTGAAATAGGGTCTTTATAACTAGTGTTAATGAACCTCCTAAAAAAAGACCGGTCCCTCCAAAAATAATTGAAAAAATGAACCTGAAAGGTTCCTAATAATTAGGGCAGGGATCTGACCCTAACCTCTTTTGAGAAGAACTAACATCTGATTCTTTAGGCAGGTTCCAGAGGCGCAAATGAAACGGTTGCTATTTTTTCCGCGCCTGTCCTATTTAATGGATTATCACTGGCCTCTGGGCGGGTGGCTGTGTCCGGGGTCTACGCCTCGCAGCAGGCTGCACGTGGCGGGCGTGACCCGGCCTGTCAGCACCCTACTGTCAAACTATCAAACAGCCTACTTGCCAGCTCACGACTGCCAGCTTTCTAAAGGTTCACCGACTGGGATCGTGAATGTCTCTGAGAAAAAACATAATGTTTAAAACAAATTACAAAGAAAACAAAATGCACAGACAGACACAATCTTGTCAGCGGAATGAAGCTTGGAGGTTCTCATTAATAAACATGAGTTAATTGGTTGTTCAGCGCCAGTTGAGCAGCGGCGGAGAGATTTGAAGAGCCCCCAGCGGGCAGCGCCATTACCATCATCAATAATATAACGGCGCAGTGTGATTGTTGTAGGTCCACAATTAAAGGAATCTCCCCCGTGTTCACGTCAGGCGTTATTGCTGTAATTCATCCTCATTCGCTTTGGCTGAAATCTGGGAACCGTCTCGCAGCAAGTTGAATTAGTCATTCTCAACGCACTTCTAAGACGAGTGAGTTTGCCATTTGCTTTCCGGTAGTGTCAAATATAGTAGGCCTCTGCATCGTCAAGACGTGTTGTCAGGGCCTTGCTATATCTATTTGCACACCCCATATTATACGTGGTATAGGAAGTATTGATTTCCTTTGTGTCATTTGTATTTGTGTAAAAACGTCATGACAACATGGCAAGCTGTCCCTCTGCTGCATACACGCTCTATTCCCTTATGAATTTGAAATGACTGCCGGGCCATATCATGTAGGCCTACCTTTGATTTACATGTTGGCCCTTTCCCCCTCCTTTAACCTCTCTCCCACCTTGTCCCAGTCTTATCGCTTCACTGACAACCCTGTCCCTATTCTTAAGTCTGAGGAGTGTCCATTACTGGAGGAATCAGACCGGGATGTCGATGTATGATGATACCAGGTGTTACCCATGCGCAGTGACCCCTGTCATTGGTACCTTGTTACTGTCTTACAAAGGCGCCCTGACACCTGACCTCATGGCGGTGAGCCTGGTTGGCGTAGGGCGAAAGTGGCTCCCTCTAAGGGGATATCAGCCGATGCGGGAGTGATTCGGGGCGCCTGAGTTGAATAAATCAGCCACACCCACGATGCCAAGGTGAGCGCTGAAGTGGCGGAATCGAGATTGAGGCATGAAAGCTCTTGATCAATTGGTTTCAACTACTGACTCAGTTTATAAACTCGGTATTTGCTAATGTGCTTTGAATGATCATTTTTATTTTACAAATATCAATCTTCTTTTTAAAAACAAAAAGATATGAGCTGATCGTTCTACAAAATCTACCTTTTGTATTCTGTTGGGGCTGTATGCGATAGTCTAATTTTGGATCCCCTCGCTATATACACATGTATGTATAAGTACATGTATAGCATGTTTAATACTGCTGCTTGGCTAATGCTGCTATGAAAGTAAAGTTTGCCCAGCTGAAATATGTTTTAATCGTTAGCTTTGACGTTCTACATAATGTTCGGGTCAGTCCAAAAGACCTTGTGAAGTGGGAAACCTGGTGTTTCTAATAGATTATGGACCCTGTGTGATGTTATTCCGCTTTTTTTTTTAATACACAGTTTAACAAATCAAGTGCTCATATGAAATATATGTTTTATTATCGATATAATTATGATTATCTCAGTGGCATACATCTACTCGCACTAGAATTAAATCGCCAGGTTATAATTTTATCCCCACCCATTTGAGTACTGGTTCCACAAACACACGAGATATAGTGATATTATTCACAATTAAGAAAACTCAACTTGATACGTTTCAGTTGTACAGAAGACAAAACGTTGCAATACTGTCAGTGCGATAACCTTTCTAGGAGACGGTATAGATGTTCTTTCCTAACACGGTACTTTACATATAACACAGTATATACTGTGAACACCAACTGGAAGTGACGCTTTTCCTTTATGACCATCAAAGGTATAGAGTCCTTTTTTTAAATCAGTCCTAAATATCGAGGCATGATTCTGTAGGACCAACTGACGCAGCAAACAGAAACATTTGTAGGAAAACTTGTTAGAAAATGTTCTCACCCACTCGGTATTGGGCTTAACCTTTTTTTTTCAGGTGAATAATGAGGCAGCCATTACACTTGTTTGCCGACATGTATGTTCATGTATAAATGTACTTGATTATTCGGTCAAGATTCGTCATGACAATATGCCATTCTGAGAAAGTGATTGTTTACTTGTAAATGCATGTCGTCTGCAAAACTACAAGACGGCAAACTCACATAAACGTTATGAATGCATTCCATGCTAAGGCCACAAAACCGACGGTATACCACATTCAAAATGCATGTTTATTATATGGCACTCACGGTATCGAGGGTGGGGAGTTAGCTCAGTGGCTAATGCCGGGGACACATCAAGCGAGTAACGGCAGCGATCTCCAGAATCGCCAACAAAGATTTGCGTGCAAGTGCGATATTATTTCATAGTAATATCTCCCACCAATAAGTTAGCATCTTTGACGCAATAACCAGGTGAAATAATAGCTCGCATATACGCCATTGTGTGTTGGCGATTCCGGAAATAGCCACGTTACTTGCTAGGTGCGTCTCCAGCATGAGGCATTGAACTGGTAATCCCAAGACTGTAGGACTTTGGGGGTTCGAGTGCCACTACAGCCACTTTTCTCCGTCATTCCCAGCAGTGGTAGATTTGCTGCTATATCAAAGGCTAATCCTTCTCATACCATGACTATGTGGTGTGGGAAGTAAACGAATTATCACCTCGGTAAATGTGTATGGGTGAGATTTGTTGTGTAAAAGAACCTTGAGAAAGACTGGTAAGAACCTGTAATGGTTAACTGGACGTTAAATCAAACCAACTCAAACCCAAACAAACCAAATTCACGTATTTAACGACTAGACAGTTGCAGATTCAATGTATTGAGGCCTTTTCCCGAAGGAGTCGAATGCATTTGTGGGAACAATCAAACCGATGTTGACCCAACATTCAACGTATAGGTTATCTCGGCGAATACCCCGACGTTCACAGACCTAGGGTTTCGTCCCTGCTTTGTCAAGTAACGCTGGTCTCCTGCACCCCTACCGGTAGTCACAACAGGCGGCCGGAATATGCTCTGACGTCTCGTCATCGGCGCACGAGTCTTACCGAGTCGGCATGAGGGGCACTTCATCAATTCATTCAATTACATGCACGCTGTCAGGTATTGTTACGGCCCCAAGCGTCCACACCTCGTAGTTAAACGCAAGGTCGCCACACTTCCAGCGGGGATGGAGGGGTGGCCAGAGGAATGGGGAAGTGGGGGCACTATGTGGATGGGGCGCTCATGCTAAGATAATATCGACCATTAGGACCTATTTCGGTGTAGCCTCGTAATTGTTGGGACTTCTGCTTTTCCGCCCCTAGAGGCAGCCGGCGGAGCGTGTGATGCGCACTCAGCCCGCTAGGTGGCGCCATTAAGCGCACAGCTACAAAGCGCCCAAAGTCGGTGTGTTAAAGCTCATCATCGAGTGAAGAGTGGCTGAACATTTGCAAGAAAACATGCCCGTCGTCCCCTAACAGAATTTCCGCTCCTTCTGCGCGCATTCCGGTTTAGTCGCCGCGCATTAATTGAAAGAGTTCCTGAAAGCTTTTTGTCACGCTGCTGGAATTTATAGCGGAATATTTGAATACAAGGAAGATGTCGGCAAGCATGGATGTTATTTAATACAGATTTACCATGAAGAAAACCTTCCTTTGGCATTTGTTTTGAAAGGCGGATGTACTGTTCTCAGACACACCTCCATGGTACATCTCAGTAGCCTATAGTTACTACAATATATAAAGCCTTCGTGTTCAGAGGGCATCATTTACATCTACATTTACATGGCTTACCCTCTCCATTCATACTCTGTATACATACATAGTTATTTATTCGTTATATAATAGCACATACTGACGACTTTGCATTCAATGCATAGGATCTGTCTTTGTGATTGTGATGAAAGTGTTACTCCTTGAGGGTCGAAATGTGAGTGAATAGTGAGAGGAGACGTGTGGGTCTCCAAACCTCCTCTGTCCGATACCTATAGGAGACAGAGCCATTGTTACTTCATGACCAACAGTATGGCAGGCCCCTTATGTGAGAGAACCTGTATTCTGGCTCTTTGTTCTTACGAAATTCAACTGCCTTTCAATATTTTACCATGGTTCCCTTGACTCTACACCCACACAGAGCAGGATGACAATGATTTAACCCAGGACATGACGCTCTTTCACGTGGAACACTTTATATACACATGTGAGCAAGAGTTGTGACACTTCCCAATTATCACTCACTTCTTTTGCACCTCCATTAGTGAAGAACACCCACGGGGGGGGGGGGGGGCGTCATGGCAGCACCCATGGATCATAGACTATATGCCTTATATATATGGAGATGGAGAGACAGCATGCTGGTGTTCGACAACTTATGGGGTTCAACATCTTATGGGGTTCAATGTAGCCTACTCGACACAGCACACCATTCCTACTTGACTCCATGCATTTCGATCTAAAATGGGAAAGGGAACTCTGCATTTGAAATTATTTCCTATCTCCTTGATAGGAGAAGCAGGTTGACCAATATCCGGTGGTAGCTCGCAACCCATCTCGTCTTAATCTGAACCTGCCCACGATCAGCTTTCTACTGTGCCAGTTGCTCATCATCTTCCTCGCTGCCACGCTCTCCAGCTGTCTTCAGCACCTCACCCTACCACCCTCCGTAGTTTTCCACGTGGCTTTGTTTTCTTATGCTTCAGTAAACAGAGATATCACCGCTGCTGGCAGCACCCACATGAAAAGCGTCACCATTCTCACAGGCAACCATCTCCCATTCCGATGTTATGATTCGACATCAACCGCATCACTGCGCGTTGGCTGATGCAACACTTGTGAGTGAAAAAAACGGTACAGAGAACACGAAGTGACGGATGGTGGGAAAGGCCTCGCATTGCATGGCCTACTTTATCAGGCGACACAGTTGTTGGGCGAGAGCGTGGGCTTACTTGCCATCGGAGCTGTGAATGAATGGATGTCAAGGTAGGCTCAGTTCAGAGCCATGTTATACAAATACGCATGCAGTCGCTAGCAACCGATTATTGGAAAATTTTGGACATCTGTGTTGTGGTTTAGGCTGTGGAACATGTTCATGCCACAGTATTGTAGCGTTACAAGTACAGGTCATCATTATGTTGCACCTGAGTAGTGGTTATGACCACCAAACAAAGTAACCAGCTTTTGAGTGTTGTGATAAGCTAACCAGAGGATGCCTCCCGTGTGACCATGAACAGGCCGTGAGAAAATAGGTGCAAATACAGTTGCATTGAATTGACAACTCCAATAGATCACAACCACCAAGGATACTTGGCCGAGATAAATGCCGAGACAAGGAACCGGCACGTGCGCACTATTGCACGCCCGGACACGCTCCCACGTTGTCAGCTTGTATGTCATGACCGGTATAGTGCTCAGAAGGATCTGAATCATCTGAGGCGAGTTCCCAATGGGTCTCTGTGATTGGAAGCCACTGTTGAAGCCACACATTGGATAACCTCGGATTTTAATGTTATATTGAGCACAGATTAAAATGTTTTCATAAGTTTGGAAGTAACCTATACACTTGGAAGAGGGCGATATTCTAAACTGACGTCCATTAGTATAAAGGAAAACAATGAGATAGAAAAGTGGAGAATTCAGGGCACGTCAACCGTTTGTCTTTTAACATAATGTGTGTAAAATACTCTGTATATGTGTTTAGAATTTGTCATGTTGTTTCTCTAATACGATCACTGTCATGATGGCGACGGAGCATAGTGAGTTTATTGAACTACAAAGAAGATTTATGAAGGAATGATCACCTGTTCACACAATATACAAGCTATAAGTGTATTTCTGTAATGATTTTAACAGTCCATATCCTGTTTAAACTGTCCAGACACAAACTGAATAGTGACGGTACACTATTCAATGCATTCTATTCAAACCAAAGAGCTATGATGGGCTGTTGATGAGAATAAACATGTAGTCGATACAGTATTCCTCCTTCAATCTAGAATAAAGAGGTTGAGTAATATGACTGCGCATTTAAATGAGTTCAGTATAATATAGAAGTTTTTCACCAAGCTACTATCTATAGACAATTAAAGCAGATTCATATGATTGATTGGAATATCCTGGTCCATAACTTGACACTTTATTTCACAAGCCATGTCGTCAGGGAAATGCTGCAGAGCGTGTGGTTTCCTTTAGATGAAATGTATGCTTGCCTTCATGATAACTACAGGTTGTTGCTTGGATGGTTAGCAGTGCATGGCATTTGAAATTAAAGTCATTTAGCAGATCCATAGAAACGTATTTTTCATTAGATGGGGGTGATTTAGGCATTAACTCCGATCGGGGATGATGAGATAAGAAGTTCGTTATTCGGATGTGAGTGTTAGTCGCGGGATAGTCCGAAGCCGATTTCAGCGATGAAAATCATGATACAGGAGTGAACTTTCATTTACGGGACATAACTGGACGGGTTAGAATGGGATACGTCTGTAGCCCTCCCCTCGGATTCGGCCCACGGCAAACATAAACATGGACCTTAGGTTTAAAAGTAAGGAACAGGTTGTAGGTCAGAATTACACTGCTATGCTGTTTGGACATTGAAATACAGACTACCTTAATCAGTAAGCTTTATCAAATTATAGCGCAGAACTAAAAGCCTGCCGCTTGCAAACCAAATATTGTTCCGACAGGCCAATCCATCACAAGACACAGTTTGTAGAATGATGCTCTCGACCCAATTTCTCTTTATTACATCTGTTAAAATGTACGGAGACTGGTCCTGAAACACGTGGTCAGGGTCTGGACATCGAACAGTACGAGTGGGTTAAAAAATAGAGAAGAACATTGGGGACTGGTAGATCCATCGGGGCAGAAAGGACGAGCTGGGAGGCAGCGAGGGTGGTGTAGGCAGAAGAGGTCAGGGTAAAGCAGGGCGGGGCAGGGTAGGACAGTGCCAGGGCTCTAGGGGTTATTGGGGGCGGGGTGTGGCAGGCAGGCAGGCAGGCAGGCAAGCGGACGGGCGGGGGACATGTTATCGGGCAGCAGCCACGCTAATGTCACACATTTACCCCCGTTTAATGGACGCCAGATTACACATGTATAAACACGATCCATGGATAGACATTAAGGGGTCTGAGAGGTAGGGGTTTTGGAGGTCAGCGAGCTGGGTCGGCTGGAGGTGGTGGGCATTGATGACCCCTGCCCTCTCTTCTCCAGCCTCACCCCCCCCCCCCCCCCTCGTCTGTGAGTGGGTAGCGCTATTAGTAGCTCGCTGCGTAGCCATCTACGGGGATTCGTGGGTTAGCAGCTGTATATCCTGATGGACCATGCATTCATTTTATGTGCATGTAAGCATAACAGTAAATATAACTAGACATAAGGGTTCCTACAGTGTGCTCATATATTACCTTCAGTTTTACTCCCTCATACATTTACATTTTTCATGTCTTTTAAAGGTATTTTTCTAGCAAACATTTACTTTTATAATTAAAGAAGATTTAATGTACATATGCATGTCTGATGACGAAAATACCTGTTGTGCATAGCACAGAGAAAACTTGGAACACAGATAGCGGCCTAGACTGTAGTTCAGAGACAAGATAATGTGAAAGTCTTGAATAAGATCACCTTCAGGTGAGCATCGCAGTGTAAGCACACACCTCACTCCAGCAGCGTGAGCAGCTCAGCTAAGCAGATCGCTTGTGGGCACCAGGAGGCCGGTTATGCTGCCTCTACTGCACGGATTATCGGCGTCAGGGTCGTTTATGGCAGATAATGAACGCTAAAGAGGACAGTGTCCCAGAAGCTGGATCAAGACATGGGTATCAACTGTAGGCCCTCACAAAACCACACTTCAAGTTACCCAGTAGGTCGGTCGTTGAAGCTACACCACTAAGAAAAAAAAGCACTTTATTTAGGAAGAAAGTAGAGAAAATTGTGTACAAAGATTTAGGTCTAAGGGAAGTATCTTGCAGACAACTTCTAACCTGATACCTTAGAACTTATCTCATATGAGAGTGATCTTTGAAAGACAAAGCGTGATATATTATAAGATTTTAAATGATTAAAAGATAACCAAGGAGGCTCAGTACTTCCCACTGCAGCAAGTTTAACCTACGGAACTGAACTTCTAGAATGACATAATCCTTTACCTTTTCTCATCCCCAGCGGAAACCGCAACCCTCCAACCCAATTCCCACCCCGGATCCCGTCCACAATCCCACCACCCCCCGACGTGATCTGAGCCTGTGAGAATTATTATCAGGTCGGATTGCATCAGGGCACCGGGCAGGCATCCCTGGCTCAGCCCTCAGAAGAGGATCACTCTGAGTGGTCGAGGTGGAGCTTTCCTTTGAAACTCGAGAAAGCTGCCGCCATTGTAATCACCGGACGGAAGGGTGAGCCAAGGGCACACTCCATAGCTCAACCACGTGCCAATGTCACCGCCGTCAAAAAGCCTGCGTGCTGCATGGTCTGTGTTATCTGTGAACAGTCATGTCCTGTTCATGCTATGGTCAGGGTAGCATTTCGGGTCGTGGTCACTGAATCATGGGTCTTGTCATTTTATTTATATAAAAAAAGAAGAGTGTTACAGAAAGACACTTGGATAGAGGGAGAATTGCAGCAAGCCATACCCCATTTTCAAGCAAAAGAAATAATTACGCTTTCTGCTTGCATATGTTGTTACTTAATTCGAAATAGATTTTCTCTGGGAATATACTCAGAATTCGGAGAGATGAATTAGCAGTCTATTTATAGTATATAGTATTACCTCCCGTAGACCGTTTGGTCAAGCGTTGTTAGGACTCTCCCGATGCACGTTAAATCTACTCCACTCACTGAATTAGTAATGGAGACAAAATAGAGCACTAAGGGGAATCGTCTTCATGAAGAGAGTGAAGCAATCACTTCGAAATGTCAAGAGGTGATCTATTCTCCTCGAGAATCGAACCCTGTGAGAGCGTGTCTCAGCAATAGAGGCGCTTGGAAATTTGCCTTAGGATAGGACCGTTGTGGAGCGGGTCTGAATGTTGTCCTTTTTTTGTTTCACGTCCCAGGCCCTGCATGTTTCCCGTGTTTAACAAACCGATACCGGACCATGGCGATTCACCCAGAAGGAGCCGACCCACCCCTCCCGCCATTGTATCCCAGCAACTCGGATACCCTGATGTATGCTAGCAGAGAATGGGCGGCAATAGGGACAGATGAGCAGTTGCACCACCAAGTGAGCGAACGCAACTCACCCCCTGCAAAATTGATGACGATTTGACACCTCTCGCATTTACTGCAAAGCCTCTTGTTTCTCGACACTTGTGTTAGTCGTTCTTAGAAGAGGGGGTGTGTTTTGTGCAGGCGCATTTGGCAGGATTACATTGAGCGGTATCTTAGGGAGGTGTATAATATCTAGGGGTGCCCTTCAATCTTATGGCAGTTATGTGTCTAGGGCAGGGTCCAGTAGCTGATGTCAGGTGGATTATCCTGTCCATAGAAACCTCTTCACTCTGTCCTCCACTCGCCCGGATCTCTTCGGCGTCCCACAGGTGTCGCTACGAACAGGGTGACTAGCTATTCGCCTCTGACGTCTGATGGCGCTGTTCAATATTTCAGACTGCCATTCCTTCAGTCGGACTCCGCCATGCCCATCCCCGTCTGCCCCACCCACTCCCCGTTACCACCTTCCACTTCCTCGCACTCCCACCTAGGTACCCACCTAGCCACCCACCCACCCACCCATCCACCCATTGCCGATCCTTGTGATCTGCTCTCTGCGCGCATCAAAGCCGGGTTCCCTCTACTCCCGACTGCGCATGGACATGAATAATTTGACGGATGGAATATGCGGCGGCCTAAGAGCACATTAGTGACTTAGCGCTTTTGTGTGTATGTGTGTCTGAGTGTGATGCGGCGGTGGGGAGTGTGGAGGCGCCCTGCGTCGGGCGGGGTGGTGCTTACTGCTCACGTGCTCCGAGCTGCTCGGGACGGGTCGAGGAGCTGCTCGCAGGTAGCCATCCGTGCTCGATGGAGGCTAATCGACTGAATCAAAAGACGGGCGACAAGGTGCGACTAAAGTGGCGGGGAAGAGAGGGAGACGGGTGGGAAGCTGGGTGATGGGGCGGTGTGGTAGGGTGGCGCTTGAGTGAGACCAGTGAAAAGCACGCCACTCCGCGATGGAGGGAGATCCTTGCCACCCTCGAGCTAACTTCACATCGCTTCATTCATTCGCTCACACACAAGCAAGCACACATAGGATTACATACAAAGAAGTTTGTTATATTCCTTTGGTGTACTACTTGTTATTTCGTTACTCCTGCCCACTGCATGGGACATAAAACTAGCCGTTGTGGCTGACGCCTATGTAGTCTAAATATATAAATAAATAAATAAAATTAAAAAATGAATAAAGCCCCGTACCCATTTGATTCAATTCAGGCGAAGTCATATTCATAGAATATAAAACAAAACTTCTTGGTGTATGTTGTATCAGAAAGACCTTGCAATTGTCCCAATTGTGTCTCCAGGCGGTTGCAAGTCGCTGATACACCAGGTTTGAGGTGAGTCCATGCAGCAGTCATGTCTTTCTAGCGCACGTGCGGTGCCCGTTCAGCGTTCTTGCAGCGTCGATATTTGTCGCACAGCGTCCCTGTAGCCTACATGCAAATGCTTTTTCGGCGTCTGTCCGTCTATGGTGTCCATGCAGCATCCATACAGGTTTCATTAGGCTGACGGGGCACCCACTTTATTATTTTTCTTTTCTTGCTGCCCTGTTTTCTTCTCCTCTATGATTCACCCGGTCACGGTCTTTTCTGTGCCTTTTCCGTCGTTTTTTTCAGCAGTATGGATGGGAACTATCCAGAGTCGGCCTTTTTTTCCCAGGCGGAGTGAGATGATGGCGGGAAAGGGGTGGGTGTTAGAGCGGAGAAAAACTTCCCGCAGCATTTGGTGGTGATGTGGACACAAAGCGACGGGCGAAATGAAGCTCTGGGCTGCCACCTCCTCCCCTCCCCCGCCCGTTCTCTCCCTCATGCTTACCCTACGACTCCCCGACGCCCACACAGTGACGCTGCCTAACCCCACCTCTTCGCCCTTTTCAGGTCCGTTAACTTTGTTCTAGTTCTGGTTTTTATAGCTTTTCTAACAGGTGATTGTTGCAGCAGCAGTGATATATTGGTATTGAACACAAAGGATGGAAGAAGAGAAACTCCCAGTTGTCAATTTACTGGAGTTAAGAATCATTTGGCTGAGAGTTGGATTTTGGCTTTGCTAACAGAACTCCCTTCCAAGAAGACCTTATCGCAAAAATGTGCACATTCCAATCCATTTCAAACAAAATGTTAATTATGTAGGACAGATTTGTGAACATTTTCACATATGATAAATCCTGATAAGTTATTTCTTTTAGATTGCATTCGAAGTCAAGATAAAGTTTAAAACATCAAAATCGCACTTTTCTCAGATTGATAAAAGAGCTTTCGTACGGATATATCCTATCATTTTTAGTAGCAGTCTACCAACTCTGAAGTTGTTAAAAAACGAGCGAGATATTTCAGTTTCTTTTAAACTGTTCTATCAAAATATCAACGGCCGCGTCCATTTACCCCATAAAAACACACATTTTAGGCCTTGATATCATTTGAAATTATGAATCTGGTGCCAGATATGCAGATATCAATTCATATTCATGCTCTATCGAAATAATTTATAAAACTATGTTGGTGACAGTTGTTTGAATCCAGTGTTGACAGAATAGGAGACTCGCAAAAGGGGTCGACCTTTCATTGCTTTACAGGTCACATTGACCTAATAGGTAGTTTACAAGAAAGAAGGATACGGAAATCAATGGTAAAATAGGGGTACTTAAGCAAATGGAAAAGGAACAAATTTCCAGAACAATGTCTACGCCTACGAGCAAGTGCATGGCTAGTAGGACTATACGAATTCTTACAATATTCACATAGGATGGACAGAGTACTAGAGCACTAATAGGCCTTTTTCCATTAGCTGGTATCGCACCTTATCTGCTTAGTTACGCCATGTCTGGAGCCAAACATTCACCTGACAACGTATAGTTTAGTATTGGATCACTGAGTGTATAAATGTAATACGTTTATAATACCCATGCACATTATTTCCATAGAAATTAAAGCGATCGCATAGAATTCTATGGTATTCCAGCTTCAATTTGATGTGTCATACATGCATATCACCTCCATGGTACTTTAGATATACCTTAGATAACACAGGGACACCTAAACTGGATATACACTAATACATTGGCAGGCCTATCTATAATATGCTTATCTTTTCTCAAGTTAAAACCAAGATAATTATCAACTATAAAGTTTAGACAGCTCAGACTCACTGATACAATACACTAGTTTGCTCCAACTATTTAATCTGTCCAAAAACAACACTCCTGCAATCACACCCAGCGCTCACTTTTGGTTTGATTGCTCTGTGTTTCTATATGAATACCGCCGGACTCGTGGTGTTTGTCCGAGCGGCCGCGTAACGAGACAGTGGGCCGTTAGGTGGCGCTGAACGGCAACACCTGTATTGAACTGCCTCACTCCCTATCATGTTCAGACGAGGGATGGATAATGAACTATAGAGGTATTTAGATACATAAAGTATGATCTCTTATAATCACATGAGGGGCGGTGAAGGAGCAGACTGCTAGTTATGAACTGCACCATTCCTACATTGAATAGCGGGATAGCTAGTTGTAGTTGGTCAAATTTTATTTCTGACTTATCTTGAAGGATGGATGGAGGAACTGCGAAGCCATTATTTGAACCAAGTTTATTTGTAGGATGGATAGAGGAGAAAGCCTTAGTTGATGTTAAAGAGAACGGTTGGTGGGATATCAAATTGAACTGTTCATTTATTCACACAATGGGTGCAGGAATTTCTTGTTTGTCCAAGTTCTCTCTGGGCGGCCTGCTCGTTATACCATCAGTGTTCACCACCTGCGTGGCCATACCTCCCGCCGCCATTATCCCCGGGCCCTGCACCACCTGAGCGAGCTGCTCCCCCCTTTGAAGAACAGCTCCCGTGTCGTGAGGGAGGAAGCGCCAGCAGCAACAGGTGACTGGACGACATGAGCGGACAGGGGGAGGCGCCTCGCCGAACAACTCGGCGAGCAACTCAAGTGACGTCGCTGTGTCCCACGCCTAGGCTCGTGTGTCTGTGCGGGGCGGGGGGAGTGGAGAGAAGGACAGCAGCAGTGAGATTGAGTCATGGGATCCCGATGTGTCCCCAGTCCAGGCCGCATGGAGGCCTGCCGCGCGGATAGGGTTAGTCCGATCAAGTTGCTGATGTACATGAACAGCGGTCGTCGCCAACAATACGGCTGCTTCGAACTCTGGTGCTGCTACTGTCCCCTTGCAACCTCCCCCCCCCCCCCCCCCTCCACCAACCCACCCACCCACCCGACCTCCTTTATGACTGACCGGGTAGATGGAGGCATCTGCCGTTGCTATTGTTACTGATGATAGCAAGAGGCCGACAGCTCAGGAGCTATCTATACTGTGTTATTGTTTAAGTTGAGCAAACGGCCGACGACCCTGCAGCAGCAGCGGTTGACCATCCATACTGTCGTTGTTCAAGTATATAGAAGATATGCAGAGATATCCAAGTTGCCTCAGGTCCCAATTTGGCTAAAAATCACATACAAGTACACGTCTGTAAAAGAGCACATTTAAACTCCCAACCCTGATTTATCCCAGAGACCGCTTTAGAATTGGGACTCTAGTATTTCTCCCGGAATACTGTCCAGTACTTCTCTCGTTATTTTCCCTACCTGTTTGTGTAATGTTCTCCTCACACAGTTCCCAAGCCCCTGTGCCTTTCTCCAACTGATACCCGAGTACCCTCCTTCGAATAATTCACGGAGAGAGATGGGCGTGTCTCATGTCCCGTGATCAGTTTTATCCCTGTTCCCATTCTGTATGGTCCCGCCTAACCAGGGGCCGCACCAGCTGCCGTTTCCCGTACTCTACCACAGCTCCATTGGTGTGATATATCTAAAATGATGATACTTAAAAATATAGGACAAAGAATGGAGAGAAGAAAATAAAATTTAAAATGTACGTGCAAGTCATTTTTACTTGGTAAATCGGTATGGTGTAGGAAAAACGTCCCGATATGAAAAGAGAAGGGGATAGAGAGGAAGCGACGCTGTTGGGTCGGTCTGGCCTAGTTTAGCCAGGCGAGTGCAGTATGTACGTACAGGTTATGGTGGGCCCCGAGAAGAGAGTGACTGATAGTGTCAGGGGAGACAGGGGAGTGAGAGGCTCGTGGAGTCTGCTGGTAGATTGTACTGTGGGCGCCGTCGCCACCTCAACACAGTCGCCACATCCACAACGGCCATCACCACCATAACCGTGTCAGTCACATGTGTGCTGGAGCGCACCCACCTACTGAACACCAACTTGTGGCCAACTCGGAGAATTGACGGGTCGGTGGACGGCTGGTAAGCTTCGGCCGGTGCCATCTCTCTCCTCTGTGTCTGTGTGTCTGTGTGTGTGTATATATACCGCCGCCCGCCACCCGCCCGCCCGCCCACAGCCGCCAGGCCCCGCCGCCCGTCTGTGTATGCGCGCGCCACAGGTTACATGCGGATTGTACTACTACTAGGCCGCCACTCCCTCCTACCGGCTACCTCTATCGACACGGGCCTCGCCGGCTCAGGCTTCTCCCCTTTCCATCAATCCTACACACTACTACAGCAACAACATCAACAACAACTACAACAACAGCACGTAGACTTGAGCTCCACTACCTGGCGGCCACTGCAACTTGCTTCCCACATAGATCTTCTCAATCAACAACTTTGCCGCCACCTTCGCCACCAGCACGACTACCACCATCATCAGCCAACTCCTGGCCTACATTGCGATACCCCTGTGTCATAGAAACTACCCGGACTATATCCACCGCCGCCGCCACCACCACTATCACCACCGCCACCACTGCCGCCACCACCACCTCCTCCGTCGCCGCAGCCGTCTCCGACACCACCAGAACCGCAAGAAGTGCCAATATCATTAGTATCACGATGGCTGCTTGCACGGATGACGCAACCATAATGGAGGAAGAGGTAATTATCAATACCCTGAAATAATTATACTACTCATAAGGAGTCATCGAGAACGCAACCCCCTGGAAGGAGCTGTAGGAACTGTGTCTGTGGGAGCGTGCCCGGGTGGGACAGGATGAGAGGGGTGGGCGTGGAGATAGCCGAGCAGAGGAGGTGGAGGTGGGGGGGGGGGGGGGGCTACTTAGGGGTAGGGTGGGGGGGCGGTGAATCGCGTGTTTGCTGTTGATCTTTCCGTTTCAGTTGTCACAGGGATTACCCGCTTGTTAAATTCATACGTGTGTTCTAGGCCCAGAGGGTGTGGAGGGGAGGGTGTGTGTGTTCAGTGCAAGGCTGTCGGCGGGTCGGTTTGAGGTGTGGGGTTGTGGCCGAACTGTTGACGAGACAGACCACCTTGGAATATTGATATATTAAGCGGGTTTCGCGGTCTCAGCATCGTTGGACAGGGTGTGTATGGCCGAGCGGAGCGTGTCGACCTTCATGTATGTATAAGTGTGCAGGCATGAATGCGTGCACGTGGTCGGCATTAACCTCTACCCCTTTTACTAATGTCAGTGCACTAACAAATGGACAGACGGAGATGTAACTACATTGCGTAACTGTTGAACTGCCGGTATATACACAGTGATGATTCAGAGCCGCGTAAATCGGTCGGGGGGGGGGGGGTATACAGAAAATGAGTAAGTTGGTGGAGGTTAGATTTTTGCCAGAGCAGTGACCGGTGGGCAGAATATGATATTAATGAATCCAGGGGATATGGAGGGCACACTTCACACATAATAGATGGAGGATGGACTGGAGAATATTGGGAGAAATGCTGAAAGAAGAATTGCATCAATGATTCAACTTTGATGTATGGCATAAATATGGTTGTTTTAGAGGGGAAAGGGCAAATGGAGGGTAAACATGGAGAATTTAGTACTAGATGGAGGGTAAATTTTTGGTAGTGGGTTGGGGGTGGATAGGTGATGTGGAGAGCTTTTAATAAATTATTAGTGGGAGGGTGGGCATAAAGGGTGGATTGAGGACTGCCAAAGCGCAGTGCTTGTGTGAGTCTAGGTCGGTATTGCAGACTCCAGCCCTAGAATGTAGGGACGGGTGACACTCCTACCCTCACCCCCCCCCCCCCCCCCCCAACAGACCCGCGCGACTGGGCCGATTCGTAATAGACGGGGACGCCTCCGGACAGCATCGATCCCCACTTCTCCGGGATGGGTCAGGGGCGGGAGGAGAGGGCGCGGGGAGGAGGGTCAGTCGGGTCCGAGTCGTCTGTCTGACACCATTACTCCCACCGGCCGCGCTGATCAAATTGTGGCCTGCCTGGCGTTTAATTTGCGGGCTGGTGACTTCCGGGGGCCTGGGCGGGGCGGGGGTCACGTGAGGCTGGGATGCGTACAGAGGGGATCTGAAGCCGACCTCCAGTACAGTACAGTCTAGGCTGGGCTCTGCTGGGAATGGGGGCGAGGCGGGGGAGGATTGGGCTCCCAGGGGCGTCAGACTCTGTGAGAGTCACTAGTACCAAACACTGGGTCGTGGCTGCTGGGGTTTCTATGGGTTTGTGATAACACAAGTGCAACCCATCAGCCGATCCACTTTTCTCAGCTTACCAAACCCACAGTACTATTAACCTAGCACACCCTCGCCTCCCCATGTCGCCCCTCTACCGGTCTCCAGGCCCTCGCACCCCTTGACACTGGAGACAATGTAGGTGGGGTGGGGGTGTAAACATGGATACCCGCCTTGGATCCTACCCGGCTGGCAGGAGGGGTCTTCAGTACGTGTTGGTGGGCATCAGGTAATGGCAAGGTTCAAAATGTACGTGGTGATTATCGCAAAGGGATTCAAAAGACGGTTAAGTATATCCTGGAGAAACTGTGGACCTGACTTCTTCTCACCACAAACCACCCACGCTTCCTGCCACGCTCTGTATTGGCCAGCCTTTTCGGAATAGAGAAATATGGTGGGAAAGGGACCTGCCATCAGAAATTCATGGTCTGCTGACGTCTATCATAATGACTTAAATTTCTAAATATAGCCCTCCCCGAGGTTAGGTCTGACTGTTGATCCTAAGCTCACTTACGTGTGGGGCGATCCCACCTGTATAGCCAATTCAGTGATCCTTGTAATATTGCTCACTTCTGAGGTTATGAAGGGACTCTATAAGTATCCTATGCTAAATTATTTTAGTTTGAAAAAAGGAACATTATATCCACAAATCTACATGGAAGTCAAGTATACCAGAGGTGTGTGGTTATACTATATGAGTAAAACGGTTACCAGAATGTAAGATCCCAAAAGCAAATGACGATACAACCTTCGGGGAATAAGAAAAATAAGATCCTTACTGTAGCGGCACTCATTTATTTGTTTAATTCTCAGTGTGTCATATGACTCAGACTGGGTACTTAGCTGGAGTATGTGTCACATCTTTCGGGTCATGCTGCGATGCATCGTCCCATACCACGACATGCGACACGACGTGGCAAGATTTATAATTAAGATGTATACAAGTCTGGTAGCAAATGCCGTTTTGAATATGGGTCGATGGTGGTTTGCGACTGTCTTCCCATTGCTTGTGTCATCTGATGACACTCGTAGGGAAAGAAAAGCGTCATATTGGTTCGCCTTGTAAATTTTTTTTGCAGCAGTTTTAATTTAGTGTAAAATAGTTATAGACTCTCCTACTTGATGGGTAGTTACCGCACTCTGTTATGGATAAAGCAGACGACATGGATTTACTTGAGATTCCCACCTGACAGGAACTCCCCTGCTTCGAGGTTCTAGGTCACAGCGCCTGTCACTACGTCTGCCGCCAGCCCTTTCCATGTTGTCCCAGGGCACACCATATAGTAGTGTGGAGTATATGTTGTATGATATGGAAGGTTTACATAACCTCCCCTCCTTAACCCCCCCCCCCCCCCACACACACACAAACGTAAGTCTTCTCCTCCACTGATATTTTTCTGTCCATAAACTATACGGCTGAACATGGTGCCAACATATCTTTTTGTGCGAATAGGTGCTTTACACGTACTGCAGAAGATCCCTCGGTTATGCCTGTCAACCCTCTTATCAGTGTAGCGACCCCCACCCCCGGTCCCCGCCACCCACACACCCATACACACACGCACACACCAGGGCCCTTGTCTTTGCCAACAGACGTCACGGGGCGTGACGGGGACAGTCCCGGGCTGATGGTCTCTCAAAGTCGCCGCCAGGTCTCCAGGCATGGTAACCAAATAATGCCATGGTTGTCAGACTGGCTTTTTTACATACTGCACATTCTGTTTACATAGGAAGTTAGTTACACATGCATATGAAGGCTTTTACTATATACCCATGCCGTATATACTGTAAATACGCACCGATTCGCCATATAACGTAAAAATACTGTACGGACCACTGGTCCGTACATTAAAATACGGACTACCTTCCCATGTACGTTGACTAAAATATTAGTTGTTAGCCAAAATGAGTTAATGATTTTTCCTAATTTCGGGTATATAGTAAATATATAACGACCTACCATGCTTGTACAAGCTACAAATCTCGATGATAATTTAAGGTTTGTACGGAACTCGTTATAAATGCCTCGTTCCGAACGAACCGTAACTATCATCTCGTTTTGTAGATTGTACAGCATGGTCAGGTCGTTCTATATAATTACTCACAATGAAATAACTTACCTGCCACTTCTGTAACCCACCCCTACTCCCACACACACCCTCAAATGTGTGAACATGTATTTAAAACTTGCCATCCTGGAGAGTAAAATTGGAAATGGAATAACACTTGTTATGTTCCTCGACACCACAAGAAGTTATCACAGGGAGTGAAGCTAATGCTATGAAAAAAACATAATTCACACAGCCGAACACTTCGAGTGTAATATGTGTAACGATATCATCTATATTTATTACATAGATGAATTAACAGACATTGGCATAATTGGACCATCTCCTTTCTAGCTCAATCTCTATTTTTTGTCCAAATAGGCGAACTCGGTTTTCATCGCTGGGACCACCAGCACTACATTGGTTGCACAGACCGAACTCGTGAGTCCCTTGTCTATGACAGCGTTGCCATGGCAATGACCCCTATAGCTGCTCAGTAAAGTAGCACGAACTGTGTACACGGACATCCTGAAACGTCACACAAAAGCCGACAGCGGGTTCTCCGTCAGTTTATCCGGGAGGAAGAGACTTGACTCTACTGCCATCAGCGGCCAGTCACAGGATGACCTGCAGCCATCTATAGCTGCCTACCACCCCCCCCCCCCCCCCCCCCCCACACACACACACAATCCCAACCTCCCTTCCCCACCCCCCCCCCCCTCACCCATGTTTCATTTTCTGTAAGAATTCATCCTTGAAGTTCTCAGCCATTGAACCCTGACCTATTTATATGCAACGAGTAGCCATGACAGACTGGTCCATATTGTTATTTATCCTACCCCTGATAAAAAAACTCCATAGGCTTAACATGGGATTTGTTTATTTCACGGGCGTGACATAAAGTGTTGTTTATGCCACTACTTTCTGATACTGAAAGAATATGGAAACGGGGTAGGATAAAATCTAGACGCCACTCGTTTGAGTTTGAGCTTATTTATACCACTCATTTTGTTGGCTCCGTAATGTCGCTCGTCTTCGACTCCTGAAATTATGGAGCCAACAAAATGTGTGGCATAAATAAACTCAGACTCAAACTCGTGACGTCTCTTGATAATGCACATGTGCTGGAAAAAAACCTGCTAAACATGAAACTCCTTAATGCTGTCTGAGCAACATTGGTATTATCAAATCAGAAGATATATTAAATCCACACGTTGGGAATAACGCCACCATCCTCCATTTTCATCCTGGCGGAAAGAATTGACCCACTTTTCAGAGAAATTGTTGGCTAAATTTTTAGAAGGTTGGAAATACTTTGTATACACTTCCGCCTTTGTCAGTACTGATAGGATATAGGCCAGACACATGTATTTTACTGCACGAAGCAACCATATAGTCTTAAGACGTGGATTAAAAGGGAACATGATGTAATTGATATCAGCAGATTCCTTTATGAAATTTCCAATTGTGTACTTCCTCAAGTTCCTGAAACATCATTCATCGCCGCGTTTTTAAAACAGTGTCTCTGATCATGTTTAACCCTTTAAGACCTGAGAATGCCTTGAGGCATTATTTACGAAATTTAGTAATATTTACAATTTTCAATTATTCATTAAGAAATAATTGAACAATGAATATGGAACTTTCAGAGAATATACCTATGATATAGTATTTAATGATATTTGGTTAAACAAATAATATAAATAAGGTGATGTGCAATATCACGTGATCAAATAATAGAATTTTGATTTAGACAAAAATGGGCCCGTCCCCTGGTGTTATACCAGTCCCAAGTACCCGCCACGACCAACAGGGCTCTGCCACAGACCCCCGTCTTTAAAGGGTTAAGTCATTTATAGCAACATACTTTGTATGATTTATAGATGTATGCCTCATATTTGTATTCAAAATGTCGGACGAGGCTAGTGACTGCCTAAAAAAGTATGCATTATATATGTGTATTAAAAGAATCTGTTAAACGTCGATCGAATTAATTTTGGTAAAACTTTCTAAGCCTATCCATGCCAAAAGTGTACTGAAACTATCCAAACGTTTGCTATCATTACCCTCAGTCTCTCATAGTAACAACTACAGCTGATCTCTGAGGTATCAGCAAATTGTCCTAAATAATACTGTTGGCCTGTTAAATGTGTAAAATATGCAGGACTGGGGCGGCTGCGCCGTACTTTACAGGCATCTATTTGAGCCACTTGACTAAAACTGGAGAAAATCTCTGAGGGTCACTCGGGCCTGGTTTTGAAAGCTCTGGTTTCAGAAAACTAACGTTGTAACTCAGGAAAAGAGTAATTTGTCTATTTTGAATCAATCACATACTCTTTTTTTTGTAGACCCAAAGTCCAACTCCATCCGCGACTCTTGGATTGCTTGTTTGACTAACATGAATGTTTGTTTGATTACCATGCGTGTCCCAGTTTTTGTTGACTGTCCACGCTCGCGTGAGCTCTTAACACATACAAAAAGTCGTGGCTACACTCTACTTGCAAAACAAATGTGTGTACACTTTATCAAACCTGTAAGACCCAACCAAAGTTTAGAATGGTTTTGATTACCTAAAGATTCGATCCAGACTTGGGCATATGTCCCTGGTCCTAGTTTGAACTCCCTTTGCATGATACTTATACTTTCTAAAAATGAATCGTGCATATATACTCAATATTTCTTTCTTTTTTGCAGGTAAGAGTATTACACTGTTGATACACAGTAATGACAGAGAGCAGAAGGGTATGTATTTGGGAATAGCACGTGTTATATTATTTTAGAATATGCTCAGATACGTTTTTTAGTCTTGGTTATAACGAGGGATTGATAATGGTAGTCCACGAAAACAAAAATAGAAACACACTCACACATGAGCAGAACTTTAGAACTTGTATATATTATATTGTCTATGTTTATAGAAAAATCATTTTATAAATTTCCTAGAGTTTATAGACTACAATCAGCCATAAATACCCAATGGTGTGATCACTAGTATCCAGTGGTGTGATCACTAGTATATCTTACACAACTATGGACTAGCAGAGCATTAGCCTGCTGAATCATCAAGTGGCCCTTTGGTCACATACTCAAAAGACTGAAAATGACTTATATTGTTTCTACTATTTGTAATATTAGAAGATCTACAACGCTTATGTACAGTTCATGTTGATGCTGTGAGGACGCTCAAACAGGCTGTACAAGCCTATGTCTTCGCAGGGTAAATCTCAATAAAAAAAAGACAAAAAAAGACACCCTCTTTCATCTTTTGACAACACCGATCTCTAGTTTTGAAATTTAGTAACAGAAACAGTAAATGATGCCATGCAATGCATGGAAAGGAGCATAAGGTGGGTGTTGAATAACGCTCGTCTTCGCCAATAAATTCTGCGGGAGAAACGTGAGGCTATATACCTGTAGGATGTATTGAGTGTGAGTAAATTGACCGGCCGTCGGTTATAACGGCGTGGTCGATAGGATGGGTAGGTAAGAGCCCGTCGGGCGTTATTACAGCGGTATCAAATCTCCCTTATCATTCAAGCCTCCCCATCAAGCGTGAGGAGATAAAAAAAATCACCTTGAAGACAGATATGAGGCGCCATGGAGTGAAGACTTTAGTGTATTAGTGAGTCACACTCATAGATCAGTATCTGCCAACCTTTGGTTAGGTATGAACTGCGAACTCGGATTTATCGTGTCTGCATTGTAGGTTGGTAGTGCGACATTTCCCCACCTTCCGCCAAGTTCAAGGTATAAAGTTGTATTCCACCTCCAGGTGTAAGATGTTACCTTTTTCTTTGTAGGTCCTTCTGGGAGTGTGTTTGGCACTAATCATGAGTGGTGAAGATGAGGACAGTCCTTCTTTGTAGTGGGGTCTTCTTGTATGAGTGGGGGCTCAGGTCAGCTTGTGTGAAGGAATGACGATTACTCCTTCATGCGGGCAGGCCTAGGGGTTGATCATGTGGGGCCTTGGGCATCTTACTTTTTAATGCAAGATGGTGGGATGGTTCTATATTTCCATATGGGATTCCTTTTGATATTACATTAACAGCGGGAGTAAGGTTGGCAATAGAGGGTCGGTGGAATGTTCCCTCTCTCGTATGTAGAAGCCACTGACCGGACTCTACCAAATATTCTCTTCCCTCCCCTCTCCCACCCCCAAACGTCGCCACACCCACACCCACTCATACAGAGATCATCAAAGGGCGCCGGGGTGGGGTTGCGTAGTCGGTAAGGCGTCGAGCTGAATCATGCGTTATTGGTTTCCATTCCACCGGTACACCTTCACCACAACATCTCCTGTTATGCAAATCAAGGTTCACTTCTAGAGTTGCCTGAGTTGGTCTGAACCAGGATTTTGAAATAAGGATGAGCTGTGAAGATGGACGGGACGGGATCGGGTTCCCCCTCATATCGTTCCGATGGGTGCCAGAGGAAGTGGGGGATCGAGAGACTGCAAGAGGAAGGGGGGGGGGGGGGGGGTGTTGGGGATGAAAACTAGTACTAGGTACTTGCTGAGGTGGATCTTCAAAGGATGGGGGAATGTGGTGGACAGGACTTTGTTGGCTGGACACGAACTAGTTGGCAGTTTGTATGGGTAGTCAGGGAGCAGCCTGGAGCTAATAGGGTCTCCTGAGTATTCCCTTATGAGCTGTGCATGTCATTGAGCGGTAGTACAGCAGATGTCGCACCAGCAGGAACAAAGTACCAAAATCCATCCACATTCACTTCATAATCTCCATGCCCATCGACAGCTATTTATGGAAAAAATATGTTGCAAACATTTTCAGTTTTTACCGTAACCATCAGGTTCCCCGTACAGTCTCACACCTCATTCCAATCCATACATCATAAAGCTCCAGAACAGCAAGTCCAGTAAGCATAATGTAATTATAGCAAATTGTCCAAGAGAAGAATAGATAGTAGCTAAATACGTGAACGCACTGTTTGTGAAAGGAGGATAAGACATGTCAGATCCTGTCTGGATGTAGGTTTTAGAGGGAGAGTTGTGAGGACCTTGGAAGTTGAAGGGTAAAATGTATTGACAAAGTCATGGACATATAGTGTAGTTGTAGTGGTGATAGTGCATGGGGCCTGCATATGCATCTACTTGGTGCCTGGCTAGAATTGATATCATAAAAGAGGTAAGAGTAAATCTGGGGTCAAGGTGAGTAGTGTGGCGTTACAGGGCGTTAGTATACCTTGCTGCTAATCTACTTTCATGTCGTTTAGATAATAAAAAACGTAGATTTACTACTATACAGGTGTTGCCGTTCAGCACCGCCTTAAGGCCCGGCCCCACGGGTGCGATGCGATTGTCGCAAGTCAATAAAAAGGCATACACGGCGGCCGAGGGTAATAAAAACGGCGCTGCCCATCGCATCGTATCGCACATCTCGAAATGTTCGTGATGTGCAACGGCTTCATCGCACGGGTATGGAGTATTTCATATATTTCACAGTATTTCCCTGGCACCCCAGTTGCCAGGGAAATACCGTAAAATTCACGGAATTTTTTTTTTTTACAGTGTACAGGGCCTACAGGGTATGCTTACAAAAAATGTGGCAGCTTTATAAATGATAAGTATAGACTAGGATACACTTACATATTAACATTATAGTCAATGACAATGAGGTAGGTACAAAATAATTTAGCACAGTTTTGAGTGAGTAGCCCACTAGCTAGGATAACACGTAGTTCTCATTTATCTGTGATTAGTAGACATTATCACGATAAGATACTAACTGGGAAAATCAACTGAGACAAACAGACAACTAAGGAAATAGACTCTTGGTAGCTCTCGAAACAGCTGACGTTTTTTTTTTAGTTTTTTTTTTTATCAAAGGTGGCGCCACTAAAGCCTATAAGACACCGACCCGACCGCTGTCCCCGATTCTACCTTTGCCCGACGGATTCGTCGGGTCTGTGACAATCTGCATCAATCGGGTCGGTGTACGCACTTCACCGACCCGATTTTATTGCTTTTCCCGACGCGTCGGGCATTACTACCATGTCACATATGACCGACTCTGCCCGACCTTAAGATTCCGGTGTACGCACCTTCACCGATTGTTACCGATTCTAAGCATGCCATTTAAAAAGCGTTGCCAGCTATCCCTTAGTCCGATTTACAAGTGTCTTATATCGATGTGTAGGGGGGAAACAAGCGATCATAGATCTGAAAACCGTTTTCTGATATTTTAAAAAGACCAGAAGTTATTAAACTTTGCATTATTGCCTATAATATATACTTATCACCCGGCCCGGGGCCCAGCCGGGCCCGGCACCCGGCCGCTCTCTTTGATCTCAATCGGGTTGTTTTACGAGGTTATAAAGGCAGAAGGTGTCGTCGGGAAGAGTCATCGTGTCGGTGTCTTATAGGTATAAGACATCGACATTTTATTCCCGACTCTCACCGAGCCGATGGTCGGGATGAATCGGGAAAAAATTTCGGTGTCTTATAGGCTTAACGTTGCGACGATTTTATCACAGTAGTGGGACATACTCTGGGTTTTCATTCTGACTAAATTGCTTGAACAAAATAGGGTATCGTATCAACGAGTCTGGGCTGTCTCATCTTCATAGTTGATAATTATCTTGGTTTTAGATAGGAAAAAGATAGCATATTACAGCTAGGCCTGCCAATGTATTAGTATGTATCCAGTTTTGGTGTCCCTGTGTTTTCTAAGATATGTCTAGAGTATCATTGAGGTGATATGCATGTATGACCTATCAAATTGGAACTAAAATATCATAGAATACAGTGCAATCGAAGTTACTTCTATGGTAATAGTCTACACAGGTATTATGAACGTCTTACGCTCATACACTCAGTGATTCCGTGCTAAAGTATACGTTGCCAGGTGTATGTTTGGCTTCAGGTCTGCCGTATCTAAGTAGATCAGGTGCGACACCGGCCAGTTAAAAAAAGGCCTATTACACACACATACGATGGGTATTAAGAACGATATGACGTGCATATACATAGATATAATGAGATTTAAAAAAAGACTGGATTATAGGTCAATTTTCAATTTAAAGAAAAGACCGGGTCATAGGTCAAACTAAGTCTACGGCTAATGAATTTCTGTCTCAAATACATCAGAGTATGCAGTAATTTTAGATAATTGAACCATGTGGTCATTGTGTCTATAATGAATTAGAACTCGTCCACTCCATCTTGTCTACGGATTTGAGCATCGAGTATTATTGTCTTTCTCTACGCGTTTGGTTTACATAGAGGCTGGTAGCGTGTGGATTGAATAGCAAATTCGGCGCAGGCAGTAGGATAACTGTTGGTCCTTTTCCATTATGGGTGCCCACAGCTCTTAGTGTCGCGGGTAGTGTATGTGTGTGTTTTTTGGTTGCGAGTGTCTAGCAGCTGTTTTATATCCTAGCAATACGTGTGGTTAGAGACTGTGACAGAAGCGGCGCCCCAGTACCCAAACTGGCACAACTCCTGATTAAAAACGGTCACCATCTACATGTGTGTTGTTCTTTCTACTTTTTTTTTTACCCCTTACCCCTCCCCCATATTTTTCTATATGAATCTATTCCCCTTTCTTTCTGTTCTCAGTGTCTGCCTGCCTACCACTCCTACCGGTCGTTTGGGAGTGGCAGCAAAAGGGTGGTTGAAATACCCCGGAGCGGCGACGAGCTGGCTGGTATGGTGTCAGCGGCGCCACTCTCTGTCACTGAGGGGCGCTAACCACTGCGGGCGTCCTCCTGAAAATGGTGTCACTGACCCGCATCAGCTGCCTCCACCTAAACCAAAAAAAGATACAGACGAACCTTTAGCTTTCAAAAATATTCCCCCTGACGCTGGGGTCCCTTTCTGGCGTAATGGCGCCCCGGAGAATAACGCTATACTTATCGCAGTCATAATAACTAGCATGGTGGAGACCCGAACCGATGAGCGGTGGACGACCGACTGTCGTTGTCTGACCCATATAAAAGTGAGTCAGAGGGAGGCCCAGTGTTTGGTCGTCGGCCTCTATTGACATGCAAAGTCGCCCGTGTCTTCGCTGCGGGATAGGTTATAGAGAGCAGGCACGGTCAAAAACACAGTGTATAGAAAAACAGACCGTCTAACTTGGCAGCATGACAGAATCTGTATCCATTGGTAGAAGTTTTAGAATAAGGCTATTAATGATTCCTTGGTTTTTGATACATACAAAACATATGCAAGATTTCTTTTTATATTAAACCACTAGGTGTACTCATTCTGCTACTTATTGATAACGTGTCCATTGCTCATATTAATCAAGAAGTGAATGATATTTCTCCACTGGCCATCTTTCCTCCTCACTCTATCATTGTCAAGGTAACTTGATTAAGTAATGATCTGTAGTATCTCTTATCAGACGCCCATCCATTACTGTTTAAAGAGGGAGGACCAGAACAAAATCGACTCCCTTCTTTGCGAACAAGCGGAGGGCCCCATAGTTCAATAATTATTTTGGTGTTTCTATTCAACTTTTCGGCAAGACGTGGCACTAAACGCCTCTACCTCAGCCAAAAAGAAAAGAGTTTCTATTTTACGGCTCATTCCATCGGCTTGACTTGTTTCTTCAGGTAGGTGCCTCGAGTGAGCCGCAGGAGGACAGGACTGTCTCTTTTTGATCAAGTTGTTCAGCGTTAACTGACTTTATTGGTGCTTCATCGAAAGGTTGAAAGTCAGCCATTAAAACTCATTAGGCGCAGGCCTGGAAAGCACCACGGACGACCCGGGTGTAGTCTTGCTTTGGGCCATAAGCTGGCATAAATGACGTAAATGACTGCCGTCCGCAAATGAACGGAGAGAAACTCAGCACACCCCTGAGACAGATCTCCACAGGGTCTAGACTTAATCGGCGGCTTACGCGTTAACATTATCTCGAAAGAAAGCGCCGTGTAGTTTTTTTAATGACATATAATTTCCATATGACATCGTGACACAGGACGTGAGCTCACTACATGGCTCGGTGCCAACAGATTATAGTAGGGATCGTGGGCACTGGTGCACACGAGTTTGACGTGCTCAGTTTGATTGAACTGTAATAGTTGTCTTATTAATTCCACCTGAATGTGGAAATGAATTGATTATGACGCAGAGCACGTACGTTTTAAGGACCATTGACAATGATAGCCGCCAAAGAAGTTTGGGATTTTTATGATACCGAGATGTGGTACATGATAGGACGCAGATATGATTTGAGATTTTTGTGCTAAGGACCTAGTTTGAAAGAAAGAAGTTATCGTGTTTTATCACGCTGATTTTATCTCACAGAGCTCATTTAAAAGGGGTATATTTAAGAATACACCGATTAATGACGCACGCGTGATTCACTATGCAATAAGTTCATAGAAGTTGATCCTGAGAACACAAATCCACTAGTGACCCTGAGGTCGGGTATTCGGAGAGACAGAACAGTGTTTATATTATGTGGTCGGCGGGATAAACGATGGGAGGGTACGGCTTGTTAGTCCTGCTCCCGACGATAGCCAGGTGTGAGAGGTGGGGTCGGGGGGACGGGAGATACACTATCACAACAGGCCGTAGGAGGATAGAGGGGTAGGTAGGCGCGTGTTGGCTGTCGGCCGTCAGATTAACCCGCCATCGAGAAGACAGATGACCGGGGCCGCGGCCGACAACAACCCTACACCGGAATCCACTCTGCTGCCACCTTACTGACTGCCTCCTGCGCCCGTCACGATCTCTGCCATCGCCTTCCTCCAGGGCGCTCGTATTTCCCTCCTAGTTGTATAGGTATTCGCGCACACCAAGCCCTCCACCTCTTCTCCCCACCCACTCCTCCAGGGTCGAATCCTTACGAGGCTGGGGTTGAAGGCCGAGGTGTATTTGTAAACGATAAGCGATGTGGAAGGGGGGTGTGGAGAGATGGCGAGGGGGGTGTGCTCGGAGTAGAGACAGAGGTTGTGAAGTAACCTGTACTGACGGTAACATACAGACGTGTAAGTGCGTGTGGCCTGCAGGTAGATTGGACTTCAGGTACCGGTTCCACATGGTGAACCTCATTTCGTGACCGCTCCCTGCCCCGTCCAACCCTCTCCCGCCCTGTTGCCATAGAACTTGGCAGAGAACGGTCTTCTTCTACGATGTCACCAATCCCCTGTCTTTTTGCCCAACCCAGACAAGGTCTTTATCTACATATATCATACTAACCATATGCGTCACGTGAGTAACATATATGTTGCTGATATACGACTACCTACCCAGCTCATGCTGCGAGGTGCTCAGAGTAGGTTGTTTTCGTAACTGAAATTGAGTATTTTAGACGTGGCAATATGAACCCCCTGTGTCAAGCCGATACTACCTTGTTAACGACAACTTCCTGTCAGTTTAAACCAAGTTACTATAGTGCCTCCAGGTCAGCCATTGTTCTGGATTAGACATTGTGGGATCCAACCATAGAAACAGATCATAGATCCGGTCCACACTCCGATGTGGTTTGGGGAAATGAAAAACCAAGGGGTTCATTGGTTTTAGCAAACCATTACAGGGGGACAAGGTTTCATCCAGTCCAGACTCATCAGGCATCTTATGGTTCGGCTAGGGAAAGGCGTTATGAGCCCTGAAATAATTGTTCCAGGGCCCACACCAGTTCATAAAAGTGAACAGGAAAGCAGAGACTATAGTAACAGTCTTGAAAAGGGAACGTCAAGGCTTTCACCCCTATGTACAAAGAAAGCACGCCCCCGCCCCCCCCCCCCCCCCCCAAAAAAAAAAAATTGTAACTGAAATTGAAATGAGTCCTTGTCACCATTAACCACAAGTAGTTCTTCCAGCAGAAGTGAAACGACTGCACTAGATGGTCGTCATTTTGGACTAGATGTAGAGGTTTCATCGTGGTAAAGAGACTATTGACGTGTGTCTACTCGCCGTCTGCAGTCGGCCCGTGGTAAATTACCGAGCCCACAGTTCCCTGAAGCCCCACCTTGAAACAGGCGCTTTGGGTACGATTCATGTATAACCTGTACCCCCTAGCCTTGATATGTTTCTGATGTTCACGACCTGGAACATTGTATCAGCAGCTTCTTCCAGATTCCTAATCGACTTGTTTGTTTTTCCGGTACTCCAAACAACATCATGAACGCCAGGATCACTATTTCAATATTGGTCACAAGGTGGTCACCTTGTGGTTATGTCTTGTACAAAAGGCCCCCAAATATGACGCAAACCAACAAAATAGAAGTTACTGCTGTTCGTCATATCGTTGTTGATACATCTTTGAAGAGAACTTTGCATAAACATTCACTGAGAATAATAAGTTTAGGCATGACCAAGGAAGTGTAGTTTCCTTATACCTGAAAAGAATAGAAGCGCTTTCAAACCAATAACAGTTTGAGCCTATCGAGCTAAGCTCACACCACCTGACAGGTTCCGGTGTCTGTATCCCCGGGTTGGAAGGAGAGGAGGGTGGGTGTCAATGTGAGGTGGGCGATTTCAGGAAAAGGGTGGAGTTATCCACAGCATGTTCGTACTGTCCGGTATGTGCCAGGGACGCTGGTCCCTGTTCAGGCCCCCACTGATCAGCGGATACTTGTCGAAGTGTTCTAATTTGAGCGATGCCAGTCGGCGTGTTAACCCGCCTACAGAAAGCCAGATGGCTCTGTGGAGTGCAGACCGCTGGCTGGGCGGACGGACGGACAGATGGACGGACATAAAGTGTACGCACCCGGCGTTTGTTTACTTCTTTGGGAACGGTTGTGTAGAGTACGGCAGTGTCAGAGTGTAAGGACTGGGTAAGAGGGGCTGCGGGAGGAGTTCTAGTTAGCATTGCTCGGTCGGGGTGCTTTTGGGTCTGACATTAGGGTAGGGAGGGGTGCTCGATTTTATACTAAAGGGGAAGGTGGCCATGGCTTCGAAGGAGGTCTTCAAACCAGGTTGAGCTATTATTGCTGGAGTGTATGTACATGTAGACATAATTGTCATTTTCTTTGTATTTGGGTTCGATATTTGATGATATCTCACAGGCATAGTACCCGTGTGCATGTACAGGAATGCAAGTTTTCAGACAAATGACTGAATCCCGACATTTCATATACGTCGGAAATATTAGGATATATATCGATTCATTGCCATTCTGTTCCAAAATAACGTTATAAATGATTCTTTTTATAAGCATCTAAATTTTCTGTATTTTCCTCAGTCCCAGCTTTCATCCCTGCATATAGAGATATTATACAATATTATAGCACGTAATGTTTTTATGAACGAACAGCCGTAACCAATGATTTGTTGACGAGGAACAATGCACGGTATCTGTGGTGTGTACCTCGAACCAAGTAATTATGTTAATTGGAGATTCTAAATGCAGAAACACTTAATTGGATATGTTCCATAACTTAACAAATTGATAATGACGCCTAACTTTATGTTCATCATATTTAAAAAAAAATACACACAAAAGGAAATAAGGAAAACTTGTGGGTCAAGGCGGCTGCAGATTTAACTCCTCCAGAAATAACGTCATGTAACAAGCGTTTGCTCTGGTGACCAGTGTAGGCAAGAATGTGCTGCTCTGGGAGTGGGAGTACTTAAAAGTATGGAATTTCTTTTTCTTTAATGATGTTTTGATGCTCGATTAAACTGTGATACTGACGAGCAGATTCTGGGTTGGCCAGGACTGCCAGGTTGAGAACTGAAAAATTAAGGGTTTGCAGGGGGGTGCTTTAAGCTCCAGGTTTTTTTTTTTGCGAGAATGCAGCGTATGGGAAGGCCTGTGGATGGAGTTGCTCCTAACACAGGGACCATATAGCCTCTACCCACGGGAGCAGGCCCCATCAGCAGGCGTACGCTGAGGAGCTCGTTATTCCGCTATGTAACCGGTCAAACAGAATTCTCCTCTCAGCCCTGGCCTGCACATTAGCCTTGGCCACACACGGCCCTCGCTGTTTACCGTGTTTATCTGATACGGTGAATGGCCGGCGCCTCCCTTAGGCATTCTGTGCGGGACCTGCAGCTTACACAGGGTGCCGGCTACTCGTGAACAGAGAGAACAGAAAGGGATGGAAAGGGAGGGTCCTTTTATCATTTTTGCTCTTCGCGTTAAAGCATAAAAGCATAGGGGAACGGCAACAAACCAGGATACCTTGTCTACAAGCGCCTCCTCTCGCCTCCTACCCCCAGATTTATCCCGGTTTCTTCCCATAGCTACCAAATACGTAACATAACATGCCATTGCCTTGTTTCTGTCATCCCGATTCGTGATCCGCTCAATACATCCACTCGGCTTCTACTACTGACACCTTGTCACCCTTCCCTCTGGACCCACGAAGTTCTTCCGCCTGGTTACCACAAAACACTCAACTTGTACCCCTCTCCGCCCGCCTCAGTAAGGTTCGCAACCATCGCCATCGCTGCTCAGCAGCGGCCGCCGCTTCACGTCGTCGGCAACAGCCGGCCTGGCCGCCGCCGACAGCTTCCGTCGTCCGCAGTTTGCGCAGGTCGCAGCGGGTGGCGGCGGCGGCGCTGAGGTCGGCTTAGAGATACACCCTACCCATGACATGGTGTAACTCGCAAGTTGACAGGGCTCAGGGGAGGGCTATACGAACACGATGCCTTGTGTCTGTTTAACATAAGCCAGGAGTCCGTGAGTCAGTCGCTGCCACATTTTGCCCTGCTCCACCCCTCCCTTATCAATTCTAAATACTTTCTCTAATCATTTGGTTCTATTTTTTTCCGCATCCATGGCCCATTCTTAGCGTGTACTAACATTTCGCCAACTCTCTACTGCAGTCCACTCCCTTGCCCTGATCTTCAAACTACATGTACCGTTTCAACTTTCATTGCATCATAATCTACCCTTTCCTTTCATTTTACCGTATCTGCGAGTTCGCGCGCGTCCTGTACCTGCGAAGTGTCAGAGATCCATCCACAACAACTTAGAAGTAGTTAAAGGTGCGCCTTTTTCACACACCACGAATTGCTCTGAGATGCTCCCTACAGATCACTCATCATGCACGCGTCTCTATGTAAAATCGACCAGGTCGGTAGGAAAGCATTCCACAAGCTTTTCCTCTACGGATCGCTGAGAACCCTCAATATACAATGTATATGGTCGAAAACAGGGTCGGAGAATGAAGGTGGGATATTCGCAGTGGTATGAGGACTGATAGCGGAGAGGGTGTGCCATGAAGGCTGGAGACCAATACCATAGGCGGAACTCGTAGGACTTGGATTAGACTGAGCTAAATGTAGGCAACATATATGTTGCTGATGAAATATAGTGGACAGCAAATGTTGAGTCTTTGTTGGAGATTGATGGTGATGTATGGCAATTGGAGAGTTATGTGTGATGGTAGATTGATGGCAGTATATATAACGGTTAAATGGGTGGCATGGTGCAGAGGGAAGGTGGTGGGCAAAAAAGTTTATGAGATGGAGAGTTGTCTTTGGTGGAAACAGGAGGTGAATGTAGGGAGATTGATGAACTGTCCACTATGGAAGGCTGTGGCTGGTGCGAGAAGCAGGTTATCGATGAAAGGAGGTGGATGAACTCACAGATTGAGGGAGCTATAGCAGGAAGGAGCGGGTGGTGGGTGGAGAGAGTTGGTTGAAGAACTGTGGAAGATAGCATGTGGTGTGAGGTGCAAAAGACTGTTTGATGGAAAACGGCGTGCAGTTGGAGTGAGATGGAGATGGTTTAACTGTGGTGGGTGGAGGAAGTTACAGTAAAACCCCTCTTCCGGGACACCCCGCTTAAGGGTACACTCCGCTTAAGGGTACACTCCGCTTAAGGGGACACCCCGCTTAAGGGGACAATTTGCTCGGAACGGAAATTTTTCCCACTATTAAGAGTTTATTTTAACCCCGCTTAAAGGGACACCCCGCTTAAGGGGTACATTTATATTCATTTATATTATATAATTTATATTTATTTGCTTATTTATGTATTGATAAACTTTTTAACCTAATAACCATCGTTTCCTTCATTTATGTAGGTATTCTCTATTTTATAACCAGACTGGAAACCCCGCTTAAGGGGCACCCCGCTTAAGCTTAAGCGGGGACACCCCGCTTAAGGGGACACTTGGCCCGGAACGGAGGGTGTTCCCCGTAAGCGGGGTTTTACTGTATGTATATTGGCAGACAGGAGAAAATTTCCACTTTTTCAATGAAATCCATTTTTGTCATTTACAGTATAAAACATTAGTTTTCCTTGTGTAAAACAAAGATTATATAAACATTCATCTCATAGATTCGGTTCAACCCAAAGTGAGTCAAATTGGACGTTAAACTACCTAAACAAACAAACAAATCATTCCCGTCAATAGAACAGTGATTTGAACCAACCTCAAGACCCCCGGCTCCATGGTTTGGCCAACACTGACGTGTTTTCCGAGTTTTATCGGTCTCTCAGATGTAATAATGTCCATATTTAAATTTGTCTGATTCCTACTGACATCCATGTGGTGGGAGACAGATGGTTGAAAAATTAAAGGGCAGTGTATGCTTTAAGACCTGTGGCGGGTAGTAGGTGTTGTTGCCGCCGGTAGTTAGTCGCTGGCGGCAGCGTGGAGGAGCAAGGTTTCCCTGAAAGCGGCGCGGTGGGTGATGGATGGACTGTGGGCTGCACCGCGCCACGTGCCGGTCAGATAGCACGCCTCGCAGATTACCCCGGATCACTGATCCCCGTTACGGGTTAAATGGAGGCAGTTGTTGGCGGCGCGCACTGCAAACAGGCTAGCGAACCCTTAAAGTCTGACCTCAGTCAATCGGCCATCAACCCCCGTCACTCACTGCCGTCAGGAGCCAGTCTACCCTAACTCTCAACCTGCAGCCCGATGCCTCCTTCTCCGGCTCACGTACAACTACGGCGCAGATTTCTGGCCAGCATTGCAAGCCGGGTACTTTGGCGAGCAGCTCTAGGGCCGGTAGAATGGGCAGTTAGTGAGCCAATACAAAGAGCAGTTAGGCGAGCAGCTCTCTGCTGTTTACGGGTAGTTTACGCGGAAAGAGGTCAATGAGCAGCCAGAGCGACGGCAATAGTGAAGCAGTAAGCAGTTGGGATAAAGAAAAGCGAGCGATTTACGATGGGTGGAAAATAACAAAGGTTATATTAAATTTTCGGGAATAGGTACCCGAGAACAGATGGGGAAAAGCAGGAACCAAAGACAAAAATGATGGGGTTAGCATACTGTGTTGTACTTACAATGAGTTTAGAAAAACAATTTACACTTCTGACTGGGGAAACTATAAATTTGAACAGCAAGATCAAACATTCAACTGTGCAAGGGTAAGACTTGGCGTATTTCCCACGTGATACTGTGACCTTTCTAATACCTTTACATGGAACAGAGCGACCCCAATGGATATTGCAGTTTGCAAGATAAGCTAACCCTCACCCATTTCCTCCCTAAACCCACCACCATATTGTAACCCCCCCCCCACACACACACAACTAACAGAAGTCTGTGTTCTTTCTGAAGGGGACTAAAGTGAGCAAAAGCAAGGTACATGTAACATGATCAGGTTCTTTTGAAACAGCAGATATTTGGAGAAAAGTATTAGCTGACTATTTTCGTGAGTGTGAATTTCCAGATCAGGACACTGAGGCATCATGTCTGTAAGCTATTCCACCTGGAACTACTTTTGTTTATAAATAGAACCGACTTTCCTTTTAGAATAGAACTCCCCAATGTTAAAAAGACTGAGAAAATACATAAACGTATCCTGTTAGGAGGGGGAGCGTTGTCCGTAAGTGGAAGGCACTGCGCTCTAGAACTCTAGTTTCCACAGTCGTTTTAATGTACATCGTGTACTTCAATCAATCACTTCCATTTATAAGAAACAATCTATATTTCACTCAAACGACCCTGTATATATGATTATCTCGAACAAATGGCACAGTAGGCAATCAGTGAGTTCACTGGCGATAACATGGTGCTGCTGTGTGTCCCGCGCCAGTCTGACACCATCGTATCTGGTTCTACTCAATACCGGGTTAGCTCATAGGTGGCGTTCTATTTCAGAACCCCACGTTAAGTCTCCCGACCCGTGCTTCTTCAGCACAAGTATTTTTAGTTCCCACTCAATACCACATGAATAAATACACATATTGTAGGTCAACATCCACATCGCCTTTGTGATTTCCTCGACAGTACGCCTGAAACACATCCACACACAATACCACAACCCGGATTTGGACTCGGAATATAATTATTTGAATCAATCCGTACCATCTTTGGAATTCCCGCTGTGTAGATAGTTTATCTGGATAATATTTAAGTTGAGAGTGATGAAATCCAGAATATGAATATTCAATTCGAAACGTCTAATGAAATGTATGAATAAAGTAAATGCCTAATTTACTTTTTCTATGGTATAAACGCACATACATAGAATAAACATCGCGGAATTCCACGATTTGGTCAGACATCTTAGGTTAAATCACATCTCTGGTTTATTTTACATACAAGTACACGTATTTGGTAAAACAGAACGTTTAATGAATAAGTTTTAACAATACAGACCCAGAAATATATGATCAGAAAAGCTACCACAATCTTGCATTAAAAGGAATATATTTAGTTTAGCAAGTGATATATTTAGTCGACGATACAAGAATTTGGTTATTCTTGATATATGAAAAACCAGAAGCCTGTTAAAGGGTAACAGGGATAGTATCAGCGGTTTAGCAAGTTCATCACTTACCCGTCATAGAAGTAGCCGCACAAAGTCAGGTAATATTATCAACATCTGTTCTCTTTCACAGGCCATGTCACCCATTTCAGCAAGTGATGAATAAAGTACACGTATAAGTCTCTATGATTAATTATTTTTAAAGACGTGAAGAGGATACATTTAGTGCCCTTTTCACAGCTTGACTTTGAGGTGTACTACTTCTTTTAGGGGGGGGGGGGGGGCAAAGATGAAAGACCGGCACGAGGTGTTTCTCGGTCTTTGCACTTGGAAACGAGTCTGCTTAAAACCCGTTCTTAGAAATAATTACCTTGTCCAAGATTGACCAATGTCTACCCCTCGCAGTTATACCTTCAGCCCTAAACGTTTAATTCAATTGAACCAAAAATATTACTTTTCGCAGTAGTGTCCCAAAACTTGTTGCGAAATATTAACCAAGTAATGGCATAGGGTTCCTTCTAATGCTGCTATCCATAGTTGACTCGGTTTCTCATTCACATCAGCCCCCCCCCCCCCCCCCCCCCCCACCCCCGAGGCCCCTTCCTACCCGGCAGTAAAGTGCTTGCCATGATAACCAGCCATTAGGAAACCCAGCTGCCGGTGGATGTGGTATGTAGCTCCGATAAACCCCGACCCGCCCAACAGTGCTCACCCATCACTCCCCACTTCTCCCTACCTAGAGAAATAAAGGTAGGGATAGGTTTGCCGAATCGCAGCTTCTGTTAATATCATCTAAAGGTGTAGCGTTCATTCTCCTGAAACTATCTTGAGAACTACAGGTAAATGTCGTCATTTCCGGTCAGGTTATGATATTGAGTCTATTCCTATCCTAGAAAAATCATTATTGTAACATGTATCTGTATACGTGTGTCTGCGTGTCTCTACGCGTTTGTGTACTTGTGTGCATGCGTGCGTGCATTTTGGAACTGCCATTTTATCATAATACTCATATCAAGTCAAAAAGTATACGGGAGTAGAAGAAATATTGCAAAAAAATATAAAGTACCCCAAAGACAGATGTATGTTATCAGCTTTTAAAATGACGTTTCGCTTTGATAGACTTTGAACACTGTCTAAAACATTGAACATAACTACTGAAATGAAATAAGCCTTCAAAGGTGAAACGCTTAAATTTAAACGGACCCTTTACCCTCAGAGTTCCCTTGGATTCAAGGACATGCCGACGAACTAAGAAGTTTCCAAATTCCAAAAAAGGGGTTAGCTAGAAATATAGGGTGTCCTATCGATGACATATCGTGACTGTGATGATGAAATGCTAAAACACACGGGCATCACCCATTCTGGGGTGTTACCTATGATGTGCACTGTAGTACACAAAGATGTTTAGGATGTTATGATGATGGAATCTTCATGCTATAAGCCAACGCATTGGAGGGAAATGGTTCACAGGTGACTGAAATTCTAGGTTTCAAGGTCCTGGAATTTTGCGTCATGAGCCTGTAAGCTGTAAGTGAGTTAAAATAAAGTGGATTCGATTCCGGAATTCGGCCACCCATAATCGATTTCCCTATCATATACCTATATATAATGCAGACCACCAATTGCCAATGCTTCTGTATGCTTTTACAGGCTGTTTTATTGGCTGCCTTAACGTCACGTGGTCAACCTTGGTTTGAAACATTCAGCCTTGGTATGAAAACTTTAGCCTTAGTACGAATAATAGAAATATTTAATACCAAACAATGGTATGTAATAATGGGGTGTTTACATTACATCCAACTGAGAAAAATAGAGAATACAGTCCGCTAATCGTAGCCAACTGAGATGAAAATGGACAGCGAGGGGTCAAATTGCTCTTGCCGACTTGACCTACATTCAGGTGAGCAATAAGGAGAAAGTTGTTGGGCGGGGTGAGGGTGGGGGTGGTTCATGACCACTTGGTGTGATCAACAAACACTTGTGCCCCCCTACCTGCTAACCCCCTCTCCCTCCTTGTTATGTTGTCCTGTCTCACTCCTCCGGTCCCTCTACTTTTCATCCCTTATATGCCACTTCTTTTCTCTCTCCATTATTCTCCTCCTCCTTTATTCCTTCCCTCACTTTGTACCTGCTCTTACTCCCCCTGTTTCAGATCCCTGCGCTTTACATTTGCGTCCCTGCTGCTCCTTGCCTGCAGAACCCCCCCCCCCCCCCCCTTCGCCCCAGCCCCTTTTGCCAGCCCAGATGAGAACCTGAGACTCTGTCGGTGGCTGATGAGGTCTCTCATGGCCGGTTCGCGCCGGATCTTGACGGAGGCTGCGAAGTTGGACCTTTGACGGGGCTGGCCTTTAATATCAGGGAGTTGGGTCGGGGGGGGGGGGGGGGTTGGGGGAGGTAGGAGCTTGCAGCGTTGGGCGTCGGTTAGATTTGATATTAAGACACCCAACACACCCACACCGGCGTCTATTCACATATCCACAACCACATTCCTACTGCCAAATGTTGCAGTAGTTTCCATTGTTGTCCACATGCTCCTTAACTTCATAATGCGATGATAGTGGAACAGAAGGTCTGCATTCCCTCTGCCTTTCGTCTCTCTTCCCACGCCCCTACGTTCCATCCTCCTGTTATTTCCATCATGCTTTTCGAAACCAGCCACCCATCCGTCCATCCACCCACCTTTTCCTCGGTACAAAAGCAAGTAGATTGCTATCAAGGCAATCATCTGTGGTGTCATATCAACAACGCGCCTGGTAGTAACCGGAGAAGGCCGCCGCGTTCTGCATAAAATACATAATCCAGCCCAACAAAGACGCATTCGATGAGGCGACTAGAAAAAGTTTGTAGCTGTCCTCCTCCATGCAAGGTTCACATTGGACACTAATCCACCCCAAGCCACCAACATGAACCTATGCTCATATCATGCCAGACTGACTTCTACATATCTCTAACGGCCTGAGCATGGTCTGATATTCATTCTGTTAATGATATTATCACGACTTTTCTATATAGTTGCCCGAAATTACTTGCCTATTAGCCGCTACTATGGAAAGAATAATATATACTCTATGCCCAACCTATAGCTAGCGATACGGCAATCTTAGAGCCTTGGATGAGATCCCATTTTGGACAATGGTGATGTACATAGATCTTGGTCTATTTTTATTGCCTGCTTCGATACACATTGCCGCGCTTGTGTGTTACTGCGCTTGATACCTCGAATGCATTTAGGAATAAAACCAAGCGAGATCCTTCCAATCAAAGCTGAAAAGCGTTTCAATATGGCAACCTAAAGATTGCTGGTCATATTGATATTTTGTTTGTTAACATAAGCTTAATCCAAAGAAATTCACTACATGTATCTATCATATCCAGATAGATAATATTTGAAATTAAGATTAAAATCCCCACTGGAATTCATTGAGATATATATGTGTATTGCTATGGGTAATATGCTCTGAGGATCCCTACAAACCAACAGGTGTGGTCGGATGCATGTACTTTTACTATATCCATTTAGGGTCGAGCTCAGGATGGCCACTAGATACCCGATTGAGAAGCCCAAGGAGGACATCATTAGAAGTAGGGTGTGCAGGACACAGCTAAATGTTTGGTATCGCGAGCAGCTAGCAGAAATACGAGCAGAGGCTAATATGTGCGGCGACGGTAAATGACGTCTGGCCGGGTGTGGCATTGTATCGGCGACTCGCCCTGTTTGATCCTGTTCCTTTCTGCAACCAGGTGTCCTACAATCGCAGGCAGTGGTCAGGCGTGTGCTTCATGTAAAGTGGAAGGGTACAAGAAAGATGACGAGCGTGGTTTAGGCCCAATTGGTTAAGGTCAGGAGCATATATAAACTCTGCGGCCGCATAAATTGTAATGATAGCGCCACATTTCATGCCAATCCCGAACCAGGATTATATTTTTAAAAAATGATTATTTTGTAACTTTTATTTTGACTGGCGGATAAAGTAGACGCAAACTGGCACCATTGATTTGGTTAATTATTATTTGGGCATTTGTTTGCATAGTTTGATAGACATGACTGCTTAGACCAACTTTAACTGAATAGGCTAACACCTTGGTCTCAGGTAGCGGTGTTTTGTATATTTGATGCTGGTTCTTCCTACATAGACATAGTAGACACGTTCACTGGGCTGGTTACATGGTTGACGTGCTGGCTGGGGCTGACAGGCACACATAGTGGTGGTGCGCTAGACGGGTTGACGATGTTTGACCTCTCTTTTAAAGCAGGTGTATTCAATTTTACACGACCCATTAACATGAGCCAGCACACTCACGCAATCAAATAACCAGGGTTACAGCCATGCCTTGAGCAGTCCGCAGTCTCCCACTTGTCTTCTACATGAAAAAACATGAATCAGCTACTTACCAGGCAGAATATCTCTCCGGATATAAGTCTTTTTCTCTAAGGACTAATTTTCTCACCGCCTTTAAGCCGTGAGAAAACAGTGGTGGTTCTGTTGATACGCGATTTGCCACGAGGCTCCACACGCTTGAAGCCAAAGACAATAAATCTCACTGATGTTATGACAGGGGGCTCTTATCGTTTTGGACATGTCCAAATCCCTTATTGCTCATAATTACATATCTGTGGCTGAATGTCTTATGAATGCTGCTACCCGCCACAGTATAAATAATATTTGGGTCCACAGTGACGTAGTGAATCGGCTATGAAGCGGTGACTTAAAATAGCTTTTCCCCTCAATTTTAAGTATACAATAATAATTAAAAAAAAATGTAGTAACTTAGTCCGCAGGGATGCCATTCTCGGCTTTTGGTACCATCGGTAACTCCGGTGTTAGGACGTATTTAATATGGTACAAAAGACCTCGAACGGCCATCCTACGGGCTCAGTAACTACGTTTTCTCTTATTATCCACTTCAAATGTTTCTCACCCTTGCTTGGCGGCCTTTACCACGACTGTTCACCGGATTTCTGGCACTTATTTTTATAGCAAAATCTGTCAGCCAAATTGACCACCAACCATTATCTTACGTTAATTCTTCCTTCTACATGAGCATATCTCATAGCGCATCGTCAGACGTTATCTTCTGGCGTACGCCGCTATCTCTGGGCATACACCGCCATCTGTTGGCGTACGCCGCCAGTCGGTATGATGTGCGGGGTTCTTGCCGGCCTATACATCACGTGGTGACCCGGCGTAAGGTGATTTTGGGGCGGCGTGGGCAAATGACACGGCTGGTTAATAGCACGCGACGTGTGTTCACGGCACGGGGCCGTCCTCAAGGCGGGCACAAAGTGAGGGGTCGCCGCTCCCCGATTGCCTTAAGTAGATAACACACTCGTCGACCAATTACTCCACCAGATCACTTTACCGATGGGCAAGTACAATTTACTAGGACCTCTGCGGATTTTGAGAAGCGTGTTTTTACACCTTTGGTTTTGAGTGGTCGGGGCTGATGCACGTTGCCCTGTGAGGTGATCGTCACACGCCGGTTCTCTATCAGCCTGCTCTCCTGTACAGTGATCTTCCATGTTGATATTCTCATATACCCTGATAGCTCTAAAGGACAGAAATTAAGCTTTGCTTTTTATCAGAGATGTCAGTTTTCCATTTTTCCGTGGAAATCCACTTTTTTATTTTCAGTAGATGTAATTCCTTTTCCTTGTGTCAAACAGAAATAATACTGATTTAGCCTCATCAACGCTAATGAAACAGTAGTTTGAACCTCCCCACAAACCATCAGCCCCATACCATGGCCTACAAGGATGTATCATCCAAGTTTTCCCAATATATCTGAGGCAAAAAAATCCACGTGAAAATATTTCCACTTTTTCCCCTGACCCCAACTGACATCCCTGTTTTATACAAAAGATGGTAAGACTGCAGGATAACCTTCCCAGGGGAGTATATCTTAACTGCAGAAGCCAGTGCAATACTTGAAAGCCCCTACACTACCCCTACCCGTCTTACACCGCAATAAATTCTGACTCAAAATTATGTTTTTAAGGCACCCTCCAATACTTAACCACCAACACTTTGGTAAAGGGAGATAGGTAAAGGATTACCAATTTAAAGTAAGGAAGGAAGGACGTCATTCTGTGCTTGCTGCCAAGCCACATAGGAATTGATGGAAATGGAGAGGTCGACAGAGCAGCAAAGATGTTGACTCCTGTACAAAAGTACAAAAGTGAAAAACTTTGATGTTCCTATATATTCTAAGAGTCCCCTGAGACGTTAAACTACAATCAAAGAAAGCCCCTGTGACACAGTACGTACGCTCCCCAATCCTCCTTATGTCGATATATCAATATATTCCTCGTTTTGCTATTAGCATAGGGTCATTTAGTATTTTAACGAGCTAGTTCTAGTCAAGATGGAATAGTTCTTTGATTTGGCTCAGGAATAAAGTTTGTGTTAGTGAAAATCGTCGGTGTCGTCTATTTATCTGAGCGTAATGGAGTTACTCTTTTTTTTCTAACCTTTAGATTCATTGATTTGTGTGTGTGTGTGTGTGTTAAATCGCGATTGAAAACACGTCACTAGAAAGCTGTTACGCAAAGCCAATGCGTCTCATACCATATCTAAAAGAATTCTCAGTTCGGTGAAATTGTAGGGGTGATATTTCTACCTAGATTCATCTCATAGATCTCCACCCTGGTTGTGTAAAAGCAGTGAGAAAAGCTGAACCATGAGAATGACTGGATAGGACATGTAATGGTTGCCTGTGATATCACATATTACTTGTCTCATCTATCGTTGTTGAGCGTACAAACCACGTTGCCGATGTTGATTGTGACAGAATGGGGTGTCTGGGGCTAGAGGCTTAAGAGGCAGTAATTAAATGAACTAATTGCTGGTTGTTGTGGTATTTGTTGTAGTATATTGGCTCAGGATGTACCCTCCTGCTCCGTTAGCCATCTCTGGGCTGAGAGGAATGGCTGACATGCTAGTAACTTTTCACCTTGATCTGGAATGGTCTCTATGTAGGACAGTTCGCATTGTGATTTCTTTTTTTATTATTAGCGGAGTCTCTCACCATGGTAGGTTTTTCAGACACAAGGGTTTGAAGCAGATTCTAACTAGCACAGTCGTGTGTTACATCGAGGCAAGTGAGAAATTAAGTAAATGGTAAATATGATAATACAATAGGTGAGGATGAAATGAGTGTTTGTGGGATGGGGGGGGGGGGGGGGCGGGTTGTCCACCCTCTTAGTTTTGCCAACTTCGAACAATCTACCTCTGAATTTAGAATACAGTCAGTCAAGTTGTTTTTTTCACAAAAGGCACGAACAGTAGAGGTCACAGGACTGAGCCCTGGGGCACCCCAAAGGAAACAGCTGACTTATTAGAATGCATTTCATTTACGAACACAAACTGTTGTTGGTCGAAAAGGTAGCTTTTTATCCAGGAGTCTAGGTTGGCTGGCATATGTAAAAGGGATCGAGTTTTGATAGTAGTAATTTGTAATGAATGATGTCAAAGGCTTTTCCAAGATCAACAAACCAACAAGCTGTGTTCTTTCCTTCACTTCTATATTGGTATCTGTTTACTTCTTATACTCCTATTGGGTCTGAAGCCAAAATGTTTGTCATTAAGAATGTTTTTATTTTGGAGATGTTGGTGTGCACTCTTTTTTTTCGAGTATTTTGCTGGGGATACTCAGGAGTGATGTTGGATGCCAGTCGTCTATTTGTTTGGGGTCTCCTGGTTTTGGGATCAGTACCACTTTAGCTACCTTCCATTTCTATGGAAAAGTGAGTCCTGAGAGAAGTATCCATTAACTCTTTCAGTCCTAGCAATGCCTGGAGGCATTCCCATGCAGGGGACGAGGAATGCCTCCAGGCATTGTTTAAAAATATATTTATGTTTATGTGTCATCATCACAAACGTTATGTTTTATGAGAAATAATGAAAAGATTTAAACCATTTTTTCACAATAAATGAAGAATACTATGTTCATCATTATACTCTGTGGGCATTCGATAAGTAACTATAGTAACTTGTATCTAAAGGTGACTAAGTTACACCCATACGACAAACAGACGCTATTGCGGTGATAGTCCTTTCCCTTGGGGTTTATAGCGGTATTACGCCTTGTCCTACAGTGCACGCACTTCCCACTCAGGCTCGGACAAAAAGAGTTAATAAAGTAATCTGGGGCAATAGAACCCTCAAAGCTAGTACCAGGTTGGTGGCATTGAAAGTATAGACACCACTGGATTTGCAGGAAGCAGTTGCAGATAGTCCTCTTAGCACCGCAGATTCCTTCACATTAGATTGTACCGTTGTGGGGCATTATTAGATGTTAATGAGAACTGCTCTTAAGATAAGTGCATGAAGATCATACATTTCTCAGTGAAGTACCTTATCTCTTGTATTATTGTTGTAGGACTATTTTCTGTGAATCAGCCTCGGATACCCGGTAACCACAAACATTTAAGACTAGAGGTACTTATTAATTAACTTGAATTAAACTGAACCAATCCATTAAGTGATGAGTAATGGTGTACATAGTTCGATAAGAATTCAAATACAAATTACCTCCAACAATAAACATCCATGATATTTCTGCACTCCAGGTTTGCTCCTTTCTATTCACGGAATATTCACATCGCCCCAATAATCCTGTTCCAACAAACACACTCATCGTCTATCGTTTCATCGCACCTCTTATTCACCAATCTGATCATTACACTTCCATTGCATTATTTCTTCAACATTCCATTGTCCAAATCAGTCCTGTATTTGAGTCATATTTTATTTCACAAATCCTTTTCACTTATTGTCCAATCTGATGTAGATCCTTTCTCTGTTTACACAGTGTTTTAGAGTTCTGGTATGTTCAATCCATGTACTCTCCCTATGGGAGTCAGGTCCTCGAATGTCAGTTTTCTAGGCACTCCCAGAGTAAACTGAGATTCACGCAGTCACTGTATCACAAGGCGACCTCACTCCAGGTAGACTGAGGCCACTGGCGCCTACTGAGCAGCCTAATCACTGCGAAGCAGCGAATATCGCTCACCTATACCTCATTCAGATCTTATCTTATTACTCACTGCCACTCAGCGTGGGCAGCACCGAGGTATATAACTCCATCAGAGCACCACGTGATCAACTGCTGTGGTACATATACCTTTCTACCACCACGATATCATATCATCGTCTCTTACTTCATTCATACTTTTATAAGTTATTGAACCACGCACATATTAGCTAATACATTTTGATTATGAATACCTAAGTGGTCTTTGTACGAGCACATAGTGCAAGATCAAAATTTGGCATGATTAGATTATCGTTTTCGTTTAAGTCAGGGCACATTACATCAACGGTTCTATGATCAAGTTGTACTTTGTGCCTTTGATTATTACATTGAATACCCTTTGAGATGTCTGATGTTTTATTTATATAAAATGAATAATAGTGGTAACCAGGCCCCTTAGCATCAGCGTCATACCTCTATAATACAGAATATGTACATGTTATGCATATGGCTAGTGCCCCTATTTAAAAACCGGACAGAAATAGACCACAAATTACCTTTGCATAGATATCTTATTTCAGGGAATTTCTGGAGTAGTTGTATCAATATCCTAGGGCAGGAAACTTAGTGCCTTAGGCTCTTTAGACCTGCAATTCCCCCTAAGTACTAGGTAAGAACCTCGACTAATCAGCTATTAACATCATATCAAGTTGGAACCAATTCTAACTCATTGGTTATTGGTTCATATTTTAAGTGTTCTTAGGTTTCACCTGGCGGAAAATATCTTGACAGTCTAGCAGCAGTATATTGTCACACCTCGACGAACCTCGACGAACACCATGGTTACCCCTGAAGTCGTTGTTATCACCAACTTTAAAGGGACACTCCAGTGAAAAGTCATTATTCAAAGAATCATGTGTTTCTAGAACGTATTTACCCTCACTTAATGATTCTTGTTGTTGGAGTCGATTTATCCAAAATTCTATTTCGTTTTATAACTATGTATGTCGTATTAATTCATTTAGGTCTCTGAGTCCACCTTTTAACGTTAATACGTCTGTTCTGGGTCGGACGACCTGATGATGTCCTCTGTGAGTCTAAATCAAGGAATCCCTACACATTGTCGGTTTTATGTTTTTATGTTGAAAAGAAAGGTTAGAATATAGTTCGCCGTTAAGACAAAGCTATCTGTGGTTAGTGTAACGACGCAATCTCTTACTCAGAAGTTTTATCATTTCTGCTGCGCTCGTTGGCGTAATAAAGAGACTATTGTCGATTGTCAACCGGTGAGGTCGGGTATATAATATAGTAATATATTCACGTGCGTCTATGGGCGTTGGTAAATTTACAGTAGACATAACTTCGTATGAAGTGGCCAATTCAGCTCTCTTTCCAATATAGTCAGCGAACCTTGATGTCATGATTCCCCTTATCTTCCTTTACAAAATCTTCAACGACCAGTACTCTTATTTACCCATGAAAATACAAGCTCATACAACTAAATAAAATACTCCCCGACCACAAATTGGTAATACTGTATGTATTTTTACAGCAACACCTATGTAACAGTTCCATAGATGAAATGCACATGTCGAGAATCGGTTGGTTGGTGTTCGTGTGAATATGGCATGGTTTACAATATACAAAAAGATGTACCTGTACATGTCCATTACCTAAGGAATGGTTAGGGTGCCGGAAATTTCAGGGGAGCATTTTATACTCACCGTTTTGCTTTACCAAATCTGGTTCAGAGGGGAAATTACTCCAGGTTTATCCGAATGGCTTTGGAACTATGATTATGTTCGAGTGAATTAAGCGTTTATGTTTTGTTACCAGGTATTGATGTAAATATCTTTCCCGCGGGTAGTTCTAGAGTCCATTATACACATGTTTGTCAACCGTCCATTTTTAATACCATCACTTAATAACATAATTCGGCAATTTCCCTGTGTACTGATTTACCTGGTTACTAAACCCTGTGCCTAAATTATATCTTCATGATGTAAATTTACATCAATTTCTTTGTAATGATAAGTTTATGCCGCTATTCCTCGGCAGATGTCAGAGTATAGTAACTAATTACATCTGTATCAGTGTGCAATCATTCCCTAAGCTGTGCCCGCCCCCACGCATCTCCACACTACAAATAGATATCAATTTTACAAAGTAACGGCTGGCCCAGTGGCGGTGTTTAGACCAGTTAGACGAGTGGAACATTTTGAATATAGGCCTTGTGGGTAGGTGTTACTTGGCTGGTCTTGGTTACAGTTGTAGTCTTGCTTACTATGTACAAAGGAGGAGGTCAGGCATAGCACACTCAGTATTGGCTGCCCTGCCAACAACGTACGGCGCTCTTGTGAAGATGAAACTAGTCTCCAGGGAGAGGTGACGGTGAGATTTCACCCTCCAACCGCCACCCCTTCCTTTAACAAAGCCATGCGAACGGACAGGGTGATAATATTCCCTTGCTGTCCATGAAGCGACGTTGTTGAATAACAAGCAGAGCAGAGTGGTTTTCTGTTAAACCATTTTCAGATACCATAGTAAGCCCCCACCCTGGCACAACAGCTAATTTCGTTGATGATTGTGTCTTAAAGTTATCTTCAATTAATTTTAGTATAATTCCATAGTATTTTCAACTTATGAATACTTAGTATAATGATTGTTATTGGAATGATGATTTGAGGTCAAATGTACCTCAGGTAGATATGTATATTTATATGCTCTGAGAGCTTTACCTCTACGTATAGTAATATACCCCATAGAGAATTCCACAAAGTGTAATGATCCTTGTGTAATTTTAAATTGTGCAGATTACCCTGTGGGCTACGCTCCAATATTGGTTGCGATCACGCTGTATGTCCACTATCTGCCCTCTTCGTTGACCTGCTTTTAGCGTATTGCATAAACCCCTGACTACTATCGCCGACTAGTGATAAATGTCGAGAGCTACACATACAGCTTAATGAATGATGGGCTATTACCTTCACTACGAACAGAAATAGTGGGAAGTGGGCTTTTCTGTACGAAACAAGAATTATTGGCTATCCAACAAGACCAAGGGCTGTTTAGTGGAGCATGGAGTGATGACAGCTGAACAGGTGGCTGCATTAGTTGGCTGGATCCACAAGCGCTGCACTGACAAAGATGCATGACGGGTTCCTTCATGATAGTACTCGTCACGGATGCTGTATACTTATTACAAATAGGCCTCAAACATAGTTGAGAATGACAAATTAGTCCAAAGTATATGAATAAATGGTATACGCAGTTAAACTGACAGTGTATTGGTGATATATATATGTGTCCCTTTTCATGTGTAAGTATATGTAAACCTACTGCATTGAAATAGTCGACCTTAATACCTCTTGGTTTTACGTACTTCACTTTGCTTTTGAGCTGCCTGATTACTTTTGATACACCAGACTAACTCTTTCCATTCGGACCGGCCATTTTATCTAGAAAAATAAACAAAAGAAAACAAATAAAGATCCAGACAACAACCTAGACGCTGCTTTACTCGGTAGAAGTCAGCTATCCGGATCGCTGGGCAGTTTGTAGGCGGTTTTGTTCCTTGCTCTAGTGGTCGACTAAATCTCGTCGTATTGGTCTTATTGATCAGGGGCTTGTGTCCCGGAGGTAGAGGCCCGCCTGGCCGCCCCCTGCAGATCTGGCCGTCAGTGTGGGGCCGGCCAGCTCCTGTAGGGCGCTATGGACGTCTGCGAGGTGGACTGGGGTGGGGGTGGAAGGCAGGTAGAAGTTATGTAACTGATCACATGGGCAGAATCCCGTCGCGGCGCTCTTTTATGGTAGAGGGGGAGGGGGAGGGGGTTGTGGAGCGCCTAGGGGGAGGGGGAGGGACTTGGAAGGGAAGTATGGGAGGGGAGTGGGGCTAACTACCTGAAGCAGGCACCATCCATGCGTAGCTCTATTATACCACACGGTACCTGAAGTTGGTGGTAGCACTAGCGCAACACCGCCACCACCGCCACCGGCGCCGCCACCAGTAGTGGCTATAGGTTAGAGGATCGAGCTCTACTCATTCATTCCTCTCTCAGGCCAGGTACGCCCCTCTCCTTCCGCCGTCTTCTCCCCGTTCGACGACCCGGCCGGTCGCTCTCTCCGTTCTTCTCCTCTCCTCCCTCCAGGCACTAAAACTAAAGCTATGACAGAGGTAGGTGACTCCTCCCATCTAGGTGAGACAGGAGGAGGTGTGGTGGTGTTGTTGTTGTTGACCATGTACCGTTGTCGGGCCGTCTCTCGTCAACACGTGTGCATTGAAGATCGGATCTCAACCACTCACTTCACTCTACCGCCGATGCGCGGCGAATATTTGCCGGACACTGTTTACACACCAGACGACATCAGACACCTTGAGTGAACGATTCTGTTTACTGGACTAACACTATCATCGGGTGCTCTTTTTGTACATAGGCAGCGTTATCGTTGATAACCTGATGGTAGATCCCTGATAGGTTGTATAGCATAGGGGACGCGGCGTTCCGTTACACTTGGTCACGCACTGTTTGCTTCGCCGAGTCTCCGAAGACAGCTTATTGTGTGCCATGTAGGTCATCTCTCCTAGTAGAAAAATCAATTTCCCTGCATGTACAAAGTTTTAATTTAGCGTTAAAACGAAGCGAGAATAAAAAGATGAAATATGTTGGGGTGGGGGGCATATTACAGCAAGTCACACTGATCTGGTATCATGTTTGATATGGCACAACGGGAAGTGGCTTCTCTGGATCGTAAAATAAGATTTTTATTTCCTTTTTCTGTTTTTACATGCCAGTTATGGACTGAATACTTCGTTCATCTGCTATATAGCTAGACCTTCAAATTTCCATCCACCTCTTAAGGATATTCAAATGTATGTTCTAAATATCATAGAGTTGAGTCACGTTTGTTCCCGTCGAAGCAGGACGTAGAGGTATATGGTGAGAGGTGATTTGGTATACTTGTACATGTAGTTGCACTTTGAGACATTGAAAAGACGTTAATTCAAGGAGTTGTCGTTAGGTAGGCATATGGCCGCCTGCCGCGGGCCGACCATACCGTGCCAACTAAGTAGCATTAGTCTTACCTGTGCCGCAGGTGGGGCCACGTCCCAGTAGTGGTCCCCGTCCACATGTATTACAACAACACGGCCTAACACGCCTCCAATATTAGTCTTGGTATCAAATGACTTGTCTTGTTTTTCGCTGCCCATGTTCTTTATTTATATATATGAAATATTGTACTATTTCAAGAGCAGAAAGTCTTGTCTTGTCCTCGTATTAATATTTTGACATTGCATAACTAAAATAAAGGTAAATGTCGAATTAACATCTTACACACTGGAGTGTCCAATAGCGTGGTTTCCTCTCTCTCCAGTAGTTATCAAATTTGAATAGTTTGCATGAGGGGGGTGTTGCTGGGACATGTTTCCTGCTGTATAGAGCTTGTCAAAGCACCATCGCTGGCAGATGAGAATAGTTTAGGACTCTGTTGTGTTTGAACGGGGCCTAGCGCAGAGCCCCTTCCCCACCACTGCCCAGACAGCGCTTTTGGTTCACCATAGGACCACCAAACCTAGAATATACTAAAAACCTGTACCAACAGTGAATTTAGTTGTATGTGTCTCCCCACAAAACTAACCCCGTGAAGGATATAATGCCGCTATCATTTGTGGTTTTCCGTTCCTAATGTATTAAACCTGAGGCTGGTGCCATATGCTCTCATGATTTAAGTTGTCGTGTCTTACTCTAACGTAAAAGTTGTACCCGTTCCCGTCCGTTGCATTTGATTGCCCATTGCATTTTGTGGATTTCCCAAGATAAAGGACTAAGACAAGTTGTTAATTGTGACACCATGGTTGCAATATCAGTCAAGAAGTCAAAGTTTCATCCCCATGGAAACTGATACATGAGTGAGGACGTCTTGGTAATCGGGTGTTGTGATCTTGAAATTAGTGTTCTGAAAATAAAGACTTCCCAGATAGTAAATGCTGTATCTAATTTAACCACATGTTTGGATCAACTGCACTCCGCGGATGTATGTGGGTTTTTAAAAAAAAAAAAAATTAAAATTTTTATATATATATATATATATATATATATATATATATATATATATATATATATATACATATACATATACATATACATATACATATACATATACATATACATATACATATACATATACATATACATATACATATACATATACATATACATATACATATACATATACATATATATATATATATATAGAGCTTTATTTCCATTTGAACATTACATGTGACTTCCATTTACACACATTGATGTGGTTATAATTCCTTTGGGAGAAGCTCTTGGTTTTTTTGTTTTTTTTTCTCTTTTTAAACACTTAAAACAGTAATATTTCAATGTAGCCTTAATTTCCATACAAAATACAGACTTATTGGCTTCTTTTGTTATCCCTAATACAAATGGTACTGTGAATTTCAACATTAAAAGGAAAAGCAATCTTATTCAAGGAGAGGAAAAGACAATACAATACAGTAGCTACAATACAATACAATACAATACAGGACAAACAGGGGAACTGGAAGATGTATGTGTTATTAAGCAATATGTTGGATATCTACTAGGATTTTTAGATCAGCGTAAAGGCGAGCTCGAACCGTACTTCATATCACCAACCAACTTCATGAACTTTGTTGCATACCATCATAGATTCAAACCAAGAGGCCAGTGTCTGGTGTTGCTCTGATGTTATATTATTAAAATAATGTATATCCAAAAAGATTACAAGATGAATGATATAGCTTGTACTCATGCTGATTTCTCTTTATTTTCAGGTAAGAGTCTTACTCCTGTTTCCCGTTACTTGGTGAGAGCAGACTGGTATGTATTACGTCCGGTACACCCTTAGAAGACATTAGGAAGAGAGAAACGTGATTGGTCATTACGCGATATGTGATGTATTATAGTACTTAATAGTTGTTCAAGCCAAATCACACATCGGTTGAAGTAAAAGAAAAATCATTATTATATTCTTTCTTAATAGCAGCTACATAACGCATTACACATATCACTGAACATAGGGCATGTTCATACGCAATGTAAGAGTAAAAGCGAGTGGATGACTGACTCTAACTTAGGAGCATGGTCCACGTAGGGTATCAGAGCCCATGGGTCGAGCCTGCAGGCAGGGATGAGTAGTACATGTATCGGCGGGAGGGGAGAGGAGGACCACGTGTTTAATGTGAGTGGTAGACCGCGTCGATATTGAAGTGTCTTTATCATGCTGGTTTATTAATGGGTCGCACATGTTACCACTTGTAGCCCACCACTTGACGTACGTGTGCTATATGACTCGTATCGTTATGGATTTCCTTGAAGGGAGGTTTTGACATTGGTCTGCCCCCACACCTGCCTAGTTTGTGTGGTCTGTTCAGTGGTCGATCTGGTATGGTGAGGTCAGCTGTTGGCCCGTGCTCAAAGACTTGTCAGTCCTTGAGGTTCGTTATGTTCCTCTTGAAATTTTCTCCCAAGCTTACCGTTATCTCTTGAGAGGTGGGTGAATTTTCGAGGAATACCACAATAGTAAACCCTTCTATTCAACTCGTCTGATAAAGGCAAATTCCCGTATGTCTCACTTCGTATCTATCTCCTTATGTGAATCAAGACAGGTGACACTTTTATTGTGCTACTCGTCCACTTCTCCTTTTCTGACATTTACCGAGCGTTGCGTTTTCCTTTCATGCAACTGATGACCTCACGGCAGAAATGGCAGTGGCGCCCCCTGTCGTGGCTTTCTAGGAGCACCTCTTAATGGTCTCAAGAGCAGCTCAGGCGGACTACGTATAACCCTTGACCTTTGACCGGGTGTGCGTCCCCCTGTGTCCCCAAGCCCGGTCACGTGGCTGGCGACGCGACCTTGACCTGTGAGGAAGGTCGTCCTCGCCCCTCATCAGCAATGGCCACACCCTCTGCGTATAGCGCTGTCCGGCCTGCCATGTTTAATTAGGGTAGGGATCCAAAAAAGGGTTGGCGAGATCTGGAGGGCGACTCGTGATCACCGAGTCTCACGATGTGGTAGACGTGATGTGACTGGAAACAAAGCAGCGTCTCTTCACCCGGCGTTCTCTGACTGGTACCAGTTCTGCCTCGTTGTCCCTCTCTGCATCCATTCGTTCTGCCGTACCTTCTTCTTTGCTGCATCTTTATCTTAGGTTCCTTTCTTTGCCGTGCCTCTACCAGCTTGACCTTCTATTTTTTTTATCCGCAATCCCTACCTGCCACCTGATACCTGTTACTCATCGTTTTTTATCTGGATACCATGTACTGACCATCGAAACTCTTGGTCAATTGATTAAGGGTAAATGTCTTCTGTGAGCATGATATCTCTCTCAGGTAGAAGTGTAAGTGTCAGGTCCTTTATAATAGATCTTGCTAAAGCCAGAACGTATCTTTCCGGTAAACTAGTGAGTTGATTTGGTAATTTACATCTTACTCCCATTTTCACAGATCGTATCAGTAGTTTTACCTCCATCCTTCGCCATATAATAGATGCCCAGATATCTGCATTCTCTCCGTGTTTCATTCTGTGTCTGTCATTCTCACATAACCACCCGCCTATATGGTTCAGTTCTGCTCGTACAAGGGCCCCTGAGTTTCTCGCCCTTCTAGTACCCCCCCCCCCCCCCCCTCCCTTCCTACCTGTGGTAACTCGACCTGCCTGTTAGTGGGGACCCGGAGTGTGCCGGTGTGCGGCCTTATCCTCCTGCAGACAGGTGGGTCGTGATTGTATTGTTCCTTCCTCCGACCAAGAGCTCGCCGGACTCCATCCTGCATTTATCTGGTCACCTCTGCTACATTCCGTATTGCCTAGGGTTGATACTCTATCCAGCATGGGATTCAATTTTGAATATGTATGTATATATGCTTAGGAAATCTGATATTTGAATACATGTACACTCGTACACTCTGAGTTATTACGCCATTTTAATCCATCTTTTATATATTCTTGTTCAATGTACTTCCAGCTGTGTTATGAGCTTATTGTTGTTCTACAATTGAGCCATTGTTCTCATCTGTTGTATGCCCAATGTACCATTTCCTATAAGGTGGTGCTATGATTTAGTTGTAAGCATTCTTAGAATGTGCTTAGGGTATAAATGGAATCCATTCTTGCATTATAGAAATCTCTACAAAAACTTATTCCGAATAAACCCTATCAGCTTCTCCTCCACTCAATTATATTGTAATTGACAGGAATTGCATTGCCACTGTATTTCATACTTCCCGTTACAGAGATCTGGACTGAAAAATACCGAAGCATATCAAATTTGTTATAATACATCAGTACAGGCTACCTTTAATTCAGATTCAGACAATCTATTTTGTCCCACAAAGATGTGCTTTCCTTTTTTACTACCTTTTTTTTCATTGAAAAACACTGCATCCACTATGAAATTAACAAACGATTAAAAATATCACCATGTACCACTTCATTGGTAAACTTGCGACCAAAATTTCCCGATGTAGGTCATTGTGGCGCCATCTGCTGGAAGTACAACTTGGGTCTTCATTCCAAACGAAATTAGCCATTGTTCAGCGGAGTGTTCTACCAAACACACCCGCCACGCTTGTAATACTTTCTACCCAGTAGAAGTGTGCTGGGTTACTCGTATATCGTCAAGGAATTCTGAAACGGGAAGGATATTTCAGATTATGTTGAACGGGTTGTGACCAAAGCTGGCGCCTTGAAGTCACACTCCTCATGTACCATGAAACACGATAGGGGCCGTCCATGAAGTGCGTACGCAAACTTTCTGAAAAAGAATTACCACCCACCCCTCTCCCTCTACGCGATAGATCAAAGAAAGGATGCACACAAAATTTTCTAAAAATATTACCCCCATCCCATCTTTGATCATCTTGGTCATGGCTGTCACATCTGTTTCAAAAATTGTTACTGATATCTTTCTCCCGAAGAACATGACGTCTTCTGTCGGCCTAAATAATATTATAATTTTCCTAATAGAGGTGAACTATAAAACAATAATACGGGGATTTACTGCCCTATCGACTGTATAAGGGGCTGAGTTGATTGGAGCTGTCATCTCCCTACAAGGGTAGTCAAGCGTCGCAGTGTACTCGTGGCGGGACAGCGATACGATCAGCCCGCGCACGCGCAATTAGGGCGCCGGCGATTGACGCGCGGCGAAAATTGAGATCGCCAAACGTTGATGAATGGCAAGGAAGCCTTCTGCAAGCAAAGCGTTGCAAGCTTAGCCATGAATATTCACCGCCTAAATCGTTAAATGTGACGCAATCCATGAATAGAAAATGCCTCCGACGAGATAAGAACTGAACGGAGGAGGCACGGTGGGTTCCAACATGATCTTTTTTGTCTTTGTCGTCAGCGGCAGTATTAATTGGATCGAACCGGTTTCCAAATGGCCGTTGAAAGGCTTGGGGTGCCTTGGCCATTGTACTGGTTGGTCGCCGGTGAGATTTTCCCGATGGCATTATTTGTTTCTTGGGTAATCTAATTGGTGACTTAAAAGAGCTAATTGGCCCGTCGTTCTTAGAGTTGTGACGGTTGGTGGTCGACTGGTCTGGAACCAACCTCACCTTTAATCTTTCTAGACTTGATATGGTAGGAATCCCCACTGTGTTTATACTCAAAAGAGAATAATATAGAAGATTGCGTTTGTACTGTAAGGCATGCATTTGGAATTTAGCAGTTCTGTTGAGAACAACCAGAATAGCACTGATGAATTTGGAGGGGTGGCGGGGGTCTGGATTATAAATGCTTTTCCATGAACTTATGTTTTACAAGACTACAAGTACATACCATGGATTTCGGAATGGAAAGTGGTCATTTATGGTGACAGGTTTGCACAAGTTAGTTCAGTCTGCATTTGTACACTTCGACCTGTTAGAATAAACATGAATTACAGCAGGGGGAATTACCAACAAGTGTTGCGCGGACGGGCTAGTACACGTATGAGAACACTGTAGTATGTTTTAAGGAAACAATACTTTGTATAGTGCACTGGGTTTGTACTCTGTACAAATGCGGTCACAACGTTCCATGGCTAGTCGCTCTGGCAGCAGACAGCATGTTGAGCAGGGAGGAGCTGGACTATTGACTGGACTGACCCCGTCAATAGCAACACGTGTACGCGTGAGGAAATATTTGTGGGCAAGGGTTACCTAAGGGACTTCAGGTATGGTCCGAGTAGGCACTGGTGGCCCGACTAAACAACTTCATTGGAGCCCACAGGTAAGCCCATTGAGACACTGGGTCTGCCTTGTGTCTGGACTGACGCTGGCCACGTGGTGGTCCCCGGGGCTCAGAAAGTGATGACGTCATCACGCGTCAGACGCCCGTTGCGTTTTGGCATGGACGTCCTAAATGATGTATCCCCAGTGTTGTAGTAATTAGAACAAAATGATAAATTATACCAGTTGAATTACGTAATACGTGTTTATTGCTGAAATAGACCTAGAAATAGTCAAGTTGGCTTTCATATTAAAATGTAAACCACTTGAAACCTCTAAAGAAACTTATATATATACCTCTATACATTCACAATTTGTTCAGGAAAATGTCTCAAGCCTTCTTCACAAAAAATCTCATAGAGGTCTGAAATCGATCCTACTTATCTGTTGAGAGAGTTGCAAAAGAAGCGGAGATCAAAGGGCATGTCATTGACCGACATTTAAAAGATGAGAAGAGTGCATGTATATAGCTGTTGTACACAGAGATGGCAGCTTGACATTTTCCATATGTGTATAGCATATGAAGAACCTCTGTGTCAGGATCATGTGATGACCAACGGCAGTTCTAGTCTAAATTTTTCAGGTGAAAAAGCAGTACAACTGCATGAGATACCTTTGTTAAAAATTGGCGTTTTATTCAGAAACCGATGTTTCGTCCATTACATAGACTTTATCGAGGTTCTTATTTATATTATGAATAGATGAACAAAACGAGGCCAGAAAAGGTTCTGAGCACAGACGGTGTCACCTTGAAAAAGAAATCGAGTCTAAATAGAAACAGACAGAAATATATGCTACGAAAGACTAGAATTACTGTATGAGATAAGTGAACTACATGTACGGGGCTTTGTATGGCAACAGTACATGGCTATAAGTTTACATATAGCATGAATGCATAACTAAGGTTCATAAGGTAGGACCGCCACAATGTATGAATAGAATTTAGCACAATATAGACTTTGCCAAGTACATTTCAGGCGTACGGAAATTATGAGTACATGTATTAGATATAAAACCAAAATTTACAATCATATTATAATCAGCCAAGGGAACAGACGTCGCCTCGTCTTTTGATATATATATATAAACAACCCAACGGTCGAGGATAGCAATACCTATGTACAATTCATCGTCGTGGGATGCAATTGTTCCTCTCATATCTGTTCCTTACATATATCAGTTGTTAATATTATTCATCAATACATATATGAGGACATCATTTGCTTCTGTACTGACAGGCCAACTTGTATTGTAAGAAGCAAAGAAATTTCAGCAGCAACAAATTGAAACAGAACCTCTGAATTGACTGCATCATATTCACATCAGTACTGTTGGGGCGGCCTCTACTTCTATAGTTTGCGCTTTGGTGTAGATGTTGACTCGTCATTAGTTGTTGACACAACGTCATCGTCTCTTACGTCTTCCCTGGGACTGGGATTTGTATCAGGGCATGGTCCGCTGTCCACCACTTGCGAAGAGTTATAGTGAATCAGTCGTGTGTGCGAGAGGAGTGGGCTTTTGCCAGTGCATACGTCACATGATAGGCTGGATTCATGGATATCATTGGCCAGATTATCGGTCAATAAGTGCGACAGGCTCTATCTAAATCTCCCGCCTCCATTAGACTGCACCGAATCTAAATTTGTCTTATCGAGTTGAATGACTTACAGAAACATGGCATTTGCTAGAATTTAAGACAGACCGGATGCAGGAGAATTATATCCACTTCGAGAGGCTCGTGTACCTGTACCTGTATATAAGGATAGGTCAGATTGCCCTGTTGTTGGGCGTACAGACGGGCTCGCTGAAAGTGGAGCAGTGCAGTGCATGTGTGACATTAGCATGACGCAGAAAGCCGTATCCCTGCTATGCGGGTCAGCTGGTCCTGCGTACAGTGAGTTCAACACGGTTATTATCTAACATTGAGATAAAGCCGTCCCACATAAAAGCGTGTCACACCAGAGAGACCAGACTATTCTAATCTCCTTGGTCACACCCAATCACCTTTACTCCCACAAAGGACGCCGTCCACTCGCGCGATCGCTAGTTGGACGCGGAGCTGGAATTAAATGTTCAAATAACCCAGTGGTATCATGCTAATGGGCCCATGCCGCGGCCGATGGCAGATTTATTGATGTAGTTGAGCTGTTGGTTCTTCCTGGGAAGGCAACTGCCTTTGCCATTGCGCTGTATTACCAAGGGGCGCAGTCAAGAATCTAACCGGATTGTGTTTTCATTCACACATAAGATTATTAATTTGCCCCAAAGAGAATCATCAAGTTTTACAATTTGTCAAACCACCGGTTTTTGACGATTTCCTCTTCAAATGCACACCAAGTAAGCTGTGTTGACAAGATTGTACACTTTATGGACGGGGCACAGTGTTTTTGTAGCAGATATGTATGCCTGGAAGCGGGCATTTCTCATGTCGTGTACTTTCCTGCTCTCAAGCCAAATATGTTGAGAAGCAGCAAGCTGAGAATATCTAGCGAGACATTTACGGTTTGATTTCTGTATGATTGTTATTCCAGAACGTCTTATACTGGGATGACGACAACATCAAAATACCTGTTCATACCAATGTATTTTTTACAATGTAAAAATACATTGGTATGAACAGTTATTTTGAAATGAGTGACCATTTTTTAATGTAGAATACACTGCTAATTCCATGTAGAGTGAAAGTTACTGCTGCAGTGTGAAGAACAATTCCTGAATAGCGTCATTTGTAGACGTTATTCACGCATGTATATAACGGTGGATACAGACACAAAAAGTCGCGTCTCGCATTGTGACGTTTTCTCGCTTTCCCAGTGCTGAGAGTAGCTGAGTGTGGGAGTGCCTCGATGCATCCTACCCTCCCATGTACCATCCCTGTCCCTGCCCGCCAACTCCCCTGTGAGATCATGCTAATGAGGGGAAAGTTTCGGAGAAGGGCATGACAGGGAAAAAGACACCTGTGACGCCTGGGCATGAATGGCGGGGACAGGGTCGCTAGTCTACACCCTACCCTTTCCCGAGAGAGGAGACAATAGGCTCCCCTCCCCCGGCACATTTCCACCCCTACACCCTCCACCGCTAGAACCCCATCCCACATTCCCCAGCGGCGACATTCAAATTCCCGCTTGATGCGCGAATTGGCGGCACTACAGCTCGCCTTGGGAAGCTTTGCTGGCTGTCCGCTCCCGGGGCTGTACTGTAGCGAGGAATATACCCGGTGTGGAGTGGAAATAATTCCCATTTAGTGGAGAGAAGGAAGCAAATGACGATGTTAATAGGGGAAAACACAAGGTGGAAGGGGTAATGAAACACGAGTTAGGAAGGGGAAAGCTTCAAAGAGGCAGTGACGGGCACGATTGGCTCCTCGCTAACGACCTTTTGTTTCAGCAAATTGGATTCATTTGAACACTGGCAGGGCGAACACTCTGACTCATATACAGCTATACACTTGTTGTGGTGAGGCTATGTGTGTGTGTATGTGTGTTGGGAGGGGGGGGGGGGGGGAGAACTAGATCAATAAACGTAAAGACAGAAGGAAAATCAGCAGTTTAAAAACGGAAAGCAACTCTAGATCTTACCACGAATATACCATCGTGCGGGAGTGGGATTTTAAGAGTGTGTCCTGGTGTGCCGCGCTCCCTGCCATGGTGCACATCGTGGTGTGCCCCGTTTATAAATAAAAGTTCTCAAGTCGGCAGGTAGGCTGTTTGGTAGGCTAAGCCGCTTCCCCTCTGAACCCATTCTCTTTGCCTTACCCACACCACGGACCACTGCTACCTGCCCAGCCCCCTGCACCCCACTCCGACACACAAACCAAAAGCATCTCTTGAGAGCGCCCCCAACGGTGAGCACGGCTGAATGGCTGAGTGTTTTGCCAGGGGAAGTCCGTGTTTAATCGTGGCATACCTGGCTGTGGCGTTTAACCTTACCGCTGCCCGCCCCGACGTAAAGTAATATTTGGTAAACTCTGCTGGCGATGTGACCTGCAAGCAAAATGGCTGCTCGAGTTGGAAGGGCAAGTGGGAGGTTTGGTGGCCACAGTGACACGCCACTAAAAGAATGGCCGTATCTGTCGTGATTCATCGACATTTAGTCTGTGAACAAAATGCCGCTTTTACTAGAAGAGAAAAACATTGGTCAATGACTTTTACACTTAGAGGAGGCAAATCTTGTTGTGCACACCTATAGAAGTTTGATGCCTCCTATGTGGTTCTAAACTGGCCCAACTTATTTTACTCATGGATATATATATATAAATATGCCCCCTCCCAACCTTCAATGCCGGGTAAAGTCGCTGTGTAAATGTGACCAGGTTTAAAGGTGGGCGCTTGGCAAGTCGCGGCATGCCGACCCAAGGAAAACACGCTTAGTATGCCGCTCAGCATATTTGCACACCGGGCCCCAGGTAGAAAAGGTTGGCGGGTTTTACTCGTCGCCGGAGTTCCATCTCGACATGAATATAGCCACACCCGCCGTTATTATGAAGGTAAGTCCTCCTTTCTTGTCCTGCCATATGCTGGCTATCTTTGCTGCTCCGGCGGCATTGATGGGATCCAAGCCCCGGCCAGCTGGGACGGGGTGAGGGGCGGGTCCAGAACTGGACTGTCCGGACTCTCTCCTCTCTTTTAGATGGGTGAAAAAGCAACCTCTGTGCTCAGAAACCTTGTGGGGAAGCCAAGTGTGTGCTTCGATGGGCGTGGAGTGGTGGCCCTGTACATGACAGGGCTGCAGTCGGACTGGGGTTGGAGCAGGAGGAGTGTGTTGGTAAAGGTTTGAGGCGAGTCCGCTCCTTCTGTTAGCTCAACGAGTGTAGAGCTTTGGAGGTTGTATGAAGGAGAGGGAGGGAGCTTTGGAGGAGGGGGCGCACAGGTGGTCAACAGGTGGTCGCACATTTCCCTCCACCGGCCAGATGACGGGTCGGGGCCTTAGCCCGCAGCAGGCCGACCTCCAGGCGGGCCTTGGCAACACGTTACTATGTACGAGTAGTATGGAAAATGGCAGTGAGAGGGCGCAGGGCGTGTTTTATGTGGTCCCAGAAGACGGATTTCAGTTGGTGGTGCCACTGAAAGCACCCTCTTCTCTCACCTATCGTTCCTCTGTTTCTCCCAAAATACAAAGCCAGTGTGAACAGTTTGGTAGAACACTAGAGAGTGAAAGAAAGGGAGGAAGACAAGTGAGGGAGATCGGACATTGAGTGGGACTGAAGGGTTGACCTAAGCTGAAGGGGAGGTGTACGTTAATAGGAATCGATATAAGAAATTAAATGAAGATGGCCTCATAACGGGAGAGATATGATCCTCCTTTTCCCGCTCCGTTACTTGTCGCCGGCGGTGTGCCGTGCGAAAGGCCGCGAGCGACTCACCAGCGGTACCGATCGCTTTGTTGTGAGCGCCTTGCAAGTATGGTTGCGCTGCTCACACAACTCCCACCTCCTCGTCCATTGTGTAAGCCTCCCTGTACCGCTTGGAGTTTGCTCCTCCTACTCCTCCCTCCCCCACCCCACCCCCTCCCAACTTCCCCGTTCGCCCGTCTCCCCTGGAGGACGCCCGTGTCGTGCCGTGTCGCCGGAGCAGCATCCGGCGGAGGAGGAAAGAGGGGCGGAGGAGGCCTGGAGGGGAGAAGCAGTAGCGGCAGCATTGAGCTGTTAGTGAGCTGCTCGTGGCCGGGCGGCGGGCGTTCCGGTACCTGTAGTTTGTTGCGGCTGTGAGGGACCAAATAGATAAGCGTCCCGACTCGTCGTCACACGCGCGTCCCACCAACGACAGGGCCTCCTCCTGCTCCTCTCTCTGCGTGCCTCTGAGGCGTCTGTGTGAGCCCGCCACACCCGCCGCCGCCACCGCCGCTACCAAGCCCACGTCTCCTCCGCCTCCACGTCTCCTGTTGCTTCTGCTCCTCCTTCTGCTCCTCCATCTCCTCCACCACCACCAGCTTACCGGGGTCCATCACCGGCGTCGTCCAGCTGACCGAGTGAGCACACCTGCACTGCACGCTCGCTCCTTCAGCGGCCACCCCCTTGTAGTAACTGCCGCACGACACAGGTGACTGTCTTCTTCCTGCCCGCCCGCCGGCCGACGTAATTAGAGTACCCCGCGTGCCCTCATCAGCCCACCTGGATTCACCGCATCCGCCCGCGTTGCCGCCCGCACACGACCCACTCATGCAGGTAGGTTTAAGACACCCCCCGGCCAAGCAGGCGTTATCATCCCCTCCCGTACCGCCCACAATGGCTCTCTTTCCTCTCTTCCTTTCCTTCCTCGGACATTCGTCCGTGCCGTCTGTTTCTCACGTCCATACCAACTTTTCCCCGTCTCTACCCCAACCCCCACACACTTCAGGCATGCCATTCACCTACTAACCGCAGCCGATGAATTCACTCCGTCCGTGGAGATTGAGGTTGAATAATTCCTTCAGTCTGTGGAGATTGAGGTTGAATAATTCCCTCAGTCTGTGGAGATTGAGGTTGAATAGGTGGAACGTGCGGGTAGCTCATGACAGGAGCCCGTCAGGCCGTCCACCGACGTCCACCTGGCTGAAGTAGGAAGATGTGACCACGCTAACCTGTTGAGTCTTTCCCATGCACCTTTAATCGCGACGCATCTCATTGGAATATGCTCCTTCCACAGAGATACATAAGAATTTCTACATATACTTATGCAAAAGTTGGTAGGGCTAGGTTTGAGTGGATGCTGATAGGTGATTATGACGTCGCGTCTTAGTGATAAGAGAGAATGCTAACCAACGATCCAGCAACCTTCGCATGACGCAAGAGCTGGAGGAGGGGAGGCGTTAAGCTCCCGTCAGCGGACCGTAGATCGTCGGCGGATGCGTCGCGAAGTCGTGAATATGAGGGATGACGTCACCTCCTCCGTTTTGGGTTTTCTCACCTGCAGCGCACACGTTCCCAGCCAACAGGTGTGTCGTCATGACCCACCCTTACCTGCCGACTGCACATGCCCACCTGACAACGCCGATGACACTCAGTATGAGGTGTGCGGAAGAGTGACGTGAGGTTCAGCCATGAGCTCGCCGTCTTTTCCTCATCTAGCTTCAGGTGATTGGCACGGTTGTTTTGCCTTTGCTATCATAAAGGTTGCATCCAATGATATGGCTTCATTAGAGTGCCTGTCCTCGCTACTGCTATAGTCTTTGGATACTATTTTGGTCAAGTTTCTTACATTTTTAGCGGTCGCTTATATCGGCTATCAGCGATGGGGCGTTCCCAGTAGTGATAGTCATATTGGAGATTAGTTGTAGGTGTCGCACATGTCGGTTTATAGAGAACTCCACTTTACCTTTACATAGAATTGACCACCAGTGGTAGATTTACTGCTTTATCAAAGGCCAATCCTTCTCATACCATGTCTATGTGGTGTGGGAAGTAAAAGAACTCTCACCTCGGTAAATTTGTAGGGGTGGGATTTCTACCTAAATTCATTACATAGATTCGATCACCACCCTTATGGTGTAAAAGAACCTTGAGAAAGTCTGGTGAGAACATGCAATGGTTAACTGGACGTTAAATCGAATCAACCAACCAACGTAGAATTGACAATCCCATTCGATACTCAAGTCAGGTAAGTAATATCATTTCATTTAGAATAAGGAAAAAGGCATTTCTATAAGGCCGATAAAAACAACTGCGATGGAAATTAAAATCGGAAACTGGCGGGTTGGATAAAATTGCCCAAAGGTCAGGCCCACTGAGAATGAGATGTATCCCCCAGCACATTTTCTTTTCCTCTCGGCGCAATTAAAAACAACAGGCGGTCGTGTCCACTTACATGTTCACATGCCGTCCCAACAGTTTCACCATGCAGCTCTCTGCAGTCCGGGGCAGCTCTGAGCAGCTCGCCCGTGGCCGATTCGTATCACTTTTGAAAGAATAGGCCTGATTTTTGATGAAACTTCATGAACGCGGGGTATGACTAGAGATGATACTGCCCACCTATTTGTTCCATTTTCAAACGTTCGGTTTGAAAAGATAAGCTGCCGGCTCAATCTTTCCAATGCCAATAGGTCGTGAACGCATTTTTGGTGCAGCCAGTAAGGAATTCATAGGTAGCTGTTCAATCCGCCCTCCACCATTAGAATCCATGTACCAACCGCAGCCCATGCGAGTATACATGTACATTTAAACTTTGTTAGCCGTGCTACATTTGATATGATAGGTGATGTTTTGGAAGGGATTACCTCGGAGTTAAAAACACACCCGAGAGACATTTCAGAGTCCTATCCAATAGGGAATGTATAACGATTTTACCTTTATGTACACTTTCCGGAGTGATGTGATCACGTACCTTGGAAAAAAAGGTCAAAGAAAAGAGGGATGGACCAAAAAAGTAACGAGGCATGAAACAATCAGATCAGACGGATCCGGAAATGGACTCGTGTGGGGAGGTCGGGGAAGTGTGTGTGTGTGTGTGGGGGGGGGGGGGGGGGGGGGGGCTGCGGCTGGCAGTCATGGTGGTAGGCCTGACTCAATGATTAGGTAGGAGCTTTAATGCAGGGGTCGTTGGCGGAAGTGTCAGGCGACGATAGCAGAGGGCAGCAAGTCCAGATGAAGTGTTCCCCCGAGGGAGATGTGGGTAGTTGGGTGGGACGTAGGAATGGGCGGGGTTTGGTTTGGGGATCAATGCTCCACAGTGTGCTTTGGTATGTGGGTTTAAAACGAAATCGGGTTAGTTTACGTGGCAGACTGACTGCAGACTGCGAGGAGCTGTGGTCAGTGTTTTGGTTCGTGCTGACCGTTTGCTGACAGGGCAGTACATGGGCGGTGGAGGTGGAAGGACGTGTGACTTCTTCATCTGTGTCTAATGCCCATCACCTGGGATGGGATCGGTCCTCACGCCACGGTTTGTGACGCCTGTTACCGGTTATTTCTGGCACACTGCGTGACTACCGTTACGATGTAACTTAACATATGTTACAGTGTGTAGCGTCTGTTACCCTTTTCATGTTGTCTACTAGAAGCTTGCTCGTTAGATCTGTAACCTTCAAAGGTGTGCATCACTAGGTATTATGGTGGGAATATATATATATATATATTTTTATTTTTATTTTTATTTTTATTGACGATCTGCCATAATGAAGTCACATAGAAGTACAAATACAAGACAAGACACAGTACAACAAAGTGCACAACACATTTCAATTACAACGAAACCACTTACACATCCACTAAGAATAATTGATCTTATGACCCAGCTAATATAATATCGTTGACAGTATTTTTTTAACTTTCATTTTAGTATTGTCTCCTTGGTAAGAGTTGTATTTCCGTTGGTGAACGGTCTCAGTACACTTTGCCCTGAGTTAAAGGTGACTGTCAGAACTTTTCAATTCTTACCCTAGGTAGTTTTACACCATGATACTCTATGTAATAACAAAAGCCCTTGTTCTATGTATTCTGTAATGATTCAGTATCGAACAACTGTCAAAGACACGTGTGACATCACAGGTTTTATGTATTATGTACATAGTATTATGGAGTCAGGGCGTAAGTGTCGAACCTCTCATGTGTACCGTATATGACAATGGTCACAGTACACAAAATCTGTATTAATACATGTATTCATATACTTCCATTATAGAATATTATCTTCATGGTGTATGAATATTGTGATGGTGTATGAATACCGTTACAGGGCATGATGGGCGTCCGGCTGTATGCCTATAGTCACCTTCACAGGTTATGCATTTCATCATAGTATGTGAATATCGTCACAGGGTATGAATGATACCCAGTGACGGACCTCGTGGTCTATCTGAGTGTTCTCTCTCCTCTGTTGGCAGGGTCACATGTCCCTCATTTGGCGAACGACCGCCTTGACCTACCAGTGAGGTGGGCGAATGAAAACCGGGTCTCATCGGCCCAGCTGCCATGAAATATGTATCGTAGCAGTGAGCGGGTTTATTGCTCGCTCGTCTCACCCCAAATTGGTGGCGATCGGGTCGTGGCAATCGATGACAGTGATTGATGCCTATGATGTACCTATAGGCCCCTGCCTATCCAGTTGATATAGTATAATATTGAAATATAGAGTCTTCGGGGTGGCACAGGATCTCCATCGGGATATTAGTCATTACCCTCTTAGGTGATCTTTGAACATTACGATTGGATCTGCAATTAATGTGTTATTTGAAATTAACCATACACATAAAAAAGACTACCGAATGGTATATTACAAATTTGGGGTTGGGTTGTTCCCGACCGACCTCGTTACGAAAAGGGCATCTTGGATGCTAATAACTGAGTGCAGCTGTGTCGGGTGGAAAGAAGTTGGCAGGAGAAATATCAAAAATGGCATGCCAACACAACTGTACACCAATGGAAGGATTAAGTACACACGGTGGTAGATAAGTGTAACTTCGTCACATGCGCCATGTTAAACATTTCTCCATGTTTATTTAGCCCCACTTTAAGAAATGGGCCGAATAAAAATAGATGTGATCTGGGCATGGTTCCTGTTTCACTGCTGATGAGGCTGTACTTAGTCAGCGTCCTGGGTGGGGGCGTCACTTGTTGCAAGAGATGCTCGTCGCCAACTCTGAAAACGGCGCCAGGGGTCATAGCCTGAGTGATGGCAGCCAATAAAGTTCAGGGAGAACGAGTGCATGGTGGCCACTGAAGGGGACTGGGAGGTGGAGGGGGCTGGAGACGAGAAAGAGGGATGACTGTCTTATTGTGTGACTCTGTGTGACGGCAGTTCTCACAGGTTAAAGTTAAAGATAGCATATTATTCCACGTCAAAGCTGACACTGGCGTTTGGCGGTTTTTTTGTCGCGTGGATAGAAGAAATAAAATAGAAAACGTTTGTGTTAACTCGACAGCTTTGATATAATGGATCGGCTTCTGTCAGCCGATCAGAGATACCCTGTCACTTGAGAAGATTCAACATGGATGTTACGTACATGAGACATTCTACGAGATACAAAATGCAGCTTTAGTTGAGGCCTACGGGCGACCAGCACAGCTGGCCGAGTGTGGGTCCCCAAGATGAATTTACGAGAGGGCGGTAAGAACTGATAGAACCATTGACAACGGCAATTAGCAGAACCATAAATCGTAACCACCCATTAGACCTGCCGCCCTGCTTGCCTTGTGGGCCATCGGGTGGGCGCCTGAGGCTCCATGATGCCGGCGGCCGGACGCATCGTCTGGACGAGCAGAATGAGTTGCTCGCTGATAAATTCACGAGCAAAACGGCCAGTAATGTACACGAGAAGTGGGCTCGCGGGTGAAGTAGGTCAGTACAGGGACAGAAAGAAAACGTTGCCGCCCGTCCTGTACTCATTGGTGTTCTTTCACCAGTAATGGGGACGAATACACCTTAATATCTTAAATCCAATGAGGTATCTGGGTTTAGAGTGTCCCATCAACCCCATTTTAAAAACAGGGCAGCAGACGTATTAGCTACGTTGATCCAGTCTAAGCAGCACCATAAAGGCACGAGCAAGTGGGTACTTTATGGACCATAGATACGTCATTACTGGGATGTAGATCCTCAAAAGAAGTAGCTACATGTATATATACAGGTAACTGCTGGAAGTAATGCGTTGAACAGACACCCAAATAGCATATACAAATGTACCCAACACTGTTCTATAGTGCCATTCACCATGGATAAGTAGCGCACCCCCCCCCCCCCCCCTTTATACTAAACAATAAGGTACATGTATTTATATAGAACGTCCTGACCATGCTGTACAAGTCACAGAACGAGATGCTAATTTACGGTATGTACGGACCGAGGCGTTTACGCCGAGTTACGTACAAACGGTAAATTAGCATCGAGTTGGACGTTATATATTTACTATATACCCGAATTTAAAAAAAAAATCATTTTTCTTAACAACCAAAATTTTAATAAATGTGTATGGCTAGGTGGTCCGTATCTATAGACCAGTGGTCCGTACAGTATTTTTACGTCATATGCAAAAACGGTGCGTATTTACAGTATATACAGTATGGGTATATAGTAAATATCTAATCCGACTGTTAACATTCATATTGACATCGAGGTATATGAAATATTTACAAATGATATCATCCAAACATGACTACATGTGTATTTCTAATCTCTGATTCCTGGTTCGTTGGTGGGTGCTTCCCTGTAGCACCGTGGCAGCTGTAAGTTATCCTTAAAGGATAGCAGGTCTTTTGTAGGATGGTGGCCTGCTGGGGCCTTTCGACTGTGACTGCACGCACAACGACGCATCCCGACTCCCTCCCAGCCTGCGCACTCCAAAACCATGGCCGTCGTAGCGGACAGCATTACCATTACCTGGGCAAGTTAATCTGAGATCAAGCCGCTTCCCATCTCCCCAGGGACCGGCTGCATAAATCCCCTGTTGATTTATACATCTCTTAGTCTTGCGCTGAGAGCTGCTCGGCGAGCTGCTCTGCGGGACCGGGCCGATCACAGCGGACCCCGGATCAAAGATCCGCGCCCTGTTATTTATGCATGAGCGCGCCGCGCGTCCTAATGGTGCGCCCGCAACTTTTTGAAATGATTTCTGTGGCGGGGTTAGAGAGGATTAGAAGAGTTGTAACCAGATTTGACTTGTTTCACGCAGTTTGCCTGTGCCCTCAGGGCCCGCTATAAGAAGCTCTGTGTGTGTTGTGTGTGTTAGGATGAGCGAGTTGTCTCGTAAAGTACATGTACTGAAAATGTGGCGGGTACAAATACCAACGGCAAAGGGGAGAGGCGATGGACGAGGGAAGGTTGTGGGAGCTGAGGGTACAGCTCTACCTTCCCATATCTCATAACCCGTTCATCACACATGGACATCATAGATCTTGTATCCAGCTGTACTCGGGGCACTTTATGAGCTGCATGTCACGCCCTCTATCGCGGGGTACGCCCATTGCATCCTATAATCGGGTGTCAGAATGTGTTCCTCCCGCGATGTGTACATGATAGACGTGCCATTTTGTCATGAGTCCCTGGCTCGGAGATGTTCGTGGATGCTTTGCGTGGAGGTTTGGTGAAAGTGGGCTACTCATCATGAGGGGCTACAAGTGGACACCTGTTGCCAATACGACTTCAATTGATGGTTTCTCTTTCAAAGAATCTACATTTCTAAGAGTCAATTGTCAAAGCTCAGGCATTTTCCATAAACGCGCATTACAGACCTTGCTTGCTACAGCCGTAATTCAGCACACTTTGCACAGTGTGAAACTTATGCACGGGTTTAGTTCATCTGTCTGCCACTTGGAGCGCGGCAGAGCGCGGCGCGGACCGGCGCGGCGGCGACACACGGCGGTACCAACGCGTATATACCCGCTGGCGGCACACAGCCGTCAAAGCGTGAGTTCTGAGTGCCCCGCGCGTGCCTGTGAGATCGGGATGTGGGGGAGGGTGGGTCATGGGTCACCACGCCAAGGCACGCCGTCAACAGCGCGTGACGTCTCCACACGCCCCCCATCACACACACACGCACACCGCACAATATTGACGCAGGCTGGTTGTATTATTGAACAGTATGGGGCGGAGAGAGGGCAGCTTAATGCTGGTGAGATCGTGTTGTGCGACTACTGCAGCGACCCGTAGTGGATGAATACCGCATCAGCCCACAGGGAGGGTGGTCAGGTTGATGGATATGGATAGTGTGAGTGGGTGGGTTTGGAGGAGGGGGGGGGGGGGTACTAGGACACACCTGTGCTCACCACCACCCGTGGCCGCCCTGCATCTCACCCGGGCCTCACCCGTGTCCAGTCCCTCAGGGCAGACTCAGTGGTTGGGTGACGACTGGGGTGGAGGCGGGAGGGGGGGAGGGGGGGGGGGGGGTTGTGATGGATGGTGGGTGGGCGTGTGGCCAGGCAGGCAGGCAGCTGGGGCGGCCATCTACCTGTACATAGCGCCACCAGGCAAGGTGGTCAGATAGTGCCCGTTCCGCTAGAGAGGTATTCCCGATTCCACACTCATTGTTCACTCTTCAGCGTAAGAAAGGGGTCTTATGCAACGTGCACATTGATTGCATATGTATTCGACAGTATTTGCTTGTTGGATACTGTTTGCTGCTATAGATTATTGATTGGGGACGAATTGGGTTACTTGTTTCCGGTATGGTGACTGCTGCGGGCTGTTTGCCGTGGCATGTCCTATCAGATCGGACCTGCTCAGTGTTGCGTGCTCCATCAGGGTGGCTGCTGACTCCTGCATGCCCTGTAACCTCAGAGCGACTCGCTATGGCGTAACCTCTCATCTAGGACGTGCTCAATATGGCATGTTCGACCGGTTCCCCTATGCCTGCCCTAACATGCTCTTACTGCAAGTCTCCCGTCATACCTGCTCGCGCCTCAGTACAACAGTGGCCTGCTTCAACACCAAGGGCAGCTCACTAGGGCACAACAAATGTTTCAAAATTACAATGTGACCTTTGCGGTATGCACTGCTGACCTGATCCGGTTGTTGTTGTACATGTTGATTAGGTTCTGAAACTTCATGTCTTATCATGTTACATTAGACCAAGCTGTGCATGGCGGAAATAAAGACTCGGGGCGAGAACGAAGAACTCGAGGTGGCACCACTAGTTGGAAGTGTGCTGAGAATCAGGGGAACTATTTCATATCTTGAAGAGACGAGATACTATTAAGCTCTAGAATAATCAAGGAGTCTTTCCCGATAACATGTAATACTCAAGTCCTTCGTGATACATAGCCTGATATGTATACATGTCCTGTTGGCGGGCTTCCATAGGAGATTGAGAAGTCATCTCCTAATTTACCAAAAGTCATCTAACATATTGTTAAAAAAAACACCATGTCGTTAACGGGTCATAAGTCACCACAATTTACAATTGAATGAACGAGAGACTCTGCTAGAAAAATAATAGGGCGGCCGATGGATAAACAAATGAATTCGCTTGTTATTGGCAGTGTGTATTGGTTGGGAAGCTAGAATGCTCTGTCATGTCTATAAACAGTGTACCATGTCATGCCTCTGCCTCGAGCGGCAGAGTGGCTCATACATTGTGGCCTGGTGCTTCCCGCATGGACATACGGGCTCGCTCTAACGACCAACTAATGACATTAACACCATTACACATCCAATGCATGACGTCCGAGTACCCTTAGACAAAAAATGACCAAAACAACATAAATAGATAAAACGGCCCCAGAAGAGCCAAGGGTCCTCCCATTACGCCAAGTAATTTCCGACGATTGCTTTCAGGTTTGTGCCATAGCTAAATTGATATTGTTCATTTGGCTGGTCCCATCGGGTGGTCATTACCAGGCCGTGGTCCCCCACTGGAGTGGTGTCATGGGGTGGTCCGTGCCGCGTGTCTGTGTTGGTGAGTGGTGGGTGGAGCCGCGTTCATATTGCACTGTTTGTCCTCGGCACCCACGCACCAGCTCGTTAGGGGAGGGAATGGGTGAAACTGGGGGGATGCGGTCATTATTCATGAAGGGCGTCGCCTGGATCGTGGATGCTGATGTGCTCGGGTCACCATGTCCATTTCAACGACAGATCTCACGGGATATAGAAACAACCTCCACAAACATACTTACTCCTGTCTCTTCCACTCCTACACATACACCTTCTCCGCATTCTCCATATGCAAAACATTAATGTAGTAAACACAACCACCCCATATCTTAGCTCTACGTACAAGGTATAAATATCGACAGTGTCAACCTGCAAGTTTCGCTTGTCAGGTCAGCAATCAGGACGAGTGAGGATGCTGCAGCGAGCCATCAGCCAGCCTGATGCCCGAATCGACCATGCAGGGTATCGTCACTGCTTAAAGGTTCACCAGTTGGTGGGTTGCGGTTGTTGGGTCGGCCATGGGGACGGTCAGGTGATAGACTATGTGCGCTGGTCGCATGCACTCCGTGTCCATGTTTGCTAAACAAATTGTGGCGCTTGTTGGGAGGTCAGCAGGCGGTTGGGTGGGAGGGGTGGGATTAAAGTGGGTGAGAGTGGAAAGTAAAAAGTGGACGGTCATTGAGTGGATCGGGGGTGGGGGGTAATATACCTGGGGACAAAGGAGGGGCAAACCACACGGTGGCAATAGTAATTTAGATGAACATGTTCGCATGAAACGTAGTCTTCCTCGAATGAGTGCGTTTGAACATCAAGGAGGTAAAATTTACATTGTAGTTAATTTTGTGACAAGGTCAGTGGAGGCTAGGTTTTAGGGGACTTTAGTTCGGAAGAGGTTGTTGTCAGCATTTGCCATGGGTAGGATGAAGGGAGTTTAAAGTAATAGTCTATATCAGAAGTAAAAACAGCTGCAGTATACTTGTATTACCGAGTAAATATGTGAATTAAATAGCACTAGCTTCTATTTTGAGCAGAAGTAAAATGCATTCAGGAAGGGTTTGTGTCGATGGTTCCGGTAATATTATCCAAAGAGTAATTTTAGGAACCTGGTCAATGCGCTTGAGCAAGGTGAAGGTTCAAGTGACTCTATGGAAGGGGCGGACGGAGGTCGAGGCTGTAGTAGATTTTCTGTGAGGGTCGGTCAGCCGCCGACCTGGAGGAGGACCGTGTCTGTGCGCGACGCCATTACCGCGCGGCTGCCGGCCGCACCAAACGCACACAAAGTCAGCCAATAGGCCGACGCCAGCACCGTGCCCAGCCAAGCCCTGCTTCAATATTTATGTCATATTTGTCGTGGATACCATGACTGCAGTAGACCTGGACCCATTGACGCGCCAGTAAAGTGATGCTTGTGTGCGGTGGGGTGGGAGGGAGGTGGTTAGGTCCATATATGCAGCAATAAAGTGTCATTGAAACCAGTCTGAATTTAACATTCAATCCACCGACTAATACACTGTCGCTGGTTTATAAATGCGGTTATAAATATTAACATGTAGGTGGTGGTGGTGGTGGTGGGGGTGCGTATGTGCCGCTTGGCGTCTGATAATAGCAAGCCTGGGACCAACACAAAAGCCTCGTCATGCATGACTTGCTGACGCAAATAACCTCTCTGTAATAAAAATAAAACAAGTGGCATGAATCAGCATTGTGCTCGCGCTGAGATATATGTAGGGGACACCAGTGTGGCCTTCAGTGGATCGGTGTCCGGAGTTCTCTACAATGTGAACGCATTTAAATTCGTGGGCCGTTGTCAACTACGCCTGCCCGAGTTAAAAGAGCGGTGTTGTTGTTATTGTTGTCGTGAAACCTCCATCATAGGATGGCTCGTAGAGAATAGTGTCCTGTGAGTGGTGCCGGGACGCTTGGTGGGGCTGTGCGTTGGGGGATGAGTCACCATGACAACAATAATTGTCATCCACCGTGATAAATAATGGATATGAGGACTGGGCCGGGGTAGCGCCATGACCTGGCCCGGCTTGTGCCACGTATGTCATCTACAGAAAGAGTAGGGTGGGCCTACTTTGGATCTCTGCTACCATTGCCCAAACTATCGCGACCCCATGGTACCGTGCCCTGACCCCCTCCGCCACCCCTCCCTCGCTCTGGCCCCCCATTAGTCCCCAAACGTCCCTATATCCTAGTTCGATACAGACAGTCATTACCGTTGCCATTGTATCTTTTCATGTTGCATCACAGTATGTGTTTTTGGCCATTAACATATATACTAGTGTTTTGTGTATTACGTGATGGTAGTCGGTCTTAATGCTGGTTGTCACAATTACCTCCCATAATAGTCTCCTGTCATCTTCTCAGTGTCGGTGCAGACTAACTGTACATTGCTATTGGAAGTAATTTTCTATTATATTTTTTGTAAGTTTTTATTTTTTGTATTACAGTTGATATTCTGAGAGAATGACTTGGCTGCGGTCCATTCGAATCCCCAGTCCTATTTACCATTACCATACATACGCGACTCAAGCCGCACATGTACGAAGCTGGTCCTGTACAGCTGTTGGGAGAAAATAGTTCACATGGTGCTGTACTGCTGCCGCTGCTGCAGCACTGTTGGTGGTCTTACCATGGAGAACGGGTATTCCGGGATGATGTGTTTAGATTTGAAAGAAAAAAGAAAGATGCAGAGGTGCCCCGTTTCAATTTCCTCTTTCCAAACCAGCACTCTCAGTGCAACATGGTGTCAGCAAAAATAACCACATGTAGTGATGAGTGCTTAGGGGAACTGGAAGCCAGTCTAACATTTCATATAGAGTTAGTTGCCCTTCGACGTTTCGTATACACTCTGTTATTCTTTGGCATTTCATATTGATTGGGATATTCTAGGATATCTTGCAGAGTATCGCATTCCCTTACGGGCTATTTCATGTCTTAGATGGATGCAGATAACCTGGTCATTTACCGTGACTTCAGTATTAACGCGCTCCCGGTTTAGTCTGAGTATTCAAAAAGTACCATGGGGCCGCTCTCAGTTCGGTGGCGGGACAGTTTTAAATCCATATTTATGTGCTACCTGTTGAAAAGCCTTGGCCCTGGATCCACCGGCCCGATGCATTATTACGGCGTGGCCATGCAAAATGGCAGCGCCCATTGGGGACGACAAAGCCGCCATAATGGCTTTGAATCCACTCGCTCTAGATTTTCCAAGCCCGCCGTTGGAAAGAACTTCATTCCAACCGTGTTTAATGGTTTGTTAAATCAATTAGAGCGATTGATTGATTAATTGGTTTGGCATGGTTGATCGATTAAACTGGTCGACAGTGAATGGGCTTCGCGCGGAGTCAGTTAGGAGGATGGCGAGAGAGAAAGAGAAGGGGTGGGGGTGTTGCACTACTAAAGCTGACTGGGCGACGTTAGTGCTGTGAAGGGAGGGCGGTGATAAATGAACTACAAATACACCAGCCTGGATGCCAACAGCAGCAGCACGCGGGCGAAATGACCCCGGTCCAAATGGCGTGTTTTGATCGAGTTATTGTCTCCAAAACTGTAATGAGTGGCGTTAATGATTAATAGCAATGGTATGTACAGCAATTTGGGACGGGTGATAATACAGTGTGCAGGCCTCATTGGAGCGCCGTCCCTACGGACCCATTTCAGTGCGCTGGATGATTGGACGACTGCCACGAAACCGCCGTGTACAATGGGGACACCACTTTATGTAACGTGTAAACTATTGTCACAACTAGCTGACACATTCTTATGTGCCCCCTATCACTCTCCACTTTCAACCCCGCAGCCTTAATATATTTTTTTCAATACACCACCGGGCCTTCTTAATTGATATCATCAAATGATATAGCTAACTGTCTTGCTTTGAAGATGGTTAAATCATGACTGTTTCTATACAAGATTGTAAAGTGTGTTGGAGCATGGAGTTGGGGGTACGCTCAGGTTGTTTTATTTCCCACTTGGAGTAGCGGTTAAAATTTGCCGAGTTTTCATTGCAAAGAAAGGGTATGTAATACATGTGCTAATTGACGCAGGGTCCTCAAAGAGGTACCTGTTGTTCGTAGGGGGCGGGAGGGTGTACCTTGCCTCCCACAGCCGAAAGTCCAGTCCCAACACGATCTATCAGCACTAGGGCAGGAGTCAACAAAAGCCGGCCTCGCAGCCTCAGGTAGAACCTACATTGTATAAGCGCTAGTTTCGACCAAGAACGGTCGAATAGTAGGTTTGGATAGACGGCTGTGTATTTCTCCCCTAACGCGCGATTTGCTATCAGTACCAAGTGTGCAAGATATGAATTCCACCGCTAGACTTATTTGTGTTCATTTTTGAAAGAAACCTATCGACTTCATAATAAATATCATTAATGTATGTTTTATTGTCCATGCTTTGAATCATGAATGAGCTTTATCCAAGTGTGCTAGTCTGTCCAGTATTGAGTTAATCAGGAATATGCCGAACGTGTCTAGACTCACAGGTGAGAGGTCTGCATTGACTGTGTTTGTCTATTCAGTGTTGAGGATCGTAGGTGACAGGATATTCATGTGGTAAAAACTCGGATGGGCTCGTGTATTCATAAAAGCGTATGCGTATTATAGAATGCATTCACAGTATGCGCTGTATATTGGGGGAAGTTATATATCGGACAGATGGTTATACAGAGTGAATAGCAGGTCTTATATCGTGAGCTTTGAGAACTGAATTCAGGGGTCAGGTTTGGATTATTCAGGGTTAAAGTTTGTGGTGGGAAAAGATATATAAGACTTTACGTGATGACTAATATTTCTGACATTTACCATTCACCAATGAACTAGACCTACGTAAAAGGCCATGTGTATTTAGGTGTGGTGTAGTTTACCTGACTCATTGGTTAGAATAGTTGGGTATAACTTTTCTGGAGCGTCGTCTAGATCTAGAATTCAGTCTTTTTCTGGTGTCGCTTAAGCCATACACATACCTACACAGACATGTGGTTACCTTTAGCAAATACGTAACGTAAACACAACCGTCGTGCTTTTGTGAAGTTAGATATAACTTTGTCACCAGTATCAAAGCTGCGAGGCACGAAAACTTTCCACATAATTGAATAGAACATAAAAAAAACCTGTTTAGTTGCTGCCGGTCGCCTTGTGCGACCACACTTACAATACCGATTCGACCCAGTTGCGTCGTGTCGTGGACAACTGTCGTCCATGTATGTAGACCATCTGTTACTAGCAACTAGTTGCGTCTGACCGTATCCTCTTATGACAGTTTGGCCAAGTCTTGATCACATCAGGACTTTATATTTAGAGGTACGGAGTACTCTACCAGCATAAGGGGAGTAAGTTATCTTATTATAGGAAAAAAATACTTTATGGCCCAGTGATTAGGCGCCTAAGGTACAATTACTATTCTTGTGAATAATTAGTGTTAGACGCACATTTCCCCAAAAAAGGGACGACCATGGATAGCAAAAAGAATGGTTCATTTGACATCTACTTGGTTATTATGATTAACTGTGTGGATCGTCACCCAAAAGTCCCCCCCCCCCCCCTACACACACACACATAACGTATATCCCGAGTGCCAGCTGACTTGCTGTGCCCAGAATCAGGTCAACTCGTCATGGACAGCTTCAAATAATTCGTTCGGTGGGGACAGGGAATTTTCCTCAGAACAGAAAAGCAGTAGGTTTTCAGTAGGGGAAAAAAGACAGATTAAGATATAAACTCCAATATAAACAGTCCAGTGTCATGTTTGTTTGCCCATATAGCCTGTTATTTTTTAAAAGGGGAGTTGGTGATCCCGGGGATGTGCGGGTTGGAGATGGGGAGGGTGTGAGCCACTGCCGGCCCTGGAGGTCGAAATGCTGTTGGAGGGCGGCATGACTGCCACCTGAGTGACAGGTGCGCAAAGCTGAATGCGCGTTCCACCAGGTGTCAGCTCTGTCACTGGATCTCAGGTCTCGACACACTCTCCCGGCACAGGCTGCTGTGATCGCTATCTTTCACTAATAGTCCCATCTACTAGGGTGTACATGCATATGGCTGCTGGATGTGTGGCTATATCTGCATACGTGTATACGAGACCTGTCTCTTTTATGTTTTGCTCGCTATGTATGTCTCTTTGTGTCGTTGTATGTAAGTCGGGGTGTGTTTAACTTACTTTGATGTATAACTGTGCGTCCATACACAGGTGTTTCCTTTGTGGCCGTAGGTCAGTGCGTTTGTGCGAGTCTGTCGATCGCCTGATGCGAAAGCAAACTCTGTAGGCACACACTTGGACACAAGCACACAAACAGTCACCAAAAGGGCGCTGTACATACATTCATACATAACGTGCGCGGCCGCCTCCACACCCATGCGCGCTCACTCTTCCCCCACCAGCACTGACCAGTATGCCCCCGCCCCCTCAGACTTTAACGATTATTAATATTAGCAGGCTCTCACGACCTCCTCTCCCTTAAGGCGGCTAACAACGGTAAAAACGAGTCCGTGGTGAACAATAAAAGCCAGCGAGTAGTTTTATTATTATTTCCCTGGCCTAAACACAGAGAACAGTTCCCGTTGGCCTCTTGGGTTTTTCTCACAAGAGCACTTGAGGAGCGGAACGTGGGGCGGCTTTTGGGTGGCCGTCGGTGTCTTGGGGATTAGATTTGCAAAGCCACGGAGCCTATTAAGCAAGGTGTTTAGTTACTCATTAGTGTCTTATAGTGGCATTCATAGAGGTGCTTTTGGCTCGCCCCCCACGCCGAGCAGAAAGTGTTAATGCCGAGGTGAACTCTCAGCCGGCCAGCCATCTCTGGACCCCAAATTGACGCAAGGGCTCGCGGCTTGTTGTCTTTGCCGGATATTAGAGCAACATAAGTTGGAGGCCGGGGCGAGCCCGTTAAGAAATAAAGTAAACAACTCCACGTCGGACTATTAACAGAGAGCGCCGGCGGAAGGCTCGACTGGCCGACAAGGGCGGGTGGCGAGTGGCGACCACTAAAATAGCCTCCAGTCCGGAAAGCATACATACGAGGACCCCTAGCAAGGCCGGGTGGTGTGAGAGAGGGGGACAGCGTGCTAGCGGTTGGAGTGGAGCGGACCAACACTGCCAGAGTCGGGACGCGCTAAGGGAGAGAGGACCGACGCCGCCGTGGAGTGGTCAGACCCGGAGAGAGAGTGTGGGAGGGAACCCGTGAGCGAGCCAGCCAGCCAGCCAGCCAGCCCGCATAGTGCAGCCAGTGCACCACCACTACCACCACTACCACCGCCACCACCACCGCCGCTGCTTTGCCTCCACCACCGACCGCCACGGCTACCTACATAAGGGGCGGCCAGCCATCCTAGGCCTTCACAGACTATGTATATGCAACCAGTGAGCACGCTATCACCCGCCCCTCAGGCCGCCCCGGTACTTCAGCTGCCGCCGCTTGTCCACCCAGCTACGACTTGGACTAGGATGCCATGTGCCATCGCTGTGCCTGAGGTGCCGTTGGATACACTTGGACTCACCCGGAAGGTAGGACTATTCCTTTAAACTCTTAAAAAAAGATTGTCAGTCAGCGGCAGCGGCGGCAGGAGCGGCGGTGGCGGTGGTGGCGGAGGCGGCAGCGACCACCACCGCCACCACTGCTACCACCAGACAGTGTTCTAACCACCACCTCCTCTTGCTGTCCGCCTGTCCGTCCATCCGTTCGTTTGTCAGTCAGGCGTCGATGCCGTCTGGTTTCTCGGGGGGTGGCTGCTGCCGCCGACGCCATCGTCGCGTCATGGGACGTTCACGCCATTACCAGCGGCCCCCCACCACCCGCCGTTCACCTCCCGGTCTGCGCCCGACCCGACCCGGCCCCGTGCGGGGGTCTGAGGGCGGCTATCACACGCCTACCACTGCAGGCAGGCCGGACGATGCTCTGTGGGAGCACTGCGCACAAAATGTCACCACCACTACCAGTGCACCACCAACCCACCCATCTGTCCACCCACTGACGTGCTGCTTTAGAAAAGTGTTTATTTTTGATCATAAGGTTTTGCATAGATCTCTACACTGGGACAGCGATGCACTTGGGATGAGTGTTACGACAGACCTCCCAGACCTTATTATGTAGATGGGATTGTCAGCCAGTCATCCAGGCCATCCGTCAGTCTGTATGTAAAGGATGTGTATCGCGACCATTGTCTATGTTCAGGGGTGGGCGTTGGATGGGTTAAGAAGGGGGTCGTGTGCTGAATAAAGTTGGCTCTGTTCGCGAACCCTCAGGGTTGGTGTAGGTAGGGGGCCGGGTAAGGGTGGTGGTGGTGTTCTTCAGGAAGAGGGAAGGGAGGGGGTGGGGGTGTTTGTACTACTGGGTAGTAGGATAGACGCGAAAGGGGTATCGTCTGGGGTGTCTCAATAAAGAAGCCCCACTTCAAACCGACACGTCTTCCCATCCTGGCATGATATCTCTCCTCCACATTAGTCAATGTGAGAGTATGATCTTCTCAACCTTGTCAGAGTATAGAGAAATAAATCATAGCAGAACAAGATCCAACCATGACAAGTTTACTCGCTGTACCAACATTGTTATCAATAGGCGACTCTGAGTTGCGAAGCCTATGGTGTCGCACGTGTTCAGCCTGGTGTTTTACTGCCACTGTGACCCAGTAGTGGGTTCCTGTCGCCGGCCAATGTTAACAGATTTCCACGTGCCTCAAGGGAAATCCATGAAGGAAAGACGTTACCCGAGGACTACCGGATATACTAAAAGAAATACACATAATTTTAGGCGTGGGCATAAGTGAAGCATATCGTACAGGACTGGGTCGCAGTGAAAAGTCACACTTACAGTATGAGGAGCCATCAAGCGAGGTAGCTTGAAGACGTGTAATAATTGAGGCATGGTCAACTGGGACCTGTCCACAAGACCCTCGTCCATAAGGTCTATTCTACCACTTTAAACGCAAGCCAACGGGCAAGCGCCCCCAATATTAAGTTGTCAAATGGGATCACTGCTGTGAGAGGTTTGAGCCTAAACTCTGCCCCTCCGGGTGCCTTTGTGACCAGAGACGTTGCACCTGGTGGGTGACCAACCTAGTTTGACCCCCACCTCTCCCTCCCACCCCAAGAGCCACTGGCCAGACCACTTGAGGCATTTTCCCCCAAGCAACAAATACACAAAACTTATACAGGGAATCTAGTTGGGTGTTTGCCTGTGTATGTAAAGCACTGAGGGCTATTTTTCATTAGAGCTTTGTTAAAATACAAGGAGAAGTGGAAGTGGGGAAATATATACGATGTGCTTTAATAATTGAGGCTATGCTGATTATCCGTTTCTGAATGAGGTCAGACTGGCAACACCATAAAGGTGTGTATGTGGTTGGTTGGGAAGTGAGGGGGGGGGGGGGGGTTGTTGGTTGTATGGCTGTACAGTTCACAATCGATATGTATTACAATACTGACTACAATGCACATGTATATATGTATGACCTCATTGTGGAAGATGGGGTCCATAGTTGCTATGAGGGGAGTTGAGCAAAGGGGCTTTCCTTCACGTGGACACCTGCCACCAGTGCCTTTAACTGTTGTTCTAACACACACAGTGGGGTTGAGGTGGATTATAGTGTTGACAATTAGGGGTTTCCTACCCTCCTCCACGACACCTGACCACTCCCACCCCACCCGCCCACCCTCCTTCCCTCCCTCCTTACTACCTCCAAGCAGGTCAGAGCTAATTGCAGCCCTGTGTATACATAACCTTACCATGTTGGTTCAGGTGTGTGGAAATTCCTGTTTGGAATGCAATTTATTTATTCAGACCAGTCGTGTTTGCCCAGCTTTGATGCCAGACCAGAACAAGGTGCTGCCCTAGTTTCATTTGCTCCTTCTAAGTGAATTTTATTTGCATAAATATCCCCTTCGTTATAATCTGCGAGATTTGTGACCTCCTGTCAAGCAGCCTTTTTGAATGTTGGCGTTCGTGGAGGTCGCGTCACCTACAGCCTAAAATCAATGGGCAGAACAAAACCCATAGCATCCTCAGGAAGAACAATAATGCCTTATTATGAAGATAACTGTTTTAAATATGTAACAAATTTTAAATGTACACTTGGAATTTATACTATTCAGTTCAGATAAAATGTAAATAGATCTTTACCACGCTTGCAAAAGTCTTTCCTGTTATATCAGACGCATTTATCACAAAATCTGTATGCATGTATCTGCGAACACAGATACAATTAGTACATTTTAAATCCGGGACTGTGAATCTAGTTCAGTAAATGTAGTCATTAATTCGTAAGTACCAATTGTTTTCCAAAAAGTGTTTGTCTAGTACAGTTGTTCGGGAATACCTTATAATAAATACCCCCAATTAAACAGGAAAGTGAGTTAGATCCTCATAACAAGCCGTTCTAACCGTGCCTTACTAATTTGATATTTGAAAGCTATATAGTAGTAACATATTCGGGTTGCAATGTTATTATCGATGATCTAAAGATCTCACAAATCGTAGATAGCTCATTTGAGTATGCTACAAATAGGCGATCGACCAAAAATGTTACCACGCCTTGCCATAGCTTGTTAAAGTATAAGTCTGATGGCTCCGACCATTCTGTAAACAATGCATATTTATTGCAGCAAATCAGTATAGTCAAAAGGTCTCTGACCTCCACGTGATAATCAATAGTATTGAAAAATCAATCAAGAAAACCAGCAAATGAGAGACCACAGCCTAGTTGTAGTTTGATGGTGTTCTGGTGTTAATTTCTTTTGGGCTTTTCTTCTTCGACTTAATCCCTAGAGCTGTTTTCCAATATCCTTGCGGTTGTTTTCTGTAATATACTAGGATGAAACGCTAGAAACAACGGTATGTAAATAGGGATGACCCTGAGAGATATGTTAATGGAGGATTGTAGCGAGGGGGGGGGGGGTTATTGCAGACGGGACATTTCCGGTGGTTGGCGTCGAGGTGGAATAATTGGTGGGCGACACGGGACACAGCTGTGGACTCATCGATTCGTGGCCGAGTGTTTGATCGCGCAGAGATGGTCGCAAACAAACCGATCCAGATGGCCGTCGTAAAATAATGCATTATAGATTAGAGCGCGGGCGCCGGGCAGCGTGCCTGTCGCCCGGTCCGCGCCGCAGCCACAGGTCGTCACTACGTGCAGCGCGTCGATACCTATACGTCGTGTTCGTAGACGATGGCGACAACTAGCGGAGTGAGACCGTACTAAGGGAGGGGAGCGGTTAGTGGCCAGGTGAATGGATACTCGAGCGTCATGCATGGGTGACTCGCTGCTTTATGGTGTATACAGGACTTTGTGGACTGAAGCAGTATTGGCGACAACATACATCGTGACACCTTCCCATTAGTCGCAGGTCACAGGTCACAAAGTGAACCTACTTTTATTTCCTGTCATTGGGTAATGCTGCGAATTGTTTCCACATGAAATATATTGTAGACGAATTCAATGATTGTCCATGATTTATGAGCTCCTAGTTCCCTGAAATGAGACATGCGGGCAGGGGGACAAAGAAAAAAAAACACAAATGAAAACCAAAACGATTACAGTCGGCGTGGTGAAATCGTTTATTCGATGAGAATGGACTATTCAATGGGATAGATAACAATTGCATGTTAATGCAATTTCGGGTTTACTTTGCAAATGTTGCATTAATGTCTTTCTAGTATTATTAAGATATGTCCTAATATTTGACAAGTTCCGAGGAAGGTAACCTGTTCAGGTCGACAACATTAGATCAATTGAATTGCCATATATTTTGATATTCTTAGTTAAGTAGACAGACATGCCAGATTGTGGCAACAGGTCAGACCTCTTCGCACTCTCCCCCCACTCTTACCCCCACGCGCCGGAACAGGACTGATAAACGTGTGACCTAATCAGCTAATGCGATCCACAACTGGCTTGGTAATCAGCCAGTGACACTCAGTGTTCACACACAGGTAAAGCCGACTGACGCCTGATCTGTTATTGCAAGAGATAAGGATTATCCTCGCAGTCCAGGTAATAGAGCCTGTCAGGGTGCTGGAAGGGTGAGCGTAGTGCGGTCTGGGCGGGGACGTATAGCCATTAGGATAAGCTATAGTTTGGGAACGGGCAGGCTCGTGGGTTAAGTAAGTCATTTTGGATGTTAGGTCGGGGGATTAGGATTATGGATCATTCGGATATCTGGAGGTAATATTAGTCAGTTGGTGCTTGGACTTATGGATTTATGACATTGGCGTTGATCTCTGAACCAACATGCTTGTCGCTATGTATTAGCCTGAATTAGAGCCGAGTTATAGTGATCAGTCATTCAGAATGTGGGCTACAATCTGTTAGGTATACATTGTACATGCACATACCCACCTCCACGTCCCGCTGCCTGGGTTATTCTCCTCCAACCCTCAAAGGTCTTATTTTGCACTCACACCTGTTGCCCACAACACGTTGTCCACGGTAAAATCTCAGTTAGATTCAAGGTAAGTCACTATTTAAGTATTTTTTTGTTCAACATGTTAAGCATGTTGATGGAAGTTTACCATTGCCTTATGATATACGAAAATGTTACAGGATTATCACAAGATAGACTGACTAATATAGTTTATGCCTCCTGTTTGATAGGAAGTGGTTCTGGTTATTCTTATGCTATACCTGAAAATGGGTCATCAATTTGATCAGACACTTTGACTGTCCCTTACAAGTCATGGAAGTATAGCCAACTGTGAACATGGTTAGCTCTTGCAATGTGATAATTATTGGTGTCCCATATCGTAGTAGATAGAGTATGATGCATTATTTTTGTTGAGTACGGCGTGAGAGATGGCAAGGGTAGATGCCTTGCTGCCCTTACTGTACCGTGTTGATAGAATTGTATGTGTGCGGGTGGGTGTCTGGCGGTGACATGTCGACCAGTGTCTTGATCGATGGTTACTGGTGGAATGTCCACACGGTGCTGCGACCTCAGCTGGCCTGCTTCCATGGACATGGGCCTGAGGAATATATATGTCCCAGAATATTGCGTATAGTTTCCTGTCAATACTGGTCTGGCTGTGTATAGCATAGGCTAACAAAGCCATATGATGCATATGTTGGTAACACAGAAAACTTTTAGATGTTCTGGCATTGTGCTATATCTTTATGGCAGTAATTGGGGATATCTATTGTAGTGTTCAGTCATTAACTCGCTGCCGACTCAGCTCTGCGGCAACAGGACAGTTCCATGCCTGACCCACTTAACAGAGATGGTCATTAGAGAGGGTCAAATTCAATTTGACTTTATCAGATGATAAACCAGAGCATAGAACGAACGTTATGAGGGGAGGGCGACCGGTGCCGACCTCAGCCTGGCACAGTGGGAAGATTTGACGTGTCTATGTGCGTAGTGAGTCAGTCAGTACACATACATACACCCACACAACCACCCACCCTCCGCCCGACGTGCATGGCCCTATTGCCTCCACATCGGTGCGCCACGCCACGCCACCCAGTGTTCCATGGCGCCCCACTATAACACTAGAATGTACCAGTGACTTGTTAAGGTAATGAACGTAATTCCTATAGATTGCACCCCCACCCCCCACCGTTATCTTTCGCATTGGATGGGTGTCAGAATGAATAGAGATAAGTTCGCAAGCCGCCGAATCCCAACCCCAGCTGTCCTCAAAACAGCCAGACTCGGAAGAACCTTCTCCCTTTATTTCTAGTGTTCTTTTCTCTCGTATCCCGCCCCAGCCCCTACCACTCGTACCCCTACCCCGCCCGCCCCGTTCTCGTCGTTCCCGCCCTCCAGTGGGTAAATAAAAGCGAAAGGGATCGGGTTTGCCTATGTTGTTGACACTCTCCATGGCAACGCCGGCGTGTCTGTGGAAGGCAGATATTGGCTGTTGGCGACGATGGCCCCGCCCCCTCGGCCGGGGATCGATGTGGCGGCCCCTCCTCCCCCCGCCGTCCCACCCAGCCGGACCGGCCCGGGGCCCCACGGCCCCACCATCGCCGTCCCGCTCTATGCAAATGTCTTTGAATATCGATATAAACGTACGGCGGCTGGTTGCGGCCGTGCCATTGTGGCATACCGTGGTATGGAAACACTGTGATCTCAACGTCCAAACGGTCTGCTCTGCGCCGCTGCGTTCTCCCGCTCTCCCCCACACCACATCACACTACCACTACCACCACCACCGCCACCATACCACCACCACCGCTGACACCATCAACACCAGTGAATGAGGCCGCCAACCCACTTGTGAGCCTCTAAAGATGCTAGCTCTGGATTTCGCTGTAGCCACTGAGCAGTCCACCAACCCAGCTTTTGTCATTCTCAACGCCAATAACAAGGTCGGTGTATGCTTTATGATCCTCCAGATTTGTAGTTTTTGTAGCAGGAGCGGCGGCGGCGGCGGAAGCAAAGGCTGCGGCTTGAGCTGCCTCTGAGGCTGTGGCTGCGGCTGCGGCAGGAGCGGTGGCCTCGGCGGGAGTGAGGCAGCAGCGGCGGCTGGCCGCCCGGTGAGACAGGCAGTGGTGAGGCGGGTACACCGGCGATCGGCGCACGTCCGCAGAAGGGGGAGTAAGGTGTAGGAGGCTAGCTGGGGATTCCCCAGTCTGGATCATCAGCGAGGACAGGCAGTCTGAAAGGGAGGGGGAAGAGAGGTTGGTGCTGCACTCGTTTATAATCAGTCAGCTAGGCTGCCGCTGCGTATCACCACTACCAGTACATTGTTGTCCTGCCGTGCCCCGCCTGCTCGCCTGTCCGCTGCTTCCGCAGACTCCATACATGTGCTGGCACTGTCACGCAGCCTCCTGCAGCAACAGGAGCAGCAGCAGCAGCTCAAGCAGCAGCAGCAGCCGCCGCAGCAGCCGCAGCAGCAGCAGCAGCAGCAGCAGCAGCAGCAGCAGCAGCGGGGTGGACCTTCACTGAGAGGGCTATATACCCGTCCAGCCCACTGCCGCCACCCGCCACATCCCCCGACGACGCCAACGCCGCCGCCGTCGTCGTCGTCGACACCCCTGTCAACACGCCGCCACGCGCCAGTCGACCCACCGGACTACCCCATCTACATACCCTCCTCCCCAATACCTACCCATCCGCCAACCCCACCTACCCACCAGTAGCTCAACCCCATACAGTGTTCGCTAGGTGTCGACTCGTATCTCCCTCTCCTCCCCACAGGCGTAATTGGACTTTGATCAGTGCACGAGGAGGGAGTACCGTGAGAGGGAGTGAGAGGGGCACAGACAGCCCCTGAGTGTGGGAGGGAGAAGGAGAGAGATCCTGTTGAGGTGATAGCGTACGGACATGATCTTCACATGATCTAACGGCGTTTCCCACTTCTAGTTTCGCGGCCACTTCGTGCGGTGTGACCTCCGTCCCCGACCCTTCAACTCAGTGTGTCCTACTTACATATATATATAGATATATATTTACATATCCAAACGTCATCACATAGGATTTATTTACCTACCAAAAGATATCGATTATTATTACCAGTTTTATCCTTATCTGTTCCGTTTAACCTTTGGAATATTTTCGTGTGTGAGTGTGGTTCAGTTCAGCCTTAAAGATTAGTCTCAACGTCTGTCTATGTGCACCGCCGTCAGAATGGAATGGGATTAAGTTTGTTGGTCGTCACGACGCTCAGGTCCGAGGTACCACTGATCCGTTTGCATTGATTCCACTCTACAGATTGAGTTTGGGACCTTGTAAACCAACCAGCCAACCAGCCAGCGGGTTACTGACTGATAAGTACATTGGAGACACAGGGAGCATTAAGGACACACACCTGTAACCCACCTGCCTACCTTCGTGCACCACGGAACACCTGTGAGGCCCGCAGTGAACTACGCGGTGCATCCACCTGGTCCTACCTTAAGGGAAGATTGTGTCTATCATCGTCACACTGCAATATCATTGGTCTTAACCGCCTTTAGGCAGAACCTGCTTTCAAGGAGCAACTCACAGAGGAATCACAACTCCGGATCCAACCCCCTCAGTGTTGCTCGAAGCAGGAGTGCAAGAAAATCTCACTGGAATCTTTCGGTTGACAACAGTTCTTGCGCAGAACAGAAGCAGCAGCAACAGCAGCATTCTCCATAATCTATAACAAGCCTTGTGTCGACATTCTCAGCCGTTCTGAGGTGTTGGCCTTGTCAGAAAAACCACGTGAATGATTCTAGGGAAAAGGTGTCGGACGTCGAGCGCTGAGTTTGAGCAAGAGAGTGGTTACCAGACTTTGAAAATGTCTTCTTCGGACGAGCAGGATGACACAGTAAGCAAAACCCAAACATCTCTACTACCTCCCCCAATCATCTGATTCTGTTATCTTGTACTTGTTGATTCCCAGTCTTGTTTGATCTAGTTTGTCTCCTCGTGCTCGCCTCTCGCTTCTGATAGTGCTGGTGTTGATGCTGTTCATGCTATCTTTTACCATTAACAGCACACTGACGTGATTTATAGGACCTTTAAGAAGGAACCCTCGCTGCTCCTCTGTGCCTCCTCTGGCCCTACCTCCAGCTTCCCCGCCAGTGACGCTGTCTCCTCAGTTGGAGGTACAGTCCATGCGTCGGATACCTGTACGCATGGTGAATAGTCTCTTGTTTTTGATGATATTCTTTCTTGAGTACAGCGACCTCCTCTATCTTTATTTTCCTCCAGCATCATCTCGACTCGCCTCTTCTTTGCCTTTCTCCTCTCTCTACAAGACTACCGAGCAACAGGCTGGTGGTCGCGACAGAATCAATGCCGCCTCCCACATCTCCCTTCCGCTACTCTGTCGCCCGCTGAGACCGCCTCTCAGACTCTGGCGGTGCTGCAACAAAGCCCGCCGCCTTCCCCAGATCCCTGCTCCAGGGTGCCGACACCCTCCCCCACCCCCAAACCCTACCTTTTCACCCGGGAGACAGGCCTGTGTGGCCTCTCTGGCCTCTCTCATCAAGTGTTTTTGGGCCTTGCTTCTCTGTTTAACAAACATAATTCCTGTTGCCGTTGTGTGTTGTCGTGTTGCTCATGGTGATGAAGTAGATGGGAGGGGAGACTTGTTATCATTATCAACATATGCTCTGTTGGTATTCCATGACCTTGTTTATCTATGTGCCGACTATGGAGTGATGGATAAATTCAGAGAATGTAGAGCAGCGGCCCTCACTTGGGACAGTTTTTTGGTGCTCCAGAGTGTATTTGGTAGGCTGGTTTGTGGGATTGATTGGTTCGGTGCTTGGTCAGTTGGTTGGACCAGGGTGCTCTGACGAAGTGGTTGATTTGCTTTCGCGTCTTGTAAGCGATCAATAGGATCACAGCAGAACCAGACAGCAAGGCACCACATACCCTCCAGTCCAGGCTCTACCCACCCGTCTGCCATCTGCCCGTGCTGTGTGCTTCTTTACCAATATGTAACCTCCACCAGGAATTTTACCTCAAATGTTCCCCCTTACTATAGTGTACCTTGCCCATAGGTCACATTTACATATCTTCCTCTCATATATAATTACATACCATCTCCCCAGCATAGTTTAACCGGTATTGGTGCACCCGTCTCCTGTGCTAACCTTTGCAGCACTTCACTCAGGATTCCCACGCGATCACCCTGATTCCTAACCGCTGCTACTACCGCTTCCCAACACCCTAGGGAACAAATACCGCTGGTCTTTACTATCGGGTGGCTGGTCAGGATCGCTCAGGCCCCTTTCCAATCAGCATTAGTCAGCGGCCATCAATGTAATCATGTCTAATTGTAGCCTTGCCTCCCAACCCTCAGCTGCCCCCACCCCGCCTACCTCCATCCCACCTCGAGGGAGTCCAACCCGGGGGCCCTCGACCGCCTTTGCCCACTACACCAGCCGGTCGTTTGGATCCTTGGGGACATGTGGAACGATCCCTGGAGTTGGCTGACCACGCCCCCTCACGTCCCCCGCACCGCGGCGCAGCCCAGCCCCTCATCATAGGGAAGCCGGCTTGATTACCGTTATACAACAACGAGACTTGAGTGGAGATGCATGTAACTTGTATTGTGCTTCCTCGTTAGCATTGCCTCCTGCACATTCAGTTCACTGTGAATATAATAGCTATGTGGGAGAAGATAAAGTGAGTTTATGAGGGGGTGAAAGGTGGGTGATATTCCTCGGGAAGTCTCAGAAGATCTGACCTGGTTTGCTTGATCTCACATTATGTTAGGGTTTGGATTGTTGTAGGCGCAGCCGTACGACTGCCGATGAAGGGTGGGGAGCCAGGCAGTGGGTGGGTCTATTGGGAGGAGCTGCTCAGATGCATGTAATGATCGCTAGGGGAGGCGGCTAGCACGAACCCACTGAGGGATACAGCTCTATAGCTTCACTTTCAGCCCAGCCAGCCAGCCAGGCGCCTGCCTGCTTATTGCCAGTCTGCCTCAATCAGCCAGCAATATGGCCAGCTGAACAGGCAAAAAGGTAGTCAAACAGCCAATCGGTTGGTCAGCCGAGCCACCCAACTTGTCGGTTATCTTTAAGCCATTCACCTGTTCATAGCCAGTGAATAAGCTAGGCAAACGCCAGGCAAATAGTGAGTGAGGTGGCTCAGTCTCTTTGCCTGCAGGACACAGGCTTTCCCACTACAGCACCCCTTCTCCTCCACCCCCCCCCCTCCTTTTTTTCTCCTCCCCCTTTACTCCTCCTACCTACTCGTACCCCCATTTTGACATGATAGACAGACGCTGACAGATCTAGGCGGCGCGCTGACCTTTCCACAGGCACTAGGCTCTTGTGGCAAACTGGTGCCGCGGGCGGTGATTATAACCATATCAAGACAGGTGATTCCGCTAATGGAATCTCGCCCCATTTCAAGGTCTATTTCAGTCACAGGCAGCCTTCAGCAATGCTGTGTGTCCTGACCATGCTATGCCACGCCCCACCCTGGCGCCCCATCACGCTCTGCCCCAGTCACTCTTCGCCCAGCCTTTACTGTCTCTAGAAGCATATGGCCATCACCTCAGGCAGTACAGATGTTGCTGCAGTGTTTCCATAAAAGCCTTCCCCCGCTCCCTGGGCATATCCCATAACCATATAGTGAGTGCCCTACCCACCAACCCAAATTCAAGTGATTTGGATACTGGAAAGGTAGACAAACCGAGGTCGTTTCCTCACATCCTTGTATTTCAACCAGGTTCATTGTTGCATTTCATGTGGCAGACGATGCTAATCGTATCCCTTTACATGAGACCAATGAACCTGCGCCTTTAAAACATATCCTCGATGAAGGTTGCCTGCCTGCTCTGCTGCCCGTGCTAAGCCAGTATCATACAGCTTCATGTTGCGTTCCTGGCAGCAGACGACTTTTTGACGTTGGACGCTGCAGAACGCTATGCGGCAGGTTCGGGTGACGTAAAACAGAAGCGGCCGCGTGTCGGTCTTGTTTATGACGAGGCCGACCCATGCGTCCTGAGACCACTGCCAGCTGCGTGATACACTGTCTGAAATCACCAAGCACTCCCCAGTCTCGCCAACCACCACTACCACCACCCCCGTTTGAAGTACTTCCCGCCTTAATTATTCGTCACAATTAGCAGATGTTGCCCTGCATTTTTCAGCAGCGAGACAGATACTTGTTGCCTGCATACATGTTTTATAATGGTGGCTGTGGCACGCGTGCAGGGGCGCTTGATAGCATAATGGGTCCGTATGCGGGCCATTAGAATTATATCTACCCGGATAGGGCGACGCGAGGTCGGCCTCCGTGGGTGCGAGGTCAGGTTATAATGTGGCGGTTATATGGGTCATGATGAGGCCTAGGATGGTGACACTAATGATGATGACACTTCGGTATCAAGTATATGGAGACGACAATTATATGAAAGTTACTCCGCCAAGCCAACTTATGTCCCTGTGACGTGTACATGTAAAGGCTCCGTTCCTAAGTCATTATATTTAGTTAATGTGTCGTTATCATACATATAGAGTTATACATGTTATTCTGTACTACATACCTATTTCATTCACACTGAATACAATATCGCCAAATATAATGGCCTCTGCATTTCAGCTTAGATAAGATAGAAGCGTAGTGATGACATGGTCAGGGACCAACAAGTAGAAAGGGATATAGTGAACGTGCAGGTTGACGTCCTGCTAGTAGATGGTATTAGATCAGTAAGATTTCCACAATATTAACCTCTTACTTTGTTAACAATATATGGTTCTGAGGGTTTTTCGGTGAGGTTAATGTATAAGAAGGAAGAAAAGAGTTATTGGTGATCCTAAGGGGGGGGGGGGGTGGTGGGGGGGGGGAATAGATACGTGACATGACACTGAGGGAAGCCCCTAGGGTCTGTATGTGGTAAATAGAGCCGCTAAATTAGCACGGCTTGACGAAGGGGAGGGATCACTCTGAGTGGTTAGCCCCCCATCCCCTGCATCCATGAACAGCTCCCGATCGAGCTCGATGCACTGGCCCTTAATGCGTCGTGATTACATGAAGCAGCATGATGATGGCATCACCTAAACTCAGTCGCACATTATTGGACCTGAATGGCCTGCCCGGGTGCAGTGGTGCACATAGGGCTGTGTGTGTTGGGACAGGGGGGGGGGGGGGGTGTTGGTAATGGTAGTGTGGAGGTCGGGGATGTTAAAGTTGGGTGGAGGGGAGGGGGTTGATGGTGGGAGGGTGACTCGTGAAGCTGGTGGTTAGGCAGTGTACTACTCTGCCATTCCTATTACAGACCACATGAACCGATTTCTCCCCCACCCCCACCCCTCCTCAAATCACACATACTTTTGTGAACTACCACCACCGTCGCCAGCACCAACGTCACCACGACTCCACCACTACCATACCACCACCACAGCCCGAATCACGAATAATAATCTGGGCAGAGTTTGATGGCAGTGAGGGGAGAGTGCTTGTAGCCACACTACTAGCCTCCTGGATTTCGGATCCTGGCTTCACCAAAGCCGCTGCCTCTGCCAAGAGCTGCTCGCAGCTGCCCCGGGTCAGACCTGAGTGCGTACTAACCACCCCTTGATGCCGTCTTGATGACACCCACAGCCAACTGGATGAAGGTAAGAATGCTTCTCCCGCCTGCCCGCCAGCCCCTCCACCCATGGAAAGGTGGAGTGATGGGGTGGTGTTTTGGGGAGTGACGGGGAGGAGGGTTGTAGGAGCACATCGCGAGGGGCGCACAGTGGACTCTGCGAACGGCTCGTTTCACAAGAGGCAATAACGGATCCACGAGGGGTTTGGGGACGATGGAGGCATCGGGTGGTGCTGGGGTCCCCGGGACATGAGTTGAGGAAGGAAGAGTGGTATGAGCCTAGGGGTCCATAGCGTCATGGTAGTCTTTAAGGGGGTGGAGTGGGATATTGGGTTGGGTAATAGTGATCAGACAGGGGTTTGATCCCCTCACATACCCCTTCCTCTATTCAAAGATCAACAGTTTTAGGTCGGGGGGGGGGGGGGGGGTGGCTGTCATGGCTGGGTACAGAGGTCTGGTGACAGACCAATGTAAATACCCATTCATCGATACACGAGACAGCCTGTGGTTTTAGGGGAATGGCTGTTGTTCTGTGTCGCTCCCATGAGGCCTTTTCTCTGGTCTGGTGTAGGGTGGGGTAGGAGGGCCGGTATGAGGGTACGATTCGGGATGTGGTAGGCGTTGGCGGGGTGGGTATTACCAGTACCGCCTCCCCCAACTCCCCCGGTCTGGCGGCAGATCACAGATAGCACATAAGTGATCAGTGGGCGTGGAGAGGAGGGCGCGAGCTTCTCCCCGGGGCGAGGTGGCCTGTACAAGACGCTAACCTAGATCCCACGCCGCAGTGTAAACGCTAGACGACGATACCTATCTGCTTCGTGTGTACGCCAACGTGGACATTTGGCACTGCCAGCGCAACAACACAGAGCGTTCTAACAACCCCCTCCCCCCGTTAGCACCAAACCAGACGCCCGCTAGCCCACCTCCCGGTGGCCTACCTGGTCAAATAGGTCAGTGCACAAAAGAATATATACACACAGAGAGAAACATGTGTCTGTCTTTGTGTATGTGTATGGGGGAAGGTGTCAGGGAACCTACATCCCACTGCGACCAATACCCCACCCCCAATTTTTCTCCATAGCACTGTGTAAAGCAACTGTCTCACATCATGACAGTGATCTCACCATCACTACTCAGAACACCTCAGTCACTAGCGAGGAAAGTACCACAGTGTGACAACCTCTTGAACTCTGGTCTCAATTCAGTCTGGTGGTTTCCCTTGCACTCTATTAATATGCACAGACATCATGTGGTGGAACCATCTGCGTTGTTGATGGTGGGATTGGTACCTCCTGACTCACCAATAGCCAAAGGATGTCTATCCACCCCCACTTCCCAACACACAGAGCTCTGTTTACATCACTCCTGTACACACAGACACTCCCTTCTGCGACATTTCATATGCGTTTATCATGCCACTTACCCATTTAAAATATCCTTTGAGGGCATTCATAGCTCCATGCCTGTAGACTTCTGTTTATTTTTGGTAACGCTCTCTTCAATTTTTGCTGTTTTTTTTTATACGAAGAATATATATTGGTTGCATACCAGTGGCCTAGTTGGTGCCACTCTCGGTTGGCTACCGAAGGAGTGAATATACACCGTGACTGCCTACGTGACGCTCCTCCTTTAGATTGAGATGGATATTCGCTGCACTCCCAGCTCTCGCCAACAAGGAGTGTATTTTGGCAATTTTGCGGATAATTTGCGGCAGTCAGCCGCGGTGGGAATATATGGGGCGAGCGCCCCAGCGAGCTGCGCGAGATTGAAGTTGGTAATTCGCGATAGTGACGGGGGTTAAGCGTGCTGAAATTGATAGACGGCGACTGGGAAATTGTGTAATATTGCCGTATAGAGTCAGTGTCGAGCCTGGCCCTGTTCGCACGGAGTGTATGGGGGACTGGTGGTAGGGGTGGGAAGCCACCCCTCATCTAGTCGACTTGTATAGACTTGGGTGGTAGTAGACCATAGAACTGCCATGTCGACCACAATCAGAAGGGATCATAGGTCCCACTAGAGGCCACCCAACCCAACAAGGCCCGGCCCCGCCACCAATTGTCTCCGCTGTGGCCTTTGTCGGAAGTTGGTCACAGATTCCAGGCAATTACCCAGCTCCAGTTCCATTAATGTTCGAAGTAATCGGCCCCAATTTCCCCTTAGTCATTCTCGTGGTAATGGTGGTGGTGGGGGTAGTGGTGCTGGTGCTGGTGGTGCCCTGTCTGCCAACCAGTCAACCAGCCAGTCACCAGTGCCCGCGGCGGCGGAAACTTTTAACGCGAGAAGCGGCGTAGCTCTCGCCGAATCTCGCGGCACCTCTCACGACCTCCGCCATTTTGGTCTCGTGTTGCGGACCTGTTCCTACCAGCTGTGTCTCCGACCCTGCAGCTGCCGTCTGTTTCCCGCCATTCCGCTCTTTTTGTCGTCTGCTCAGCATGCGCACCTCCCAAAATGGGAAACACCCCCTAAAGCCTCAATTTTCTTATCAGTCCTCTGAGCTTTTTCCAATGAAACAGTGTAGAATTTCTGTTGTTGGCTCGATTTTTGCCGTTGGGAGGGAGAACCAGAGAGGGAGACACAGGTTTGGTGGGTAAAACCCAGTGGAAAATGAAGGAAGTTGGATTTAATATTTTTCCCGTCACGCGGCTGGTTAATGTCCAACAGCCTTAATCCGATGAGGCTGATGGAGTCGGTCGTTTGCTGCGCTCGTTGGTGACAAATTGTAGACGATTCTCGCGTTTCCAAAACCCAAGCACATCAAGACAGCGATGGGTATTTTAACGGGGTATTCTACCAGTATACATAATGTATACTAAAGCGTTGTGTCAGCGCGGTGTGTGCGTTAGTGGAAGCAGGGGGATATGGAGGTAATAAATGGGATCTCGGTGTCTGTGGCGGGACTCAATAGCTCTGTTGGTGCGAGAATCTTCACCTAGCACCGTCTGCCTTCAATAATGAATGCACAATAACACTGGGCGAAGATTCACCTCAACCATCCCTACTACCAACATCACCATCAGGCTGCTGCCATAACGAGACAGCACTACCTCCAACCCTCGTCCACCACCACCACAACCTCCAACACCACCCCTAGCCCCCACACCCGGACGCCCCTACATGCCCGCCACCGCCATTGCCACCCGCACCCAACGCCCTGCCTGCCGTACCATTGGCATTTTGCAGAGCGGGAATAATTAGTTCCTGTGTCCTGATCCCCTGGGGCAGCCAGCTGGAAGGCCGAGACGGTGAGAGGCTTGGGTCGCTGGATCGTTAGGAATGTTCAAGTGGCCAGTGCCGGAGAGGTAGACGTTGAGGGATGCGAAGGAGCTAGAGGAAGTTGTGAGAGGTTAGAGTGAGAATGAAAGCTTTGCCGTCTAAGGGTGGGAGAGAAATAAATAACACAAAGATCCAATCACTTAGTAGTACACATATTTGAATAGGGTTATAATTCGCGTACCTCAGTGTGATTCTCAGTAGCCTGCATTGGTAATTCAAAGTGTAGCAATGAAGCAGCAATAAATGAGTTGCTCGTACTTACACACTGGTTAGTGACACATTGCTGATGTGCATACTGAAATAAGGGCTGGGTAAATACGGGCCTGGTCTGCGATTTGCTCGCAGGATTTGTGTCGCTGGTGTAGTGTGGCCCAGCTGGGGCTTTGAGGGAGGACGACCAGGGTGTAGGGAGCGGATCGGCACGACACGCTGTCAGCAGACACCCACACAACTGCCACCATCACCCATCAACCGATCACGTGACACGCCCATCACGCGCCCTTTTTTCACCTGACCAGGTGTGGTTACCTGATCTCGTACTCCTCATCCGAACCCCTCCTGGTACCCCCACTCCTTCCACTACCAATCCCCAATCCTGTCCCTGTAACCAATCCATCATGCATATCAGTTCTACTTCTATCCACATCATCCTTCCCTCCATTTATTTATTGTTTTGCCACTGTTCATTCCTCTCCCTCTCTTCTCCACAACCTGCATCCCCATTACCCTCTACCCTTGCGTCCTCTACCCTCCGTCCCTCTCCACATTGCTCCTCCATCATGTCCACGTCCCTCTCTCCAACCTGACATGCATGGTACTCGACTTTTATCGATTCACTGCAATCAAACGCCGCCCGCCGTCAGCAGCCCTTTCTCCTTTTTGGCGTATTTATGTCGGGTGTGTGGGTGCTTGGTTATAACGTTGCGTCACGCTGGTAGTCTGGGCGCTGGCTTGACATTATATATAGTTCGCATGTCACTGCGGGCAGAAAGTGGACCGCAGCTCGTTGTACTTGGCACGTACTGTGATGGGGGAGGGTGGGGGTTAAAAGGTGTGGTCTTGTGAAGTTGTGGTGGCAGCAGAGGAGTAAACCCCACCTCCTGGTGGTAAGCGTAACCCTCGCGGCTAACGGGATTGGAGTGGAGGCGTGGGGGTTTGAAGGTGGGGTGAGATACGGACCCTTACGTGTAAACATTGCATAATGAGAATCTTGTGTTGCAGCCTGTCTAGGGCCCCAGAGATGCCAGACACCCACGTCCTATATACATAAACAGAATGCAGCGGGAGGATGGAGGTAGTTGGGGCGGTAGCCATTGGTCAAGTGCTACACCATTACACTCGCTTCCAAATTTGGCGGCGGCCAGCCGACCTGCTCGTTGTTGGTGGGCCCCAAAGCGATGCTGCCCACCAGTCATAAGCCCCTCAGTGAGGGCTATTCCTGTACCAGCCTCCAATGAGCCTGGTGCTCGCTGATTTCACAGCTGACATGACGGCGACCATCTTCAAGATGGCTGCCAACCCGCGCCGTTGAATAGAAGTTACACTGCTGCGCTGTGCGAACGCAAAGGGAACCAGATGATAGGATGGCGGGGCAACCATGATTCATAGTAAACACAATTGGGAGAACCTAGAACTTTTAGAAAGAATTTGAGAATTGTGGCTTACTGAACAAAATGTAATGGGAATGGACTGACTATAGGGGAACGTTTGATGAAAACATAAAGGAGTGGAAGAAGTAAACGGAATAATAGACGGGAGAGAGTGAGTGGAAAAATAAACGAGATGAATAAGGGAGAGATTAGAATCGGGTTAGGTTCGTGTATACGGGCGACTCAACCATAAGAGCGAGGCACAAGCACACTGAGGGGAGGTGGATACTGTAACATAATTTAAATGATGGACTCCTACGTCGGACCAAGGCGGCGTCCTCGGAACTACTGTTTTATATAAAAGCGTGTAGGACTAAGGAGGATATAGGAAGAAGTGGGACGAGCCTTTCGGAGCAGCTTGTGTCTTCAGAACTGCGCCCAGAGTTGTTATCATACACATCGCATAGGCTGGTGGTTCCGATACTACCGACAACATTCTCTTATTTGTGGTAGTATACCGACCCAACCCAAAACCTTGGGTGAGAGTTGGATAGTCGTAGTGTAGTATTATCCAGGGCTGGCTTGCCCGTCGCCGGCGTTTGCCCATGGTAAAGACGTCTGGAGGTTTTGGGGCGCCATATGGTCAGGAGGGTGGGGGTAAGGATGGCTGTGGGACGTGGGGGTGGGGGGGGGGGGGGGGTGTGAAGTGGCGCGGCCTGGAGGCCTAAGGCGCGGTATCAGTGTCGGTTGGATCCTGAGTGGTCGGGATGCGATAGCCGACAGTGTTGAGGCTTAGCTGGCCCCTCGGCCCCAACCCTTACACTATCCCCTTGTGCTCAGTGCAACTCGATCTACGCGCTTGCACCAGGCTGCGTTGACGGTGCCGGTGCTGTGTGGGGTCTGTGCATTGTGGTTTGTTGGGCGTGAGATTGTGTACCTCTCCTCAGATTCTCTACCCAACGCCCCCGTAATAACATATTCAAAACATCCGTGACCCTTTATAACCGTCACATTTCAGGTCATTGTTAATACTCCTTATAAAAGCTGGTATATTTGTCCATTTGACCTACATTAGTGAGGCTGTTTTCGAGATGGATCAACAGAAAGTACAAGGGGACTACTCCCTGAGCCTTGTATCAGGTGTGACAGCAATCAGCATACGTCCTACTGCTGCAGTGGACTGTTATAGCGTTCACTTGTACAAAGCCCAGGTTGTGCAACTGAAAAGTCGCTCATTGCACTGTCAGAATGAATCACCTTTACTAGCAAATTAAAACTGGGGGAAATGAAAACTGTAGATCCTTAAACTAAGCTGTTCTTGATACCCAGGATGCCATGTCAATGCTTATTTCTGTCGCCGATGGATGAACTCAGAAATGTATATGAATCAGTTCCACAAAAATTGTATCACGTCCCACGTTTCATTTGACGTTCTATTTATAAGTCTAGTTTAACGTTTTAAGGATCTACTATCCACGTGTGTTGTGTTGATTTAAGGTTTTGCTTTCCAATTATTTCCTGCTGACCTGGAGTTGTGTCATCAACCTATATCAGCAATGCCTACTAGGATTTGATATCATAACTATGTAGTCACACAACCTCAGATAGTTGAACTTGGTTGAACGTGAGCTAAAAAAGTACACTATTCTCTAAACTTTCTAAGGTTTATTTCTGCGATCCCTTCACCGTACCTCATTCACAAGCAAATCTGTGCTATTGATAGTTAGGGATTAAGGAGTTTGATCTAACCAAATACAAAACCTATCCTTTCCGATTTCATCAAAAGAGCGTTTTCTTTTTCTGCTTGTTCTACGTTGGCTGAATGTTGTTTTGGAAGCAAAAATATACCCCAAACTTTATCGCTGGAATAAGAGTAGAATACATATGAACGTCTACAGCTAAACCACACTAGATTTTGTAGTTGTTTGCTCTAGGCGGTGGTGCGTGCGGCGGGGCCGGGGCTTGTCGAATCAGGAATGTATGTGCTTACCTGTCCAGTTGATTCGACGGCAATTCCAGCATGGCATAATGGTGACTATATGGGTCACGGCCCCGCCAAATGCTGTCAGTCACCGCCCCTCCCATTCTCCTACCTGATTTATCATTTACAACATGCCACACTGAAAAGTTTTTGTACTATGTAGTTGTGTCTATCTCAAATTGCTGAGCAGGAAAAGATATCCTACAAATGAAAAATATTGGTTCGGCTGTTATGCAGTAGTTTGGTCTATCACTTAGGCACGCCGGGCCAATCTATTAATCATTGCTGATCCACCCTAATAAGTGTACATGTGTCTTTGAGTGGATCGGATGACAATATATTGTTGTAGATAAGTCCTCTGAGTTGACCTTGAGAGACTTTGTTAAATGGCATTTGCCGAGGATCCTACTCTCTTAACTCCATTACCCCATAAATGTATATGGTCACAAGACAATTGTATTTTAGTGGATAAATTGTATCGTCACTCCGTTACCATAAGTGTCCGTTTGCTTTTTGTGAGAGATACAATATAACTCGCAGACAAATACATGGGAGTTTAGTTGAGTTAAGAGGTACTTTAATTAAACCTACTCTAAGAATTAATTTTTCCTTCAGTCGCTAACCAGTGTCCTTTTGTTTTACAGCGTGGTTCCGAAGAGTTGCTCTCCCACTCTCCCATGGTGACGAACGGCGCCGGCATGAGTCCCACACAGACCCAAAGCTTAGACGCCAACAATGAGGCCAAAAAGGTAAGATGACGCCCGTCTTGTTTCCTCTAATCCCCTTTACCGTCTCCCCGGTAAAGACTCGGCCCTGAGTCGTCCATTAATGCCCGCAGCTCTGCGTCGGAAAAGGCCAGGGAAAAAATACACCAGTGTTTCCCTTCGGACCAAGGCCGCCTACAGAGAGATACTCTCTGATTGGTCAGCTGCTCTCCTCACGGGGATCTCTTTATGTGACCTTCTCTTATAAACCTATTGCAGAGATAGCAATGTTCCTCTTTTCCAAGGAAATCCTTGTTTTCATTTTCAGTTTATAAAATTCTCTTCAAAGAGAGAATAAATAGGGCTTCATTCCCACAAATAAACAGTGGTTCAAACCTTCCCATACACACCAACTCCATTTTATAGTAATAACGATGTGTTTTCCATGTTTCCTCAGTCTCTCCGAGCCAGTAAATGCCACCTGAAAAATCCCTGCTATGGTATGATCCAGCAAATCCTTCCATTATTGTCCCTGGCCACACCATTTTCCTCAGAGCCATTAGTTTGTATGCACCAATATCGGTCGAGTCCTACCCAACTAATTCGGCCACCCGCTGGTTGCAATCGGGAATGTGTCGGGGGTGTTGATATAGCGACCAAGCTCTCTCGACTTCTACAGAATAAGCGGATTGGACGGACTATCAAATATTTTAAGGTAGAGCAAACTTACTAACTTATGAAGCAGCTGCTGGCAGGCCTTCTGGAGCGAAGAAGAAGAGACATTCATAGGGGTGCTATGGGAATATCATGCAGCACTGCGTGGTGGAGGGACAGTCTTCAGCTCGATGGCAGGATTATGTGCATTTGAGCCCGCTTAAGCCCATCAGCTATGATATATTTTAATCGTACATTTGGTTGATTGGTAGGCTGTTTGAACATTTGTAATCCATCATATGTCAATGAAAGTGCCACAGGCGTGCAATATGCCCAGAGCTTTCTTCGATGCATTATCACCACCAACACCACCGTCCCTTCTTACATATACACGTATTAGATACATCCCCACCCACCACCTAAGTGAATTACTAGCCTTATCCCTAGGCTCTTTTGTTCAACAGTTGGGTTGGGAGTCACCGGTAAACCAGACGCCATCGTTATCCTCCATCTTTAATAGATGCGCTGTGATCTTGCCTTTTGCCTGCATTTCAAAGGCAGCTTTATCCCTGAGGCGCTTCAATTTTCCTTAGCCGTCTGAAACTGAAAGACGCTACGACCGCACTGTATGTCGCCTGACCATCTCATCAAGCTTCATATCACCGGAGAGTTGGGGTGGATTTGGGGGTCGCCAGTGCCACGAGGCGTTGCTGCATATGCTCAGTCCATCGCCTTGATGGCTGCTGGCACCCTGTGGGTATGTGGCAAGGGTTGGGGGTGAAGTGTGGGAGGGGGCTCCCTATACTTGTAACAATGTTACCTCTCCAAACAGGCACAGATATTGACGGCCTGCAAAAACACGCGCTGTCCAGACCTGGCATGTGGTCCGCATTGGACGGCAGCGATTTTTCGCGTCGGAGGTGATGTGGTGGTGGGATGAGGTGTAGGGGTACGGGTAGGGCGAGGTGGGGGGATGGGGTGGGACAGCACACTTCACAAGCTGGCATAAGTCAGGGCTGTGTTAGATCGCGACGCTAACAACGGTGCCATGGGCGTGTGGATCACAGGCCACAGGTGTGGGGTGCGGCGCCGCGTGTGGGTGTGGGTACAGTTGGAGTAGCTTTGTGCCTCCACTGGCCAGCCACTCTGCTCCCTGAGATTCGGGACTTGGTACAAGACTCGGCGTGGCCCTGACATAGTTTCCGAAAAGCACACACAAATGATTCGATGCACCCTAGCTCCGAATCAAAGGTAGTCCAGAAAATGTTCTCTACTATTTATAAATCTTCTCTGGAGAGTAATTACTATTGCAGTTTTTTAAATTCAGATAGATAATGGATATCCTTAGTGGCAGAAATTTTAACATGAAAATGGCTGAGATCACTACTTCTTTTACCAAAAAAGATTTTAAGAGCAGCTCTCATAGTTGCTAGCGTCTAGGATTAAAACCCCCATCAACGCAGGACTACTTTTAGTAAAAGCTCAAATATCACTGTTTCGTTTGAACAATAATGGAGGTGTTCCAATTTAGAGGCAGTATTCTTTTCTGAAATAGTCACCCTGTTTATACAGGGTGCGGGGAGCGGGGAATGGCGAAAGGAGCCTGAGCGGGCATACGAGCGGAGGTCGCCGGGCAAAGACAGCGTGGAGGTTGTCTTCTACAGGGCCTGAAATGGCTGTTCGCAGTAGTAATCAGAGTCATTTCCCGTGCGCCTTTTTGACGGTGTCGTCGGGAGCGGGAGGCTGCAAGCCCCCCATCAGACAGCTAATTACCGTTGAGGACAGGATGTGCCCGTATCAGTCTCATCGGGGTGCGCCTTCCACCCGCCCTGCTCGCTGGTGTCTCCACCCACCATCTTTTGCCAGGTGGGAAGAGGGTGACTAAAAAGCAACCCTTTCGTTACCATCGGTACGCTGTCGGCCTATAATAGTCATAGCCATATCTGCCATACTGAAAAAAATGATACAGAGGCTACCCGCCGTCTCACCTGATCCAAAGGCTCCTCCTACCCCTGCTCCTCCAGTCAGCCGCCCCATTGACGCGAGATGAGCACTTAAAATGACCAGCATCCGCCTACCTGATCCAATTAGGCTAATTTGTTTTGGTGCCTTCGCGGGAAGGATCAGGCCTCCCTAATAGAGCCGTTCCCATCTCTCCTGTGCTCTCTAACTCCGTCTCCCCGCCCCTCTCCTCTTCTCTCACACGGGCACCCTTACCGCCAGGTGGCAGCGCCATCGTCCTTTCACGTAAGGGGGCACTGGAAGAGGCTGGCGCCGAGCTGGTAAGTTACTCGCAAGGCGGGCAGCCGGCGGCGTGGCGCAACAAGAGGAGCTACTCGGAGCTGCTCATGGGGATTGGGATGGATCCGACGCGTGTGGTTTGTTGGTTATCCGTTTACCACTGAGACCAGATCATTCGATCACGACCCGTCTTTATTGGTTTTGCCCCAACCTCTCTCTCAAACCTTCCCGAAATCAACCCTCCACGCCCCTACCCTGCTCGTGAGAGTCATTCATTTATACTCCACTGGCAAGTAGCACTACCATCAGCGCCGACCCGTGTGGTAGAGGGCGCCCTTCGGGCAGGTAATGAACATACTACGCTGTTCTGTTCCCTGTATTCTTGTTGAAGCCCCATCAGCCACCGGAACCGCTACCGTACAGAACCCCACCACTATAGCGGCAGGTTTGAAGCCAGCCAGCATGGGAGATTAGAAAAGCAAACCGGAAGCGGAAATGGGGAGGCAGCGTCCATAAAGAGTCCGGGGGGCCGATCCATCGGAGGGCGCGGATCGCGTTTCATGTTGCGTGTTATCGACGTGTTGATCCGGCGCCAAATGGGCCGATAAGGGGGATGGCTGGGCGGGGCTTCTGGAGGTAGCAGCCTGGTTTAATGGTTGGGTAAGACCGGCGTGTCGAGAGAGGCGGGCCGTGAGCTAGTCGGGGCGCCACCAGAGCTCCTCTCAGAGCCCATGTGATATGACAAGCAGCGAGTGTCAAGAGGCGAGTAATGACCTGGGATGAAAGCTCTGATCCATGGGCACAGAGCCCCGACTCCGTCGACTGCATCTATCTAACAGCTACATTTAGCTAACCAAGGTACCTAGCAGTAGATCCCGGCCTCCCAGCCACATCCTGCCATGACCTGCCTTGCCCTGCCTTAACTACCTATAGCGGCCCAAATAACTTTGCCCTCTCATATTTACATGTCTGCCCCACCCCCCGCTTCTTAAACAACCTCTATTTTATCAAAGCACAGACATGCACGTTTTGCACCCATAGCAGAACACCCATGCGTCGAGAGGTGGGGGAAATACAGTCAGTGTTGCAACGTTCTGGCTGTAATGGCACCCCTGAGCTCTCCACGCTCGCCCTCACCGCTACATCCATGATTGAGACGTGTTAACACAGGTGCTGCCAGATGACTGACAAGCTAACGGTGTTGGGTTCGCTTCAAAAGCACTGTTCATTAAAAGACGTTTCCTCAAATTGTCGCTCATTGAGCAACACACGTTTCATTATCAAATCTGACATCACTCTTCTGGGGGATGTCAGTTACTGGTACCGGAACCACATGTTCACGGGGTAGTATTCACTCCAAAAGAAGCATTTAGTCAAAGGAAGCCATTAAACGGTGTAGTAGACATATTAGTCCAACGAAACCCATACCGAAGAAGGCTGGACAATGATTCCAGACAACCATTCATACATACATAGAAGCCCAAGATGAGGGGAGCCATTTTGAAGCCACTTGACTAAAAATAGTCTATAGAAGGCATGTGGCAGTGAACAGTTGATTACAGATCTTCTATACCTATAAATACAAGTATTAGGATACAATAGTGTGAAGCCATCTTGAAAAAGGCAGTTTGTAGATTCCGGATGGCCAAAAAAATACATGTACTATAGAAGCCAGTAGGCTTCTTTAGAGAAGCCAATGACAAGCATTAATTACAAATCGCATCGTGGAATCCATGTGGTAGGATGCAGTAGACAGGAATCTGTATAGAGACACCACAACCCTGCCTGGGTAGTGATACTATAAAGCGGAGAGAAGCCATCAGTTGGAGACGCTCCAAGGTGGAAGCTTTGATGGTGACCGCCTGACATGTTGTCTCATTGTGACAAAAGGGTCGTGTCGTCGGCCACGCGGGGCTCAGGCACACTCTTCCCAACCACGCCTACCTTGCCGGCCGGTCGGTGGGGGATCGTATCAGCCCAAGAGCCACGTGCCAATTACCGGCAGCGGCCGGCGGCTAATGGGCTGCGGGAGGCGGGGCCGCCCTTACTGGCCGGCGCTTCTCACATCCTCGTGAAAACGATAAGGTCACAAAGGGAGAGGCGCCTTCCGCGCTCCCCTCTGATCCTTCCCGAAGGACGGATCCAACCTCACGGTCCTAGCCTCTTATCTCTGCTATACCCCTCCCGCCGCCCCTCCGGTCTCCGCCAACCCCCTTCCCCAACACAGTCACATGGCAGACAGACGACATTGCCCTCAGCCGTCACAGGCCCATGCAACCGGTGTGGCTCTTAAAATATCTCATCTACAGATACCCCCGGCTCCCACCCTACCTCCCCTGCTCGCTGCTCTTAATACTATATGAATTTAATGACCGTCCTTGTTTGAGTCCCATAGAACGGGGGATCGTATATCGCTCTCAGTGCTGGCTCGGCCTTTTCCGATGTGTTCCACCTGTCCGCCTGCCTCCTCCTTCTCCCCGTCACAGCCGCAGGTCGTGCGGCGTGTGAGGAGAGATGAGTAGCGTTGAGGAGGAGGAGGCTGGTGGCCGAGTGCAAATACGGTATTTAATAACTGGCGCTAAATTGACTAGGTTGACTGGCAGAGGGGACGGAGGAGCGTCTGCCGCGAACAGGCCGCGGAGTGGAGCCGGTGTCTGTCAGCAGCCATTCATCGTGCCGGAGCCGATGGGCGCTGCTAGATTAATGTATCTAGAGATACAAATGTACTCAGGTCGGCGGCAGGATGCGTGCCACAAGCAAAAAATAGGTGACTCCTAAAAAGAACTTTAGAAAAAAGACCGAGATGATGTCTTGTGTGATTCTATTTCCCACGTAGGGAAAGGACCTATTCTAATTGGGTTCTCGAATTGCGTGTGTGATAGGAGGCATGTCTTCTCACCTGCTCTACCTGTCTGTGCACCATTAGATCCCTATCTATCTCCTCTGGTCTTATAAACAGTATTTCGACGGACATACCAGGGAATAGTGCATTGTCATAGATTCAGAATTTAGTATCTATGTTCGTTGGAACAGCTGTTTGTCCAGAATTGCTTGAAACTGGTAGTTATGGTAGTGATCATACTGTTGGGTGGGTAAGAGGGTGGATGAGTTGTCGCCCTCCTTCTGCCTGCTCGAGTATTACAGTATCTCGACTATCAACCCGATTGTCTGGCATTGCTGATACACACGCCGCCTCTCATGTGCCGCTCGTTCAACGCCAGTGCGGTGGTAGAGTGCAGATTAACTTTCTGAATTACACCCAATGGTGGTGACACCATCCTCCTTCTCACTACTTTTGGATCAGCTGTGGTAGCAGCGAAATGAGAGAGGGGGAAAAAACACAAAAAGACAAACTGTTGGAGTTTGCTCGCTCGCTCTCTGGCCATTAGAAAGCTCTGCCGACAGCGAACGTGATTTCCCAGGTAGAGAAAGCCATTTGAGAGGCAGATAAAGATATTCAAAAGCCACTCCAGTACAGCACGCCATCTACCGCCCGGTCGGCTAAAAATGCAGGCATGAATTAATGATAATAAGCGTGCACGCCTACTCGCGGGGGGGGGGGGGGGGGGGGGCGCTCGTGCGTGGTGTCGGTCGGTGGTAGGCAATGCGCATGCTCGTGCTCATGTCAACTGGCGGGGGTGCTGCCGTCACGGTGTGTCGGCCGCTCCGCGTCGCAACTGTCGTCGTCCGGCACGCGACGTCTACAAAATAGCCCGTTATAAATATGTCATGTGTGCCGGGGGCAACAACCACTGCCGCCTCCGCCACCACCACCACCACCACCTCTACCCTTACCCGCCTTGCCCAGCCCCTCTTCCCCCCCCCCCCCCCCCCCACACACACATACACACACACACACCACCCACCATGCCACCATCAACAAACCGGAAAATTGACAGCGTTTCAACTAACAGCTGAAACCATGTCGGGACTGGTGGGGTGAGAGGAGGTGGGGTGCCGTGATAGCGGAGATGCTGGTAGGAGGGTGCTTGGAGGAAATAGATGAGGGGAAGGGGAGTGAGAGCAAATAGGCGAAAGGGGCTGAAGGTGTTGCGGAAAAATGAAGTCTTGTAGGAGGGTAGGGGAGGCGGCGGGATAGAGACAGGATTACAGTAAGGGGTAGTGTGGTATGATCCGTCAACCAGGTCCACGAGATAAACTCGGCTCGGCTACATCCTACCCCAACGCTGATTTCACATGCCTGAGGGGGCGGAAAATATATCATTTACTACTCGGCCCACGTTTTCACAACTTTCACCTTAAGCATTGTTATTTGTGGCTAATCTAATTCAGAGATGGCAACTTTCCACTTTTACATGGAAATCCATGGTTTCATATACAGTGGTTTGAAATTTCTTTTCTTGTGTTAAACAAAATAACCACTGAGCCTCATTAACGGTGGCTTGAATCTTCCCGCAGACGTACAGCCCTTGCTGTTTCTGATGACATATTTTCCAAATTTTCAGTCCCCCTGAGGCAGCAAATTCCACATGAAAAATGTATTCACTTTTCTTTCTGACCCCATGTGACATCTCAAGGATAACACATGCTCATATGTCTGTTGATTTTAACATCTCCCATATAACACTTGTGGGGGAGGGTATTATATATCCTGTCTTCACTTGCCTCCACAGAGATATAGAACAGATACAGTGCGTCGAGCCTAAATGTTATTTGAGACTCCATAATGGGTGTGGCGGAATCCGTCGGATGGGTCTTAATACAGCGAACCATTAGCGCGGCTCAGATGCTGCCAGCGGGGGATGGATCCAGAAGTTCTGGCCGCGCAGTCTCAACCCTACCTGATCAGCGGCGTCACCTTGCGGACCCAAGTAGTTCTTATACTCTCATTTTGAAAATGCAAAGCAAACAAATAAAAATCAGCAGGCCTAGTAAGGAAATGGAAACCATAAAGATTTATTGAAAAAGAAAAATATACAGGTAAATAGGGGGAGGGCGGGCAAATCATACCAAAAAACCCTGTCCGTCATATCAAATTGTGTATCGGACGTGACTCTCTCTGCCCAGGACTCTACCACTAAAGTAACCCGTAGATTAAGGCGCTGCTGAAAATAATTAATTTACAAGAGCAAATAAGTCCTCACAAATTAGATGTTACGATATCACCGTCCAGCAACCACGCTGAAGGTGTGGTGGTGGATGATCCGAGACCTAGAGGGGCCGCGCTGGAGTATTTATAGAGTGATTCGGCTTAAAAAACAGGCAGCCATACCGCCGCCCGTGTTCTACATACATTCATACATACATACAGTGCCTGTCCCGAGCGGAGCAACTGTGCTGCTTGGAGGACCGCCACAGGCACGCTCTGTGTCTGGTACGGAGGGGGAATATATCTGGTACGAGAACGCTGCTTAAAACGTGTCCTACCTACAGAAAACTCGACGTGATGCGTCAAGCGCTGCTGGCAGGTAACCAAGCCACGCGGACCCGCCTGGGTCTCTTTAGGCGGTCGAATACATGCATGTTCAAGTAGAGCCGGTGGTCCCGCATGCCCACTAGGGGCGTACGCTGACCTGGCCGGCCATGCCAGGCTAGGCGTTAAATGGGACACACCCCGGGGGAAGATCCACGATTCTCTGGCAGCGTGGATGTTCCGCCGTGCTGTGTATATGAGTGCATGGCTCTAAAATACATACATGGCATCCTGAAAATGTTTCTCCTTAAACCACCATGTTGCTTCCCATTGTGTGCGCTGGTCACTTTGTATCTATCAGATTGACAATGGAGGACGAGGGGTGTAAGTGGGAATGAATTGAAATATAGTAGAATATGGTATACGAGGTCTGGTATTGAATGTGCTGGGGCAAGATAGGCATTGTTTTCGGGGAGATAGGTAGCTGTTTTGACACGCTGTACTCCCCTTCTCCGATTGTCAGGTAAATACATACCTTGTTATCACAGAGTACATCTTCCACGGTACTCGAGTCTTTGATCTGCCTCCCGATTCCAATTCAGAAGGGACGCCTCCTGCGTTTGTAGGGGGAGAGATGGGGAGGGGATGGCGTCAGAAGGCGCCTCCCACCACCAGGCCTTTCACCCTAGTCGCTTCTGTCGTTCCTCCAGGCGGGACCCATTATTCAGCCCACCGCCTTCTGACGACAAACAAAGTGAGGCTCGGCATAGCCCCGAGGGTGGCACCACAACCAACCTCGACCTGTGTACTTTCGTACGGAAGCACTTCCTTCCGTCCCTACGTCCATCGCTATCGACGTAGTTCAGTGATAAGGCAGTAGAATGCAATTCCTTTAGGTCCAGATTTCTGTCTCCATTTGTTTCATGAGGCCACTGTCTCATCCTCCTTAGATAGTGTTCTGCTGTGTATATACGACGTCAAGCGACCGTCTCTACAGATAATCCTGGATTTAGGGGGTGACGGCTCTCATTCGCGGTCAATGACATTTGGATCTGGGATACTCTTTACATAGATGTGCCCTACAGGTTTGTCTAAACTGAATACGCACTGGATGAATATGGGGTCAGCTCTAAGGGACTCTGCCTAGAGAGACGCTCTATTGTGTTTGTGGGTGCCGAGGCTCACTAAACTCCCATTTCTTTACTAAGCACGTCTTTGTGATGATATAAGTACCATTGTGCTTACCACTGCAAACGGCATGAACCACACATATCGTTGTAGGTTCATATATTACACTATACAACGGGCATCTCGTACTGCATAGACTGTATGTACAAACGCTGAGGGTTGTTAGATTTGTGTACTGAAACTAAACGGGTTAATTTCGGCCACGCCCCTTTAACGTTTAACAGTGATGCATCCAACATAGTGCTGGCCAACCCTAACACGAGACGGAATGTGCGGCTAAATCCGATGTTTTCACTGCTTCTGTATGTTAGATTAGACTTCGTTGAGAATGAATAGGTTGGGAAGTGTCCCTCTCGCCCTCCCTCCCACACGATCAGCCTGTGGGTGACAGGGATGGTAGTTTTCCACTTTTCCACTGAAATCCTTGTTTTTATTTCCAGTTCAGAAATCATTCTTCTTGTATATAAAACAAAGGTAGCATAAGTTGAACCTCATTCATGCTACTAAAACAGTGGTTTTAACTTCTCCACATACCCTCAGCCATATTCCATGGCTATTATTGATGTATTTTCCATGTTTTCCAAGTCTATCTGATGTGTAGTGTATTCAAAATGAACAATATTTGCACCTTTGTCCTTAATCTCAACTGACATCCATGGGGTGAAGGTGGTGTGTCAGAGGGAAAGGAGTAAGTTTTGTGGACCCAGTCAGCCGCATCTACCAGCCGCCAGTTGATGTTCCGGTCCAGTCAATTTCCTATTGTTGTTGTCCTAACTTCATGGGGTGAACTGAAGCGATCAGGAAACATATGCTGTGCATTGGTAACAAAAGCGTCTCGGTTCAGGAATTCATTGTTCATGTAATATGATTAATTGATGTGGAAATCAATGTAAGTGGAGGTGGTTGCATGTTTAAGCGAGGTCTTTACATAATACCCCACGCTCTCCAACCTACCAACCCCCGATTGCCTGGTATAATTCCGTTTGCAATAGACAGACAGAGATAGGTAGTGCAAGTTCTGCTTTAAAACTTATATTAAATTTGCTTGGGACTTGAATTAAAGACATAATAATCACTTGATTGTTGTCCACAAGTAGTATCACCACGCTGCACCTCCCCACAGTAGCTACATGCGTCATATGCTCTTTTCTGATTTAATCACGTAGAGTAGGTCAGCAAATTTCTTAATGACCAGCCAGTGGTATTACATGAGTGATAAAAAGAAGTAGACAAGCAACAGGTCTTGCTTCGCACGCACATAGAGCCGCAGACTACCATTCGTTTTGTATCCTCCATAGTGTGGAATCTATGGCTGAAACAATTTAGGATGGTCGGTGATATTGTGCAAACAAGTATGCTTGACTGCAAAGTCAGACACTCAAGGTTCATCTAAGATCAGACGAGTTGGATATGTCCTATATAGTAACAGACCTAAAGAGGACAGATATAGTCTTGCACTGCTGGTAGATGAGGTGGAGGGAGTGGGGGGGGGGGGGGGGGGCTGAATGGTGGCGGAGAGTGGGGGGCTGAATGGTGGCGGATATGTCATGGTGTAGCAGTTGCAGGCAGTCAGTAGCATTGAGGGACAGACGTTGCAGGCCTGTTGTTATTATCACACCATTGTCACGGGGATGGTGGTGCATTATGGAGTAACCCGGGCCAGTCGCAGTCCTCGCCAGCATCGAGCTCAATGATGGATTACAACCGTTAATAATTTATCTAATAACCAGTCGCTACAGAATCCAACAGGCATTGTTTCTCGCCTACCCCGCTCACCAGCCCTATTCTCGCCCATCCCATCATCACGACCCCCTTTACTGCCGTTGGTAATAGAGATACCATTATAGGGGCAATACTTTGGGCGATTATACTTTTTTTTGGTCGCCAGATAACCTGGCATTGTCCATGAATAAAAAATGGTTGGCATGTAGAAACCATGGCTACGCCGGTCCAAACAGAATGACAAAAATAAATTGGCTTTGGTTATTCATAGAGTCACGTCCGGCGCGGTCCGGGCAGGCGTCCTCAGTTCATATGCGACTGGCTGGCCAGGCTGAGCGAGCGACTGAAGCCCATCCACTTAAACCACCAGTGGGCGACCACTACCATCACCAGCGTCCCCCTCTGCTCACTTTTCCCGCACAGCCTCTAAGGGTCGGTGAGTCTTTGGTTACGTTCAGCGGTGCGGTCTGTGTGGTTGCTATTGGCCACGGGCAGACCTGACAGTGCATATTGACCAGTGTAAATAGTGGTCGACCAGCCGTCCCTCTGTTCAGCAACACTCAATCCATCTCCCCATCATCTCTACCACCACAAGTTCATTGCAATCGCCCTTTGGGTAGGCTGAGGGTGGTGGTAGGGGGATAGGTGATGCTTGGGGGGCGGGGGCGTTACCGGAGGGAGGGAGTGCTTTCTCCTGGGGCGATGCCTGATCAATACGTTGTTGTACCACTTGAGGTAACAGTCCCGTGATTATATAGACACCTGAAGACTTCCCGGTCAACCACAACCCTCCCGCTACCAAGAAAACAGTAATGCAGAAGGAAACGGTTCACTTTAGGTATCCAACCTGACTCCCATAACCACAATTAGAATTTCTTTTCATTCAACTTCAGCTCTGTGCAGATGTGAGCTGATGTGATCTGCTTAGTGTATCTGATCACTAGCAAATACACATAAAGCGAATAAATATATGCAGACCCTATGCACCGCTTTTCGGTCTAGGCAGCCACTGCATTGTAAAGCATTGCACTTAATGCAATATCCTGCTGCAGAAGCTTTTTGAAACAAATTGCCAGGTGTAAGAATTTATTGCCTGAATGAGTTTGTATATTCGGTACGAACAACGAGTGAAGAGCAGATATTTAACCTCGCTGGTACAGCTGAGTGCGTTTGGGCGACCAAACAAGCGCTGGGGCAGTTCTGGATTTAGTCCAACCAAGAAATCAATCAAAAGACTCGAGACGTGTTCTGTGCCTGTTTGATCACACAGGTCCCGGGGTCAAACTACCGTGATGTCCTCAATTGTGACGTCATCGTGGCGGTGCTGGACCATTCAGCGACCCTCAAAGTAGGCCAAGTAGAGTGTGCCAGTGGACATCTAGATATATGATTCGTCTCCTAATGGCATTCTGAATTGTCAATGTTAAATCAATGGACACCACTTTTGTGGGATGGAATAACTGGTAGAGAGGCCCCTGGATAAACGCCACTCATTGGAGCGCGGGAAAATGGGCGCCAGGCGGCAGCAGGGACTACTTTGGATCGCTGGCATGAGTCATTGTCCACATCTCGTGTATCAGGCAATCAGAACGGCACCGATGTAAATTAACATTTCAAGCATTTGTCTCATGGCCCCTTGTTAACGTGTAGGTCTGGTGTGTCAGCAAAACTATCAATGTAGGCTCCTAGGAAGCACCACCTCTCTAGCAGGGAATCCCACCACCAACACCTAGGAACTATACTACCCCCTCGCACTATCACCCAGGACCAGTTCTAGTCATGCATATCAATACTCAAGACTATTAGGATCCCTCGGACCACCACCTAACCACCAAAACTAGCTCTCATGTCATAGAGCAGGACCAATACTAACCTTGCACCATCACCAAAGACAAATACTAACCATAATCCCTATAGTGAGAATCAATACTGCTCGCGCCATCACCCATGACCAGTTCTAGACATGTAAACCACCCTAGATCCTCACACCACCCAGCACCAATACTAGCCCTCAAGTCATAACGCAGGACCAATACTAACATTGACACCGACAACCAGCACCAATACTAACCCTGGTTCCATTATCCAGGGCCAGTAATACCGCTCATCCCACCCATGTATAATAGCCACAGAAGCAGCAACACCTCACAAATCTCATCTGCTATAACACTTAAATCTAACCACCGCTACAACGTCCATCACCCCACCATGACTATTATCATGTGTGGCAACCACTCACCCTACCAAACTATACCATACCATCCAATGCTCAATATATTTTTGTGCCACCATCAGTGAAACCCCAAACACCTTCCCAACACCCATTGCCTCATCATCAATAAACCCTCCCACACAACAGTGCACAACCACCATCAGTTGCTGCGATAACAAACCATATTGGGAGGTCTGAAATGGATACAATCATGGGGTTTGATGGTATTGATTAGGAAATGGAAACGCCAGCCCTCGGGGTTGATGTTTTAGGCTACAATTGGAGGCGAGCATGAAAAATCCAAAGTAAATAGCGCTGATCGGCCTCTCCATTATGACGGAACTCGTAAAACGACTGCGAGCCCAGGCGACCAGCTACGCCAACCCACTGGCGCACGGCGCTCCGAATTCCCTGAATCATTGATGACAACATGATATTGGCTCGTCTAGTCATGTAGAAAATAGAGTTAGGCTATGATAAGTTAGCCAAAAGAAGTCACCCTGCAGAGGGGTGCCGAGCTCCTATCCACCCTACCTACACCACCCCAACCGTTCTGTGCTCTGAAAGGCTCCCCCAACAGGACCAGCTCAACTTGATTCTCGCCTCAATTCCATTTACAATCAATTTCCCCAGGAAATTATATTTGGACATTTAAGTCAGTTAGTTCTGGAAACGGCGATCTGCTGTCAGTCACGGAGAACTAGATGAGAGATCTGACGCCGGCATTTCTTATATAACGTAAAGGGAGGAGGTGCGTGAGGGGGGTGTATGTGGGGAATAGCCTTGTTTTTCGTATTGGGACGCCTTGGTGGCGGTGAGTAATGGCTTAATTCCTTGTAGGTGAGTGATTGATGACTGGACGTCGTCTCGGGAGGGTGTTGGCTGTATTCGTGCATGTGAATTTCTCTGTAAATCCCAGACAGCCGGAGAGCCAATCCAGGCCCCCAGGGCGTGACTGCTTCATGTCGACCAGAGCTGCTCCCGAGCTGCTCCGGCGCCTAGAACTGCTCACCCCGCCCTGGACGGCACCGGGGATGCGGAGTTTAGGCGCGGGGTGCCCGCCGCAGTGTCGGGGTATTGCTAGTAGCACGGGTGGCTGAATCTACACCTCGGCGCTGCTACTGCATCTGAGAAGGCAGTCTTCGGAGTTGATCCTCCATCTCTATTGCCTGTGCGGTACTGTTGGGGCAACTAACTGAACATACCGACCCCTTGTACACTTTAGAACGCATCAGGTAGGATTGGTTTTTCTACCATGCACGGACTCTCACAAAAGCAATACTGTAGGTGGCGCGGTTGAATGAACTAGGGTATAGCCAGAGCATGGAAGAAGGCACTATTCAGGGTTGTTGTCCCATATACATCGAGATTACTGGTTAGAGTTACTCCAATTTTACTTGTCTAGTTTTTAAAAGTCACGGGTGCTTCCACCTATGCAAAGCCAAGTGTCATAAGTTGTCCTTCCACTAACACTACCTTGTTAAAGGTGTAAGTAGCAGAGACATATGTGGATTTCTATTTCCACTGGAAGACAACACCCAGGTACAAATAACTCTATTAAAAACCTTTGCCATTTGCTCTGGCAGCTGCAGTGCTGGCTGCAGTCGACTGCGGTCAACGACCCGTGTGCATAGAAATCATATAGCAGTTGATATTTATGTGGAGGAAATGAACAGGTGTGAGGGTATAATTGAAATGACCCCACCTACGGGACAGGAGTGTGAATGTACTACATTGTGATCTATGAACTTGTATCTTGGGGGCCCTGTTGTGGGAGAGAAAAAACCCTTTTGGTGTACCGGGCTTTTGTATCTTTTTAGCCATCCTGTTCCATCGCAGCGGGCACGCCCTGTACACGGTCCTGTTGTCGTGACAAATCTGCTGAAAATACGCGAGCCGAAGGTTATTTATGCCGAATCAGCATAACTGCAATTCTGTCTGGAACCCCTGTGGGAAATTAACGCATCCCTCATCCCTCAGAGGGAGTTTTCTGTATTTTATAAGGCAGGTGCTGATACATCCCTGCGCGGTGTTTCCAGTCAAATGAGGTCACTAGCAATGTGTCTGGGTGACATCAATATGACTCTCCGTCACGTGACGTCATGCAACGTCGCTTTATATGACGTCACGTCATGTGACGGGACTAATTGTCATGTCTCGGCAGCTTCATTAGGCGGCCGAAGCACGAGGCGAGAGGAGTAGGACGTCAGGTTTATGTTAGGCGGCGCATCGTGTTCAAGCCGCAGCATAGGGCTTTTAGTAGCTGTGATCGATAATCTTGGGATATTCATGGCATTAAACAAGCGAAGGACCACATAAACCACCACGAGGAGCGACGGGCCCGCCGGGGGAATAATGAGGTGAAAACTGCCTTATGAGCTGAGCCTTCATGATGAACCACTACATTAGCCACTGGTGCATTATTGGTGAATGGCATCAGGCTCCTGTATCATGACCGTGCCTATAGAGTTTAAGTGTAATTTGATGTACAGAGAACACAAGCTTTTCTATTGACTCATCTTCTCAATGAAAATTCAAAGACTGAGTGGGATTTATAAACAGAAATATTGCTTCAGAAATTCGATAGATATTTTTCAACGTACACGTACTCCAGAGAGGATTTTCTTCTGTTCACACCCCTAGAATTGATGGCTCAAATCCTGGTGGCGAGGCATAAACTTAAATTAGTTGGGTATCATAATGGAAAGTAGGTTATTGACCACCTGTAGCCGGAATTGGCTGCTATACTGCATTTCAATCAGCCTCCCTCACCCATTTGCAAAGACACCTGATAAGCCGATTTGTGCCTGCTGACGCTTGACTGACCACTAACGCCTAAAGCCCGGCCGTGCGTGCTCATGTGCGGGCATGTGTGTACAGGGGCTGGCGTCCTTAGGTGAGTGCCCTCTGGACGCTGACCTTTGAATGATCACGGTGGATGCCCTCCCGCCTCCTCGGGGAGACCTGTTGCTGGATGGCTTGGCCGCCGTGTTAGCTGATCGCCGCCGGCAATTGTTGGCCTTCACGCCCATGATCAGAGATCAGGCCAGTCACTGATACTGATCGAGCGCTGATAAAGGGGAGGTGGTGTGTAGCTGATGGGGATGGGTTGGCTGGGCAAGGGGATGGCTGTACATAGTGGACGGGCATTATTGCTCAGGTACAGAGATCCTACATAATAATCATAGTTTCCTGGATCATTGCGGATTATCATTGGTGTGAATGACTAAAGTTGTTTTCTTCTATTATTTTGTGTTGACTGACTTGGTCCCATTGATGAATTTGTTCAGGTTCCTGTTGAAAATCTGTCTTTTAATGTTGATACTCCAGATGTCAAGTATTACTGTTCAACTGAAGTTATAGGATTAATTATATATGCATAAATATATATAAGATTTTGAATTCTGAACTACATTATCAAGTGGTTTCCAACATATTAAGTGAGAGAGGTGTTGTGTTCAGATTACTGAGAATGACGTTCCTGACCTTTGGATATATTTACTCGTTTTACTTCCTTTCCAGACGACATACCTCTAGGGGAAATCCATGTAGGGATCTTGAGAATGGTAAAAAAGATTCATGTAAGAATCTTTGTCCTTACCTTAATACTCATGTTTCTGTCTTTGTTTTATCACAGGTCAAACTGGAAAGCTCTCCAGCCAAACCCAGCCGGGTGCTCCATTTCCGTGGGGTGCCCAGTGACGTCACTGAGGGAGAGATCCTTCATCTGGGGTTGCCCTTTGGCCGTATGACAAATCTGGTACTTGTAAAGAAGAAAAACCAGGTGAGTGCCTTTTCATTGAATTAGGTGCAGTTCGTATGGCTTATCGTACCTTTGTGTTATTGCTAAACAAGAAAATAACAAGGCACTTTGCACGTGGCTGCACTGAGAAGTGTAGTGGTGATTGGAAACGTCCTGATATTGCTATTACCTGATTTGATTTGAATACCTGACCTGGTTTATCGGACTAGCGCTCATACACGAATGATGTATTGCAATCGTCCTCGGTATTACATAAAGGTATGATAACTGTACAAATGCCATTGTTTGGATTTTCTGTTTTCCTTTGTGCATTTACATTTCAGAACAAGAATTTTGAATATTGATCAATATCAAAACCTTAAGGCGAAATATGAGACATGAAAAAGTGTCGGATTCAATGATTTAAACAATTATTTTGGATGGGTTGCATATAAAACCGTTCATGCAACCAAGCAGAATTGTTCTCATACGAAGAGCACCTTTATAAGATACACAGCCAAGTACATGTATGTATTTCATAATGGTGGCATGTGGTCAATACTAATAGGTTTTTCACCAATGAGAAAAGACTGTTACACTCAATAGAGGGCGCTTTAAGTGCTACAGACTGGCAAACATTGTATCCTCTGCCTCCAACACAACCAGATCGGAGCAGCGCATTTGGGCAATTTGACGGCCCCCAATAAACGCCGACCGAGCTCCTTGCTCGCTGCCTGCCGCCCAATAAACCGAAGCCACCTAAGTCCCTGGGGCCGCCGCCTCAAAGCCGGTTTATGGGGCTTTGACGGCCTCCAGGCGGTGCTCGCCGGGCTGTTTTGAGAGCCAGGCACCGGCCTCAGGTAGGGCCTGGAAATCTACTAGTGCGACATGACACAAAAAGCTGTCTGGTGAGTAAACACACCATCAAAGTTTGGACTCGTTCTGGAGAAACCAGAGCTGGTCTCTGCCAGCAGCCACCCGTCCACCTTGCCCGCACATGGCCACTGGGAAGTGAGAGTGGCCGGGTTGTGAAGTATTCATTTGAAGGAGGACAGTGATAAATTGACTCTCCAAGGCACGGTCTTGGTTAGCATAAAAAGGTAAATAGCACGTGCTGGCGGCAGCTTTAGCGAGAGGAGCACGAGTGTGGCAGAGATAAGATAACCGAAGTTGGTCAATGGTCCACTCGAGCTGCGAGATATGCAGACCCCCCGACTCACCAGCGCACACCATCGGCTAGCTGCAGCAACACCTGGTAGGCCTGGCAGGTGGGCGGGTGTAGCGGTGGGGAAGTGATTAATTACTGATCACCTTATGTCTGGATCCTGAGCGTCTGCATCCCTGCTGTTGCTGCCGCTTAGTCCTCTCTAGCAGTGTAAATTATAACAGCTAAAAGTTCATCACCCTTCCATTCAACATTTATCCCTATAATAGGAAAAAGGTAGATTATATGATTATTATATACTCAGGCACGTACTGTTAACAGTTGCACACTGCTATTGCCTATACCGTAAATATACGAATCACGGACTGTATGTCATAAGTACAATTATCTTGAGATGTCGAGGAATTTCTGTTGAGTGTAAGCTTTGTAATCCAATCAGGGCCCATGTATACATCCTGCGATGGTAACCTAGTTCTTTTCAATGTGAATCTCGGCATCAAAGCAACAGTTGTAACAGAAATGCTATTGAAGAGAATGGGCGTGTCAACCAGAGAGTCTCCAGACTTGAAAGAACGACTGGCGTGATGCCACCAAAAATAGGTCAACCCACCGACCACAACCGTTCGATCGCCTTCCCTGTCTGTCTGCAATCTGCCCAGATACCTGTATATTGTTACATATCCAGCTTACTGTCCTATGCTACATAAACAGATGGGAAAGAGAAAAGGTGGACGGGTACACTCCCCATCTCACATCCTGCTCCCCTCCACCTTCCTTGCCCACAAGGCAGCAACTCGTTTATTAGCGCCGCTATCCGTTGGCAGTGGGATTAACGTCCGTAATGTCCGGTTATGTCGACTGCATGTCCTGCTCGGTGCTTGGGGCCGTTACGAGTCGAGCGTCCCTGTGCTTGGAGCTTCTCTAAATGGGATTAGGCTGGTGGGTTGTGAAGTGGCCAGATTTTCTTTCTCTTTTTATTTTTTGTACATAAAAAATTCATGTTTGGTCATCAGGGGTTGTTGGTTGGGGGGGGGGGGGGGGAGAAAACAGGGCACGTCACAGCTATTCTGTGAGGTGGGAGCTTCAAGCAACCCTGACATTAAAGTTATAGCTTGGAGTGTCCTTCGGGAGTTCCTGAGAGTGTTTCTGGTCAGCTCGAAACGTGCCCAACCTTCTCAGAACAGCTGGAGACTGTTCGGAACATTGCCAAGACCTAATGAGAATGAGCACACCTCCCACTTTCCCTTCCTCATCCCTCTCCACCTCGCCTCTTTACAGCAAGTCTTGTCGTCTGCGCTTTGATGTAGCGACTACCTGTTGCCGATGTGAGCGATAATGGAGGAAACACCCACCGGCCGTAACCGCCGCCTCCGCCGCCGCTGCCGCTGGGCGTCCTGGCACGGCGTGCGACGAGATGAAAAGACGAAGAATCAAAACCAGCCCTGCTGTGTCCTCCTTTCGTCCGCCTCCCGAGCCATCCGCACTAATGCAATAAAAGCAAAGCGCCGCCACCTTTCTTGAATAGAAACGTCTTTAGCACGACACAATGGAGGGATGGATAGACACGGGCCCAGCAATCAGTCCGAGAGACGGGGAGACTAAAGGACAGGCTTGCGAGGGTGGGCGGCGGGAGGTGTGGCCGTGTCGGCGCTCTGGTGGACGGTGATTATGATGTATGCTGTGTGTTGCTCGCCACACCGAGCTGCTCGCGCGTCCACGCCCGCCACTTACACGCCCAGTGCACGCGGGAATTAGATAATGTGGTTTTGAGCTGTGAGCTCCAGCAGAGCCGCTTATGTCTTTAGCTGGAGTAGAACTTAAGATTCATTAAGCAATTAAGCTGAGGGGGATCGAGCGACGGGTGACTGGCAATTAGAAGGCGCCGCAGCGGGCGGAGAATGAAACACATGGGCAGCTTTAGCCTGGCTAATCCGATGCGTATTGTGGGAGTTTGCCGCAGCCTAGTTCGCCATCTCCAGTTAATGGTGTGAACGAGGATAGATACAGTCTTAGGAGAGGGGGGAGGGGGTTGTACACATCGGGGGGGGGGGGGGCATAGAAAGAGCTCGGGGCAGGGTTAGGAGCTGCTCTCTGTTATATGGAGGAGTAGTTGATGGTGTTCCAGTACAGGGCGGTCAAGAAAAGAAACAGCACACCAACACAGCCTTGAACAGTTCAGCCCTGAGCCTGCATGCCTCGTACAAGTTTATGGGTCTCGACCAGTTGCTCCTGTGTGAGGAGGATGTTTGGGATCGTGCCAAGGACCCCTGGGAGTGGTTTGCTCACACATCGTCTCATATTGGGTACGTCTTCAAACCATGTCCTTTCCCGGGCACGTCCATGGCTGCCCAGCCTGGACGCCAACTGTCCCTGACAGGCCCTGAGGTGACATGAATACGGGGCGGCAATAGCTCTGGGAGGGGGAAGGGTGAGGGGGGGGGGGGGCGAAGTTGTATTTGATAGGCAGGACAGCCTACAGTCGACGTGGAGGAGGTTGTATTTGGGACAGAGCAAATAAGGCGGACAAATACTGCACCGATAAGCCGCCGCCTAGCCCTGGTGATGGCTGGCGAACAGCATCCTGGTCCGATATTGTGCGACTGGCCGCTGAGCCCCCCTGCAGACGGTCGGTTGTCGGGGGTGGGTGGCAGGGGGAAGTGAGCTGGGGTTGAAGTCGTAGTAGACTGGACCAGTTTAATCTGCTCCCTAGCATGTCTACATGCAGCTTGAACGCCGCACCAGGACCATGGCGTGTGCCAATCGGTGTTAGATAGACACTGCCGGTGTCGGTCGAGGAAACAGGGAGGGAAAGGGGTACAGCGACAAGGGGGTGAACGGGTGCAGGGTTTAGTGGTGTGGATTCCGTCCCATAGCAGCACGGTATGGCCTCTGCCGGACTCATGGGGATGTCTAGGGATGACAGTGACGCAAGCCGGAACGTGTGAAAACGACTGGTCATAATATACCCATCGGTCGTTCAAAATATCTCATTTCATGGTTCTTGCCGTTCTCACTGAACCACTGAGATTCAATGGTCGACTGTTGCTGGAAGTGGATTGGAAAGATTTGAGGTTGGCGTATTGGGCTGATTCGGCAGTCTTTCGTGGTTCCCCCCCCCCCCCCCCCCACCTCGCTACCCAATGCTAACCCCTACCCCCTCGCACTCCACTCCACTCCGCTGAGGCCCCTCTCCTGATAGCATTCCTAGAAATGACAACCTTTGACATTCTATCCAGCCTGTTACCCCCTGAGCAAAATGTCAGTCGTAAACCCACCTCTTTGTGCTTGTCAATACAGCTTAGTCTCCTTGTCGATTCGCTTCTTTGCATGGTAAGCCAACACTGTGCTGCCTAATTGCTCGGGGTGTGATTTTGGGAGGTAAGCATGTGAGCTGGGGTAGGGGAGTAGGTTCCGAGCAAATCACCGTGGTTTAAACTGGTCGCCTCTGTTCACCAGGCTCTAGACAGATAATGACTACTGGCGCGTAAAAACCAACCAGCCCTACAGCCGGTCTGATCTTAACAGACTGAGGTGCTCGATTCATCATCGTTATGTGGGCCAGTGCCACCGGATTGCCCACAAGTTGCTTGGGAGCTGCTAGCTCAATTGGAGGAGCAGCTCGGACTTGGGTCGCTGCAAGCCTAGTATGAGACGACACTGTTTTGTGCAGTTGGCGACACGCGCACGTTGAAATCAATGCTATTGTAACAAGAGGACCCATCTCCCCATCTCCCCCTTCCCTCCCACTACACCCGTCTACGATCCTCCTCAAACACGAGTGACTCACCGAGTGTTAGCGTCGAAGACGATCTGCATTACAGCCGCTCGCCATGTTCGCTCACGTTTTATTACAGTTAGACTGCCACACCAATCAGCCAGCCAGCAAACCAACCAGCCAACCGAGCGAGGTGCCTTTAATTTTCCGGTCTACGGGCATTGTTGTGTTGTTTTTCTCGCTCGCTCCGCTTTTCCCACCCGCCCGGCCCTCTCGTGGAGGCCTAATCAGTTTGAACGAAACAATGTAACCCGATCAGGGCCTGACGACCTGCCGAGCGGCATGGAGCAGCAGCTCGCCGCCTTCCGCAGCCTGAGCAGCTCACTACCGCTCGCTCGGCAGTCAAACCCTAGACTGGCCACCATTGTGACCAGCCCCGACGCCAATGTAATCAGATTTTGACGATCCGTGTGTTTGATCGTGGGTGGGAAGAAGGGTGGAGTCTGTCAGAGACGGTCGTTGAGAGATTTGGCATGGAAGGGGATCGTCCACTGTTATGGGCGCGGTGGCCGCCGGCTTTAAGGCGGAACAGGCGAGCAGGAAATTACCTTTGGGACTGGAAGGCATGTCTATCCGCACCTGACCCGCGCCGGTGGCCGCCGGAGGGCGTCAGGGACGGCTGCCTGTCGGTCACCTGTTGTACACCGTGGGGGTCGTGATAATGGAGGAGGGGGCACTGCTATTCTCAGGACTCAAACGTTTCTTTCTCAGCGTCTTTGGGGGAGAGAAAGGTCAGGTAGAGATTTGCAAATAATTGTGATTCCATAACCATACCTCAGAAATCATCGTCTCACATGTGAGAGTTATTATCTCAGACTGGACTGAGATTGGGGGTGGAAGTGTCTTCAGTGAGTTTGGGAATGAAAGGATATACGTTGGCTTTACAATGTACATAGGCATGACCGGCCAGTAAATCATATATATGTTACATAGACGGGGCTTATGTATACATTCATAAAAAGAAAACATTCTAAGCTGAACTCTGGCTTTTCCCATTCCAAAATGGTAGACAGTGGTGATATGGATAATTGCGATTGCCAATGCAATGACATGGCTTAGAAGAGCTACCCCGGACAATGTTGGTAGCACTGCCAGCGGGCAATTATTGGCAGATGTTATCTGTTGTATCCATGGCATTCACGGTCAGTGGTTGCTGGACTAGTAGAATTGCAAAACAGAATACTAGTACCAGTCCGTGGTACTTGCTGTGAATCCTCAGTTTAGTGCTGGAAGTGGTGAACGTACACGTAGGCCCTACATTTCTTTCATCACATCTAGCACTGTCACTGGGTGTGGTCCGGGTGAATGGACTCGTGAATCACTCCCCATGGCACTAAGACCTTGGAATGAGACGTGCCTCGACCCACACATACATAATGCGAATCTTTTATCAGTCGGGGTACCATCTTCAGATTCGTAGGGCCAGGTCCCTTGTCCCACAGCTGGTTTACAAGGACTCTTTTTGAAATATCCACCCAGTCTCCGATCTACCCTGACGGTAACTACGTGCTCTGGCGGAGAAATATGCTTGACAGGTTATTAAATTCTGATAAATAACAATATAAATGGATGCCATTCGTCTCAACTCTGTGAACATTTTGGGAATAGCTAAAATCACCATTTTCCTTTAGAATTGTTCCAGACTGGTTTTGAAATGGGTATGACTTTGGTTTGCTGATTTGTTTTCCCACTGAGTTTTGCTAGTGATGAGATCACGCTGGTGAAGGTAAATATTGACAAGAGAATTAAATCAATCTGATCTATATTCCATATTTGGTCCATAGGGGTTTCAGTGAGCTTTCTCATGATCCGTCAACGTTAAACACACAGTGATTCCCCGGACAGTGGCTTCCTTATAAAAGGGTCCTTGTTGAGGGTACACAGTGTCCATGTTATTAGCATGTTAAATTTGCATGGTGACTATTGACGTTGGAGAGCGTACTCGGTATGTCCACGGTGACTGCAGCCACCAGGTGGCATTCCAGAGTCCCCAGGCGCCGCGATCACGTGATGTCACATGACCGGCTGGACGGCCGTGTGAAGGTCGTGGGTTATGTGGTGAATGGGAGCCGCCAGGCGTCGCCTCTGTCCCGCCAGGGCTGACTAGAGCTAGCCGTACGACCCCGCCACACTAGACACTCGTGTATAGTTTATCTGGTCTAGGCAGCACGGGATTCTCCTAAAACGCTCATACCTCCCATATACACATCTCTGTACGGTGTATGATATATATTCTATATACATGTACATGAATACAGATGACTTGGACAATACATGTACCGTATAGCCATGGTATGGACTCATGAGCAGCTTTCGCCAGCACCCTCTGCTCTAGTCCGGCTCACGAGTCAGTACGACATTTGAATGAATGCATGTCTATATGTATGTGTATATAAAACAGGGTATTAAACATCCAAACAGCACTCAGGGGGGAGGTGAGCTCCGCCTGCCGTCCAAGCCCCGCCTGCAGCCTAGCTTAACGTGTAGATGGCGCAGATAGGGCCCAGTTTGATGGCTGGGTTACATGGGGTCCGCCTGGCGAGATCCGGCGGCTCAGCAGACCGGCCCACTCCAAAACAGGCCCGTATGCCATTAGCATTGATCAGACATCAGCTAGCTGTCACTCCAGATCAAATGGCCGCCCGGGAAATTGGAATTAGATTGCACTAATGGCGGGGACTAGCCGACTGAGTCTCCATCGGGGTGATTGGCTGCAGTGATGGAGATGTGATGGGCGCTGGCAGCGGGCCGACACCCCGCATCTACTGACGGCTTTTTCCTGCCTGTCCTATGCATGGCGCCCTTACTGTCACTCCCTGCCTCTTACCCTCCGCCGTCATCGCCTCCTATGGTTTTCCCGTCGTCCCACTCATACACCTCCGTCTTATTTTCTCCTCTATCCCAGACCTTCAACGCGTTCCTTATCCATACCCAACATCACCACCCCTGTCTTTCTTTTTTCTAGTCTCATCAAGACACTGTAGTACCCTGCCCCCGCCCTATATACATCTTCTGCCCTCCACCCCTTCACCACTGGTCTCTCTCTCCCTTCCTCTGTCCTTATTTCAAAAACCCAATACTTTTATTCCACGTGTGTATGCCACCATCCCTACCATCCCTTCCTTCCCCTGCCTCCCCCCACCCCCACCTACCCTGGGGGGGGAGGCGGGGGCAGGGCCCTCCCCACGGGATCCAGCCCCGGCGCTCGCTCAATTCTAAAGTGGTTTTCATTCCCTATGGATACACCCAGGGGGACACTTAAACTTGCTGCAGTTGGTCAGTATCCAAACAGCCTCGTCTGTTTCAGTTTACAGTGGCTTCGGCAACAATATACTCTACTACCTCGCCCAACTCCCACCTGGGAAAAAAATACCCGAGGAAACTAGTGAGGGTATATAGGGAGAGAATGAGCGGGCGTTCTGGGAATGTATATTTCACATGGGAGAAAATGACCCATTGTGAGCTGTGCGCCTCCAGAACGGCATCTACCCTTGGGTACGTGCGTGATGAAGCCCATCAGCGAAGCCACCATGCCGAGTTACGACTGAAACTCAAAGCGCACCCTGGTAATGGACAAGGCCCACAAACCTGTTGGCCCACCCACCCCAGGCTCTGTGCCTACTCCTCCCCCCTTCCACAGACATAACCCCCCCCCCCCCCCCCTCCCCTATATACAGACACACCGATACGCCGAGCTGGCCCAGCATGAGCCGGAACATTGCCCACTTACGCCAGAAATAATCGATATAATAATGTTGGTGTATATTCAGTTAAGAGGTCGCGAGAGTGATCGATGGTAGAAAATTCAATGGCCGCCCCATATTTCAACTCACCCACCATCCTTTCTCGTCTACTACGCACGGATTCTACTCGCTAATCCCTGCGTCATTGTCCAAAACTACAACCAAAAAATCAGATATAAATGTACCATTCATGACAATACTTGAAGGGATGGAGCTTTATTCTAAATATCTACGTTGACCGTTATCGTCTTAGTATAAAGATTTACTAAGGTGCTTGGTATTGTGCTGGGAATGTAACGCATGCCATTTCGCCGTTAGTAAAGTTTCAGATGGAAACCCTATTTACATCGTCAGGATGGTAATGGTAGGATTTGGATCATAAGATGGGTGAAAATGATATCTAAAGGCCAGAAGTCTAGAGGTGTAGAAAAATATCTAGGACACACGAATAGAGTCTGTTTCATAGTCATGCGGCATATGAGCAGTCTTCCTGAGAACACCAGCCGGCCGAAGTACATATTCTGCAGGCTGTTGGACCCAGCTGACTACATAGAAGCGTCCTGGTGTCCATTCATAGTGTCAGAATCCCCCATATGCACCATACCTGTGCACACAAGTACAACCTGTATAGTGACGGTATAATCACTGCACCCAACTCGAGGTCACCAAACTGGCTTATGTGTCTGAATTTGACGTCCAGGCAAGCTGGCCCGGGGCCCATTGGTGTCTGGCATCTTTACTCTCATTGTTCTCAACTCTGAATGGAGTGCCTACGTTAAACCAGCATTCCTATGACGTACAGTCAGCATTGGATCATACGACATACGACATCCTCCCGCTAACCCCCCTAATCTCTAGCCTTCGTCCAGATTAACTATTCGCATGTTTGTATGTTAGCAGTAGCTATTGGCAATCATCAGTATTCTCATCAGCATAAAAACTGCCGTGGAGAAACTAATTACCATCCGCAAAGACGCAGCGGGATGTATTGTTGCGACGTTCCTCAGACTGGATTATAACTACTAGGGCGGACTTGGGACTCTCAGCCTTAGCACTCACTATACGCACTCGCACAGTGGATTTACCAAGAAATCAGGTACGTTTAATAGGTCGCAAAGTAACCTATTGTTATTGCTGTATCAACGTTGAATTTCCAATTGCAAGTAAATGAGTAATTGAATCAGGAACCAACAATTATAATGACATCATTTAAACGAAACCATAATATAAACTAAAGAAAAATTATTAGAAAAACTAACGAGATTCGGAAGAATTTTTCAAAATGTGAATGGCCTAACCCTAATCTGCTGATTTGTTTTCATCCATCATAATCATTCCAAAAACACCCGATGCCCGAAACCAGCTTTAACGTGGCTTTTTGTCTCTGTTAGTGTCCCTCGGCAAATAGCCTAATGGATAGGTTCACTGACCCTTTTCAGCAAATTACTGCCTCTACTGTTATCGCGCCTTTGGGACATTGGTGGGAAAGAAACGGGTCTCTGCAGTGGATCAATCCAGAGAGAGGGGGAGAAGAGTAGAAGAGGAGGTCTGGGCTCAAATCGCCTTTGTAGGGCAGTAGGCTCTAAACCACTTCTCGTGTCTCTTATCCTGCGAGTGTACCATATTCAAGCTCTATGGTGTAACAGGTCGTCGTGGTCACCCATCTTGTCACTGTCGACCACAATTACTCTCTGATGGGAACTGTGTAAGTGGATTCTAGGCCTTCTAATTAATCCCCACCCAACCCTTCATCGCACCTTCACTCCCTCTCCCCGCCTCTGACCACAAATGGGCGGGGAGGGGGGTATTACTTTAATCTGCCGGGAATTAATGCCAGTACAGGGAGGTGTTTTCCCGTAGCGTGTGATGCTTAATCGATCTCTCCGCTAAAGGTCTAGAATATGAAACGGAGAAAAAACCCGCCCTGTGGCAACAGTCCTGGTTGATACCAATGCAGCTTTATGCTAAAGCTGAAGGGCATTGCAAAAATTTGTAATCGGTTGAAGAACCATTACTCTCCACGATGCCATATGAAATTGAGCTCAATATGTATCATAGACCATGGAAAACATTGTGACATTTGAGCCGGAAGTGCAGTGCATGTCGCACCGCAGCGAGGAAAAAGCGCGTGTCTTCGCTGTGCGTGATGACGGACGTAGACATTTTCTTCCAGTGGAACGCCTTCCTGAGGTTCATTTACAGAACGCTGTGTCAGATTAGAACCAGGAGGCACTATAAAGGTCGCATCCATCTACTGTGCAGATGTTTCGCAGTGTCGCTCCTAATGGCGTGAGGGGTCATGCCTTTATTTGAACGTCTGCTCCGTGTCCTCTATAGTCAGTACACTCTGGTTTGAATTTCAAGGAACACAAGATGGATATTGTTGAGTTCTCCAGCACCCTTTCTTTCCTGACGCATTCCCTGTAAAATAATTATGTCAAATCCGATATTCAGGACACCTCATTGTTTTATGTGGGTGATGGGGAGATTCAGGGGTCGTGAGGTGCGGATTTTTCAAGTTACGGAACCATACCTGAACGGGCAGGTGTGTCGCTCAACCTTAAGGAAGTCCTACTGACGAGCGCTGGGAGATGGTGAGCATGATGGCTGGTGGGGTCTTGAGTGGCTCGTCTGGTGGCCGTGGCCCTAGAGGGACAATAAGGCTTAATGGCCACTCCAGCAGATGGCGGTCCTAGTGCCAATGAGCCATGCTGAGCGCGTTAGGAAGGCTGACACAGCGGATTGAAGGCCCACGGCCGCGGGTCTAAGTTGGAGTTACGAGAAGGTGGCAGAGATGAAGGCAGGGATATAGAGGAGGGGTCTGGAAGCAGAGAATGTAGATGGATGAGCGGGAATGTAGACTACAAAGAGAGCAGGATAATAGAGGAATGAGGAATATCGCCTTCTTGAATCCTGACGACATGTTCTGATGTACAGATGGAAGAAGGCATTGCCAGCAATAAACGCCTGTCAGCTGAGCGCCCCCTGCAAGTAGTGAATGAGCTGCTCGGTGAGCAGCCCAATTAAAATGGCACCTGACTCGAGCCTTTGTTACTCGCCCTGCTTGGGGGGACCCTGCACAAACCGTTTTAAGTCGCCCGTCGCCCTTGACGGTCAACAGGGGGGCGGCGCGTGATCATAACTATTGCATGGCAACCCGGGGCAGTCTGAGGACGACTGACCATCCAGAACCCGCTGTCCGGCCCCTACTCGGGTCGGGTCTGCGTCCATATTTCTGAAGTGATGGTCACCGTTGGTAGCAGCAGCTGACGTCGATCCGGGAGGTCGACAGGGAGGTTTGGGGAGAGGGCTGGGGGCCTCTGTTGTGGCCATAATGGGATCGTTTTCTGCGTTTGGCGCTGGCTGGCTGCCTACTAGTGGCCGCGGCGGAAGGCGAGGAAGTGGTGGCCTCGAGGTGAGAGTGGAGGGCAGCCAGACAGAGGGGGTACGCTATGGAGTTGCTAGAGCGGTGCCTGATGCCTGATGGATCTGCCGATAGGGTTGGGGAGGTAGGTGAGGTGGAGGTAGGGGTGACCCTGAGTGGCGTGGTGTGGAGTGTCCACTATGGCCGTGCACAGCCTTCCATTCGTCACCGCCCAAGAGAAATATGAGCGGGCTTTGTCGAGCTATGGATCCCCTCTAACCCTCCATCCCCCTGCTCGTATCCCTGCCGCTTAGTGCCCCACCCCCACGACCCGCCCCACACGCACACCCAGGAGGCGGGGCGCACAGGCTCGCATGGTCATCAGTCACGACCCAGACCAAATGAAATTGGGGACGGCGTGGCGGGCGCTGACACGGCACCGGCCCAGTGCTATACGTGGCAGCTCGCATCAAATCGGCCTACCAATAACAGGTGGCCCCGAGATTAAAAGCTTTTCATGGCCCCACCAAGGCAATGGCGTTTCATATCTGGTCGGAACATAGAGTGGGGGGTGAGGGTCATTGTGTCCTGGGTGTATGCCCTGCCTCACCTCCCTTTCTCCTCTCTGCTTCCTTTTCCGGCCATCACGGCATATTTCTCCCCCTGCCTTCACCATCTTCACCTCGGTACGTTCAGCCTGTTCTCGGTCCTCTGCCCCATCCCTCCCAATCGCCCCAACCTGGTCCACCTCCTGGACGCTTGCTGCATATAGAAGTGGATATTATGGTCTGTATGGGTCAGATGCCCAGGAGGGTGTAATGGGAAGAGGAGGTGAGAAGAGGGTGATAGAGGAGGCAGAAAGTGGGGTGAGCGATCAGAGCCAAGCTGGTTGATCTGGGGAGGCGCAAGGTGGCAGCTTCAATCCATTGATGGTAAGAGAATAATATTGGAGTGGGCCGACCACCTGGCAGTGCTCCTGGCGACCTGAGAAACAGTTGGCAGGAGCATGCGCCTCTCGTCGGGTTTCCACAACAGCCGGCCCAGCGCCTACCTGCCAAGTCCATCAGTCCTGACGACGAAATGGCACCCGTTAACTGGGAGCGCCTCACTCCCCTGATCATTGCCGCCTCGGGTCGTTTCCAATGGCAGTCACCCTCTTCATGCTTGACCCTTATTTCTCTCACCTTGTTATCACGCCTCCCTTATTGTTCAAACAATCCCTGATCTTCACAGTCTTCTCATATACGCGTTGACCACCCAACATCACAGCCTTCCCATTTTCACTGTAATACAGGGCACCTTATTGCCCGCCAGTACCGACGATCCTAGTCGCTTTCACCGACGGCTGCTGGCACATCACCTTCCCGTCACCACTCCACCATCAGCACCCCTCATGCTGCCGCCCCATCACCTATCCGTCACACCAGATAGCCCCCTTGATCCTGAACTGATCGGGGGCTCAGGTCGAGGCGTGAACGAGGTGGGGCCTGTCAGTTGACGACCAGCCTCCACTGGCTGAGGGCAGGACCCAGAGTCGACCGCCCTTAATCATATCTCACTGAGAGGAGCAGGACGGCAGCAAAGTCCGCTACCAAACACCCGGCTCCCCACGCATCACCCCGTGAAAACACGACAAATCACGTTGTCGCCGTTTACGGGGCCGATGCTCATGCTCATAATGACGTTTACTTAATGACGTGGGCGCGTTCGTTGACGGCCTGTTGCCCTGTTGTCAAGATGCGGCACAGGGAGACATTTTCAAGGGACCGGAAGGTGCTGGCGACATTGTGGTGGGATCCAAATGGTGGTTCCTAACGCGATAATATAACCAATATTTTTTTATTGTTACTTTAGTTGCTGCAGGACTCTGGGGGAGCTTGAATCTTTGTGTCTTAAGGCTATCCCTCGACCGCAGTAAATTTGTGTAGACTGTTTGTAGGAATAGGGGTGGGTTGTAATGGTCAGAAGGGCTATACCGGTCCAACCTTGTCAACCCAACGTGACCCATATCTGACTAATGCACACTGGTTCGACCAGGGGCTCCTCCCAACGTACAAACCCCATGTAGGCCAGCTCCCACAACTACCCAGCCATGTGTCACTCAGAACCCTCTCAAAACATCAGAAAAACACATTATATTGGTGCTTGGCAAAATGGGAAAGACCAAGTAGCATCACCGTTAACAGCTATACTCATTGCCACCCACCCCGAAACTCATACCGTTTCTAAACCGTTTCCCCACCAGTTAACCGCCCCTGCCCCCTCCCTGCGCCCACCGAGTCGGTCCCCTGATCCCTGTCCCGTCTAGTCCCGTTAGACATCCAACCCCCGCCCCCTGGAATGGGCTCGACCCCGCCCATGTCAATTTAGGCTGTAATCCCAGGCGTGATAGGCCCGATTCCACAATGATCGGCCACCAATTTCCCGGCAATGGATCATCATGCACGGGCTGGGAGTAACCCCTCTCCTCCTACAGCTACTGCACCCTGTCCAGCCTCCTTTTTGCCCCCCGTCCGCCCCGCGCCCCACTCGCACCTTGCTGGGGCCCACACAGACATTCAGTCGCCTTCTGCAGCTGTCGCCAGAAAGGATGAGACGTCTTTTTGGTTGGCGCGCCTTCGGTAGCTAGTAAATATTTGCAGAGGGCAGATTAAGGGCGGGTCGTTGTCACACACGCGTGGGGAGCAACTCGGAGCAGCTCGCGATGGCTCTTTGAGCCGGTTCCGACCACTGGTAATTCGGTTGTCAGCCAGCAGCCGCTGCTTTGTTGGTCTTCCGCTCTGACGCGGGCCATAAAGCAGTATCTTAAACGAGCGATCGGGACACGAGCAGGCACCGGAGTGGGGTTCGAGGTTCAAGACGGAAATGGGACGTGTATCCGAGATTGACAGGCCTCTGTAAGCAATATAATCGTATTTGTGGATCAGGGACGCAGAACCGTAGCAGCAAGCCGTCCCCCCCCCCCCCCCCCCACACACACACACGCACACACACACCGGCCAAACTCGGATACTTAGTTCATAACCTCTGCTATTCGAGCACCACCTCACCACTGCCCCCTTTTTGTAGGGTCAGTGATAATCGGAATAGATAGTTCGGTAGCTGTCATATGAACGCACGGCTGTTGATGTGATCGATGCATTTGGCACTGGCCCCTGTGTCCGCTGATCCTGTGTCCACTCCTGCTCCTGGTCAGCATTGTCCACCTGTCGAACCCCAACCTCTGTACAGCAACCCTCACTCCATGTACCACTTCCCTCTCACTTTCCTTCTCTGTTTTCCCTTTCCTTCGTTCCCTACCTCTTCTCTTCTCCCCCTACTCTTCCTCTCCTCCAGCCGAACACCTACTGGAGGGGATTGATCTCCGATCAATCGGTTTACGTTTGACGTTGAGGACGAGGTCACGGGCCGGGAAGGAGGTGGGGTTGAGCATGTCGACACACGGCGGGGAGGGAGGGGGTGGAGTAGAGGAGGGCATGGAGGAGGAAGCCTGCCAGGGGGTGGTACCTGATACATTACCAGGTGTCAGCGCCTGGCGTCATAGCGTTGTTGTTGGTGGGGGGGGGGGGGGGGGGGGCAACGGAGGTGACGGCAAACACCAACGGTGCTGCTCTTGTGTCTGCAGGCGGGTGTTTTGTGAGTAGTGAGCGGCTCAACCCCCACCCTCTACTTCCGTCAGTGCCCCCCGCCTTCCTCCCCACTCCCTCACACACTCACCTCTGCCACTCCCATCGTAAATCAGATGGTGGCGGTAGCGGTGGCAACATGGCGGACGGTGTCTGTCAGGAAGGGTGTTAGCGTCGTCCGGGGCCACGCCCTCCGCGTCTGTCTGGCGTCTCATCATGGGCGGGGATGAAGTCGTCCATAACTCCCCACAGCCACCCTCCTCCTGCTCCTTGTTGACCCTTCTCCTCGCTCACATTTCATCCAGCGATTACCGCCACTTCAAACCCCCAAACGGAGCGTTTATCCTGGGTGCGCTTTAAGAAATGAGGGTGCCGTGTTCACAAGAGCACCTGTGATGGGGTTCGGGGGTGGGTGTTGGTTCTGAGGTGCTGTCCAGACGCGGGCACCCCTCACGCAGAGGCTGGTTAAAGACGGACGCGTGGTGTCGCTTTGATCCCACTTAGGAGACACCATCCTGTAGTCAGATCTCAGCTCATTACCAAAGGTGGCTTGGGGGAGGTGTTGTGGAGTTGGGGGGGGGGGGCTGTGATGTGATAAAGGCCAGACACAGGACAACATAATCAACGCCTCAATCTGCTCTAGACCTAATCATCTAATTTGCACCTCCGGTAGTCCTCATTTTATGGCCCTCCACTTATTAATCACCGTGACGAGCCTTACCCTCGTCTTCTTTCCCCCACTCCACACTCACCCCGTGCACGTTCACGCCGTCCGTCTGATATTGAGGGAGAATAGATGTTTAATGTAGAGCATGACGACAGCAGAAACCTAACTTCATATAAATAGAGTGTTTGTGTGATCACACTGATGAGGTATGGAGCTGCTCAGTCTATAGTGACCTGCTTTAGTCAGGCAGACTATTCATGGCACGGAGGTACTAAAGAAACTGAATGAGATTATAAAAGAAAGAAATGAAGAAGGCACTCAGATGGCTGGATGCACTCAGGACGATGAGGTTATACGCCATGTACCTGCAATGTGCGGGACATCTGCTGATAAAAGTAAGCGCCCACTATCAGTACAAACCGATGACCCTTTCCTCCAGCACCGATGTATTGCGTGTTCAGATGTATGTACCATGGTGTTCCCGTACCGCCTACCCCTTCTTCTCCCCACAACAACACACTCCCAGCCAACTGGAGTTACTCGCTCGGGCCATCAGCGAGCTGCTCAGTATTGGTCCCCGCACAGATGACGGCCAGGCAGTAATGGTCGGGCTCGGCTCCGGCCATAGCCAGCCAACATTGATCACTCAGGTCCTCTTAACGAGAGCCTGTGGACACGCGACTTTGCCCGCTGAGGCCAGATTTACTGTCCAATTTACGTGTCCTAACCCCTCTGTCAGTACCCCCAACCTCCACCCCAACCCATCCCCAGCGCATACGCATACTCCAACCAACCGGTCGCCCTCCACAATACAATCTTGTTAGAACTGCTCACTAACCGTTATTACTCAGTCCATGACCGTGTTAGTCCTCTTGTGGAGGAAAACGTCTGTCATCTACAATATGACTGACCATTATCATCAGCCACACCTCCATAACTCCCCTCCGGTGTATTCCCCTCAATTACCTGAGACATGCTGTTGTTAACTTGGTCGTTATCGTTCCCTTTGTCCAGATGTTTTGTCTCTCTGAAATGCCTAGGCGATTGGTAGTGTTAATACTGGTCGAACTTGGGATGGCGTCAGTCCGATTGTGAGGGTGTAGGAGGGGTGTAAGATGGGATGAAGAATAGCATTCTCTCGTCGTGTCGATCACAGTAATTGCCCATCTCGCCACATTAATGGCCTCGCGTATGTTCTTCTCACATCGCCGATGCTGCGCCCTGGCACGCACCCCTGTAATGCAGCCAATACTGTCTGGAAACCAGCGTTGGTGCCACTTTGCCAAGTCGACGTGGCGTCGTAGTGATGTGAGAGTCGGGGCGTGCGACTTAGATTGTATTACATGCAGCCTCACACCTGTTTATCAGCCTTGCATCCATGTCGATGGCTAAGCAGGTAGCAGCGCAGTAGCCCCCCCCCCCCCCCCCCCCCCCAAGCATCCCCTCCCACTCCTTTCTCCGTTTAGCCACCAGTGGGTAAAGCACAGCAGTGCTCAGTATTGGATTTCCAATTACCTCTTTTCTGGTACGCTTGTCTTGTCTGTAATTTACCCATGTTTCTGCTTACTCGCTACAAAGACCACACCGACATGATGGCACCATCGCTACCCTGCTGGTTCTCTAGTGTCTGATGACCCACACACAGGAAAAAATAGCATCTTGCGGCAATGTATATGCCGCCAGCTCCGTGGCCTAGTATTAAACCGTCTGGCGGACCGTTTAGTTTTAGCCGATAGGGTGCCTGGTTGGTAGCACAAATTTTGTAGTGTGACCAGTTGGCCTGTTCATCTGCCCAGTCAGCATTGCATTCGGCTTTAGTTTGACTGTCGATTGGGGAGAGCTGCTCCACTGCTGACTACTGGGCAGTTGAGCGGTTGGCAGTTCAGCCTGTTGCGCGCTCAGTCGCCCAGACAACTGTCTAGCCGGCTTGTTGGCCAACGGGTCGATCATTTAGCTGGCAGGCCAGGCAGTTGGGTGTCTGGTTAGTAGCTGGTCAGATACGGGGTCACTGTGGCCAGTGGTGGCTGATCAGCTGTCGGGTAAGGGGGGGGGGGGGGGGGCTAATGCCTAGATTGTAGGATGGATGGATGTCCAATTCGCAATATCTTAAAGAAAACCACATTCTGCGGATTGCTATGCCTTCTCTAGATATCCAACTAAGATAGAAGTTTCTAGGAAATACCTATATTCGTAAGCATGAAAAGAACCTGCGGTATATGGTATATTGATGTGGAGGTGATCAGACCAGTACCGAGATTGTTGTGTGATGAGATGGAACACGACCTCATCCCCCTAGTGTCACAGTGTAGAGCCGCTCGGAGTGGTCGAGGGGCGTCAGGGTGTGTCACATATGAGGGACTCAAATTCCCTGGTCTGTTCACTGACACTCTGTACGATTGGCATCCGTGCGGTCCCGACCAGAACCTACCTCGGAAGCAGGCTGCCCGCACTGAGCCTGTAAATCTTTAATAACCCCGCGTCTAACTGCTCGCAGATAGCCCCCCTGAGCTGGTGGTATCCACCGGTGCCTGGGCGATGAGCGCTCGCTGCGACTGCCTGCGCGCCTTCTGCTCTCACACGTCCCGGAGAGTGTCGCCTCAGTTTTTACACACAGCGACCATATTTCCTCTGTTAACTCTAGGCCCTTTTCAATATGCCCTTCGTGTGACAGACTTGAGACGGAGAGTGAGTGCGGGTTCTGGATAGATGGATGGAGATTTGAAGAGGTGAGCAGAAGGGCAGCATCCCCAGCTGTGTTCATGGCCACGGCTCAGGCTGGGCCTGAATTACACTAGGTTTATGGTTGTTTTATCTATTATTCATCCTCGCTAGGCACTATGCTTCCATATTGGGGAAGAATATAAAGAGTCGGAGGGGTTAGACAGATGATTGAAACCAAGGTTCATTGTACTCTCTATCCTACCTTCTATATTTTTGGTTGTAATGTTAGTCTGTACCATGTGGAAAAAATAAAAGTGGTTGGAAGGGGAGGGTGTGACAGAATACAGGTGATCAGTATAAACGTGTTTGCAGTCCTCAGGTATGGAGCGGAGCTGTTGGGAGGGGGTAGGACACTGACACAGCTGGTAGATACCACCTGGGCGTCATAAAGGTATACAGACTCCGGGCATACATACCACACCGCCATATATGCCGTATCCTGGACAGCCCCACATTCCACATTCAGTCACAGTTATCGTGATGCATCCAGCATGTAGTCATCTATACCATCTAGTCACACCACCCATACAAACTCACACCAGCTAACGTCCCGTATGTCACCACCCAACAATTTATAACAACCCTTTATAGCACCACCCACTACGAATAGTATATACAACATTTTCAGGTCCACTTTGTCAGCTATCTCTGCACACCAGCATCGGGAAACAACCTCTCGCTGTCAATACTAACACCACCGACATATGGATCCCACGCCGGATCCGCGTCTGTGCGCAATGTTGGAGATGGTGGTGGGTGGTGGGGCAGGCGTAGCCTAGCAACCACAGGTGGCACGTGATGATAGATGGGCTGGCGGCGTGCGACCAGAGTTTGTTGTCCTAGTCAACACCCATGTCCCCCACTCCCTCCTCTCGTCCTCCTACCACCCCCGTGTGTCAGTTTCTGTGAATATCCCCAATCCGTGTTGTCTGCGAGTGATATCCGGGCTACTGTGACATTGTCGTCGCTAGCGCGGAGAGGTGGGGGTACCCTCTTAATGGTGGCTGGAAGTATTGTGGTGTGTTTTCTAGCCTATATTCTACCTGCGTCCTCGTCAGGATACTACTACAAACATGTACATGTACCACTATTTGGCTGGTTTTATCCCAATTCTTTATGGCCCAGTTCTGTTTTAGTCTGGTATACACATATTTATAATAATATGAACAGCATCCATTAACCTCACGACAAGTAATCCCCATACATTACCCACTTACCCGTCAATCCGCCCCATTTTAGTGACGAGTAATATATGATAGCACTTCTAATACATGTACCAGCCACGGTAGTGGGTAGTGCTAGGGCTCCCACACAATTATACATATATGTTTATATATAGACATAGACACACATTCATACATTGATATGTGTTTGCCTACTCTAGAAACCCAGTGGTGGGAAAGTGAGAGAGGTAGGGCATGATATGTAGAGAGTAGTAGGTGAGGGGGGAGTGGATAAGGTTGTCTGCCTGCCAACCCGTAGGCCGCGGGGCTGGGACAATACCGAGCCGGGCCAGGCTCGCTCGCTGTGCGCAAATATTGGCCAAGGCTGATGAACAAACATTTATCGGTGCGTCGTGCATTATTGATGACGGGCGGACGCGAGTGGTGGTTTGGTTGGTTGGTAAGGAGGGGCGGGGGTTGGTATGGGCAGCGGGCGTCGTCCAGCCGACAGATGTGGACGACGACGACGACGACTGGAGAACGACTAGGACAACCGGGGAAATGTCAGCGACGCCGTTCGTCAGCCCCACCCACCCTTCGCTGTGACAGGGTGACGGCCGAGGGAGTTTGGTGGGCGAGCATCATTAACATGTCACCAGCCCGACCCCAAATTGGCCCATTGTCCGCTCGCTCGCCTGAGCCTAGACAAAAGTCGGTGGCAGCGGGTGGGCTAGGATGAGGACCAGAGAGGGGAAGGGATAATAATACAGCCGAGACATGGCGACTCATGTGGGATCCGCCAGTAGCTTGCAGGCTGCTTGTTTGTGAGGGTCATGTGGCAATATCACCAGCCAACATTACATGATGCTACCACCACTGGTAATAACGCTAGCTATAATTACTCATACACCCAGTATGCGCTCTGTCTATGTAACGTAGGCATTAGCTGTGCAGTATATCAATTTCACTATGTTCCCATTAGTATGTTAAAAGTACACGTCCTTAATAGGCAGAAGATTCATGAAGTATTAAGTATATGTGTACCAAGTCTGACCAGTGGATTGTGACGCCACTGTAAGAGTGAGTTATTCATTGGGATTGGTCAGTGTATGATCTAGCTGGCTGGTGAGCTGTGTAACCGATGAGCAAACCGATCGACTCCTGTAACGTACCGCATCATGACCCCTGCCTCGTCTCCATGAACCCCCGCCCCGGGACACACGCAACCCTCCTACTCATGTCCAGTCGGCCCATAACTTATCATCCCAGGACCTCATTGACAGTCCGGGGAAACAGTGGTATAGATCACTCCTAATAGAGGTTCATCCATATTTGATGGTGCGCCGGATGAATATTGGATCCCAATCATTGTTGGCGTGTCTATGCGGGCGTGCAAACCTCGGCGGCCCCTCGGAGAAGAAGGTGACGCTGGTGGAATTGGCATCCCTTAGTGTCTACTGTCCAGGGCCTGCCTTGACACCTTACCAAATAGAGGCCGTTTTGACGTCTCAGTCTCGTTGTCTCTGTACTCTACTCTATTGTAAAAGCCATCAAGCTCCCCATTTCCATTATTTGAGTTACTCATCATGGAAAACTGGTACGCTTGAAGTCCCTCCTCAATATCAGTGACTAGAACACTAAAAAAAACATTAGCAAAATATCTCCATGGCGACCGAGTGATTGAGTCAAACTCATGTGCTTAGTACAAGGTGCTCGTGACAGCTCGCAAAGAACATAGTGCCTCGCTTAACCACTCCTCCCTATCAATGCTGGGGGAAATGGAGCGGTACAGTGCATGAGCAGCTCATAAAGAGCTCAGTGCGTCGTGCGGCCTGTGTTGTGACCGGTACTCCCTCCCCATTCCCCGCCTGCCGCGCCCCTTTAGGGCTGAGGACGGCGTCAGCGTAATGAACGCTGGCGTTCGGCGCCTGCGACGCGCGATGGGGCAGGACAGGCGTGTGACAGGCAAAACGTAAGGCAGGCACGCTTATTGGGCGCTTAAGTCGGCCGGCGCAGTGTCGGCCGCTGGTTAGGGCCGGTGACGGTGACGCCGGCCATAAAACATGGGGAAACTACGATAAAAAGGCTCCCAAACCAGAAGGACATGGGGGAAGATTGATGGGTTAAGAACTGAAGCGGCCGCGGATTAAGAGGTGAAAGTGAGGGAAAACTGGACGGCAAAGGGGACATGGAGCTGATAATAAGGCTTTTTGTCTGGCCGCTTAGGGTTTGTGAGGGGAGGGATGGTGGGCGGGACTGGTCCTGACAAAGGTCACTTCAACCGGGTTACTGGTCCTGACAGCCAGGAGGGGGAGGAGGGGTGGGGGATCACAGCTTGAACCGAACAGCTGTGTCTGGATCACCTGTTGGCTGGCCCCGGACACGCGCCCGCCAGTGTGCGCGGCCCTCAACACATTCCTCGGTCATGGCCCCTGGCTCGGGCCCCTCACCCTCCAGTCTCCTTACACGCAACACGGCGTGTGTGGTGTGCGCCCTGCGGCCAGGCTAGGTACGTGCTGGGCTGGCGCACTGGAGACTAGTTTGGAGTATTCGGAGGTATGGTGGCGAAATCAAAGGAGGTGGAATGAAAAGGATGTGAGGTTAGGCGAGGTTTGATGAGGGATGGAGCAGAAGGGTGAAGGATGGAATCTCTCCTCCCCATATCAGTATAAGAATCCCATTGTCAACAAACCAACTCTACGACCAGTGGAAAGTATGCCACCTCCTCCAGTACTAGCGGCATTGCCTACCCGGCTTTCTCCCCTCCATCACTCCCGCCCTTCTGTGTCCCTGCTCTTCTTCCTCCAGGCCTCTGCTAGAACAACTCTGGCGACGTGCCACGCCCCCACCCTCCTCCCAGCACGCTCCATCGGTAACCAAGGTGGCAGTCGCCATGCCAACAGTGTCACATCACCATAGCAACGATACCACCGAGGGATTACCTCCTTAGAAGATCTTTTAGGGTAACCAGATAAAGAGGTAATCCGCCCTGGTCTCCGGTCCTTTAAGATGAAGAGAGCTGGAAAGGGCCTTGATACGACCAGCATCGCCGCCTCCTCCCTGGTAGCTGATTTACACACAGAAAAAGGCACAGGCGGACGGGCCTTTTGCAAAACAACACCGAAAGAGCATTGCGGGAGGCGGGGATGCATGAGGAGGGGAAAAAGCAAGCTTCCACATATGGTGTCTGTCCCTGTGACTGGGGAACGAGCACTTTGCTGCTGCAGCAAAAAGTAATTAGCATGGGTGGTATTTTATACGCCCCAGTGAATGCGTGTGTTGGATGACGGGCTTTTTTGTGTTTTTATGGTTTCTTTCCCTTATACTTGAGACTGCCTTTTTATGGTGGATCATCTGTGGATCATCAGCTCGCTGTGTGTAGCGGGTGGCTTGGTGGCTTGCTGAGTGGCAGTGGAAATGATTAAAACCTAGGCTTTGATGGGAAATGGCCCCCACCCACTAGCATTGGTATTGGGAGCAGGTTGAGAAGCTCAGAGCTGCAAACTCATCTCAGAGCTGCAAACTCATCTTGTCTAACCGCTTTTATATTGATATACAACAGCGAAACTTGGTGATTACTGTCAGTGTGTATCTCGTCGTACAGCAACATCCTTTTCTCTCCAGGCACCCCACTCGCCTTCATATCTCTACCGCCCTTATTAATCTTTCCATCACCAGCTTCCCTTTCCTTTGCCCATGTCCCTCCTTACCTTCTACCTTTTCTTCCTGTCAGTCGCTGCCCTTCCTCTCTCCCCCACCTTCGTATCTGGTTACAACCAGTTCGATATTAAAACTCCACAAGCACAAGCTGGAAATCAATTAAGTAAGGCAGTGGATCATCGGGCGGGGGGTTTTGTCAGGTATTGGCCCGTAAGGTGACCCTTATTATGGATTATTTCAGTGCCGTCGGCGATATCGAATCCGAGGCCTCTTGCTGCAATCTGAACGAACGTTAATCCTACAGGCATTTATGATGCGAAAATTGATTCCCGTCCAAAACGTCCTCGCGGTTACATGTCACCAGGCCCGCGCGCCCTGCGTGAGCGCCGCCCAAAATTAGAAAGAAAAAAAGAATTAAAAAATTTAAGCTAAAAACAACTCGTGCCCAAATCAGACTGAACTGTTTATGCACCAGAGAAAGATGATGGATCTTGTAACAGGCCGAGGGGCTTAAAAACAATAAAAACGAGGTAGCATGAATGTGCTGTGTTTGGATTGCGTAATCTAGACGCATGTTAAAATGAAATGATGCTTTTGTCAGTCCTGACAATACGGCTGCAGACCAGGTTTCTGGTTTTGTGATGGTGTGAGTGAGGAGTGCAAAAATGAGCTGTAATAGTCGGTCGGTCGGTGGATTTCTAGATGTTTTGTAAATGAAGAATGGTTCTGATGGCTTGATATGACAAGCATCTAGGACTCTGACCAAGCGTTCACGATTTAAGGATTTAAGGTATTTAAGGATTAAGTGAAAGCAGTCCTTACTGGCAGACTGATCAGTGAATGAAAGTCATAGAATATCAAAGTTCTATTTGTGTTGATATGAGGAGGAACATAAAAGAGATTACAATAACAAGGCGAGTTCTAGGGTATTATTTACCAGGTCTGAGTGAAGGTATGGTTTGGGGATAGGAAGGAGGTAATATATATGCTGATTATGGTTGCCTTGTCTAGATCGTAAGTCTGAACTGGCACCTTTGGTTGTAGATGGAATAAATACACATCTCAGCAGCAGAATTCTCAGTACCGCCAAGGCGCAGGCCTTACCACGCCCATGTAACTAAAACAAAGCCACGCCCATACATATACTTTATCTCGCTTCACTCATATGTCTATGATTCGAGCAGCCCTTCTCTCCATTCGCTTCACAACCCTAGATAACCCCAATTTTATCCATTGCTTGGTCTGCCCGCTATGGCCTAACCCCCTTACCAGTCAGTCTACACGGCCCCCCACCTTGTGAGTTGTTTGAGCCTTGAGAGGCTGCCAGCAGCATCTCACGGTCACGTGTTTGGACGGACGCGCTGACCCCAGGCGTCGTGTGAGCTGCTCGTCCAGAGAGGGTCACGCCCTGAGTGTACACAGAGATCACGGGCACAGTGCTTCTCTCATAACGAGCTCAGTGCATTCGTAACCATTAACTTGTGGCAAGAAACTACCTTGGTAATAAGTGAAGGCATTAAATGTAGAGGTGCTTAACTTCCATAGTGGTTATTGAAGTTGATTTGGGAAAAGAATAGTGAACTTGTATGATTGTATTCCAGCTCTTAAATCGAATCATCATTTACACATTTTAACTGCATTGTTTAACCCATTTACATTGACGTATCATGCTCTTGCATTCAAAACTATCCACTAATAATGCCTTTACCGATATCTTTGATACATTTTTGAAAATCATGTCTATAAGGAATAAGTAACCCTATATAGAGCTCTAATCTAGAAAAATGTAATCTAAAGTGCGATTCATATTACTGACCTTGCTATCTGTTTTCTGTCTTTGCAGGCCTTATTAGAAATGGGCGATATCGCTTCAGCGACGACCATGGTGAACTATTACACAAACCACCCGCCCGAGCTGCGAGGGCGCACCGTCTACGTACAGTTTTCTAACCATGAGCAGCTCAGAATTGAGTCCTCCAGCCAGGTTAGCACCGGGGTTAGCACACAATACTTTTCTTACTCTTCCCCAATCCCGAGCCTACAAAACTCGGAGCATGGTCTGGCACAACACGCCCGCTTGAGAAAATACCGGTCTGATTACTTAGCTGTTTCTGAAATCTGACTTTCATTTTGGCAAGATACGGTCACATTGCTTAAGAAAATATCACTTAATTCAACATATACAAATGAAGTATTACCACAATAATTTTGGAAATGCTAAATATACATATTTTAATGAATGTGGAAAACATTTTGATAATCCGGTTGTTGGATGAATAACCTTTTCCTGCTAGCAAGGCCATAATGTATAAATAACAGGTATCCGGTATTGATGGTGGGTGGTGCAAATCATGCCCCCAGTCATGGCGTTAAATTTATCAGTAAACCCGTCACCTGAGATGTAGAGTAATTAGCATGAAAGGTGAACGGACTACCAACGTTTTCAAAACTCATCTTGTGGATTCTTTGAATCCGGGTATTATGTAACCCATGAAATCACTCGTATTTAGTCTTGTATGTCACGTCATACGTAATGTGAAGAGATTTTTTGCCTTGTTGTAATTTTCAGTTATGTAATGTTTTTAAGAACCACTCTGATTTGCCTGCCTGAATGTAACTCTTCCAGAATTCAATCTATTAGAAACGAGTTTATTGGATGTCTTGTTCTATGCATTGGACCGTTAAGGGAATGAGAAAAAATCGACAGCCTTTAATAGTGGGTGAGGTATTAAGTGCGTGAAGTGTTTGGAATAAGGGTGGGAGAGAGTTGGGGCGGGGGCTTTGTGCTCGCATTGATTTCCGCCGCGTGAAGCAAGTGGCTTCAATAGGAACACGTGTGGCCGCCACATGGTGGTGGCGCCGCGGCTCCCAAAAGCCTTTCAGCTTGTGGCGCCTTTAACAGAAGATCACCAGTGTACCTGGTCTTATCACAGCCCCATCAAAATCCTACACATCGCCGTTAGGAATAGGCCACTGAAGACTCGCTTCATGGCTGCTCTGAGTGGTTCAACTGAAGATTTGACGCAGGGGAAAAATGTATATTAGTGGTTAGTACATAAAAATTCCATGACGGGTATGGCGGATGGTTGGGTTTGAGTAGGTAAGAAAGTTCTGGTATGGGGAAACGGGGTAGAAGAGATTGCCCTTTGCCTGCGAGTACTGCTGCCACTGAACTGCCTAGGTGTGCCATGCAGCCTTTGGCTCCGGGAGAAAATGTGGTGCATGACTAAATCTGTGCTTTAGTGAGTATAAGTAGTCTGCATATGCGATTGCCTGATCAAGTCCTCGTTGTATGTGCAGTGATAGCAGACCTGATTGGATGGTGATGTGCCTGATACGTTATTTGTGTGGTAAAGGAGTTAATGTTAAAACTTGTGTGTGTGCCGATGTTTAGCGATAGAGGGCCCAGAGCCGGTGAAACGTATGGCCCCTGGGCGGTTTACCGTCCGCCCAGCAGAGCTATCCGTCCACCGGGCGTTTACCTTGGCTATTAAGGCAATTTTCCGTACGGCTTATTTGGTGCTGCCCAGAATAATGATGATGCGCTGGTGCCGATTTGTCGGCTCACGCTGGTGAATGCCTTTGGTTAAGCGGGGAGGAGGGCAAGGTTGCGAGGTGATGTTTTACCACCCCACAACCCATTCCCTACCACTTCCCTAACCCTCCTGGAGCCTCTTCAATACCGTACAGACGAGTGCAGGCATGTACAGATGCAGGGAAAATTGCTGCTGCCACCGGAAGCCCCCTGCCCCCACCCTGCCCCTGGCAGCGCAACCTTGCTCGTCGGCGTTTGATTACCACCATGCGGTGTAGGCTTGCCGCTAGGTGGCATCCGGCAGCACGCAGTGTCCGTGGCAGGGATGAAAAGGTAATCCCTTCTGTGTTGGGTGGTGGAATCACTCTGCCTGATAAAAGCAAGGACCTGGTGTGCACAGATTGTCGCCTACAGCAGAGTATACCGTTGAGGAATTCCTTCCACAAGGAAAGAGAGAATGGGTTTCCAATCCAAAGAATGGACGAGAATGGGCCGTGAATGAATCTGGGCAAAAAGATATAGAGTTGGTAGGTAGCGCCCAGGTTGCAACCTGAGGGAATGATGTGGTTGATAGGGTGGGTAGTGTGAGGGGAGTAGGTCGGGGGAGGGGGGTCAGGGCGCCGCCCATCAAAGCATAGGTGTCCGCCTAATGCAATTACCTGGCTGCAGACACCTCCGGCGTGGGCCCAGGCGCCTGCGTCTGGCACCAAGAATCAAAGACATTTTGTTAGTTGATTGACCCTGCCCCCACCCGCCACCCACCGCCCATGGCGCTGCTGCCGGTGGTTGTCCAAGTAGTGATGGCTAGTGATGGTTTGCTGAAGAGTGCGATGACTGACCACCACCACACACATAAAGAAAGTGTATGACTGCGGTGATTGCCATCGGGGTAGGTGAATCTACCCCTCCTACTGTCCATACGTAAATATCTGATTACGGTTTGCAATGATCAGCCGACTTTGATGAAGGAGGACGCCTACCACTTGCCGTCAGCAGGAGGAGCAGATGATGAGGAGGATAGGGAGATGATGGGGGATGGGGTGGCGGAGGCACACCCACGGTACCAATATAATAATTCCCTTTCATGTCTTCACTATCCACTAATGCATGCTCCTGCTGCCGGAACCAGAAAAGTAGTGGTCTAATTACGCAGAGCTCTTAGGGAGGGCGTTGGCAGGAGGGGAGCATCTCTGGCCGGAGTGGGAGCTGCTCACTGAGAGGGAGTAAGCTGTAAACAGGCAGTGCTTGCTAATAACTAACCTAGGGTTGCCATAGCAGGCATATATACCCAGTTGTAATTACACACTGTTATTGAGCCAGTCGCTTCTTAAAGGGGTTGCTTGAAGGGAGGAGGAGGGGGTAAGAACCTTGCCATCCTGCAAGCCTACCTGCCTGCTAACCGGCACGCTCCCATTGAACAGCGTACAGTCTTTGTGACGGGTTAAACAAAGCACAAGCCGACGCCCAGGTGTCTACAGCCTGCGATTGGCTTGGCGGCCTTTTGTGAGGACGCCATGTCTACTCGTAGTAGTGATGATCAACGTGTGGAGCTACACCAGTTGCTCCCCATGAAGGGGGGGGGGGTCTGGTCGCGGTAATGAGCAGCTCAAGGCTTGTACCACCCAACCAACCCGCTCACGTCCAACTATTTATAGGCGCTACTCTTATTCTTGTCATAATTCACTCGTGGCTGTCACGTGAAGCCGCCACCTTGGGAAACGGACGTAAAAGAAGGTAATAACCAATGAACACAAGAAACGAAGGGAAGGGGATGACGGTGGATATTGCAGAAGGAATGGGAAGTGGTTAGGAAAAGGAATGATTGGAAAGGAATGTTCAAGGCACAAAGGAATAAGGAATTTAGAAGGGTCATTGAAAAGGAATTTAGAAGGGTCATTGAAAAGGGTGAGGTGTGAATAACCCAAAGGAAGGGATACGAGAAGGATTCATCGTCTTGTTCACGAGAGAAGCGACAAGGTTGGAATTTGCTTTGTCGCCTTTAGGACACGTCGACGTAGACAGTGATGAATTAGGCCCTATATATATGGTCACACCTGTATGCTATAGCTCTCTCTGCAAAGGCAACACATTGTGGGCGGGCTGCGGAACGTAGTGGGGCTAATTAAGCAGTAGGCGTGTAACCACGTAATCTGTGTTGATTCTGTTTTAATTCCAGTGGATACCAGTGAAATACATGATGAATGAAGCCTCGCAGGCGGAGTAGTAATTAGGCTCTTTCCTTTTAGTTCCAGAACGCCGGAGCACAGGCAGCACTGCAAGCGGCACAGCAGCTGATGAGCAGCCCCGACGAACCCAAGTCCGTACTCAGGGTCATTATAGAACACATGCTCTACCCTGTCACAATAGACGTCCTTAAACAGGTATGTAGAGAATCCATCTCCATTGTAAGTACACTGCTTAGTGTAATGAACAGGTTTATTGACATTTGTCTAAGCTGGAGTAGAAATAAAAATCAACATCTGCAATAGTGGTTGGAGCAGTACCTCACTATCTTAAATACCACAGTTTTGTTGATATTCACTTAAATTTTATTGTAAAAGAAAAAGAAGCTTCAGTCATTATATCAGATTCAACTTTTAGTTGAAAATCAGTGTCGTTTTGTGCTGAACATTTCGATATTGTTTACACTGATGTTTAAACAAATAAATAGGCATTTTTGACTTGTAGTTTATGAGTATCATCATCAGAGTTTGTGCAACAATATAAACTTCTTGATGTAAATTTCTTGGGGTAATTTTATTGCATTCCGTAGGTGTCAATATTGCGCTGGTGCTCTGTAAGGGGTCCGGTTGGAAACGGGCTTACTGGCGGTGTTCCTCATTCATGTGAATTGCGCCCTTTATTTTGGCGAATCATTGGCCTTTTTCCGGGGTAATTGGACGCGAAGAAAGCCATAGGATGAGGTGGAGGCTTATTTTCTCGGCGTCAAGTGCAATCAAAGGCAAAGTTGAGGCTTTTCCAAGGGGTCTCTTTTTTTTGAAGTAGTTATGGGGCGAAGTGTCGGCGAAGCGGTCTCTTGATTTATTGGGTGTGTTGATCACCTAAAAGCCGAGTGAAGCCAATGGGCTGAGGTCAGGTGTGGTGCTGATTGGTTCCGAAAGACTCGGTCACGAGGACATTTGTATCCAATGAGAGCTGAGGCTGCCAGTGGTGACGCAAGGGTTGGGGGGTTGTAGGTATGTGGCATGTGGTAGAAGGGGACCAGCGTACTAGGGTTGGGCATAGAACAGTAAGTAGGGATTTCTGTTTGTACGTGGGGGTGGGGGTAGTGCTCTGAAGACGAATCGCCACCTCTTAGCCTCCTCTGCCAATCTACATTGACTGCTTCCTTCCAACTGAATCCGGTGGCTTGAAAAGGCGCAGCAACAGGTTCGATATTCTCAGCGGAGACTTAGCGCCGACCTGTATGGATCCTACACGCCGGGAATCAAAGGCGCGCATCGCCGGCCACCTTCCCAACAGATGCGCCGTCCCACTTCCCCGCCTCTCGTCGCCCGCCGCAATGAGTAGATGCTGGGCCACGTGGGCTGCAGGCCCGTCCAGGAGGCGGGGATCGGCGTGGAGGGGACAGGGAAGTGGTCTCTGAGGCATCGCGTGGCTGCTGAAAGGGGTCGGGCTTATCGAGTCCACAGACACTCGTTGCACGGCAGAGTAGGCAATGTAATCCGCCCCCACGCGGATTTGTCGTCCTAGGACCAGAGGGAGGATTATCGGTTCTGTTGGCAAGGGGATATGAAAAGAGAGGAGAGAGAGAGGGCTTGGGTGACGAAAGAGGGGACTGATATGAATAGGACGAGTTGTACCAACAGCAATTCCCTATTATGCCTTCACATAAGCATCTTTTTACTTGGGTTTCACTTTGTACTTTCACAAACCCCACCACGATCTGGACCTGGCCTTAACCTGATTTAAACCACTTAGATAGGTTCAAACCTGTCTTCCATCACCAGCCTCCTTTTCAATCCCCAACACCCTCATTTTTCTCCCTTTATTGCCCCCCATCCTCTCATCTTTGCTCGGCTCAACATCTCACCATTTCCATTTCCTCGCTACCCAATCACGTCCAACCAACCATCCACCATGTCTAGCCCCGTCCCCGGCGCCTCTCCGTATCCCCCGCGCCAGTCCTCGTCTCCTACCACCTTCCCAGGTAGGCGGCAGCGGCAGGTGATTGCATGTGATTTATCAGCCTAGATGGTGGTGGCTGTCTGGCGGTCCACCTGATGCCAGGCGTGGCAGGTCGGCCATGGGGACACACTACGCATTGTGCACGCGTTTTGCACGCGCGCATACCCAAATCTCACCCGCCATAAATATACCTAAAATTATATGATTTATACACAATATTAACTAGTTTTAGATATAAGCGGCCGTAATCTCCCGAGGACTAGACGCGAAGTAATATGCGAGCGATATTACGTAGTCATGTCCGAGGAGATAAGAAGTACATAGAACATGTTCAAACCTGAAAAACTTGATTGAAGTTTCTGTCATTACGCCCAAAGGCCATATATGGCTATAAAAGGACCGAGTTTTGTTGGGACTGGAAGTTTGCTGAATCAGCGAAAGTCCTTATGTTTGTGATGAAATTATAGAGGTACCGATCGTTCAGAATAAAACGACACCTTTCCGTTCTAGCAGAGTTCAGACAAACCTGGATTCGGCGATATTTCTGTTGCGGCTAGAAGAATAGACCCCCCGGCGTATATATATGATCTAATTGTGCATGTATATACTATTGTTGGCGTCTTTGTCAGCGCCCTGTCTATCCTCCTCCACTCCTCTCACCGCCCCCCCCCGCCCCCCAACTTCCTCTCCTCCAGGGGGCTGGTGCACTATTGTATAAATCACAATAATGGTCGGGGTTGGTAGCGGGGCGCCGGCTGGTGGCGCTGCGGGCAGGACCGGGGTCGACGCCCGGGCCACATGACGGCGTAACCGTAGACCACGTGACGTGACGGCCAGCCGATCTCAGCTAGTTTCCTGTATGCGGAAGTCAGCATTACTCGGCGCCCGGCCCGCTGCACCCCGGGCCCGCCTCCGGTTTCTCCGGCCCTCCCTGACGTTGATGGTCTGGAGGCGAGCACTGGCGGTAGATTTCTCTTAAAGAAACCCTGCCGCCAGCGCGTCAACGCCGCCACCACTGCTGCTGTTTGCACCTGTTCCTGGTGCCTCGGCAGGATGGAGCGGAAATACCCAGACGTAAGTTCGGCCCCCTCCCCGCTCGTCATCCATGATCCTGTTCCTGTTTCCCTAAATAGTCTCCTGCTGTTAAAAGAATACCAGACTATATGAGTATGTTATATTTCCACTCTGGGTCGACCTTTATGCCACCCCTTCACAATATCTGAACCCCTACCTATCATAACATCACCTGTAATCTCAAAGTAGGAAGAGGGAATTTTCATCTTCCTCCTCAATCTGTCACGTCCCATTGAATAGGCATGTGACCCTCCTCTTCCTCTGCCCTCATTTAGTGGTCATTCCTCCCCCATATTCTTCTACCTTGTCATCCTGTTTGTCAAACCTCTCCTCTTGGTTCTCAGACCACTCATGTCAATCCCCCTACCTGCCGTTCATCACTGTGGCGTGTGCCGTATTGACAGCTCAGTGTTAGGATCTAGTCGCCCATATAGCATGCCGAGGGCACGAGCGAGCAAAAAGAACTCCCTCAACAAATGTGAGGGCCTCCTTACGGTCACCTGTCGCATGTCGGCGTCGCCGAGGGTCACATAGAGGTCAGAAACACTCATTCACCACCCAGTCTGCTTCCCATGCGATAGATTGCGGCATTGAGTTTCCTCTAATGTATTCCCCTGCCGTGTGCAATCGTTGTGATGGGAGATCAGTGATCAACGTGTTATAATGGATTAACCTAATTGGTAGGGTCAGCAATTCATGGTGTCGTCTTTCAAGGGGTGCTTACAAAAAGCCCACACAAGAGAGGTCAGCGCACCGAGATTAAATGACGCTCTTTCGTCCAAGTGAGAATTCTATGTTAAGCCTAGTCTGGCTATAAATTCCCTGTCGGACGTATGGGAATGACCCAGAAAATGTAATGCCTTCTTCGATTGTGTGTGTTGGGGAGGGGAGCAGCTCATACCTTTACTCTGAGATAATACATAGTACTCTCTATACCTTCTATAGGCCTATTACAAACCTTTATGATAAAAAAAAACACGAAAGTGCCACACCCTAGAATCTCACTTGATACCCGGACCTGCACCGAGATTACGTCTTCGTCCTCTTTGAAATTTTCTTTTTATCTGGAACATTGCCTAGAAGTGTGTGTATGATGGCCGGTGTCAGGATTAAAACGTTTGTTTGAAAAATAGGGGGAGCTGCTCAGTGTGCAGGTCACTCATGGCCAACCTGCTAACTTCTCCATGCTGAGCAGTCGGGAAGACGGGGGAAGATGTAAATAAATATTTTTTTAACGTAGTCTAAATGTCTCTTTCGCTTTCTCTTTTGCAGCTCTTCTCGCGATACGGCCAGGTTGAGAAAATAGTCACATTCAATAAAAACAGTGAGTACTCTGCTACATTATGTTGTTTGTTTACGCCATTTGCTTATTCCTGTAAAATGTACACTATCTGCTTTATCTGCATAAATACTACTCAAGTTCATTAGAATTCTGCTCAAGAAAGTTCAACATCTAGAGAGTTCCAAGTTTTCTACCATTCTTTGGTTATTGATTTGTCGATTTTTAGATATTAAATCTCCTGTGTATGTCCCCTTCCGATGAGTGTATGTTATAAATGTTGAGATCAGAACAGGAACGTTATGTGTACTAGAATATGTATACATCTTGAAAATTTGGGTCAGAGGGACGTGGTTTCACGCAGGTTTTTACATGATGGTTTCTCCGTAAACCTCCGGCATTACTCAGGTTCCCTCAGCAGCCACGTTTTAACTGCAGACCCCTTACCTTATTGAGCCTGTGCCAGAAAGAACATAAATTTTACTGTCTTCTCTTGTGTCTGACAAATGACTCAGACCACCAGGGTCTAAAAGGCGCTTGTCTACTTTAAGTGCCAACGGTTCCAGTTTTAAACCCAGACAGAAATTCCTGTCGTAGTTCGGAAAGGAATCACCTTATTTTGAAGGCCTGTCAGTGTTGAATATAGTAGCTGGCTGGCATTAAAACGGGAGGGAGAGGGGTGCTTGGTGGGTTGGAGCACCAATTATGGGTCGTCATCAACGCCCAGAGCACGTAAATGGATATTTTCTTGTAGCTACACTTGCCTTTTGATCGTTGGAAAACTAATCCAGTAGTCATTAAACAGGTAGCCATTTTTTTACCTGATGTGTTGTGAGTAACTCGCGATATTGGTGACACGTTGTTGTGCCATTTTACAAACTATTGCTCAATAGCGTCGCCCTTGACCAAGTACAGACGTTTCCCAATGCTTCAGGCCTAGAGGCAAAAACTTGTAACGCACTTTGATATTTAAGTTTAGGTGCCTTTTTCCCTTGAAGCCTGTCATTTTTGCGAATTTTCTGTCTGCTTGATGAACTTTGAAATCCAGACGGAGACGATAAACGATGCTAATTAGTCATGTTCTTTTATGTCGCTATAGTTGTTAATTGTGCCATCGACAGCACGGCTCGCAGGGGGTGCACACCGAGCCAGCTCCGCTCCGAGCCGATCAGGGGGCGCAAAAAGTCGGGCGCAAAGAAATAGAATAACTTTTTTGTGTGTTGAACGGGAAAAAAAGGCTGAAATGATGATCAAGCCAATTTCCGTGCCTACATTGGTTATGACTCATCAGGGTTGACATTTTATTGTGCATTTTCAAAATGTTTACCAGGGCCGTTCGGCTTTCCCAAGGACGATCGTAGGACCAAATGTAAGCGGTGTCTGCTCCCCTCCCAAAGAGGCTAGGTCATTGTCTCTACCGCAGCGATGACCTAATTAGTTTATTGTGATCCCCTTAATGAGGCCATGTCCAAAGTGTGTCAGTGAAACATGAACAGCCAAAGTGAGGTCTGAGGTAGTCAAGGAGATTGCATCAGTCTGAGCCATCACCGCTCGAGATAATACGAACGTAGGTTAACACCATATCCAGCACTGACAATATGTTAAAACGGCCAATACCAGTACAGTAAAAGCTGGAAAGACGTGGTAAAGACTGAGCATTCAACAGATAGCAGGCAGTGATCTATCCAGCACGGAGTAGCAAATATAGCATGACCAGTGGGCGCTGTCAATAATTGATACCCAGGCAGGAGCTTGTTCTAGTAGAACTGGGCATACTGATAGGATTGTAAGAGGGATTTAAGTCATTATGAACAAGCTCATCTTCATCTCGGCTTTCTTGGTTAATTTACACGGATACTTATGACTTCCCTGCCCCACAGTTTCCCCTTTGCCTCCCGTGTTAACCTTACTCATTCAAAATTCTTTTCTCCTCTCCCATTTGGGTCTCTTCAGGCCTCACCAATGTTTGATCCATTTGTCTTTTACGCCCCCGCCGCGTCACGACCTCACCAGCGTCCATCCCCCTTGTCCTCCCCTTCCCTCATATCCCATCCCAACCATGCCTTATCTCCCACCCATAGCACCCACCCTCCCATCCACTCCTTCTCTCTGTGGGATCAGGCTAATTACCCTGGATCCACAAGAAACGTCCTAATCGGCAAACTGCCGGAAATGGGGAAGACACCACGGCCCCGCATCCGGCAAGGCAGGAAAGGGGCACGGAGCGAGAGGAGGGGAGGAGAGAGCCGGAGAGCCAAGGGGGTGGGGCGATGTGATGGGAGGGGAAGAGGCTGCTGCGCCAGCGACGCCGATCGGGGTGATATTTAGTGGACGTCTTATCGGACGTTGGAAGAAGCACTTAGTGCCACGCCTGTCGCTGGTACAGAAGGCAGCACAGGAGGTGTTGGAGGAGGAGGGGTGGGGCTGCTAGGTGAATGGTGAGAAGGGGGGGGCTCCTCCCCCCACCCACAACACCCTCCAACTCAACATGGCTTCATATAGTGGCGACCATCCACATACTATTGTAGGGATAATAAGGCCGACTAATGTCCTGTCTGCTTCACTGCCCTCTCTTTCACGTACCCCATCTTTTTATTTAATCGTCAGCGTCATCATTCTTCCTTTTTAACCAGGCTTTCTTATCCTTCCTCGTTTTGCAGACACATTCCAAGCTCTGATCCAGTTTTCGGATCCGATCGCTGCGCAGACGGCCCGAGTGGTAAGTGTTCTCATTGTGTTCTACTTCCATATATATATATGTGTGTGTGTACTTGTGAGTGTGTACTTGTGAGTGTGTGTGTGTGTGGGGGGGGGGGGGGGGTGGAGAGTAAGATCCAGTGTATAGAGAGACACCAACGCCACATTACATCCATATGGATGTGGCGAGATCCGATAAAGATTGCTTACCCCTCTCCACCACAGGTCGTTTGTTGCGTTGGGTAGTGGAGTGGTGTTGCCTAGAGCCACTCTGGTTGCGAGCAGCTCGACCATACACCAACCAACCCCAAGGGACAAGTAGCTGGGAGCATCTTCACTAGATAAGCATTATCTAAGTAACGTGCTCCGTAATGCATCTTACCGACCGTGAAGAGGCCCGGTGCACTTTGTGGAGGCGCCCTGCCTGGACATATTCACCTACATCTTGTACACTCCTCCCGCCGGTGCTTCCACTCTCACCCTGCGTTCTGCTAACTATGTTAAGGTTGTTATTTATATGGCCTTCACTACGTCTCCTTCACGTTCCTCCTATCAATACTCCATGTCTCTCCGCACAACACCGCATGTCTTCTTGTTGCGTCTCCTTCTAAAGAGGATCCTCCTTTCCTCGCGCTCAACCAAATCCTACTCTAGTACAGGAATGGGAAGAAACTTCGGGAAGAAAACTGTAATGTCACCCACAGCGAGTAGCCATGACATCCCAGTGTTTGAATGTCAGGACTCTCATTGTCACAAGGAGCGTCGCTGACACGGTATGTCACTGGTATCGTCACTACCAGTGAGGGACTCGGGAACCAGCTCGGTGCTGGAACGCCAGGCGTTGTGTAGCGTTCGGGGCGGGGCGGAAGTAATGGACACAGACAGGGGGGTCGGTGGTACCCCGACACGCGCCGTCCCCCGCTCGCCCATCCACCCGTCTAATCCTGACAGACAGCGCTCCAGATAAAACGATTAACCCTCGCGGGCCGACCGACAAAACGCCCGTCACAGGCGCCGCCAGCCCATTGCCCACCCCGACCCTCCGACCCCCCACCGACGCCCGCCCGACGACTCCTAGACCCGGCGCCGCCCTCCTCTCAGCCCCGACGGCTGCCATTGTCTCGACGTCTTTGGAGGCCCTTGTCCCTGCTTTGTGCGTCCAATAGGCTACCAGGCGGCGTGTTCCGGCGCTCGTGCTAGACCCCCCACCCCTTCTCTTCCTCTTCCTCCTCCTCCTGCGACCATCGAGTCTACAGCGCCTGGGCGATCGGCCTGGTGGTTCTTGCTGCCAACCGTGGGCCGCGAGCTGTCAATCGTTGAGGTTGCCAATCCCAACGACCCCAATCGGCGGGGCTGTCAGACGCCATCCGCGAGTGTGTGGCGATGTGGGAGGAGAGTGGGGGGAGAGGCGACCGGTGTCATCCTCCAGTGCTTACCCGGCTCTGCTCGTGCACGGCGTTGTTCCGGCGTTATCGTCTTGAGGGTCAATTGTCCTCGTGCCGCTGCCCCGCCCTGCCGTGCTCTCTGCTTCACCGCCCCGCCCCGACCCCCATTTGTAAAGGTTGACGTCCATGAAATCAAAGAGAAGGGGCTCTCCGTTGTACCACCGAGGCACACTCCTAGTACTACTGCTAACCATCCCTCTCAGTCATACAGTCTGGCGTCTCCTATGTTTCCCCTCGCAGTCTTTCCACCCTTATTCCCTCCACCTATCATCCGCCTTTCTCCATATAAGCCAAGCATACGTCTGTATGGTCTCAGCGCATTGTATGATGCCACCTCACCCACACACGCCCACACACTGATCAGTGTCCTCCAGTCTACTGTCCTTTGCCCTGCTGCCCACAGCAGCAATCACGTGTTCCTCCTGTGCGTCATTGATTTCCCGCTCACTGTGGAATAATCAGGCTGCTACCAAAACTAAGTCTTGAATAATCTGCAATATTGAGCAGTGTTTGCTAGGTTTAGTCCCTCCACGTACCGATCCAACCAGAACACCCCCTACCGTGCATGCATGTCAGCCAGTGGAAGCTCAAAAAGGGCAGAATAATCAGCAAAGAAGCAAAGAGAATGGGATGCAACGATTGAGAGAATGAGAGTGGGGAATAGGGCTGGAGTGGTGGCCATTGTGAATGAAGTACTGTGGGAGTTGATGGCATGCCACGTGCGGGGGTTGTTGTGGTGATGGTGTCTGTGCCGCAGGGCAATGGGAGGGGTGGAGAAGGAGGAGGAGGGTGGGGGTTCGCTGTCTGCACAGCCCACCCTACCCCCAACCACTACATGGCCCTGCAGCCCGGGCCTTGATTATATTCTTTGGGTATGTGACTGATGGCTTTGCGCTGTAGGTTTGACACATTAGGCGCACATCTCAGGAGTTTGCAGGGATTGAGCTGGGCAGGAGGTTGGGATGGAGGCACCTGGAAGATCCACACTGTCTTTGTGTTGTACTGGTAGTGTATTTGAGGCTGTGCGTGTAGCTGTAGCTGTAGCTGAGATATATAATCGTAGGTCAGATACTATAATATGTCAGTCTTAACGCCACCGCTTTGATGCAACTGGGCTGAATCCGTCTCTCCTAGTTGGTATTGATAAAGCATAGCACTAATTATAGCCACGGCCCCAAACCATGTGATTCAGCAATATAGATATGCTGTGACTTACTTTTAGAAGTTCAGGCTAGTTAGCACTCATTACAACAATCGCCCGTAATCACATGGGACCAGTGTTAACCATTTGCGCCCCAAACCGTCGCAGTCGCATTCATCAGCGGCCAGGTTGAGGCTGGAGAAGTCGGTGAGAGGCAGCTCCTGCGACATGCGGTCTTTGGTTGGATGCGACAGCCGACGCGACACCCCAGTGCGACGCCCGACGCCCTAGTTGAGCTCCCCCGGCGGCGACACCAGAGATCAATACGCCGATGTGGGCCGCCTCCACGCCGCTAGGGGCCGCCACGGGCACGGCGAGGTACCGAGGGCAGCTGGAGCAGGGAGGGTGGGCGGTGATGGTGGCGGAAGCTAGAAATGGGTCGTGGAGGAGGACGTCGGGAAGGGCGTTGGTCCCTGTCTCCTCCACCCCCACCTCCTACTCGCATAGACCCAGGCAATGGGCGGGGTGCGGTGGGGGAGTAGCGGTTGTTGTGCCTTCTGCCGGCGGTTGACGGTGCCCGTCCATGCGAGCAGTGTTTGAGCCGGTCCCGGAATTACTCGCTTTGCCGGATGGCTGCGTAGTGAGCAGCTCTGAATTAACCCTCTCAGTGCCCAACCGCACACAACGATGAAGCCTCGTACGACGTTCAAAAACTTTCACCGTTAATGCGCATAGCCTTGAATAAACGTTACATGCACATATAACTTGCTCATTCTAAAAGTCTTATGATTATTAGTCAGGCGGATCCGTAGCTAAGACTGCAGCCAGTCTAAAATGTTTAGTCTGATGGTTATTAGTCAAACAGGTTCGTAGCTAAGATTGCAACTGATACCTACAACTCTTTTAAACTGGGAAATTCTGAAAACAACATAGGCATGACATACAGCCCAATACCTTAAAGGGTGCTTCCTTCTTGAGTGCCTTGGTAGGAGTGTCTGACCTAGAATACTCAGCCTCCACCTGCTCCTGAGCAGAAGACAATTACCCCCGATGTCTGACCTTGATCGTCGCCACCTGATCCGGCGCAGATCTTCTCGCGATGGAGTCACATGGCCGTGCACCGGGGAGTTCACCTGTAGCCGGCGTTACCTGTGCTGTCCTTATGTCCTTCAATAGGTACTAGCTCCCGCTGATTACAGGCTAAAAGTCGTCTGCTGCCCGCGCGCGTCCGGCCAAGGGGTGGAGATAGTATATACTGGACGGGATGGCGCCATCTGTAGACATTAAGCATGCTCCAAGGCTACATCCCACATCTACCCCCCACATACCATACCCGACACGATCGAAGACATTGTCGCACCTGTAAGAGCGTGCATTCACACACCTCACATAATGATAGGAGAATACACTTACATCTCCACTCAGCTGGCAGTCACCAACAGCGAAACATTACCTCTACCTTGCTGTGTCTGCCTACTTGCCTGACCCATTTACCTACCTAAGCTGCATGTGCATCTGCAGTACACACCAGTCACATGGGGAGGCTGCTGAGAGAAGGTCGATCCTCACAATACGATTGGGTTTGCTTATTATCCTAAAAGGGCGTGTGCATTATTGATTTTGTATCGCCTCCTGTTGCATCCCCCCGGGAACCATTAGACAGCGTTAGCGATGTTTGTGTGTGAGGGGGTCTATGATAGGCGAGGACTGGAGGGAGAGAATGCTGGTCTTTAATGGGGAGTGGTGTAGGTGGGAGGGGGCATAGCTGAGTGCTTGCCGTGTGGGTGTATAGTACGGTTGACAGTGTTGATATATTGATGTGTGATGTGCAAGGAGGGTAGATATGGTGCAAGTATACATCCTAGTTGTTGGTGGTAATGAATCTGTAAGTAACCTGTAGAAATTAGTAGAGGAAACACTATATTTTAAAGGTGAAGTAGGTGCACTGTATCGTTAGTTATGGTTTAGAGGTTGGGTTCGGCAAGAGGCTGAGGTGGTGCTTTGTATATACAGGTGGGTCAGGCATAGAGTACCGGGCCCCTCTCTTGCATGCAAACTCTCCATTAAACGTAGGATGTGTACGCTTACCCCTGCCCCCGGGTCCTTCTACAGTCAGACTCCTATTTAATCAGGACACACTCCCCTCATCATGTCGGCTGGCTTCTTTTTAAACTCGACTGCGCCTCGGGTGAAAAGAAACCCGAAGAACAAAAGAACTAGTGGCTTCTTAACAGTGAGCCGAACTGTTCAGTGAATGACATGCTGCATATATGAATACGGAATGACTGCTGTGTATGGCTCCTTAACAATGAATTTATTGTATTTTTCAACTGTCAATGATATAATCCAAAGGATCGTTCATCGGAGACGTGGCTGGTCTTGCTTCCAAATTTTTTTTTCTAAATAATTCAAATGATCGTATTGTAAATGTTCTCGTTCGGTTGTATACCAACTTAAGCAGAAAACATAGCTTTATATTTGTCGATGATTATTATACCTCAATCGTTGCCATAGCTATCACTGTACATTAAGTTAATTACTCGGGGGGAACACAACTGTAATAACCGCCTTCATCTGCTTTCTTTCAGTCTTTGAACTGCAAGAATATTTACAATGGTTGTTGCACGTTGAGAATCGACTTTTCCAAGTTGCCGAGTCTGAATGTAAAATACAACAATGACAAGTCCCGGGACTACACAAATCCACACCTGCCCACAGGAGACGCACAGGTGCCCTCTGACCCCTCGGGCATGTGCTTCGGAGGTAAGCAACCTTGATATTCTCAAAAGATCCAACAGCCCCAAACACGGGCACGTTCACCGTAAACATATACGATTCATTACCCTAATTCTCAGATAAGGTGAATCTAAACACGTTACACACATGCACACACTCATGACACAATGAGACACACTGACGACTAGCAATAAGAGCCCCACAACTCTTATTAATGTCAGTATAATCTTGATCTGAAGAACCATCACAAACAACAGACCATCAACTTGTCGAGTAACGATTAATACCCTACATGTAGCACTTATATGATTCAGCCATACTTTATATGTATTTACATATTCAGTCTCTGTTGTGGACATTTTGGTAGCTGTGGTCTGGTATTTCTGTCGTTATCCCAGTAAAGATAATACACTAAGAATAGACTTCCTGGATATGTTTATGTTGCTTGATACTTAGTAGTGGTAGTTTATACTTGATACGAAATGAGGCGATTACCTTTCATATAGAGGAAGCTTGATGATAGTGTCTATAAACCTTTTATACTGCCTCAATGGCTTGTCTTGAATGAAATGATGATATCGTTGGCTGTTACTTTAGAGATGCTCTTTAAACTCCTCCGTTTAGAAGAAAGAGGGAGTCTATATAAATGCTCGTTACTTCCCACATAGCCGCTCTGAAAGAGCTTTCTAAAGCCTAGATTAAACACAGAAATGCTGTCAAATTGATCTCGTCTTTCTAAAAAGAACCGCCGATGAGTGCCAAGTAAAATCTGGTAATGCAGATGCTCATCGCCTTTGAGTAGATTACAGTGTATGTAAAGCTGCGAGGCCGTAGCACATAGTGTACGGATACTGAGAACGATATCAAGCTTTAGATTGGTTCCCTGAGTTAATCTAGAGTGATTTCCCTACTGTTTAGCTCCAGAGATTAAGGCTCCGGCATGTAATGAAATCTGACAGCTTAATCATCTTTCTCCATTCGCAGTCTCGGTGTTAATTTTCTCTCCCTCCTCCTACTATTCCCCTTTAGTTCACCCTGTCCAATGCCTGCAATACTCTTGTGGACGATGGCTTGGAGAAGCATCCTCTTGAACCTTCGTCCTACGTTTAGGGAATGGACATTCTTTTCTTTTTCTTTACTTTGACTTTTTTGGATTAAATTCTGTTCCTTGCTCGTGCTCTGTCAGTCTTTCTGCCCGTTCTGTGGGCGCCGAGGGTTTCCGACTGGTCCCTTGTCTTGTCTGTATGCGCTGCCTCTGCTCTCTGGGCCCGCGTCACGCTCAACAGGCGTGCAGCCGGGGGTACCAGACACGAGACTGGGCCTGCACACAGCGCGCACACCAGGTAATACTCACACAACGTCATAGCCACGCCGACGTCATATTTACGTCAGCGTCACAGCCACCACGGTAGTAAGCAACATGCCATAGAAACCTGGATATTATACTTGTTTAAATGACATAGCTCATGTGGTCGCCATATCAACGTCAGTGTCTTCTGCGTTCCAGATATGGCAGAGTTTTTTTGGGGGGATGGGGGTATCTTTTTGTTGTCACAAAGAAATGGACGTCATCGTGACGTGGATGTCGACGTCAAGGCAGCGTCGACATCTCTACAACGGGCGCTTAATGTGACGGTGCTGTTCCATTGGCTGTTATTGATCACGTGTAAAATGAAGCTCCGCGAAGGACGTCTCAGAACACGACCGGTTCGCGCGGTAGTGTCGCCCTCACGTGGGCGGTGTCGGAAACCCAATGCCCAGCCCGGCCACTAGGCGGTGTCATAGGCGTTAGACGTGGATGGGATGTGTAAGACGATCTCACGACAAATTCGTGATTCTCTTCTAGCCCAACCCACTATAAGGGTTGTCGGACTTTTCTTCTAGGATCAAAATCTAGCGGCACAAACCTAAGTATATAGCCACATCTCAGACTACCTGATTACATTAATGTATTTGGCGCGCCAGTCAACAGCCATGAGGTGTACATCAGAATGTAAACGTCACCCGTGTCACGCTGGTCATGGGTGTAATTGCGTTAACTGGGAGGGTGTTTGGCGTGACGTGTATAGTGTGCGCGGGTTGTGATGTCAGGCCCGACACTCTTCTTCCTCTTCTATTCCGTCCTTATTCTGTCAATTTCCGCCCAGCGAGCGCAGCGGTTCGTCTTTTCTGCTGCTCTCTGTCTCTGCTTCTCTCGACCCGTTTTATTGTTCCGTCTCTCGGTCTCCTGTCTTATGTTGTCTGTACTCACTACGCCTTTTGTCTCAGAGAACCGGCCGTCCGAACCCCGCCCCACCTCCTCTCCCATGTCTGCCAAATGGAGTGTTGCCGACAGTCATCACAGAGGGTTGGCCTTAGGTGGCGCTCAGATAGAGTCCAGTAAATCCCTGTCCATTCCAACGTGAATGTATACACGGTTACACTGTCCCAACCCTGTGATCAGGCCCCCACCCCTACCCAATGGTCTCTCCTCCTCTAGCAATCCCTCCTCTCAGACCTGCATTTCTCCAGCCCAACCTCAATCAACCCGTTCAGATGTAATATGTTTCCCACCCTCTCCTCTCCCTTTGCCACATTGCCCCGAGCCACCTCCGTCCACACACATGCACACAGAATCCCTCTCCACCCTACACTAGCATCGTAAAGAGATATATATGGGGTTTAAGAGGCCAGTTCACCTTCTTACTTCCTCTCAAATCTGCAGTTCCATACTGATCAGCACCCAGAAAATAGAAAACTACACCTTCCAATGCTTTTCTGAATCCACTCAACATGCATGCTATACTCTCACATCTAATCGAGATTTTCACCATTAGAGACCATGAATACCTTTACTTCAATTTTCATTTGATCACAAAGATATACAGCTTTGCCTTTTCCTGTATACCATGCCTGTTTCGTAACTGCTCTGTGTATTGCGCCAGATCGACTTTGAACTCCTTAAGTTTGGTCACTTTTGTAATGTAGTGAATTATCTTTGAACCTTATGGAAAAAGAAGGTTTTATTCTAGGCAGATAACAGCTGTTGATATTCTCTTTTGTAATAAGGCACACAGATCTGGCGCGGTACACTCATTGATCGACGATTTCATGCCGTTTTAAATTTACACCTTTAATGCCATATGACAATTACAATTAATTTTACTGCTAATTGCCTTCATGTAACGCAGCTAGTCTAAGCCGCCTACACTTGCTTACCTCCTTATCGCCTGCAGTAAAACATTAGAAGCCTGCCTCAGCTTCCTCACCTGCCGTAGTTAGAGTGATCAGCTTCCTGTTACTATCCATGTAATCAGTTGTCACCTCCTCTGGTAGTTCCTCTAGGAAACTTTTATTTTCACTCTTCCCTTTCCTGAGATAAGAGATGAAACAAAGCTCAAAAGCCTCCTTTATGATTGTTCACCGTTCATTAAGTCCTTAATGACGTCACGCCCATATCGTCTTGATGATGAGGATAGATGATGATGATGACCTACATTCTTTTTTTTCCGTTGTTTTTTTATTGTGATTTATTGATCATTAATAGCATGATTGTATTACCACTTATTTACGATGTGAAGGTACCCCTGGTGTTTTGGCGTCTCCATATGCCACTATGCCTGGTTTTGGAACCACACTAACCACACCGTTCGGGCACGCCGCGAACCCGGGAGGTACGACGCCGCTTTATGGTACAGACCAAAACCACTAACCCAAGTCACGCTTGGCACGTTTTTACTCTGTAGCCTGCACCCCCAGTCCTCTCTCTCCCTCTCTTTCTCTCTCTCTCTACGATCCCCTTAGTACAACCACTACCAATACCACCACTACTACCACCGCTACTACCACTACTACCACGACTCCTTACTGACCACACGGGTCTACCCGTTCCCTGATGGTATGTGGGCGCCCAGAAAATAAAACCTGGCACGCGCCTGACACATGCGACGTGGTGGGACGGGACAGGAAAAATGAAACGGGATAGGGCGTATGTATGTATAAAAAAGGGTAGAGATATCATTGGATGGGACTAGATTGTACATTGTATTTTCTCAAGCTGACAGCCGTCCGCACCCACACCCGTTATGCGTTAAGTACGCGCTGCCCGATTTGCATAAGGTTCATTGTTAAGTGCCGCCTCCCATGCAAGCAAACCAGTTTCTGTAAGATCCCAGCTTTGAAACTTCAACTTTTCCTCAGCAGGAGGGAAATAATCAAAACGCGAACCCTTAATCATGTGAGGCCGGGCATGACGAGACGGGGGTCGAAAGAGGGTCACCTGACGCCATCAAATCAAGCATGACTATTTATGAAATACATGAAATAAACATATGATTATTCATGTGTTTATTTTTGAATGAATACAAGCAGTTGCTAATAGTGCGTCAGGTGGCTTCTGACCGATCCCTCCGGCCTCTGCCAGTTAAGTTTGATCTAAAAGAAGTGCTTGAGTTGGCGCGCACGTCCCTCCGCAAGCTAGGCGCTCGCTGCTCGCCCGCCCGCCCCCTGCGGCTCCCGCAGCCCGGATCGCCGCTAAGGTCGCCTCCCCGTACGAGTATTGAGTTTACCTGAGTGGTTTCTAGACAGTAGATCGTAGATAGCGTGCTAGATGTGTGATTGAGGATTGCCATGATGACTTGAGAATGTGATATTATTATTAACGTAACCTATGATAATGCTCGTTGGCTTATATATAACTCACAGTGTATATATATATATATAGTTAATCATATATCCATACAGTCTCGTAATAATATTTATAGCTATGATCATAATATTCACTTCACCTTAGCAAAAAAAATATATATTTCTATATATATAGTAGCAACCACTTGTCGCAGCTCTTAGAATCTAGATGATGTCACCAGTATTAACTTGTTGATATGATGTGCTGATGCATGTGGTCCGCCATGGTCGAGCATGAAGGTGAATGGTGTTGTCGTTGATGATAGGGTCCTCAGTGTGTTATCACACTGGTGGACTGTTATCACTCGTCCAGGTCACGTCCGTGGTGTCAGCAGTGCTCCAACTAATCATCACCTTACCGGCATGTCTAACTGATGTATGTATATCATGTCATGCAATCAGTGCGGTGTGGGCCTTGTTTTGTTTTCAATCTCATGGTATTTCTCCATAGATAATGGTCTGTAATATATTATTTAAAGAATGAGAGTAACAAAAGTAACACTGTTTAGTGACACACGTTCAACCCTGGTCATTATGCTAGACGCACGCATGTATTTACATTGTTTTGTTGAGAACTGCACTGGTGGTATAAATCATAGTTGATACTTAACATTGAGACAACAGTTGTATACATACTAGATGCACCATTTTGTACAGTGAATTCGTGTGAGAGCGAAGCCCACTCCATCTAGCCTCGGCCAACATCAGAGCAAACACCAGGGACACACGCCAGAAAACGTATATACATGTATATTTATAGAGGTTATTTTCCGTTATAGTTCACGTGCCTGTTCTTGGGCAGTACTTATACAATTGACAAAAAATAGCGAGTTTTGAAAGGCGTTTATTGGCAAAGAATCCAGTTTTGCTCTGATGTCGAGTTCGGCGCGTTGGGGTTGGCTTATGATATGCGAGAGCTTAGTAGAGGTAAACTCAAACCGTCCGGGGACTGGCAAGCTTGGCGGTGCCACCCAATCCTAGCGGGCACCCACATACCATATCCCATACTGTGTAGTCTAGTGAGTAAGCATGGACAGACTGTATCAGTCGCACGTGTGGGGTAACCCTGCTGATGATGATGGGTTTTGATTTAAGGTAGGTGGAGTTAGTGCATGCTCTGGGCGGCTGGTACTGTCCGGCTGACTCTTTATCCTCATCTCTGCCCACCCTCCTCCAGCACTCCCCCTGGCGAGTGCTGCTCCCCTATGCTACGTAGCTGCCTCCTCATACTGCTGCCTGCACGTTGCCATGTTTAAGGTTAGGCATAGGGGCCGCCTACCCTGCTACCCGCACTCTGGTGGCTCTCCCCTTCTGCTACTGTTACTATTACACCCCTTACTATGGATCTGGGTCAGACCATCACGCCCTGACCGACCACGTGGTCAGGGCGCCCCGATGATCATGATGATGAGGATGAGGATGATGATAAGGATGGTGCTTATGATGACTTGATGGTGGTGATTTCTCAGAGGATTGATGATGATGACTGGTCATGGTGATATCTGCCACATTGGGAATGCGGAATGGTTTGGTTTTTTGCTCTTATTTACATTCTTTCCGAATCTCTCTGTATTTTTTTTTCATGGGTTTTTCCTTCTCGATCGCGTGCTCTCTGTTTTAACTCCCAAACAATGATGTCTTGCTGCCTAACCCTCCTGCTGCTGACCTTGCTGATTTGACATGCAATTAAACATACATTAACCTGTGATTATTTGTTTTCTTCCCCCCTCCCTCCCGTAGCCGGTCTGGGTGCCCTGCAAGGTAGGTTCTCCCTCCTGGGTGGATTTAGTGTACTTGCCGCGTTAACCTTTTACTACACACCACATACAATAACACATTGCACGCTTCACACTGCGAGGGCAGGGTCCAAGACTCCCTCTAGGCCTTTACTACTGTATTGCAAAAACCAATCACTTTTTCACTCCAACCAACCAAACCCACACGATCTACCCATGCCTGGCGAGTTGTATGTGAACAACAGCTGAAGTCATTTGAGGGAGAAACAAATATATATACATTCAAAAGTGAAGAAAGAAAAAGAAAATCAGTCACACGCTTGACCACCATCATACCCCATCATGCAAACCACCGGATGGATGTATGATTATTCGATCCTTACACCGGCCGGGGAGGAAAGGCATCCTATTTCCTCTCCACCCGGCGTAAGACTGATCACAGGAGTACTGCATGGTTCTTTTGTAGTCCTAATACAGACGAACGAGATATTATTTGTTGTAGACTTCTTTCCGGGGGTCGTGGAGTTCCTTGTGCTTTCCCCCAAGAAACGTGGTACATGTATATACAGTGACTTAGATCATCTCCCCCACAGGGCCATATTCGCCATGGGTCCTGATGACCTTCAAGTCCTAGTATATCCATTTGGCCATTTGAAAAAAGTAAAAGAGTAATGTTTCGGCAACGCTACAGGCGCTGTTGATGAGTTACTCATTGAGTTGCTCAGTACAGTAAACATGAGTTTTTGCGAGTCACTGACGACTAGTTCAATATAGTATTTCCTAAACTGGTCGGTTATTACTCTCTACTTACTCTCTTAGCCGAACCTGCTCTGAATCTTGACCCCAGACCTCTCGCATCCAAACCCTTACCGAACAATAACTCTTCCTCTGAATGATTATATCATATAGATGAATATGAATATATACCATTAACCCGAGATATCTGTAGTATAGTTATATTATACATTTGATAATATTTTCAATTAGGCTTACTGACGAATTCTAAAAAGTAAAATATTGCTATAGGTAGTAAAAAATAAAAGAAACATTTTAGTTTACAGTAAACCAACGTAGTGTTAATAGTTTTTACCTGCTGGTATTGTTTGTACGTTTGGTTGTGAAATGTGATCACATTGTTGTTCAATGGAGAGTGGTTTCTTCTTCTTGTGTTCGTGTAGCGACAGTCCCGTTCGGTCTGGCCGGTGTGCCCCCTGCTGCTCAGTCGATGGGTGCTTGTATGAGACTACAGGGGCAGCCATCCACCGGCGCGGTGCTTCTCGTATCCAACCTGAACGAGCAGGTAAGACCCAACTTTATCATCCATCCAGCCCTCCCGCCCCATCCCCCGCCCTCCGCCCTCCACACACACACAAGGCTCAGTGTCTGACCATGTTTCCATACGCCCCACTGCTAACTACATGTATTTTATCACTCGCCTCGCCCACTCTCAGTCGTTCATGTACTTCTGGATGATGTAGTCCTTTTTAAATGTGTTAGAGCCGGGGAAAAAGAGAAGCCAAGAAAAGAAATTATTAATCAAACTGGCACACATGTAACATAAAATCTGCAGCTTTTTTTCCTTTTCTTAAATCGACCGGAAACTTGGGGTTAGAATGGATTGGGCAATGGCCGACTTACCTGTGTAGAGCTGTTGACTGTAAACGGGCAGCCACTTAAGCTGTTTGTCGCATGTACATTTTACGTTCTGCTTTGTAGAGAGCCTTGAGTATAACCACCAATTTCACATTTCATGTTTCTCCTTGTAATCAATGACAATCTGTTATAATGGTGGGTGATGGTGGCAAAGAATAGACTTGTAATATTATGCTAACACTATAGCCATGCTCATTCATCCCCTGCGTAGCGTCTCTTGCCAACGACAGCAGTTGATATCTATGTTCTTATAGTGCTGGTGTATGCTGTTTGGCTCGCGAGACTTTCTCCTTGCCATCTGTTAACGCTGTAACACTTGAAAAGGCTTGGATGGTATAAATCAGCCATTGCCCAAGGTTTTGCCTAATACTTCTCATGCAGAAAGCTTAACTTGATACGTAAGAATAGACAAATTTTTGATGCTGTGTCCCATGTTGTTTGGCTGGCTTGTCAGTTCTCTTGAAGTGCTGACTTGCTTGGGTGTGCTCAATGTATATCTTAGGAACTAATCTCAAACTATCTGAGATGTAATTCGGAAACCTCTGAAAGTTCTTGGTTCTGAGATGTGTTCTCTCTCAGCAGGCAAATGCTTGTTTGGCAAAACTGAAAAAGAAATAACTTTCTGACTCGCTCATTAACTCCTAACGTAGCCTAGTTTAGCCCAGTCGGTAACGATTGACCACAATGGCCTCCAACCTTGCATGCCGACTACCCCCGTCCTCTCTCCACTGCTGATGTCTTGACCACACGACTGTTTCAAAATTTTTGTGACAGCAATTTCAGACTGGCATGCTTTCACATTTTCAGTCCCCTTTCAGAACATCATTTTCTGTGCCTGGCCGCCTTGGTCTAACTGCCCCTTGTCCCATCCTCCTACATCTACTCCCTTGGTCCTCTCTCGTTGGCCCATTCCACACTCACTAAACAGCTAATAGATCCAACAAGACAAACTGGCGTGTTCAGGGGGCATCAGTGGAGAGGGATGCGAGGGTCTTTGAGGGCAGTGTTCTTGAAATGAGACGTCATTTTGAAGAAAGAAAACACGTAAAAGACGGGAGTCAGGCTATGAGGATTGTGTTAGGAGCATTGTGTTCGTGTCCCAGTGCTCCCTGGCACTGATATCCGCTTCTGAACTGACTCAAGGAAGTTTACTGGTATATTTCTATAACGCTGTTTTTTACATGTTATGTCGTGTATCTATTAGTCCTCTTAATGACCTGTGTAGTTGTAGCATGGATTACATCTTAACATCCTGTTAATCTATGAAACGCCAACCCAATCAACCAGATGCCTCACACTCGTTTGATTTATTCGTCATAATGATACGAAATATCGGAAGAGAAAGAAAATCTGAGATTTATTTACAGATAGAATTCGGCCAAAGTGATTCATAGGGTCCCTTTTCATTGATTAAAGTATTCCCGGTAAACTAAATGAGCTGAATGTGCTTTTCTAACCATGTTTATCCATATTCATGAATCTGATGATATGTGGTAGATCCAGGTTTCACATGAGATTGAAATAGGAATGATTAAATATTAAATATCTCTGAAAAGAATGTATGCCAGAAAACAATATAACGCAGAGGAAGTAAGAGCTGGAACTAGGGAGGCTCTGGGAGCGGGTTTGCTGCCTCAGTCCCTAACTACAACACTGACTGACGTGCAGTCACTCGGCGGCCTCAACGCGTCTCTTTCTCTGTGACGTCACTGATTTAACCGTCTACGCTCTGTCCAGTTGTTACAGTAACCAACTCGTTTCCCTTCACTCTCTAGGTAGCCAAGTCTGGGGTCGCGCACATGCACTGCCACAGTCCTCTTGTATGTGTTTAGTGACGATGTAAAACGTTCCGCACTGGCCCTCACTTCTTCCTCACCTAACCACTAGTTTTCAAACATGTTTGCAGCCGAAAAGCTTTTGTATTTGTTCCTCTTCCAGAGCAAAGCGTTCCTTGGTGCACGGTTGTTTAATTTGTATGTGTTAGCTACCTCTAGACTTTTTGAAATTTAAAAGAAAAAAAATCAAATGTAACCATTCGGGGCATGACTTTTTTGTATGCTTTGTGTATTAATAGCTGTATCGCTTAGTAGAAACAACTCTTGTCTCTGACTGTAGTAATCTATTTTGATTTTTTTTGCCGTTGAACAAATTGCATGCCTCTGTGTAACACGTCTCTTGCATGTTGTAATACTGGTATAACTTCCATGCGTTATTTCAGGATCAAAGTGGTAGCTGAGGGAAAAAAAGATTTAGGGAAGAGAAGCCAAAGCGGGCCAATGGAAAAATAGAGCAATATATAGGCTCAGCTTGGCAAACCTTTCTGAGATGGAACATTGAACATACCTGCAGCCACTATTGTATATTGTCATAGCCATAATCTCACATGATTTCACCATGATTCACTCAATGATTTTATTCCCTTTTCTTTTTTTCCCGTCCCCTCATTACGCTGGTGTTATCCATGTGGATTCTATATTCGTTCGCTCGGATACTCCATTCATCTATCTTCCGCTCTGCTATATACATACCTGTTGCCTCTGACTCTAGAAGGTTACGCCCGATGCTCTTTTTACCCTTTTTGGTACGTTTAAGCACTATTTATTTCATTTTTTCTTGTCTGGTAGTTATTTAGACATGAGAAAAAAAGTAAAATTGAGGTGGATAGATATACTTCATAAAGGCAAAATAACATTTCACAACTGTAGTCATTTCCTATACCTTACTGTGAATGCAAATGTAACTCGGTAATCATGTCGGCCTCTTCTGCCTTTTTCTTGTAACTTTGGTAACAGAAAGTCTCATGCTCTACAAATCAGTGATCAATTGCACGATGAGTGATATCTTTGGTTAATAAATCTAGATCAGCGTGTGGCGTGCATTTTATCTAAGTTCTCTCGTTTGGTTTAGTCATTACAGCACTTAAATTAGTGATAAAAGAAGGAATAATCTCTACTACGAGAAATACCAACTTATAAAACATCTTACATGTATCTCTTTCGGCCTTTGACTTTTTATTATTATATATATATTTTTGTGTGTGGTAGTCGTAGTTTTAATCTTTTTTAATTCTTTTCTAACTTTGCCCTTGTGGCCCACGTGCTCCAGACTGACAGTATGCCCTTTCCTACTCTAGGTGTATACGGGGATGTACATCGCGTGAAAATCATGTTCAACAAAAAAGACAATGCCTTGGTACAGTTTGCTGATCCGTGCCAAGCACAGACAGGTACGTTTTTTACAGAAGAATTGTGTAATGGTTTGGTGGTGCAGGGGAACGAAAGTCATCATTTAAAATGAACTTCGCTCCTTGTGGATTGCTAAGTAGTACAGCTGTAAGACTAGGTTAGCATTGGCCCTTGAGTGAAACAGAACATAAGGCTTTGTGGAATAATACATTGAGTGTCTTATTTTATCAGTATTTCCCCGCAGAGATAACAGATAGACCATTAAATTAGACAAACGCTTATGAAATTATCGTTGCCTTAAAAAGGTGATGTAAGAAATAGATGATGTAAGAAATAAATGTCGTTTGCTATGAGGACAAAATGGGATAGAACAATATCAATATTTTTTGGGAGGGGGGCCGCGGCAATATCTAAATCGGCAACGTGGACAAATTTCCCAATCCAAAGGCTCAGTACTGCTAGCCGCCCTATCTGAGTGCGCCACTTAGCCGTAATGGCAGTTGTGAAGCGGACAGGGTGTTCCCATCACTTCACCCTCTGGGAAATCTCCCACCACCTAATCGGCGGCCGCCCATTTACCAGCAGCCTAGAGACGGCACTGAGTGAGCCTGACAAATAATGCGCTTTCTGCTTGTCTTTCAGCCATGACGCACCTAGATAAGGTGAAGGTATATGGCAAACAAGTCAAGGTGACACCCTCCAAGCACTCCATAGTCCAGATGCCCAAGGAGGGACAACCCGTGAGTGTTTCTACTTTATGCAGCACATTTCTGTTAGTCTACAGAGACCCACTCTGTCCACAGTAATCTGCACTGTCTGATAGAAGCACCTATAATTAGAGTCATTTTTCAAAACCTGATGTCTCTTATGATGGTGTGAGTGAAATGAGGCGTACCTGAGTCTGTGATACTGCTTTATATTATCCCAATATTTGCCTCTTATTGGTTTTGCAATTGGTATCCTGATACAAAAATCTCTTATGTCTTTAAGAGTGTTTTCATTTTGCTAAAGCTTGATTTTTAATCAAATAATGAAGGCTAAGATAAGAGATCTACTTCTATCGTACCCCTATGGCAATAAGGAAATGGTTTCAATCATTTTATAGTGTAATTGAATACACCTTCATTTCGTTGCAGGATGCTGGTTTGACAAAGGATTACACGAACTCGCCGTTGCATAGGTTCAAGAAGCCAAACTCAAAGAACCACCACAATATCTTTGCCCCATCAGCAACACTCCATTTGTCAAACATTCCGTAAGTACTAGTAGTGTTCTTATAATCAACCAACGGCAGTCATCATGCCTTGAGAAATAAACCTCTGTTGGACACGTGTGTTTTGATGCGACTTGGACAGCATAGTTATGTCCACTAGGATTGAACTCAATATTTACCTTAGCTTGACTTTCATTTTGCAGTACCCCAGCAGTGACAGAGGACCAACTGAAAGAGGCATTCTCTGAACATGGCACCGTAGTAAACTTCAAATTTTTCCAGTAAGTATCGAACGTTTTGCCATTCCTTTTATACTACCATCAAAACTACGATTAATCAAATAAATATAAGGCTTTAAAATATTTACCTAATTACGATGTGTTAGTGAAGTAATAATTGAAGGAAACTGTTAAATTCCTATCGAATCACCAGTAAAGTGTACTGAAATACATGTCATCGAAATGTAAAGTGATTAACTAGAACCTTGATACGATGAGAAGATGAAACGCGTAATATTGATGACGTTACTCGAGATTTCTTCTGTCCGCCTTGTTGTAATAAGACATAAGAGCTGAGTGTCTAGTAGACATGACCTGCCCGTGACAACGTGGGCAGAAAGAACTACAGTTATGTTTCCTTTTCTCTTTGTATTAGGCATGAGACGTCTGTGCATGGGTAGGGAATCACGTCTTTTTTCGCATGAACTTCGCATTCTTTCCTCTTTTTCGCGCCCTACTTTTGAAACTCGATTAACCTATTACATCATTCACGATACTCTAGCTTTGTACTGGTGACCATCTTTCGTCCTTCATAGCTTTGCATATATTTTCTTTGTCGCCTTAAAACAGATATGTAAACTTTTGATTTATTTTGATAATAACTGGCCGAGAGAAAAATGCAGTCGTAATATTGACAACGCTACAGCTATGACTCATTTTTGATAATGGTTGTATTCAATTGCAATGATCCGAAGCCTCGCGAAACAAATTAACAGCTTAAGAATTTTTTTATTGTTTTTCGTTGTTTAACACAGTTTGTAATGAATCTAGTCGAGCTTCACAAGCCTATTTTGACTGCGGATAGAGTCCAGCTTCAACAAATATATCACCCTTTGTTCAGTAGTCATCATTTTCATACCTTTTATATGCATATATTCCACATTTATTTATTTTATTTTATAAGGGAGTAAACTCGTTCACTTGGCTGCGTCATTTGTAATAGATCTAAATGCCACATAAATAATGTAGAAATGATGAGCTGGCAAACGTCTGTAAACACATATAGGGGTGTATTGCACATATATATGTTTCTAGGACTATCTATATGTTTCTAGAACTATCTCGTCCGATCCTATTTGTGTTGCTCCCCTTGACTACTGTATCGGAATTGATTTTGTCTTCCTTTACGTTTTAATTATACAGGAGTATACATTATTACTCTACAAGATCTGAAATATCAAAAATCGCTGTCTTGCTATGGAAGGTTCATCATGTTTCTCATATAGACCTTGACTGTACGCTTTTTTCTAGAAATATGACTAAAATGTCCTTATCGTATAAGACAATACAACTGCAGTGATATTGTGTATGACCGGTTAGCTATGATAACAATATTAGATTCAGTTTACAAATAAAGTGTTGATCCTTTAAAGAGATCTCTGACACTAGTCTCCTTGCAAAAAGGCCATCTCGTACCAGGCCTGGTTTTTATATTCTAGCGTTTTTATAGCCCCCATGCCTACAGCTAACACTACTCCTCATGATCTCTTTCCACCTTCAGCCAAGTTGACTACTCGATAGTGGTTATTTGCTATGCTTGTGTTGCCCTTTATTTTCAATTGCTTTTCTCATGTTTGGTGGCCTTTTCCTAGCCCAGACTCAATTTACTTGCTTTATTTCCGGGCGTGCAGTTATTTGTCCAGACTCCTCACCTAAGATGCTATGTATTTGATAGGCTGTCTTCTTCTAGCACCTTCTAGACATAACGGCTCTCCTTCGGACTGCTATCTCATATACCCTGACATTTCTCTCCTAAGTACATAGGACGGTAATAGTTTTTGTCTACATGGAAATCATTACATAAAGGGGGAAAAACAAGAAATTGCCAAGCAGACCATTTATTGACTATAAGCCCCTAGAGTCTATTCTGGGCAGTGTAAGGGTTTAAATTTACTTGTAGATATATTAGTTTACGTGTCGCCTATACCCAGGCACTCTAATCATTTACATGTGGTATGTGTGCTTTTATCGGTGATAGTTTCGTGCAGCTAACTTTTGAGGGTATGGAAGGGGAGGATGTTTTGTATGGTCTTCCGGTGTTCCGTTCAGATCCTTTTTTTTTTAAATTTGTTGCTCTTTTCCTAAATTTACCTTTTAAATATATCGCGTTTCTTTGGTGTTTTCAGGAAAGATAGGAAGATGGCACTCATCCAGATGGGAACCGTAGAGGAGGCCGTTAGCGCGCTCATTGTAAGTATGTCCGCATGGTGGCGCCACTGGGCCCGCTGACTCGGATAAGAGGTCAGGCGGACGCTGACCTTCCCCACCCACCCATCCACTCCTTGCCCGACGCATGCGCTGTAGTGATGTTATTAAGAGTCACGGTAGCCGTCCGCTGGACCAGAGGGACGGTCGCGGGTGTGAACATCCTAAACCCCCATCCCCAGGCTGAATTCTGCTATGGCTGCTCCCATGCGGAAGTGACGTCACGTCAGGCCAATGTATATGTAACCAATACATAAGCGGGTGGGATATGTGTGCTATAAGGATATTGGAGATAAGAAGGAATGGTATATGCTAATCACTAGTTCCACTAATTCCAAATTAAATGATTGTATGGGCGGGGAGGAGGGCGGGGGGTACTGGATGATTATTGAGCTGACACACAATCTGTTGTCCCGCATTGGCCTGCAGAGAGAAAGACCGCCCAGCAGAACCTGCACCCAGTTCCCGCACCCCTCTTTGTTAATGGGCCGACGTAGCATGTTGGTCCTGCTGCCTGGTAGAGCTACCCTATTCTGTCACACCCCGGTGGGACCGGAGGATGGACAGGCGACCATGGTGGTCTCTTGGACAGAATGTAGATAGGTGCCATGATAATTACCACAGGTCAGAACCGATTTTCTGTATGATGAGACGGGGGAAATGATGGCGGTAGAGGGATGCGGGTGGTGGGACATCGCACACCGCATTCAGCATCCTACCGCCACTAGCATTTATCCCGTGTCAGAATGCTGAACATCGTGTATTGCACGTCTTGGTTTTATTATACACGTCGGTATCATAATATTTCATCTCAACTTTCAATGAAGTTAAAATGCCGAATAAGAATGCCTCGTGCCGAAGCCATTAATTGTGGATTGAGTATTGCGCATCAATAGCACTAAACTAGTCTTGAAAATCCGGTGAGGGTGTCCAGCCCGACCCGACCGCGTGTATGATAAAAACAAACTAATTAGGTTAATCACTGCAGCCTGCCTTGTATCTGATCATGATTAGTGCCGTACGTCTAGACATTTATCGCAATGATTATGACTCCTAATCAGTAACATAAATCATTGCTTCCACTTGCACATGATAGTGTTTAATTGTAACTCATTGATTTTTAATGCACTTGTATGTATGTAGATGACGTTATACGGATTTGATTATAGCACATGTACGTTTAATGATTGTTTGTTTGTTGTCTTGTCCTCTGCCTGCTGCTGATGCCTTGACTTCCCTTTACACCCTTAGTTAAGATCTCTACTTGACCTTTACCAATCGTGATAGTAGTCTTAGAAATCGCTTCTCATCTATTACCTTAGACTTAGGTCTCCCTCCTTGCTGATACTGAATGACTTTGACCCCCAAATTTCTCATCTATATGAACTTCATACCCCAGTTCTTGGTGCTAGGGAACCTATATTACCTATATTTTCTAGTTATTTCACCAATAAGTAGCTGCCAGACTGCCAGTAAATTTATTATTGCAAAATTCAATTTTCGACAAGATCATGTTCTTATAATTAGAAATTTGGCCGATCTAAGATGAGGCCGTCAAAGGTCATCGATATATTATGACTTTCGTTTCACGAATGCCAATCAAAGGTCAAACCTTCAAAAACCATTGGAATGTTATGAATTAACCTAAACAAATATCCTACCTTTTTGGCCAACTTATTTCAATAGTATACGGGGTACTTTGAATATTTTCGCGTTGAAGAATATGCAACTCACCAGTAATACATAATACCTAAAAGATCGAACGGAGAGGGAAATGAATTATTCTTCCACATTGGATTGATGTTCAGTAATTATGATACGAGGGTAGGGAGATGGGAATCAGGGGAGAGAGATTAAGAATTTGGACCACAACCCCGTGATTATCCGGGCGAAATCTGATCTCAGAATAGATCACAAAGGAAAGTGAAGGCATGTCGCTGGCTAGCCGTCCCTTCTTGCCTGTCCCCCCGCTGTTGCTGCTACAACCTGTGTCTCCTATTTTCCAATTTCAGGCCCTGCACAACTTTGAGCTGGGTAACTCACACCATCTGCGCGTGTCCTTCACGAAATCGGTCATCTAACAAGCGGATCCCTACTATGCCCTCTTGTTCGTTCCAGGCAATGCACAACTACCAGCTGGGAGAGTCGGCGCATTTAAGGGTGTCCTTCTCAAAGTCCACTCTCGTGCCCGGACAGTAGCAATCCTCCGCATCGTCCTTCTGTCATTCATATACGACTGTAATATAGAGAGCGCATAAATAGAGCAAGAGAGAGAACATTTAGGAAGAAGAGCTGTATGTCACCATCTTGCTTCTCAGAGGCAAAAAAATACCGGGAATGAATTCTTAATATTATTATAATTATTATGGAAATACTTATATTGTAAGTGTCATGTAATGAAGCCATGAAGGTGAGGTATGGAAAGGGGTTGATAATGATTCTGAGAAATGATGTTGATAATTCTGATGATGAAGTGCTGATAATGATGATGTTGATAATGATGATGTAATAGCTGAACAAAACCTAGATTTTATGGTATATTGATAATCGATGAACATAATAAGAATACAAGTAGTTGTTCTAGATGTCAGTCAAGGGCCTTACTTTTGATCCCGTATATTTTTCATGACAAGACCCTACATCAAAAGAAAAAACTATGGTAGCATATTGTACTTGTCACCATAGTTATGGTAATGGCGAAAGATAAAAAGTGGTACTTTGCCCTCTGTCCACGGGTCTGCTTAGCCCAATGCAATCCCAAAGGCTGTGAATAAGACTAAACAAAAAGACATGTTACCACGACTTAACCAATTGTTTATATGCCCTGTTGTAGATAGGTGTTATAGAGGCATCAGCTATGCGTTGTTGTTGTTCCCTATGGCATTGGATGGCCGATTTAAACACAGAAAATCTAAAGCTAAACCTATGTGTATTATACATTCACTAAGATGAGAGAGGAGGCGTATCACAGGCTGAGTTAGGGCACAGAGAGCCAGCGTGTTGTTGCTGGACCGAACAGTGCCTGAACCAAAGCGTAGTCACACATACATCATACAAAACAAAACGTGTACAAAATTTTAATTGGTTCTATTGTACGTAACACTTTCGTGTCCCTGTATATTATCATTATACCTTTTATGTGCGGCTTGCTCAGCAAGTTAGAGCGTATATATACGGAAACCGTTGTCCACACTTACTGATCCTAATGTTTGTGTTTGGTTGGTGACAGGGTGGGTGCCTGGGGGTGGGATTGGGGTGTGGGGGTGGAGTGGAAACAATGGATAGGAGGGGTGAACAAAAAAGAGGGTCTCTGCCCTCTGTATAAGACAGCAGCTATTATGTACACGATCTGTATACGCCACAGGGGGACACACAGGTCACAGGCTGGGCGTCTTAGCAGGGTGGGAGGGGCACTTATGGGGGGGGGGGGGGAGGGAAGAGGGATAGTGTCCATGCTGCTTAGGTTAATTACCACAGGCTAGCCTTTTAAGTGAAACTAACAAGAGAACACGACTCAACGTCAGCGTCACTCCATACGTGTCCAACCCCAGAACTGGGAGGGCGTTATTTTCTTCTCTTTTTCTTTTTTAATCATTTTTCTTTCTTTTTTTCTCGTTTGCCTTGTCACTTGGCAACTTGGCAACCCAGACCGGGTGGGCGCTGCACGTGCGCTGAACGCCGCCACGCGTTGTCATCAGACGTAGCCAGTGATGGTTGGGAGGGGGGGATGGAACATACCCACAATGAAATCAAATTCTGAGAAAATTTAAATTTGAAAAAAAGAAACCCAGTGGCCTGCGATGTGTCCCGCCATCCAAATCGTCTCGAGCAGACTGAGAATTTCCCTGCCACATTACCAACACCGCCTGCGCCCTTATACATCAAGCTATACATATGTATACATATAATAAATATATAGATATTGATATATTATATTATATATATATTTGTCAAAACCAAAGAAAAGAAATAATAAGTGGAGACACTGTATTGTTAGTGCGCCGCGTGTAAGACGCTGAACAATGAGCTGCAGTTACAGACTGTCACGGTAAGATACATGTGTATGAGTTAGTGTGAGCCTATTGAGAGCTGCTCAGGCAGCTGTAGTACAGGTGGGGTGGTACCGCCCTTCGGAAAGCTGGGGATGGGAGGAGAGGCTGCGGAGACCTAGTCAAGCGTGCCGTCCTCCAGGCCTTGGACGTCACACCAGGTGACGTGCCCTCACACCGGTGGCCGGATCGAGTGGCACGGCAGCAGATTCAGGGACAGGAGAGGTGAAATGCGGGGTGGGGGTCCCTCCAGTCAACCCATTCTTCACCCCGCCCCCTGCACCCCCTACCCTTTTCCCTCCTCCTTTCCCCTTCCACCCCAGCCCAGACATCGGTATCATGGGTGAACACACTTACATAACACTAGCACATAGACCACTTGGACTGTAGGTTCCGTGCAGTGCAGGTATGGGGGGTTGTCAAGTTGGACGAGTGCCTTAGCAGACCTAGGGACAGAGTCGGAGGCAGAGTATTTTCATAGCTTTTTATATCCCGTGGACCGATTGGTATCATCATTTTGCAGTTAGGGTAGTCGTTTTTTATAATTCCTATTTTTGCATTTGGGTGTTCAATGTATGATTGGGAAAACACTATACCGAGGTTCGGATATACAATGATATATATATATTTTTGCATTTTCAAGTTAAATGTGATGGGAATAACTTGTTTGATTATTAGAGTTATGGTGATTCCTGTTGAGGTCTTTCGTCAACCCCCTAAGTTGAGAAAATTGAACAGGCTGTATTGGAAGTTCCTAGTGGCCGAAAGGAACTTGAAACCTTCTGTTCATATGGCATTCCAATGCGCCTTTCAATTTAACTGTAACATCAGATGGTGGCTTTGTGCTCTAGTTTACTTCAGTGGCAGTCTTATCCCTGCTATAGAACTACCAGTAGTCAAGACATGGTCCTGATTTGCTTGTGGATAGACACAGCACTTCTCTCGCCGCATGGTGACAAGTTGTCCCCGAGTTCACGGACCTTTGGTACGCGGACAGCAGGCTCACTAAGGCTAAACTTCATCATCGTGGTCCTTTATCCAACTTGGTTCCCGCACACGTTTTGAACATGTTAGTGTCCTAGTAGAAGTTAGTATGGTTATGACAACTTTTTCTTAAATATTTTTGAAGTTTACTACTTTGCTTGTGATTAATGTAACTTAGCATTTAGTGGGAGTTTTTGGGGCAGCCTGGTGTAGGATGGCTGCCATTTGGATGTTAGACCTTCGTCTCCTATAGGGAACCGAGGCGTCTTCGCACAAAGAAGATGCCTTCGCTAATATCCCAGATTTCTACCAGCTACACGATCAACTGACGTTGTCCACGTGTTGTATTAACTATTGTTCCTCTGCTGCAACAACCCCAATGTTTCAAGTGCTTTGCTGGGTTCTATGGGTACTAGTACTATTACAGCTACTACTGTAACTACTCAAGGGTAGGGTCTGTGAGAGCACTGTGTTATGATAGACATACATCATGTTCTGTGTAAACAATTAATATCTTCCCGTATCCGATCACCATCCGCTTTTGTTATCAGAGCTTGCTCTAACGTTGGATCGCCATATGCACCCAGACACATTGAGCATTGTTTTGGTTATCCTTATTTTTCTGTCATCAAAAATGCCCTCGTTGAAGTGTTTGTCATTTTTCACCAAATTTTTATCAAACCTACCCCGTGGTTCTGTTATTGTTAGACAAAAGAAATGAAAAAAATACAAAGAAAAGTGGTAACCACGTTTGTTGCAATTGACAAATGATGTTTATTTTTGGTTATAGAAGAATATATTTTTGTGAAGTTGGAACTGTCCCATGTATTGTACACTGAAGGAGGAGCATGAAGAGGAAGCTGGAACCTTTGTACCTATTGAGTCATGCATTGGGCGAGAACACCGCTTTTAACCTAAACCAGACTGTACCTACCTTCTAGAAGGCGCATGGTGCGTACTCTCGCCGCATGGTGGGGACAGAGGCAGTCACGTGGTCAAAGGGCGCGAGATGGCTGCACGACCTTGATCTCCATGGGCGCTCAAGGTCACCCACATGGACTGTCTGTGGGACTGCTGTGTTAGTTATCGGCATTGTTACATTGTGACGCTAGGTGCTTCGTTGGGCCCAGTCGTGACTCTCCAGCAACCAGCGGCAAAGGGCCTACTGAACACGAACCTCGCCCCATGAACACTTACTGCTAGAAGTCGCACGTCAATCCAACAACTCCCTACACTGTATACTACGACGACCATCAGTACTACTACTACTACTACTACTACTATTGTTACTACTCCAACCACTACGACTCGTATAGAAGAACCAACGACAACTACTACTACTACTACTAGTATTACTCCTACTATACTACTACAGCTACAACCATTACTACAGCACGGGATCGCCAGGCGGCATAGGCTAGTCAATACTCTTGGGACAGTTGCTTCAGAAAATTGTTGTTACAACAGTGTTTTATGCCCAGTTAACCTGAACACACGGCGGTGAGTCGGTGTTTAAACTACAAAGATCTGAGCCCGTAACGGGATGCTAGGGTCCCGTGGGTGTAAACGTGCCTACTTCATGGGAACAAAACAAAGGTTTAAAACGAAAAGAAGAAGAAAAAGTTTGTAGCTTTTTTATTATCGAAGTTTACTTGTTTTTATTTATTGGATGACGTCGTGGTTCTTTTTAGAACCATGGGTTTATTTACCACAAAAGCTACAAAGTGTTAACAAATAAAGATGGGTACATATTGATTTATACAAAGATGTCTTGTAACGAGCAGAGCAGAGATATTAAAATATCATTTTTGTAATAAAAATGAGATTGTATGTGTTAGTCTTGGTGATGATATCTTGTGGGTATATATGCAGACATATGCACTGTGTAACATAGTCTAGCTTAGACATGAATGTCGTCATTTTTTGCAGCGGTAGGCTGGCGAGGAGAGAATTTTCCTGATTCAGACGAAACCCAGGACGACAATCCTTTTACGTTCTCCGAAGGAGTAGTTGAGACTAGGTGGTAGACTGCTTACTTCATCGAAGAATGTACTAAACCAGAAAAAAGCTTAAATCGCCGTAGACTTGGCCTTTCTAGTTCTCTTCGCACCTTGTAGTTGTAACCACTGCACTACTCTTTTGATTTTTGGTTTGACTTGTATGTACCTTTGATTCTACGGTTAATCTCATGTACTTTTTCATTTAAGACTATCACTACTATTTACTACTAATACAGTGTGTATGGTATCGACATGTACGAGTATTAAACTTGATGTTACAAGCGCCTCTCTCTCGTCTCTCAGCTTCTGTTCCATCTTTGCTGCTGTTGCTCCTATTGCTCCCGACTCTCTTTGCTGTAAGAATTGCTTCTCGAACTGCATGTCTCGACCCAATCCCAAGTAGCTGGTCATCAACACAACCACAAACCGCTCCGGCCTCCACCGCCGCCACCCGCCTCAACACAGGATATCAGTCCTGAGTACCCCAGCTCTTTAGAAGCCACCCACCAGTCTAACCACTGCCCGTCAGCAGCTCGAGGCACGAGCAGCTCGCTACAACCCCATTCACTCAGGACGCTTGTAGTGAATGTAGGCTAAGCTTCTTCTCTTAATAGCTTCCTGTCCTGGTGGTCCTGTATAATATGATAATCATTACCCCTACCCTGCCAAAGCACTTACCCCCTATTTTACACCCTACCCTACTTCATAATAACTCCCAGCCGTTAAATATCACGTTGAATCACGCCATGATAGATGAACGTTATATATCAAGTTGTCTGTCCAGACATAACACTTTGGTGGAAGTAGTCCCAGTGGTTTTGTTACGATTCGAATCCAGTTCAGACCAGATTTATGGGGGGGACCTTGTTTTTTTTTACGTTTTAAATTCTTGGCCGTCTTGAGCAATAACTCGAGCAACACCCATTTCTAGAAACTAAAGATGGGTTGCTACTGGGAATATTTTGTAACCACTTTCCTGAGAATCTTCATTTATCCAAAGCACCTGCAATCTATTAGGTCCAGACCATCCCTAATGGGTGGCAGGTGGTGCCACCCACTCTTAACTACTGCTATTACTACCACCACCACTACCTTACTAGAACTGTGTCTATAAACACCCTGTAACCTAATGCATCTCGTTGCACCTGGATATCTCGACTCCCGCTCTTCACAAGACGGGATGTCTACGTGGACGTGTGGTACTTTTCCTACTTCTGGCTCTCCCAACGTGTCTCACTCTCTCGCGCTGTACCGGCAGATCTGTTGAATTAATAATAGATGCGCTGAATGACGCCGACCTGTTTGGAGGTATTGCTCACCGTATTTATGTTTGAAAGAATCGTAGGTAAAAGTACAGACATTGACGGAGTGTTTGAAGGCGAACATCAACAGAGCAATGAGCCCGATAGGCTCATTGTTGTGCTGTTAGCATAAAATTAGGAACTGGTATTGCTAAGTCAGCTTGGCTGGCAATCTCATTTAACTGGAAAATGATTTGGTAATATGCAATAACGAAATTGATGTTGAAAAAAAGATACGAGTTATCATTCAGACTTAACTATCTAATAGAGAGAGGGAGACCGCTTTGGACTGGCCAAAGCACATAAAAAGCGTGACTTCACCAACATTGGACGACATGGACATTCTGGATCAACGTGCCGGTAATACGAAGGGTGCTGCAGGGCGTTATTCCGACATTAGACAGCTATGGACAGAACTGAAAGCAAGAGCATCGGAATCTCCAGGCAAACTTTAGAATATATTAGCCTTTTGAAACAGTTCTCGGTAACAATCGCCCATGTATACATGTATGGGTGTTGAGAGAATACGTTCTCTCCGACTCTATTCCGGACGATAGGTAGCCAAAGTGAAAGCGCAGATACCTGCTCACAAAACACCATTACCTTGATTATGTAAGTTCGAGAGGTGTGTCATTCTCCAATGCACATTTTTTTATACACTTCACCTTCATCGTAGCTTCGAGACAGACTTTTTCAGAGACGATGTTTGTAAAGTACACGTCACTAGTAGCATACGAGACCAAAAACGAAATTTTAGCCTCGAACTCCCATAGCTTTAACACTAAGTCTCATCCTTAATGGCCTCCGGAAATGCTGTTTTGAGCACGAGTATTTACGGTTTTAGCGGGTTCATTTTGGCTCCCTGCTTAAATCTTTGAAAGACTACACCCAGGATCGTTTGGCTTGCTTTATTTGATTGAAGAATTATTTACGTCCGTCGGGTGTCTGTATAGGCGAGCTAAATCTCATGCAGAGAGGAGTGCATCCAGCACCAATGATACCTCAATAGTGAGGATTATAATGTTCCGTCGAAATTGACAGCAAGTGACTTCCTCTGTAGTTTCCTGAGCGTTAGTTCCGGCGTCGCTCACATTAGGAGCCACTATACGGGTTGGAGTGGGAGGGGGGGGGGGTGCAGATGGACAGGCAGGGGAGATACCCGGCAGTATTGCACAGAAACATTAGTTAAATTCACCCCTGTAATGTGCAGTCAGCACTCTATCCAATTTGGACGTAACCATGGAAATATTAAGGAGTTTTTTTCTTTTATGATGCAAAATTATTCTCGGGGCTGAATCTTGAATTTCAATCTCCAGTCGAGGAGGATTGACGATTCGGCCTTGTTGCTGGACACGGCTACTGTTTTCTTCAAAAGTGCGTTTCGAATTCAAATGCTGAGCACAAAAATAAATATGAAAAAAAAACCACGCTGAGGAAAGAGAAAAATAAAACGGAAAGAGTCGTGGGTGACTCTATTCGTTGGACCAGCATTTTATCCGTAGGCTATGAATAAAAGATGAGGCTGGGAGGCTCAGTCGCCATTACGGCCCAGAGTTGGTTGCTGGGGCGGCGTCCCTCCCTCTGCCTGGCCGCAATTCTCTGAGTGTGGAGAGAAGTAGGGGCAGGGGCGCGGCGCGTATATATGCCGTCGTCGCTGTGTTTAATTTTGAATCGAGGAAGGTGTGTTGAGACACGGCGTTGCTATAGCAACGCGGTAACAGTAAAGTTTGCTCTGGGTCCGAGCAAACATGGCGCCGGCGCCGGCCTCTCCGAGTATTGCATTCATGGCACGGCTCTGGGCTGACATGGAGAGGTCCTCGGCCAGTCGATGTCATCGATCGGCCTCCCCCCATATCCCCTCTCTCTCTCTCCCTCCACACTAACCCCCACCCCTCTCCTGACGCTCTACACTCGCAGCCAGCTCTGTCACCCACACAGTTGTCCCGTCCTGTGCCACCCGGTCCCGACGCCGATGCGCCAGGCAGCGATAGGTCTACAGAGCCGCCGCCGGTGACATCTAGTGAGCACGCACCAACCATGACAGTCCCGGGGGTGGGCAGTTTCTGGGGAGACGCTGATCTAGTCCTCGTGCAATAGGGATAAATTATCTCTATAGATATAGGACAGTGCTTTATCTCACTCCTAGTTCAAGCGCAGCCATATAAATAACATTAGGGGAAAATACTCAACGATCACCCCCGTAAAGTGACAATACTACGCCACGGATGTCGTAGTGAATGTGAGATGACGTCAAATGATTTGCTAAGGATATTCGAACTATTCTGATGCTATCTGATGTCATAGAGAGGGGTGAGATAAATCCAGAACTGCACTCGAATCGTAAAATAGACAATACTCCACGAATTTGGATGTGCCCCAATCGTCACTGAGGTGAATTTGTACGATTCTCGATTCAGTTCTATATAAGTCTGCCCCTACGTCTGTGTTATCTGAAACCCTACCATGTCTACAGGCTAGGGGGTTATTTAGAGATAATTCGGTCGCTGTATGCAATCACTTTTATCCAATTGTCCATGATAGGTGTACGCACGCACAGACATAGTGAAACATTGACGTAATCCCAAGCATATATTCTGGAGACAATATTTTGCAATGATTCTGTGTTGCGTTTAGCCAATAGATTTACACATCCCCTGTGCATATGCAACATGTATAGGGATGTTTTTTCCTACGTATTAGACGGAAGGCTTTTAGTGGCCTTGATCCTGCCCCGTATATGGACATGTTGTGGCCCGTGCATGGTCCTGTGTAGCTTTATGCTTGCATAGCCAAATGTGCTCAGTCGCCTCGGGCTAGTAGGCCTAATGTTATTTCAAGTTTGAATAAGTAAGAATGTTCTGTACAGGCTCGGTCGAGCTCTTTACAAATGCATAATTACCTGGGTTCCCCAGCTATGGAATTATCTCAAGTTGCAAAAATTAATGCATTTATACATAATAATATAGTATATGAACATATATACGAAGTATGTTCTAACATACTATAAAAGAGTGTCGACAACAATATCACATGGATATCTATACGGAGCTTATATATAGCAGGCTGTATATAAATTTCCTACGCGCCATTGTTTTCCCATATTAAGTACTATACATTTATTATAATAATATAAAGGAATAATTACAGAACGCGAGTGTTCCGTTATACTCATTCCCCATTTTAACAAGTATTAATCATGTTCTAGAAATGTGATAATGAGTAAGAGAAAGTTCAACTGCTTGTTGGACACCTAGTCCATGGCAATTATTACTACGACATAACCCAAAGGTTAAAGCGTTTCCCAATTACAATAAGATTTATTAAGAAGTAGTGTAGTACTATTATATAGCAAAGGTTACAATAAATGAATATATCTAAAGAAATAAGGAGGAGATGCATTCCCGGAGGGTAGATTTAGGAAGTTCAGTTCACTGGGGATTTCACTAGGAACGGGAGTGTACTTTGATAAAGAGGTAATTTGAACTAAATCAGCTAACAAACATGAGGTGGTCAAGTCTTAATCGATGGTATCTAGCAGAGTAATACAAAGGCGTGCACTATCCGTAATTGTAACTTTCTAAAATTGGTGATTGATTCCCAAATGAAAATTGTGCACAACGGTTACAATAACATCATCCATTTTTAGGGTTTAGGGAATTTATAAGTACATATGAATAAATCAGGAATTCAATATCTGCATCTTTTTCGAATTACGGCCTATGGGAAGTACCGAATTTGATACTATTAACCTTGCTTCCTAACATCAGTCTTAATCCTTTCTTCAACACTAAGCTTTCATGGTTGTCCAGTCATTTGTTGTTCAAGCAATTGTTCGAGTAAAACAAAAAAAAAACAAAAAAAAAATAACCCCCATGTTCTTAGGGCAATTAATAAGAGCACTGCCTTGGTCGGAGACTCAATCCATTTCCCGAAAATGGTAAAATCTATTGCTTCCAATTGATCTTGGGATGTCCTGGAATTAGGCCATGGGTAATAAGTATTGTAAATAAATGTAATAAATAGCAATCTCCTATTGGGATATATGTACATGTAGTTATATATTAGTTTATAATAGTCTATATAATGAGCAACAAGTAACTAGTAAATGCTTTAGATAGTTCATGGGGTCGGAGGAGTGTCGTATGATGGAAGCTTTAGAGTAAAGTAAATGATAGTGGAATGTTGGGATGGTAGGAGTAGGAAAAGATAACAAGAAATGATCGGATGAAGAAGGATGTCCCGTTATCATATATAGCACGTCAAGTAAAGCGAGATAAGAGCAGGGAGCCACCAAATTTAATGTATTTGATTAGTGGTGAACCAGGCAATATGGTGTATTCGTGTATACGTTTACCCGCACACGTATGTATCGATATCACATTAAACGGACATATATGAGACCGGCCTCATATTCTATTAGATCAGAGGAGCAAAAAGTGGATATATATTCCGAAAAGAGGCGTGGCTTCTATGTTAGCTATCAACTGTCTTCCTATTTTTAAAGAACAACTTCAACCAATAGATATGTGATGACTAAAAACTTTATAGTTGACGTAATAAATTTGTACATGTTCTATTACTTCCTCTAAAAAAATATGCATGCTTTAGTTTACGCGTGGCAAGGTCCGATTGAATAATGAATTAAATCTCTAGTCTCATCTGCAGTATCGTCAATACTTTATAGATAAAGAATAATATAAAAGATGTCCCTACGCCCCGGCAAAACGTTCCCTTCTGTTGATTACACGACATTTTCAAAACATAGACTTAATAACAACAATACTCGCAATATCATCTATTGTTTTTACCTGGACGGCACAGCACGATGACACACGGCTATATTTGTACCGAATTATTTCTATAAGTGAATACGGGGTGCTGTGCCTGCATTCTGATAACTGAGAAGGAATATGCTGGTGATATCATTACTTAATTCTCCCGCATGAATAAATACATATATTATTGTTATTATAAGTATAGTAATATACACTAAGTCTGACTTTAGGATATAATGGGCCCACACTTCCACAGAAAAACAAAGTTTCATCCGCATTATCCCCCTGTCAAGTTACTAAAACTGAGATTGACATTATATAATGGTTTATGCATGTATATATATATATATATATATATATATATATATATATATATATATATATATATATATATATATGTATATATCTATCCCAATTAAAAACCACGACAGGCTAGATAAATATCACATTCCATTCAGTACGGTCTGATCTTATTTAACCAATATACTAAACGGTTTGATAGAATAACAGGGTACTGGGCAACACAATGGATGTACAGTAGAACCCCGCTTAACGGACACCCCTCGTAAACGGGCACCCCGCGTTAACGGATACTTTTGCTGGGAACTGAGGGTCCATCAGATGTTTATTTTAACCCTGTGTATGCGGGCACCCCGTGTAATCGAACGCTTTGCCCCGAGACTGAAGGTGTCCGCTTACGCAGGGTTCTACTATACTTAATTTTGACTTCATAATCTGAGGATTTCGACTGATTAGAACTGCATGTCCAATGTTTCAAGCACGATCCATCATGTCATTTTTGCTAATATCTACACACATGGCCATGGTTTTGTAGCAGTAGTATACTGATCCGCGTTGTTCGATGAATAAGGATGATCATGCCTAAATACACACAGGATCCTTCGACCACGTTGTCTTGTCTTTGTGTGACAATCATTACTGTGGTCGATGAGGCGACTTTCTTCCGGGAGATTGTCCCGCGTTTCCCGCCCAAGCCCGACAGCCATCCACCGACCTACCCACCGACTTCATCCTACAACCCCCAAACATGCTGCCCTCCTTCCCCGACCTACTCATGCCCTCATCTTCAGCTTTTATTAAAAAATATATCTAATGTTTTTAAAAGACACGTTTTCTCATATATATCCTTACACTATGGGTGTAATTAACATAGGTAAATTAAAAAAGCTCGTTTTAATATCTAATTTACTCGAGCGATCTATTGAAAGCAAAGGGCCTTATGCTCTCGGGGTGATATGAGGAATTCTGTTTTCATACCATGGCTGTCGGAGAGTGTTTGAAATATGTTCTTAATTCAGCTTACTATAAATATATATCAAAGATGACAAGGTGTAATCAGAAGAGGGAGGTCGGTCGCTTCTCCGAAGGGGTGTGATGTCTTGTAAATATACGTATTCCAACTGTTGAGAAAAACGGAGAATAGTTGCCTGCGACTCACCAGATGAAATCAACCTTTGCCATATACTACTTACGCTGTTTTCGGGTTCTTAATGAAGACAACGAGGGGCAACCATAAACTTCCACTACCGTCCCTGGAGCAAGTAACCTGATCGACAGAAGTCTGTTTACATTGACTGATTGCAATGGTTAGCAAGTTTGTAATAACCATATCACATATCTGAGTTTAATTCAGGTATACGCAATTGATAGTTATACAGTTTTAAATTCTTTTCGACGATGGATTATGAGAGTAATATACTGATATAGATGTGATGAATATAATATCGACTCAGGCAACATAAAAGGTATATTACACAATTAGTTTTAATCACGATAGCATAGCATTTATCTGCTCAATACCCGTAACGAATGCGGCAGCCACTGCAGTATTTAGTTCGAATCTACTTAATGGAATTTATATTGTATACATTATCAGTGTATTGAACGGGGACACCTAGAATGACTACAATAAGGTAATGGGCATCATTCATTGAGGTTTTCTTAACAATAAAAGTTTCTCGCACATGCATTGTCATCGAGGATTTATCAGATGTGGCGGAGTAAATATTTAGCATTTATAATTATACAAATCTAAAACGTGCATTGAATTTGTACTTATGACGCTAAAGTAAAGTAGATAATGGCTGATAGTACACGACAATTTGTACTATTTGTTAAGGCACTTAACAAAGTAAATGTTTGGAGAAAATTTCCCGGGAGAGTCAGAGAGAAGTCAGGTTGGCTCAGCTAAGCGTAACACTGGTTGATCTTCTTATGGATAGCACATGTATGTAAACAAGCTATCATATGGGCTCGTAATCAGCTAAACAAAGCATGCCTATTCAAACCATGACATCGTCTGCTTGTGTGTATTCAAGAAATTTCTCTGGAGACAAGCATGAAAAATAACGAACGGAAAACCTCTCCAAACGTGCCTTCAGGCATTGATGTCGATGACAAAGCAAGTCCTAAATTTAAAATCCAGTTGCAGACAATGTAGGGCGTTTCCGACCAGTTTACTCCTTTTTTACATTATCTTTTTATTTGTCGAATTAAAGCGAGGTTTAATTAAAGACATGTTTGCCTGCCCGGCTGCTGTTTGTTCTGTAAATGATACAGGATGGGACGTGCGGGCCTGGCCTTGTCAAGTCGGGCGGCGGGCGGGCGGGGCAGGGCGGCGGGCGGCAGACGGCGTGCTCGCGCCGGGCAGGCACGCCGGCCGCAGACCGCCGACCGCCGAACGGCACAGCCGGCAACTGCAGCAGTCCCCGCCGGCTGCCCTCTGCCTCCCGCCGTGCTTCGCGCGCCAACATTTTTATAGCTCCCCTCCCAGTCTTTCCCGGATACCCACTCCCCTAACACGCCCACCCACCCCTCTCGCGCCACCAAATGTAAAAAGTTTTCCTGAAACGTGGCACACTCGAGGTCGTAGCAGATTTCACGATACGTTTTTGCGGCAGTGTGCGTTGTTCTGCATGATTATAAAGTAACGCCACACGGCCCCACTGTCGTCCTTGTGTGAAGAGCCTTTGAAAGGTGGGAGCGGCTAGCGTCCCCGACTGCCGGCGTTTTCAGCGTCATTGACACAAAGACACGTGATGCCGCCCACTCCCATATTCGACTAACTCCCAAACCGTACCATCCTTATTCGTGACGGTTAAAAAAATATAGTTCTTTATAACAGAAAATAAAAAAGTACATATAAATATCTGAGACCGAAAAGAGGGGGGGGGGGGGGAGTGGATGAGTATAGCAGTTGTCACACGACATATAATGAAGGTGTGACTAGCCTATAGCTTGAATGGGCAAAAATACAACAAAACTGAGACAAGGGAAATCCGTATAGAACTTATTGAAATAGAACTTGGGCTGGTGACATTGTACATACGTGATGTCAGAGCGTCCTCTCCTCATGTTGGGATAATATCTTTCATCATCCTGATTATACATTTTTTCCCTTTATGAATGAAAGAAACTCATTCCAATTTGTCGATTGTCAGACCCAACGCACTTCCAACTGATATTTAGATTCTGATTACGGATATGCAATGTAAAAAGGAGAAAAATGTGGAACCTTGTGAGGAATAGAACTCACAAAAAAGGCCTAGAGTTTCATCTCGTATGCATGCATACATCTATGAACAGGGAGACATAGATAGGCCCACACATCACTCGGTGTATCCATATAGATGTAAACACATGCAGTAATCTACTCTTAGCACTCTATCTGAATGGAACATTGATAAAAGTCTATCCATCTAAACCAGCGTTGGATTATAAGAAAATGATTGAAAACCCAGGGCTGAGTAGTGTGGAAGGGGATGAAGGCGGGCGGGGTGTGCCTAGTTATGCACCACCCTACGTTAAGGAACGTTTTATAGATACTGGAATTTAATATGGTCACGATCTCCCCGTGCTCAGTGTCAAGCCGTGCCGATAATTACGTGCTCCAAACAAGCTCCCCACAACGTGTGTGTGTTTTGTGACAACAGAGATGCTGACCTTTCAGAAACAAAGGGAAGAGTGTTGGGAAAAGTCAAAGGTGAGTAAACGGCGGGGGTCCAGATTTGCCAACGCTGCCGGCACAACACTAGCCTTAATACTGAACCTTTGTTATCTAAGTTTTCTTTGGCTACTTGCCGCACCCTATATGGGAATTTCTGCGTGCCTCTCCTGAAATAAGAGAGAAAGTACATGACAATTAGGAACATTGTAATCGTGATGGAATGCCAGGATGTCAATGGGAACTTTCCGAGTGTCACACGGACACATTGTTTGGGGATGTCAGGTAGCAGGATGAAGCGCCTGTGTCATACTCACATTCCCGCATACTACTACGTGGTAGAGTGATATTGAACACAGAGGCATTCCTCATCACAAATCGCCTGACTGGTAATCATGAGTGCTATAACTAGAGCTCTATCTGTAGAATTACAAATGTATATAAAATTACACATATGAGTCTGCAGAGTAGCCTATGCGACGGGAAGGGTAGTGTATCTAGGATATAGATGGAAATGCCTTGCCAAATGTCCCCTTTGTTACTCAAAAAGAAACTAATACACAGTACCTTTACTAAGCCCCTACAAAAATAGGCGTAATCATTTTCTGCCCAGACCATGTCTATATTATATCAAATAGATATCAAAGATGACGACATTTTCCCCAGGATGACAGTTATGCATACCAGGAATCATAAATGGGCCTGCAAGGCAAACATAGACGCTATGACTTGATTAATATATGCACCTCACATACAATCTTTAGATGCCAACTCTATATTATCACTTATACTCACTTCTTTTATGGGAAATTATGAGGTTAGAATTACATCAAATACCTAGCTGAGTACCGAAAGGTAACATCTCTTAACATATTAACACTGAACGTGTGATGATTAAGGTCTCTTGATGCTTACTACTAATGACCGTAACCTTAAAGGGACAACAGAGTCGTAATCGGTCCATGTTAACACAGACTAACACAGAACGTGTGTACCAATCACAGTTGGCTAAATCACACACGTTAAATAGAGTTATCAGACCAACTTGTCGAGATGGTGATGCTTTGAGTTTTTTTTATAGATTGATTTAAGTGTGGTGACTGAATCTCTAAATGAGGTTGTACAATTAATTCAATATAGAATTGTGATGGTGTAGTGCTCAGTGCAGTTCTTAAAATGGAGGAAGAACGCGGAAATATGGCTTTAGTCGGCTGACTAAACCGGAGAAACGAGTCAAATTCCAATAAAGCAAAACAAAAAAGACCAAACTATCTGACGAAAGCTGTTTTTCTACCGCATTCATACAAATCTACTACTTCGATAGTAGAAATTTTGATGATAAACATTCAGAAACTAGATCACACCTTAATAGATAGATATAAAACAGGTTTTTTTACAAGAGGTATTTTCCCATTTGAATTTGCCATTGGATTGCAGAGGAGTTCACTTTCATACCTCAAATGGAATATACTATATAAACTATGATGTGGTTCTATATTACTGCGTCCTCGGTGATTTCATGCGACACCTGACACTGAGGCTAGTCTCTCCAGGTCAATGTGGAGGGATTTGGAGAGGACCTACTTTTCTCGTTGTTCACTGGCGAGTCGTGCTGCCATTCAAGTATCAATTTACATCTTTTAACCCAACCCAGATGGCAAATTACTGATTCTAAAAATAATCATTTGATGAATAAAAATGGGTTGGCCGCACAATGTGGGATAAATGAATTAAGAAATACACTTACTTGTCAGTATTGACTGTGTGCATTGGAATTAGATACCGATGAGCTTTTTCCCTGATGACTTAGTCTCATTTTACTTGTGAAGGTTATTATTTTGACCATCAATTCCCATAAAGTATGAGTAGCTCGATTTAAAAAGGTTTCTGTCATGACCTATCTGAACAAAGTCGTGTTTAAATTGCAGATTTGATTGGGCAATAACAAATATTCTAAATATAAATTAGTACACAAAACAATTAACAACTAAGAAGCCAACCTAATTCCCAAATCAATATTACCCATTACTCACCTTATGAAGTAATCGTATTTGGAAGCTATATGAATAAGTAGGGCCTATCCGAATTGAATTGATTTTGCAGAACTTACTTGTGTAGATTGAAAGAAACATACAAAACAGATTCCTGCTCATTGCAGAAGGAAGCTGGTTGATAATTTATCAACAGTAATACGGTTGGCCTAAGGCTTCTAAGTACCGTATTCATGGTAAAAAAAAAAGGTAGAGCTGCCTAGGCATAGGACGTGTCAAATCCTACAACAGGCGTCGTACCTTTCGCTGTAAGCTATCAGAATATCAGTTTTGACATCATTATATTTTGAATAAGATTCGTAGGTAATACAATAACATGAATGGCTCCATGACATTGTTATCACAGATTCCACTGACATATTAGCAAATTTTCATGTGCTCTTGAATGACCCCAAATGGAGTCATAATTCATCTTTGAAAATATTTACAATAAATGCCGTTACTGATAACATTTAACATAGTTCACACAAACGTCCGTACACTTCCCACTGCAATTCAAAAAGTTAAATCACAAAAAAAGAATGACAGGCGACAACACAAAGAAATGGCAGCGACTGAATGTTTTGGTCAAATGAGGACTAACGATTGTATCACGTGATCTTTCTGTTCCCACCAACCCCATTTTGACATTTTCCATCTCGGCTTTTTAAATCCAGTCCTTCCTCGTCTGAAATTAATATCGCGACCAAAACGGGACTGGAAAACAAACACGTGCTAATTGGCTTGATAATACTTGACCTTTATTTCCACGTCCCTTTATTGGGCAAGCCAACAGTTCTGTGTTTGGGTGACAACTTACCCGTCTGTCCTACGTGCCAAACTTCGCATTCCGCCATCCTCCCTTTCCTGGCAAATAATCCTAGCTTGTCCATGAATCTCAGAGGGCTATTTATTTTGATACATAAATAGCGGATTATATTTAGTCTTAGGCAACTCTTTGACGTAGGACGGGTGTTTCTTTAACATGCCTAATAAGCAATTCTGATTTAAAAATCTATCTTGCAACAAGCTGCATACTTACAATGTCCCGTTCACGATACACGTTATGGTAAGATCATTATATGGTAAACATACATACACGCAGATGCTTTGGAGGCATATACCGAGGCATTAACCTATAGAACCGACTGCAACCTGACAACACTCACAAGACCAAAAGCAGTCCGAGCATAGGTGAACTGAAAGTGTACACAGAGTAACCCCAACTTTGTCATTAGTTTAGATGATTGTTATTCATCTCATCTCATTCGCTTCCCTGACTCACTATATAACGAAGATGCTTCATGCTATCCACTACTCTGTATCCACTGGGCGATCCGAACTGAATAAAAAAAAAGACATGCTTGACATTAATGTGGTCTTCTCTTAAAGTTCACAGGCGATCGCCTCTCGGCCAATGAGATTAGGACAACAATCTCTGACATAAAATAATGAAACATAATGGAACTTGGAAACAAATTCATAAGAGAATATATACACAATAATGACTGGTTTTGTGTACGAGTGGCCGTAATCTCCGAGTAGTTGACGCGTAGTAATATCCGAGCGACTAGCGAGGATATTACATCGTCAACTACTATTTATTACCCACCCACAAGATTAATAACAAATCTATTGCAATAAGAATGTTTCTGCAAGACATTTAGTTCCAGGCATCACAGCACTGTTAAGTGTGGCAGTAATTCGGTGTAGACTTACACCAATAATATAGTTCGCCATTAACCTGTACTTTTAGAATGCAAAGTGTGTTATTACAATAATTATTTATGCTAAATTATATTATTATGATTGATTTTAAATAATCAATATTGAATGAACATTCAAGAAACTTATTTCGAAGTACATGATGATTCGACCTCATTATGGACAGGACTATTTTTCCGGAATCTCCTGCAGGAGATTCTGACATGCCGGAATCTCCGGGTATCTGTTTCCAGGTGCCCTATACATTTCCTATGGAGACTCCGTTATTGGTGGGTAATAAAGAATACTACCTACATAGATGCAGGAACCTGACAATTAATTCCAATCTTGCTTGCCAAAAGCCGGATTTGTAAATAAAGAAATATTTTGTAAAATATTACCTTATGGGAAAATGTAGAACAGAACAGGGTAATGTATGACGGAAAGGAGTAGGGGAGTAGTAGTTTACAAACCCTGTTGTTGCATATGCTGGAAGTTATCACTATTCATGTCACACTACCATAAGGGTAGTTGATCATGAGGGATTTAAATACGGTGGGTGGTGGATCAACTGGTGTATATACACTGTACATGAAGGCCTTACATTCAATATTCACTTCGTGTAAATTTCTCACATATGGTTGGTGCCCCATAATCATTGAGGCCTCTTCTAGAACTGCCAGAGAAAAGCTTGCAGGAGGAGGGCATGGGAAGTGGGTGCATTGGAGAAGTTTCTGGCTGATGAATAGCTTTACCATCCCACTACCACGTCTATTATTCATTGTACCATTCATGCGTCCCACTACCACGTCTATCATTCATTCTCGTTGCAAATCGCCATTCCACCATCTTTTCAACAGCTTCCTGCTACCTATCCAAGCTATCCAGATTTTCAGAAAACGGATCTATTATTGACTTAATTTTTACCAATATTTCTAGTATCTTGGACTCTGGAGTACTGGTGGATACTTATAGTGATCACCAAATGGTTTATATGATTAAAAAGATGCAATGTATTAAAAATCATCTTAAATATTATTAATAACTTCCTAGATATAGACTGTAAATACCGAAAATTTTCTGTTGATCTGGATAGTGAACCCTGGATAACCAGAGAAGTCATAAAAGATAAAAATACCCTGTTAAAAAAAACAAAATCCAATGATGATTGGAGAGCAGCACGGTTGGCTCGAAATAGAGCGAATTATCTGGTAAAGAATGCCTGACAAGTATATACGGCAGAGCAGCTTAGTATTCATGGGAACGACCACAAAAAATTCTGGCGTATAATAAATAAAATTCTTCCAGGGGCTGAGCGTAATCAAGATGAAATTAGATTAAAAGACAATAACAATGAATTTATTTCGGCCCACGACACTCCAAATTATATAAATGATTATTTCAATGGAATCGGAGAAAATTTGGCCAAGAACATGTTCATTCCCTGGAAGCCTTATGATATGATAAGAGATCCGGTATTGAATAATATTGTGGTTTTGGAGGGTGATATTGTGAGCATTGCAAGAGAACTTAGTCTAAACAAGCAGTCCATGGTGGAGGGAGTTAATGTTAGGGTTCTTGGTGATGTTTTACTTTTTATGCCTACTATCTTTGTAAATATTTTTAATAACATATTTTTAAAAGCTGATATTCAGGATAGCTGGAAAACTGCTGTTTTTGGCCCAATACCGAAGGGAGGGGACCCTTTCTCTTGTGCTAACCTAAGACCTATATCTCTGTTACTTGTAGTCAGTAAAGTAATGGAGAAATTGATACACTCTACCTTAATGAAATATTTGGACGAAATTCAAATTTTAGATAATAACCAGTTTGGATTTAGGCCAGGACACTCGAGCATTGAGGCAGTCAGTAAATTCACAGATGATATATTAATAGAGCGAAATTTGGGTAAAAATACTTTAGCAGTGTACATTGATTTTATGAAAGCTTTCGATACGGTTAACCACAAAATTCTTTTACAAAAACTAGAAAACTATGGGATAGGGGGCACCCTTTTAGACTGGTTCAGAAATTATCTCTCAAATAGAAATCAATGTGTCAAAACAAATGATGAAATTTCTGAAACTTAAACTATCGTAACTGGAGTCCCCCAGGGATCAATTTTGGGTCCCCTCCTCTTCCTGATTTATATCAATGATTTATCATGTATCATACAAAATACTAACATAATACTATATGCTGACAACACAGTTCTGTATACGCATGGTAATGACCAACATGAATTGTATAGTGTTGTACAAAAAGATTTGGATGTTTTATATACATGGTGTTTGCAAAACAAACTCTCGGTAAATATACGTAAAACCAAAAGAATGCTTTTTAATTTTAATAGAGCTAATATACAACCAAACTTAAGTTTATCTATTAATGAAGTAAATCTGGCCAAGGTTTTTTCATATAAGTATCTAGGTATACATTTAGATACAAACCTCGATTATAGGCACCACATATCGCACATAAAACGAACTGTTAGCTATAGAATATATCAACTATCTAAAATGCGCTCTTATCTTACCAAACAGGCTGCTATAAATATATATAAAACTGTAATTCTACCCCATTTTGATTATGGAGATGTTTTGTACATAAAAAGCCCAATTAAATACTTGTCTACGTTGCAACTACTACAGAACCGTTGTCTCAAGATATGTTTGAAAACCCCAAGATACACATCCATCAAAAAAAGGGATTCACACTTGATGAACTTCATGTATAAAAGGTCTCGAAATCCCAAATATGTTAATCCTGGTACTAGACAAACACGTTTATTTAATGCTCCGGTTTTGACTGTTTTCAAACCAAACTGTGCCGCCTATATGACATCGGTACACTTCAATGGGGGTAATCTGTGGAACTCACAGATTCCCCTAGTCAGAAACACTGAGACTTTTAAAGCTTTTAAATCCCTAACAAAAGCCAAATTGCTTGAGAGTCTAAAGACCAACGCACACTAGGCGACTTTTTTCCTTGAGATATGCTTGAGACTTTCTAGCAAAAATATCGCAAGGGGGGTGCAATAAACCCAGCATGGGTTAGGAAAAGTCGGCGACAAATTCTGTTAGGGCGTCGGTCACCCCAGCAGGAGGTTACCCAAAAATCTCAAGGCCTATGCATGCACACTTTGAGACTTTCCCTGAGACTTTCCTTGAGACTTTCCCTTTCCGAAAGTCTCAACAATGGATAACTGGCTTCTGGTAGCTACAAAATAGATGCAAGGTGGGCCATTTAGGCACTTATGGTTTTTTTTAACCTTTATTTATACCTATATATTTTAACTCAATATCATGTATGATATTGAATTATATTAAAAAGATTGTTTTTATGCAAAACTATATTTTCCAGGGTTTTCCAGGTTTTTCCAGTCTCTCTGTGAGAATTCCAGGCTTTTTCCAGGCTTGGAAGACCCCAAAGCATAATTCCAGGACCCGAGACCCGGGCCAACGGCCCGCCCAGTGGGAGGTGGCATCCAAAAGTCAAAAGTCGCAAGCGATAAAATATAACATGTTATATTCGAAAGTCTCAAGGAAAGTCTCAAGGAAAAGTCGGCGACAAACCCCAAATCAGCGGGGGGGAAAGGGGGTGAAAAGGGGGTGCATAATGGGGTCTGCGATATCGCAAGGAAACCATGGCACACTTAGCGATATTGTACCGTAAAAATGTCTCTAGGGTGTTTTACGGCGACTTTTCCGCTAAAAACGGGAAAAGTCGCCTAGTGTGCGTTGGTCTTAAGGTTTATCTGAAAAGGTTTTTTCTCTCCCAGGTGCGGACTGCTGTGTGTTGACTTACTTTGCTTGTTTGTGATGTTTGCCTCCTTCTCTTGCGGTGCTCACAATTCTAGTTTTAGTTTTGCTAGGATGTGGTCGTCCCCATAGTTTATTGTTGTACTTGGTAGTATATGGTTATGACTAAAACCCAAAAACAAATCTACTTTCTAGGGTTATGTATGGATACCTTTGGGTACTTGCTGAACGTTTTATTTGGTATATAACATATTTCTTACTCAGCTAAATACTTTGTGATTATTCCCTATAAAATGTGTGTATAGGAAAGGCTAAGAAAATCAACTGATATAATAGTTGAAGCCTAATCCTACTTATTGGATGTCGTCTACTCATATATGGTGTTTGAATATGAAAAGATATTATGGTTTTAATTTAACTAAACGAGGACCCAATAAAGAAATATGAAAAAAAAAGAAAAAAGGACTCTACCCCTCCCCATGCCAACCTCTGCTCTGCCTTATCTCCATTTCCCGTAATAAACACCGACCCTTAAACACGAGTTGGAGAATACGGAACCCCTTGTGGAGTATGACTAATCACCAAAACCCCCACGCAACCCCTAATCTCACATAATTATGAATTGTAATATACCTCCTTTAATGACACACAGTATACTATTAAATACGAACTATATTTTCTATCTATAAAATAAATAAAAGGGCATTAAGATGATCTATAGAAAAAATAAAAACAGTGGGCTCATGAGAATATTTCTATGGGGGATGTCCCTGCTCATAAAACGTATTATTGAAGTATCACAAGTATAAGCTTTTCATGCACAAAACATGAGCAGCTCACGAGACAACTGACCGGTGAGTATAGGCCTTCGCATCAATGACATACTTGGATTGAATAAAGAGACAATTGGTAATGTTGAAGTAAAGGTTTTATTTGATGAATCCTCAAACATTCTAGCTGTTTCTTTATCGATATATATCAAAGAAAAGGACGTAGCGTTTTCTTTATTCTGCTGAACTTTTCTCCTGAGGGCATACACTTAATTTGGGACTGTTTCACTGGTTCATTCAAAATGTCAAGTATATCTCTATCAAAGCATGAGAAGGTACAATTATGCCGACATTTACAATCGAGTGACGGTCCAGATCATCATTACTTCACTATGTATACACTCATGAAGTTTAGTACTAGGCAGCCGTGAGGTCGGTGGCTTTAGTTTTCAAGAATTATAAATTGGAGTTCCCGAATCTAACGTTGGCCAGTTTTTGCTAAATGCAACCTGACCTACATGCTCCGGATCCAAGTAGCCTGCCGATGTCAGGTGCTGTCATATTCTTACGATACGGGGACATCACGTGTCTGCATTCTTTTGATGACCTCATTGAGGTAACATCATGTTATGCTGTCATCATACCACGGCACGACGTCATGCTGCCTCTTTGATTATATCAGATGCTGACTGACATCTTCTCCTGGTTAAACCAGAGGCGGGATGGCGATCTGTTTTCTTGTTTCTACGGTTACAGACGTCATGTGATGTCATGTGACGTCTTGCCCTTGGTAACATTGAAGGTGCTGTAGTTTGAGGACTTCATTCCCCCAGCTAGTCCATCCGGGCTGCAGACTACGTGCAAACAGTTCCAGGCAGCGTGGTTCCGATGTCCCGACGTATGGCCGCAACACCTCTGTAATATAAAACATATAACATTCATGTACCCTTTGTATTGCGGCAGCAGATACATAAAAACAAACGCTCTACTGTGGGTTAAAGTATTAATGCATAACCCTTACACTTTCGTGTCTTAGGGAACGCTTTCTAAAAAGAGGAGCAAGGATTTAGTGTTTTCCGGGGGGGGGGGGGGGAAACGTCATAAAACGATACCATATCACCCAGGCCTTAAGAAACTACCATATCACCCCTATATCGACAATTACCCGCCCTTCAAAGTCATTGATCAGAGTGACCATCATAGAAACTCTTGTGTCTACTGTGTAGAGAAACCGGTGGTTGTCAACGAACATACATTAGAATACGAACACCAAGAGAAACTCCCATCATGTACTGTCTTGAATATTATGATGTTTTATTTACCGTCTCTTAGGATACATGGTTAAACAAAATCGATTGCCAAAACATAAAGAATGAATGACTTAAGCACTGAAGGCATGCCGATAATCACCCTGGGTGTAGACTCACAGCTTTGTATTCCCAGTTTGGTGACCACACAATTTCTGACTACAGTTTGACCACGCATTTGTATTGAGGTCTGTGGTTTGACATTGACAAGGCCACTCGGAAATACATGAGGCAAGTCTCGTGGACCATCCCTATGGTGGCGCCACAGCGGGTAAAAGCTATGTATGAGTCAGTGGTACCTGATCCAGCTCTCATCTCCGGTCGGAGGCAGCGGCGGCCGACATCCCCGGTACTGGACCAGCGGGAAATGACTGGTCTTGTTGTGACAGTATTGTGTTTCATATCAATCTGTCCCGTGTAGCTAACAAGCGCTATTGTGGAATGCAGACAGGCTGACCGTATGGTTCCATACATCCCGATGCCATAGGCAGAGGGATGTATGGGATCAATAATTTTACCAAGTATTTTGACGTACGAAGACGTCTTTCGTATTATTATATACCTAAAAATGGCGAAATGTTACCTAGTCACGTGGTCACATACCCCGTACGTCACAGTGTGCCGTACGGATATAAATACGCCATGGGTAGGAGCGGGCAGTATAAGTAGTTGATACAGCCATAGGTATGTAGGAATATCGGAAACGGCTGTTTCTGCTATACGTGTGTGTGTGTGTGTGTGTGTGTGTGTGTGTGAAGGGTGGTGGGGGGTGGGGGGTGGGGGAGAGATGGCTCCTTCAGTAGTCCACCCATAGTGTAGGGCCAAAACGAGGTGGTCTCCTTCCAACATTTTTATTGTTAACCAAAACTCGAACCCCCTATGAGGAACTCACCTGACCTCAAATATCGTTTGTTCATGCACAGGCATCTCACTATTACGTACAAAAGCGTCCAAGACTATATAATTTTTTCCAAATAAATTCGTTTCATATACTATATATACTTCATAAACTAATTTAGTACTTTTATGATTGTGTCTTTTCATTCTCTCACACCTCCCTGTTATGCATAGTGTACTCACCACGAAGTGGCGGCTTGCTAGAATGAACGCTACACGGCACGCTGACCATCACCTTCTCGTCAGGAATGGCAGGCCGTGACGTCACGTCTATGTCACCAGCTACGTCACCGACGCGCCCCAAGATGAGCGTCTCGTAGCAGCGCTTGCCGTGTGTGGAATCCATGTCGGTTACGAAGTCGCCCGTCCAAGTGACCTGGTATTGCCGATAATCCCAGGGAAGGGAGCAAAATTAATTCACAACCAACTCTCTGTAAAATCCTCTTATGACAACGTATGTGCAGCAGCCATACAAGAGTGTAACTATCATAGTATCAGACATCGTATATAAATAAGTATAGTGCTATTATGAATAAGCCCCAAACAAGGTGAACTTGTAACATTGAAACGAACCTAATAATCAAATGAAAAATCCCCAAATGTGTAACTTATTATATATAGGGCAGAACAATCACACTTAAATCTTAATTCATAATTTCTTCTGGTATCGGCTTGCCATAGAGATGTATGCTTCCACGTCTTACATATGGAATATTTATTCATTAAATTTTGGTGAGTATACCAATCATATAATGTGTAGAGTTATGTAAATTTGTGAATTACATTTCATACGCTTAGAGCAGATAAGATGGTGCTTCCAATAGGAAAAATTGTGAGATGAAATAATTGTTCCACACACAAATCCAGGCTTTATTTTAATTCAGAACGGACAACACCCATCTCAGATGTATTACCTTAATCCAATTATTGTACCCTTTTCACAATTAGTTTTCGCGCGATTTCCCCGTGAATTTTCGGTAAATTTTGAGAAAATCCCAATAGATTATTGTTTCGCATAGGCTTACAACAGTTTAGATTATTTGACAGCTACGGCTGCACCTAGAGTTCAGCGTTTTGGAGCTTATTACCTGGAGCTGCCAATTCTCTCACTTCAGGACTTAATCTCCTTCAGTGTTAGCTAATTCCTTAACAGTTCACGAACGACGGCATCAAAGCTCCCTTGTTCCCCGCCCCCTTGTCAACGTGTTAATATGTTTGTAATGCATGGTTTGAACTCAAGCTACCGTAAAACATCAAATAATTCCACGCTCAGAATTTGAAGATTTTAACCCACATCATCTTAAATGCGATAGTACACAATAGACTCCTTTGATTTACAAGCGAACCAAAAGAAAGCATTAAAACATATGCTTATTTTTGAATTCCATGATCAATAACCATGTATGGCTAACGCCGATAAAACATAGTACCTTCGTGCTTTGGTTAGGGTTGAGTGGAGGTAGGCGTACTTTGCCTGATGCGCTTACAATACCCTTGGCGATAACAGAAATGTGTACAAACGACATAACACACAAACCGTGGCAGCTTGGCAATTGGATGTGGCTATGTGATCGTCGGGCATTTCCTAAGTTGTCCAAGATGCAGGCAAAGAAATAAAATTCGGATATGAAAGGTTTCATTTAAAGACGTTTGCTCGGCTGAATTTACACAAGCAAACGTTAGGGAACAGTATGAAAAACGCATATGAATTGTCGGCGGGTCAAATAAGTGGTTTTACAGTGACACTAATGGCCTCACGCTGCGCCGCCTCTCTCTCCGCCTCTCGTGACGTTAAGCCGGATTAGCCCATAAGGCCTACTCACCTTCACCCAGTGCCAGGTGGCGCTGTGAGCAGCGCCCCAATGCCGGAAGAGGGCGCCCGTGACGAACGCCTGGTGCGACTTCCGGTTGGTGGTCCAAACGGCGAGCAAGCCTCCCGGCGCGGCCAGCGCTGGTATCTGGAGGAGGTCCTCTTCTCTCAGTTCCCGGTACCTGTAAGCACATCAAGTGTTTGCAGAAGTGCTACTTTCTAGGAGAATATGGTACCTCTCAGTTCAGGTGTAATTAGTAGTGTATTGGCGAACACGTATAAGGCAGGTTAAAAAAGGGGGAGAGAAACCATACGCTAGCGCATGTAGTTTTGCTATCTTTAGAAGCGTTTTTCGTAGAAACTGCAACATTAAAGTCGTAGCATCTGGTATATAGACGAAAGAACACTGCAGTAAAAAAGAGGAAGAGATGAGCAGTTTTAGCAATTACATTATTTATGCAACCAGCGATATAGTCTGAATCGCGTTTTCTCAGCAGTCAAACTATGAAAAAGCACAAGATTTTATTTGAAGTTTTCTTTATGAATAAAAAAGGTCGGGTAAGATATGCTGTAACACGGTAAAGGTATTTGTTAAGCTAGAACACCGAGGCTTGTCACAATGCATGTCTTTGTTTAACTTAACAGCAGTAACCTCGAGAAAAATTTACTTCTTAAATACAAGTAAAGAACCTGCCATTCCGTGAACGGAATCAAAGCTGCCCCAGTAAATGGCCATTTCATTACTAACACAAGATGGGGAAATAAAAAAGAGCAGGTACTTTCACTACCGTCTCATCGCTTTCATATGGAGTTGATTATTGGTTAATGGTGAGGACACGGCCTTCAGGAATTTCTTTACTGCCCATTTCAAGCAGGATGAGTGCACTTTGCAGCCCGTGTGGGTGCCGCGTTTACGTCGCCCGCTAGTCACCAGATGAATCCACTTTCACCGTGTATCACGTCGTCAGCAAGGCGCCGGCGGGATTTGTAATTTAAATATGTGCCCCGTGTGGGACCGGTTAACCTATACTCTGTACGCAGTATCGTGGCCACACACAATATCATCATATAGCTGTGTGCGAATGTCTCTTAAAATGGTTCTTTTCATTGACTTGAGGTATATAATAAGCACGGACTTAGATATAAGTCCGTGTAATAAGCAAACATCCTTACTTTGGACAAAATAGTTCTCGTTCTCGGTCAGTCGTCGATATCATACTTCCTTCCACCTGTAGCGTCAGGCAGTATGATAAAATCGATGTCTGACATCGAAAAGGAACTGTTTCGTCTACAGTAAGGACATTGTTGTGAGGTCAAACGATCCCTGCTATTCTTTGGCCCAAACCTGTGGAATGACTTAACACCTACTCTCCGGAATACCCCAACTTTCCAAGTCTTGACAAGAAAAGTGCACGCCAAAGCAAGGTTCACCCCAAGAATGGGTTTCTGCCACCAGACTATTTGTGACCTTGTTGAACAAGTGTATAACACATGCTGCGTCATAGCGTGTAGACATAAACAATGGACTGTACTTACATAGAAATAGTTCAGATTTTACAATAACTTCGATACCTAGTTTCTCTGAGCAATGATTACAAGGATTAAAAGTTGGCATGGCATTGCCATGATTTCGGTTTCAACAAGTAATGTATACATGTTTTAAGAAATAAAAAAGAAATAGATTTTTAAATCAGTCCAAATAAGATAAATTTAAAACTCCAGTACAAGTTGCAACAGTCTTACAATAGTCTTGCAATAGTGTACTGTTTGGGTGGTGCTATGAAGTCTCGAAGGTGCGGGTAGGAAAAACATTACATGGTACACCATCAGTTTCTATTTCCAGTAGTAACAATAACAACGTGCTCGGCGCCTAACGTAGGTATTCATTGAACCATAACGGGTGCCTGCGCAATATATAAAAATACACTACTGTCACTGGGTGCGGACCACATCTGACCTGTGCGGGTTTGCTGCTGACCTATTTGACCTGATTCCATCGAACGTGTCTGGGACCTGTTTAATAATCTAGGATCGTACATGTTGACTCTTTTCTGTGTTCCGTAGAGATTCAGGGACGATGTGGGTCACCTTTATTCAACACTTCTGGGCGACCTTATGGACGACCAAGACTGTCTTAGCCAACAGACTTAAATATTATCCAATGATAAACCTTGTAGGAGTTAAGTAAAAGGGTGTTCATGTACGATCCTAGATTATTAAACGGGCCCCTGGTATCGGCACCCGCGGGACCCACCCGCTAGGGAGGGAGGGAGGGAGGGAGGGAGGGAGGGAGGGAGGGAGGGAGGGAGGGAGGGAGGGAGGGAGGGAGGGAGGGAGGGAGGGAGGGAGGGAGAGAGGGAGGGAGAGAGGGAGGGAGAGAGGGAGGGAGAGAGGGAGGGAGAGAGGGAGGGAGAGAGGGAGGGAGAGAGGGAGGGAGGGAGAGAGAGAGGTGGAAGCCTGTTGCAATATATAAAAATACACTACTGTCGCCGGGTGCGGACCACATCTGACCAGAGCAAGCCCCACCCGCTAGTAGGTATTCATTGAACCATAATGGGTGCCTGCGCAATATATAAAAATACACTACTGTCGGGTGCGGACCCGATATCGAGGGTATCAAGGCTATAATTATTCAGAATGTATTACTGTAATGTATTATAATGTAAGCCGCAAAAACCGTTCCCCGTCTCCCCTAATATATTTTGGTCTTGACCTACAGGTCAAACCGAAATAATAACAAATTACTATACTGTATTTCAATGATAGAAATGGGCAAACAACGGTGAAATAAGTACACGAAATCCTCGTGTTCTTCCGTATTAAAACTTTTCCGAACTTTCCTTCCATGCTAGATCCGCTATATTATCATGTACAGAGTATAGTTTCCTGGAACGTCACAAACCGAGTGTTTACTGAGCAAAAAGAGAACAAGCAGGTCTAGGTTCACCCAGACGTCGTTGAAGGGTTAGTAGAAAGTCCGATGAAGTTTTTCTTATAAAATAAACCCAACAAATCACTGAATCAGAAAAAAAGAAAGTAGTGTACCCACTTTTTCTGTCGTTTGACCGACTTGTTGTACCAGGGCGGGTCCATTACCACGAGGTCGTACTTCCGGCCTTCTGCAGGTATGACAAATGAGTAACATGTTACCAACGCAAACACCACTTCTAAAAAATCACACCCCAACAGATAAGGAAAATCTTGTGAAAACTGGGTTTAGTGTCACAACTGGAGGAAAGTCAAAATACAGCTTTATAAAGTAATGCGTCCATTGCTTTTACAAAAGAAAATAACCGGATGTGGAAGCCATCAATTTCAAGGCAGGTGGGTGCACATGTATTTGCCAACGCTCCATCATAGTTAAATCATGTTATTTTACCTGTTTCACTATAAACATGTGGTACGCTTAAGCCTGACGCATATTTAATCTAAAACTGTACGTTGCACAGTGGCACAAACTTCCTCGTGCTGCGTCGTTACTAATTCGGTCCATTGTTACATGTTTCATTTGATATCTAAATGGTCGGGCAGTAATTAATGGAAATGGCATAGAAAACCAACACCAAAAATCCAAAGAAAAAACTGAAACATGAATTGAAACCATAAAAACAAGCAAATCAATAGCAAAAACCAATCAAAATAATTCACGGTTCAGTATCATAATGGACTAACTTTTCCACTCCTCGTGATACAGTGTATATAGTTGTGTATTCATGGTCTGCTTGCGAGAACATTTGTCATGCAAACGTCCAGTGAATACACACATGAACTCGGGATGGCTACAATCTGGAAATTACGCTGAAACATCCCTTTTGTTGAAGGCGATTACAGCTGCTGGGAATGATGGACAATTCCAATTTGATGCAAATAGCCGGTCATCTTTCGTAGTGCTATAGGCAAAAGCATTTCCGATAGGAAGCAGGGGTGGGATTTATTCGCAAAATTGTGAGAACGGTGTAATTTATGGAGATATGGTGTGTGTGTGTGTGTAAATGCGTTTGGGAAATCAGAGTCATGGGTGGGGTTAGAGTTGGGTGGGAGGGTTTCGCTTTTGGCGTTGCCGGTATCATAAATCACGGAGCTATCACAATGACATCATAATCGCGCTTTCGGCAGGCATGAAAACCAAAAAATCCGGTGGTGTTAGGCTGCCTTGTGAGGTACACTTAGCGTGATGGCCTTCCGCCTGCCCGCCCAGCCCGCCCCACCCTGCCCCGCCCGTCTCTCCGCCGAGGGGACTCTGTGAGCGACTCGGAGCAGCTCATGAATCTACATCTGTTATGTATATGTCCGACCACCGTCCATGGCGCCGAGCCTGGCCGCGATAAGCAAGGGGTGGATATATGGGCGTGGGTAGAGGTTGAGGGGCTTTGTTGCACCCAATGTTACCCACAACCCACCCTGCGTCCCTACAATACCTGCCGACATTGTGCATGGCCAACTGACAATTATGACCGGGCGTCATGGGGTGAATACCTGGCAGTCCATTTCCACCAGTATTACCTGTATGCGTGTGCATCGAATGAAAAAGGGAGTGGGGGAGGGGGGGGGGGGGGGCAGTAGAGTGGGGGTAGGTTGGGTGTGGCGTCATACAATAACAGGTATGCGATGTTGGGGTAGGAGGCAGAGAGAAATCAGATGGTGTAGGGAGTACGGAGGGGGTCTGATGACAATAGTATCCCGGCCGCCACACTTTGTTTTGTGTTCGCGGACAATGGCCGGTTCACTTTAGCCGCTAATGGAGTGTACTATCACCGCCATTTTCAGCCATTACTTGTGTGGATTTATATGAAATCAGTAGCGAAGACCGGTGCGTTCCGGTCGCTACTAGTGTTAGGACCCAGCGTTCGACGGCCGCCCCTTCAGTTCTGCGCATGCGCCTTTGTGCATACTCCTGACGGCCATTTTGCCGGATGTACATTTTGTACATTAACACTGAAGTCCCAGGAGAGGCGATCCGTCCTCATTTCTGTGGTATTCATTCACTCGCATTTAAAACCTCGGATTTCAGATGGCCTAGTAATGAATTTCACGAGTCACCAAAGAAAACATGCAAAATGTATATATATATATATGCATGCTTCTTGTCAATTTCGTTGAACTTCTTTGGAGGTGGGCTGAAATATCAAGTACGCGACAGCAAAAATCTCACTTTCTTGTAGAAAAGCGCCTCGCATTAACAATATTTCTTGTCCAACAACCTGACCTTTATCATCTTCCATCAACGTCATAAATCCTCCAACTGCTTAGCAACTCTTCCCATGGTCATCCATTAATCACTCTCCTCCTCCTAATCCATCCATGTCCCTCACTAAATATATCAGACTATCCGCCTATCCCTGATCTATTCACCAAGTAATTCCTACCCAACTCTCACCACCCGCCCTTAACTGAACTATCTACCTTATACTGTCAGCCCACCATTCTCCTCTACATTCTCTTTCCCCAAATACACAACTCAACCGGAAGCATTCCTGGATTATTGATTAAGTAACCTAATCTCCATCAGCCGTTGTTACAGTAGTATGATAGAATCAAATCTCACCGACAAATCCCTTCCTTTTACTCGTTCTTTCCCAGCGGTCGATCTAGCTTCACCCTTCAGCCTCCCCTGTCCCTTTTACTAGCCATGTCTCCTCCTGGGTTGTTCCTACCTGTGGCTGCAGTGTGTACACAAATCGACCCCCGCTCCTCCCCCGACGTGCAATCGGGAGACGGCAGGGCGGATTAACTTCGCCGCCGTATCAAATAACGCTGACTCAGCGTTTGAGGGGCTGGGGTCTAGTTCTAAATGAGGTCCCGTTTATTGGCGAAACAATGACACCTTGACAGAAGGTCATGTGCGCGCCGTGTCGACCTGCCTGATGAGTCCTATTAACTTACAGGCCTTTGTGAAAGTTACTTTGCTCAAGCCTCTGAAAACACAACTGCTATGTATGACTGAGTCTCATCTGCTCAATTGAAAAAAGACAACGCCTGTGTGATGAAATGTGAAGAGTGAATGAACTGTGCTACAAAGGAAATCTTAACGGGATCGTGGACATTGTTGTGTATGTCAGCAGTGTTGGGTATGAGAAACGAGCCAACAAATCAACAATTCATTACTTTTACTATAGTCTTGCAAAGGACGCCGCAGTTAACATTAATCATCTCAAGCAGGAACACTAAAATCACAGCATAATTATGGCCGACTTATAATTGATTTACAAATAAAATATTATTTAACATATTATCTAGATTGATGAGAGATCATTCGTGTGCTTGTTTCTAAAATCTGTTTACCATAGATTCTTCTAAAAGATATGTATTTCTATCCTGATCCCTAGGTACAAGTTTATATAGGTTAAACGTTCAGTTCAAATGCAACTTTAACAGACAGCTCTATCTGAAGCAGTAAAGTTCTTGTTGTTATGCTAGCTCCGTCTCACAACCAGTTGTGTTTGTCAAGTGAGACTACATAAAGTAGTCCAGTTACAATTTGAAACAACACAAATCCGGGTAAAAGAAGGCCGGACACACAGTATGTTTGCATCAGCAGAAGACATGCGATATTCAAGTTCTTACTAAGTCAATTACAAGATTCACAATAATTCTTTTCAGCCCTCTACTCATCCATTTGTTTTGTTTTTTTAGGACAAGCTGAAGGGAAGTAATGATGTATGAGGGTTGATTGAGTATGGAAATGAAGGTGGTGATTGCTATATGAGAATTTGCAATTAGTTGGGCTCTGCGGTCTATCTAGGAAGTGTTCAAAGCAGGGGAAAGGAATTATATCTCTGGACGTGGCAGGTGTGGTGCTCTGTACAGCTACCGCTTGACCTGTTACTAGCGTGACTACATTCGTCATCGCTTACCAGAATCGAACAGTGACGCAGGCGATCAACGCGTTTCTAGGTTATTTACTTGGTAGGTCATTATGTTAAATTGTAATTATGTGAGGTCACAGCCAGGGAACATGGTGGGTGTAGGTGGAGATAATATGTGGTAGTATATTGCAATATGAACATGCAGGAATGCTAGCAAAATTCAAATAAAAAACACTCAAAAACTTCCATATTACCACACAGCTATATCTAATCATGCACCTAGATTTTTTTCAGTAGAGGAAAGAGGTCATCTTCAAGGTTAACAGTAACCGATTTGGCCTGGTCCAGCTAAAAACCGGGGGTGCAAACTAGAAGCCCGTTTCCATTGGCCGACGAAAACGGTGTAGATTTATAAAAATTCTTCTAAAGGCCTATTTCCATTGGCTTAAGAAAACGGTGTAGATTTTTTAGTTCTACTAATAGCCCATTTATATTGGCCATCACTTATCTACAGTTAGGCACAGCCGACGGACCTTTAGCACTGCTAACACAAAATGGAAATAAAAATCTACACCGTTTTCGTTGGCCAATGGAAACGGGCCTTATGAGTCTGTCGGTGGTGCCACAGACTGCATGTCGGTATAAAGATATTGGTGAGGGTGCATTTTATGCCTCGTTTCTGCTGCATTTGACAGGTCCATATCAACTGAAGTTCTTTGGTGGTCTCATTGCATAAGCTATAAACGATTAATCAGTGAACACTCCCCCTGCATGCCTATTTCCATTCACCGATCTGGCATCGATCATTCACCGATCTGGCGTCGGTGATTCCCGACTGCATATCGGTGGCGAATAGTCGGCCAGTGGAAACGGGCTTTAAAATAGCTAAAATAGGAACGGGTATGGGGGATAGCAGTCTGACCCTCTCGTTAATGGGAGATGCCTTGAGAGGCAGTGACAGATTTCGGTCGTCACAGAGTATGACAACTTAGAAGTAACTACATATTGTATATCAAAACTAGATATCAGGGGCAGACTTTAAAAAACAAATCGACAATAATTTCATTGGTTCAAATCCTCTCGCTCTCTCTCAACAATAATTTCATCTTCAGAAAAGCATAATAACATTAAAACTGGCATCCTTAGTATTAGCAGTGATGAGAGGTGGCAGTGGTGGATTGCTTCTGTGGTAGTGAGTAATGGGCAGGGCTGTTTGTGGATGGTGGGGACACTATGAAGTAATTTCAGCATGTCATGTCTGCTGTTATTGTGCCTCGTGTCGGGCGTAATAATACAGGGTGCTTTATTACTGTTGTCTATGACGCACTTCATTGTGCAACAGGGAAATCATCCTAAACGTCACTGCAACGTATGTCCACTACAGTCACAACAGCGTATCTAACACGTTCCCCTTTAATAATCGCTGTTCATCAGGAAAAATTCACGTAAAAGCCACGCCATTGTTGTGCACTGCCTCAGAACAAACAGGAGAGTGAAGGGGGTCTTAGGGTGAATGAAAACGTGATGTTGGTAACTCATGTACTGAGTACTCCCTATTTGTATTATCTAACAACAGTTGCAGTAATCCTAATTGCATTCTAGTCCTAACTGTATGCTGTGAGACATCTCAGAATAATTTGAATGGACGAAAGAAAACATTTTTGTATGATGAAACAAAATGCATTGCATTATATTGGGGGGGGGGGGGGATATATATATATATATATTGGAAATAAACGTTCAATATGGCACCTAATTTTAATATAAAAACAGTTCTCTTCTTGATCCAAGTCTTCCGTTCATTTGATATCATAGAGTTTAAGTCTATATGTTGTATACATTTACAAGCTTACAGTATATCAATTTTCATCTACTGGTGTCTTTTTATTCATTGAAACCTGTTTGCCAAAACGTCTGCAAATGCCTGTGTCTGTACTCTCTCCCTCAATTTCGCTCTTCTATCACTCAGTGGCCCTCTCCTCTGGGTATCCAAATCACGTCTATCTGTATTTATACAGGATCGCCGGCTACATGCCGACCAGAGTAAATAGCCTCGGAGAAGTGAGGAGTGTTGGTAACACTCAAGGAGCCAAGCTGCTCTTCCAATTTAGTTATCCATGTATATCCTCCCATGGGACAGTCGGAGAATACTAACCATCTCAATGACTTCTTGTTTACATATCGTATCCCTAAATCTTATCTATATACATGTAATTAGGCAAAGTATATTTATATTCCTTGCGCCCTCATTCTGTGATGGTAAAACGCGCTATTTACACAACTTTTCGGGAAACTGTCACCTTGTTCTGCTTAGAATGAATGTCACCGTAGGTCCAACAAGTAGCGACTGATGGCTAAAACAGTGAATACAATATATAGATATCACACTGGCTGGCCTTGAAGAAGGTGCTACCAAGTGCCGAAACATCGCCACAAGGAAGCTAGATGATTAAGAAAAAAACTGTACCACTATCAATGGGTCAATAAATACTAAGACTCACATTCTAAGGGTTTGTGGTTGGTGTTCAACAACATATCAATGTATATGTAGGATTATGTTATCAATGAGTAATCCCGTTCTAAGTCAGGAAATTATCCGATTCACTAAGTACCTTTAGTAAGCGGCGCCATGTTGGAGATGTCGGACATGAGGAAGGCGGCTTGTGGTGGAAGGAGGTAGATCTCCCCCATGAGTCGTCTCAATGTTGGGGTGATGTTGTTGTGCCTAATGAGGACGTTGACGAGGGACAGGAGTTGGCCATCAGCCTCACCTGTGGTGGAGTTCAAAAAGAGCAGAAATAGAAACACCTCATATCTGATTCAACAAAAAGTACTTCAAAAACAAGTGATTGGCGCACGACTGACGCTCTGCTAGGAAGAACACGAAGATGTTTTTTCCTGATGACTCAACCTGAAAGGACAATAAATATTTTGGAGATCTAGGACACACCAGGAGGGTTAAAGCGAAACTGTTTTCTTTTTTACTAAGTTTTCAGTTTTGCTGAGCCAAACGAAAGAACACGCCTGAAGAACTAAAAAATAACGTTATGATCTTCATAAGACCCTGGAAAGCTACCGAGCCCGACTGAGCCAATAGCCACTGTGGTAAAAGAGCAGAGGTGGATAGAAGATTAGCGAACGCTCTAACTTTATGGCTAATCTGTTAAAAGTATAAGGTGAGTTCTTGGTATCTCTAGGGAGAGGAAAAAACGACCGAAGACTTTGTGGGAGTCGCAATTCGCTGAGATCTACGGTTTGAGAAGTGGGACGCCCAGACTGAAGCTGGAACCACCTTTAGAAGAACACAGCTCGGTCCGGTAAAACATGCCGCTTCTGTGTTGTGTAAAGACTCACACGCCACCTTCCTCTACTAACGAGTCACATTCTCATTTTAATGTCGCTAATTTCATCTACTTAGAAATACGCGCGCCGCAACCACACTCCTGACATTCAAACCACGGAATGGCTCTCTGTTCTACCCTGTAATTATAGTGAGGATAGCGACCTTAATAAGAGGCCCAATTCCGCTACGGCTGTTCAGCCTAGCTATAGTTTAATGAGTAGCTTAATATCATCAAATCTTTCAAAATCAATTTCCTGTAGCGGAAGGAATTTATCTATACAAAACCTTTGATAATAATACAAAACAAATTCAGAAGATTCTAACATGCTTAGATTTACTTTTTTTTTTTTATCTATTCAGTTTTTTAAATTCATTTTACTATCAAAGATGCCCTAATTCTACCATGAATTGATACATTACTACCAGTTTTTTTTATACCAAAAGGCGTAATGTTGACTTGTATTATTAAGCGATGGATGTGTATCACATCTAATTTGCACCGATTATCATAATATCGGATACGTTTATTTCTATCACACGAAGAATACTATAAAACTACAGGAGTGATGTTCACAAGAATTAGCAGCGGGTCGTAGCCATTACCATGATATACATAACAGTGCTCTTTGTGTGTATAATTAATGCTATGTGCCTTTATATGTTTTACAGACCCTCTATTCAGCCACCGCCACAATAAGGACAAATAACACATGAATTCTGGGATAAACACACAGAGAAAGGACTTGTCATCATAATCCGCTCATTATGGAATGATATTATGCACGTAATAGGGGAGATTTCCTATGTTGGTCATGCAGTAAACATTTGTAAAGTTGTGCTTGAAGAGTGTGAACGTTTGTGTAATCATGGCGATGTGAGAACAGACGACAATTTTTCAAAGCATCTCTGATTACAGGATTTAGTAACACGGACAGAACGTATGATAATGGTAATTAATCGCTATAATAAAAACGCAGAGCCTATTTTTTGCTTCAGAAAGGGTGCCATGTGATCACCTGTATCCAGAGAAATAAAACTGTGATCATCCTGAAATCTGACCCAGTAAGAAACAGAAGATAAGTTATAAATAACCTTGGTGTTGTCTCCTATGTTAAAACACTACCTATTTTCATGACCTCATCGGCCTTGTCAGCTCACCTATATCACTAGAGACTGGGTCTAAGAATTATAAAAGGTCGCATATGAATATTCCTGACATATAGGACCTATATACCTGAAAATAATCCATCTCTATGGCAATTATTTGTATACAAGTTTTTATTCTATATTAAAAAGAGATCAATCAAAGTTTTACATGTCTTACTGGAGATTATTCTCTTGAATATCATGTTCATTATCTATTAGGTTCAAGACGCTGTCAAAATTTCCATCCTACTATGTCACCAGCAAACATAGTCCTCGTTGCTTTCTGCATGGCCAGAATAAACCCATTACAATAAACAATACACGTGACTGTATTTTCTTACACGAATGTCTGTCAATGAGCACAGAGTGACCATGATACACGTGTATAACAAAAAATAAAGGTCAGACCAACATGGGAGTCGCAGTCAGTGGGAACAAAAATATTAATACTATGCTGTCTTGACGTAGGGAGGCGTGACCCAGCATCAGTGTACATACGTGAGCTATGTGACGTGTGGCGGGGTAGTGGCGGTGGGAGACTCGTATTTACATCGTCGGCTAGCTTGAGCATGGCCCTCCATGCAGTCACGCAGCCACGACCGGAATACTCATTTATATTTTTTCTCGTGACTGAGCAAATATTAGATTTGCTCATTCTCATTCCAGTTGGTGGTAGTAGTGGTAGCGCCGCTAGACGGGGCACCGCGCTCCACCACTCATGGACGCAACGAAATGACGTTGTACCCTACTTCATTACGGAAAATAATGCATGTGGTTATTAGCTGAGAGGAGAGGTGGATATGTAGTAGGGGAGAAGCACAGATAGAGGGGATCAGGATGGAATAGAAGCAAGTGAGTAGGATAGTTCATAAAAGCGAATGTAAGTTAGATGGATTTAGAAAGGAGGGGATAAATAGGAGAAAGGATAGTGATTGATTGAAAACGGAGATGGTATTAGAGAGCGTAAACGGTGTGGAGCATACTCAGCGGGGACATGAAACATGGAAAGAGGAAGGAAGAGCCGGGAGGTGGGGTTGGTGAAGAGATGGTATATACACAATATTACCATGATTTCGATCTGAGTGGCCGTATTCTCCGCGTAGTTGACGCGTAGTAATACTCCAAGCGATAGCGAGGAGTATTGCGTAGCGTCCACTACAAGGAGAATACGGCCACTCAGATCGAAATTATGGTAATGTTGTATTCATTACTCACTTATTTTTAGATTTAAGCAATAAATATGATCGTTAGAAAACTTTTCAATGTAATTAAGAAGTTATGTTTGAGACTACTTTCATCTCAAAAATCTGTATCCTCCTAGGAGGGTACGGAGCTCCGTATCCTCCTTAGTAGCGATCTGTAATCTCCATAGGCTTAGTATGGAGACTCCGTATCAGGTGGGTAATAATGTGAGATATGCTCATCGAGGAGGATTTGGAAGAAAAGGAGAGAGCAAAAGTAAGTGAAACAAAGGTCAAGAGTAACTTTGAAGGGACAGGTTAACAATGTTTTATAGTTGATGGTAGAACTCGTAGTTATAAACCTTGGCACCATCATACTAGGGTATAAAAAATGAATCTCTTTCCTAGAAAAAAGAAATGAGATGTGAATTTCTAACCAACTACTCAGATGTTCGTTTATATTTTGAGAAATAGGAATTACACTGGCGTAGTCGCATATGTTTAGAAGAAAAACACACAAACATTCAAACACTGCGCCTGTAGAAGTTACAAATTATATACATTAAATTACTTTTTTGAATGACGGCCATGGAGATTGGAAAGAGTCCATTTTGATTTTCATTACAAAATCACAAGGCTGCGCCCTAATTGCAAGAGATAAAATAAGCTACACTGTTTTTGTGAGCAGTAAAAATACACCGTACATTTGAAAAAGCAGTTATACATAATGGTAATGCCACTACTTAACATATATGACAGGAGGAATTAATCAACATCAATGACAAAAACTATATGTTGTGTCTGAAGTTCCTGTATACACGGTTTGGAAAACGGTATGACACTTCATGTTCTATCACTATCATTCTTTATGATCATATTAAAACATATTGTTTTTAGATAGTAGAAAAATGTTCCTTGAACACAGATTCAGATGATCATGTCGGACAATGAGCAGATATGAAAATTATAAGAACATAATTAATGGTCAATACATTTGAAAATATTCATATAGAAAAACATGACTATGCTGTACACGATATAACAGAATGGGTTACGAAATCCCCATTGAAAATGTATGGGCCAGAGTAAACCACTACCCATTGTTTGTTTTAATTTTTTTGTAGCAATTCTATTGTCCTTTTGAACAGATATTATTTAATTAAAGTTGTGCATCTATATCATTGTAATACGTGTTTTCATACATTCTTTTCACTTTCCTCGTGGTCTTTCATTGCTTCCTTTAATTATTTTGTAGTTATAGATACGAGGCAAGGACACTTCTTAACACAACCGATGCAAAAAAAAAAAAAAATTAAATATTTTGGGTGACAATATTATATATGATTTGAAAAAAGGCTACTCTTGCTGAAACGTTGTGTACGACTGTTCATAACAATAAACCATCTATCAAACCGACTTGGGCAGATGTTGAGTTGTACTTGTTTAAACCTACTTCAATATTATATATCTATCTATTTTCATCTGACTGACTATCACCCATCCATGTAAGGTTGCCACTCTTGTATTCTCATTCTGTTTCTTATTCTATATGTTTTTGTTCCTACATAATTATTTACAATCTTACAGAGTTTAGAGCTGTGGCAGACAATGTCTTTGAGTCTGTGGTTATTTAAGTCAAAACACTGGGTGCTGAAAGAAACAGTAATACATATTTTGTAAAGGATTATACCTAGACTCGACTGGAAAGGGCTGAATAAAATAAAGTTAGAAAGACAAATTGTTACATTGTGATCAGAAGATTGGGGTGTATCCCTTACATTTGTCAATATCTCCTTCTCCAACATTTCTAAGAATCTGAATTTGTGCTTTTGGTTCACATAGAAGCAGGACATTTTCTCTGTCACAGTCTTCTGGTGTAATTCATTAACAAATAAGATCCAGGTCGTTGGCATGGAAAACTTCTGTCCATGGATAAACCACTTGACATGAAGCAGTATGAAGTTGGTTTATTTTTCCCCATTATTACCAACCGGATTGATTCATCCAAAGATAATTTTTATCTAGCTCAGTGACATTAGGTCATCTTTTAACATAACATACATCTAAGATGGTTCAGGAATTCTTTGACTACCGGGCACTCGATAAAGATGTGCATTAGGGTGTCTTCACCTGGTACAATAATTGCACTCTGATGACGGTACAATCTTCCTTCTCGCCAGATATCAATTACAAGTAATGGTACCGTTAATAATCCTATATTGAAATGATTGTATCTTATTTACTCTTGACGTGGTGAATGAGTTGGCACATATTACATCCCATTGTTCTGAGTCATAATTAAGGCCAGGGAAAGTCCTGGTGCAGTTAACGCGTGTTTTGGAATACTTGTCTACTTTGTCCATTAAAGATATATGGTCTTTTTTTTTACTTAGTTGTAAAATATTGACTGGATCTTTCTCTGGGACCTTAAACAATATATCTCCTAGCTCATAATCAATATTCCCTGGTTCTACATGGGTGATCCATGGTATAGCTGATGTCACTGGGACCATGTCCTAAAAGGTAATCTGAGTTCCATATTTGTAATTTATCTCTATGTGAGACAAAGGGCCTTCCTTTCTAAGAATATGCTTCTCCTGAAATACCACTGCTTCCTCAAAATGTGGACCGGTGAAGGCCTGGAGGCCGGTTTTGAGGAAAAGGTTGTTTGTTTGTTGGTGGAGTTTCACGTCTCAGTAGGCTAGTTATGTTCTTTTGAGGTTGACTCATTGATTGACCATGTCTGGTTCTGGAAAGGTATATTAACTCAACTTTTGTCTGCTTGTAGCAGTAGGACCCTATGTCCGTTTTATATTGCTACTTCACTGAATGGCTGTGCTACAGACCATTGACACAACACTCCGTCGGTCACATTATACTGACAAGAGCAAATGGTTGTCCCACAAGTATTCGTTAATGGATTCAACATGGATTTTCTTGGATGCCCATTCTCTTGGATACCCATCGTTTAATAGTGACCGTAAACCACACCCATAGTTTACAGCTTTTCCTAACCCATTACAGAACTTCTAAGTATAGAAATTATTATTTATGACCATGGGGAAGATATACAACATTCAATATTTGAGGACGGAATAGATTCGCTATCGCTCATGTATTACTATGCGTCGACCACTCGTGGTTTACGAGCATTTGTCCCAAAAATCATCGAATATTGCCTATTCCTTCATGGAAGAAGGCCATTGGCCAAGTTCCACTAATAAACCTCAACCTCGTCGAGTTTGGTATCATGTACAGCATGGTAAATTGTTCTGTATTCTAAGATTATATACCCAATATTAATGATATTTTGTTCCGTAGTTTTAATAAATACATGAAACTTCCTTCGTGGCCTTTAAACATCCTCTCTAACGCCCTCTACTGTTCATTTAAATGATTTCTTCCCAGAGGTCTTTCTAGCCACATCTTCAATACAACTGTTCATTTCAAGAACGGATAGGTATACCTGCTGTGGACTGCCGCGTTGAGTTGCTTATGAAAGGGCAACAGCAGTCCAATATCCTCTTACAGGCTAAATACAGGTCACTGTACTGCACGCGTGACAATGGATTTGATTAGGGGTCCATTTACCGATACACTCTCTTTACATGCTGTCTAAGGACTTCTCTAACAGGTAATAATGTCATAGGGGAATGCGACTATATATATATAATATATATATATATACAATACTTATCAGAAAGTACTGATGTGATTTTAATAGTGGTAATAATTCCATTATATGTTTAACATCTACCTAATTTTATCTGTCCTGGAGGTGTTCTGTGATAAAATGACCGTTCTTTTACTTGGTCCAGAAACATACCGAAAAGAAAACGTCTCATAAAAATGCTTGCGACTACCGAGTACCAAGTTATTCTACCGAAAATGCTAAATTCCAAAGAGAATTGCTTCGAAGACGTAGAAATTCGAAGGCAAAGTGAATCGTGCCTACAAGTCGTGATATCCTTGGCTCCGTCCTGATGATTGAATACAAGAAAGAATACAATACCTCTTTTTCTTTCAAGATAACAATACCAACACAATGAACGAAGACAATAACCATTATCTCAACATGAACGTAATGGCTGAAATAAAAGAACCCGCAATACTACTTAAATGGCATGAACACAACACTGAGATCTTCCGCCGATAACGATGTTGACGATGATAATGATGGATGATGTCATGAATGTCATGATAAGGACAAATCAATGGCAAAACGTTTTACCAGCTATACACAACGACCCGCGATGGAAAAGTATGATTTATGGAAAAATAAGCAAGAAACTGTATCTGGATGTCTGCCTATTTTCCTGTGGTCATATGTGATTTTATACCCTTCTGTCCACCTTCTCTCCTCTACACAATAAACCCTTGGCCAGGATCTCTGCCTGTGCTACAAGTGCCGGTACAAGTGACATACAATATCAACGTTAAATATAAGGGACCAGTATTCTGCCAACAATATTACTGTTCGAATAAGGTTTTAGGAACCGGTCGGAAGGGTTCGTTCCTAAAACTAGTTTTGAGAAATTCTCTTAATATTGAATAATCTTGAGAGTACGCCATTTTTTTAGAACATGCGGTTCCTTTTATGATATATTATTTTCGAAATTGAGTGGAGAATATTCTAAAAACTCATTTTAAGAACCAACTTCAGGTTTACATAGTTCAACACTTCATTGCTAACGCGAGGGTACATATGTTCTATATTAGATTTGCGATACGGGAATTTCCAATTCTGAGGTAATTCCGATCACATCGCAATTTGTCGACTCTATGAAGTTTGATTCTAACAACATAGTAGATTGTCACAAACACTCATGTTCAGCAGCTGAATATCTAAGCTGGGGTTGGTGGATAACGGCAAACAGATGTCTTGTTAGGATGTGGCGGATGACTTTAATTTTCTAAAATTGTATTTTGCAACATAGTGATTGACTGGAAGTAGTGGGGTGGTGAATAGGCAGAGTGTATAGAGAAGCAGAGGCCAAATGTATCTGTTCAAGAGAAGAGAGCTATATATTTTGAGGAACTATATTGCAAGAGGACCTAATATCTAAATCCCCTATCTCTGAGAATATTCATAGAAATCATGCCTAAATCATAGTCCTTCTCTCTGTTACAATACGTTGAACTTCTATAGACAGCAGCGAAAGCAAAATACTCCTACAGAATGTGATGAATGCATGGGCACATATAACGTTATGGAATTTGCAGTCTCCAGTAGAGAATTTTAAACTAGGATATGCCTATGGAAAAAGAACGTTGCCTTTGCTAGACTTTGCGGGCCTGATAGTCTAGAGGCCAGTATTGGGTACACCGGAGCTGGGGCTCTAGCGCCTGCCCCACCCCGACAGGCAAACACTCCACTCCAACCACCATCCACACCCCACCTCCCCACCGCTAGCATGTGACTAACTCCGCCGTGCGGAACTTCATGCAAAGCCAAACAGGCCAACAAATGCTAAGCAAACAAGGCAATGTTTGCGTCGTGCAATATGACATTTACATAGAGCCTTGGCCGGGCCGGGGCCTGGGTCGGGCCCCACAGCAGCTCGGCGCATTGTCAGGCTGATGTGAGAGCGCTGTCGTCCGCTGGGTGTTTGCCCAGGTGTCGCTGGGTATTGATTGGCGATTGTCACTGGGTCTACCTGTATGGACACGTCTCATCAATACACCTCAGCCCTGCCCTGCCCACCACCGCCGCTGCAGCAGCTAGCGCCGGGCGGGCAAGGTGGCCCCTACCTGCTGTATCGCTCCCGTGGTCTGCATGGCATACCCAGCAATCTCAGTCCTCCTTCAAGGTCTGCCACCCTCCACCCTGCAACCATTGTGAAACCATTCTGGCTCGGTCCTGTTGTCCGGAGCATTCAGCTCTGATCCAAATGTCAGCCCCTCCACCTCACTGATAACCACCTACAACCCTCTCAATCACAAATCACAAACTTTACCACTGATATATACTCCCAGTCGTAACCCTGATGGTCATTCAGAATCCTCCTTCTCCAGCCTCTTAATCACAGCCCTTGACCACCTGCAATTCCCTCACTTCGCAGCTTGCTCATCACTGCCTACCCTCAGCCCTACACTAAATGCTTACCATTGACTTCCCTGTGATGCTTGTGCAAATCTGTCTTCATCTTTCATCTTGCTGCCCTGAGCTCTTAACAGGAACCCTTCTCCAAAAGGTTGCAGAACCTTAGCCATCATTATGTTACCCTCCACTGCCTACCTTCAGTTGCTCCCAGATGTCTTTAACATCGTCCTATTGCCTGCTCCACCCAGCCTTTCTCTCAACTATCTCAAGTTGTCCTTCTGTCTGAAGCTGCCTATAGCTCTCCCCTGATGTCCATCAGCCCACATCTTATACCACCTTTTCACAGATCCATATAATCCCATAGCGCGACTTATTTAGACTCAGTTTCCCCTCATTCCACATTCTCATTCCTTAGAGTACCAGCTACACGGATAGAAAGAGACCAACCTTCAGTCCACATTTATCCTGAATCCCTGATTCAATATATGGCATACATCCCGATCCCTCCTGACCTCCCCCACTCCCTCTGTTCCCCAATCACAGACGTGCCTCAATTAAACTTTATGATCATGGGAACAACCCACCTTTGTTTCGAGGCCGGGGTAAAGCCCCCCCCCCCCCTCCCCCCACCATCACCACCTACATGAGCCCAAACGCTTGTTAGGATAACGGGGCAATAACGGGGTAGACTCCAGTATGGAGCACTGCACTGATTTGTGCACATGTACCTTTACAACCGAAGTCACAACAAACAATGCCCGGGATCAAATGGAAAAATAAACTTCATGTAAGCCTTTCGCAGCAAATATGCTTGAAACCTTTATGGAATCTACTTAAATCTAACTACCCACACTGCAATTTGACAAAGCATACTTAGCACCATATATCTTTGACTCAACAGGGATGAAAGTCGGGACTGATGAAAAAGTCGGAAACGGAAAAAAAATATATTAATAAAATGGGGCGTATTCGGGGGGGGGGGGGGGGGGGCACCCCCGCCCCGTGCCGTCAAACAAAATTTCGGCACTTGACGGAACTCTGACGGCAGTGTCAACGGCCCTTGGCGCGTTTAACTGCCGCCAAAGTACTGACTGGAGGTTTATATGCCGTCGGTGAAAGCCTGCTGCCAGAATTTCTTGGAATTTAGTTTCATTTTATAGTTTTCATACTCTGTTAATGATCATATTTCAAGATGCAGAATTGCGTCAATTGTCGGCAAACTTGCATCCCTGACTCAACAAGTACATGTATTACATTTCAGTTGACGCCTGTCTTAACACATTTTAATCACGCGATGTTATTTCACCTCTACTTTTACACAGTCCCTGGAGATCATCCTAGATAAGTGTGTTTAAACTTAATGGAAAATAAGAAAATCAAGAGGAGAAATATGATTGCTAAATGATGATTACTCTGGTTATCTATGTTAATAATCACTGTTGTGTAACGGCAACTAGACCACTCGATAAGCTCTAACATTTAGAGCAGTTGAGTGAGCAGGACAGTAAGCACTAGAGTCTGCAGTAGACTAATGAGCAGGATGAGCAGTAGCGGCACCCAAAGGTCCGGAGTATTGAGCAGGTTGGGGCACGACTTATATTGCAGAGAAACCCAAAGAGGGAAAGTAGGCTTCACAGAGGAGGGCCTACATTGATGCGCGAGCCCTGCAGTAGTACTGTCACATTCTAGCTGCAGTGAAGTGTGGTGATGTTCACGGCTGTGCGGCTGCTACATTTTGCGCATATAGTGGATCGGGTGAGCGGGACAGGCGGCTCGCTTGTGTGGGTGTGACGCGGCTGTGGCAGTGAAGTGAGGAGTTGTGGGGTGGTGAGAGTATGGAGGGTGCTGTGTGGAGGATGGACAGGTGAGCCAGGTAGGGAGGGAGGGCGTGTCTAGGCAGCTTCTCCACGGTTGAGCAGGTGCGGCCGGGGTCGGGGTGGAGGTGGGGAGGAGGGGGTTTGTCGCGTTATGCCACAATGTATTTGCCTTTCAGCACCCGATTTATAATTCAGCGATATCAATGCATAATTTAAGAGGGAACCGCGCGTTGCCGACCAGTGTGTCTCGTGATAAGATTTCACGGATAACTCTGAAAAATGGAGAGGCACGCCGTCCCAATGGAGAAATATCGGAAAAGCGAGAGAATTAGAGACACTGATGACATGTTCGCCAGATGGGTTATACCTGTTTACTCCAAGCCCAGCCTCTAAATCCTTTATACAGGTAAACTGCGCGTTTTAAAAACTTCAATAGACGGAGTCAGCTTTCCCAGTCTGCGTGGACTGGATAGGCAAATAAGTGTTTTGTGGCTCTTGATGGATAGGGTTAGCTGCTAACTGCATTCCGTATTCCCGTGTACTTTACACGGGTGGCGGTGTGTCGTGTCGATCGAAAATACCCGCTCTAGGGTAAAATATTTCAAATGGCGCTAGGCAAATATGACAATGTATACACACCGAAGGTGACCCTGCTTTCTAGCCCCCCCCCCCCTCTCGTTCTATCAAACATCCACACAAATACACGTATGTCCCCAGCTCCTTAAAATCCACTTCCGCCGTATTCTGCCCACGATTCTTTCCTAAAACAGTCTTCCCCTGAGAATATTTAAATTTAATACACACACTTATAAGACTAAAAGTGCAGCTGTTAACAGCCGAATACATGTTTGCCCTGGCTGGAATCTAGGTCGGAGTGCAAACATACATTCAGAACTGCAGGAGGAGGGAATACCAGTCTGACCTTTAAAGTACGGGTCATCAGGGTCACGGAACATTCACCAGAAGCAACATGTGCACATCTGACCGGTTTGAGAGCACTCCACAGTTTAAAAGCCCTCCACACCCTATGTCTTTCTCCAGCAAGCACATTGCCTATACCTACTCTATATATACTGAGTCATAGTGGTACAACAGTCCTATAACACGCCCTCATAAATACACTATTTATTAGGAGGCTACATTATTATTCGTGTATTATGCCGCCATAACTATGCAGCCATTAAAAAGGTCCAACTTTATGAGATAGTCGTATTCATTATTACTCCAGCAATCTATAGGGAAATAATCGCCTTGAATATACTTGAGTCTTTTTTTATTCGTATTTGATACTTGAAGAAGCAAGTGCAATTAATAATGGTATATATGCACATGTATATGCAGAGATAACAGTGAGATGTAGAAAAAAACGACAATTTTTGAATCCTATTTATTTAAACTTGTATCCCTAATGTGATAATTCAGTACATCAAAAAATAGGTAAATCAGAAAATTGGGCACTCAGTATATCTGTGAAGGGGAAGGGAATTACACTTTAACGTGAAGAGCTTATATTCGCAGAACACTGCAGTAAATTTTAATATTGACCCCGTGATGAGATATACTACAATGATACACGTAAGGTTAAATAAGCTTAGCGGGTAGGTATCATCTACAAAGATACCCCATCAACAATAGAGGGTCTTGTGCTTGCAACGGAAGCTCTCTATAATAGATTTCTCTTCATCTGGGCGGATGATATACAGGGGTGTAAATATAACTAGTAAATATGAGTCACTTATTGTTGTTTGTTCTAAAATCATTTATAATTAAATCCGTTCCTCTGGCAATTGCAAGGTTTGCTATATGCGCATTTATAGACTATGGCAGACGTCAGATCACCTTTCTTAAGCTTTTTTTGTTTATCGTTTGATACATTTAAAAATTTGTGAGGGTTAATCGACGCTGACAAGTATACAATCTTTGTGTCGATTCTAATCGAAACAGAATTTAATAATATAAGGGAGATTTATTTGAAACCTCATATATGTAGGCAAGTCCATTTTCACTGGAAAACTAAGTGAACATTGAATATCACTGAGAAAATAATCCATGTGCGTATTTCTATGAGATAAAGACCAGTATGTAGAAGATAACTAGATGTGGGAATCCATCATTAGCTGAATCATACTATTTCTACGACGCCTTCAGTAGAGTATACCGAATACATGACAGTACCGACAAAATATTGACATCAATACTAGCCCGGTCATCGCAATATTCTACACTGCAATAATACAATACTATGCCAACCACAAAGACAAAGACCAATGGAATAGCTCTAAAAGATTGCTAACAAAGCTGTTTATAAACGGTATTACCCTAAAAGAATAAAATGTTACTCTCAGTTAGATCTTCTCGGTGAGATGAGTGTAGTGGTGCTGCCACGTAGTATCGAGAAAGATAACTAATACAGCTACAGGCCGTAGTTCGTAGTCTATCCACCAGGTAGCACCATGTCTCAGTCACAGGTGAACATTGCAATCTACATAATTTGTTTACGATTTACGTATTCCTTCTCAGCTCTTTTTGTAGTTGCTAACTGCCAGGATTTTTCTATTCAATTAAGAGCACATGCATATTACCACAAGGCCTTATTCAGTGGTGTATCGACATTAATGACAGACCGGAAACTGTTTTATTTCTACCAAATAGAATAGAGGGAAGTTGAAGAGCAATACTGGGGGAAGCTTAGACGGGTCCTCATTTGTTATATAACTGCTAACAGACGGATCTTTCATGTCGATTATCTTTATTTCAATACATTATGAAGGGAAAATGGTTCCTAGTGAAATTTCTTAATACATTTATGTATTTTCGAGTAATACTATTGGCTAATGACAGGCTAATAGGAATAATGATCTTTATCTCGACCCTAATATTTTTGTCCCATAGGGATAACATTGGAAACTCTTTCTCCATGCCCCTAGGAGTACTGCAGTCCGTTCTCCATGGTCTATACCCTACGTGTCTCGTCTATTCTCTTAGTGCATACAGGGGTGAGATAAATACAGAAAGCAACTCGTTTTGGTCAAAATGGTCATTCGCTAACTGGTTTGAATGCTATGTGATATTTATTTGGCTGTCACCCATTCATATAACTCTGCATCAAACTTGTATGAAATGACGACTTTGACCAAAACTTGTTGGTTTCTTCTTAAATCACAAAGAAAAACAGAGGAAATATTCTTGGTGGGGGAGGGGGGGGGGGGTGGGAAAAGGAATGGCAAGGTCGAATCTGTGATATCTATCGAGCTGGGGAAAAAGATTTACAGGAAATTGGGATCAATTCTGAATCTGTCATTACCTACCTCATATAAAACGTGTAAAATTCGGTAAAATCCGCTTGGAGTTGGTCCCGCACATAGAGACAGAGTGAACCAGACATAGGCAGGGAGATTGAAGAGCCATGACAGTGAGATTCACGTGCAGTACTAAACTGTAACCTGCTACTCTTTTTTGTATTTCTATACTCAGACATACGTTATCTCTTATGATTCATTTCGAGCCATGCCAAAATTCAAGTTTAGTATTGTAGTTTTCTGATCTACTTTTCTCGTGAGAAACCAATGAAATCCCAACTTTCGCTGGTCTGATCTATAACATCTGTGGACGCCACTAACAAGCTCATGGACCTGTGTCATATGAAATGATATCCAAACATTTGGTTGACCAGTCTCGGGAACCAGCAGAGTTGATCTGTCACGTCAAATCCTCTTGTGTCACGTCACGTCCTGTTGAGAACTACATAGACTCTAGTGAAAAAGAAAACCGGTTCGATAACAGAATTGCCCTGTCTGCTAGCTAACTAAAATATGAGCAGGACAGGTGGGGGTGGGGGTGACAGCCAACTCTGACTCGACGGAGTCGCTAGTTACCTACCACATATAAAACGTGTAATTTTCCGTACTATCCACTTGGAGATCTTCCCGCACATAGAGACAGAGTGAACCAGAACATAGGGTTGGAGACTGAAGCACCACGGGAGTGAGATTCTTGTGTATTTAAAAACTCGAACCTGTTCTTCTTTTTTTGCAGGATTATACTCAGACAAACTTCTTCTCTTATGATTCATTTCGAATCAAAGTTTAGTATCGTAGTTATTTTATCTACTTTTCTCGTGAGAAACCAATGAGATCTCAAGTTTCGCTGGTAACCCTTTCAAAACTCCGCTGATTCCCCCCACCCACCAACAGCCTAAGTATCTGGCAATGATTGACTAACCGGCTTTGTGGAGCAGTCAGCAGAGCCAACGGCTGGGAATGCGGAGGACGGGAGTTCGAATCCCGCTATCGGCAACCCAAGTCTATATTTTTCGATCTCAACGAAGTCGCTAGTATAATATAAATTGAGAGAGATTTGAAAAGAGCAATTCTCTGAGTCATCTGGTGACTTCCGGTTTAAAATACCCTCCAATATATGCAAATTTCCCTGACAACAGACAGGGTCCGCCATATTGCTGGTGAATACAAAGCGCTGTCAGAGTGGTAAATGGTGAAAAAATGTTGTTTCGGACATTCTATTGTGCAATCTGTACATGTAATCGTTTAAATAGGAGTGCATCCAACATCTAGACATGATTTAAACATGTCAACTCGAAGTAAATCGGCCGTTTCGGCGATTTGTTGACATCGCATTCGGAGGTTAAACTGAGGCTATCACGTTATCGTTTGGCCTGAAACTGCCAGGGTGGTCTGCTTTGGTCCAGAGAGTGACTTGGGGGTTACTTAACACATCCTCACATATTAAATACTATCAGAAATGAACGTTTGAATTTCCCATAGACTTAGCACTGCATAGGTTCCTTGCCAAGATGGCTGCGGAGGGGGTTCGAAGCGCCACCTACTTCCAGGTTGACTCGACGAATAAGCAATTTGATGGTATGAAATATAACATTAATCTTAATGTAGAATACTTATACGTTAACTATAGAAAATTCTAACAGCCTGAAAACTATGTCATCCCCCCCCCCCCCAGCTATCTGGGACCCACCCCACCAACCAGGTCTACACTATTTGTTGTTCCCTGTTTGGGTTATTTCTCCAATTTTTTTTTCTTTATTAAACTTTAATAAAGTTTGGGAATCTACTGTCCCAGTACTTTCCCTAAATGTGACAATGTCAGATGCCATGAGAGAGCCAAACTTTAAGAGTCTGATTTGGATGAAACCTTGACCCCCCACCCCCCTCTGTCATTTTCTGACAGTGCCTCTAACCTTGAAACTGATGGGTTAGCCTGCACACTATCTGGTCTAAATGTAGCTTCAGATAGCACCCACAACTGTGTGATGTCACTGTTGTGAAGGGTGGTTGTTATACTTGGTGTTCTTTATGACACCCTTCACCTGGAGATTGCATAGCAACAGTTTGTTATTTTCAAGGTAGCATTGGTTCATGACAGAAGTGCTTTTGCCACTTTCTCTGAATCTGAAAACTAGGTCATAGAAATTTACCCTTAGAAAACTGGCATCATCCTTTAATGGCAGAGAAACTAAAACAACGTTTATTTTCTAGATGTCCATTAGCAATAACATAGTGTAGATTACTCAGTTATGGGCACATTGCATCCTTGGCATAATGCGGGATTTTCCCCTTTCAGGAGGTATTCATGTGTAAGTTTGGATTGATCAATTTTCAGACAGGTCAACTCCACTTGTTCACGACGACAGTTTTCTTCCCATTCACAATCGAGTGTTTGGTGTGCAGTTTGTTTCTTATTTGTTCCCTTCCAGTCAGATTGCTATTTTTCCATTGTAAATTCTCTTATTAGACCTAAAATATCAGTGTGTGGAGTTTTCATTGTAAGAAAATGCACGTTCAGAGCTTTTTTGTGCTGCTGGGTCTGCCTCTTCATTTCTAGCAATTCCTATGTGGCTTGGCATAACCATGCACTACAGGATGCGCAACTCTATCATGCTAAATGTAAAAAATAGGGCGCGATTAGCGGAAGTCCACCCCACAATTCAGAATATATTATGGTATGTAGGTGACGGTACCTGTTGGATCCAGATCAAACACATCTTCATCCGCAGCCTTCACGCTTTTGGACATCGCACACCACTCAGCAAAAGCAGGTCCACTGAGCTCCAGGGCTTTTGCCCGTTCTCGCGCCTCTTTGTTGTTTGTACTGACTTTGTAGTTCACAGGTTTGAAAAACCCCTTTTCTTTCCCCAACACACGTAGTTGATCGGTTGCTCGAACAATCATGTCTCTAACCTGAAATTTAAGATCGAGAGTACATGTGGCTGTGTTGTATGCATGTGCTTATCAAGTGTGTAGAGTCTGATATCAATAAGTTAGTACAAGTTTACTATTCGGCAGCCAACTACCTTACAATGAACAATAACTTTACATTGATTTAGAAAATATTCTTGGAGTATGAGTACCAATATTAAAACAACCAATTCGTGATACTAAATTTCTTATGTTCCAATGAGAGAACATATGCTAACGCGCCAGAAGGAATGCAAAATCGGATAGGTGCAAAAAGAGTTGAATTACTATAAAATAAATACATTACATGCACCTCACAGGATATTACCCCAATATTTTATTTCATCTATTACCAGATCTTGATCCCTCTTTTCCACACCACACCACCAAACCCTATGAATCATAGGGAGTGTCTTTCTCTTGGTAGAGGAGGAAACATCCCCCTTATAGACTAGTTTAATATTAGGTTTAATTTGCTTGGGTGTCTCAAATTTCATTTTACTTTAATTGAATTGAGTTGGGTCTGAAGTAACATTTAACATTTTGGGCCCTCATAGTTCAGAATCAGATGAAACCTCGACTTTCCAGCCCCCCTGATAATCAATAATTCGGCCCCCTACCAAGAAATATGCTTGGCTTCACTTTTTCCGAAATACAATGAAGTTTTGAAAGTATGGACCGGATCAAGGATCCATTTCCATGACTGGATACGCCGTTGTCAAATCCAGAAGTTGTACACTGGAAACGCCATAGCAAGATGGTTTAAACTGACAGGAAGTTGTCATAATCAAGTTAGCATCGGCTTTACAAGAAGTTTTGGCCATATCTTATATTCAGAATGTTACCCCGAATCAGCTGAAGGTAAATCAGACTCACATATAAGACACTACATTTACCGTCTTTCAGACGATATAGAAACAACTTAATTTTTAATCAAATGTTTAAAGCATAACAAAAATAATGTGTATGATATGGATCGGTTACTGGCTCAATCAACATTGAAGAACAAGTAAAATTCTAGAACCCCTACAGAGAAAAATTGCCACAATAACTATACTATATCAAATACATTAAATCAACTCCATTTAATCAATGTTATACTTTTCAATTGGGCCCTATAATTAGACAATAACCGAAGAGGATTATACGTCAAATCAGCATGTAAAATAAGTTTTTCTCCTGTCCTCATAATCACTTCATACGTAGTTTGAAATATGTGGGCTAACCTGCATATGGTGACTGTCAATCTCCCCAAGGCCTTTATTTTTTTCAAGAGTTGCTCTTTTTCTCTTACGTCGCTCCTGTCAAATAAACCAAGAATATATTAAAGACTAAAATAACATGTTCCATTATGGAATTTCAATTCGCGTTTACTGCTGGAATAGCTCTTACACGATGAATCCTAAATTCTAACGCAGTCATATACTTCCTACATATAGGAATAGTATATTATGAATGTCTGCATAATCACTTTAGGACTAAATAAACGCGTGAAAATGTATACACTGAAGTTCTACAGAATCAATATATGACACGAAGCAATGTTGACAATATCAATAAATTGAAAAATTCATTTAACACCTTTGATTTGGATCCAGGATTATCATTTGTTTCTTCTTTACTACAGCCTTCTTCTTTACTACAGCCTGTGCCTTCATGTTGTACATCTTGTTTCCGTTTTAAAAACCAAGAATCCATGTGGAACTGATCGTGTACATCAAACAATGATCCATCTAAAACAAATGAAGAAAACTGCATGCTTTCTTTTTCATTGCTCTGCTCAGCCTCATGTTGTGAAGATATCTCATCGTGACTTTGCGTCGACCTGGATCCTTGTTTATGACTCGTGAGGTCCTTAATGTGCTTGTAACTATCGTCAACGAGCTTCTTGTGGTCCAGCAGCCAACCCGTTGACGTCTGACACACGATGGACATTATTACTGTGAAGATAATAAAATCTGTGATAGTTACAAATGTATTGTATCTAGCGATGCAGACAAAATGAGAACATTTGCCGATAATCAACCTAGTCGCCAAACTGTTAGCTCAAGAGAGACATATGTTAAAACAGTTTGAAAATAGAGGTATATCATATCAGAAATTATCAATCGTACATAAGCAATTACCACATGATGCATAGCAGTTTCTATATAATACTTGGTCTGATACCATAGCCCATTATAAATGCATCGTTCCCACCATACCGTCAGTCAATAGACACAAATGGTGTTGGAGGAAGGTTGCTGGTGATGAGAATCACCTGTCATTGGTTGGAACCATTTAGTTCACCGAGCGTAACCATAAAGAAAATAATGAACATAGGGAGACATTTTCAGTTCAGTATAAAACATTTATGTCTATAGATGCTCATGCAAATGAGTGATATAGGAATCCAAGACACAACGCTTCGTCGCTAGCACAATTGGGACACTACACTTCGTGATTTGGATGCTACGCTTCATTTTCACAAAATAGCACAGTGGTCGCCTTGTAAATTACACTTTGTTTTTTATGCCTTGTTTATGTCCTTGTGGCAATCAAACTGAAGTGTTAAAACCCAATCTAGGAACTACCACCTTGTTAGCTACAAGACATTTCTTATCTGGAGTTTCTACATTAATTCTGAAGATATAAGGGTATTACAACAAAGTGTAGTGTCTGTCCAGAAAACTGAAGCATGCTGACAATGAATCAGTGTTCTGATACTGGATGAAGTAGGTGGATCACACGTCAACGAACCTCACTCCTGATCCTTATATTTGCTTCAACATGGCGCATTTACACTGACTCGACAATATAGCGGGAAAGTTGACTAGGCCTTTAATCTGATAATTGTTACGAACTCCTGGATCAAATACTTGCCCCGACTCTGTTTAGGAAGGAGGGGAACATTTATGAATCTGGGAATTTGTAACAATTTTCAGATTGAGTGCCTGGTTTGTTTTCCATTTATTATACACCTATAAATATTTCAGATTAATAAGAAATCACCTGTAATCGCCAATCGAAGTACAATTTGAATACACAGAGCTGGGCCCTAATCATTTTATGGAATAGGGAACAGAGGTCAGTAAGTATAAGAAAAATGTGCATAGGTGCATAATAAAGTGTCATTCTCCGTCAAGAGTGGTCAATTCATGTAGCTTAATAAAGCAACAGTATGAACCACCCAGCCATATTTATTACCAGCTTATAAGCTCCATATTTAATTTTGAATTCTGAACTTTCCGGTGTGACGGGTAGATGGAACGGTGCACGTTATGCATATACACATAGTTTACTTTGCTCTCGTAAAATTGATTTGCCCTTGTTGGATTTGGTCTAGATCTAAAATACTTGTTACATGCAACTGGGATACTATGTTTGGTTCACGAGGCTTAGCTGTCCACGTCCTATCCCACCGCTGATGCGACCACGGATAGAGAGAAAAGGGTAGCGGAGCGCGGGAAGTTCCCGCGTCCGATCTGAATACCCGAGTTCGTCGATTTGATTGGTCCTGCAAGTCACGTGACCTGTAGGGGGCGTGTTTATGGAGTTGGAACTAGGTCGCGATCGGCTGTGCGTGTTGATGCGCGGTATGTTCGTTATGGGGTGCTGTGTGTGTTGGTTTTTACACACACAGTTCCCGTGAGGTTCATTTAGTGTGAACTCTCTGGCTGGGAAAACCGTGTTCCCTAGCCCCCAGGCTGTATATGACCGGGAGGATGCCCATCTTTTTATGTTGTAACCGTGTCAAGTTGGATAACTGCCAGCTTGGGTTTTTTTTTTCATTGGCGTTGTTTTGTGTCAATGTGGACTTGTGGTGTAGCGAGAGTTATTACTCTCCCATTCATCTCGTGGTTTCGACTGTTACTCAGTCTCATCAGGCATTTGTGCGGTAGGCGTTTTTCTGTGGTCTTTCTCCTCGGGGAGTGTGTTTTTCCCGGGGAGCGGATATGTCAGCCCTGCGATGTTTTTTTCGATTGGAAAAAAACTTTCTGTGTCATTCTCTCTATTCTGTGTAGTCATAGCCATCACTTCTCCTCCCCTGGTTGTTGACCATTTGTTTGTAATTTTCTCGTTCCATCGGAGTTTTTTTCTCTCGAAAAGAGCTCCATAGTTGGAAATTTTTTTTTCCAACTATGGAGCTCTTTTCGAGAGAAAAAAACTCCGATGGAACGAGAAAATTACAAACAAATGTGCAACTGGGATACTAGTTTGGTTTTTTTCCTGCTTTTATTTATCCTGGATTGTTAAATTGTTAGGCTTTGGTTACATAAAGAAGCACATGATGAAGTGACGACGCTTGCTCCACATTCTGTTGCTAATGTTATTGTACTAATGGACCATCATTGATTGACCATGTTAGAAAACTCTTGAAGTCTTATGTCTTTCACTTAGCCTTCCAATGTCATATAGCAGGTATAAATATTCAATCAGTAGCTATTTAATTTATGTAACTAGCCCCAAGATATATCAAAAGGTGCCGATAATACAAGCTAGATGCCGATAGGAATGCAGGCTTATACCACACTAGAATGCAGTGTATCTCCCATTCCCATATGGTACAGTCAAAATAAGGTTTGACCAGCCACAAAAAGCAATAGATTTGATTCCAGTGGCATTCACCTCAGAATACCTTACATTTTACCAGAATGAAAATCGAAATTAATCCAAGTGGTGGGAGTAAGTCAAATTAGTATAAATCTAATATGGCCACCCCAAATATATGAAATTCCATAAGTCTGTTTTGAATTGAGGTAGAAACATGATTTAAAATGCTAAATATATGTTTTCTGAGGTGAGGAATCCATCAAATCACAAGTAAAATCATAGCTTTTGAGTAAATTAGAGTAAATGAATTACTCTAATATGGATGAATCATAAACATTTTTTATCATAGTGGCCTTACAAAAAAATTATAGAGATTCATAGCTATATAATGGTAGGCAAAGACTTTCCAGCTGCAGGAACATTATATGAGAGGCTTAAACCACGTTTAAGAGTGTATATTCCTTGAGAACTCACAAGGTGGCAGCTCGATCACTCTCACCCAGCTGGATCGTTTCAGACTCTGGCCACCAGAGGACATTCCCTTCGTATACTTCCAACCTCATACATGTCGCCCATGTCCTCGTATTGATTTTTTTTTTTTACATTTATATTTACGTATTATTATGTTAAGTAATAAACTCAGGGGTTGGAATCCCGAGTTCCCCGCTTTCATCGCCACTTATCTGTTGATTATCATTGAATATGTAAGTGTCTTTCGGTTTTAGGAGTAAAATCTAAGATATAGGTGCAAATATGATAGAAAAGCACATCATACCTAGTCTATTTGTTTGTTGGTTTGTTTGAATTGATGTCCAGTCAACTATTAAAGGTTCTTACTAAGGTCCTTCTCAAAGTTCTTTTACACCAGAAAGGTGTTCATTGAACTATGTCATGAGTTCAGGTAGTAATCGCACCCCGATACATTCACTGAGATGAGAGTTCTTTTAGTTCCCACACCGCATAGGCATGGTATGAGAAAGATTTGCATTTGATATATTAGTAAATCCACCACTGCTGGAGGTGAAGGAGAAGAGTGGCTGTAGTGGGATTCAAACCCCAAAAGTCCTACAACATTGGGATTACAAGTCCTGTGCCTTAACCACTGAGCTAACTTCCCATCCCCTCACCATACCTTATAGGTATAATGAATTCAGAAGCAGGTTTGGAGACTATTTAAATTCATTTTGGCAAGCTGTTGTGTAGATTGGCCACCACCTCTGTCTACACTGTGTTCCAACTAAGAGGTTGGTAACGTTAAACCCTGTTCGTGTCCACGGATTCTCACTCTAAGACCAAGTAGCTTTCTTTATTTTTGGATTTTAGAGCTAAGATCCTCATTATGAAATATTCATAGCTGACAAAATTGATAATAAAGTCTACCTTTATGTTTATTTGATTAAAAATACACACAAAGAGAAATATAAACATGGAAAAATGGTTTCAAGAGTGAGAATTGAATACATTCTCCAATCATAGGTCCAGGTCGCATTAAGGATCTGCTGGGAGAGTAAGAGATACATACAGGTGGTGGATCAAGGCGGTTGGACCACAGAGTAAAAATAGATACATAGTAAAAATAGATACACAGAGTAAAAATAGATACCAACCCCTAACTCCCAACCGAAAAATAACTAAAGTGAAGTTCCTTTACCCACTGCCATGGCATGAGATACCCGCTACCACGCCATGTCAAGGCCCCTGTCAATTTAACGTGACCAGAGCTAACGTAGTGTAGCTCGGGTGGCCAGTGTAGCTGTTGTGCCCATATGTTGCAGTGCCCAGATGGCATCGCATAGTTCTAGTCTTCATCAATAGGTGGTGGCACCTCTGCTTCTGTGAATTATTGTCACTACAGGTATTGCCGTTCAGCGCCGCCGTCGTTATGCGGCCGCTCGGACAAACGAAGCGAGTCTGGCAGTATTCATATAGAAAACACACAGAAATCACACCTAAAGTGTGAACTGTGGGTGTTATTGTAGGAGTGTTGTTTTTTGATAGATTAAATTGCTAGAACGAACTAGGGTATTGTATCAACAAGTCTAAGCGGTCTAAACTTTATAGTTGATATTTATCTTGGTTTAAACTAGGAAAAAGATAAGCCTATTCTAGCTTAGGCCTTCCAATGTATTACTGTGTACCCAGTTTCGGTGTTTCTGTGTTATCTAAGCTATATCTAAAGTATCATTGAGGTGATATACATGTATGATACATCGAATTGGAGCTGGAATACCATAGAATACAATGAAATCACTGTTATTTCTCTGCAAATGAAATACACGGGTATTATGAACGTATTACTCTCATATACTGAGTGATTCAATGCTGAAGAATACGTTGCCAGGGGCTTGTTTGGCTGCAGCCATTGGGTAACCAAGCAGATAAGGTGCGACACCGGACAGTGGAAAAAGGCCTATTGCTCTAATTAACTCCCAATCACAGCACAATGATATATAGGAGCTTTTTGTGTTTTCATCTCAGCTTAAATACCATATTCACTGCACTGCATAAACATTACTGTAATTCCCCTGATATAGATGTTAGCCTCTTTATTTCCCGAATCCTTGTGTTTTATGTTGTGTGTCCTACCTGTTCCTATTAATATGTTGATATCAGAATAGACCGTAGAAAACTAGAGCCAAATCAACTGCTGGCTTTCTATTATTCCCCTGGTTGGGACATCTATTGTATAATATATTTGGGGTGGCGATATTGGATTTATGTAGGGTATTCTGAGGTGAATGCCACTGGAATTGAATCTATTGCTTTTTGTGGCCGGTTAGGCCCTTTCTTTTTGCTTATTTTGACTGGATTAATATGATTGAGATTAATCATAAGATGGGAGAGGTGTGTGATTCCAGTGTGTGCCTATAGATAATACATATATAAACCAATTACTTTTCCCTTCAATTCACTACTTTTGTGATGGTGCTTTAGCCCTTTAAGGATGGGTACCTGCGGCCAAGCTACCCCCTTAAGGACGGGTGCTGGTGGCACATTATACCGCTAGGGGACGAGCACTTTGTTGTCAAAACCCATAATTTGAGTGTTTAATCATGTGATACGATATTTAATCTTAAATATTTCATTTTTTAATAGATATACTATTTGTGGTGTTAGACCGACATTCTGTGAAAATTTGATTAATATTGCTTCATTATTTCCTTGTCAAGATCATTGTATGCACCATTAGAATGTCTTTCTTTACTATATGAACTATGCATTATACATTAGAAGCTATTGCCGAAGAGAGAAACCCAATTTAATAAGTACTGCATAGTCACAATATGTCGATTCTTGTGAATACCATCATGCTATGTTACATTATTGTCCTTTTTGCAAGGAATAACGATTGTACAAATCGAATGCAATGAAGACTTTTTCAACAAAAAAGGAGTTAAGGCCACTAAAAAAAACCCAACTTGTTTCTGATCACCAAGCCATGAAAAATATGTTTTTTGTTTTTGATTTTGCTGGATCAGAGATGGCTTAATATCGACTTCAGATAAACTTACTTAGGTCATATCTTGCACTCTCACTATAAGTTCATAATGTAACGGAACACGCGGACGACCAGATATGAGTGCACAAGCGTTGACAACCTTTATTCAAGGTAAATGAGCTACAGCCAAGGCCGCTCGAAGCCTTTAATCCTTTGATGTGTATCGCTCAGAGTCTAGCAGAAGAAGATAGACTCTGAGATCCGACGAGACCGGCCCTCCCCCGCGGAGAGGCTCCCCCGCGGGGGAGCCCCCCCCCCCCCCCCTGCGGGGAGGCACCGATCCCGCCAGCATCCCCCGCGGGGGAGAGCTGACCCCACCTGCCCGCTACACTCTTCCCTCCTTAATTTCAGCCGTGGCTTCTATTACCAGCACACAGTGCCCCAGAGGGGGGCCAAGTTTACGAAGAGGGAATAAACACTGTTCTTGAATTACTGAAATCTCTTAAACAAGAAACGCTTTAACAGTTACTAAAAACTTTGACTGATTTTAATCTTCTTGGCACCGAACATAGTTGACGAACAAGGTTCTTCCCCACTGTCGACGAACAAGGCCACCTGTGACACACTGGTCCCGCACTCGGTGCTCGCCGGTCCCGTACCCGGTGCTTGCCGCTCTCCGCACCGGTGCTCGCCTTCTGCATGCAAGTGCCTGGCATGCCAGTGCCCTGCGCGCTGTGCTACTGTGCCCTGCGCTCCTGTGCTCTGCACTCCTGTGCCCTGCACACCTGTGATCTGCACTCCCTGTGCCCTGCGCTCCTGTTCTCTGCACTCCTGTGTCCTGCACACCTGTGCTCTGCACTCCCTGCGCCCTGCACTCCCTGTGCCCTGCACTCTATGTGACTGCACTCCCTGTGCCCTGCACCTGCACCCTGCACTCCCTGCGCCCTGGACTCCTATGCCCTGCACTCCCATGCCCTGTGCTCCAGTGTCCTGCACCACTGGGGAGCCGTCCTCACCCCAATCTTCTGGGGGCTCTTCTTCACCCCAATCTTCCGGGGGCTTGTCCCCACCCCGATCTCCTGGGGGCTCGTCCCCACCCCGCTCTTCCGGGGTCTCGTCCTCACCCTGATCTCCCGGGGGCTTGTCTTCACCCTGACCTGCCAGGGGCTCATCCTCACCCCGACCTGCTGGGGGCCCGTCCACACCCTGACCTGCCAGGGGCTCGTCCTCGCCCCAATATCCCGGGGGCTCATCCCCACCCCAATCTCCCGGGGGCTTGTCCTCACCCCAATATCCTGGGGGCTCGTCTTCCACCTTCTAGGGGAGGAGGCGACATACTTTCTGGGGGAGGTTGCACTTTCCCCGCATTTCCGGGGGAGACCGCGCTCCCGGAGGAGACAGCCCCAGACTGGCCCAGTGCCTAGTCCAGACTCAGAGCCCTGGACTGGCCCAATGCCTAGTCCAGACTCAGAGCCCCAGTTTGTTTGTTTGTTTGTTTGTTTTAGTAGTTTAATGTCCAATTTGTTCAATTAGACTTACTTTGGGTTTGATCGTATCTATGAGATGAATGTAGATAGAAATCCCACCCCTACACATTTACCGAGGTGAGAGTTCTTTTACTTCCCACTCCACATAGACATGGTATGAGAAGGATTGGCCTTTGATATAGCAGTAAATCTACCACTGCTGGGGGTGAAGGAGAAAAGTGGCTGAAGTGGGACCCGAATTAACAAAGTCCCGTGCTCTTTACCACTGAGCTAACTCCCCACCCACCTTGGTCGCTTTAGTTATGCTTGCGTGCAAGCATATCCAGTCTGCACCACGAGGAGGCGAGGCGACCAAGAGGGTGAACAGATTGGTAATTTCTGTCCACCCCAGCAGACCTCAGAGCCCCAGACTCCTGTGCCCTGCCAACAGACACTCGTCCTCACCCCTATCTCCCGGGGGCTCATCCTCACCCCGATCTCCCGGGGGCTCGTCCTCACCCCGATCTGCCCAGGGCTCTTCCTCACCCTGATCTTCTGGGCGCTCGTCCCCACCCCGATCTGCCGGGGGCTCGTCCTCACCCCGATCTTCTGGGGGCTCGTCTTCCACCTTCTGGGGGAGGAGGCAACGTACTTTCCGGGGGAGGCCGCATTCCCGGGAGTTGCACCTTCCCCCTGTGTAGAGCCGTCTCCACCGAAATCCGCCGCCCCGGCGGAGAGCACTCCCGATTGGCCGCACTCGCCGCGGGGGTTGCCGTCCCCCCCCCCCCCCCCGCGGGGTTGCCATCCCCCCCCCCCCGCGGGGGTTGCCGTCCCCCCCCCCCCCGCGGGGGTTGCCGTCCCCCCCCCCCCCCCGCGGGGGTTGCCGTCCCCCCGCGGGGATAGCAGTTAAGTCTGCCGCGACGGCACCCGAATGCGAACTATGATTTCTCAATGACCTCTGGCGTCCTCTCGTCTTACTTGACTAATCTGCAGACACGATCTCTCTCAGGAATCGCTGACATGTTTCCTGCCTACTGCATGGTAAACTGCCTACTGCCCCTCGCCGTTTTGCTTCCTGCTTGTTTCCTGCACTGTATCATGTCTGTCCGCGACCGTAAAATCAGGGAATAAATCCCACCGCTGCCACCAATGTAACGGAACACGCGGACGACCAGATATGAGTGCACAAGCGTTGACAACCTTAAGGTAAATGAGCTACAGCCAAGGCCGCTCGAAGCCTTTAATCCTTTGCTGTGTATCGCTCAGAGTCTAGCAGAAGAAGCCCTGTAAAGGCAGACGTGCCTTGTTTATATAGTGGACGGGTGACGTCAGCCCTTGAGGGATCTCGCCCCCCGGGAGATCCGACGAGACCGGCCCTCCCCCGCGGGGGAGGCCCCCCCCCCCCCCCCTGCAGGGAGGCACCGATCCCGCCAGCATCCCCCGCGGGGGAGAGCTGACCCCACCTGCCCGCTACACTAATATCTCACTCATTTTACTGTATGCAATTGTCTCTGTATTAGATGTTTATTATAACCCTGTGTAAGCGGCCACCCCATGAAAGTGGACATTCCTTGTTAATGGTCAGTTATTTCGGTACAAAAAGCCATTTAACCCAGCGTAAGTGGTCAATTCAGAGGGATGCCTTATCAAATATGCCTGGGTGGTTTGGGGACAACACTCCAGATTATCTCCAGTTTATCGTGTGCTTTGCCTGGTGTCTAATTTTCTAGATATTTTATATATTTTTGAGAAATGATGCCTCAAGGCATCATTCACCTTGGGTCAGATGATGCCTCAAGGCATCATTCGCCCTGGGCTGGTTGATGCTTTAACTTTAAGGCATCATTCGCCCTTAAATGGTTAAGGGTGTGTTCCACTGGCTAGGATGGATTTTGAGTCTGCCAGGCATCTGCCAAACTTGCATTTGGTGTACAAATCATCACCGCCGCGGCGCAAAATGGGCTGGCGACAACCATGGCTTGGTGGAACAGCCGCTTAAGGGTGCCACCAGCAGGTAGCACTAACAGGCAAAAACAAGATAATCAGTTTTTTGCAGGATTGGGCTATATTACAGTATCTGGTGGATTTTGGCCACACTAATGCGATAGCGGAGTTCCCTGTTCATCTGATAGGTGGCAAAACCGCTGTATGTTCATCGCTCGCCGGGGCCAGCCAGCCACAGCGCATGCAAGCGGTCCTCCATACACTACACTGCTCAGAACCCAGTTATGACAGTAGTCTATAACATAGTAAGTTATTTCTTTTTTAAACTAAAACGATAGAAAATAATATGTATAAACTGTCTAATCTTCCCACGAGACAGAATTGGTTTGTATATCACATATATTTGGATTTTGTGCATTAATAGCCATTATCCATACTTCTGCATCACGCTAGTCAGACGTAGTTCGACTCTGTTCCCGTCTGTGGTGAGTGATAGCGGACAAACAGCGTTGTACTACGTATACATGTAACTACATTACGCCAGTTGTGGGGTTGTCACTGGGCGATAATGTATGACACACGTCTCGTTTGCGTTTATAGCATCAGGCAGTAGCTTCTCTGTGGCGTGACCGTTGCAGTGGTACCTAGAAAAAAGAGAAAAATAAATATTTAACCCATTATTAGCACCTAAATTAAGTAAATGAATAGCTTACGTGGTTGATGTAATGCAAAAGTGAGGCGCGAAACACAAGAACATTGCTGGTTCTCACGTTGTTTTTGTTTCACTCGGGAATCAGCGAAGTCTATAGTCAAACGCCATGTGATTTGTCTATTCCTGTCAATAGGCAGCCAATGACATTTCTGCTTTCATTTTCCGTCGGTCCCATAACAAGCGGTAAACATGAATGGTGCCAAAATATTGTTTCGTGAAATTTTGCAAGGAAATCACAGGTAGATATACAAGATACAATTATCTTTTGGCATCATAGCTTGATTATTTATTCAGACAACCATGTCAATTCTTAGTTCGTATTGTGTCCGGCCTATTTTCGCTTAGAATTAACGCAAACGCTTCTGTGCTATGAACTGTGGGGCTGTGTGTGTGATGCCACTGATGGTTGAGAAACTTGAGTGATGTTTTGTTGACCCACGGCCACGCCAGGTTCAGGACCTATCAACACAGTAGCCAGTATACCCGGCCCTAGTCAGACGAGGCCGACCCTATACTCTAGTATTAAGCCTGTATTCCACCAACAAGACAAAAACGTTGGACAGCGCCCGTATGGCGGTTGCTGGTAGATCTGTTCTATTTGAATCATCTGTCGGGTTGGTGGAAGCACACACCAGACGTTTCAGCAGGCGTCTGCTCTCCCGCCAGACGTTCCAGCAGTTGAAATTGACGTCTGTTGGAGGATATTGGGGTTGTTGGGACGTCGCCTCACAGTTGCTGAGCGTCTGGCAGCAGGGCAATTTGAAATGTACTTCCACCAACCAGATTTTTTCAGGCGATATCCCAGCCGATACTCCAACAACTCTCCTAGAGACGCAATTTGCTCATCTGGCGAAAAACTGATTGATTAGGTTTTTATCGGCTGGAATTGGGCAACTGGCCGATGCATTTGAAGAGGTATGACACCCGCCTGCGGGCTCTGCCGGGAGTTGCGGCGAGGGAACGCCGCCAACACAGTGTGAGCGATACCGGCGATACCTGAAGCCGCTAACAGACATATAAAATTCCGACACTTTCGATATTTTCAGCAGAATTCTAGCACCATAGCGTGCCATACACATTCATAACATCAATCTTTATCTTTATTTACCTTCATTGTTCGATTTAACTTGGAATTCCGCGGTTATTTGACTAGCTATTCGTCGAGTCAACCTGGAAGTAGGTGGCGCTGTGAACCCCCTTCGCGGCCATCTTGGCAAGGCGCCTACGCAGTGTTAAGTCTATGGCGAATTCAAACGTTCATTTCTAATAGTTATTAATATATGTGGATGTATTCGGTAACTCTGAGGCCTTTCCCTCGACAAAACCATTGCACCCTCGCAGTTTCAAATCAAATGATCGAGTGATAGCCTCAGTTTAGACCTTATACTCGATGTCAACAAATCGTCGAAACAACCGATTTACTTCGAGTTGGCACTTTCAAATCATGTCAGGATATTGTATTTAATCCTATTTCAATGATTACATGTGCAGATTGCACATACACATGTCGGAAACAATATATTTTCACCATTTTACACTCTGACAGCGCTTTGTATTCACCAGCAAGATGGCGGAAATCTCCGTTGTTAGGGGAATTCGGAGGGGATTTCAAACCGGAAGTTGCCAGATGACTCGGAGAATCGACGCTCCCGTACATCTCCTGAAACGGCGATACACTGCTCCACTCAATACGCGGCTTTAGCGGGTTCGGAGCGTCGTAGTGTATCGCCGCTCACCGCGCCGCCTATCGGAGAACTCAATTACTATGTGAAATGCGCCCAACGTCCACCAGTCGGTGCCACGGCAGGGGCGTCGGCTAGGATCTGCTGGAACTTTGAACCCACCAGACGGCCGTATGGCGACCACATGAGCGTCTGTTGGGGGTATGGTGGAGCCGTGACGCATTTTGAGGCCATTTTTTCCAGATGTTTCAACCGACGTCGGCTGAAAGGTCCGATGGAACGTCTGTTGACGTTGAAAAAGCGGTTGTTTGGTGGAATACAGGCTTTCAAGGCTGTATTCCACCAACCAGACGAAAACGTTGTACAAAGCCCGTACAAGGGTTGCTGGAAAATCTAATGAAATTAGGTTTTCGTCTGGTTGGTGGAGCAGGTCGGCTCTCGCCCGATGGTCATCTGCCAGACATCTGCTCTCGGTTGCTGGGTTAGGTGAGTGTCTGTTTAGTGTCTGTTGGGGGTGTCTGGCGCATCGCACGAGCATCGCCCGAGGGTTGCTGGGACCTGGGCAAGGGCGTCTGTTGAAATGATAAAAAATGTGCTTCCACCCACCAGAATTTACAGGCTATGTCCCAGCCGATCCTCCAATAACCCTCCACAAGATGGAATTTGCCCATCTGGCAAAAAACTGATTGATTAGGTTTTTATCGGCTGGAATTGCGCATCTGGCCGATGCATTTAAAGAGTACGACACCCGCCCGCAAACTCTGCCGGGAGTTGCAGCGAGGGATTGCCGCCAACATAGCGCCAGCGATACCCGAAGATGCGAGCGGACACTTTCGCTATTTTCGGCAGAATTCTAGCACCATAGTGTGCCATACACATTCATAACATCAATCTTTATCTTTATTTACCTTCATTGTTCAATTTAACATGGAATTCCGCGGTTATTTGACGTTCTCTGACCGTTCCCGTACAAAATCCAACATAGCGGCACACTGCTCCGCTCGATACGCGGCTTTCGCGGGTTTGGAGTATCGTAGTGTATCACTGCACGCCGCGCCGCCTATCGGGGAACTTGATTACTACGTAAAAACCTGAGTAACGTCCACCAGTCGGTGCCACGGCTGGGGCGTCGGCTAGGATCTGCTGGAACTTCAAACCCACAAGACGCTCGTATTGCGACCACATGAGCGTCTGTTGGGGGTTTCGGTGGAGCAGCGACGCATTTTGAAGCAATTTTGCCAGACGTTTCAGCCGACGTCGGCTGAAAGGTCGGCTGGAACGTCTGTTGAAGTTGAAAAAGCGGTTGCTTGGTGGAATACAGCCTTCAGATACTTATGAATAAGACATTTTCATATAGATCTAGATGGAAAGGTCTGACTAGTTAGCTTTTAGACAAGTAAACCAGCGTATATAGAAAATAAGTCCAATTATGATCTTTTTCACATATTCTCCTAGGGGAATACAGATGTTTGTATTCTCCTTGTATAGAGACAACAAGACTTTTTATTAGCAGGTGGACGGTTGGTCTTTAGGTTATGGCTATAGCCTACTGTAGTACACATGCTTGTAAAGTCATTAGATGACCTGACCATATTTTTGCTTTTTATAGCTCACTAAGTACAGATAGGAATATGATTATTATGCCTCACAGTTTTAAAAATTTAGTATATTGGAATGGATTTGAATATGATATGCCTCATTTGAAAGAGAATAAAAAACAGTAGGTGCTAGGAAGTGGAATTTTCTAAGTAGATTCTATATTTACAGAGATATTCAAGTATTTGTTGAAAGTGGGGGGGATTTTCAGTGAAATGGGCATGCTCAAACAGATGTTTAATCAATATTGATTTACATTCAGCATTAGTGTAACATTTACCATCTCCATAAGTGGCACTGACAGTTGCTTACACACTAGGAAGTGTCATTATTTAGGTAAAATACATATTTGATGTGCTATTCATGTATTTCTTCTAAATCTAAATGTGAGGGGGGGAGGCAGCAGGTGTATGAGTGGATGGTTTATTCGGGATATTTACACACAAATAGAAGTCAAAATGGTTCATAACTTTGTTGTAGGAATCAGTCAAGACCCAGTCAAATGATATTGGTTTGTAAAATTATTTGTAATATCATTTACCACCAGATATTGGCTTGACCTACTTTATTGGTTTATATAGAAACAAAGGTTTGTTGATATAGGGGAGCGTTTTTTCCTCCACCTCAAGGAAACATAACCTATAAATCTCTCATCGGGTACCGGAAACACTTGAGTGTTGCCGAGGTAAAATAGTAGAATTTTGGGAGACTTACCTGGTAAGTTGAAGTAAAATTGAGATTTTACCGAGGACAACACGCAGTGTTGTAGGGGACAGATGCCCTACCCACACCACCCTAGGAAAGAAAAGATTTTAAGATGATGTGTTGATCAATGTTGTATATTATGATCGGTGTGTGTGGGGATAATGAGTATGAGTTAGTTTCCTTGATCTGTTTTTATAAATTCTGCTGTCACGTGATACTTTCCCGCCTTGTCCCCCACATGGCTAGGGAGCATGCAGGCAGGTCTGTGTGCACTCATCCATGAAGCTATCACCCTGAAGCAAAACAATTTATATATAGGTATGGCATCAGTGAATGCCAATTCAATCCCCTACAATCTGAAAACGTTTCCTATATACTCAGAGAATTGGCGATTGCCAAACGAAATTGCCCTCAGGTAGCTATTAATATGTGTGCATTGAGCCATGACCTGCTGAGTTCACAGAAGAGTAGGGCTTAAAATATCCAATCAATGCAGGCCCTTCCCTATCCCTCCCTCCCTCCCTCCCTCCCTCCCTCCCTCCCTCCCTCCCTCCCTCCCTCCCTCCCTCCCTCCCTCCCTCCCTCCCTCCCTCCCTCCCTCCCTCCCTCCCCTCCCCTCCCCTCCCCTCCCCTCCCCTCCCCTCCCCTCCCCTCCCCTCCCCTCCCCTCCCCTCCCCTCCCCTCCCCTCCCCTCCCCTCCCCTCCCCTCCCCTCCCCTCCCCTCCCCTCCCCTCCCCTCCCCTCCCTCCTGGCCTGGGGGCTTCCTTGTTATCATACTAATTAATTACTGGTAGATCTTTGAACCTTATTGAGCTTTAAATGCTTCCACCTGCTAATTTGGTCATTAAAGGCCAATATTTCTATTTTCTAAATGCACTTTTAGCTCTTGTTCAACCACAATTTCGTATGAGATGATAAAAGTCGATATCCTATAAACATTTATCCAGTTATTTCTACGCCATTACTGGCCAATGCCAAATCACTTTATAACTGTCTATTTTGAGGTACGATTGGAGCTTCCCTCCTTCTCAAGTCCAGCCACATTAAACTGCACACTACCATACTCAGGGCAACAGCTCTTTATAACCACTTGGTTTTACACTGTACAATTGTTTACCCCTCAATGTAGATGAGTTTTTTGTTTTTGTTTTTTTCTGGGTGAAACCTTGATCACCCACCCCACACTGTCAAATTACGCCAGTTCCCCTAACCCTAAACCATTTGGGTTAGCATTTAACATTATTTTTACCATCAGAGGACGCCCACAATAGTGTGACATCATTGTTGTGAAGGGTAATTGTTATGCGGCGGTGTTCTTTATGACACCGTTTACCTGGAGATAGCATATCAACGGTTTGGATTTGATGAGTTTTTGTCATTTTCAAGGTAGCATCGGTTGACCTCAGAAGTGTTTTCGCCTCGTTTCTTAAATCTCAATGTAGATGAACAGTGAATACTTTACCTAGATGCATATCCAAATATGTCATGCACCAGTGAGTCGGCGAGGTAGTTCAGTCTGTAGTGGTTGGTCAAGGTCAGCCGGGCACTCCTCCCAGACACAAAGACACCGGGTCTCTTGACCCTGCCAATGTCACAGAATTGGCATGCAGATAGTGGAGGGATAGCGTTAGCAGCACGCTGAAAGTCTCTATAACCTCTCCCAAAACTGTCAGTAGAGTATCTGAGCGTGTCCCACGTTCAATAATGGCATCAATAATCCATGAGTGGCGCGTCCTGTCTTTTGGGCAGAGCTGTCGCTCATGGATGTGAACGACTCTGTCTACCACGAATTTGGAACCACGATTATCATATCAAATCATTAAACTTTGATATAGCACTGCAGCAGGACTGGTAATTGGAGGAGCGGACCCGAACTTTCTGCTGCCAGAAGGGGCAGCACCTATACACCTGGCAGCCGGTCTAGAAACTGTCCCAGAGGATGTGATCATGTTGTTTCTACGTCATGGCGCCGATCCCAACCTTCGGTAAGTATCATAGGAAAATGAAATGTATTGACAAATTAAAAACTTAAATTAAATACATAGATTATAAGTTAGCTAATAAATGCATCAATTAGAAGATGTAGTTTTCATTATAAAGCATACAAATGCAACAGAAAATAAAGTTTGAGTAAACAGCATACTGTTAACCCTTTAAAGACGGGTGCCTTTGGCCAAGTTACCACCTGGAGGACGGGTGCTGGTGGCACTTTATACTGCTAGAGGACGGGCACACAGTCGTTAAAACCCATAATTCAATTTTGCAATCATATGATATAATATAAAATCATAAATAACTCATTTCTTTTGAATAAAAATACTAATAATGATATTATGTATACATTCTGTGAAAATTTCATCAATGTTCCTCCATTATTTTTTGTTAAAAACGATTTTGTAGATTTTTGATAAATGATGCCTCAAGGCATCAATCGCCCTGAGCTGGATGATGCCTCGAGGCATCATTCGCCTTTAAAGGGTTAATCAACCAAATGGGATGCTTGCTCAAAGGGAATACTTATACCGACACCTGGATTATATTAGAAATTTGTGTTTTGACTGCCCTGCATGGAAGAACAAATTTTTCCTGGTTAGGCCACTTAAAAAAACAAACTTGTTTCTCATCACCGCGCGCGTCAGCTTAAACGTTTTTTAGAAGATTTTTTTTTTTTTTTTTTTTTAATAGATAAGATGAAAATTTGATAGAAATCATGAAAAATATGAGTATTTGGTATCAAATTAAAGCTCCTGATGTAAGGAATGCATTTAATGTGGTTATATGGTTGGCAAAAGTGATGCATAAAGTGGTGTCATGTAACCAATTAAGGGGGGCATCCACCAACCATGACAAGACTACGACAATGGCTTTCCGACAAGGTCCACGACAGCTCTACGATTGGAAGCCTTGTCATAGCCTTGTCGTGGTTGGTGGACCCCAGTTCCCGACAAGAGGCTACAACAAGGCCATGACAGGCTGCGACATGAAGCTTGTCGGGGGCCTTCCGACAAGGCTACGACAATATTGAACATGTTCGATTTTTGCTACGACTAGACCTTTGTCGTGGAGTGTTGTGGATTCCTCGATATCACTGTTGTAGTGTGTCGGGCGCCTTTTTTATGGCAACCAGCAACGTCTACGACATGCCACGACACCGCTGTCCCTACCCTGCTCTTCTCACGACAAGCTGCGACAAGGCTGCGATTGGAACTTTCATGTTGGCACTTGTCGTAGCCTTGTCGGGGTTGGTGGACGCCCCCCTTTAGAGTAAAACCCCGCTCCTGGGACACCCCACACGCTCCCGACACGCCAGGACACTGCTGTGTTGGTGGACCCCAGTTCCCGACAAGAGGCTACAACAAGGCCATGACAGGCAGCGACATGAAGCTTGTCGGGGGCCTTCCGACAAGGCTACGACAATATCGAACATGTTCGATTTTTGCTATGACTAGACCTTTGTCGTGGAGTGTTGTGGATTCCTCGATATCACTGTCGTAGTGTGTCGGAACCATGGGCGACTTTTTAATAGCAACGTCTACAACACCCCAGGACACCGCTGTCCCGACCCTGCTCTTCTCACGACAAGGCTGCGACAAGGCTGCGATTGGAACTTTCATGTTGGCACTTGTTGTAGCCTTGTCGTGGTTGGTGGACCCCCCCTTTAGAGTAATACCCCGCTCCTGGGACACCCCACATGCTCCTGACATGCCATGACACTCCACGACAAAGGTCCAGTTGATGGAAAAATCGAACATGTTCGATTTTGTCGTAGCCTTGTCGGAAGGCCCACGACCCAGCAAAAAAAAAAAAAAAAAAAAAAAAAAAAAAGCGCCCTCGTCATATTTTTCATGGCTTGGTGATGAGAAACAATTTTTTTTTTTTGAGTGGCCTTATAGTTATATGCCTGTTAATATATTCTAAGGTATATTATAGTAAAATAGATAAGTCCAAGAATTGTTCAAATTGGTATGAAAGCATAAACTTTGGGTGCTGATCAATTTTAGAAGTAGAGTTAATTATTGTTGGTTTGCGTGTGGGTGTCCGTGGGTGTATTTGCGGGTGTGTGTGTGTGTGTGTGTGTATGGGGATTGGTGAATGTAAGGGCAGGGGTGGTTGATATATATTCACTTATGAAGTACAACTTAGGCCTTGCAACAAGTATACATACTGCAAATTAGCACTAGCCCCTTGTAGGGCTACACATGATATGTGTTATAAATAAACAGTAATAGATGTGATTGAAATTCACATAGTTATGCTGCTCTTAGGAAGACCTTCCTGCCTTAAAGCATGAATCAATCCTAATTTATACCATGTATTCTGAAGTCTAATATAAGCGGGCCATTTTGCTGTAGGAGCAGTGAGGGTGAGACGCCACTGCATGTCAGCGCCGCCTATGGGAGGTGTGAGGTATTACGACTGTTATTACTGAATGGAGCCGACCCCGATATTTGCAACCAGGTCTGTTTCTCATTTATCTCTTCTCTCAGTGTGAATGGAACTTGAAGTGATCGCTGGTAGAAGTATTTTTACTGACTAAAAAGAATTAATGATGGATAAGTAACCGCACTTTGATTTTCCATGTAACATCTATCTTAGATTTCCTTTTAATACAAGATATCGCGTCATTGATCAGGGGGGGGGGGGGGACAAATTTCTTAAGTCTTGGCGGGCTTCATCCACAATGACCTTTTTTACATTTGTCTGATTGATAACACTGCCGTGAAAGGTGCCACCTTTAGGAAAAGGGCTCACTATCTAGTAGCATTAGCTGTAATGTAATTAATGTAGGTAATGATATATTTAAGTGGTTGCATCTCCCAAAGTTTGAAATATTATTGTTCATATGCACTTGCTCTATTTCAACTTTCATATTGAGTAGAATAATAAACTTTTAGTGGCAATGTTTTAACATTAGAATTATTGGGCTGGCATCGGAATTTAAAATTGTCGGAAGTATTGGACTTGTTTTGATATTTACCGAATTCCATTCACCAGGAAAAAAACTCAAAATTGATACCTGATCACATTTGCTGAGTGATGATAAACAACCTATCCTAGGAAAATGCTTTATCTCGCCTATTCAAGTAGCAAGTAATTTGAAATAGACTAGGGGTGGATGGGGTTTGATTATTATAATAGCTACATAAGAGGGGACGCTTTCTGTTTCTGATACTGCCAGGATGGGCAGACAGCAGCGGACCTTGCGCGTCAGTCAGGCTGTGAAGTGTGTATGCTCACCCTGCAAGACTACCTAGAAGACGACTTCGACATGGAGGATGAGCACACTGCCTTCACCTTAGAGCCTTGTACGTATACATCTAAAATATATCGTGAATGGTACTACATTTCACCTCAGAGGTGAACACATGGTCTTAAATCCTAGACACATGTTTAGGCCACTCAAAAAAAAAAAATTGTTTCTCATCACCAAGCCATGAAAAATATGACGAGGGCGCTTTTTTTTTTTTTTTGCTGGGTCAGAGATGACTTTTGAAGTGTAACAATATGGACTTCAGACACTTATTTAGGTCATATCTTGCAGTCTCACTGTAAGTTCCTAATATCTCACTCATTTTACTGTGTGTAATGGGAGATTATGTCACAGATGTTAGCCCAATAGTCAATGTGACGGGTGAGATAAATTCCTACATTTTTTTTCCGCACATCTTTTCAATTATTTTGACAATATTTAGAAAGTCTATGAATTTTGTCGCATTCCTCCTCCCCTGCATGGGAGTGCCTTAAGGCATTCATCGTCCCTGCCTGGGAGTGTTGGAGTGTGTCGGAGCGTGTCAGGCTATCTTAGCATGCTGCACTAGTGGAGGCAGGCTTCCGACAAGGGCTAAAGGTGGGCATTCACCAACAACGACAAGGCTACGACAATGGCATTCCGACAAGGTCCACGACAGGCCTACGATTGGTGGACTTGGCGTAGCCTTGTTGTGGTTGGTGGACCCCAGTTCCTGACAAGAGTCTACGACAAGGCCATGACAGGCTGCGACTGGGAAGCTTGTCAGGGGCCTTCCGACAAGGCTATGACAAAATCAAACATGTTCGATTTTTCCTACAACTGGACCTTTGTCATGGCGTGTCAGGAGCGTGTGGGGTGTCCCAGGAGCGGGGTTTCACTCTAAAGGGGGGCGTCCACCAACCACGACAAGGCTACAACAAGTGCCGACATGAAAGTTCCAATCGCAACCTTGTTGTGAGAAGAGCAGTGTTGGGACAGCATGGCGGGCGTGTCATAGACGTTGCTGGTTGCCGTAAAAAAGGCGCCCATGGTTCCGACACACTACGACAGTGATATCGGGGAATCCACAACACTCCACAACAAGGTCCAGTCGTGGCATAAATTGAACATGCTGGCTATTGTCGTAGCCTTGTCGGAAGGCCACTGACAAGCTTCATGTCACAGCCTGTCATGGCCTTGTTGTAGCCTCTTGTTGGGAACTGGGTTCCACCAACACAGCAGTGTCATGGAGTGTCGGGAGCGTGTGGGGTGTCCCAGGAGCGGGGTTTTACTCTAAAGGGGGGCGTCCACCAACCACGACAAGGCTACGACAAGTGCTGACATGAAAGTTCCAATCGCAGCCTGGTCACAGCTTTGTCATGAGAAGAGCAGGGTCGGGACAGCGGTTTCCTGGCGTGTCGTAGACGTTGCTGGTTGCCATTAAAAAGGTGCCCATGGTTCTGACACACTACAACAGTGATATCGAGGAATGCAGAACACTTCACGAAAAAGGTCTAGTCGTAGCAAAAATCGAACATATTCGATATTGTCGTAGCCTTGTCGGAAGGCCACCGACAAGCTTCATGTCACAGCCTGTCGTGGCCTCGTTGTAGCCTCTTGTTGGGAACTGGGGTCCACCAACACAGCAGTGTCATGGCGTGTCGGGAGCGTGTGGGGTGTCCCAGGAGTGGGGTTTTACTCTAAAGGGGGGCGTCCACCAACCACGACAAGGCTACGACAAGTGCCGACATGAAAGTTCCAATCGTAGCCTTGTCGCAGCCTTGTCGTGAGAAGAGCAGGGTAGGTACAGCGGTGTCGTGGCGTGGCGTAGACGTTGCTGGTTGCCATAAAAAAGGCACCCGTGGTTCCGACACACTACGACAGTGATATCGAGGAATCCACAACACTCCACGACAAAGGTCTAGTCATAGTAAAAATCGAACATGTTCGATATTGTCGTAGCCTTGTCGGAAGGCCCCCAACAAGCTTCATGTCGCAGCCTGTAGTGGCCTTGTTGTAGCATCTTGTCGGGAACTGGGGTCCACCAACCACAACAAGGCTACGACAAGGCTTCCAATCGTAGAGCTGTCATGGACCTTGTCGGAAAGCCATTGTCGTAGCCTTGTCGTGGTTGGTGGATGCCCCCCTTAATTGGTTACATGACACCACTTGATGCATCACTTTTGCCAACCATATAACCACATTGAATGCATTCCTTACATCAGAAGCTTTAATTTGATTCCAAATACTCATACTTTTCATCATTTCTATCAAATTTTCATCTCATCTATGAAAAAAAAAAAAAAAAAAAAATCTTCTAAAAACGTTTTTGCTGACGCGCGCGGTGATGAGAAACAAGTTTTTTTTTAAGTGGCCTTATATTTCAGTTTTTAGCGGGTGGACAGTTGGTCTTAAAGGTTTTGGCTACAGCCTGCTGTAGTACACCTGCTTGTAGAGTCGCTAGGTGACTTAACCACCTTTTGCTTTTTATAGTTAATGAGTACAAATAAGAATATGATTTCAGTTTTGGACAGGTTTTATGGCAATACAATATCTTACAGTTATAGTATTTAGTATTTTGACAATTGGGGTGGGGGGTGGGGGGGGGGGGGGGGTGGCTTTTTAGTCACGGGCCTCTTCTTAAGAACTTGTTCATTGAAATATTGCTACCTCTAAACTGGTTCAATCATAATATAACGTGCCTCATTTGAAACAGAATGATGAATATTAGTTCCTAGGAAGTGGAATTTCCCAAGTAGATTCTATATTTCCTGAGATATTCATGTACTTGTTGAAAATGGCAGGGGGAGGGGATTTGGGCCGGTAAAGGCATGTTGAGACAGTGGTTCACAAAATATTGATATACAGCGACCATTGGTTTTACATTTACTATCTCCATAAGTAGCACTCACACTTGCTTACATCCTAGGAAGTGTTATCATGTAGGTGAATCATATTTGATGTGCTATTCTTGTATTTTTGCCAAATATTATCATGTGAAGGGGCGGAGGAAGCAGGTGTATGAGTGGATGGTTTATTCAGCATATTTACAGACAAAAAGGAGTCAGAATACTTCATAGTTATGTTATCAGTCAAGACCAAGTCATGTTGTATTTAGTTGGTAAAATTATCATTTTCGTTTTGACCTACTTTATTAGAATGCATAAAAAGAGAGTTTTGTCCACCATTTTGAACCACATGGCCTGGGAGCATGCAGACAAGGCTCAATAACTGTGTGCACTGATCCGTGAAGGTGCCACCATTAAGCAATCACAGACTTCCATATGTAGTTATGGCATTGTTGATTGCCAATTCGCTTACCCCATCCTCCTGCTGGCACAATGGCCAATTGTATGATGAACAGGGTCTGGTGGACAGGTGTTGGAGAGATGGAGGAAAGGGGTGGGAGTACACTGGCTACCAGGGTAAACCTTGCTGCACATTGAATAGCCTGGAAGCCTAGCCTATGTGCTCAATCACATATAAGGCTAGGTAACGCCCGCCATTTTCTGGTGCATTATGGGTAACGATAGCCATTTTTGCGCTGGTTTACCCGCTAGAGGGGGTGGCGAGATGTTATATTTTTTAAAGAAAAAATCTAAAAGGTATTCTTCTATCCTTAGAAACGTTGCCATTCCTATACCATATATGTCCATGCATTTCAAACGAGTGCAGATAAGTTATTTGAGACATCTCATGATGCAGAGAGGTCGTGCTGCCTCTCCTTGCCACTGCAAATCAGTGAGGAACCAGCAAAAGTTCAAGAATTATCACACATTGATATTGGCGGGCAATACCTGTCCCATATTTCATTGGGGCAGGGAACCGGTCTACACACTGAACCACTGAACCAAGCTCATATTCTTACTATCATAATTAGATCTCTGCTGGAGAGTGAATTCTATAGATCATTCTCTCAGCAGATATTATGTCATGCTGGGAGAGTGAATAGAGCTGTCAGTATGCAGTACTCCCCGGCTTTAAGTTACTTGTATTGAGTTTGAAATGCGTTCACCTGCTTAATTAGCCTTTAATGCCCAATAATTCTATTCAAAATGCACAATTAGCTAATGTTGAATGCAAAGACAACAAAGCCCTTGGTGCATCTTGTAACTGGTTCAAGATTTCCTATCACAGATTAGTGAGACGTGGCTATGACACCTCTTTAGCAAGCCGATGCTACCTTTATTAAAAAAAGATTTATTTTTATTTTTATTTTTTTTCGGTTGCCCATAGAAGTGCCATAGCCACGTTTCATGAATCTTTATTAAAAAAAGAAAAAAAAGATTTCCTATCACTGCAAGGCAATTCCTTTAAATTTCCACTGGTTGCTTAGATTAAATGAGAGAATGAGCATATAGTTACCTCAGACATAACATACACTTAAATTATTTCAAATCTGGCCATCTTATCCACAGCCCTGGTCTCTCGTATGTAGCAAATTTTACATGAAAAACATTTCCATCTTTTTCTAACCACGACTGTCATATACATGTACAATCTACAATCTTAAAGAATTTTAGAATTCAGCATTATTGATTTCAGATGAGCCTTATATATCCTCCACTCTTCCATCTCCACGACTGAATGAAAATTGTGAAGATAGAGATCTACATGGAACAATCAGCAATCAAACACTTGACATCAGCAGCCACAGCTGTGATTTGGTAAGAATGATATAAAGTATTGGTATATATTTCATATGTATCTATAATCCTGTTTAGTTCTACTTAGCCTCTGTTTAATTCTTGAATGATAAAATTGATTTCTTTGTGGTGATTTTTTAAAGACCAGTAACATGGCCTATTCTTGATTGACACATTACAGGAGGACGAGGATGAAACCTTTATCAATGGAGAAACAGTCATCAGTAGTTTGAACTCATCATCAAGTTTCCACACATGTCCCAGTGACAATGATGTCACTGTCAGAGACCATTATGCTACTAACGCCATGCGTAAACTAAATCCTGAAAATAATGGAAAAGAGCCTCCCAAAGAATGTGAAGGTTCCAGGAAATCAGCAATAGGTGTGCTTCATTCTTCAGAATGTGAATGGTCAAAGGATGGTAGAAAGACTGCTACCCAGTCAGAGAGGATAACTGAAGATGGTTGTAAGAGGAGCAGCCTAAACTCATCTCTCAGTAGCACGCAGGATCCACTGCACCAAGTTGGTCAGACATGTCCTGATTCAGTGGTAGCAGACTACAGTCCAGGAAAGTCGCTTTGCAAAGTTTCTAGTGGAAGAGATGTTTTAAATCATTCAGAAAGATTGCCCAAACCAGTTGATTTCAAATGTGAAAGAAAAAGTAAAGTTTGCAAAAAAGAGGATAATGTATTTATTGATGATAGTCTGAGTTCATGTGGATCAGCAGCGTTCATACCGACAGACTTTGACTCTGATGACCTTTCTCTCAACCTTGAACCTCAATATGTCTCTGAAGCTAATGGTGCACCGGCAGTACTTCCAGCTCATTTGAAATCTTCCTCTTTAATGAACTGTAAAAAAGGCACGCTTAAATCAATCACCAACAAGAGTAGAGGTAGGAATGCATATGAAAAATGTTTCCAGCAACCTCAAAGATATAATGATGCATTATCAACAATATCACTTGGAGAATTCGATGCTGACTCTCAGGATTTACCAAGAACGAGTTCAAGGATTGGTGCTACCGTATGTCAAGACTTATTAGACAACCTAAGTCTGTCTACTATCACTGGTAGTAGCATTAGTAGAAGTGAAAAGAACAGGATACCGGATATATCACAAAGAAAGACAATCTTTAACCATCAGGACAATCCTTATTTAGTTTCAGACCTTGTATCTTCTCCATGCAAAACACCTAGAGATCATTTTTACCAGAAATCCAATGGCACTCTCGGGGAAAATCATCGTAAGGAACAGATGACCCGACACTGCATCATTGCCCTTGACGGCAATGGTCAACAGTATGATCCTTTAACAAACCGAAGACGGAACTGTTCAAAAGGGAGACATTGGTCTCTTGAGAGCAACTCGAGTAGCAGAAACTCCTCCACCTCTTCAGTTGGCAGTATACAGTACCTATACACTGATGATGAAGATGGCTACTCTCTTGTAGAAACCTGGTATCCTATTCTTGATGAAAATATCAAAACGTCTGCCAGATCACCAACCGGAACAATGTCCCCGCTTGGAAAACCAAGTAAGGATACAAAAGAAATTAGCAAAGTTTGTGGACGTCAGGCTCGCGATCTTTCAGAGACAATTATCTATAACGTGGATGTTGTAGCTACAACAGCTCCCAGTAAGCAGCGAAAAGAAGATACGGGAAAAAACCCAGGTGATCCATTTCTACCTGACCCTGTACTTGGTGATGTAAAGAAACTTACTCATGCTGAACTTCGTGATGCATTGATCAGTGCTGGTATTACACCAGGACCCATCACTCGTGACACACGATCCTTGTATGAGCTGAAATTGACGAAGTTGTGGCAAAATCCATCTCATATTCTGTCGTCTCCAGCCATCGGTAAGTTATTGATATTATATTATGTTACCAAACACATACATAAAAGGAGATAATTGTTTACACATTTTAGATAAGTTCAGCTGGAAATCAGTGTATATATTAAAGTAGAGGTCAAAGTTTCCTATGTAATGTAGTTTCACTAAATTCTTTAAACCTTTAGCATCCAATACTAATTTGCATGATACGGTAACTATATAATTCTTGATAATGCTAACTGTTCTTATGAAGGTTACATACAGTTGACCTTCCAGAATTGGGGCGTCTACTGGGGGGTGATCTTGACACATCAGGTCTACAGACCCTGGAGGACGAGATGAGTAAGCCTTTTTCTGAACTTGACCCTTCGCGGAAATGGAGAGAAGGAACTCAGAAGTTTTCCTTCAACTATTTATTGTTAGATCCCAGAATTAGCGACAACCTCCCAGCAAGGATCAAGGTTATAGGTAAGGTTCCTCCAGTTACTATGACTGTATGAAGTCATACCAGACTCAAAATGAAATAAGTTATTTATAAAGATATAAAGCGATCATCGTCAGGAAATGTTGAATAAGAATTCTTTAGGTATTAGACATCATATTCAGTTATTTTGATTTAAGATAGTACATATTAATATCTTAATAGATATGGACGCATCAAGTGACCTTGAGTAAAATTTACATCACGCTTTTTCAGCTTGCGTGTGATGTCTTTGTCCTATAATTACAGGAGAGAAAGAAGCCTTTCGAAACTTCATAAAGGCAATTTTCTACATTGGAAAAGGTAAACGTGCTCGGCCATATGCTCACTTCAAAGAAGCCATTCAGTACAAGATCGGCTCGAAAAATAAGGTAGGCTCACTGCCATGCAACTTTTGTGTGATAGACCCGGTTTTTTACTTAGGGTATAGCTGAAAGGCCGAGAAGCGATAAAGACTTTTTTTTAGTTTTGAATGAAGGTTATTAATGAAGAATAGTCATCCATAGAGTATGTACGCAAAGTTTTTGAAAAAGTGTTCCCTTCCCCATCCTGTACGCTGCATATTAAAGAAGGGATGTATGCAAAGTGTCAAAAGCTCTGGGTCCTCACTCACTCTCAGTGTGAACACACTTCATGGGCCACTCCCGGTCAAAATGAGATGTAGACATGGTCCAACAGAAGGCTCGAGTCGTGATTACCTAACATAGGAGCTAGACTGAAAATGGTTATCAATTAGTCTTGACTTACTTGATACGTCTCGGCCTAAGGGGTGAAGAAATAAAACTTATGTTTTCTCCTACGATTTAATGTATTCAACTGACATTGATCGTTCTTTCAATTACCCAGATTTTATTGTAAGTAAGACAGAGAAAAAAATATTTCCACTAGCTCGGTGATAGGCTGGGGCCGTTCTTTCATAAATGATAAGTCAATAGTAATAAGGATTTGAATACCGACATGTTTCTGACAATTTCAGTCCTTCACCAGGGTGTGATTATTGTATTACAAGTTATAAGTACATCATTTTCAGAGCGATTTTTACGGTTATGGTAAGTTGATGGATAAGGTGTTTGCCATAGTGACTAATAGGTTGATCGATTCTTTACAAGATATATGTTAATAAAACGGCTTCTATAATGTCTGTGTTCATTAGATAATCAATGATGATATATATCTTTATGGTAAACAATGTGTACGTCTCTCTCTCTGATTTAAGTATCCCACATTGCTGGGTCTGGAACATATATCGTGTTCTACTATATTGTTAAAGTATCATTTCTACTCGGTTCATAGGGTCAATGTCCTCAGTCTCCTCATCAGAGGAGATCTCCAGCTCACGTATCGGTTCTTGTGTTAATTCATCTTTTAAGGTTATGTTCCAATCTTGTAGCTCTAATTGTCGAGGTTAGCATGTTTGGGGACGTTCATCTTGCGTATTGGCTGGTTTGTGTTACCTTTTCATAGAGATCCGATGTGTTTGGAAGTTCCTCAAGGAGAACCGGGGGGTTCTCTTCAAAAGGAGCTGGAATGGGTATCCAGTTTGTATAGTTATCCAGTTCTGTCCTGTTATTAGCAGGTGGACGGTTGGTCTTTAGGTTATGGCTATAGCCTACTGTAGTACACATGCTTGTAAAGTCATTAGGTGACCTGACCATATTTTTGCTTTTTATAGCTCACTAAGTACAGATAGGAATATGGTTTCTGTTTTGGACAGAAGGTTTTATAGCCATACAATATCTTACAGTTTTAGTATTTAGTATTTTGACATGGATTTTCAGAAAAAAGATATTTCAGTTGGGGGGGGGGGGGGGGACTTTATGAGTCACAGGTTCATTTTTAAGAACTCCTTTATGGACATATTTCTACCTGTAAAACTGGTTCAATCATGATATAATTTTTAAACATGTGTTAAGCTACTTGTAGTGAGTTTTAAATGCGTCCACCCGCATATTTGGTCTTTTAAAGGCCAATGATTCTATTTGAAAATGCACACTTAGCTCTTGTTTTGATTTTCAAAACCTATATTGAGGAAGTGGGGCACTGGGAGGCCTGATATCATTCTCTGGAGAAAATCTGCATCACTTTTCATCTATAACATAGCTAATTTTGCCCAACTAAAAATAGTCATATCTTTCAGTTGGCGGGGCCTAAGGTTCAGCGGATATTAGACATTTGGGATGAAGGTCAGGGAGTCATATCTCTCCATGTCTTCCAAAATGTGATCCCCGTAGAGGCATATACCCGGGAGGCCGCCATGATAGACGCCATTGGTGAGTGCTGAGATCTCTACAAAATTACCTGTTTCTCTCGTGCTTCTTTTCAAGTATACTGAATAGACAATAATCGATGGTTTTGTGGACAGGACGCCGTAACCCACGAGGGATTGACGCATAGTTATACATGAGCACTAACGAGTGTATTACGATGTCAACCTCGAGTGGTTTACAGAGCCGCCTGTAGACATAATCATCGTTTGTTGTATCTATTATGCATTCTCTCAAATAAATTAAACCAAGTAATTGCCATATCAAAGTGTCTGAAAATAAGGACTATTTGCCCTATAGCGCAAAAGGACTATTTTCCTGTATATCATGGTTTTGAAGGCTGTATACCATGGATTTGAATCCCTATACCATAGATATGGTATCTTACAGATTTTAAGGTCCCATGCATTTACTGTATCATAATAGTTATTGGAATTGTTATCCGGATATCAGTGCAGGTGTTATATGAGAGTCGTACACAGTATCATAGCCTTGCTTTTAAGCTGAATCTTCAGTTCCTCATAAATCAACGAAACACCACGTGGGATAATATGTGACCATTCACATTTCAAAACACTGAAACTTTTGAGTAGGCGCTCTTGAACTATTTGATTACAATCAAACAGTCATGAACCTTAGTAATATCAACAATTCTTTTCCTACAGACCGCAAGAATTTGACGAACATTAAAGGTGGCGAGTACTACGGAGCTGCCGCCACGTGGCCGGCGCGCCAACGACGTTCACTCGGATCGAGGCTCCTGCATAAGAGCTTCCGGATCTTCATGTCAGAAGGCGAACGTCACATCCGGCCAGCCGACATCCAAGGGTCATAGTGTATAGAAATAACAAAAAAAAACCCAACCCAAAACAAGTGCAATATTATTGCGTTTTGACTTAGATTCCATAACCATTTGATTTTAGTCAAGCTATTTATTAGGTTATGTGTTTTGTGTTAATGTGATATGTAGACAGGATTTGTTATTGATAGCTACAGCACTCATACTGTACACCTAGGGCTACACGAGTGTAGGTCCCTTCTGGTCACTGTTAATGCTAAAGTGTGAATGCTGAATTTTGTTGAAGTCGGCTGCGCTGTCATTAAAAACAAAATATTGTACACCAATGCATCATCCTCTTTGGTGCGAAATAAACCAGTCATCATCTAAGACTTAGTAGAAACCGAACGCGAGTTAGACTTGACAATGTTTATGCCACGATGGGCAGGTCGTGTATTACTACACGAGGCGTAGCCGAGTGTAGTGAAGGACAGACCTGACCAGAGTGGCATAGACACTGACAAGTCTAACTCGCGTTCGGTTTCGTATTTATCCTACCCCGTCTATGCTTTTGTATTACTAAAAGATAAATATTGAGTCAACGACCAACAGAACTTTTTTCATAGTAGCTGACATCCTGCTCTCGGTTGGTCAATATTGTTATTACTCTAGTGGCATAAAAAACACATTATGTCACGACCTGCCACATAAAATTTGCCTATACTAAGTCTGGCGGTTTTTTATTAGGGGTAGGATAAATCATATTTACACTAAGTCACTTAGCTGTAGAATAGCAAATCACATATTTTATATTGTGCCCAATGTACTCCCAAGCTCTATTTACATTTCATTCAGTCTGAACCTGAAGACGTGAATATGATTTTAGCCTGATAATGACAAACGCTAATCAACATTGTGATATCTAATTTGTGGTTAACATTGGTCAGGCGCAGTTCTAATAACTGCCATTCAATGTAGCATCGCTAAGGGAGATGGACGTTACCTGCTCTTGATTTCATTTTTTCGTGACAACTTATTTGATTACCTTTGATATGTAGAGCATTGTTATAATACATAACATAATCATACAGGTTGTATTATTTTCCTTCGATATACGATCACTCATTTGAGTTTCATGTATCTCAAACATTGTCCACATAGTTCGGTCTACGCAGTTTGTTTTCATCGTTTACATACTACTTTATCTTGCATATCATTTGTATGTCACTAATTTAAAAATGTCTGTAAGATAAAATCTTGAATGGAAATAAGTGTCTATAGAGGTACTGGATTCCTCGGAATTCATTTTTAGAATTTCAAATTATCAAGGTAATACTGTTTGCCATCGCGTTCTTCAAATGTACAGATACTTAAATAAGTAACCAAGAGCTAATAAAGAAATGAAGAAAAAAAGAATATTAGGGATCAAGTTCTTGTTTTGACCGTGTATATATAGCACCCTTTATATCAGTTAAACAGATTGTTCCGAGTTCAGGCTAGTTTGCATTTTGTTAAATATTTAAAAATTATTCTCACGTTATGTACACAACTTTCTCCTCTGATACCATAGGTATTTATATTATTTACTTTGCCAGTAAATAAACGAAAGATTCAGTAGTTCTTTATTACATACAATGGGCCGAGTCAGTTTAACTAAAGCCTTGCTATCAATACCGTAGAAAATAAAACTGGTAAAATCATAAACATACAAGGCACTTCGACGTATTTGTATAACAGGAAGTGAATATAATATATTAATAGAGGAATGAAGATAAATATAATAAAACACTGAATTGATTAATAAATTTTATTTTAAAGATCTAAATATAAAAGATTGCATAAAACAGCATTTTCATTATTGACAACATAAAGTACAATATTCGATGAGTCCGACCAATGACAAAACAAATACTAATGAGGAAATTCACAGCTGAGCCAATTGCATAGTAGTTGGATGCTAGAGCTCAGGTACCAAGATCTAACAGCTTGCCTGTGTAAATAATAATTCAGTCAGTACCTCTACCCGTGTACATGAGCAGTGAGATTCTTGCACATTAAAACTGAAGATTGAGATAGCTAAAATTCGATAACTTTCAGATCATTGGTCACAACAAACTGTGAAGACAGCTCACTTTCACCAGAGGCCCAATTTCCCTATCATAGTTTCAGTATAGCCTAAGTAAGTATGTAACAAATACAGGGAACCGTGTAGATATCAAATTGTGGTCATAATCTTTCATAGAAATACCAAATAATATGAAAAAGAATACCAGTCACCATTGACCAACAGCAGTTGATTTTTTTATCTCAAGAACATATATTTGTGAATTAGGAAAGTAATGGAAGCTGGTGGAATTAGTTCTCTAAACTATGGAATGATTCTTTAATACACAATACTTTCGATGCGTGGGAGAATTACTATCGTACCCTTTATAATCATAGAATACTTGTGAGAATTTTCAGTTTTGCAATTATCTTGCCACTGTCAGATGAGTATAGGCAACTTGTACAATTCACTTTGTCCATCCAATAGAGAAGACAAGTCATACTCGTACAGTAAAAGAAAAATTACACATATAAAGAAACACAAGGAAATACCTTCAGAAAGCTGATCAAGGGTAACAACTCGGGAAGCCTGAAAGTAATGTTGCCTGCTAGTCAGTTATGTCTGATGAGTAAATTAAAAAACTCAGGATATTTCACCAAGAAACCACTAACAGTATACACACACGCGAGATAGGAACCGGTTCCTCATATTAATATAATAAGAATCTCAAGTATACTAAGAGATACATTGCACTCTTTTAGATTTCTATAATGTGTAGCCAGAAATACTTCATAAAAACGATAAGAACAAATAGTCTATTGAAAACATGTCCAAAGTTTAATTTTGAAACGGTACTTGGCCTGCTATTAAGTAAATTATATGAATAAAATTCTAGTCTCAGACTAATGACTTTCTATTTCGCTTATGATAAAATACAGCTTACCAAGATATATACAATCATATTTTCTGAAAGTAAGGTTAGTGACTAAACCACAAGATAGTGTACACCAGTGCACGACATAAGAGGTCACTGATATCAGGGTATGATGGGTAAGCCATAAAATATCTTTCAGCTGACGTTGATGGATTTCCATTGCTATGAAATATTCCTATTAGGGATATGATAAATTCAAGATTCGACAAATCTAATGATTGTCCTATTATGTATTTCCATTAGGCTATACAAGACTCAATCATGTATCACCTGTTGATTAATTACATACATGTTAGACTTCTCCTGATAAAGTAAAATAGACGAAATATAACAATGCCTCCTATGCAACATATATGTAAGATTCACAATCTTGGACAATCGTCCTGTAATCTCATCAGAGGAGCAGAGTATATCAGTCTCTGGTTTTGGGAGATCCCTGATTCATAGGATACTTTCAATTCATAAAAGATATATATACCATTAAGTCCGCTTAAAATACGGCCGATATACACATTGGTTTCCTAGAATGAAACCTACTCTTGTAACAATTTCATTATGTATTGGATTGTAGCATTAAACCATTTACATAGGTATAACAAAACAAAGGAAAAGTTATAAATATACGCCGTTTACAACTGTACAAAAGAAACAGCAATACTTCACCATGTCCAATGTCAAGTGGAGGTTCAATATGTACATGCCAGGTGGCGAGACTCGGAACATTCTTTATGGATTTGAATAACGTATCGGGATGTCTTTGCTACCTTGTGTTTATCACAGTTTTCCAGCCTCATTAAAAGAGTTTACATGATGAGCATTCAGAGACGGATACGGAATGAGCTGGAAAGAAAGCAAAATACAAAAATAGAATGAACACACCGTGCATGTCTGTACTGGCTTTATTAGAATCGAGTAGGACAATACGCCAAACTATGATGCTTCCTTCTAATTCTACTTAAGAAGACCAGTCTAATTCGGTTTTCAGGGAATATCTAGTTGAGTTAAATTTATTAGAATATGAATATGTGTAACTGAATTTCATGGTGTCAACAATGGAAATAAGAAGCTTTATGTTTGAGAAAAGAAGGTCAGTCGAAACTCAAGACTGAAATACCAAATAATTCTTTTCACAGGTGCGAAGTTGTGAACAAAATAGATCATAAGTACTGACAATTCTTTGTAACTCAAGATTTATAAAGACATAATATAATCAAGTAGACACTTACTTAACGAAGTCAGGTGCCTTGGATATCACATGTTCAAATTCAGCAAAGGAGAGAGTGTCATCTTCATCGAGATCAGCTTCCAAAAATATCTGTTGATGAAATCAGTAATATAAAATAATTGGCTTGTAATAAATATCAAACCACTTTGTAATATGGCCGTAAGAGTATTCAGGTAATCAGAGTTAAAATATCTTTTATTGTAATTATTTGGGAGGCCCTTGCTTTCACATTGACCTTGCTGACTTTTCCTGCGAATTCACCATAAGATTAAATGTCAACACAGAACCAGGTGTTACCGGTATATAATGTTAATACCTGTAATGCTCGGCGTCAATTCTGCCTCTAATTTTACTGACTGAAGATAGAATGAGATTTACAAAGCTGTTCACTAATTGGGTTTCTGATGCAGTTTCCTGATTGCATGCCGTCATGTCCAAATACATGTAAATAACAAGGGCTAAGTTTTCATTTTAGAATAGCATTATTGGCTTCTATAAGCCGAACTAGCAGAGGGACGCAGGTCTAATCCAATGTACAAGTATGGTCATACTGGTAATTATTCTAAAAGAAATTCATACCGGTTAAAATGCACCCCCAAATAATTTTCTATTAGGGCCTGTAGAACTGTTTAAAATACAGCAAAACCAAGAGAGAAATTGAGGTGGTAGCAAAAGAATGGAATAAGAAATCCCTATTTTTGTTCAAATACAACATGCTCCTCCAGCCTAGCCACACCACGCCGGCTGTGTAAACAAACCCAGGTAGACTTTACACAAAGGCAGTCTACTGATCAGTCATCCATGACAAGAAGGTGGTGGAGAAGGGCCTGAATCGATTGAAAATTTGAATGGTGACCTTGAAGAGGCAGTTAATTAGGGACAGATCTATTTCCGTTCGGTTTTCTTTGAGATTTGGCTACTAACGTGTATTACAACTTTACTTTCTTCAGATGATTTCTTACTTAATCCTTTACAGTACAATATGGCAACCTTTCACTACAATCTGTATAGAAAGCAATCCTCATGATAAACCGTATGCAATACTTGCACTCACTGGAAATCAATTCTAGATTTTTAATAACTCCTCACCCCTACACCCTCCCCTTTCTAGAAAAAAAATGAATATCACAAAAATATACATACTACCTAATACATTCCCCTTCCTAGTACATGTATGTACTGTATTCACATAAGCCATACACAAAGTCTGGAATTGAAAAGCTAATCACCTCTATTTCAATAATATATGAATATCTCAGTAAATATAGATTTTACCAAAAAGATTCGACTTCCAAACACCTACTGCATTTTATTCCCTTTCAAATGAGACATATTGTGATAGCATTGAAACAGTTGTAGGGGTATAGATATGTCCACAAAGGATTTCTTGAAAATGAGCTTGTGACTGTAAAGACAGATCTTTGTCTAGATTCCATGTCAAAATGCGAAACATGGAAACGGTAGGATGGTACATTGGCATAAACCCTTCTGAGCAAAATAGAAATCATATTCTTATCTTTAATTAGATAGCCTCAAAAAGCAAAAATGTGGTCATAGGTTATAGTCACAGACACTTAGGCCAACAGTCCACCTGTTAATAATGTTTGGCAGATCTACAATAAGAATCCAGTAACTAGGTAATTTCATGGATTTTTTTTCCTCTAGAACCTTATCATAAGCCGAATCTTTCATAACACTTTAATCCTGTTATGGCATAATACAGTTCTGAACTCTATTGCACCACCAATACGTCAATATATTACGTAATACAATCTGGAACGGTCCAGACACAGTGATTAGAATTTTGATACCTGAAACAATCACTGTGCAACGCGTGATGTGTCATAGTGATATGTGTACCACGACACATGAACTTGTGTGGATTTCTATATATGACACCTTTGTGAAGGATCTTAGTCGGTGATGTAAGATGTTAAACTTAAGTCCTGTTCATTCTACGTTGGCTTAGAACAGAGGTGGTCAATGTTATTCCTTGTGTATTGGCAACCTGCTCCCGGGTAGCCGGTACAGGTTATACCCGAGCACACTTGTATTGTTGTGTTTGGTATGCCATTGGGTCAATGTGTATCAGCATAAATATTCACACGAGTGTAATTCTCAATTCCATGACAGGCTGTGACAGGAATAGCAACACGGTAGAGACGGTGTTTACCTCGCTTAGCAGCAAGGACACCTGCATACTGATGAGTGGTGAGGTTCTGATGATTGGTTATTCTCTGATATTCCGATTACTGATAAAGTCCTAATGACATGAAAGTACTGTGCATAAATATTAATCCATGTGGAATCCAGTAACATGGAATGTGTCAATAGAGCTTCTATGGTGGTACATTCCTATAGGTATAGCCATCGATTTGCCTGTATTTGATTACCTATTAGGTTTAATCAATGCAATACATGTAACAAAGATGCCTTTTAGAATTATTCGTTAAATGTAACTTGTTTTTTCACAGCCTTTTCATAACAATAGAATTAATCGGTCCTTTGGCCCCCTCTTCGCATGATTAAGATTAAGTATGATATTTTTTTCTAATTCTATTTCAAACAAATTCATCGTACATAAACCTGCCAGGGACTGCCTAGGTGATTGCCAAATCATAATCTTATTTCGTAAGGGATCATCTGTTTTAATTATAGTCAACCATTTTCATCTAGGCAGTCAAAGTAAAGTAAATAATAGGCAGTTATTCATGGAAAACAACCTATTTACATTTCAAAATTTAGATACATGCTATTTTACAATGATAGCACCCCTGCGTCCTTCCCTTGGAAAATCATCTTTGGGTGGTGCCGATATGAGGTTGCATAATCCATAAATGACGCTACACAAACAATTAGGTTTACATGTGTAACATTTTATATCTTGAGATTCTAGGGAGATCTTTAAAAACCCGGAAACTTTACAACACTGCTTTTTTTCCATTGTTTTTTCTCTACTATGTTGAAAATTGTGTACACCATAAAAAAAGGAAAACTAGAAATGAATAATTCAAAAGGTAGATAAATAATAATTAAATCTAATGTATGAGTAATTATTTGCCTTTGAGTAATTTTGGTAGTTTTCTTTGTAATCATAACTATTTCTATAAGAAATCTGACATTTAACTTAACGTAAGATCGTTGAGCCCAAACCAGTATATCTATATTACAATACATCTGAAGGCACACATTAAATTCTTCTTGAATTTGTCTCCAGCACCATATGACTAAACGAATAAATACCCATGTTTTTTTCAATACTCTAGTACCTCAAATGCTCATTCCTCGAATTTTGGGGACATAACTAAAATTATGAAGTGGCAATAAATTTTCCAAAGTTTCTTAAGCATAAGGCATTGAAGCAACCCTGTTCTAGAAAGTGGCTATCTTTGTAATTGAACTATTAAAACTTAATTCGTTTGTGAGAATACATCATGACAATAAAGTTGGAAAAATGTTCGAAGGGGATCATTAGTTTTGGGTCCATAGGTATTAGATTTACAAACCAACTTATTGTTGGCACTGAATAAACACATTCATCCTGAACAGAACTTTTTTTTTTGCATCGGCTTGCCATAGAGGTGTTATTGCCACGTCCTCTTGATCTTTAATCCTAAACAGAAACTCAAACAAGCCTTTCTTAAACTAGCGCCGATCAGAGTTACGAGGTTTGGGTCTGTGGCACTACCGCAGAACACTTACATTTTTGATGAGTTGTTCCATGTCTTGCTCAGACAACTGCTGCTCGCCGGTTAGACGATTTATGACCTGTTGGAGATCTTCATTCGAGATCATATCATCCCCGTCAAAGTCTAAAACCAGATAGGATATTCAATAAGATATCTCCAAAATCACCTGTTTCCAGATACATATAATTATTTTACAGTTTGCCCTCAATATGGCTATAAACAAGCATGCTCTTTGAACTTTATATTGGGCGACTAAATCTAAACTATGCATAAATCTGGTGTACTTTTATGCATCATCAAACTGGTAAAATATGATAATGGCTCTAGGTGTCAATCTGAGTTCAATATATGGCATTCTTTTTTCCAAAAGAAGTTTTTTATGCATTACACGAAGAGGGCAGGAAAACAGTGTAATAGCTTTATATTATTGAGTCTCATCGCACAAATCCCAGCTAACCACATGTGTGTTGTTGCGCATCTGCTTGCCATACAGGATTTAGACAAGATATATATCCATCTTATTTTAAAGACACCATATACAGGTATTGGCTATATGAAACCCCATCACCAGATATTAACACTTTTTATCTGCCTTAATATGATAACCCTCAGTGGACACGTACCGTATATCCGGAAAGCGTACTCCACCTTCACATTCTTAGGAGCAGCATCACTAAATACAGACATCATATCGAGAAAATCTTCAAAGGTCATGTCACCGTCCTCGGCACTTGAAAAGACGTCGACGATCCGATCCTTGAACGGGTTTACCTGTTCATAAAAAATATGTAATTTTTTTTTTTTTTTCCACACCTATGATTTGCAGCCTTGACCTAAAGTTAAGTAACGGCCTATATCTACATTGAAAGCCTTGTGACTATATCATGTCTGCAGCTTAGAATGTCTTCAGGATTCCCTAAATATATCACCAGGTTATTAAGTTTCGGTTAATTCTCAAGTGGGTCCTAGAGAGCATAGTATGAGATTTGCTCCCGTAAATACTCTAATACATTGGTGAATAATGTCATTGGATAGTCTTATTATCTTAGAAACTATATTAATCTTTATTGAGAGGTTGACACTCAAAAGGACACATGAGTGAATAATTTACCTTTAACTCTGGTAACTCCATTATGGAATCGCGAGATAGCTTTGCATTTTTGTTACTCCCAACCTTTTCCTTGTCAAGCTGCTGGAAACGGCTGAAGACACTAAAACGAGTGAAAATCATATTGATTACCAAAACGTAATGAACTGAACTGCATCATTTGAACAAATAATTCCGATAAAACATTTAAAACTAAATTATTACGTCTATAAGGTACACTAGACTAGATCACAACGGGCTAACTGGAATTTGAGCGTTGAGTGCAGGTTTAAAAATAGAATGATATGTGTACTTACTGTAAAATTTCCTTCTTGGTAAAGTATGTTAACTCCTGCAGCAGAAGTAAACCAAAATATTACTTAAAGTGACAGGAACAGTTCTATATGTAACAATTTTATTTCAATTGGTTGCTTGATAAACGAACATACAGAACCTATATAAATCTAGATGGTGTTAGACTATAAGGAGGTATGGCAGAATTGGAAAATGGAAACACACAAGAATATCCGTATGATTAAGTAAGATGAGGTTTTGATGATGAATAGTCCAAAGAACTCTGAATGTGTTCAGCTTAAACGATTGTTCCATCATATATGCCGGATTTAGACCCCGAAAGGCATCTGGAAAACATGTTTATCATGAGGCCTGCTCCATGGTGGCTGTATGGGCGCCACCGGCGGGTTACAGGCAAAATCTATTTAATCAGGTTTTAGCAGGCTTTTGCCATACGGACACTGCTTGTGAGCATATGGTCTACTCCACTGCACCCATTTCTATATATCTGCCAAACTGGCGTTAACACGCGCATGTGGTACTGTTCAACATACCTGGTGGAACATGACCTTTACACACAGTCAGAGAGCACTTGCATTCACAATATTGCTAAGCAATGGAACACTTTGTCCAGGTAGCGTTTTTATAGTATACAAAAGGCCAATCATTTCGATTATGAAGTCGTCACATTCCGTGAAAAAAGGCAATAAAATATTTATGCCCCCCCCCCTTCCTACAGCTCCTAAATTACAGAATAACCAAAGTGTTCTGTTTATAAACACATCATGATCTGTTAGGGTGGGAACCAGGTAATCCAATTCAGGATGGATGGAGCACCCTTGTTGACAATACAGTTCTCAAAACTAAGTGATCTGTTTTTGATGATGGAGAAGGAGATGTTGGGAAAGCTGATAATCAGTTTGAATTATTCAAATATCAGCTAGGAAAAGAGTGGACACAGGCTGCTTCCACTGATTTGTATGGTTGGCAGTTACCCAATAACACATAAAGAGGCGCCAGGATCAACTCCACTACACCTAATTATATATATGCGCCTGACAGTTGTTCATACGGTGCCATTCAGGAAGCCCAGTGGAACACACCTTTTACTATGCAGTGTTTTTAATAAGGATCTATATGTTCAGATCTACTATCATCTAGATCTAGCAAGATTTGGATCAGACTCTTACGTTTCACTTTAAATAATTCGAATTCAAGATGTGTGCCTAAAACTATCTTAACCTAGATGATAGGTGTCGAACTTAACCAAGAACGAACTCGACCTGTGAAGTTGCTGCATAAAGTAAGCATGTTAGACCACTTATAACCAACAAAGTATACTAGTTCATATTTATTCATAGTTGAATCAAGATACTTGGGTTCTATGCCAGACTATTTCAAACGGGTCGAGTTCATTACGGTCTGTAGTGACAACGTCATCGATAGTCAGGTTTTTATTTGTGTCCTTGAAGAGTTCTCGTCTGAATTCATCATAGAATGTACTCACTATAATGAGTTCGACAAATTGAACTTTTAAGTCATCATTACTAAATCTACACAGCCTGGCATGCGTCCTTGCCTGAGTGGCAAACTGACTTAACGTCTCGTTGGGTTGTTGCCGCATTCATGATAGGATTAGGCGATGGATGCGGAAGCTGACGGGTGCTACAAACTGTGACTCAAAAAAAGCCAAAATTTTGTCAGGGTCCTTCAGGTCTGCATCAGACAGGCCTGGCACATTTAATCGTCGCAATCCTGCTCTACCCATACAGACTTTAATTTTGCGAGATTGTTCTTCCTTGTTTATAGAATAGTACTGCGATTACTAGCAGATTATATGCCAATGATGTGCCGATCATTGCGGCCTTAACTCCAAAACATCTCCACTACCAGAAATAGGAAGAGAGTAGGCATGATCAAATGATCGATCCCAAATCAGCCCTGAATCCCCTGCAGTGGAGTACTGTCTTTCGTTAGGCTGCCACTTTGACAAACATGGCCGAGTCTGGCCTCCTGCCTATAGAGAAATATAGTAATCACACCTCGAGTGTGATCTGTGGGAGTCATTGCAGGAGTGTTGTTTTTGACAGATTATACACAAATATGGGCCTTCACATATAAACAGTAGTAAATATGTAGCACGGCAACTCGATGTACTAGCAACTAATCTGCAGCTAGCCAGCTAGCCACCATTGCAGTATTACAGTAATAAAGCATGTAAACAGTAAGGTTGACTTGGACTCCCTTCATTCAGATTAATATCACACAATATCATAGCCTTACTTAGCAATTGAAAGCTAAATCTTCACTTCCTCATATATCAATGAAACGGGGGCGGGACAACGGACCAAAATCTCAACTGACACAAGACAAGTGACATACGTAAAAACAGTGTATCAGTTGTCTCACTGGTCAGTTGTCTCACCCATATGTCAGTCTTTTTATATGGCAAAATCTAAAGCAAACAAGCGTAATAAGATTATGAAAGTTGGTGAATATGCATGCCATACATATAGAAATTATTTCCTCAAATATCTTTTAATTTGATTACGTTTTTCTATCTGAAAAATCCAATTTTGTGATCAAAAGTTATCAAAGTTTGAATGATACACGGGCGCCCAGGGCGGCCGTGTATACATCGGACACATCTTAGGTCATAACTCTGTGAATATTTAGCATATAAACACCAGATAATGACTAATAGATCGCTGGATACATGTGTGAAACTGTCAATAAGTTTACATTTTGATATACGAAACATAAAATGCGAATTTCCCGTTTTTAGTTTGGGAGTTTCCCGCGAGCGCGACATTGTGTCAGTTGTCTCAGCCAGTGTGTCAGTTGTCTGACATCGGAGTGTGTCAGATGAGATTTCGGTCAGTTGTCTGACATTCCAATGAAACACCACATTCACAGAGTCATCTGCCGACTTTCGGTTTGAAATACCCTCCCAATTCCCTTGACAATGGACATGTCCGCCATCTTGCTGGTGACAACAAATCGCTGTCAAAGTGTAAAATGGTTAAATAGTATTGTTTCTGATGTTCTAATGTGCAATCTGTTCATGTAATCATTTAAATAGGATTATGTCCAATATCCAGACATGATTTGAACATGCCAACTCGAAGTAAATTCTCCGATCTGGCCTGGAAGTAGTTGGTGCTACCAACTCCTGGCGCAGCCATCTTGGTAAGGCACCTTCACAGTGCTAAGTCTATGGCAAATTTAAACGTCCATTTCTGTTATCATTCAACATGTATGGATGTATTAAGTAACTCGGAAGCCTTTCCCTCAACAAAACCAGACCATCCTTGCAGTTTCAGATCAATTGAATATGTGCTGGCCTCAGTTTAGCCTCCGAACGCGATGTCAACAAATCGTTGAAACAATTATTTTCCTCGACTTGGCATATTTAAATCATGTTCGGATAATGTGAATAACACTATTTTAACCATTGCATGTATAAGTTACACTTTAGAAGGTAGATAAGTAGAGTTTTAGACCATCTTACACTCTGACAGCGATCTGTTGTCATCAGCAAGATGGCGGACCAATCCTTTGTCAGTTGAATTTAGAGGGTATTTTTGAACGGGAAGTCATCAGCCGGATTGGCGATTTGGTTGTTTTGACGATTTGTTGAACTTTAAACGATTGCTTTTAAAGTCTAAACTGAGGCCATCACATAAGCATTTGATTTGAAACTGCAAGGGTACACTGGTTTTGTCCAGGAAAAGACTTCGGAGTTACTGAACAGATCCCCACATATAAAAAACTATCAGAAATGAACGATTGTATTTGCCATAGGTTGCCTTGCCAAGATGGCCGTGAAGGGGGTTCATAGCGCCATGGTACCGCGCCATCTACTTCCAGGTTCACTTGATGAATGGGGATATTATCATAATGAAATCAGAATTATCACATAATAATTATGTGACAATTCTGATTTCATTAGGGAGCATTCATTATTTATAGCAGGGGGTGTGGGTTTTGCTTGGCAAATCTTCCAAAATAAATTGCCCCCCCCCCCTCGGAAATACCTCAAAATAAAATGCCCCCCCCCCCCTCGGAAATACCCTAAAATAAACCGCCCCCCCTTGGAAATACCTCAAAATAACCCCCCCCCCCCCCGACAAATACCCTGATATATGCCCCCCTCCCTTAGGAAATAGCCTTAAATTGATTCTTTCTCATATATACATGTATTTGTACACATATAATGTAATGTTAAGTAAATAAAGCCAGGTGAATTCTGGCATGCAAATTTTAAACATCTATAATCAAATCCTCTAATATGCAGCTATCCGGCCCTTGAGAAATGTTGACTGTTAATGATGGTTTATGAGCAATGACTGCAAACTGGCGTATCATAGTTATAGGATCAGATATCCACCATCTAGGAAGTAAACTCTTAGCTTATGTACCTGCTGCTCTGAGACCTATCTTAAGGGGTGTTCTATTGAGACAGTGGAGGCAGCAAAAAGACAATATATATGTGCTAAGCTACACTGCACAGCGATCACCTGACATTGACCGGGAATTGGACGCCTTGAGCCTTTTACCATTTGAGCCTCCTGGCAGCGCGAAAACGTGGACGCCTTGAGCCTAGCCTACTTTAGTTCTGATTGGCAGGTTAGGGTTAGAAAAGGGTTGGGTAAGAGTTAGGGTTGAGTATATATGACTATAAACCAGTATAAGTATACCTTTCAAAGTTTTTTACATCTAGATGCTCAAGTAAACCAAAATGGGGTAGGCTCAGGGCATCCACAGGGTAGGCTCAAGGCGTCCACAAAAAGGCTTGAGGTGTCCAGGGCTCAAATCGTCCCAGGCTCAAGGCGTCCATGAACCCATTGACCATTGAACTGAGTATAGATACTAATACAGTGGAGTTGCACCGCATAGGATCATGGAGCAATCTCTTAACAGCGGTATTGCCTTTGATAGTCTTAGCATATTCATGCAAAACCTACAAACTCTAAAATCATTGCAGTTTTCTTGTGCAGAAAATAGTCCTGGCTTGTTTTTCATATATTTGAAGTTTTTAAAAGATGGCGAATACTAGACCATCTTTCATGGCAGATTACAAGAAGTCTTAGTATGATGAGCTCCCACTCCACAGACATGGCACTGCCAGGTGTTATAGTACCTCACATATTATCTTTTCTGCTACAATCACCATGCTTATATATGGAAATTTCTGCTAGAAGAGATCAGACACTGTTGGCCTCTGAATTGTATAGATTATCCAAAATACACAGTTCTAGAACCTCTTATGTGGGTGAATCACAAAAACGTAAATCATTGAAATTGAAACGCCCCACCCAGGCAAATACTGCGAAATCAACCCCCCCCCCCCCAGGCAATTACCAGGAAATGAAATGCCCCCCCCCCCCCAGGCAAATACCCTCATATAATTCCCCCCCCCCTCCAATAGCTCACCCCCTCCCTGCCGTAAATAATGAACGGTCCCTTATCATAAACGTACTGCGCTCATTCACTCAGTTACCCAATGGCAATGTATATATTGCCAAATATATAAACTAAATAGATAAGGTGCGAAACCAGCCTGTGGAAAAAGGCCTATTAGTGCAGGGTTGGTTAGGCTGGCTATCTATCTCGAAACGTAGAGTCTAGAAGTAGAACGAGATAAAAACATTGATTCTCCGAGTCATCTGGTGACTTCTGGTTTAAAATCCCCTCCAATTTATGCAAATTTCCCTGACAACAGACTCAGTCCGCCATATTGCTGGTGACCACAAAGCGCTGTCAGAGTATAAAATAGTGAAAAACTAAAGTGATTCACTTCCTCATGTACAATAGCTATATGTAATAGTTAAGATATAACTATTTACACCATCCAGGCATGATTCCAACGTTCCAACTCGAAGAAAATCGGTTGTTTCGACGATTTGTTGACATCGCGTTTCTAGTCTAAAGTGAGGCAATCACTTGATCATTTGATCCGAAATTTCGAGGGAAGTATGATCTGGGCGGGTGCATTACTTGGGAATCATTTAACACATCCCAACATCGTAAATACTATCAGAAATAAACCTCCGAAACGTCCATAGACTTAGCATTGCGGAGTTGCTTCCCCAAGATGGCCGCCCTGACAGCCAGATGGGGTTCGTAGCGCCACCTACTTCCAGGCTGACTCGACGAATGGAATGTAAATGTAATTCTAGTAAACCCTGTTTTTCACGTCAATGTTTCTCACGTATTATATTTCACCTATAGTCCCTAACTTTACGCTACTTTAAAAAATGAATGTTCTAGTCTAAGCTTTAAACTTAAAGACAGCTGGGTCTAGGCTTCAGTGAAGGTGCTAGAGCCGTAGTCCAGGACGATTTCTAACTTGGTATGTACTGGCACTGCCAGTGCCACTGTGCCAGGCAGTCATTTTCACGTCGCTGTTTCACGCAAACACACATTTGATAGAAATATAATCATAGGTATAAGAGTGAATTCAAAATACCTGATAATCCTCAAGATCCTGCTCAGTAAAAACACTTTGAGAGCTACCCATTTTGCAGAAAAACCTCTCCGTCAAGACTTAATTTGTCCAGCACTTGTTGATCTAGCTTTATCCCGGAAGTTGTTGTCGTACGGCTCTGTCACGTGATCAACAGTGTCGCTGGTTCTGGGCAGCAGAACTTTGTAGTGTTAAGAGTAAGCAACTTTCACTGGACTACGTAAAGTTTTCAGAGTACCAACCACCCACACTCCAAAGAGGTAAGTATTTATTCAAAGTTTCAAATCAAAATTTAAGTAACTGAAATCACAGACTACATTATTCTCCTTAGAAGCTAGGTAACATAACTGTGTTGATAGTCTCCTTGGTCTTGCCGTCTGAGAGTGAGATTGTGACTGAGTCAGTGAGTGAGTGTGTGACTGAGAATCTCATTGAGATCCGTGTGATGTGATACTACTACTAGATCTAGATCTACTGTGTTTGCCTCTAATGCTCTATCAGTCTGTTGGAGGAGGTTTGTAGATACGTAAAGAGACTATAGTTAGAGGAAACACTCTGAAATATTACCTAGTACTTTGAGTTTGACTGCTACTAACGAGCCCTAACTATGCTATAGCCTATACTTAAAGTTTTTGTTTTTATAAAAGCTTTAATATGAAACGAGGTGTTTTTGTTTTTTTAGGGGGGGGGGGGGGGGCTAGAGTAGCCAGTATAACCGTTGTGATGACCAGCCCGATCTTTATAAACAAACCATTGTTAGAAAGCTAAGGCTCTGGTCTATTTATTGGTATACATATCATATACCTAATATTTATTGGTATGTACATATCATATACGGTACCTTATTAGTAATAGGTATATGATATGATACCAATAATTGAATAAATAGACCAAAACTTTAAGTCATAGGTAACCTATGACTTAAAGTTTTTGTTTTTATAAAAGCTTCAATATAAAACGAGGTGGTTTTTTTTTTTTTTTGGGGGGGGGGGGGGGGGGGCTAGAGTAGCCAGTATAACCAGCCCAGTCACCAAACAATAAACAAGGCTGGTCGAACACTAGGGATCGTCGATATTTATCCTACCCCTCATATATATCTCTATAGACTGAACATGATGTTACTGTATGTCATTCAGGACTTGCACACTAGCGCCATCTTGTAATGGCCGCCAAAGTAGGTCACACGAAAACGAGGCATGCAACCTTATAAAGGTATGTTTTCACGGGGCCTAACGTCTAGCTCCGAGTACCCTTAGCCACATATTCAGATATACCTATGACTTGGCTAAGATTTCTTTTGATAGGTTGAACATCAGAATTTGTTAGGTAAAACATAATAAAACATGTTACCTTCCTGTTTTCACTGTGATTTAATGAAAGATCTATCATGATGACCTATAGAAATTAACACCCTACCTTTTTAGGCATTTCAAGACGATTAAAATGATATCAATATTACCGGGTTGTGATAGATATTTCTTGACATAATGGACTATCAAGATAGATATCGGGAAATCACGTTTTTAGCCCTCTTTTGGATATTTTGTCATTATAGCAGATATATAATGTGGCCGAGTGCAGTGTTTTCACACCTTGAGGTGTTATGGCACAGGTGGTGTGATGGAAAAGCAAACTGTGAGAAATATGGGCTGTGTCTGTGAATTTAAACCTATCCACATAGACCCTCTTCACACTGGCGCCATCTTGTAATGGCCGCCTATGTACCTCAATCGAAAACGAGGCGAGCCCTCTTCACTCAGTCCTGAGCAATGATAAAAATACTAGTGTCTCTCTAACTTGAAAGATGGAAATCGCTCTCACATCTACACTAATTGGCCGATTTGTATAAACAATACATTGTTAGAAAGCTGAGACTTGGGCCTATCTGTTGGGATATACATGATATACTTGTGTTATGGATAAAATTTCCTGTCATAGGATAAAAATCGGAATTGTTTATGTGAAATAAATTAAAACATGTTACTTTCCTGTTTTCACAGTAATTTAATGAAAAATCTATCGCGATGACATATAGAAATAAACATCCTACTCTTTTAGGCATCTCAAGACGATTAAAATGATACAAATATTACCAGGTTGTGATGGATATTTCCTTAATGTCAAAGTCTGACATTTTTAGTGGGTAACAATGGCTAGGCCTTGACTTTCCATCACAGGAAAATGTCAAAGTCTGACCTTTTAGCATATGACAATGGCTAAGCCTCGACTTACCACTGTGGAAAAATGTCAAAGTCTGACTTTTTAGTGTGCAATAACAGTTAAGCCCTGACTTTTCACCATGAAAAAAATGTCAAAGTCTGACTTTTTAGTGTGCAATGATGGCTAAGCCCTGACTTTTCACTGTGGAAAAATACCAGTCTTACTTGTTAGCCTGTGGTGATGGCTAAGACCTGACTTTTCACTGTGGAAAAATGTCAAAGTCTGACTTTTTAGCATGCAATAACAGTTAAGTCCTGACTTTTCACCATGAAAAAAATGTCAAAGTCTGACTTTTTAGCATGCAAGGATGGCTAGGCACTGACTTTTCACTGTGAAAAAATACCAGTCTTACTTGTTAGCCTGTGGTGATGGCTAAGCCCTGACTTTTCACTGTAGAAAAATGTCAAAGTCTGACTTTTTAGCATACAAAGAATGCTAAGACCTGACTTTCCACAGACTTTTCACAGATTCATGGTAAATCCAGTCGAACAGGCCAATGTCAAAGTCTGACTTAATACCAAGAATGAAGTCAGCAATTTTTCAGTTTTCCCCCTATGGAGACAAGGAGTGAATACTTTGTGGGGGGGTGGGGGGGGGGGGGGGGGTGGGGTGGTTGGGTGGTAGGGGGTGTCCGTAAATGATGTTGGAGTGGGGGGGGGGGGGGGTCCAGTCTCCATGACAAAGAATAATGAGTCCTCTCCTTCTTCCCTCAACATCAGTATCAGAACTAGGGAACATTAGGAACATTTCAACGAGGCCCATGTTAGTTTTGATGTCACTGAAAATATCCTTGAAATTGCAGAAGGAAGTGAGGGCAAAACGTAATCAGAAAGAATGAGAAAACTAACCTAACAGGTGAAGGGGGTGGGCAGAGTGAGAGTGAGAAAAAGTTGACTGTTTATCTGATTTAAAAAAAATCCTAATTGAGTGTTTTCTATACCTGAACCAGAGGGTTGTTGTCAGACAGGTTTTCTCAAACTGGTATTAGGGTATAACTTTTCAGCCCTTTTGCCCTTTTGTCCTGTCATATTTTTCACAATATAGCTATTGTGGAAGGCCGTGACAAAGCCTCCTGGAAATGTAAGATTTGATCCGTGATAGACTTTTCATGTCTTCATGTAGTTAAAAACATTGACCTTGTCAGTGATAGACTTTCCATGACGTCATGTAGGTAACTAAAACTGACCTTGTTACTGATAAACTTTCCCTGCCTTCATATAGCTTATTAATATTGACCTTCGCACTGAGGGGTGGGGCAGTATCCATCACATGGTGGTGTGGCTTCACATGGCAAGTAGTCAAAGTATGTAAGCGAAGGGTTGATGGCTGTTGGTATGATGAAAACTAGAACCGCCAAATCTATTGCCTCCCTATCGATTTGAAAAAAGAAAAGAAAAAAGAGGACATATATCATTGATTAAAGTATATACATTGAAAGGGCTATGACCTCACAATATGTGTATATATATGAAGCCACAAGTTTCTCATCTGAGAAATAGAAGGATCTGAGGGAGTCTTGATAAGCAACCCCCAATAGAAGTGGGATAACTATATAAACTTTGTTCAAATCCATAACCGGAAACAAATGAAGCTGTGGATACCCTAGCTTATATGGAGCTGAACGTTGCGTGTGGATTTTCCGTTCAGGAGACGCTAATTGGGTGCTTGTAGTGCTGCTGTCCTCGGGACGCGTCCTCACTGATGGTCCGCAGGGGGGGGGGGGGGGGGGCATAAATGTCCGGGCGGTTGGAGTGACCTCTGTCGGGACGCCCTCGTTTGTTATAATATTAGAGTCACGAGCATATATAGCTATATGCCTGCTAGGTAGCTTCTTTTGTGAGTATATTCTATTCAAGACCTTATTGAAGTGAAAGCTGTATGCCTGTGTGGATACATTATTGACTCTAAGCCTCTGAGTGTGCATAATTAGAGGCAATAACTCTTTCGCCACTGAGAGAAATCGCATTGATAATGAATAGTCGGGATAATTCGAACTAAAATGAAATCTCTTCTCTATTCGAGGTTAGGAATATGTTTATAATTCAAGGATCTCTCTTTCATTTGACAATCCACTATCGTTTACCATTAGAGAGAGGACAATAAAGTAAATTAACCAAAAACAAAAAAAAAGTGGCGAAAAGAATGCAGCCTGTTTTATCCTTCTAATAGCTAAAATGTTGACCCTCTTCTTCCAATTGTGAATCCCAGTGAGGCTGATAAGATGGGCGTAAAATTGCTTGAGTGACCAGCTTTTTTTCTAGCATTAACCCACCTCAACGTTTTTCTAGATCTAGTCCTTACCAAAATGCAGCGACTTCTTTTGGTCAGGCTAGTCCAGTTTTGTTTATGGAAGGTAACCAATCTATCCTTCTATGTTACAGCAGGAACCTGATGACACACAATTTAAAACATCAATTGTGGAATTGTATTTTCAAAACATGTATATACAGTGCATTAATATTTTGTTACAAATACATGTATATATATATATATATATATATATATATATATATATATATATATATATATATATATATATATATATATATATATATATAAAGAATGTCATTCTTTCTCCAATTCGAATTTACTTAGTGCCACTCCACACTATTCGTAGCGTAGAGATAAAAAAGGAAATAATTTTAGAACAAATAAACCAGCTTTAACAGATAAGCCTCTGTGGTAAAACTGAAATGGACAAAAATCAGGACCAAAACAAACTGCGGACATGTATTTATGTCATCGCGCAAACAGTCTCGCCGTGGCCAGCTGTGTATATACACCGTGTAGACTAGGTCGATGCGGGCTTGGAGAACTAAAGGATGACTCTTGAGTGAAAGGATGAGCTAGTGGTGGGTAATTTCGTGATTGCCGAGTTTGCCCTATAATATATAGGTATACCTCAAAATATGACTGAACATGTTATAGACATGATACTTTTATTAATCATTAGATATGAATATGGTCTGTTTATTTTGCACACACCAGACTATGGCATCTATGCATAACCATTTATGCCTTATCGTACATGACGAGTATTAAAGGTATTTAACACATGAAATTAGATTTTGCACAGCCTTGGCTGTGTGAAAGAACATCTTATTCTGGTCATATAAATGTTTGGATCTTCTATTGTTCTGATTCTCTGTGGGTAGTAGATCGAATTATTTAGAGAATAAAACTTCGACGACTACTGTGCATTCTTGGAAGAATTAATGACATCTGTAGTGAGTATGAGTTTATCATTAGTGTCTTTTTTAAACTTTAGAAAATCTTAACTTATCGGATGTATGACCAAATTGTCAAACTTGTTTTCTTGTTCATCTAGGCCTTTTCTTCCCACCATTGCTTAATTTACCCACTTGGTGAGAAGTTGCTTGGTCTCTTTTTTTCTAGTTCTATTAATGATAAAATAGAAGGGACAAGCAAAACGTGGCAGTACCCAATATTTAACAATGCCATATATATATGTATATAGATTCGGAGATGTAGGGTGTAAATGCTACGTCATTACTGTTAGAGGTGGTTGCACTATGAATTGTTCTATTGAGGATGGTTTACTACAGAGAACACTTAGCAGCAGTTTGGATATGACTGGAAATGGCTAGATTCAAGGTAGCATCACTTGTAACCAGAAATGCGTTCCAACACATCTTAAATTGTTAGATTTATCAGAAGTAGTCGACTTTAAGGCACGTTCGTTATACTGGCGGCTGTGAGTAAAAGGACTGTGGAGGTGCTGCAAAACCAACCAATGTCGCCGAATATATATGGTGCGTCTCTTAGGCCTTGTCAATGGTGGCAACACACATGGCCACATACGTTAGGGATCTAGATTCAAACCAAATATGGTTGTTCATAAGACACACATTGCTGACATCTGGTCTGACAGAGTTTATATCAACATTTGACATTGATCCCAGATGACGAAACATGGATGGTATCAATTTTGCTATATAAACCCGGACATACAGTTACACAGCGATGGTGTAAGTAATAGGAACTCATAGCTCCAAATGTAATTAATAGTAATATATACATACTTGTTAGGGTGTGCCATTTGCAGAGTCGCTCCTCTCGTCCATGCAGTACAAGTGGGTTTGTGGGAGAGAGTTGTTGGGAAGACCATGACATGAGCCATAGGTAGCTGATTCAGTCTAGAAATAGAAAATAATAGTGTGGGGATGGGAAGAAAACCCCGGAATTTTGTGTTTAGACGTAAAATTTTGTCCTAAACACATCGATTAGAATAAATTGTTTGGTGTAAAACATTGGCTCCCTGACATCATCCCTATCATACATTCTCACGTCTAACGATTCAAATTGAAAGTATTATTATCTTGCTAGATCAAAGACATAGTTTTCGTGTCTCCTCGGCTTTGTGTCCTCTTCTAAAAAAAAAAAGAAAAAAAAAAGATTTACTCTTCTATAATATGGTATATCCGCAGCGAACAAACTTATGCAACACTCCTTTTTGTGTATTAACGCAGACGAGTATCATTACACCATCTATCCTTAACTGCACTTGGAAAGGCTCTAAGGATCTTTAAGGATCAAATGTCGGATATGTTGTGATGTACTGATTGCATACAATAATATGTGTGGAGGAAGGTGGTCGCCATATTGTATGGACATATAAGAGGAAGTTGGGGGGGGGGGGGGCTTATCATAGTCAAGGAGATAGTTGGGTTTTGCCATACTTTATAATGAAGAAGATGTCATAATAGCCTGTAGGGCTCAATTGCTTCTTCAGTGACCTGATATGTAACTACAGTATTGTTATTCTGGGAATTAATCATATCTCCATTTACAAAATGGATAAGCGTGGTGCCGATAAAGTATTTCACAATCTGAGCTTGCTCTCATATGAGATAAAATTTAACCCCCATGATATTCTAATGATAACTTTGTGCCGTTATTTGTCGATCCAGCTAGAGTTAAGAAATTTGTGAGGGAAATAATCGTCAGCAAGCCATCCGGCATAGATACTGCACGCACTGAAAGATGCTGAAAGATGCACTACCAATACTGATTCTACGATTGGTACACTTGTTTAACCTTAGTTTCTGTCAGGGCATCTGCCCCAGCTCATAGATTAACGCTTCTGTAACCCCTATCCTAAAGTCTGGCAGATTGAGCCACCCCGCTAATTGGTGCCCCATATCCACCTTGCGAACTCAATCAATAATAGCCGCGAAAATAATACATGACTATCTAAAAAAATTTATAAACCATCGATAAACCGTAGCAACCATCGCAAAGACCTGGAATCGGACCGTAACTGCACTAAGGCTCACATCAGAGTTGGTTTTATACACATGAACGACTGTGTCCTGAAGAAGGTTAATATAACAGAAACTTCGAGGACAGGTCCAGAAGCCTGATGTCTACCTTGTGATCAGCTATTTGTCTAATAAATTATCTTTGAAATATCATCCCACATGAAGTTGTTGGGTTCTTTACACTTACTTCTCACTATCAACACTAAAAAATTAAGATAGTATGGTTACATTGGTAAGGCTGAAAGAAAAGACTGAACAGAGTTTTGCTTCAGGATTAGACAGACTAACGAGGGTCAAGGAATAAGAGGGACGTATTTATGGTATAAAAAGACCGAGAATGACATCCCTTCTGGCTCAGTCACTACGTTTTCTTATTATTACATACCTAAATATAAAAAAAACCGCCTTTCATGTACTTATTAAATGTACCATTTGACCCAATGGTCACAGTGCGCCCGAATATTTACTACGGACCCAGTGCGGCCGAACATCATTTATACTGTGCTCCTAGCAGCGGGTAGTATTTCATAGACTTTCGGCCATAGGTATGTAATAATACACATATTGAGGAGCCGTAGTAGATGAAAACCTAAATTTCGAAAAGAATAATAGATGTCTAATAAAAGAGGTAAGCAGTAAGCTATTTCTGTTCGGCAAAGTGAGGCACCAGATAACACGCAATATAGCAACGAAGGTCTATAAGCAAACTTTTATGCCAGTCTTTGACTATTGCCTATTGGATGGTGCTGTCGGCCAACTCCGTTCGACCCTAAACTTACCATTGTAATGTTAGTAACCGTTGTTAAGGGATAATGAAAGTGCTAAGTCTTTGTACCATCAAATCGTTGCCCAATTAAAGAAAAAATCTTGAGGCGCTTAAACTCTGGGTATTTGGGGGTATACTTTGCTTTTACACAATAAACTTATTACATTTCGCTTAATGAGGTCTGCAAATCGTACTCTGTGATTAAAACATCTATATTTATGCTTTCTTGGAACTTCAATATCGTTTTGCTGTGTTTATGCGGGAGAATAAGAGATTGTTTATATGACTTTCATAACCGGATGGTGGGAGGTATCTGATGTGTCACATCCTTTGTCGTTGGTCCTGTTATCCTGGTTATTTCCGTTCAGAGTGTGAACTATTTGAAAATGATATGATAAAGAAGAAACCAACAAGTTTTGGTCAAAGTCGTCGTTCTCCACGAGTTTGATGCGGTGTTATATGAACGAGGCGACAGCCAAGTGAATATCACATAGCATTCAAACGAGTTGGAGAATGACTTCTTTGACCAAAACGAGTTGCTTTCTGTATTTATCTCACTCCTGTACACACTGAAAGAATGGGCAACAAAGAGGATATAGACCATGGAGAACGGACTGCAATACTTGAAGAGGCATGGAGAACGAGATCCCAATGTTAAGCCTATGGACATTTATTCCAGGGGTGAGATAAAGAGGGATATTTGGAGATTGATATGCTTGCAGAACGTTCTCTCTATTACCATAGAGAGTGTATACACCCTAATTTATATCGAAGCTAATATCTTGTAAATTTGTATAATTATTTATCAATAGTAATTATTATAAATATTATCTATGTTTGTACATAGTAAATACAGTAGAACCCCGCTAGACCAACCAACAAATTGGATTGCGTTGTTTAGAATACGAGGCAGGGACACTTATTATAATAACACAGCCGATGCTGAAAAAAAATTGGATTGCTTTTGCCCGGAATGGATTCTCTCCTCTATTTCATGTTTATCTAATCCCATTTGAGCAGAGCACTTCACAATATAGACCACTCAGCTTTGGACCATTTCAACCCTCCTAGTGTAGTATTTCAACCCGCTAAGTGGTTCACTTGAGATACCTAAGACCAGCTGAGGATGAAAATCTGGGCGAGTCCATAGATGACATAATATATTAACACAATCCAATGATTCTACAGATGGAATCACTACTAGAAGTTGTATGTGTTTTGTTGTAGTTTTAGTAGAATAGGTGGAGAGGGAGGGGTAATTGCTACAGATTGGACCAGTCCGCCTTGCAGGGTTCTTCTGTATATTTTTGATAACACAGACACTAAACTTAACCAACATTTTCGAAATATGGATGTATATTAGTATGAAACAACCTCAAATTTTCGAGTGCAAAGGGTTGTATGCTTTACATGTGCCACATTTGAAAACATTATTGCCATATTCAGGAAAATCAGGTATTGTACAGGATACAGCTGAACAACTAAGTGACGTAGCTATTGCCTATGGCGATACCGTGTATGAGTTGCGATCACGACCCTCACCGCAAATCCGCGTTGTTCGATCACGTACTGGTACACCAGACACCAGATGTGTTTTTAAAACCATTTCATGACAGTCAGCGATATCAAGAAGATTTAATTCAGACTGGATCAATTAAACACAAATATTAATTCCTGATAAAAGAATCCCCATGCTTCAGGTGAGCAAACATCCGAGAATCAGCTGTCTAGTCCTAATTAATATCATATTTCAGAAAACATGTTGCCACGAGGCGCAGAATGAATTCAGATTCTCATTATAAGAACTAATATAGTCTTTAAAATCTTTATTGGGAAAGATTATAATTACCGGCGCTGTTTTAACTTATCAATGAAACCATAATGATTATGATATCAAATATCCATAGCTTGTACATAACTAGATAATTCCGGACTCAATGACCACAGTCTCCCCAAAGGTACTCGGCCCCAGCACTAGTCCGGGCTCTAGCCGTCCCTTCTGGAAGACTCCGGCAGTATCAGTTATCAGTATGATTTACTTGTAAACATGTTAGTAGCAGGCAACGTCGTATTGGTAGCAGTTTTGTTGTAAACAGAAGATGCAATGTCTGAAACCTGGGGCAGACTACCATACTATCATGTTGGATGTTAGCCGCCCGCTTGCACTAAGAGCTGCTGGAAGAACAAGGTGTAAAACTTTGAACGCAAATAAAGATACAAATTATTTATGTACAGGGGCTGAGCTATCGGAGACCGGTTTTGCACAGGTCAGCCTCTGGCTCGGTCCATGATAAATAAGTATTTTGTATTGGTAGATAATGTTCCATCCATATAATCTCTCATTGACATAATACTACAAAACTGGTACTTAAAAAAATGTCTGTAATATCTGAATATATTTGGATATTACGACCCTGAATGTATTCGTAGATAATTATACATGTTTCTGTTTCATTGAACAGACTAAAAGGACGATCCATGTGCCAACAGTCAATACAGCGAATCAACCAATCATTTTACAATAGGGAAATGTCAGAGTCTGGGAAATGATAAAATGGAAATAATGGATGGCATGGGTGTATAGAGAAAGAATCCGTTTGGTTATTTTCTATTTGCTATGAACATAATATCTATTCAGGACGTGGATAGATCTAGATCTGCATCAGTTAAAAAAATGCTATAAACATTATACAATATTATACGAATACATGCAGTACATAACAAAAGTCTCACTAAAAATATGTCCACACATCTTTGCTTTATGCAAAGATAATTCATACTTAGCATTTTTATGGCAAGTAAAAGGATGTTAGCGGTTTATTATGCCGTCAGATTCCTGTTTCCCACACTAGATCAGTTTATAGTCTTACATGCATCACGTGATGAGGCCATCACCTGACCCGGTCAGTGACATGAACCTGTCGGCTCAAGGATGTCACAAACCACACGAAACATAGTTAGAATATAAGAGAATGTATCGAGTTCCAGATATCCCAAGAGATCTGATTATATTGTACGCATAAGCTATCCCTCAGGTTGTTTTAGAATCCCGTGTGATGAATAACGAAAGGGGAAATATTCCCAGTACCCTCATACATATATATATATATATATATATATATATGAGGAGAGCACCGCTACTGATCTAAGAAAGGGCACTCTCAGAGAGCACTTACACACTGTAGAGGCCAATACTGAGAGCCTAAGAGGCACGATGCACACTAAGAGGGGGCGTCCATCAACCACGACAAGGTTACGACAAGAGCAGACAAGAAAGTTCCAATCAGTGCCTTGTCGCAGCATTGTCGTGAGGAGGGGAGTTGTCGTGAACCCTTGTCGCAGCCTGTCGGGAAGTGCACGCTCCACCTAAATATTCTATCGACAACCTCCCGACACGCCACGACACGCCACGACACGGCTCCAAAATCGAACATGTTCGATTTTGTCATAACCTTGTCGGAAAGGCCCACGACAGGCCCCCGACAAGCTTCATGTCGCAGCCTGTCGTGGCCTTGTCGTAGCCTCTTGTCGGGAACTGTGGTCCACCAACCACGACAAGGCTACGACAAGGCTTCCAATCGTAGAGCTGTCGTGGACCTTGTCGGAAAGCCATTGTCGTAGCCTTGTCGTGGTTGGTGGACGCCCCCTCTTATACTGTGCAAGTGTCTCCCACGACAGTGAATTCATTATATTCTCCAACTCAAAATAATGTCTTCCACATATCACCCGATATCTTCCAACCAACCCATTGGTAAAATAAATCAGAGAGGATATTACCAATTTGAAGAAAGGAAAGAAGGAAATTGTTCTGTGTTGGCTGGCTGCCAAACCAAGTAGGAATGGATCTCAATGAAGGAGCAGGCAGAGGGGCAAAGAAACCTCTGAGATTGCACCCTTGTAGAATGAAAAATCCACATATTGATATGATAGGTCCAATGAGAGAATTCAGAATGAAGAAATTTGAATCTGACTAGAACGAACAAAACAGAAACAAGCTCCACACCATTCATGCAGCCATGTTAGGAAAGAGAAACTATGGGGGTCTAAGTTGAAGTGAACAAGTGAAGTTACACCATCTAATTTCAGGTCACACCTGATGAACTACTGAAAGACCCCCCCCCCCCCTACCTCGTGTCTAACATGCAATTTACCCCAAACTCTACACCATATTTTGTTGAACTGTTAAAAGGTACAAGGAAGGAGGTAAAATAGTAACAACAAGAAGAAATTGTTTGAGACTACACCAAAAAGGAAATTCCACAATCCGGATTTTTCTGTATCATATTCGTCTCTTTGATACTTCATAAATATTTTTCAAAATATTGTCAGAATTGCTTGTATCTATAGATCTGCAAAAAATGAAAAACTTAAATCTTTGACGGTGTCTGTATACCACCAGGGTCGGCTTGGGTGTTAAGTCACAAATAAATAATTGTGGGTAGATTCCAAGATGTCCCTATAGTTGTAGCATAGCGAAATAACCGAACATTTTAAACGCGAAACATGCGCATCAGAGTCCTGCGTCTCCCCACCGTGCCACACCCCTCCGCGGTATGATAGTTGACAGTGTGGGTTGTAATTGCTGTGATTAGGTTTATTAGCGCAAGAGAGTGAGAGCAATGATGTGGGTAGCGGAGGATAATAGTGTACGGAGGGAATCAAAGTTAATGCAGGGGTAGGGAGGGGGCAGGGGTGAGTGGGATTCAGGGACCCGGGAGGAGAGCGTAGGAGTGGTGGGGGTGGTTGGTCGGGCTGCGTGGTACGGGTCTCTGATTGTATTCACTGAGTACAATGCCCACGTCCACTCTAACGCCTCTATTTTAGGACGACCTCTATCATGGCCATTATTGTATCGCGGGAACGTGTGTAGTGGGGGAGAGGTTGGGGTTAGGGATGGAGGGGGAGGTGGGATGTGGGGCCGCTAGAGCTCTGGGATGGGTAAAAATCTGACAAAGCCTACTGAGTGAACCATTAAACCTCTTTGTAGGAACATTGGACGCGACAAAATATTCAGTATTGATGGATAGTAACTCACCAATATACCTTTTCTGTGATAAAAGCAGTCTGGACATGTGTTAAAAGAGTTTCTGAGCTGCGTGATTTGGGGGACCATCTCTCTGATACAAAAATAAGTGTGTCGCAAAATCATAATTTTAGGAATTGAAAATCTTGTACCCAAGGAAAGGATAGAGGTCCTATGTATTTACCTTTTAATCCACGGTTTGACTACTAATTATTTTCTCATAAAGAAGTGCATATCCACCCACACATGAGCAGCTTTTCGTTCGTCGCTCAAACATAAGCATGTTATGTGGGACCCTGAGTCATGCTGGAAATACTGAAACGGAAGATGTGTGAAAAGAAGAAGAAAAAAGTTATCTTCTGTTGACAGCCTCCGAAGCGTCCTCTTGCTTGCTTCGGTTGATTATCTCACCCCGGTATTTTTCTCCATAGGCTTAACATTAGGAACTCATACTCCACGGCCGTGAGGTTTGTGTACCCAATACTCAATGGCTAATTGGGTGATTCATTTCATCAATAAGTAATGTTATACGGGGTGAGATAAAATCAGAAACCCACTCGATGAAAATAACTTGGTCTGTACTCCACCTCTTTTGACCACAGAGTAATTCACTCAGCTTCGCTTCATGAATTACTCTGCAGTCAAAATCGGTGGAGTACGGACCAAGCTATTGTCATCTCGTGGGTTTCCTTCTAAATCCTCTGCCATAGACCGGTGATATACTGAGCCTTTGATTGGTGCAGATCTGACGAGACCCAACTATTCAGTCCAGTCCCGTCGGGTCTGGAAGAGTGATTGCGTACCACATTTCAAGACGTCTGTCTCATCGGGTCGCGTCAGATCTGGAGAAGTCAGTGGTTTTCAGACTAAGTTTGCGGACTTAAGTGGACTGTCTAGCCAGCCTGATTGAAATGACCATCGGTTGGGGTCCACCAATTGACTATATGACGGACTACAAAGAGATAGAACAGATTTGTACAGTATTGTGACATATCGTAAAGGCAGGCTGAAATACAAACGTATTGGTCCCCATATCTACTGGTACTTAGCCTCTAAAGTCACTTCACCAACTGGGGGTTAAGTGTTCAAGACTCATCCGCACTGAACCTAGACTAGCCTCTGTCCCTGTGTCCTACTCCTACTGCTGCCTACCGCCACCGCACGCCCTCCTTACCCCTCTACCTACTCTCCCCTTGGCCTGGCTGACACAGTCAGAGGAACCTTACACATTGTAATTCATTTTATTCATTGGATTTATGTTCATAATCAAAGACTTGAGCAAGTCTACACTGAACCTTACCTTACAGTCTGGTTCCACTGGGCTGACACTATGGCAAGAAAACCATAATAATACGGTAAGGTGTAAATCTTATAGGAACATCGCTGTGACGGGAGAAAACAAGGTGGCTCTAACATTGTCAACACACCCAACCTCAGCTTCCCTGTTATCCTAGGGAACTCAGAAGTGCCCTATGCTGGTCAGAACAGCAGTATCCACCTGAAGTGGATAGTGGGTGTGATCGCAAGACATTCACTTATCCTTTGTATGAGTATGTGCTGGCTATTTTATAATTGTCACGGTTCACATCGATAAAATATAGAAACATAAATATGCTGGCTAGGCCAAAGTGTTAGTGTGCAGCCGTGTGTGGTGTTTTTGTGTTATCTAAACCATATCTGAAGTATCATTGAGGCGATATGTATGTTTAAATCATCTAATCGGAGCTGGAATACCATTAAATACAATACATAAAATACAATACATAAAATCACTGTTTTTTCTCTGGAGATCTAATCTAATCGGGTATTACAGAATGCATTACGCTGTCATCGAATGCTAAAAAATACGTTGCTATGCATGTGTTTGGGTCACCGAACGTGTTGCATAACCAAGAAGATAAGACACTACTGGCCTATGGGTTTGATACGGAATGGCCGGTAGGGTAGTCACGTAGTGAATTAATCAAGTACGAAAGTGAAAGTGGGGAAACTACATAATGGGAAAATCACCTAGGGTTACTTGCCAAGCCAGCCAGCAACCAAAAGTAGTGGACATTTCTTGAGTCCTCCCATATGGCTTGATTGAAGTAAAAGAAATTTAGGGCACACATCATATCATCTCAAGGAAGCTTGCTGTCGACCCTCGTCTGCTGAAGAAAATGTAAAAATGTCTACAAGGAAATTATCAAAATAGTTCCTGTATGAGTACATACTTGATAGACATTAGTGCAGGTTCCAGCCTGGGAAGTATCAAGATAGTGAATAAAAAGCCAACAAAGAAAGTTTCTTTTACGACGGGGAGAGAATTCGTATTATCAGTGGACGTTACTTGCCTTTCCGGATGTGCTCGTTTATTCGGGATACTTTTTTGTTGGCTCTGATGCATCATGTCTGTCTGCTCTGTCAGTTAAGCCCCTCTCACATTGTGTTTTAAATCCCTCCATACATTCAGCCCACTAACTCTTTCATGAGGTGGCGGTCAGTCAAAATATCAAAGTTCTGCAAAATGAACAGTCCCAGGTATGATATGGGCCTAGATTGACATATAGTTTAAGATGTCCTTCCTATTCCAAATGGATGCATTAACATGGGAATAATGTCTCAAGTTGTAGTCTGACGCAAAGTAAATCCTTAATTGTATGTTGATAGATTTTCCATATGGGGGAGAAGTGCTGTTATGAATGGACTAAGATTTCGAAACTGGATGATACCAATAGATATCATTCAGGGTAATACTGATATTTTGGTAGGTTAAATTAAGTGAGACCTGAAGAAAAAACAGTCTGGGTAATACCCAAGCATCAATTTATTGAATTGACTCATCATCATTGGGCAGTAAGAACTTTAGAGTACATGATTTTGGTACTATATTGATTGCAATACTCGCAACTTAACAGGTTAGATAACACATTTTCCGATGCACCATAGTAAATTGGGAAGTATCAAACTGCTGTAGTTTTGATGGAGTTGCTAGTTGCTACGTATGTTACATTAGCACTTATCACAGAGACTTCAGCGGTAGGAGATAATAAGAAGCTATATCCTTGTCAACGAAGAACTCCTTTAGAGCTTTTCAATTAGGAGGAAACTTTATCATTAATCGTAGGTTACCACCACCAGTTCAGTGAGAGTTCACATCTTCTATTAAGATTATATAAGTATGTCAGCTGGTATTACTATATAAAGTGGAATATCATAAAATGTGTACTGTGACCCTAATCCGGCTGTCCATACCGATGTGATCCCGCTGAAAGACTCCCCATTCTCTCCCAAACCACCGTGTGAAAAGCGGATTGAAAGGTCAGAGGGGGAGAGCTAAAACGTGCCTCTTTCCCAAGGAGTATCAGGTGTTCTCGACAACAACAGCGGCCATGAGCCAGTGACTGAGACTGAGTCACACTACCTAAAAGTCTTGTGGAAAAGAAAGACAGTGTGGGAAATAGGGTATTCTGACTTTCCATTCATGTACAGCCATATGGAGTCAATTACGAGGATGTATACCCTATTTGGGGAGAGTTGTGCATTGTAAATGGTTACATCCCTCGTGCATCAAAGGAAACGTACTGTATGAAGATCATCCCTGTTCTCCTGGTCTGCTGAATTAGTGTAAATATCACTGTTTCCGCAAGAGAGACAGAAACTGCAACAAGTGATTTGAAGTCGTCAAACTTGTATAATCAACATCTGGTATTTATCATCATCAATATTCTAGCAGAGTTGCTCATGATTATAGAATATGCGTAATATCATATCGTAAAAAAAAATGGGGCAAAAAACCCAACAAAACCCACAAAGGTATAAAACGCATATAAAGGTCACAGATTCAAGAATATTATACGATGGATGACCATTCCCTTGTTTTGTGCTTATTGTTAGGAGATCACAGAGTAACTGATGAAGTGATCTGAGCTCATAATTAGTTAATAAGCATGAGGCCATTCCCTAATCTATTGTCAGAATGCGGCTTTACAAGTGGGTTAGATGTTATTTGTCATATATTTTGTTCTTGTCGTTTTCAGGACTCGGAATATTTTTTTACAGGTTATGGTCAAACAGGAATAGGACATTGTCACAGGAAAGTGATAGCGAAACTAAATCTCTCTTGATTCTGGGAATATAGCCATACATCGACACACAAAACTTTGAATCGATAGAACTGCCTGATTTTCATATTTTGAGAAGAGATAATTTCCTGACGACTAAAGTGCACCCACACGGTGAATAATTCATACTTCATTCTTGGTGCGGTGAATAAAACTATTAATTCAGGGTGCAAATATATTGAGCCTAAGGTCCTACCTTGTATTACAAAAAACATGTTTGTAATGATTTCAAAAACACAGACACAAAAACCCGTAATATGTTTCCGGAAGTAATCCAAAGCCTATATTGAGTCACCCGCACACAGTATTGCTATATACATGAAGCTGATAACAACAGGAACATCACGCCGCTGTGGCCTGTGTGTAGAGGGCACTGGTGAGGGGTGTGATGAAGCATTGTGGTAGTTCGACCTCTATAGCAGCCTGTACTCGCAGTCATCGCTATTTCCCCCCTACTTACCATCCTCACGCATCGGCTTTATCCCCATCATATCGGACGGGGCAGTGCACAACCACGTTGGTATGTATGTACACAGACATAATAATGTATGCATGCTCTCTGTCCTGTGGCTCTTGTCTCTTGCCACTTACAAGAGCATCTGAGCCGGCTTTCTTTGTTCTTATTTTCCTGATGATTTTTCTCCACATACATTTGTTGGAGGTTTTCAACGTGATGGTCATATATTATCAGTGCGCCCACACATCATCCCCGGCGTTTATGATGATTAATATTGGGAGCCTGTGACGTATGGCCCATGACTATTGTTATTTTACTAATACCGACTCTTCCGGGGAATCCCGCCCATCGTTTCTATGGAGAACGGAACTTGTGTGGTTTAACTAGGCCCACCACCCTCAGCTCCCCGTCTCTATCAGTGCGTGGCGGTACGGTCAACGCGGTGTTATTTGTATTCGCTCATCAGTGTCTGTTTTGTTCTACAGTTGGTGGGATGGATTGGCTGTGGGCGGGACGTGCACGGCTCGTGCTGGTGCTCGCGGCGTGCGTGTGCTCGCTCCTGACGCGCGTCAACGCTGACCCACAGTACGGACAGCCCAATGTGTGCCAAAAACGAGTCAGGTAAGATCATCCAAATACTTTCCTAATCACTTCTGATTTAGATCTACGTCGGAGCGTATTTCTTCGGTCATGTCTGACCCACTTAAGAGAAAGGTTGTGACGGATGTACAATATTAGCTTTGATATATACTGTCCTAGTTTAGATATTATACCATCATTATTGAATGGCACAACGTAGATGCTAGGAATTCAACCAGATATTTAACAATTTTGATGCCCAACTCTAAACTTTTAGTATTGTAACATATTGTAACACATAATCATTATAGCGGTGTCGCACACACACACAGGATACCTCCCTAAGTATGGAATTATAGATATGCAATTCCCATATGTATGTGATGTACATTTGACATTAGATGTTCTGTGTACCTGACAGACGTATACCATGCACACAATTGAAGGTCTCTGTTACCATTGAGTACTATAATCGTATTTTCGAGTAATCGAACATAACTCAAGAGGACACATACATATGTATTGATAATAACTTAAATTAAATTCATTACAATGTGTGGCTACTCGAACTGCCACCAGTTCCGATGTTGCTGCTCGATAGTTGAAGATCCAGATCTAGCCACGACCGACCTGATAAAATCATGGAAACTGATAACATACTAGACAACTGCAGAAAGAAGTATCGTATAAGGGATGCATGAGATAACTTGTCTTAATAACATTAACATATATCCACATGTACATACATCGGCCAGACTGTTGTAAGGATACTTATTTATAAACAATGAAATATCAATTTCTAGGTTGGTATGCATTGCCTTACTGGCAGTAAGACAGGCTCTATGAGTCAATTAACAAATATAGAGTTCTAACATACTAAATGCACTACTTTTCGTGCCCCAGGAGTCATGGCACTCTGGTGCTGTCTAGCGAGAGCGCTGTGACTCCTTGTCTTACTAGTGCACTCAGTGGTGCCCTAGTGCTCATTATAACCTCAATGCCCCCTTATACTTTTACCAAGGCATGTCCTCGGATCATAACCCATTGCAGCGGCAGACCAAGTTCAACAAAAACAATTTTTTTTTTTTTTTTGAGAATTCGTGTTTAAGTTTTGAACATGTAACCTCTTTTTATCAAGTACATGCACATGCATTTAATAGTGGAATTACGTGTATTCTTTTATTGTTGTATAACTAAATGTACATCTATTCGATTTCCATTTTCTAATTAAGAATAGGAAAAAACCAACTTTGACGGATAGAGACATAACCTATTAGCTTTAATCACCATTAATTTATGCATGTGAACCATTAACTTAATGTGACGACACAAGGAATGTATTAGGATTTCAGAAGGGTTTATGTTCTGTTAAACGTTTAATGAAAAAAAGAAACAATTCAAGCTCATTTGAAAAAAAGATCCATAAAAAAATATTCCCACGAACTCGGTGATGGCCTAGGCCTATTAGGTAGATAACAAGGCTGTTATAAGACTTATTTGTACTGACATCTTTCGGGCATTTTAAGCCCTTCATTAGGATATGGTTTTATTGCTTGAATCGTGCAGGTAATATCAATTTGGGAGCGGTTTACAGAGCCATTTTTGGTTGCTTAGTTCTTCATAGTGGATTGGTTACTATTGTGGTTATAGTTATTATAGATACGGTTTCGGTGTCCTGTTGGGCTGGAGTATGTGCTCGAATTTATGAGCGCATTGAAATGATATATGAATTTTACAGTATGATTAGGAGCTAGATTAAAAAAAATCAAATTGAAAAACTGTCTCTGGGTTAATGTTAGATATTCATCCCATGTTATTTGATCTGGGACAGACTCGGTCATGAATCATATTATTCAAAATCTCATTAATAGAGGGTTCATATTGGTCATTGGATTCCTTATCAGAGGTTGTTGCCATTTCTCGCATTAGCTCTTTAGTGAGTTTATCATTTAAGGTATCACACCAGTTATGGGGGTCCAAAGATTTTGGACCCCCATCTTTTAAAAAAAAACCCATCAAGTTAAGAGAGGGACCACATTCTTGACTTTTTGCAAGTCTATGGCCATGATATCAAGAAACCAGTCTTTACGTCTGATGGGAACTATATGTATGTAGTCCTGAGGACTGAAGATGGAATTGTAAGCTTCCGACCCATCTATGCACAAATATATCTCTATTAAATCAATGCACAGCAGAATATATCATCAGGCAACTGATCTTATGAAGATCAGAACATCGTGTAGCTTGCAGAGGGTCATGTTTAATGGACATATATGCATCACGCCTTAATGACACAGCGGGGTGATCTATAAGAAATTCGTCCTTCTGATCCTGTAAATAGACAATCTACTTGAATTTGGGCCTATACACATATCCCATCCAATTCTAAAGTACTGAATGATGGTGATTCAGTTCACAGGTGGTGATGAGGGTATCTTACCGGGCGGCATTCAAGGTGCGGACATACACGTGGTGTGTCGACGTCCCACCTAGGTGTACCAAGTTTTTGTAAGTGCACCTCCCCACTCCCGATGCACTCTCAAATACACGACCCACCACTTTACCCTTTGCCCAATACTGCGGTTTTCCCAGTCCTCTTCCTTGTGTGATGCATTTGCTTCACCCGTCCCCTCTCTACTTCATTGTCCGGCTAAATACCGACCTCTTCACCCTGGTCATCGCCTCACCCAGTCTCCCAAACACCCTCGCCCTTATGTTCCGCACTTTATCCCACCACGCTCCTCACCCTACCACTTCAACAATACCCAACCTTACTTCTAGTACCTTGTTATTCTCTTCCCGAGCCCGCTCAGCTAACCCTGCATCACCTGATTCTCCTGCTCCCTGCCCTAAACCTGTTTGCAACTTACCCTTCACATATCGCCAGCTCCTGCTCTTCCATCCCGGTAACCAGGCAGCATACCCTGCTATTCCAACAGCATATGTAAATGTTAGTAAATGAAACCAAAATCCACATTTTTCCTTTCTCATCCACGCCTTAAGTTGCTGTATCCTATGCTCTCTTGGTTTTCATACCCTTTAACGTGCTCTTTGACCCTGTTCTATCTCACTCCAACCTCCAACACTCCAAATGCAGTTCCCAGTTCCCGATGCCCCATACCATCTGGCCCATGCCCAGTGCCCCATACAGTGTATCTCATGCCCTGCATTTCTCATGCACATTCAACAAGTTGTCATGTTACTTAAGATATCAAGGCTCCTCCCGGAATCTGTAATTAGACCACGTGTTGACATTCAGGGCATGTAATCCTAGTTGGGATGGATGTCTCCTGGTCACGTGTCATTTCACCAGCGTGCATCTCCGTAATTCAACACCAAAACTCACGAGACTATTATTATCAAGGGCGAAGTTTAGGTGATTCTGCAACAAGTGTTCTTGTGTTACGAACTATTAAGAGGCAGTGTGGAGACATCCATGTGTCAGTGATAACAGCATTAATAGTAAGAGGGCGTATGCACTTCAGTTGCATGATAATGTTTTTTTGCCCTTCCCGTATAGTAGGTGTGATCTTTACGTACTGCTACACAAGTTGTTTCCAGGGAGTAAAACCACAATTAAATAACTATTCAAACCGGACGCGTCTATTAAGACTTTGGTACACTCTGTTATAGCATTTTCTAATGGAAATACCATGGGGAATAATTCAACCATCCATCATATCCTCTAAAATGTCAGAAATCATTATCATTAAGTGACTACGTCAATTGGTTGATTTTAAAACATTGTTCTATATTCGAAATTTATCACCCCCCTCCCCATAACCTCATACTTATCATACTTAGGAAGGAGCAAGCCAAGAAGACGAGTGTACAGCACTGTGCTCACACTGTGAATGAAGATTTTGTTCAAAATCCGTCACACCAATCTAGAACACCATTCACCATAACAAAAGATCTTCTATACTTAGAAAAATGCATTGCGTTTTTTTGTTTTTGTTTTTTTTCTCTCGTTTTTTTAATGCGATACTTCGAAGAAATAATAACTCTAGCCACGTATTAAGAGTGTTTTTTTTTAAATCCTTGGAGTTCTTACGCAGTCCGAATATATGCTAGGGGTGAGCCCAAGTATCAGCAAAGTTTATTGTCTGCCAGACCGCTCCAGGGGTTTGCACTCAGCCTCTAGATAGGTCATCACTCCAATTGAAACATTGTCATCAACCTGCACTCAGTATTCTATAACAGCACATCCCAGACTCGACACGCAGAACAGACTCAAGTGTCCGTGAATGTCCTGGATGAAGATGTAGCGGACTCTCCTCTGACGTAGTGCTTTAGTACTGCCCACAGTGAATAGAGAGAATGTTGCTTTGTAGCCCTGTTATCATGTTTGTTATTCAGTGAGGTGAAACAAGTACGCGTCTCTTACACCACGTCCCATAGAGTCAAAACGTATACATGGTGCCTCAACTTTCCTCCTCGCTGCACAAAATGGGTGTAAGTCTTTTGCTGGTAGTTTCCTTTTTAGACTCTGCAGAGCATGTCAATTTATAGTTCTCATATTGGCTTAATTAGATACATTATCGGATTGTCTTTTAAGGTATAGACAATGATGTTCTTTGCGATCCGCTCATAATATAATTTTATCCAAGTGATTGCATTAAAAACAAGGCTTACACAGAGTTGTCTGATGGCCCTAGCCAATACACTGAAAAATGTTGCATCCTCAAAATGATTGTATTTTTACATTTTTATCAGCGATAAGCAGGTATTCTGCATTTTTTCCCTACAAAAGCTTAATTTGATATATATTATTCCGTATGTCATTCGTCATACATTAGTAGATATCTAATAGATTCAATCAAAATTGATGAGATGAAAACTAGAGAGGAGGGCTCTGAATATGCATTAAGGAAGCAAACAAATTTCGATTGTCGTCCATTGTAGATATGCTTCAAATCACAGCGTAAGGGATGATAATGTCCGAAGAATGGTCTAATTACTAAAACAAATGTATATAAGTAAATTTTATGAAGTTCTTTAAATAGGTATTTGTTTTTGATAAAGACATTATTATTTATGATCTATCTTCTGCCATAATTTCTGCATTCAACTGATTCCAAAATATTGAGATTTTAATCTGATTGATTAATTGGATCTAGAACCCAATACCAAATGAGATACCGAATGGAATCACAGACCCTCTACAAACTTGTCAGCCGATGCTGTGCAGGCTATGCTCAAGATGGCGACCTGTGCCTGCGTAAGTGCCTATTTTATCAATACATTTACCTATGAAGGATAAATTGCCTCCCTTCCGCATGTATCATGCAAATTTATAATTTCAGAGTGTAATGATAATATATAATACTTTAAGTTCGTTAGTACACATTAATTAATTATGTTTTTGTGAATAGGACTTTTCGTTTTTTTCTTCTTGAAAATAGCAAAAAAATTAAAGAAATAAAAATCCCTGTCATCTAAAGTAGCATATATGAATAATTATTAGAGGGGGCAGGTCCCCCTTATCCATATAAAATTATATAGGAGCTGTCAGGAATACCAAATTAGCTTCACTTTCCATCCCTACCTAATGGTGTAACTGTGTAAAAGTTTATAAGAAGTTATTGTCGTTGGAGTTTTTGGTGTCTCCCTCAGAAGTCTGAGGATTGATGACTCACAGTTTAGAGCATATTCAAGGGGCAATGAATATACACTGAGGCAACATAGAAAATATTGTCGAGCAATGTTATAATTCATTCAGTGAGGGTATTCTTAATATGACAACTTTCTATGGTTTTTTTCAGCGGTGTGCACCCAGGGGTGTGCGAATGGTCACTGCATCAGTCCTGACCGCTGCCTGTGTAATGCGGGCTTCAGTGGGGAAGACTGTTCAGCAAGTGAGTAGTTTTCTGATTCAATGCCACAATTAGGAAAATATATCGCCATCCACCAATAATCTGTTTCCTGTACCTGCCATGCCCTAATACAGTCACTTTATAGAATTGTATAAACTGGATATCATTATATCTCAGTAATGGCAGTGCTTTGTTAGAGTTGTTTGTGGTATTAATATTGAGATATTCAAAAGAAATAGATCTAATAACAGGATAAGAATGAAAAGCCTGTGAGTATGATTTGGCAATCTCTGCGGTAAATGATATATATAAAGGTGTTGCATGAACACATTGTTATACTGTGTGTCATGAATAATTGATATTCATTGCTGGTATAAGCCAGCGAAACCTTGGGGAATTATTTCACTGTGGGCTTATTATTCCGTTATACCGCCAAATTGTCCCCTGGTTAGATATTTTCCTTTGGTGGCATACACATGTCAACGTTGATTATGCAGACTGCCCGGTCGGAAAATATGGGACGAACTGTGCCAATGACTGTACCTGCGACAATGGTGCCACATGCAACGCTGTCACCGGTGCCTGTGCATGCGCCCCAGGTAGGACACCTTGCCTCTTCTTTGAGTCTCCTCCCCACAGCCCTCACGAAGAAGAAACTAAAACAAAGTTCCTAATTCATTATATTAATGATATAGAAACCCCTTCTAGCAAGCAAGCACATAAGCCAAATCTGTCCCCTCCCTCTCATGTATAATGCAGGGGATTTGTATTTGTATTACATTTGACGACATAAGATAAGAATTTCTCTCTCCTCGGTGTTTGTTATTCAAGAGTATATGTTCCTAGCGATAGATTTTTGGTAGATAAGAATTAATGGGAATTCCCTCTGTTTGGATCATGTATCATGTAGAAGTATAAGATTCTAGAATTCAGTCATTTTAATTAGCATAGCTGAGAAATTTTAATTCGCCAATTAGAACATGAATTTAATTTTTGTTAAATTATATTCTGTTTAGTCTTAATTCTGATAACTATAGTTGATATTGATTTAATCTTTGCAAATGGCTTTAAGTTGCAAACAACCTGCACAACTACATTAATTGAACAATTGACTTCTATACGTGAAAAAGAGAGCAAATACTGATTTAAATGTTTTAATTTGTGCCAGGGTTCCGTGGCCCACAGTGCCAGTATCCTTGCTCGCGCAATACTTATGGACATCTGTGTCTCAGTGAATGTCAGTGTCGGAACAATGCAACATGTAATCCACAGACGGGTGCATGCTCATGTGCCCCCGGCTTCCAAGGACCCCTGTAAGTACTTGCACATAATTGACATCCTACATCCTACTGACACCAAACAATATCATCACACCCTCCACTAACCTCCCAATTACACTTAAGTAAAATTGAATTCAAATCTGACATGAATGAGAATTCACAAACATACTATCATACTCGCGTGGACATAAGCTTGTTCTTGTCTATTTCTGCGCTACAGATGTGAAGAGCGGTGCCCAGAAGGAAGTCACGGGGTCGAGTGCACGGGAATGTGCTCATGTCAGAACAATGCTACGTGTAGTTTCGTCGACGGCTCCTGTGAATGCCTCGCCGGCTGGACGGTAAGTTTCGGGGCTGGTGCTAGTCTTTACTCGAAGAGGATGATATGAATACCCCCTCTGTACATTAGCACAATGATATATTTTATCACAGAGGACTTTCACTATAGTACCAGGTTGAATTTATGAAGCATATCACTGTTTCCGCATCAAAGTATATACACGTGAACAAACCGGTATTTTCTTTCTTTCTTTATTCAAAAAGAGATAAGACAAAGTACATTCGTCCTAATACGTTATTCCACATACCTGTCAGAGTTTGCACCAATTACAATACAAACCTAATCTAATTTTTCGGCGGTTGCACTCATTATGTTGTTCGATTAATCACAAGTAATCAAGAAATACAGGTCATATGACTCTGTATTTCGTAATGTCGATTCTGGTGTATAGTTATCAGTTCGTTCTTTTTTGTGTGACTAAATTAGTCATAATTCTCCGCAAATAGGATATAGTCTGAAAGGTATTTATCACGATTCTCCTATCCTTTCCTTGTGTAGTCTCTCATCTTGGCATTCAAATATTCGTATCTTATGGCAAGTGATCAGTTCAAGACTCTTTTGGCTTGTCGGGCACACCTCTTTTTTTTCTTGCAAGATAAACGGTTCTTACAGGAGTAACATCTTCCACCGCGATTAAAAAAAGTTAGAAAAAGACCTGCCTGTCCCTCACAATTGTGTATGGTAGATTTATTTGTCATATGTTTTTCAGGGGCCTGTTTGCGCGAATACATGCCCAGAAGGTCGTTATGGGCCCGGATGTAGGAAAGTGTGCAAGTGTTACAATCAGGGAACTTGTGATCCCTTCACTGGGAGGTGCACTTGCCCTCCAGGCTTCATTGGAAAAAGGTATAAGCAATGATGATACTAAACAAAGAATTCACCATGAACTTGGAACAGACTTAATATCTCTAAAATCCTGTTGATTACTATGAAGATGAATGCTTGATCACTGACTAAATCTGAAACCTGAATTGGGGTATAGTCTCTTCAGTTTATGAATATTTCCCCTTCTGTTCTCATCAAAACCATCGATTTCTTTATCGTGTTCTACAAACTTTTATTTGTTACTTGTCTCACTGTGAAGCGAGATTTGTGCACTATTTTAAAATAGATAAAAGTACACAAATGATATAAAAAAAAATCCTAACTGGTTCAGACTATCGAAAGAGTAATGTTCGTTTCACATCACTTCTGTCTTTATAATGTAAAGCTTTTATATCTGATTTCCATCTTCTCTTGAGACACCAGGAGTTGTATCGATGGATAATCTCGGGTGTTTAGAGTTGTTGTTTTTGTGTACTTTATTGGCATCTATATTTAAAACAAACCATACACAAGAATCGTATTTCATTACTGACATCCATATCATCAAGAATATTTTTTCATTATCACAAAATTTCATTTGATTGTTGTATGGTGTGAGTTGTCTTTGTGGAATGATATCACGAAGTGGAGTTTGGTGATATTTGTAGTGGAAGACAACGAAACGCCATTTAAACAATTATATGGAATAGATTGATGTTTAGATTTCATTCTACTCCGTCACATGTTTTTAACTACATATGTCACATTTGGCATATAAATATTGTATGGTATAACCGTGACACGCAGTCACACAATGTTAAGTCCATGGCGATTTATATGAGGGGTAGGTTAAACTCCAATACTGTCTAAGTAATGCTTGATACATGTTTGGCTGAGAGTCTGTGTGGTATCCCATCCCCGGCCTTTTTCTGTGGTAAGCCTGACCTTTGTGTGTGTTTAATCTAGGTGTGAGCAGAGCTGCCCGCCAGACCAGTACGGCAAGGACTGCGCTTACCGCTGCCTCTGTGAGCATGGCGCCACTTGTCTGCCAAACAACGGCTCCTGCGTCTGCGCGCCCGGCTACACCGGCAAGAGATGCCACAAGAGAAGTAAGTATTCCCACAGACCTGTATACAATAGAATACACTTTTATCGAGGTCCGTATCTTTTTCATATCTTATCTAAGCAAAAGAATATTTTAGTCCTGTAGATGTATATGGCGCAACCAGTGCCACTGGCGCCACAAATTTTATTATTCTTTATATAGAGAAGATAGAAAGAAAAATATTCCCACTAACCCGGCGATGGGCCGTTACCGTTTACCTTATAACAAAATGAATCAGGACAATTAAATAGAGAAGGTTTTGATAGCGTGTTACATTCATGTTACATTGTTTGTCATTTTTATTTTCAGTATGTAGTGACCGTTCATTTGGACCTTTCTGTAATAGAACGTGTGACTGCAACTTTGACCATACAGAAAGGTGAGCCTATTATATTACATACTATCATGAATTTCGCATATGCACCGTTCTCCCTTATCATAGGGTATCTCTACCTATATAAGTCTGAACAATTGTGAATGTTCATAGCCGCTAAATGTAAAATAGTTAAAGACAAATGCTGGTAGTTGGGTGATTTCTAAATTCTATTGATTTTTGCAAATAACTCTGGATAATATAAGTTCCATATATCAGCAAATAGAAAATGCAAAAAAAACCTGGCATGTCACCATGCTAACTTCTATGGGAAGGCCATCTGAAAATGTAAGTGCTTAACTATTGGTGTCTATGGGAAACTGCTACATTATGACTTAATTGCTAAAAGACACTGATGTTCTATTGCTATCTTCAAATAATTCTGGATTATGATAGTTGGGAAGATATACAAATGAGAAATGCTAAAATAATACTATGTCACCATGCTAATGTCTATGGGAAGGCCATCTGAAGAAGGTAATTGCTTATCTATTGGTGTCTATGGAAAACTGCTATATTTTCATGAAACCAGATGGCAGCACCAGTGTTACACAGGGGGCAGTGCGATACCTACCCGCCTTTGTCTTTAAACAGTTAAGATCAAACAAGGTTGAATATTTTCTCAATCGCTTCTCTCTGGGTATGACTACTTTGAAAAACTATATAAGTGCCTCAGTAATAACACTCTGTCCCTCTTTGGCAGCTGTCACCCGCACACAGGAGATTGTAGGTGTGGCCCCGGCTGGGAGAGTATCACCTGCGACCGGCCATGCCCCGCCACGACCTACGGCTACAAGTGTCTGCAGACTTGTCAGTGTGGAAACTTCTCCGACTGTGACAACGAGAATGGATACTGCATCTGCCCCCCAGGTTACATAGGGAAGAAGTGAGTGTTATATTTTTGTTAAGATTGCATGTATATTAGTCTGATTTGCAAATGCCTAAAATTTCATCCTATTCGATATGGATTCTACTCAATCTTACGGACAGCTTACGGCAGCAGATCTGCACTTACCTCCGATCTATCATGTCTGAGGTTAGTGCAGAGATTGGGCACTAATAGGATCCTCATGCAAGCAAGAACAGGGCCAATAGGATGAAAAGAGGGGGCAACCATAATGATGTATGTTCAATCATCTCTATTTAGAGGGGAGAGTTATGGTTTATTTAGAGGGGAGAATTATGGTTTACCAAGACACGTATAGATAAGTCTATTATATGTAAACTTACGTATAAGAAAGTGATCTCCCCTGTACCCCATGGCACTCAAGTAGTGCCTACGTACGTAAGAACATCAATTCCCCTTCAGTACTTGGTAAGCACCTGAGATGAATATCTATATACACCATGGGTATTATATGGAGTATGGGTAGGTGCTTTTAGTGAAATATAATCAGGTTTAGTATAGACAGGTCTAAAGGAGTTCAACTATAGACATCTCAGATAACTACGAACCTGTTGAATGATAAAACTGTTTTCACTCTCCAGGTGTCAGACGGCGTGTGATCCCGGTTTTTACGGTGTTAACTGCAGCCAGCAGTGTCAGTGTATTCATGGCCAGGGCTGTGACCACACTGATGGGCGATGTCACTGTCAGCCAGGTATGTAGTCATGAAAGAAATTGTATTATAGAATGACGTGGCATTTAAATATCCTTCTTCCCAACTTTTTACAAAATTAAAAAAAAAAAAAGGAATTGTAGCATGGTGACCCCTCCGACCAACCCTCAGTGTATCTAAGGCGTTTTCCCTCTGCTTTCAATGATTTAAGTTACCCGTCACGATTGGGAATTTCTTTTAAAACCCCAGAAAAGTTTTGGCACAGTGAATATCAATGACAAATTCTGAAATCATTTTCGGTACAGAATCCTGCGGAGCACTTCAAATGAAGGTATCTATAAAGCGCACTGGGTGAAGATTGTGCACTTTTTCTGCCCTGTCTCACAAAATATATGATGTATCATTTATCTTCTTTTTTTAAAATCATTAACTGAACTGCTTATCTGTTTCATTCCGCTGCAGGCTGGACCGGTTTACAGTGCTCCATTCCCTGCCCGGCAAATACGGCCGGCCCCAACTGCTCGGTCACGTGTCACTGTCGCCATGGGGATTGTGATCACGTGACTGCGAAGTGCACGTGTAACGCTGGCTACACGGGTACCTTCTGTGACACTCCCTGCCCGGTAGGTGGCGCTCCATAGAACATGTGCCTCGGTAATATCTCGCATGCTCATCTATTTTTCATAAACGGGTCGCAAACCAGCCCCTCATGCATTGTGTGGACCGTTCGAGTACGGTCAGCTTTATTAGGAAACAGTGCTTTTCTCTTTCTCATTTCATAGTTTCCATTTTGCTTTGATATTTCCCATAGTATTTTCAACGGTTATACAAGTGTATTAATGAGTACTTGGAAAAAGGAGACGAACATTAGCAAAACTAACAGTGATATCAGGCACTTCCTCAAGAAAAAAATATAGAAAAAAACTAGGATACGTTTTCATAACAATTAGTGTTAACGTTTTGGAAAGTGTGCAAACATCGATCAGGGAATATGAAAAAGAAGATTCCCATCACAAACCACTATAGAAAGGCCTAGGACATTACTCCCTGTGCCCGAGGTTACGTGGTGTAGTGCCCTGGGCGCCTAGGAACATCAATTGCTCTTCAGCACTATAGGTTAGTACCTCGGGTAATTAGCGAGTTTAATTCATTAAAGGCAACCAGATGATTAACTGTGAATCAATCCTTACATGACTCTGTTTCCACATGTATTATTTCTAGGCGGGATACTTTGGTGAAGGGTGCTCCCGGGAATGTGCCTGTAACTCGTCAACGACCAGTCACTGCGACCACGAAAGCGGCGACTGCATCTGCCTGTCAGGCTGGCATGGTGAGTTACATTTATACGATCTTTCTTGTGACAAATTATGACCAGACATGCTTGCAATGAACTAGCACGATTGGCAAATAATTTTGGGAAAAAAAGGTCTACACAATTTGATGCATCTCATCTGTTTTGTAGTATTGATGTGAAGGTAGTATGATGCAATTTCTTAAATAAATGGACCGTACTATATTGCTTTATTTACATACAATTTTACCATAGGTAAGGTTTCAACAACTAGTATTATAATTAAGGGATTTTACTTGTCAGAGATTTCACCTATGATACTAAAACCGCTGCGAGCTATCGTTGATTGAAACTGTATTACCTGTGTGTCCTGTCTCTACGTCTGCAGAATATAACTTAGTCATTCCACGCCTAACATTTACTTGCTTTGACTTGATCTTATATATTTGGTCAGGGGCCGATTTGATCCTGGTGCATATACTATGTACAAGTAGGTGATACGGTCTATAACTCTAAAAGCCGCAATCCGCAAAGACGGGTAGAAGTAGACTTCTTTTTTTTCTATACAGTTTGATGGTTATTGGTTGAATGACTCGCGACCGTATAACCTGAAATTACTTTTAATTTCCAAATTTTTAGAGACAGAAGTTTTTTTCAAATTGGGGGCCTAGTGTTCTAAAAATTTCCGGTGAGTCGTACAGCCGTACATCGGACTCCCTACGCCTCTTCCCGACAGCTGAAAGTACTTTTAAGTTGACTCATATGCTACATAGATACCTTTACAGTTTGACGCGTCTATTTGTAGGTGTGCACTGTAACAGCGGCTGTCCGCGTGGCTACTGGGGTCGGGACTGTAAGAGCACGTGCTTCTGTCAGAACAACGGGACGTGCAACCCGACAGACGGGAGCTGTGACTGCCTGCCAGGCTGGAACAAACCAGACTGCGCCCAACGTAAGACATCTCAGATCTTCATTCTGCTTCTCTTTTTAAGTATACTGGCGGGGTTATCCCACCCGGGAGCTCGGAGTGTTTTATCAAGAGACGCCACTAGTTTGAGTTTATTTATGTCACGCATTTTGTTGGATCCGTAATCTCACGAGTCGAAAACGAGTGAGATTACGGAGCCAACTCAATGCGATTGAAAAGTTACGTTAGGTACTGCTCTTGTGTCTAGGTACAGTAGAACAAGAATTTCAGTTCAATAACACAGTTAAGAATTATGTGTCAAATAACACATAATTAATCGTGAAATAATGTGACTTTAACCTCTTCCCCATCTTTTATACCAGTGGTGATATTACACCAACCTGCTATTTACGTGTTAGATATGTCTTCCATATTTTAACATTAGTCTACATCCATTACTTCTGATTTTTTTTCTTTTTCCTAGCTTGTACGAGCGGTTTTTACGGCCAGGACTGTGCCGAGAAGTGTCCAGTGTGTGAGAGTGGGGCCGCCTGTCACCCGCGCCTCGGCCGCTGTCCGTGTCTAGCCGGCAGGAGGGGCCCAAACTGCCAACAGAGTGAGTACCAACTCCAGTGGTGCACAAAATATGCACGCGAGCGACTGGATCTGGTTAGACCATCAGACGTTTGACACTGAACACATCTGTAGCCAAGATCTGTGATGTAAGACAAGAAAAGTGCCCTGACATTGAACATCAGCCCCTGGAAATACAACCATGCTTACCACCTTGAATTTTACCATGAACTTGCTTTAGAAAGCCAAAATCTCTTTGTACTAACTCCCTTGTCTCTTCTAAAAAATCATTGGAGCATATAACAACTAGTTTACTTACATGCTTACATTCTCGTAAATCTTTCTAATTGATCTCTAATGTTATAAAAAAAAAACCTCCAGTGGTGCACTACATATGCACACGAGTGACTGGACCTTTTAGACTGTGAGACAGTTGACACTGAACACATCTGTAGCCAACATCTGTGACGTAAGACAAGAAAACGCCTTGACATTGAACACCAACCCCTGGAAATATAATCATACTTGCCATCTTGAATTTAACCATGAATTTGCTGAGAAAGCCAACATCTCTTTGTACTAACTCTCTTGTCTCCGCTAAAAAAAAAATCATATGATATGTATAACAACTAGTTTACACTCGTGCTTACATTTTCTTAAAACTTCCTAATTGATCTCTAATGTAATAAACTTGATTGATAACCATTTTATCCTTTCTTACTAATTCAAAAGCAAACTGGGACACGGTAACAAAAAATATCTCATGTATCTTTAATGTTCAAATGGTTTGATTTTCCATTCGTAAGTATTCTCAAATATGAGTGTATTTGATTTGAGGTTTCTTTTCATTTATCATTTGATTTGAGTTCCTTTACTCTCTACGTTCTAGAGGGTAGGTGCATGATCTTATAGATTTTCCGTGGGTTTCCTTTCCATACAATATTTGTTTTTCTTTGAATTCTTTTTAGTATTTGCATTATATGGGTCGTAGCAAATAACCTTTTTTTCTTGCCCCCCCCCCCCCCCCCTTGTGCCTGCTATCAGGTGTTAATGTTGCCCCACATTTCGGCTTGGAACTGGAGCCCTACACGGGAATTATGTCTGTGTGAGCAGACTTAGCATAATAAATAATCCTTCTACCACTGGAGGTGAAAGTATGCCAGTTCAGAGTGTTCACATGTATCCTATATAAGTAGTTAACGCCACTCGAATATGAATAATTTCTGAACGACAGTCTTGTAATTATAAGAACATTCCTGTATTGAAAGTGGTAAGTCTTTTTCATTTGAATATATCTTTTTACACAAGACTATTCTGTGAGTCATTCGTCGCGCTAACGATACTATTGGTTCCATGCTAATGTGTATTATTTTCTTGTACAGTTTGTCCACCGGGAACGTGGGGAATTGGCTGCATTAGCGTGTGTACGTGTCGGAACGGCGGGGCATGTGACCCTGCCACTGGAGCCTGCTTATGTATCCCGGGCTACTATGGGGACAGCTGTGAGAATAGTATGTACCGTTACAATATGAGATGTCATCCAACTCTCCGTGTAGCAAACTATCCTCCGTCTATGCTTCCGTGCTTCCCACTCTCCCTCCGCCATCCCTCATTCCCATTTCATTTTTTTTCGGTTGAGAATAGAAGTCCATGTCTATTCATGGTGGCCTTAATTTAGTTTTAATCAAATCTCGCTTTAGGACTGGTTAGTGCATCAGTAGATTTCTTTCATCTTTAGTCCACCATGATTCCACTCATCCTATATAGCTTCAGTTCTACTTTCTTCATACTCTCCTATATATTCTTGCAGCATATAGCCGAATGGTCTCTAATGTATTTTTATGTATTGTGTACAGCCTGCCGTGAGGGTTACTATGGCCTGCAATGCTCTGGGAAGTGTCAGTGTAAGAACGCTCGTCACTGTCGTCCCTCAGATGGTTTCTGTTACTGCCAGCCGGGCTATGTTGGAACTTACTGTTCAGAAGGTCAGTGCCTGAGTTATTACTATTTACGGTGGGATTTATCATCTAATCGCACAACCTACTGATATTCAAAGACACCCATGAGTGTTTAATATATTTAAATAAGAACTAATCCATATGAATATGAAAGTTATACACTCTGAAAGTATATCCTTCTATATTGTTGATATGACATTGTTAAACCCATACATTATTGTACAATCTTGTTTAGCCTTTTGGTTAAATTTACAGTACTGTAGAAAAAAAACCACCTAACAATTGACTGCTTTCTGATCTCGACAATCAGATCTATGGTCTATGGTAACCATGAGTGGAAGAAAATTGATAACAATAAGAATTTGTTTTGTTAGATTTATTCACGTAAATGTGTATATGAGAAATGTAGTGCACACTTAATAAACACTGGACGTTTGTCTCATGCTGCTCTTTTCTCGTACTTTTTTCAGCTTGTCCTCTTGGGACATTCGGATTAAACTGTCAGTCCAACTGTCCCTGCAAGTACGCGGATGGCTGTCACCATGTCACGGGGCAGTGCACCTGCTGGCCAGGCTACACTGGTGATGTCTGTGACCAAGGTCAGTTTTAATATTTGTGATTGGCAGTATGATCTACTTGTTTTACACGGGTGCCCAGGCCTACGAATATCCGTTGTTGGGTTCTACCATTTGTACTACACTTGTACTCAGTCCGTTTGTGGAGTCCCACTGCAGGCACTTTTCTCCTGCACCCCTAGCAGTGGTTGATTTACTGCTATATCAAAGGCCAATCGTTCTCATACCATGTCTATATTGGTGTAGGAACTAAAATAACTCCCGTCTCAGTAAATGTGTAGGGGTGAGATTTCTACCTAAATTCATCTCATAGATTCTATCACCACAGAACCAAAGTAAGTCTAAAAAAACACGACGATAAATAAGCAAAGAAACAGGCTGATGTGTATGTTTGGGGTGGGAGGGGGGGGGGGGGGCAGGTGACTGTCCACCAAGGGATTGGACAAAGGTTTGCAATACATATTTCTCAGACTATTGTTCATTGGTATGATATTTCATTTTGATATGTATCAGTATCAGTATTTGTATTTGCGTGATTATATGTGAGGGGAACAAAAAACAGATAAAACTGTTGTGAATCTCGAGGGTGAGTATGTAAGGAGGACCACCACAGGAATATATTAATTCAGAAACAATTGACACTGCGTTGAATTCATCTTTAGCTACTAGAGTGTCTCTTCATTATTTGCAGTTTGCATGGCTGGAACATGGGGCAACGGATGTAAAAAGAAATGTGACTGTTTCAAAGACACTAAATGCGACGCAAAGACTGGTCAGTGCCTATGTCCACCTGGAAAGATGGGCCGGATGTGTAACAAAGGTGGGTATCAACTCCTATCCCAAAAATTACACATTGACTTGATACAGGGTTTGCACTGCTGTGCATATGATTTACTTTTACATTCACATTGATTCAAACTGAAAAGTGATCTTTTTGATCATTTTGGTTTCTTAGCAACCTCTATAGGGAGCCAAAGTGAACCCGATACAACCACAGATAGCCGGTAAAAAATACTATTTCCGGGTATAGGCGCTCAGTACTTTGACTATGTAGGTTCAAGATTATATGTGTCATTCTCCAATCTTTTAGATCCAAATTTTTAATAAACTTAACAACTGTCATCGTAGTTTCGAAACAGAGTGATTCAGAGACGATAGTTATAAACTTTACTTCAAAAGTAACAAACGAGACCAAAAACAAAAGTCTAGCCTCAAACCCCCATAGCTTTAGCACTAGGCCTCGTTCTTACTGGCCACCGGAAATGGTGTTTTGTAGGTGGGTATCTGTGGTTTTAGCGGTTTCACTTTGGCTCCCTATCATTGCAAACTTAATACAGTCTAGATACACTTTTACTTGTCCCTGTTCTCTCTATTAACACATGGGAGTCGGATGATGACATTGCCAGTTGATATCACTTCTGACAGTGAAGCATGGTTTCGGTGGTTAAGCCCAGTTCTATAACTGTCATTAACGGTACCATTGCTGTGAGGGAAGGACGTAGCTTCGTATCAATTTCAAACTGAAAGATGTATGTCTTTTTAAACTTGATTTACATGTAGGAATACACCAATCGCAACCCGTCAATGATCGTCTTTCATAGGATATAGATGGTACGAAGAAAGCGCACAAACAAAACTTTTTATGTACATTTATATTTAGATACATGTACATGTAATTGAATCCATGTATGAATAATCTTACATTTCTATTATATCTGACCCAGATTGTCCGAGAGGTACATATGGCACATTATGTAAATTTGCCTGTGAGTGCCAAAAAAACGAGGTCTGTTTGCCAGAAACTGGATGCATAGGTAAGTATTCCTCGATTTTTATAATTAAAGAAAATGCTCTCAAACAATCAATGAGTGATCAGTATTTGACATATAGACTGATTTTCTTATGTTCTAATATGATGATAAAGGTTTCTGCTCTTCACTATTAAATACACAACTGCAAATCAGTTGCTTTGTAGATTTCACCCTAGAGAGTATCGACATGAATTTGGGGTTAATACCGTAATTCAAAATAATGCAGATCTTGGTGACCTTTAAAGAGACGGTTTCCAAATTTTAACCTATTATAATCACCCTTGAGAGAAACGCTTTGCAATACAGAAGAATCATTACAATCATGGCGATGTACAAAGGTGCCAGGTGCTGCTGTTTCGTAAATCCATCATTTATCATGTACCACTAACATATCTAGGCAAGTATGATAAATAATTTCAGAACCTCATAACATTTATACGGGCACATGGTTACTGTGGTTGTACATGGTAAATAAGCGGTAATATTGACGATCATATGAACCGATGCCAAAGGCAGAGGTTCATCTAATCGTCAATTTTACCAAGACACGTACAGTCACAGTGTGACTGTTTTCGTATACATATAGATGTGTACCTTGAAATAGCCATTTTTTACCTTCCCTATTTGACGATTTGTTGAGTTTTGGCGCCTTGCCCTGTTGCCGCCATACGCCGTACGCCACGAACGTGTTGTACAGCCATACATACGACATGGGTATGAGTGGGCGGTATACGTAGAACATACAAACACATGTGTATATATACACAATATTGAATGGTTTCAGAAACAAGCGGCAGTATGATCTGAGGAGTTGATGCACAGTAAAATCCGAGCCAGGTTATTGTGTAGAATCAACTCCATGGAGCATACAACCGCTTTTATCTGAAACCAGTCCATATTGTATTCATTATCCACCTTTTCTGGACAAGTGGCGTGCCGATATCAGTTCCTTTTAATTATGCACTATTTTCCCATATCCGCCCCTCGGAGCATACAACATATCCGCATGTGCCGGATATGTCCATACACACTCCCTATGTGTTTTCTATTGACACTTTGTATTAGGTGGATAATAATATGAAGAAACGTCACAAAATTTCATATGATTGTTTATATGGCGTAAGTTGTCTTCGCGGAATGATATCACGAAGCGGAGCTGAGTGATATCTGTAGCAGAAGACAACGAATGCCATATAAGCAATCATATGAATCTGAGTGATGTTTAGATTTTATCCTACCCTGTCACATGTTTTTAATTGCATATATCAGCATGGCATATAAATATTTTATGGCATAACCGTGGCATACAGTCACACCATGTTAAGTCAATAGAGATTTATATGAGGGGTAGGATAAAATGATATATTCTCTCCTCCTCTCGCAGCTAACAGCATCGTGTTGGCTAGTCGTCAGGAGAAGACTGCCGGCCTGGCGGCGGGCACAACGGCGGGCGTGGTCGTGGGTATACTGGCCCTCATCCTGCTTCTCCTCGTCCTGCTGGCGCTGGTGTATGTGCGACACCGCCGCCTCCACCCGCCACTCAACGAGCCTGCCGTGAGCTACTCGTCCAATGGAGGTTAGTGCTGCTTCTACCTGTTATGTATGATTTAATCCAATGACGGAATCAACGCGGTTCCTTCGTGATGAAAGACAAATATCTTTGTTTTGATGCTGTACTGTGACACTCACTGCGATATTTATATTGATGATATATGAAGGAAATATGGACACCTATATTATGGCCATACCCTTAATATGTTGTTTAGATACAACACCAACCGCATCTAAATGTCTAAATGTTGTCCCTTGAAGTCGTGGTTGTAGTTTCTTTGTGGAATAACCTGACTGAAATGATAATCCTGTGATTTATTCATTGAGACAAATTGGGGCCATGTAGCAATAAACTTGAGAGTGCTGACAAAGTGTCATCGAATATGCATGTATGCAGCTTATTTTGAACTAGCTATAGTCTGCAAAGCAATGTAAAAAGTCTCATTGCGTAGATAAGACGCATGTTTGTTAGCTAGCTGTCGCTCGTGGAGGCCAGCTTTGGAAATCTAAAGATGTAGGTTAAATGATTTGTAATGCTATTTTCTGTGATTTTCTTCTCATCTATGTGAGGGAATTTATCTCCGGGACATATATCATAGCCATGTCCTGTCGAGCACATCTCCCCCATTGACTGTGGTATATACAGTCTGCATTTACTACATGTATTGATATAAGAATACAGTTCTTACGTTGCTTCTGTATAGCTTAGCCAGCTCTATCGTTTAGCTCAATATCATTGATCCAGATCACGCATGTATATAACCGTAGCATAATGTAAGAACTTGATTCTTATTTCATTTGCTGTCGTTGACAAATCTTTACTGCAACAGGACATTTTGTGGCCTCAACTTGCCCGGGTCTTTTATTTCCTAATTTCACATAGATGCTCGTGGCTCTTGATCCATAATTCTGTTTTTTTTGTTACTCCTTATCAAAAAAATTTTTTTTACACATGTTTATCCCGGCCTTAGACATAATACATAGCCTACCGTCTGGATCTCAGTCAGTGCGGCTCGCCCCGTCCTGTCACATAGGGATTAGAGTCCTCATTTATTCAGTCAGTCCTATCTCGAGCTCTGTACGCATGGTGACCTTACAGCGACCGACCACTTCGAGAACCCCCTATACGGGAATCCCGAGCTCCAGGCGAACAACCTCGGCTGCGGCGGGGAGGTGGCCATCGCCGGCGGGCTGGGCACCGTGACGACCGTGGTGCTCAACGACGTGCCCCCACGACACCCCAACCAGCGCACAGAGAAAGCGCCACTCGGGGGCGCCACTGGTATGGCTGCCGCGTCCGCAGGCCCCATACCTTCTAAACTGAGCGTCAACATGAATAGTAAGCATGCTCTTTCTCTGTTTAGTTACTTATTGCTAACTTGCTTATGAAGCCACCAGGGAACCTATTGTCCATCTATCCAGAACAAGGGTTTAAAATGTTTCACAATGTAAGTTGTAATAGGGAGACCCTAACCATGTACTTACGAAGGTTTAGATTATGTATATGTATGAGATATTTAGGTTATCTAAAAACGTCTGTCGGTATGTCGTAAAACGCCACACCTTACACCATATTCATTCACAGAATGACACAGAAAAAATATATGCACTTTTCCAGTGTGAAAACAAAGCTATTGTAAAAAATACATGGTACTAAGTTTTACATAACGGGCGCCTTCATTAATGAAATGTTGTGAATCAGATCTTAAAATCAGATTAATAAAAATGAAGGTAAAGGTGAAGATAAATTTGATGTATTCTGAGGTACAATTGTACTGATGATTCATCAAGGGCTTGATATGTATTGTTATCCTCGACTTGGTATTCTCTTCTGTAAATATTCATCAAACCTATTCTGATGGCTCGAGTCACTAGTGAGTGTTATAACATAGAGAAACAATATATAGATCCAAATGTGACCAACGGGCCTGAGTCATCCTCTTTATATACGTGAATTATTTTGCTGTCCAGATTGTGTAAACGATTTCATCCACGCACGCTATAATATGAGCTTTTCAATTTTACAACGCCACTCGGGCCCATCTCTTCGTTTTCACACACATTATTTTTCCTGTTCCATTTTAGATTTTCGAAAAGATCTTTCGAAAAGAAATTCTCGGGAGAGGGCAACATATTGTTCTGTAATTATTAAGATATGGATACACACAGAACTACGATATGTACTGAAAAAAAATCAGATGAGAAATATTACTTTCTATCAAAATGAGGTCGCACTAAATAGTAGCAAATAGTATCTCTGTTACGTAACAAGAGTGACCACTAAAAGTAATGCAGGCAAAATTAATGTAGAGTATTTATAACCAACCCTTTTTATTGGAACCAATAAAAACAGATTACATGTAGATGTATACGTTAAACAAGCTTAGTCAAAACCTGTTTGATATGGTTTACGTTCATAGGGGGCCACAGCTATATGAAGCTGGCGAGAAGTAAGCCTGTTGCATTATTTCCGATATGCACTATTTCTGATTCATTCACATTTCTCCACATTTCGCCTTTCATCACGTCTTTTAATGTAGCAGAAATACTATGTAAATATGTATCTCAACCACTTCTACCCTGTTCTCTCCACATTTCCTTTCAAAGATTTGTTGATGAATTGTTCTTTAGTTATGTTTCCTGTGTGAATTTGTGTCACTTTCTCCTCAAACCCACCTGCTTCGTGTGTTGGTACATGGACTTCAGGGGATATGGGGACTCTATACAACAAAACTCATAAATGATGGGAGTTATCGACAGATAAACTCATTACAGTTTCACCTCATATGATTTACGTCATACAATCTGTAGTTGACGTCACTATAAAAGAGTAAATACAAAAAGGTTGGTAACAATTTAGATTTAATCTGTTCAGCAATACGATTGAAAATACAGGGCATGATGTTAAATATGATTCTCCTCCCATTTGTTATAATTTGTTTTGGAAATTTGATTAAGAATAATTCACCCACAGATGTATCAATCAACAGATAGACCTTTATCAAAAACCCACCCACCAGATATCACACCAACCTATAGCCACACCCACTTGGGGTGCACTTATTGATGGCCACGCCCACATTGATAACCCAGAAACTGCATGCTGAGTCATTTTGTTGCATAGCTTCCCACCCACCTTGAGCAGCTCAGTGCTGCGGGAGATCTAGGGTTAACACGAGTATCTGAGTTAACACGGTTGCATGCACATATGTACTGAGGAGATGGTTTTCTTGGTGTCAGCCTTTGAAGAGGACGAAGTGAAGGTTGCAGAGAAGCGCCCTCTGCTAGCAGCAAGTCGAGGTAACGGCCCTTACCACAGAGCGTATAAGAACCGCTACTATAACGACATTAAGACACCGGGTATTACTCCTTCTTTTGGTGGCTGCCTCTTTGATCTCAGATGGTGCATTATACATCAGAAAAGCTTGTGATTTTGTGGTGACGCGGAAAGCGTCGTCGGGTCTATGTGAACGTTTGGCTGGTACTCTTCCCAGTCGTACAGAACTATAGACAGGCCAACACCACTCTCCATACGCCGGTGAGTGGGTGCTGCATCAATCGTATGTAACAGCCATCATCTGCTTGGAGAGTGAGAATACGAAAGCTGTTTTTGTGGTGTGTTCCTGTTTCTATTCAGTTACAGTAGAAATGGTAGAGTACCAGCCAATATATAGACCCCCAGGGAATCTCAGTGTATATACTGAACCTTCTCGGTCTTACTTGATCTCTAGATATGTGCACTATGTGTTTCTACTTGGTTTCATGAATATTTCCCATTTTGTATAATTAGTAAATTTTGCTAGTGGATGAAGTATGGAAATGTAAAGCATATAAAGTGTGTGTATGCAATGGGGGATTACGATTTTGGCTAAAAGTTGCAGTGGTGAGCGGGGGGGGGGGGGGGGGGGGGGGGGCGGGGATGGGGGTGGGGAGAGCTACCAGGCATTAATTTCCTCGAATTAAAGAAACCGCATAGTGATTATCCATAAATGAAGGTTTCGATTAAGTAAAAAAAAAATCATGTGCTTGAATATATGCTGACTATAAGTTAAGCGATCGTATAAAATGTAAGACTTCGCTTTCCACGGCGCATGAAGATTGGAGACAAAATCGCAAGCACGCTGGTTTGATGCATGCATGTTAGTATGACTCCTTGCTTGTTTTTCAGTGATTACTGAGATAGTTCCTGTCCTAGACCTAACAGCACGCACCCTACACCCTTGTCCTGAAGTGCTTTGCATCCTGTAGTGTTGATTACGCACTCATCTATAAGCCTTACACACTTGATTCGATAATAGTGTCATCTTTAGAGTGTTAGTTAATTGTCGTTGTGTCCTGTAGGTTGATACGTTGTGTTGTAGTTCTACTTGTTACGCTGTCTAGCCACATCTTTCTCGTCACCTCCGCATTGGTATATTAATGTTCTGTAGGAACATCACGACTTATGGAACTGGTTTCAGATTGAATGCTCGAATTTGAAAAACGTTAAATATTTGTAATCATGTATTTCATATATATGTAAAGCCTTGGCAGAACTAAAAACAAAATGTATCTAGGATTTTCGACCAGCATTGTCTTCGCGGAGGAAGCGTTGATATTTTTGACAATGCTCTGTTTCCCATTTCTTGTCATCAAATCCAAATATTCAGCACCTGCTGAAAAAACGAAACTTAAGTTTAAGGTGAAGACACTATAGAAGTACACCAAGTTACCTAACAATTTTCCTGGAGTCGAAAAGTATTCAAATCTCTTTTAATAAATAGGCCTGCCTCTCGTCATGTTTTCACATATCAAACTATATAATCACGAAAGGCAACCTTCCACCAGAATGGCACAGATTAAGATGTAAAAGAAATCATTTAGTGTAAGAATAATCTGCAAGGCTAATATCATTCCACGATTGAATAGCTTGCGGTTCGTAAACTGGGGTAAATTAAACAAAATAAGATCTCATATTCATCGGACGTCTAGGTGAATTTATATATCACAGATATTAATACAGCCTGGTAATTTTAGAGGTTATTGTGTAGACTCATCCCCGTCTATGAAAATTACAACAAAGACCGACCGTTTCAAAACATGGGTAGTGGAATTAATACCTTCTTCCAGATCATAGTTATTAGAACTTAACCTAATGTTTAAAATCAGTTTTACATACTACTAGTATTACGAAAAACAATACTAAAGATAAACACTATTCATATATGCAAAATGTAATCTCACTAGAGACCCATAATATTGACAAGTTGTATCATTTTGTTACTTTGTGTTTGGTTTGTGTTCATAGATTAATGATAAGTGTTTGGGATATGTAAATTGCACCAATGCTAATCTTGGAAAACGTGAAGAAATTGTTTTATCACACCGAATAACAAGAATATAAAATATTAATAAGAGACCGTCCTCATTTAACGTACAGTAATTCGCTTAAACCCGCACCAGCACATCCTGCCTATTTCACACAGCTGTGTTTGATATAGAATATTCATTAATTAAGCGAGGTTAAAGGGGTATTTTTTACACCATATTTATACCCCTGTATACTCTGGGTTTGATAAATCGGAATCTACGTCTTTTTAGTGATTTGGAGTTTGTACGACACTGAAAAATGACTTTCAGCGTTAATGTGCACTGTGAACATTTCTGTTGAAACACGGACTCCTTGTGACAATTGCGATTGTGTGTGATTTGTGGTTTGCTCTGGTTGCACTGGAAGTGTTATAGACATGCACGATAATCAGCTAAGGCGACTTCAGGTTATAAACCCTGGTTCCATAACGTTAAGAACCTACTTGCACGATTAATAGACGCTGTACATAAGGCGCTCCTAGTTAGAAAACCCAAGTAGTCGAATCAACTGATCCTAAAAGATATTAAACTTCATTCAAATATTTAAGATGTCATCATTCCGATCCATGTAACCAAGTTTACCCGAATTGAGTCACTCATGATTTGTTAATCTTATAACGGTGACATCGACACAGACGCAATAATATCACAAAGACATTTTCAAGATTCGTTTGAAAGTGAATAAGAACTGATCCTTGCATATTCTAAAGACTAGTATTTATACGTCACTACAAGGCCGATACACTCTATTCAACCCTCTCAGATGGAAATAATTCGGTTCTATGTACTAGAAGGATCTACGAAAAGTATGGGGTATAGCTTCCATTATTGTGTGTACCTGGTATGTGAAAATAACGCGAATTGCTCTAAGCAGTCCTGATCATCAGAAATGTAAGAGGCCCATCGTAATTCCTGCTATGGGGGATCTGCGTGTATATGGGCCTGTGTGTTTATTGGCGTGTAAACCTGGTGGTTGCAGAGGAGGACGCGTACATGCAGCCGGTCTCACACGGCGTAAAGGCCCTGCACGTGGACATGGGCGACACGTGCGCCGAGACAGAACGCGCCCAGATGAACATTTACGAGAGTCTGGAGAACCTGCACCGACGTCCTGACGACGACAGGCGGCGCCAGGAGCGCGCCACCCCCACAGGTTAGCAGACCGTCTCATACAGAGAGCCCAGTTTTCCTATTTTACAAGGAAATCCATGTTTTCATTTCAGTTTATGAATTTTCTTTTTCTTGTATAGAACAAAGAGAGAATAAATTAGCTCTCATCCACACTAATAAACAGTGGTTCAAACCTGCCCACACAACCCAGCCCTATTCCATGGCTAATAAAGATGTGTTACTGGTTCTGGTTGGCACAATATACAATTTATACACAAAATTAACGGGAACTGGAAGGCGAGCAGTAATACGAAAATATGTTCTTGATATCTTAGATCAGGAGTGATTTGATAATCTATTACTGTCTAACTATGATGATTGTGTCAAAATGATAGAACCATATTCTAAATGTACATTGTAAAATACTACGGCTGAGAAAATAAACACATTACGTTTCCAAATGCATGTAGCTGAGGTGGAATGCATATGTGATCAATCCAGTTTTCATAGTATCTCTCGAACGTCTTTTTAAAGAATATTTCTTTCTTTTATTTTTTTTACTTTTTGCTGCGGTTGATGCCTAGCGCCACATCTTCACAAATTAGAATATTCTATTTAGCAAATACTTGCTTCTTTTCGAACGTAGCATTTCTTTTTTTCTTTTTTATGTATGCAGGCGTTGGGTTGTCCACCTCGGGAAACAGCGAGTTTAAATAAGTATAATTCACTTAAATTATTAAAATAAGATTGACCAATCCCTCTGGGTTAGTTTGTAACTGTACACTGGCCACAATATACCTAAAACTATCTGTTGGTCAAATCATGTCTTCCTTCTGCAAGTTCAAGTTCTCTTGATCACCTTGATAACTAAGCGTTATATTATGCCTGATGAGCCAATCCTAGTGAAACCTTGACCCCCCCCCCCCCCCACCCCCACCCACAGACTTCTTATCTGTCCTATTTTACTCGCATTTAGAGTCATTTTAGTGTCTAAAACAAAATCTGTTGTTGATAAGACCCTGGGTTGCTATGTTTTTGCTGTGCAACCACATGGGAGCAGGCGTGACATCATCTGATGAGATCAAGCCCACCAGTGTTCATGGTTACAGTGGTTAGGTACAATTCTTAAACTGTCATTGAAGGTAGCATCAAACCAGGGAGCAGACGTCGCCTCGTGTTGCAACATAGCATTTCTTGAAAGTGGGGAAAAGGTAATTTTCCATTTTCCACATTACGTTTCATCGTCAGTACATTGGTTTTTTATTGAATTCACTACTCACAGAGAATCCAAAAGCCGAAGCACCACCGTTACCGGCGCGACCTGACACGACCCTGCGGCGACCTGACTCCGGGTCATCTGACTCCTCACAAGACCCACCAGCACCCTGCGCGGAGAACGTCCCGCCACTACCACTGCCCGTATCCCGAGCAGCTCACAGCGACTCTCCGTGGAGCAGCTCAGAGGAGCTCACCGAACCCAAAGAGAACACAGAGCCTGAAGAGGAAACTGAGGTGTCAGTGAAGGACAGCGTTGCTTAAACTACACATTATGAGTATTTGTGAATGTACTGGTAGGTATCTGTAAATATGTATAGATAAACAAAGGTGTAATAGACCGTATTAGTGTTGACGTCATTATCGGCAGTTGTTTTCTACCATGTGGCATTTTGGTGCCAGGCATACCAGACTCTGCAAAGCACTGCATAAACGATGTATTGTAGCGAGTCTGCTGCTGTCTGATAATGAATGTTTTCAGTGGTAAACCAGCAAAAATAAAGAAGTGGAGAATACATTCAGCAGGAAACATGATTTAGAGCTGCTGAGATATGACTGGAAGATTGGTATGTTCGCTGGTAAGACTAAAGCCAAACCCTTAGTTGGTTTCATAACAATGTTGCCAACCTTGCACTCGAGTCACATCTAAAAGTGTGTCAACACTAGTGAGTTCGATCAGGAGAAAGTTATCACATTGATACATCTTTTTTAATACCATGGTGCAGTTAAATATACTGTTGAAGTAAAGAATTCGAGATGTCTAGGATCGCCAACGGCTGCATTCATGAAGAGATAAATGTTTGGCACCAGGGAACGGAAGCCTGTTTTCGGTGGGTAGATTGACGTTACACTGATGCGGTCTATGTGCCAATACACATAGTCAACAGATTGTTGGCACCTTCTTTTGCACGCATTAATACCCAGGTCTCACAACAGCCTGTAAGATACACAATGTGAGGGTAGAGATATTGAACATAGAATCAATTCAGTAGCGTGAGGTAACATCTGAGAATAGTACGTTGATCATTGTGGTAATTTAAACAAATTGTAAATTTCTTGTTTTGGCATGTGCCCACAACGTGCCTTTATTTGTCTCGTGTTGACTCCATGCTATTGGTATGTCTTCCACTGTTATCGTATGTTTTAGGGACCGTATCTACCTTTGTTATTTTGTTCAATTTAATATCTTGTTTTCTAAAAACTAAAGATATCTGGCGGATATATGTGATAGGCGCATGACACATGAGTAAACAGACAGCGAAGAAAAACAAATAATTGGGAAATGATTGCATCTGATTGATAATGGTTTCTTGCAAAGGCAATTAATCTCGCGTCAATTTAGTTGATACTATTTTTTCAAAGTACGTTGATCTTCACACAAACCTCATGCCAATATTTCAAGTGATTTACAAAAGGTAAAGAGGACAAGCATATAGTTTGGCATTGACAGTTGCAGCTACACTGCGAAGACAATATATTCGAATATTCCTTTTTGAAAATATATATATTAATTTGCATAAATTTTAGAAGAAAGTTGTGAGGAAATCAATATTTCCCTCTTTACGTATCACTGAGATATAAAAATGTTCCTTTATATTTTCTTATTCAATAGTATTTGGATTTGCGAGATCACATACAGATGGAATTAAATTTCCAAGGCTGGGTATCTCAACTGATTTAGGATTGATTGCTACTATAACGATGTAGTGATGATTGTTGGTGCTATTTCATCCCGCAATGGTTGAGAGCTATTTAAAGCAGGGATCAGGGTTTGCTCAGTACGTGGTTTAACAGATTACATGACGATCCTAGAATTCTCAATTACCACTGAGGTGTGCAAATAGTTCGTATATTATATAATATGTCAGGTGTGTAGCTTTGTAGCATTTTTGTGCTACGTTATGAAACGTGTTCAACAAAGATGTAATCATGTGGCAATATTTACTGTCCAAATAATTATTGATACTCTTTAGCAGTTTTGTAAATAGATATTCATTTTGTATATAGTAATTTACCAGTCAAAATGTTGATATAAGCCCATTTGTACGATGAAACCAAAGTATCTAGTATTTAGGATATTATCATACATTACCCATAAGAAATATATATATGTATATTCACCTTTGGTTAGAATCTCGAGCGTATATATACAATATATATGTTAGCCTCCTAATAGACAGTCAACGAGCAAAGATATGTCTGCACCACGTCTTGCAGTAAAAAATATTTTCTAGTCATTAATATGTTGTGCATATACATTTGTAGTTCTAGAGGTCAGTTCAGTTTTAGTAGTCCAATTCCATCGGGGAAGCTGATCTAGAGATGACTACTTTATATTTAAGACAGTATAGACAAAGGTTATCTCGCCTATATTCTAGGAAATGAATTATAATGTAGATGTATATATGTCAACAATAGACCTGAACGCACCGCATGTGCCTCTTTTGTTATATTGCCAACGGTTTTTGGCATTTCTGACTGTGAGAGGAATTAGTTTAATGCAAATGTATCTATTTTTAGCTACACCGTTTATTATACCAGTTCCTGATTACAATCTTGGATATGATTTGTACTTTTCACAGAACGGATGTAAATGTTACACGAGATAGGAGGAAATATATAAAATAACCTTTTTTATATTTGTAATAAAAGAGCAAAAGTTAAACCCCGTGAAAGTGGTTGTAGGTCATAATTTCTTTAACATTGTAGATAAAGAATAGATAATATATACTATTGATATAAAAATATTGCAATTACAGTATCGAATAAAAAATATGATTATCTCAAACACACTCTATAATAAGCAGCTCTTCCTAAACGTACACAATTACTCACTGCTTGGGTGTGGTGTCTACGATTATGAGCAAAATAGATATCAATTCATTCATCAATGCTCACAATGTTAATGTCTACCTCATAATTACATGTGCTCTCAGAGGAGAGCTGGTATTGCAGAGGAAGTGGTAAACCATACAAAAAAGGAACACATTTTCCAGTGTATCCGTAATCACATGACAATGCACATGGAGTTATCCCCCACCCCCCCCCCCCCCTAAAACTAGAGAACGCTTTTGCAGAGATGATTCTGGTAAGTACATGTAATTGCTTATTCCTGTCTAGCCCAACTGTTCCAAACCGGTCTAAAAGGGCTGTTCCACAAACCAGGCGCTAAACCGGTCTTTTCCCGGTGGTTGCACTGGCTGATCCACTCGATGTAAGGCTGGCTGGGATTGAACTGGAAATCTGTGCTCTTCCACCCAGACCCCTATTTCCGGCTGGCAGCGGGCTGCAAGACGGCCTGGGTACCTTATCCACCAACTCTTCTCAGCCGGCCGCTTCGCCCGGTCCATACTAATGCCGCGCCGTCTGGTGCACGTTGGCTGCACTGACATGCTAAGCGAGTTCCCCGTTTGTTTGATAGGGGGCGCTTGGCCCTTGGCAGGGGCTAGAACCTGGTTGTTGGAACAGCCCCCTTAACCCACCAACTATGAGGCCACATACTTGTTATGCATATGTGTTACTTCTAAAATATTTCGTGTCTAATGACATCTCATCCGCTATTGTCCATTAGGTCGATGTACAGGTCTTGTATACCGTCCTCTTTTCTACAAATCTCATGCGAGTTGTGCACGGATTCCAGCTTCCAACTTCATAAAGGAATGTCGTCTGGCAGCATCTTCGAGAGTCAGAGTTGATCCTTCCATCTCCCTAGTCTGTCCAATGAAACAAAATAAGGGCGGGAATATTCCAGTAAACCAGATATCAATCAATCAGCGATACAATATCAGAGAACTAATACATGTTCATTTATACTTGTGACATAGGCGCCATCTGTCTCCATTTCAAGGAACTAATGTACGACACTAGCGTCACCACCCGACATCTTTGTTACTATACATGACTAGAGATCGTTCAATTGGAATTTATTTTCTTTTGTATGAAGTTAAGTGTCCCAATTAGTACAATACGGAAACGCCCAAATATATCATATTTCCCAATTAATACTATCTGAATCTGTACAAGTGTACATGTATTTATAAAGATATCTAACAATATCTTTCATTTAGCCAACGACATAACGTTTGCAGAAAGTTTGTTCAACTTAATATGTCCTTGTTCTATGCTGACCAAATGATAGTTGCTGGGTATTGCCAAACAGGATTTTCTCGAATGTAAAAGTCATGCGCTATGTATTCACTTTGGAGGTGCGACTTTTTTTAGCCCTATCTATGGACTTATTTCTGCCTCTTAAACTGGTTCAAACATAATATAACATTCCTCATTTGCAAGAGAATAAAAGGTAGTAGTTGGTAGGAAGTGGAATTTTCTCGGTAGATTCTATATTTCCTGAGATATTAGTTTATTTGTCAAAGATTGGCACTGACAGTTACTACATACTAAGAGGTGTTATCATTTAAGAGAAACGTATATTTGATGGTATCTTTGCCATATCAGATAATGAGTGTGAGGACGGGAGCTGGGAGCAGCAGGGGTATGAGTGGATGGTTATTCAGCATATCTAACTTAGTGACAAATAGAAGTCAAAGTGGTTCATGATTATATTCTAGGAATCAGTTAAGATCCAGTCAAACGGTATTTGCCAGGTAACATAATTTTCAATATAATTTTCCACCTGATATAAGGTTCACCTGCTTTATTGGGATACATAGTTTTGTTTACTATTTTGAGGCACATGGTCAGTGGGCATGCAGACAGGTGTCAGTTCCTGTGTGCACTGATCCATGAAGGTGTCACCCTGAGGCATCTGACAAACGTTTTATATATAGATAAGGCATTGCTGATTGCCAATTGAAATTGCCTTCAGGTAGCTAAATACACTGTGGATTCTATAAAGTTTAGTATGTAATTGCATTATATACACAGAACACTTGGCAGTGTAACTGGGCTCTCCCCTCCCCCATACCGCCTCCCACCCCCACCCCCTCAGCTGTGTGCACTGATCCATGAACTACTGAGTTCACAGAGTATCCAATTAATGCAGACCCTTCCCTATTCATGGAATCCCTCCCTCCCTCCCTCCCTCCCTCCCTCCCTCCCTCCCTCCCTCCCTCCCTCCCTCCCTCCCTCCCTCCCTCCCTCCCTCCCTCCCTCCCTCCCTCCCTCCCTCCCTCCCTCCCTCCCTCCCTCCCTCCCTCCCTCCCTCCCTCCCTCCCTCCCTCCCTCCCTCCCTCCCTCCCTCCCTCCCTCCCTCCCTCCCTCCCTCCCTCCCTCCCTCCCTCCCTCCCTCCCTCCCTCCCTCCCTCCCTCCCTCCATGGGTATTGAATAAAATCAGGCCGAGAATTCTATTTTGAAACGCACGCTTACTTCTTGTTGGTATTAAACTAGAACAGCATATTTAAAACTGGGATTTCCTATTGTAATGATAAACTAACCTGTGTTACACCTGCTCCTTCTTTTAGTAAAAATAGCCCAACCTCCTCCTCTCCTGCGTCTAAGGCCTCCCAGAGAAAGGAACTGCAATTCATCTGCGAAAAAGAAGTGCACACTATGTTTTCCACGTGACGCAGGCTATAGCCAATCACACTGCCCCTAGCCCGGTGCACCTTATCCAGGTTTCCCGTGTCGATGGCGTTCAGTATCTGTAGGTAGGCATCGAGTAAAAATAGATTTTCTCCTGTTCCTCTAGATCTCTCTGACTTTATGAAGCTGGAGAGAGCAGCCTCTCGGTATTCACCCGCCGTTTTCCCTCTCTAGAAATCAAGTTGGAAATAATAGTTATTTACATGTATGTTCATGTGATTTGAAAGTTCTCTTAGTTAGGTTTCTCGCTTGAAGGCTGAGGTGAGGTCACTTTTGGTCGGATTAAAAAGTAGAACTGTTAGACTCGTAGATCCTTGTCATACTGATATTGGACACATTTTATAGGAAATCGTTTAATATCAATTGACTGCTGTAGAATTTGGGTTGTGAAATTGGTGAAATCCAAATGTGTCAAAATTCAGGTGAAGGTAGAAGATGACAAAAATACGTCCATGGCAGAGCCTCAAACTCGTTTCTTTTGATCCGCTTCGCTCAGTGCTGCCCATTGTTGGGTAGATCATGAACTAAAAGAGGGACACACCAGATAAAAGCGACTTTGGAGACGCCAGCCACTTCAGTGACCAACTCATGGCTCTTACAAAACTATTATCCCATCCATCTCGCATTCAATATCATACTGCAAAGATGCTACAGATGTGCATACTGCTTATTCATTCACGAACTTTGACTCACAAATTCTTATAAGACAAATTAAACATTTCAGTGCCACGCCTCACCTCCGCTCGCTTCATCACAAAATGTAATCAGTGGGTAGTAATATATGAATATGACCTAAATGTTGCCGATTATATAAGTAGTATAGAAAAATATCTTTGACTCAGGCTATGATGCATATAGATAATGACACGAATATTATGTTTCCTTAAAAAGATATTTTTCCTACATAGTATATCATTATGAATTTAGAGGTCATAAGCTCCATTTGTGACATTCACCATCAGAATATTATCGTTATTGTTCACAGAATTAACTATTCTTTACACTTCCGTGGAAATACACCGTTTCAACGTAGTTGGTAGTGTGGTTGCTGTACCTCATCCTTGACATTCGGGTCTATTCCCGCGTCCAACAGCTGTTTCTCAATACCAACACCCTGATCCAGTGCGCATGCATAATGAAGTGCCGTTCGTCCGAACTGTAAAAATATATCATTAAACTATGAAGAGTATATTTCTCAGATGGACCTGGTATTCAAAGTACTTATAGTTCAAATATTAACACATACTTCGGAACCCTAACTGGAAATGAAAGGCTCATTTATTCATTGCACTACTCTTATACATTGAATAGCGGTAGCCCGTAATGATGCTGCACGAAAGACTTTTGGTAGAAATTAACTGTGTTGCTCTATTTTGAATCATCTGTCGGGTTGGTGGAAGCACAAACCACACGTTTCAGCAGGCGTCTGCTCTCCTGCCCGACGTTTCAAGAAGTCGGTTGGAGGATATTGGGTTTGATGGGATGTCGCCTCACGGTTGCTGAGCGTCTGGTGGGGCGTTTGGCCATCTGCCAGCTGAAATGCGCTTCCACCAACCAGAATTTTCAGGCGATCCCCCAACCGATACCCCCAACAACCCTCCACAAGATGTAAATATAGCGTTGGCCGAAATAACTGATTGATTAGGTTTTTATCGGCTGGAATTGGGCATCTGGCCGATACATTCGAAGACTACGACACCCGCCCGTGAGCGCTGCCGGGACTTGCGGCGAGGGAACGCCGCCAACATGGTGCGGCCGACCCGGCGATACCCGAAGTCGCGAACGGACATCGAAAATTCCGACACTTTCGGCAGAATTCTAGCACCATAGCGTGCCATACACATTCATAATATCAATCCTTATCTTTATTTACCTTCATTGTTCGATTAAATGTGTAATTCCTCGGTTATTTGACGTTTTCTGACCGTTCCCGTACAAAACCCAACACGCCGACACACTGCTCCGCTCGATAAGCAGTTTTCGCGGGTTCAGAGCGTCGTAGTGTATCGCCTCACGCCGCGCCGCCTATCGGGGAACTCGATTACTACGTAAAAATGCGGCTAACGTCCACCAGTCGGCGCCACGGCAGGGGCGTCGGCTAGGGTCTGCTGGAACTTTGAACCCACCCGACGCTTGTATGGCGACCACATGAACGTCTGTTGGGGGTTTCGGTGGAGCAGCGACGCATTTTGAGGCCATTTTCCCAGACGTTTCAACCGACGTCGGCTGAAAGGTCGGCTGGAACGTCTGTTGACGTTGAAAAAGTGGTTGTTTGGTGGAATACCGCCATTATAACTTCACCGGCTGAAACCGAGGATAAGAAATTTGCACAACATCGGGAATAGATTTCTTCTTGACGCTGATTTCCCACCACCTCAGTTATAATCTGTAATAATGTGGAGATCTTCCACCGCAATAAAGAAGCACTTACTCTGTCGGTCATCTTAACCAGGTCTTTTCGCGCCTGCAACAGATAACTGACAATGAATTTCCGGTCAAAGATGACGGCTGTGATGAGCGGACTCCGTCCAGTCCGGTCACATGACTCAAGCTGTGTGTCTGAGCATAGTGCCCTGACTTCGGGCAGGTGGCCCCTTTGTATGGATGCTTGTAGTTGTCGGTGTCGTCCCTGCATGTCAACAACAATGCCCTTGTATTGATACAAGATCAATTCAGGTGTATGTAGGAGGGAAAAATATGCATTTCCCTAATAAATTCATATATTTGCTGTTGGAGATTAATTACTTTGTTCAAATGTGTGGGAAAGGTAAATCGTAATTAGGTAATAAAATCAGTCGTGTTTATTTCCTAAAAAGAAAAAGAAAATCCCTGGAGTGTCTGAACCTTTCATTTGAAAAGATCAATATTGAAAGCCGCCCCGTGTCGACTGCCCTGGCAGAATAATAATTACAAGTAGATCATACCATTAATTTTCCCAATAAACGATATAAGAATCCTTGAGGATGATATAAGAAGGAAATTTTACCAGGAAATCCTGAGATTTTCGTAGAAGATCTGCTGTTTCTCGATGTCCTGCACTGGCTGCAACTTCATGCACGCTTATACCACGTGGCGTTGTTATATTGAGGTATTCGTAACCACGCATCATTAGTTTCTTTAGCTGCTCAGTATCCCCGCTAGCGGCCATTTCTATTACTATGGCGTCTATCCAGAAGAGACTTCTCTTGATCGTAGCTCTGGATTGGGGCAGTGACTTCTCAAGAATTCTTTCTCGCAGCCAGTAGCCATGTTCATCACAGATGAATGGCATCCATCCTCGCTGTACAAACTCGTAGAGAACCTCTGGCCCATGACCCAATTCCCAGCATCTGAACATGACTTCAAATTGATTTTTAGCTACTAGATCTAACGTAGCCTTTTTGATGATATACCTGTGAATGTAGACCGTAAACAGGAGGCAATTGTTTGCGAGAATGATTCCTGAAATGCTGTACACAATAAACAATTCTATGGGTTCGGATTTGTACAAGTTAAGACATATTAAAGGCATATCCTACAATTCACCGTGTCGCCACCTGGTGATTTTTAGATACTCTCAATTATCAGTGAAAACTGGTTTCTTGGGATTCATTCTTATTCTTAATGAGTGAATTTAATGTTTTGTCTAGTTCATCTAATTTCAATAGGTATAATAGCCAATTTATATTTGCTTGATTTACATAGGAAATGTGCTGAAATTTGAAACATAAATGTGTAGTATTATACATTTACAATATTCTGGGAAAGTCTGAGGAAAATGACATAGACTTTACTATGTGAAAAACAACTTCTTAGAATTTCTATAAATTATATTATAAAATTGTCATAATATTGATCTTTAATTCAAAAACTAGCATGGTGACCCCCGATTTCTAAGTCAGATATGTGTTCCACAACACTTAAAGATCATCATATTAGAATTTCAGGGAAATAACATGGGTTTTAATTTCCAAGCCAAATTGTCCGATATGCCTTTAAAAGAATCATTTAGTACGGCTATTAAAGGAGAAGTAAATTGAGGTTACAAAATATATTGAATATAAAAGGAGGCAATGAGAGGCAAAATCTTTAATGAAATTCGGACGCTAATTCCTTTGATGGATGTACTGTGATGAGCAGTAGATTCAAATTCAAACATAAAACGGTGACGGTAAAATCATCTCAATCAAACATACCTGTAGACATCACCAGGAATGACGTCGAAATGAAATAACACATGGTAGAACAGAGGCACCGAGTTCATTCCTTTAATTCCCATTTGAATATCAACGTCGATATATCTACTCTTTTTGATCAATGCTTTCGCCGTGTCATACACTCGTGTATAGATCGCATAAGCGAGAAGAGGACAGCCCAGAAACGTGCCTTCCTGAGAAGTTGAGAAAGTTGGATCTTTAATATTGACATCGACAGTCTTCTCTAACACCTGAATGGTGCGCTCCACATCACCAGATATGACTGAATGCACCAAGGCATTTGTATTCCTGTTCTTTTTCAAATACCCACGAATTTCCAACTCTGCACCATCGTCCACCGGCGATGTAATGCATTTCATATCAGATATTTCTTGCAGAGTGCACCACCCGTCGAGACACCTTTTCACAGCCTTTGTATCTTTGATGCGCACACTCTCAGCAAGACCCGGGTAGAACCATTCAAGTAACGTCTTCAGACCTTTAGTCTGCCTGCACAAATCCAAGACGTCAAGGCCTTCCGTGTTTCTGAGACGAGGGTTTCCTCCAATCTTGATGAAGGCGTTCAGGATGTTGGGATGGAGTTTGTTGATGGCAGCAACATGCAGTGGTGAGTTGTTCACTTTGTCCACCGCGTTCACCTCCACCCCGGCATCGACGAGCTGGTAAATTATGTTAACCATCATCGGCACCTATCAAAAATGAAAGAAAAGCTGTATCATAAGATAGAAACTCTGACGAAAATACAAAAGATATGACTGTAGAGATCTGATAAAAGGATGACTGGCAAATGACTGCAGGATTTTAATGAAACATTTACATTGAATGTAAGATATAAAGGCTTACAGAATGTTGTATATTATCCTGTCAATCGCCTTTATGATAGACCTTGATTCTCGTGATTTTAAAATTAGAATCTAATCAGAGAAGAGTTGGGATATACTTGGTTAGCGTCGAAGTTGCCGACCAGTAAGTGCAGATACGTCTCCCCATATTCGCCTCGTAAACTGGGGTCGACCTGGTCCGAATCCAGCAGACCAGTCACCAGACTCGGGGTACCAGAGTCCACAGAGATCAAAGCCTTGTAGAGGGGACTAGAGGTGAATGTGACACTAGCCATCCTCCTAGATCCATTTTCGAGTGCATCAATGAGATAATAGACGTAACATAAAGGAGCTATAATTGAATTATCTTAATTTGAGATTTCATCACTGATGAACATAATAGAAATAATGATGGATAAGTAGACTCCACACTTAGGTCTTACAGTTATCTATGATATGCCACAAAAGTATAAGTTTTGAACTGACCTACAATTGTAATGCATGCTGCTAAGAAGTACATTATGCCTTTCCAACTAGCTTCAGCAAGGGTATTGCGAAGGGCGCATACCTCTAATGATATATCCAATAGCCCCCGATCAGCCATATCCATGCACTTAATCTATCAGGCCCTGGATGTAAGTAACTCACCTTTTCTGTTTAAACAATGATACAGATTCTTGGAAAGATGTCCCCCAGCAGGCCACCAGAGTTGGTATCACCTTACTTTTGACTATTGTTTTGCTGTTCTGGAGCACAGACAATTTGTGTCAACTTGATGAGTGCTATCCTCATTGGCTGTCTCGCCTATTCACCAATACCTGGGTGGTGGTGCTTGGCAACGCTGTTTACAAGTGCAGTAAAGTGACGGAGACCTTGTGGTTGGTGTAAACTCTAGATATGAGTCAATCGAATTTCTCATCGAGCTGCTCGCACATATCATGACGTAACGGGGCAACACGTGTGTCCATATTGAACTCTACTTAGCGGAGGCTATCTGTTCCCGACTCAAACGCAAAATGGAGTTATAAATATATACAATAATGACTGGTTTTGTGTACGAGTGGCTGTAATCTCCAAGTAGTTGACGCATAGTAATATCCGGGCGAGATTATGGTCATTCGTACACAAAACCAGTCGTTGTTGTATCTATTACTATATACCCATGCCGTATTTACTGTAAACACGTACCGTTTTAACATATAACGTAAAAATACTGTACGGACCACTGGTCCGTACACTAAAATACGGACCACCTTGCAATACACATTTATTAGATATTGGTTGTTAAGACAAACAAAATTAATGATTTTTTAAAAATTTCGGGTATATAGTAAATATATAACGTCAAACCATGCTTGTACAAGTTACAGAACTCGATGACAATTTACGGTTTGTACGGAACTCGGCGTAAACGCCTCGTTCCGTACAAACCGTAAATTGTCATCTCATTCTGTGACTTGTACAGCATGGTTAGGACGTTCTATATAATTACCTACCTACATGGTTAATATATTTTCGGAATTTCCGGTTACTGAATTTCAGACGCCCTATGCATAAGCCCTTCACGCGTTACCATCACCATTTCATTTCCAGTCTGATGTCGATATTTCTATGTACCTAGCTACATAGTTACCTACTTATCCACTTACCTACCTACCTACCTACCTACCTACCTACCTACCTACCTACCTACCTACCTACCTACCTTCCTACATTAATACATAAATACATATGTACATACAAAAGGATGGAAGTTTGAGGATATTATGTTCAGTCATCATATCAGAATGCAAGCTTTGGCCGATACCAATAAAAAGTCACAGGTCATATGTTTTTCAGAACATTTTTATTCACCATATAACCTCTCTTTATGGCCATCTATATAACCGCTCCGATACAATTGTTACAAATTGTGAAATAAAACAATAATTTTATTGACATTCCCCAAAGACCTACTTCTGAAAGAGGCAAACTGAATCAACATACCATGCTGTGCTTAAGAGCGGAAAAAAATCCAATCCTGTCCGACGAACAAAACTCATCAATAAAACAGATATACACAACAATATCCCCTTTTTGATTAACATATAAATAACAACACCGCTTGTCGATTAGGTACTCAGGATGACATAAACGAGATAAATGGATGTTGAATAAAATCAGGTCAATACATGTACATGTACCACGATAGAAGTACAGAACAGTGACGATTCCCAACTGCCTAAATACCTACATAGCACGGACTGCAAATAATCCTGGTGCAGTATAACAATAAAAATATATCTTCTGTTGTATTGAGAATAAAAGGACGTGAGAGGAGATGAGGGGGTATTTGAATGGTATATCATTAACCTAGTTTATCTCTTGTATGGTAAAGAACAGTGTTTAACCACATTGGTAATTCAGGCAGGATGTGATACTTTGGTTCAGAGCACTGAATTAAAGTATGCTCATACAGTTCGGACTTATGATCATAGTTCAGTTTTGAATAGACTGGCTCAGGCATACTTTGTCTCTCCTAGTGATATTTGCTTAAAACGAAGACAGATTGCTTGATAAATAACCTCGACATCTTGTGTAACACTAGGAAATTCCAAAATTACTGATGTCCCGATAAGGTGCCTAATGGGTATCCAATATTCGAAACTGTGAATGATATATATATATATATGTAAACACCACTGGCAATGTCTTATGTTAGTTCAGGCCACAATACGTATGGAGAGTGTAATGGTATGGAGCACTTGTACACCCGCTGTGAATTTGGTAACAAATTCTAAACCACATGTTGGCTTCTATGTTAGCATTAAGTCTATCACATAAAAGGGGCACTACCGCCTGTTATTACTACAAAGACACAATCTGACCTTGACGTATAGGCACACAGTTCCCAAGCTTCAATTCTCCCTGGCACAATATTATATCTATTCGCCGCTTTATGCAACAGGCATCGGTTCTTACATCTAAAAACATACTTTCACTATATAAAACTGTTGGACACAATCATGTAGCAAGTATATGTTTATGTACACACGGACTCAGTGTATTCTTATTCATAACAAATTTCAGTTCCTATAGCCCAACAGAAAACCCAGCTCTTCCCATACTGGCCTTTAAGAAAACGAAAGTAATATGTACCGTTATCCATAACATACCGGTTGTCAAGTGAAAATTAGCACTACGATTTACTTAATGGCTAGGATATTTAACCATTCAAATAAACCTGTATCACAGCATCAGTGTTTGGCTGTTTATCAGAAGACAAATCACTGTCATCAAGCCTATTTGTATAACGCTTCCTCAACACTTACAAAGAAACTGACACCTATATGTCCTATATACAACTACGGACACCACTGAAGCAGTAATCAAATAGCAGACCTCTAAGCCCTGTCGTTGACAAATTCTATGATATCAAATGACACTGACTGCAGTCTTTCAAATAACTTCTTTGACCCCATATCAGCCCAAACGTTATGTATGTGCCTATAAGGTCTGTCCTAGTCATCTCAGAATTATGATCAAAGAGAAAATAATTGGAAATTATCAACAATGCCTGTGCAAAACATCGGAACATGGGAAACATGATCTCATTGTCGCATACCATTCAAATTGAGCTTTGGTTTTCAACAGAGGTTTATATTCCATGCAAACCTCTAGGTTTAAAATAATGTCAGAAGTACCGGTATCCAAATCGTCAATCTTCCAGCTAAGGAAAAAAACCTCATATATTCTACAACGCAATGCCACCTGTCTACACCAAGGATAGTAAAAATCCTTTCAGAAATAAACTTAGGATCAACTCACTTTCTATCATATCATCATGCATTCCTTGAAATAATTTATGATGATTTCCTTTTTTTCATGCAGTTTCAAATAACTCAAAGCATTTACATTGATACATACATATTTGGGAAACGAACGAATGACAACGAACATTGAATTTGACGTACTCTTTAGCATCGTCAGCAACAACAAATTCTGAAGAAGCATATATTTGAAGGGATACTAGTATCTAGTATATCAACAAAATCACCCTCCTGTTCTGGTCGTTACTGCTATGGAGTTGTTCAATGAAAAATGATCATTTACATGTAATATCATAACAATATGCTCGCACTGTAATATATCCATACTCGAAAATTAATCAGCACACCCTATAAGGCACCAACCTTCCAGAAGGTAAACTGATAAAAGCCAAGGAAAAATCATCATTATTGCCTTTCATCCGAGAAGAGCTATATTAACAATAGTCCTGGCTGATGGTAAACATTTACAAGATAAACATATGTAATCATTATGAAATATAGAGCATACTTTGCAATCATAAGAATGTTGATATAAGGACGCAACGTATCCAAGATTTACAATCTGTATCTTTCCATTTGCATTTACTAGGCATTGGACTGAACATACTCAGCAGTGAACCTTAAATGTGTAAATTGTGTTTATTACAGCAAATATTGGTGTTAGAATAGACAAAAATGTACCCAAAATGTGTTCAACAAGCATTTAAATTTGTAGAGAATTCGAGGAACCAAAAACATAATAAAGATATTGGACATGTAAGAGAATCTTACATAAAGGATTTCCACGAGATGATTTCAGAAACCACTTATTCGGTCACCCCAAGAAGCTCTTATTCACCAGCTTATATTTCGTAAACATATAATCCGTCCAGTTATCCAAGACTGTCTGGTGGGTTTTAATACGAAGGCTTGTTTCCTTACATTTTCTCATTCCCACAAAACTTGTGCTTCGAATTCTGAACTCATAACTTAGATCAAGATAACTTGGTTGCACCTGGAATATACATTTCCCAATCACAACGCATGGAACATTAGCTGCGATTAAAATCAGACGTATGTGTAACCGTGGATACTCCATAATTAATGACGAAGGTATCTTCATGGTATGCTCTTGGGAATATCCACTTTCTTCTTTTAAAAATCGATGAGAATCTATGTTTTGTATATTCCTAGCATAGTAAACCCTAATTCCAAGTCACTTAATCCAATTGCAACAGGTTCAGTATTATACTGAAAAGCTGGTCTTGTCCACTCTGATACTTACAGAAGATGTAGAAAATTTCGACCAAACAGGAAATGTTTTCCAGCCATCCATTGGCCATTATCACCATGTCATTTTATTTACACGCATTTCCTACGTCTCTCTTACGTGTAACACAACCGCTACTGGCGGCCATATCGCGGAGTCCTGTATGAATTTAGTTCATTTTAAATGTTAGCTATTCCATGAGGCGCAATTGTTAACGTGTCACACTTGTTTCTCACAAGATGGCGCATCCCCAGCAGAACTGCTGTGGGTAGTCTGGTGAGTGTACCGCTTTCTCATTACCATATACCCAGAACTTTCGCTCTTTGGATTTGAAGGTATACACACATTCTGATATTGGTACTGCTTTCAGTGTCTGCCTCTGCAAAGGAAATAGTATGATAATAAACATGTACTTAAAAATCCTGTTGCTGGAATAGAGACTTTATGAACATCAAATTCACAATCTGAGTCGGATCATTTCCCTGAAAGTGATACTGTAGGGACCAACTCATGGAAAGTCGAATGATTTTGGCTGGAAGATTGTAACAATTCTAAATATGCTTGATGAAGCCGATTCAGATAATAGCTTTGGCAATAAGATGATCTTCTCCGGACAAGGTTATATTTATACATGGTCCCAGAAGCTACTGATTCACGATGGTATACAAAGAGGGTGAAATAGAGCACTGTACCTGCATGAGAATCCGTGAATTTCTGTACCGTTGTAAAGTATCATTGACAAGTCGTTGTGAAGCGTTGCACAATTCCTGGTCTGGATAGTAAGATATTGGCCAGACCTGCAGAAAGATGACATATTTCCATTTATCCACTCACTTCTCCATTTACCTTTACCGGTAAAAGTGGTTTGATCGCCACATATTATGCAAACTGTTTTGATCATCAGTTTGTAAATCCTACCCAATAGCTCGGCCCTTTGAATAATTCAACCCCTTTTCGATAACTTTATTTTTTTTAAATCCCACACTTATACTAATAATCGGCAATGATCTTCCAGAATACAATTTATTATAATATTTATTATTATAACCACCAATAAACCACTAATAGGGCGACAAATGTCTTGGTCTCATTTTAGAATATACACCTGACCGTTATGTAGTCCATCCTGGATATGTATTTAAGCAGGAGTATGATCTCACACTAAGGTATACACGGTACTAAGTAGTATATAGAATTGTAGGATTATCAACGCCGCTTACCATGGGCTGTAAGTAGTATTAGGAAAGTAACATGGGACACGTACTATATTCATCGTCACTATACATGACTGTTGAACAAATGATTTTATACTGATTTCATGATATTCCCTAATATCTATTGTATACACGATCACAATAATCAATATCCTGGGGCCAAACAGCTAATGAACCTGAATAAGATAACCGTAACTGCTTGTTCTATTGTCGGTATATTACATTCTTTGCAATGATTGTATAATGGTTTCTGTATGTGAAATTGCATTCGTCTTACACTGTCACATAGAAAAATAAAGGTACTTTTATGAACTGATGATCAGTCTCTATCTTAAGATTTTCAATTTGTTTTTACTTGTATGAACTGACATTACACGTTTCAAAGCTGCTCACTTTTATTGCAATACAGCAAACAAAAGCATTGCAGAATTGACATAATCATTACAAAATAGTTTATCAGTGAATGATGGTTGAAATGGTTACCCGTTGGGCGGTCTGCTCAAATATAACTATGCCACTGACACTTTTGACAAGGTTCTCGGGGATATCCAGCTTCTCCACCACGTGATCAACAACGTGAGTTGAGCTGAAAATGAAACAACTGTCAGTTGAAGGTAAATTTGTCAATGACACGCTAACTAGAAATAACTACTAAAATGGAAGTAAATTCGGCAAAAAACTGCACCTTGAGAGTGAAGGACGAACCCTTTAGAATTCTGTACTTAGAATCTCAAATATCCTCAGAGGAAATTACTCACAAGTGAATGTAAAGTTTTATATAGCATTTATTTCTTCTGTAACCCTGGCATGTCCTACAGACCACCCGTCCATCTCCCTGGCAAGCTTGACATCTGAAAATGAATAGACATGCAAACGTAAGTAACGGCTTTGCAACCGCATTTGTTTAGGATTCTAGTACTGGCTTCCCAGTGTTGTAAAAAGCTCGTAATATTTCATTGAATTCAAACAATGGTCTTTTTTTAATCAGTTCTCAAGGTAATAGCAATTATTATGAAGGTAAGCCCCGGAAATACATCAAACTGTATCAAATACTGACATAGGAGGCCTGAAAGCGACACTACGCAGTAGAATATCCTGCAACAGATGAGACAGTACTGAATATGGCATAGATATTCTATAGATAGCATTTAGAGACCATCATGTACCACCCTGTCTAACTGCATTATTCAGCAGGCTAGCTGGTACCGCCTCTACACTACCCACCTTTTCCTGCCCGTCCCGTTGCAGTGCCAACACGATTCAACGTGGCGGTGACCATGGGCATCAGTCTTCCACTCCCGACCCGACCCGTGACACGAGTTACAGCGCTTCGCTCCCCGGCCGAGGCAACCATAGCACCGGTTCCAGCCCTGCGACTGGCATCCATGACAAGGCTGAAGTGAAGTAAATTTTGCTTTAAGTAAAAATATGCTTCGTAACAAAGGGGTTCACTGCTGGAATGTATAGATCTAGTTTCTTAGATGCAGATTAATGCACTGTTAGACACTTGTTAAATAAGCAGTAATATGTCTACTCAAGATGTAATTCATTACATGTGATCAACCATCTTTTAAAGAATCTATCTTTTGTTTTACATGTTAAGCTCATACAGAATAAGCAATGATGCGGCCAACCAAAACTATGGATACTGGCAGAAATGCAGTAGAGAAGCTGATAATAAGATTCTATTGCCTATTACTTATCATCGACCGCATACTACCCGATTGCTAACAGTGTAGTATTTCTTTTCCTATTAAAGAAGGAAACAACATCCATCTTTAATATCTACTTGCCGTTAGTGCGAGTCCTTATTTGATGGATAGTTATGTCGAGATTTAAAATATAACGCCGTTGACGTTCTGGTGATGCAGCCTTTTGACCTAATCTACGGCTGAATTGTAAAATCAGGTATTACTGGCACGGCTCTGAAATCACAGGTAAAACTCACCAACACTGTGGCAGTGTGAGGCACCTCGAGCTCTTGCACCTCTGTTTGAAAAACTTTGGCAGGAACAATGGGGATGGACCAGGGGGCCGGCGCCTTCCCGTTAGACGGACTGTCAACAGACTGGCCTGAAAGAGTATAGTGTTTCAACGTATCAGTATTCTACTCCACCTGTTTGTAGCGCTGTTCCAGGATATAATGTTCCCTTCCCACTAGACAAATGATTAATACCGAATCTAAAAACATATCTTAGATTACCCAGAGACCTACCAGAGGAGATAGCAAAGGGAATACATGTGTTTAACCCAATATTGTTTCTATGACCTTGGAACAGTATAAGAATAGAATGCAATAAGATATCAATACATTCTGGGAAATAGACTCGATTTGATACATGGTGTGTGTGAGAAATTTATCGTGGAAATTTTGATAGGAAAACAAGGGTTAATACCTCTTATAGGAGAGGAATACTTAGAGAGGAACTGATCAGGAAAGACCCCATGATCCCTATTTATTCCGAACAGTGCGCGCCATGGTCGTGAGGTGGAGCCTCTGTCTCACCCGTCACGACCAGCGAGGAGATTTACGGCGTGGACTGACAGGGTGAATCCCCTCAGACATATATAGAAAATTCCCCCCATCCCCGTTCCCATCCCATGTGTGTTTTTGGGTCTAGGTGTGTTAAATAGCAGAGGTTAGAAGGGGAGATAAGATGGGTTAGTAAGATGCAGTCAGGATGTCAACAACAAGGAGTCTAGACAATCCCAGAGCAGATGTAGCCATCCACCCACCGCCTGTATCCATTTAGAGACAGGCTACCTTTCAGAAAGCATGTTCTATATTTCTCAAGAGACTAGGATTAAGATACACTCCCAGTACTCAGATTATGAGCGTGATATTGGTCTATGCTGAGCTGACGCACCCTGCGCCGCCTGCCCCAGACACACTGGCATACTCCCCACCCCGCACCCACTTGGCCATTGGTCGCTCTCCCTCTCTCGTGCATAGCTGCCTTCCTGTCACCCTCCACCCTGCTACCACCCCTCCCACCTCCCCATCTACATCAACGCCCACTCGCCTCCACTATGTACTAAAAATAGCCACTCTCGGACGAAAACGGCCGGGAAATCGATACTACGGCTCCACCTTGATTTCATGGCGTCTCACTTTATTTTGTCAGTTAATACACTCTTTTTTAGAATGAACGATCTCTATTTCCGAGTTGAGACTGTGTTGAGAGCATGTCGAGTGAGGGAATCTATTACCAGCAGACTACAGGTCTATCCATAGACTGACTCTTGGGTTCGCCTGTTGATTAACCCAAGGTCCACTGACAGCATTCACCAAACAGTTTGTTTGTGCTGATGTATCTTTGACTCTTTAAATGAGCTAGAAATATTTATCAGGTTTCATGAAAAAAAAAACCTATGATCCATACATCTGTAATCATTCAAATAATTTAAAAGACTCTATCAATTTTATTCGCACTAATGATCGAACAAAAAATACAGGAATAAATAACTAAACTTGCTGTACAAACAAAAAGTTATCCAAACCCACATTAGTAAATATGCAGCTTCAGGATGAAAATGAATATATATTTTTATAGTACATTTTTGTAGAACGACAATAACATGCATCCTATATTGATAAATGGGTAAATTGCTATTGGTCACATTTAGCCACTCAGTGAGTCTTCCTAGATAATTCATACTCTGCCATGTGCCCTCCTCATGACCCCCCCCCCCTCCCAGGTTCACTCGTTTGATCTCACCCTAGAGCTCCTTCTCTCCATGGACGTTTGAAGAGTATGTGTTTGCCACTGAGGACCTAGCCATCGAGGTAGATGGCATGTAGAGAATAGGTTAGAACAATACTAATAAAAAGGGGTTTCCTGAAAGTATAGCAGCCATGGATAATACTAAAGAGTAGAGCCACGCTCGTATAAATGACCATAGTATATCATCAAAGTAAAGAATTATATTTTATATCCGTCCCATTCTAGCTTGGGCTATCGTTGAAGCATAATTTTATATACATGTATTGAAAAGAAAGAGCAATGGACCGCCCTTTACTAGGATTTATTACAAAACAAATATGACACTTCGGTTCGTTAAAATATCACCCAACGTTTGAATGCGAGAAGGTACGAAGACATAAAGGTTGATAGCACACCGGGAGGTGAGATCATCATTAACGCCTTGCTACCTTTTCAGATATCTCATAAGTGACTTTGGCAATCATTAAAGCTGTAGATGGGCGTATTCAACCAGTGGCCTACCCTCATGAAGGGGAGCGAGTGGGGGCGTTGCACAGCCGTAATACGACTAATGGGGCTACTCCAGGGTTGATAAAGACCACGGCGCCTACTAGAAGCAGGCTCCATGCACATTAACCCAGCGAGAACAGGAGGGCAGCTACAAGGGTCTGGAGGGTTAATCCATGCTTAGCCCACGAGTCAATTTGTCACAGGCATACCTCAGAATAAGCAGAAATATGGAGATGGTAGATACTCGCAGTCCCCAGCTGTTTTTCACGGAAATTAGCTGTATTCTGCCCCTGGAATCTTCCCCAAAACTGAAATATGCTGGCAATTTGGTACTCATTTCAAAGGTTTTAAATGTGTTAGGCATATGATTATTCATGCAACAGGTAACAAGGTCATCCTGTAGATGAATAACTTACCAAGACTAAATTTTCAAATCTAAATTGGATACGGACGTATTTATAAACCGAGATATCACCCGAACATTTTCCTGTTCACATCTGGTAGAATCGAAAGCACCCGATGACTATTCGGTCCTCTTTCCTCAACACTATAACCATATTATTATATACCTGTGTCCGAATGTCTATGAAATACTGCCCGCTGCTAGGGGTGCAGTAATAATAATGTTCGTGCCCGCTGTGAAAGTGACTTAATAAGTCATTAAAATGGTGTTTTTTCATCGATTTAAGGTATACATTTATATAATAATAAGCAAACGTCCTGACTGTAGACAAAACGATTCTAGTTCTCGGTCAGTCATCGATTCCATACTGCCTTCCGCCTATGGCGTCAGGCAGGATGATATCGACGACTGACCTCGAACAGGAACCATTTCGTCCACAGTAAGGACGTTTCCTAATACAACAGGTATCTCGACTGAAGAAAAGGACAGGTCGATTCAGCTGATAAATCAGTTTGGTGGAATAAATCCATTTTCCACAGGCCGACTATTCACCGACGATCTGCAGTCGGGAACCATCGACGCCAGATCGGTGATTGGAAACAGACATGCAGAGAAGTGTTGACCGATTAATTGTGCATAGATTATGCAATGAGGCCGGCCCAACTGACTTGATCAACGACTGACAGAATCGTCAGTGATGGTCATTGTGTTTGGGGGACAGTTCTGTCGGTATGGACCTCTATAATGCGGCAGAAACAAGGCATACGCAGTACCCTCACTGGTCTTAAGATTTCGACGTGGAGTCAAATGTTGGCAAATGTCATCCGACCTTTAGGAGAACTCAATTAATCGGTTCCGTTTTCGTCGGCCAGTGGAAAATGGTATAAAGCCGCTTGAGGGAGACCACTGATTTTAATACCATGATATGTACTAATAGCAGGAGTTTTTCTGGTTGATGTAAAATCCTAGCTATGATTATGAAGGCACTTGAAACTGAATGTCGATAGAACGACCCGTCGACATTCACCTTATGTCAGGTACGCGCAAGCAGCGCGGCTTGCCATGAGAAACAATATTCTGCGCTAATATAATAGTTCTGAAGGCCAGGTAATAAATAAGGAACCTAAAACGAGTGCTGATTCAGCGATATCTCTTGCGGCTTGCTGGCCGGTGGTGAGGTATGACACGTGTTGCGCAGAAAGAAACCACAGATGTTTTCAAAATAATATTAGTTCAATGATTGTGTTTTTCGTCTCGGAAACAGCCGACTAATATCATGGTGGGCATATTAATGTCATCGTAAATACATCCCTGTGGTTAGTTCAAGGAAAAACCCCGCTTGTAAATTTCGACTGGAGATTACTCAAGTACAAAGTTATCGGTCCCTGTATTGAACATTGAATAATTATTATTTTTGTAAAACATAGCTTTTGTTCGCTGTTAGTTGCACGCGCTTTACAGCTTGAATTAAGACATTGCCTTCTCGATGTCAAACATATACATTGTACTTAAAATCAAATTAGCACTTTGAGAATTCTTTAGATTTATATGACTGAGTGAGGGGAGGTCATTATTCAATAATAATCTTGATAATACTACCAAAAAAGACAAACTTGATAATACTAATGACGATAGGAATAAAGGTGTACTAACCTTTATATGGGTCCTGTTCCCAAGATGATGTCCGAGTTTCTGTGAACGTTTCAAGCGTATACTGAAATTAAAAGGATATTTTGTATATCAAGAGAAAAAATAAATCCACAATTGGTCAGTGTTTTTACTGGATAATATAACATTTGAATCCTGGCAGATCCTCTTCGCATAAGTAATATTTCAATACATGATACTGTATATCATATCTTATCTTATATGATATCCTGTATATCATGTCATTTTGAAATAGTAATTTCTTACATTCCTGGAAGGTATCTTTCCATCCTTCCTGATAGTATCTATGACCAAAAATAACAGTAAATCCTATCAAGGTATTATCCCTTGCCGCCAAAGTGTTTCCACTGAGGTATACGTATACATGCAGTTTTCGATTTCAAAGATATTTTCGCAGAGGTAAGTGGTAGTACATGAACTTACATGAAGGGCACTGGAAGGGGTGAGTTTATTTATTTGCATATTCTGAGCAGCATTTTTGCCATAGCAACAATGTTGTGCAACGAAGTTGAGCAACGCTTCCCTGGCCTGATCCTCTGTTATTGGAGATACACTGGAAATATAAATTCATACAAATCATCTTCAGCCAAGTCTCTTGAAGTTGAATGTTCTTCTCAGAACCCGCAATACCATGACAATGTACTAACATCGAGGTGAAATCGCTAAAGGGCCTCGTCCAGCAGAGCCCACAGGCCTTCTGACACACTCCGACATGAACTCTGCGACACAGATTTTGTTCACCGCCGACGTCTTCTTTGGTGGACGTCTTCTTTGGTTCTACGACACGAGTTTATAACACGACCCGACGCGCCCCGAGACGCGCCGACACCAGGGGCCGTGTCGGAAGTCTTCCGACACACTCTGTCAAGATCGAACATGATTTGTTACAACACAAACTGTGTTGTAGTGTGTTGCAGCGTGTACATTTGCATAGGATAACTAGAATGTATTTACTTAATTAGGGTTGTCCGATAGTGTATCAATGGTCACTTATTTAACTTTGGCAAGCTGCAAAACAGTCTAACTATAACGCTGCTAGGCAGATTTTCGGAATATTGCTCCTTTGTGCAAGAGAGTTTCAGAAATTCTGCTCTGCTTGCCTTGGATAGAATAATATTACGAGGACTCAAAATTGTCCTGGATTTTAGAAATGTGGCTGGCGCATCAGCTATATCATTATAAAACAAGTGTGGTCTGGATCCTCCCGCTAAAAGAAGAAGGATTCAGCTACTGGTTCTGATATAAAAGTCAATAGAAAGAGTGAATGGCTGGACACCCGAGTGGGAAGGACCAGAAACAGTTCTAAAATTAAGTTTAAATTGCCTTGCGCAAAATCTATTGGAGTCAAAGAATCGCTGTATTGGAAGGGTTAAGCTATGGAATGATATCCTGGCAGGCACGCAGCTCAGCTTGAAAACCAAGGTTTTTCAAGTGTAAAGTAAAGAAGCTGTAAACACCATGATTGTTAACCCATTTACTCACTCCCATTAAACCATTGTTCATTATTCACTCCTAACCCACTACATCATACTTAGATGTATCAAATTTTGAGGCCCTTTATATCTGCTATCTAATTCCATAATTTAATAATTTTCTTTTGAGTATCTCTCACTTGAGAGTGACTTTCCCGGCTCTGCGATGATCCCGTGGGCACTATATTTCGCGGTTCTTGTGTCATAGTGTGTCGGTACCTATGATCGCTACTTTTTGGGTAACCCGCAGTGTCGCAGAGCCCATATGTGCGACAGAACCTCCCGACATGCTGCGACACAGAAGTTCTGTGTCGCAGCATGTCGAAGTGTGTCGGGGGCACTGTCGTAAAGGCGGACATCCACCAGAGCTGACATGCTACGATAGTGCTTCCGACACACTGCGACACACTGTGACACAGAAGTTCTGTGTCGCAACGTCTTGGGAGGTTCTGTCATAGACATGGCGGCGCCACACTGCGATACCGCTGGTTACCCAAAAAGTAGTGATCATAGGTACCGACACACTACGACACAAGAACTGCGGAAAACAGTGCCTATGGGAGCATTGTAGGGTATTCCGCCGAAAAAATCATTCTCATGTGAGAGATACTCAACAGAAAATTATGAAATTTTGGAATTTGATAGCAGATATAAAGGGCATTATGCACTGTAAATATGGTAATTTTTAATAAGGTCTAAATTTCGCAAATCAATAATTCCTTTATTTGACATCGAAATGACTTTTAGAGCCTAAAAAAATATATGTGTATATATATCCCAGAATCCAGACTCGGACAGCCCTAATAAAGTGATTACATTCTACTTCTCCTATGTTAATGTATATATACACGCTGCGACAAGCTGCGACACGCTGCGACACGGTCTGTGTCGTAGCAAATATCGAACACGTTCGATCGTGTCACAGTGTGTTGGGAGGCTCCCGACACGGCCCTTTTTGTTGGGGCGTGTCAGGGCGTGTCGGGGCGTGTCGGGGCGTGTCGTAGAACCGTGCTCAACCCCCCAAAAAAGTTGGCGACAAACAAAGTTTTTGTCGCAGAAGGCGTGTTGGAGTGTGTCGGGAGGCGTGTCGGCTCTGGTGGACAAAGACATCTAATAGAAATCTATTAGCAGGCATGAAGCTGCATATCGAATATGGTGTTTTATTTTTCTAATCAAACCCCTACTTTTAGAACCTTATGTATTTAGGTTGTTCAAGGCGAAAACATACATAACCAATGATGGAACCGATTTCTGGCCTCACTAACAGAAATCTGCTATTATCACTCGCCTACTTCACGAAATGAGAGCGGGGCTTTTCTAAGGTGCTTGATGTATGAAAAAATGCAAAACGATTAAAAATAGGTAGCGAAAATCGGCAATTTTTGTTAGTGATTCCAGAAATCCCTTCCTTCCCCCACTTGGTGCATTTCCACCGCAAGGCTTACGGATATTTATACATGCGTGTATATACTTACCTTTGTACAGTATAATCCTTGGTTAATTCCCTTACGATTTACAATATCTCTCAATTCCCAAATCCCGACCACCAATTCACTTTTTCTGTTTTTTTTTATGCTTTCATCTACTTAGTCACCTGAAATAATGTTATAGATTTACAGATATTACACAATTAATTTCCTGTGAAATACGTATTTTCGTCGAAATCTACTTCGGCTCTTTTCCATGGACTCATTGCAAATCAATTTATTTCCCGCCTTGTCCGACTCCATTCTGAATGATTGATGTGTGCAACGATCCGTGCGCAAACAAGGGACAAAACGTAGGGATATTATGGTGTGATTCACATAAAAAAAAACCCAGTTCGTCAGGGAAAACAGAGTGAAAGAATATTCTCCTTTGTGTAATGAGAACGCCTCCTGGAGTGCCGCCGCTCGTTTCCTTTCACGGACATCGATGGCAAAAGAACATCGCGTCTTTTATGTGGGATCCTGGTCGCTCTATGATCATGATGTGGAGTGACTGTTCGGACAACGTAGACAGCACACTTAGAACATCAATAACTGGACCCGTCCTCATTCCGTCTGGCACACTCCGCTGGTTTCGGGGCGGCTAGGAGGAAAGGGGACCCGTAAAGTTATCAGCGCCACCGGGACCAGTCTCGAGCCGCCAAAGCGCACCCTGACCAATCAGCAGTAACGCTTGTTCCTATTTGCCGCCTGGTTGATCACGTGGTCAGCGAATCAAAATGTCCGGATGGAGGTGCAGTGTAATCGAGGCTCCATTAGATGCCATTAGAGTTCTATGATAATGGCCGAGGCGGGGATGTCAGTGGGTAGGAAGGCTCTGAGTGGAGATGTAAGATCAGACAAACGGGCGCCTGGACGTGAAGGCTGGAATGGAAGGGTAAGGTTGGTAGGGTGAAGTTCACCTTCCCTCATCACCATCACCACCCCATACCACCCCCCACCCAAACTCCTGAGTGACTTGAATAGGACGCCAGCGTCAGGGCGGAAGCAATCAATAGTAAACACGATTCTAGTCAGAGGGCGCTGCTGTCACTGTATCTACACCAAGAGCAGTGCACAGCGTCCACAGCCCAAAGCTTTCCCCTAATTTCCGTTTTTACAATGCACACAGGTTAGACTTCTCTTCCCCTGCCTCTATAGTTCTGTCAAGACACGTTCCTCACTAGGGTACCTCACTACTGACATCTTTTCAATGCCTTACATCAGGAGCCCATTAAAATAGTGATCGATTCAACAAAACTATACTTCTAAATCCAAATGCCTCGTCATCGCATTTCCCCTTGCTATTCACATCTACCTCACCCATCCCGGCACTCAGCACAGAGTGACTACAGGAAATCAACCAGTTCCTGCTAACCAGAGCTTACTGCCATCTTTCCATCACCCCGCCACCTACGATCTTTCAACTCTGCTGTGCTCACCCACAGCGAATGTCTAAGACTTTAAGAAGATTGTCTTTTTACCCAATGAGATAGAACATAAGATATGAGGGAATATAAGATATATTTCACTAATCATATCCACCATATCATCCTTGCTGGCAATTTGATAGAGCTAATGATTCTCTGGTTTGCATATCTCATCTCTTGACCAGTCACCTTCGATAAAACTTTCATATCATAAATTTAGGACTGCAAAGTATTCTTTCACTGAACATATATATAATTATGTCTCGAACAGTAATAGGGATGAGGGCTCAATAACAGACATCCATGCATATGTATGAATACAAAGTATATTGGTATAAATATTATAGTTATATCTCTTGTTATTCTGTGGCACATCACCAACATTTAAAAGGTAATTTCAACTGTGGCATTCCATTCTAACTGTTTGGAAATAGAGGCAAAAGATCTAAAGGTGTAGTTGTTGTGTAGCTTCCGGTATCTGTGCCCAAGGTGGAAACACAGGAAGTGTGCTTCTATCAAATGATATGTTCCTTTTGAGGAATTTATTCATGAATTATAGAAATACTTCAGCCTCCTCTTATTCATTATGCCCAGAGTATATTCAATACGTGAATGGCGAATATCATAAAGGGATAGGAGGCTGTCCCTTACACAAAGCCAAGTCTAATGACTGGCTGGTGGTGGACAAACACCAACAGACTTCGCCGAAGCTAAATCTCTAGGGAAACATTCAAATACTACCCACGCCCCCATAGCAAGGACAAAGATGTTCTACAGCCGTCTGGGAAAAAGATCCCCCTCCGTCCTTGCTCTCATCACGCTGCTTTTGTTTCTTATGACAAGCGGCTTCTGTTAGAGTATGCCTTGATCCCTTTGCTTGTAAGATCTAAGTCTCGAGTGATGCGTGAGGGTGAAGGAACGGTTTTCATTGCTACGGTGGTGGTCTATTTAATGAATACTAATGGTAATCCGACACTGTGCTGACTCAATAACAATACTCCATCTCGAAATTGGGTTAATGCTGCTTCTATCAAAGTGAGTCTAACGTGATTATATTCTATAGAGATAGCTTGGACAGATAAATAGTTAAGTGAGGGCAATTTCCCTGTTAAGGTTCATTTGACAGCTAAATTCAAGAGCTCAGTTTTCTAATTGGATACGAATCCCATAGGATGTTAAAAATTGATTATTTTCTTTACAAATATAAGCCAACCTCTGTCATACACACACTGAGCACACGTGAAGGTATACCTATATAAGACTGGGAGAAACTTGCGATCGTATTGTCCAATCTGACAAGAAGTTATCAGACATAACTAAATGGCCATAGCGCGGTTACTTACAATAGAACAATCGCATCTGCTTATGACTTATCTCATTAGGCAATTGCTTTCTGATATCTTGGTTAGTCTTTGCGCTGTGCTTACACTCCTCGACCTATATAGGGACGACACTCATCATTGAAAATGATTCATGATTATCGTAGTGTCCTTGGTGTAGACTGGATTCACTATACTATCGTAATAAGCATTCAGTAGAAGTCATTGGCACTATTCTTGGTTTAAACAGCTCTTGTATATTCTACCCCATAATAACCATGAGTTTTTTTACTGCTGCCTTCATTAGAGCCACTCCTGTACAAGAACCACAATCATTCAAACAGAGACACACAGCAGTCGTTGGGAGGGGACGTGGTCTATAGAAAGATTCCCGTTGGTGGCGTATTTTGCTAGTTGGCCGCCCGAGGATGTTAGTGGTCATGGCAGGTGGCCAGAGAGCACAACCAACGCCGCGTGTACCTGCCAATTGCTGCAAATCATTTCCTCTGCACGCTGAGCACTGCTTACTGCTCACAGCAACACACCGCTATGCAAGAGGGGCTTGCCACGCAACGCTACCAAATTCCCAGACATTCAACTGCCTCTCCTTGGTGCTTCCATTGTTTGGCTCTGCACGGGCATATAGGCCTTCTTTTAACCTGCCTTCACCCATTCACATGCCTGTCCCTGGTGACAAAGTTCCCGCTAGCCTAAATACCGGAAGTAAGTTAGAGACTCCCAGAGCCCCTTGTTAGAGGCACCTAGGCACGTGCAGTGTTTGCCCCGCCGTCCAGACATCAATGTTGATGTCCCTCCTAGATTCAGGAAGGGGACAACGCCAGTTGAACCTCTTTCTATAGCCATGCTTCAACAGCGAGTCACCCACAAACAGTTTACTTATATTAGCGCAATACACGCTGATGATGGGTAAATACTGTCATAGAACCGCACCATGCATTTAGGACATGCTAAGAGTAGCAGTGGAATGTTTGATTCAAGACTCACCCACCACATGTGGGCGCTACGGGTACACTACTAGTCTCCCCATGCACATATGCCTGAAATAAATGACTTCCACCAATGTCATCTGATAAATGACTGTGTATAACCAACCGCGATGGTGTCTCTATCATGCCAGCTGCTTACGAGGTGAACCGCCAGGTGGCGTCATGACTTTTTGTGTTATGATTGGCTGATGTTTTTGTTGCTGTACTTATCTTAATTTATGAAATTTTGGCAGTTTGAGTGGGACCACACCTTTCATCAGGTGTGTGGTTTTGACATTAATGTCGGTCTAGTTGTTTTTTTCTAGTCTGGGAAAAACACTTACCTGTAGTATACAAAATTAGCTCTACCAGAGTATAGCTGAGTATAGTCCATGCCTAATTATACTGACTTCTCATTCATAGAGAAGTCCCCAAATAAACATGAATTTCCTTCCTACGTAGATAAACCTACCAGAGACATAGAAATATTTCTTTATTCATATAATTAATTAGATCTCGGTTTCTAAAATACCTAAATTACGTTAAATTACGTATTTTTCTTTCTAGTTTAAAAACGTAAATTTACTTTTCTGAACTACGTGAATCTACTTAAATTTACAAAAAAAACTACCAAACTTTCTACAGACGTAAGTAAACCTTAACATTTCTACGTTCTTTCTACATACAAATTTACGTATATTCTAGGTCGGCCATATGTTATTATTGCTATATAATTCAGTTCACTGCTTTATATGTCTATGCCCAAATGAACCAAATGAATTCAAGCATCCATTTCTATTGTGGCATTCCCACCTTTGCTACACATCATTTACTCATCAATATTATGAAATATCCCTCGCAACCCAAATATTAGTACAAGGAATATATTCTAGCTGTTGCAGCGATATATTTTACTAACACTGATTAAATGATGTCTTATCCAGCGGGTGAAATAAAAAATTCTTAGTTCTAGTTCTATCCACCCGAGGTGTGAACATTGCCTCCAGAATTAGGAAATATATTTCGCGAACAAAATATTACTCATCTATGTACAGAAGATGTATTTGTCAAATTACACACAAAATCCTCAGCAGATTTCCTTTTCAAATCGCGGATATTTATGCAAGGTCCATTGTTGAATGTCATATATAAAAACTATCAAAAGATGGTAGGGATCTTTAATATCTGATTGTAAAATCAACAGCTGTGTAGAAATTTCACGTGTGTCCGTACAGGATGTAGGCAATCATTATTTTCTGAGCAGTGCACTTTGAAATTCAGTGAAGCGATTACTGCTCGAGGGCATATACTAACCTAGAATAGACTTCTTCGCCAGCAGTCGGAGCCTCTCGGCGAGCTTCTGGGTAGGACGACGGAGGTATAGGCGGGGCATTTGCTGGAAGCACAGAATCGCAATAGTAATGTCACTTCCCGCACCAAAGGTCGTAACAAGAGTCAAGTCTCATCATGCAATATAGAATAAAGTGCAGTGTTGCTATTAGTCAAGTTTATTGAGCTTGTATCTACACGGAGTCAGGCATATCAACACAATAAATTGCACTTTTGTGAGACAACGGCAAACTTATCTCTCTATAGGAACAGTAGACAAACACACTGCATAACTATTTCACATATCGGTTTATCGAAAATTCTAACCGCCTACTTGCACTCGATAAAAATCCACATCAAGGTAGTCAATGCGAGGGGATCCAATAGACTAGATTAACTAGCCTATACATATACAACAAATATTCTACGGCGTAAATGCTGAAATTCCTGGAACTGAACAAAAGGAACGGGTCGTTTTCGAAACTAACTGTTTAGGGTATATAGGAATGAAACCTATACAAATGCGACTACCCTAAAGCCGGGCCCCCACCTACCACGATGGTCTACGACATACTTCCCGATAGCTACAATTTGAAATGCCCAAATCGCGACCTATCGGGAGGTCCCCGATAGTTTCAAATTGTGGACATGGTTTGAAATCGTAGAGCGCAGAAACGCCTTAGGATGACCAAAAACATAAACTATGGTCACGATTCAACCTGTGGATTAATTCAGATTTCAGGCTGAGTTTTAATATTGTTCAAATATTTTATAATTCTGGAAATATTAAATGAATCTCGATAATCTTTTAAAGGTATTTACGATATATTATAATGCTATTGTTCAGATACTAATACCATCAAATTGAAAAATATATCTGTGATAGAATCATGATTCCGAAATGAAACTTTTCATTTTCATATTATCATATTTACAGCGATTATACATCTATATACGCCCTACCTAATTCCAGAATTTCATAATTTTCCGCTAATTATCTCACCCGCAAGAGATATTTTCCTGTTAAATCACCTCCAATAGACCATGACAAGCTACGAAAAATCCAACATGTTGGATTTTATCGGGACCTCTACGATTGGTGTTTTCAATCGCAGCCTATCGTGAAGTATCATAGACGGAATCGCAGAAACCTGTTCCACCTACCACGATTTTGGCTGACCTCACGATAGAATCGGAATGGTGTCGGGAAGGCTGTCGTAAGGCCAATCGGGACCAGAATCGTGGTAGGCGGGGGCCCGGCTTTAGGCCTGGCATCCACCTACCACGATATGGCTCCGATATGGTCTACGATGGACCTCCCGATAAAATATGCAAATCGCGTCGGAAGGTCACCTAATATCGGGGCAGTTGACCACCTCTCTGCGACTAGACTCCATTATAAAAGGGCGTCTACGATTTGGTCCCGATAAAAACCTGTATCGTAGGGTGTCTACGATTTTGACTTTTTGTATAGGAGCCATATCGGGAGGTCTAAATTTCTATCGTAGTAGGTGGACGCCGGGCCTTAGTTCCACCATGTAGGGTGAGCCTCTGATAGGGCGTCATTCATTTATCACCTGTTTTATTTGAACATGGCTAGTTCTGCGATTGCAACAACTATTATTCAAATACATCACATCCTTCAGGGACTGTGCTCAACACAAAAAGGGTTCCAGTGGACTGAGTGAAATATGTCCCCGCATCGCGTTTGGTGTGGACCAAAACAGCAGCTGCTCAGCACAACACACGACGCCTGAGCTTCAGAGCGCCCACGCAACCTCATTAGCCAGTCAGCCTGGTCAGTGACATGGAACATGTAGGAGTCCCTGCTTATAAAAACGGTTGCCAATGGCAACCCCGCCCTGAGGAGAGTGAGGAGAGGCAGGGGTGGGGTGAACTGCTGCCGATAATAAGACCTGCTCAGGAACCCCGGTATGGCATTGTGTGAGCTGTGCATTGTCTGTGCTCCTGAATCCAGCGGCCTTTAGGTTTAGGTAATTTCTTAGACTGGCTCCAGTCCCTGCATCCTATGGCTACCCTCCTCGCTGGGTTACAGGGACTGGTACAATCGGTAATGGTGTTGGATTCCTGGTGCTGTTTAGCTCCAGCATTCCCAACAATCTTCATACATATATCCTGGCTACTGGTCAGGATATCTGCTGGGAGATTGATACCCTCTCACTTTGATCTCAATCGAGTCACAGTCAGGAGCAGGCGAAATTTATTGCTATGACAACACACAACTGGCCATGGAACTGGAGGAGGAGAGGTCTTTGATTCATGGGCCAGTCAGAGAAGGATACATACTTTGATGAAGTTTATGCTTATTATGTTTAATCATTTAAAGAATGATCATAATCAAAAACTTGAGCAAGTCTAGTAATTTCTCTATAGCGGCTATTATACAGACCTACTCTCGCAAATATTTTCACTTGAGCTTGCCTGGATGCGGTCAAGAAAACCGAGGATGAATACAAGTGTAATAGTACTCGCGCAATATGAACCCCACAGGAAACCCACCTCGTTTGACCGCTACGTAATTCATGAAATCGTGAATTACATGTACTCCGCTACGGTCATCTCGTAAGCTTCCTTCTAATTAACGCGACAACAGGAAATTCAGGAAAGGAGGATAGCAGTACATCCACCATGATCAGAATTAATTTGTATTTTGAAATACAAGTAATTAAAAGCATTATAAGCTACGGGCGATACTGAAGAGCCCGCATGGTATCAATACAGGCCAATATTCAGTGTCTAGATATACAAATACGCACATGTGCGACGTTTTACCTGGATATACACCTAGAGGTTAAAGACCAGTGGCGTTTGCTCTGATTCTCTGACTCCCTATGGTTCAGGACGGCGGCCATCAAAAGTGACCTGTCACGTTTACGGGTCTGGTGCTGAGGGAAGAGGCAGTTTGGCGGTAAACGTGATGCACGAGAGGTGGGCAGAGCGGTGAGGAAAGGATCCGCGTCCACTTCCCACCATATACATGTAGTCACACATGTATAGGACATGTACACTAGTGTGGCACCCACTGCGATCTGCAGTTTTACACAGTAGCAGCTGTCACAGCCTATACTCACCCCGAGGTTGTAATTCCCACAGTATACTATTTTACACCACCCAGTTGATTTCCATATAGCATATCTAACGGGCCATCGGTTTGCTCTCAGAGAGACGGTTGGTTATTGAGACTGGCCGGAATCTCGTACTGCGACCCTGTACTGGAGACAACGCATTATGAGATGGTATGTGACTTCCTCAATCGCAATTTGTCTACCTTTCGGTCAAATACATAATCCACGATCTATGGAGAATTTACACAAATGCCGAGTTACGAAATTATTATGTTAGGGAGGTCTGCATAATAACAATGGTTCATTGGGATGTTTGCAATGACTTGTCGATATGAGTAGCACTTGACGGGGAAAGTATTTTTAGTATTATAACCTTTATGCCTTCTCATATCCCACTTGTATCTCGCGCGCAATATATCTTATCGGAGAGATCTCAAATTCACTGATGCATCCCTCAGGTACCTTCAATTACCAAAGAGGGAGAGATTTTAAGAGATCATTTTTACATAGGTTAGGTGTCAAATATCCGTTCATGAAGAAAATAATGTCCTTATTCAAAGTGCCGTGTTCTTTTCCTTTGTGATTACAGCCGGTAGTAGTTGATATGCATTTTGGCTACTTTAGATGAGAAATCCATTCATTTGCATTGCTGAGATGAAGACCAGAGGAGGGACTGGTGGAGTTGACGCAGTGGAATCTCTTGGCTTCCTATATCAATCAGGGGAAAGTCAAACTTGGAAAATAATTCAAAGTATTACAAAGGTAAATTCTGCTGTGCAATATGCAGACCTGTATCTACAGTCACTGATATCTTATATCATACAATATAGATCGCACCAAATAATCACTACCATGGCAAATACAATGCAGGCACACCACACTGACTAAAGAAGTAAAGTCAACAAACGGGTTGCATAAATCAAGAAAATGATAAAATGAAAAAAGCATGCCCTATCAGCACTCGCATCTTACATCCTGAACGGACTACATGTCATTCAAAACCTATTTGCCTAATCCAAAGGGGAAATTTTGACTCGAATATCTGCATTTGTATATATATACTGTACTATACACCTGTGCCTTAAAATACTCCAAATACCAACCTCTGCTGTCCAAGTGGTAGTTGAGCCATACCACAATACTGTGCCGGTATGGCGCCATACCACCATACTTTGAAAACTCAATCTAGTAAAATACCTAAGTAAATCATAAATAATCAATATCCGAACACAAATAGTAGACACAAAATTAATAAATAATTTTACGAGACTAATATTTGCAAAGAAAAGAATTTCTAAGAGTTTGAATTTTATTTACGAAATCGCGGCTATGAATATTGCGGTACACATTCATAGCAGAAAGTGACTTCCGCCCGCCCAGGCGACTTTGTTTATCACTTCGACATCAACATATTTTGGTGAGTTTTTAAGTATTTACAAGTATTTAGAGGTATATAGTACAAGTAAAACTTGTTAACCTAATTGGGACGGTTTATCGTACCTCTTTACTATCGGTAAAATTATCACATTCGCTCTGCGAGCTCATGCTATAATTTTACTGATAGTAACGTGGTACGATAGGCCGTCCCAATTAGGTTAACTAGTTTCCCTTAAGTAACAAACATCTCAATGATAAAAGTACTTAAGCCAAGGGAAACTAGTTAACCTAATTGGGACGGGTCCTCGTACCACGTTTCTTTCGCTAAATCTACCGCGCTCATGCGGTAGATTTAGCGAAAGAAACGTGGTACGAGGACCCGTCCCAATTACGTTAACAAGTTTCACTTGTACTATACACCTATAAATATCCACAAATATTTAAGAAACTCACCAAAATGTATCGACATCGAATCGATAATCAAAGTAGTCTGGCAGCCGGAAGTTACTTTCTGCTCTTAGCAGTGAGCATGCCCGATATTTACTCTCCAACCAGAGTCTTGAACAGAACTTACTGCAGAACATCTGGGAGGTGACTGCTTGACCTCATTAACGGCTTTATCGAAGTATTCATAGCCACGATTTCGTAAATAAAATTCAAACTCTTAGAAAATTCTTTGCTTTGCAAATATTAGTCTCATAATATTATTTATAAATTTTTTGTATGATTTTTGGTCCGGATCTTGATTATTTATGATTTATTTTCGTATTTCTGTTATCACACATGCTCGCTTTGCTATGTGTTGTAATATTACTTGGTACTTACTATTATTGTTGTTAGATTGTTGTAAATCACTATGCATATCTTATTTGATCATTATGGTCCATATTTTCATGTTTACCCACAAATATCATATGTTTGTGTAATTACTTGCTTGCGATCGTCTTTGTTTACATTTTGTAACAACCGTTTGCGCATGGCATCGCGTCATAAATAGGTCAGTGGATTTTCCTAACCAATCAAATTGAGTCTTCAAAGTGTGGTGGTATGGCGCCATACCGGCACAGTATGGTGGTACGGCTAAACTGCCACTTGCATAGCAGAGGGTGGTATTTGGAACATTTTTAGGCATAGGTGTATAGTACATGCAGAATGATACCATTACAAGGAAGTATGCCTCTCCTTCAATCTGATGCGGTGCTGTCATAGAATTCTTCTTCCCGCGATCATGCAGAGTATATATCCCCTTAATCTACTCTGGTTATAACTAAGGTTTTCTGGGTAGCCATGGGCTCCTGAACCTATACTTGGAATACGTCGGAATCTCTCTTATATGATCTAAACACGGTACGGTACCTTGGATTAATAATGTCTTTACACACATATTGGCTTGGCAAGCCTTAACGGAGATTGGGGGAGGGGTAGGAGGAGGTGCATCTTTGTAGAAAATGCTTGACAACAATGCTCTACAAGACAGAGACAACAGCCTTGGACTAATGGGAGAAAATCACCGGGACTCACTTTTCTCTAATTGTTCCCCCTCGGGGTAAAGGCAAGGTTGGGGCTGCAATGGGATTTTGGCGGCGCCCTCCGTCCTGGCGCTCAGCTGGGCCAAACACCAATGGCAAGGGCTGCACCATACATGACCTTAGTGTAGATAGATATAGGTCAAGGTCAAAAAGCATGTAGACGCCTCCTGTTGAGTGCCAATGAATAAGGAACAAGGTTTTTTGCAAATTTCAATTAAGTTATAACAATAAATATTCTGAGGGTACGCGTCTCCTGTCTTTTTTTATCTAGTCTTTGACTGCAATCAGTTGCGAATTAAAGTATTTAATTCTCAATTAATGCTCATTTAATAAAGCTCTTAAGTGAGAATTTTTTCGTAAGATGCTTTAGTTATCCAATATCATATCATAAGTAACAAGTATTGTTCCAAATTCAGAGGATCTACACAACTTTGTCTACACTTTTCGAAAAAGAATGTTTGGTTCATCCCTTACACGATGGAATTTATAGGAAGCGGACAACTGAAGCGGAACATGAATTTGTCTTTAGATTTGTATCACCCTGAGAGAAGTAGTAACAACTCAAGCCCTTACTGTGCAATCTGTATCATAACTCCTGAGAGGGTCGTGAGAAAACTGTGCGGATGTGACATAAGCCAAATCATGCCTGGTTAGAAATTATACCGCGGAAATGTTTCTGTGAAATATAGAATATCGAGAGTTCGACCATACACGCCCGTAATGTAAATGCTATAAAGAAATCAAGGCCAAAAGGAAATAACTGCCAACGTGTAAATCTATTGCTGACTTTATCAATGAATAAGCGTGGGTGCAAGACTGTGAAAAAGTGAGATAATTTTACTGAATTGGATTTAGTTGATATTAATATGTTGATCTAACACATGGTCCATAATTACTACTTCTCTACAAAGCATCTATAATAAGGACAGCAGACCACTTGTCAGGTATATATCTTGCCTCCAAAATATCATCTAATCATAACTTATTCGATGTTTACTTTAATATGGCAATAGCACATTATATCGTAATTTTTCTCAATTGGGTTAGTACAATCACTTGGTTTTGGAGGCAACATTGCGAGCTGTACAAGTTAACGATTAAAAGGATATACCTGTCTGCTCAATATAGAGGAGACATTTACCAGATAAAGTTGATTGTACCAACGAACCAAAGCGACATGCAACTAATGGCAGCTTATTGGACGGATTTCCGAAAGGAGCTACTCATTCTATATGATCTAAGATCATCATTTTGTATCATTAGGTCGTCTTCAATCTGATATTGATAGGGTATGCATTTGGAAATGATTTATACGACATTGTTAATGCTGGAGCCAAAAAATTCTTGGTGACGTTTATATTGAAATTGACGTTTGGGACTGAAAGAATTATTATGGACCCCGGATATCTTACCTTTAGACTTTTTTCGCCAGTGCATTCCTGAAATGAGTACAAAAGAGAGTGAGTAAATATTTTACAAACTGAAAAAACCATACCGTGTCTTTATATAAGACAAGATAATAGCACCCTTGAATTGATCGACTTTTAGTAAGCTGAAAAGTCTAGCCGCCAGGTTCTGCAAATAAAAAGAGTCAATTACCATAGCGTAGTAGGGCTATAATGGGCGATTCGGCTATTGATTGGAGCAAATTTTATTCATTTGGTTTGGGTTTCTACTCTTCAACTATCTACGATTCGGCTATTGAGACCACATAAAGGCTAGTTACTCGAAGTTTTTCGTTAAACAGCCTTCAGCTAGATAAATCTTTTGGAGCGATCCATAAAGAACCTTCGAAGAATTTCTGAAATTTTGCACTCAATAGAACAAAGAAGGAGCATACGCAAAATTTCCGAAATGTTTAACCCCACACCCCCTCTCAGTGCGTATGTACTTTATGGATGGCCCCCATTAGCGTTCTGATATATTTCTGTTATGGACGATATTCTGCCTCATCCCTGATCCTTATTTGAAAGGTTCCGCTATATTCACATAGTGTGATGACCCAGAGCTCAGGTACTCAATTCCCCGATTAGAAGGTAGGCAATATAAACCTAAAGGTTACTATCATATAGAGAGACACAGCAATTGTGCAAAAATCAGGGCATTTGTGACTTCGAAGGCATACTCAACATACCTCACGGCACTTAGTTCATGAAATTTATCTTGTCTCTTAGCAACAAATATCAAGAGGGGAAATAACTAGAACAGAGTATGCCAGACCAGAGAAGATCCTTATCTATATATATATATATTTTTTTTTATTGGGTCAGTTCGCAGTACAATCAAGACGCGGTCTACCACTTTCCCGTTTCAGTCAGTCGATCTCATACATTACCTAATAATTCAATACCGTTGGTTCACTATTTGACATTTTTAGATATATAAAGAACACAAATTCAACTAACACATAAACCAACAAATAATAATAATACATCCATAACTTAAAGAGATACAAGAAACACATACAATCATTTTTGTCCTATCAAGCAATCGAGAGTGGAAATGACAACACACAAACTCCACACATAAGTGGGGATTACTACAACTGGTCTAGGAAGCCAATCGGTTTTTTAAAAGCCTCCTTTGTATTACATTTCTTTACCTGCTCCGGAACCTTATTCCAGAGGCACTTTCCTATGTAGATTGGCGATTTTTTTTAACAAACTCCGTCTTTGGTCTTGGTAATTCAAACAGAATCTTGTTTTTCGATCTTGTATATATTTGATGGACAACTGGCTTCACCCAACTATGTGGTGCCTCTCCGTCATAGGTAGCATTTACCTGCATATCCGGTGCTATGGTATTTGTTAGCATTCCCGATCTCAGTGCAACACGTCTCATATAAGCAACTATATCATCTTTGGCGGAAGGAACAAGTCTGGTATAAAAGGTTACAGTTCAACAAGGAGGAAGTAAAATAGGCCGTCAACGCTGACTTCACTCGACTAAAAGAAGCCTAGATGTGATCAAAATAAATAAAAATGGCATGTCAATGGTCAGAAGGTCTGCAGCCATTAGAGTCACCTAAGTGAAATTCACACGAAGGGATTCATGTACCTCTCGGGCATTGGTCGGAGACAAATCCCACTGAAATACTTTATTGAAACAGAATCTCATCTGAATAATGGGGTTTCATTACCCTGAGACAGGTTTTCCCCTACAATTGTCCGTGACGATTACCCGAGGATCAAAATCTGATGAGATTTTTATCATAAACATGTTTTAAATTTATATGGGCATTTTGGTGAGACAAATGTACTCACAGCAGAGTTGCCGACTAAGTACACAAACCTAGCCAATAGGAAGCCAGCAAACAGAATCACATGTCTTTCACACCCCTCACCACAAAGGTACTTGAGACCCAGGGTGAGTGTTCACAGGGACTTTAGGCTATTTTCCGGCTATTAACGGCAACGATTAATTAAATTGAGTTAATTAAAGTCTGTTGGTGGTGCCACCAACTACAGGTTGGTATAGTATAATCGGTGAGGGTGCTGTAAATGCCTTGTTTCTACTGCATTTTGTATGCCCATACCGATTTCAATTTCCGTGAAAAAAACCACTGAGCGACACCGATGAAATCAGAGCTTCTTGATTCTGTAGGTCGTTTACCAAGTCGGTCACTGATGGCCTTATTGCATAAGCTATGCACAATTGATTGATGAGCATTTCTCTGCACATCTTATTTCCATTCACCGATCTGGCGTGGGTATACCCAAGAATCGATCAGTGGTTCCTGACTGCAGATCGGTGCTTAATAATCGGCCAATGGAAAACGGCTTTTTGTCTGAGACAATATACATATGAAAAATCAACCCTTTTGTAAGGACGAGTACACATGCTTGGTTGTAGTGAAATAAACACTTTTGATGTAAGAAACCAAATATAAAAGGTGTGTTCTTCCATGTGATTCCAATCGGCCATTTCCCTTGAGAATAGGAAGAGTAAAAAATTGCACCTTGCTATGAAATATTTACATCCCAGGAGAATTGCCTGAGACTGGGGAAAAGGTGATATTTGATACCATATGTGGTGAAGTAAGGCCCAGCCCCCACCTACGCCGATGGTCTACGACGTACTTCCCGATGGCTACCATTTGAAATGCCCAAATAGTAGCCTATCGGGAGGTCCCCGATAGTTCAAAATCGTGAACGTGGTTTGAAATCTTAGTGCGGAGACACGATTTGGGAGGACCAAAAACATAAACTATGGTCACGATTCAATCTATATGTATCAATGTAGATCTCAGGCTGAGTTTTAATATTGAAATATATTATGATTTTGGAAATATGAATAATCTTTTAGAGGTATTCACAAAATATCATGATGTTATTTTTCAGATACTAATACAATCAAATTGAAAAATATAACTATGGTAGAATCATAATTCCGATATGAAGCTATTATTTCAGACCTTTAAACTTACTAAAATAATATCATATTTACACCGATCATATATCTATATGCGGACTACCCAATTCTAGATCCTCATTATCATCTTCCAAGTGTTTTACCTGCAAGAGATATTTTTCCATTAAATCACACACAATACCCTACGACAGGCTACGATAATTCCAAAATGTTGGATTTCATCGGGAGCTCTACGTAGAAGGAATCGCAGAAACCTGCTCCACCTACCACAATCGTAAGGCATATCTGGACCAGACTCGTGGTAGGTGGGGGCAGGGTTTAACAGAATCATTACAATTGACTTGAGATGTCCCGCCACCAGCAGCGTACATTGGCGCAAGTACCCAGCCCTATTCGAGTAAGTGTGTCAAAGATTCCCACCCTTAAAGGTAAATAGTATGATTTAGATTTCTACACAATACAATTATAATACCTCTGTTCTACAATAGAACATTGATAACCCAACTAAGCAGAGAACTATTTTTCGAGCAAGTGTGAAGTCTTTACAACTTTTATACAATTATGTCTTATTTTTGGGATCTGACTCCTACTTCACAAAAGCGAACATTAATTGATATAACCCAGTTAGGATTATTCGAATAATCGTACCTGTTTGACGCTAATTATGCTAAAGACTAGTATCCCGGTTGAATCATCTAAGATTACATGGAGCCGAATCTGCTGCCTTCATTTTGTTTTTCCATGTCCGCCTCATAGTACAAGTAGACCTTAAAAAGCCTCATTAGTAATGGTATGAGTCATCAAGCCGGAGAAGATGGTACATTAAGGTTTTAAACAAATTATTAGACGTCGGGGTGTATTCGAAATGATGGAGTGAATTTGAAGGGCCCTTAAACTGAATGTATAGACATAACACTGTCGCAAACATACAGTTCTTCGTCTCACGTACAACCATCTGCCCTAGCCTACATAATCCATGGCCCGGCCTGTGTCTGCTCCCATACCAGATAATTGGGATGATTCTGCCAGGTAAACTTCAAAGCAGAGGCGAGGCTGTAGCTTCAAAGCGGCTATCCCTCTGTCAGGAAGAACGTTTCAAACGTAAGCGAACAGAGCATCACATCCTCACCCGCCCTCTCCCCCAACGCGACCCCGCCATACACCACTCGTCTCTGTACTCACTCCACCCCTTCACAACCTACATAACCGCAACTCACCCCACCCGATTCAGCCAAGACCGAACCGAACCGATCCAAACCGCCGCTCACAACATACCGATACATCCCATCCCGCCTCGCCCTTTATTCAGGAGCGTTGTGGCCGCTATCGGCAGCTTGAGACGGGAGATATGTATGTTGATTAGTGATCACAATCACAGATTTTATTTGCATTGCCTGAGATAAAGACCAGAAAGAAGGATTGGTGGAGTTGACTGAGGGAATCTTCTGGTTGGTCTCAATTAGTTACTGATATTCATCAGAGGGAAATAGTGCTTCTATTTTTAAAAAGGCAGTCGCTCTGGTATACGATCCATTCAAGAGACACTTTCCTGGAATTCACAGACTCGGGTTACAATGAGTCATAGCAAATATCACAACGATGGTTGCAACTATTTACTTGACTTCCCATTATCTGATATTTCGCGCATAGAATATCAGACAGATAAACGTCACTTTTAAATCATTAAAACATTAGCAAGCATGTTAGACTTAATATATGATAAAGTGACATCCTTTTATATGATACCTACCTCACAGATAGAAGGTGGGCAATGGCAATGAGTATGTTAGTGCGTAATAGTTCAAATTGTTCATATCTTTGATACAAAAAGAGAAAGAAAATGACATCGAATGTTAAAAATAACCATACCATGCAGGCATAGATTACAATGCTAAAGATTAGCTCTACTGCAGGTTTCACTCATGGGGTCTTGCTTTCTAATCAGTAGTATATTTTGCCAATATTACATTGCATATATATTCAGGGTTGTGCAATCTTGAGATTGACTGTCATATACAGCAGATAATGTAAGTTGATTCTACTCTTGCCAGGGATCGCTGGTTATGAGGGGGGTAACGCCGCGGTGCTCAACTAAACGCTGGATTCTTGTTTAGGATAATACTCTGATTAACTGATTAGATGTATTGGCATTTATCTGATTCCAATAGTAATACATTAGCCGAGATGCTCCTGAAACATTACAGGGGACTTTATGTCAGTACTCTTGACAACACACAGATAGCTCTTGCATGCTTATGGGAATACATAATGGTAGTTGCTGTACAGACGTCCGAACCACGACATAGAACAGTCGCAATATTTGCATTTCTTTAAATGACACCTGGAGAAAACACGCATTTCGATATTCTACTCTGAATAAAATTATTTTCAGATTTTCTTCAAACTGACAGTGCACATTGGGTGTTTGATTGATTTAACCAAAGGAAATAACTGTCTATTGAATATTACACCACTATCTCAACATCCTCTCCGTAATACTTTCTTTATGTTCATTATAACATGTACGGATTATATCATCTTGAAGGGCTGACTTCTATACAACTCCATTGCACAGAACATCCCTTTATCAAGGTCATGGCAAGAGTTTGTAGATCTAGGTGTGTGTCTGGACTTACATAATAATATTTGTCCCACTCCACAAAGCAGACAGTTAGTGTGTACATTTCTAGTCATGGGTCTCCAAACACCAATGACATCAGTACCGAAGTATATATATATACATACTGAACTCACCCTATGGGATGCTCATTAACCTCACGCCGCGCCGCGCCTATGCTCATTAAAATCTACCGGGTGAACCAGCAGCTTGTTTACGCCAGATTGAAGATAATGATACCGTGTAGGTCCTTATTATTTTATTGTCTTCAAATCTTACCCACTGCAACGTACATGCAATTACATGCAGTAGTTCCTTTTGATTCCTGTGTAATCTCTCTTAACTCGGAATACCAACTGTTAAACCTCACCATAATCATGATCGTCCAAACTACTGAGTGTATTTGTAGGCCTACTGTCAGCACACGTATTGTGAATTTAAGAATATTTCTCAACATTAACCATTTATATCACTGGTTTCCATTGAATAATGGATAGTGGAACCTTTGTACCGAAGGTTGCAAATTCCATAGAGAGAAAACTGTTTAAATCTAATTTTGGAAGACAATGTGTCTCAGACGTGGCTCTAATTTGGGGAAAGGGATGATTGAATACTAGTTTGCACTTCATGCTTTTTGTATTCCAGGTGCAAGAATCCCATTTGTACTTAGAGACATTTCCACAATTGCAGATAATATTTTTCAGTGCAAAAAAATAGATTACAACAGTACAGACAAAGGAATATATAAAGTAAATAGCTTGATTGCCGGACGATGTATTTGTCGTAATTGAATAGGACCATTTCATGAAAATGAAGCCGTGCCATAAGTTAAAGGCATTTGGCTTCCCTAATTCCCAACCTGTCAGATGCTTCTGATTTTATAATACATCACAGTGACGCGATCAGGCGTTGGTTCGAAATAGAGTTAAACACAGACAATTGACAAACAGGCTAAATATGGAGTCCTACATTTTGATTTGATCTAAAGTACTGTTGTCAGGATATGCTATGATGGTTAGTACTAGAAAACCCAACAGAGCGAAACAATAGTGTGAACATATCATCAGTAAAGGTATTACACCAATCTTTATGGAAGCATAGTCTATGAAAATGGCATTGATCTGATGTTATTATATACCATAATGCCGAACACATCATAGTTACATATTGCTGCTATGTATGTAGTGTCATCATAAACCTGTGAGCAAATTTGTATGAAATACTAGCTGCTGCTGGCCATACAAATCGTATTTGTCCCCCCTGTAACTGTAAATGTTCATCTCCGTAACGCAAAATCATGTTGATATCGTGAAGAGAGTGTGCTTACGTACAAAGAAAATAGTACAGGCTGCGAGGCGATTCAACTTTGAAATAACGGAATACATATAAAATTAACGACTCCGTACCTAAATAAAAAAAAAAAATTCTTGATTTTTAAAATGCATAATTATGTACTTGATATAGATTTTCACGAAATGAAAGCAGCACACTGATAGTGCACTATGAGGCTCTTTGATGATAAATCTTGGTGTAAAGTCATTTCATCTACTTTAGAGGCAGGTTTACTATCCAGTCAGACGAGCTGGAAATAGCAAATGTGTTATTGAAACGCTAAAATACCTCATATTCTCTGTTAGCTTTCCAAGTATTCTTTACAACACATGATATATACCATCATCGATAGTGTAGTAAGGACATTACTGAGTTATAGACGAAACCTACACATCCCACCTAAGGGCTTCCCTTATATTTTGTATATACTTCTCCGATTTATCTATTGTATTATCAAATGTTTATATTTAAACTGAAGAAGACTGAATAAGATATGTGGAAAATGTGTCCAAAAGCCAATAATATCAAGAGACGTCACAAGTTTGAGTCTGAGTTTATTTATGCCACGCATTTTGTTGGCTCCATAATTTCACGAGTCGAAGACGAGTGACATTACGGAGCTAACAAAATGAGTGGCATAAATAAGCTCAAACTCAAACGAGTGGCGTCTAGATTTATCCTACCCCGTTTCCATATTTTTTCAGTATCAGAAAGTAGTGGCATAAACAACACTTTATGTCACACCCGTGAAATAAACAAATCCCATGTTAAGCCTATGGCGTTTTTTATTAGAGGTAGGATAAAGAATGATACTGGCCAGTAAAACAGTGTACTACTATGTGTAGTTCGGAATACACATACGTGTATGAACTTATGAGACTGTCGGATAAAGTTGACCAGCGGCTGACGGCTCGCCACCCTCCCCCATGTCAATGATCGATAAGCAGTCTAGACTAGGATGCTGACAGATATAAGAAATCGGGGTCAGATACCAGTCCTACCAGACATGTATGGCAACATCAAATTATGCTGTAATTCTTGAATCTCTCGTTATCCATGTTTATTAGCCATATATATGCCAATTTCAGAAATATCCGGACGTGAAGCATGTTTTTATATTAGAACCATTTCCCTAATTATCGTCTACATATGAATACAGAGAAAGAACTTTCTTGAAAAATCAAGAAAAGTAGGTTTTATTGGACCATTGGACCATTTCTTTTCTTCTTTTCTTCATTTTGCTCTTATATATAAATGAATATGAATGGCGCACATAATGTTTAATCATTTTCTTTGGTTTAGAGGTTTATTGTACATCAGTCAAATAATAAACAGAGTGAATTTGATGAAGGGAGAGTAGTGATAATAAACAGGGTGAATTCGATGAGGGGAGAATAGTGATGGCAATTACTCCTTTAGCGACTGTCTCTACAATCTCAACTCTTTTTTGAATGAATCCTTATCTCCTTCCCTCTGTACATGCATTGGTAACTTGTTCCACAACACTAACCTTCTCTGTAATGGAATTCTTTTCATAAGAACTGCTTTTATAAGCTCGTTCCTTTTTTTTTTTAAATAGAAGTGTTTATTGACTTCAACATTCGCCAGTGAGTTTCGACGATCTTCCATGTTTTCCTCTAATATAGGTGCAGGACATACAGATACGTTTACAGACAGCACAACATAGTACAACACATTCATTCCACACAGTAGTTCAATATTACCACATCTAGATTTTTAATTAATAGGTATTCTTTTATCTTGTCTTTGAACTCACTTCCATATCTCATCTCCTGTAAATTGACCGGCTGTTCTTTCCAGAGACTGTTTCCATAATAAAGCGGGCGGTTCCTTGAACCATATCTTAGAGTCTGATCTGGTCCGCAAATCCCTTTCATCGAACAATTCACGATTTCTTTTTACCTCTCATAGATGATTACTAGAAGTTGCTCCAATCTGCGGTCAATGAGCATAGGAATTTGACATCTATCATGCAGTGCCATGGTCATCAGCCTTTCATTCCAGAATCTAAGTATGACCCTCAGAGCTTGGTTTTGCAGGCACTGAAGCTTTACAACTTCCTTTTCACTTGATGATTCAAATAGATAGGCACAATATTCCATTTTAGCTACATTCTCTGTGACCATATTCTTTATTTTCCTGAGTCTGTAAACACATAGACTGACATTCTTTGTCACTTCCTTTAAGTGTTTACCCATTTCCAAACTGCTACTTGATGTTAACCCTCAATACCTATAGCTACGTATCGTATCAATGTGCCTCGATATTTTCTACTTATTGGGTCCAAATACTTTAAGCGCGGTGGACTTGAGAACCAGATTGTTTTAGTCTTCTTTACATTAACTGTCAAAGCATTTTTAGCGCACCATGTGGAGACCTCATCTGCCCCTTTCGACAACTCATCTAGGGTATTATCCTGCCTTATGCCCATGTTATACACCACCAAATCATCAGCATACTGTTTTGTTTGACAGGTAGTTACATTATCCATCAAGTCATTAATATAGCAATTTAACAAAATGGGTCCCAATACTGAACCCTGCAGGACTTCGACGGGTAATTCCACCATGCTGGACCATTGAAAGTAACTGACTGCTTCCCTTTTAACCATAGGTGTAACTTATCTGACAATCCATATGAATGTTTCAATTTATCTAATAGAATTCCCCTGGGGAGGCAATCTAGCCTTTCTAGCATCAAAGAAGCAGCATGCGGTTACTTTCCCTTCTTCTTTAGCTTCACAAATCTCCTGATACAATTTAAGAATAGTGTCACCAGTGACATACCCTTTCCTGTATCCAAACTGATAAGAATTTAATTTGTCGCCTATTTCATTTAACAAGAAATCTTGCACAACCTTTTCAAGTACCTTTTCAGTAATAAGTATCAAACTAATCAGTCTCTAATTCTCAACATTCTCTCTCTTCCCTTCTTTGGGGATGGGTAAAACTCTACCACACTTCCATTTTGTAGGTACTTTGTCTGAATCTGAACCAAGTTGTAGTAAATAGGTGGATTCCTCATACAGTAAACTTTAAATGCCCATCTCGGATGACTCTAGCTGACATATTCTTTATCCCAGACGAGTTCTTTTTATAAGCCTCAGTACTTTGTTACTGTCTACCTCATTTCTTCTGTCACAACCATAGAATACTTGTGATTTTATATGCTCAACATTCTCATTGATTTCATTTGGGTCACATTCATTATAGAGATTCGCACCTCGCACCTACATATTTCCTGTTCCTTTTGCCTCCTCACGTATACAGATAAGTGATCACTTACTTTATTTACTGCCTGAAGAAGTCTCATAAACTGAGACGAAACATTGCAACCAAGATAGTGCCCCCCTACATTGATGTACTACAACCCCCCAATAAAACTTCAATTACAAGAATCAGCTCGTTGGGTTTTTTGTGGATTTGACTTCAACTTGATTACTTTATTTACTCCGGTTCCACAATGAAACACGTGACTTGTGTTCGTATGTCCAAAGAGAGCCCCCATGTTCATTGTATCTGGTAGTACTACTAATTATCTGTCTCGAATTACAGTCTTTCATGAAAGCTAGTACTTCATCTGCTTGCAAACATTTTCGTTCATTCAAATTGATATTGAAATCTCCTAACACGCATTTCTCAGCACGTTCACATCTAGGATCCTTCAAAATCAAGTCCAAAATAGAGACGGTATCATACAATATGTTATTGGGTTTCCTATAACAAGTCACGACTATAATCTTCTTATTTCTTTTTTTCAATCTTAACCGTTAAATATTCAAATTTTGCCGTAATACCACTCAGATCATCTGATTTGGTTGCGTAATTACCCAGGTTTTCATTCAAAACACATGCTATCCCCCCTGCCTTATCATACAGTCTATCTTTACGAAATATCGTTGTTCCTCCACATTTCAACACACTCCCATCGATCTGTTTCCAATAAGGTAAGTATATCATCATCATTATACAGTATTTTTGACTCCTCAAGTTTGGTGTACATACTCCAAGTATTTACAAGTCGTAAAGTAAGATATTTCATATGTTAGAGGGGATGAAAGCAAAAAAGAAAAGAGAGTGAAACAATAAAAAAATAGACACAAAAGGAGACTCCCATGGGAAAGCTTCACAGGAGAGTTTCAAAATAGTCAGATAGCGTATGGTTTGTATTTTGGTAAATGAATACCTATTCAAATAATAACATTTAGAAATACAGGCTATTGAGCAAGCACATTATTACTGTTGGTTTCTATTCCACCTAGATTAATGAAAATCCCAAATGAGCCTATAAAAGATCAAATTAAAAGACCATGCAGGTAATAACATTACATATGGAGGTATACAAAGTTATATATAGGTTTAAATGGGAGACGAGGCTCAGGGGAGTGGGGGCAGAACCCCCTACCACAGGGCTGAGGCAGCCATCTACCACCCGGGCTCCAGTCACTTGCCCTCCTGTGCCGGCGCAGTCAGCACACACTCTGCTTTATGCTCTACCTCCCTCCTCTGCCTCCTTCTTCTCCTATTACGGAGAGGCGGCCTCAGCTCACCTCTCCCTCAAGGACTCAGAGACTTGCGCCTCAGCACTTTCATCTACTGTCTTACCTTTACCTTATCTTATTATCAATGCTTGATTATCCTAGCTTTACCTCCCACTAGGTGTTTATGCTTCGCATCTAGTTTTGCATTAGCGGTAACTTTATTGCATATTATTATCCTTATCCTAATTTGGGTTACACCACCCCTTCTACAACCTTGTATGACCTCATACTAGCGCTGTACGTGCTCTACTAGTTGATAAACCATGTTTTACCTCCACTCTAGTCTTCTTATTTAAGTACAGAAACCACAAACGTACGAACACCTACATCATATTGTTGCAAAACATTTGTTACCTACTATATCTAAAAAACTATGATTCTGGTAATATCCGCTTGGAGTTGGTCCCGCACATAGAGACAGAGTGAACTAGACATAGGCATGGAGTCTGAAGCACCACGAGAGTGAGATTCTCGTTTAGTGAAAAACTCAAACCTGTTCTTCTTTTTTGAAGGACTATACATAGATATACTTTTTCTCTTTTGATTTACTTCGAACAATGCCGAAATCAAAGTTTAGTATTGTAGTTTTCTGATCTACTATTCTCGTGAGAAACAAATGAGATCCCAATTTCGCTGGTTACTACAAATCATGGACAACATAGTTGACTAGCATCGGGAACAAGTATAGACAGTACACTGCGCCGCTCTGCCGTGTCATGCCGAATAATAACCCATTGAGAACTCTGCTGGTTCTTGGCAACAGTCTGTCTGTGTCTCATGAGATAATAGCCCATTCACCCACCCTTCCCTTCCCTACCACTACCAGCGTGGCCCACTGTCATTTATTTACCTACTATACATAAAAAGGCACAATTTAGCATGAATACGATACGATGAAGTCGCTAGTACCTTCTACAAAATACAATAATGATCAGGGTGGACGACAGCCTTGCAAGTACATAGCATCAGCCTAGTAAGGATAAGAAACACCTAGACTTTAGATAGGAAAGTATGGGCCAAGCTGTCGTAGCAGTTGATCAGTGCGTGGTGGGCAGGCTTATATGTCAACCTCTCCTTGTCAGACTTCCCATACCCAGCTGAATGTCATCGCCTTCCGGTCAAGCTGCGACTTCCGGTCATCCTACCCGGATACACCGTAATGACGAAATGGTTGCCTAGGAGACGCGCGACTAGGTTTCAGCTGTAGGTTGACGTAATTTGTGAATTCTACTAATGATGTACTGTGCTTGGAAGTACTAAGCAACTAATTCCACTAACCTATTTTAGAGGGTGATCCCCCCTTATTCCTCGTTCTGGGGTTGAGATAGGTTGATGGTATCTACTATCAACATAGTGCGGACTTCCAGTGTGGGAGAAGAACTGGTAACTCAGTTTGGTTGTTTTGGTAGTTTAACGTCCAATTTGTTCAATTAGACTTGGTAACTCAGTAATGGTCTCCTATGATATCATGTTACGCAGCGAATAGATCACCAGCGAAAGGCCCGACATTTTTAATCCCACAGCGGCTGTTCACACTGCCTTAGTTTTGCGCATAGCTAGAAATTATAAGAGAGAAGCTACATCTAAGTATAAAAATTCCCAAAACGATAGTAGGTTTGATCTTTTCTCTTCACTAGAATTACAGCCCAGGTCTAGGTATATATATACATGTGTGGTTGAACTTCAAGCAGATCCTGTTGAAAATGTAGCCTTTGTAATATGGAGGTAACAACTAGGACCCAGATGCAAAGCAAACATGACTTAAATGAGATATCTTGACATTATAAGAAGCGATTTCCGTTCAACCGATTTTGCTTCAACTATTACATGCAAACAGGTTTACTGTGACTGTACGTGATAAATACGTGGTAAAATTGGCAATTAAATGAACTGATGCCGAAGCCAAAGGTTCATCTAATCGTCAATATTACCAAATGTTTATCACGTACAGACACAGTATATCTGTTTTTGTATTATTACGTACCTTAAAAATCGCCATTTTCTTTACCTTGGCTTTTGGACGATTTGTTGGGTTCCATACATACCCCATACGCCACGTGTTGTGCGGCCATAAAATCACATAGTAGGAGCAGGTGGTACACATAAGGCATACAACTAGAGGTATATACACAATAATGACTGGTTTTGTGTACGAGTGGCCGTTATCTCCTAGTAGTTGACGCGTAGTAATATCCGAGCGATTAGGGAGGATATTACGTCGTCAACTACAAGGAGATTATGGTCATTCGTATACAGACCAGTCGTTATTGTATTTATTACCCACCTTCAAGTTTAATAACAAGTCTATTGCAATGAAGATGTTTCTGTAAGATATCTAGTTCCAGACACCACAGCGCTCTCAGGCGTGGTAGTAATTCGGCGTAGGCTTACACCAATAATGTAGTTCACCATTTCACCATGATTTTAGCATGCTAAGCATGTTATGTCTGTGACTTCTGATAGTAAATGAGATTATTAAGACTGATTATGAATAATTAATATTGAATGAACATTCAAAAAACTTATTTTGAAATACATGATAATTTGACCTCATTATGGATTGGACTTTTGTTCCGGAATCTCCTGCAGGAGATTCTGACATGTCAGAATCTCCCGGTAGCCGATTCCGGGTGCTCTATACATTTCCCACGGAGACTCCGCATTTTGTGGGTAATAAATAATGATATCATATACCTACGGGGGTATGACAGGTTGCCATTATTAGGTATGTAATGATACAAAAACGGGTTGACTGTCTTACTACATCAAGGTACTTGATAAAATTATAAATCACATGAATCCTTCTGCCTTCGGCAGCGTATTTACGACGTATGAAGACAATAGTAGTTTACGTATTTATATATAATAACAACACTGCCTCTCGTGCTACTTATACCATCACAAGTAACTCCTATACTACTAACAAAGGCAACATTGCTATCCAAAGGAGAATAGCTAATGCTAGAGCAAAGAAGAAATACAGAATAAAATCCTTTTTGTGTTCAGGTAAGATAATTACTTACCATTGCCATAATATCCGACGTTTTCGTATCCGGGAATACTAGGTAGTTTCGATACATCCGGCGGAAGTGCTTGCGGTTCACTTCCGACGTACTCCTCAGCCAGATCAGCTGACGGCATGTCCTGGCCATCGTACATTGCCTTGTCCCCCGGCCCTGGCTTCCATGCTGAAAAATAAAAGTCACAGTACAATGGTTTACCCTTATCTATGACAGGATTGAAAGTATTGAAAATAGCTTGCATTCTATATGCTACTATTGATCTCAATTGCTGACGATGACAGTGGATATGGGAAGGTTGCGTGTGTCGCAATACATCTATAGTATATGATGTGGAAAGAGGCTACAGTTTCAGTTGTGAACTGGGGGCCCTTTAATATCTGGAAGAATTCTCCTAGGGTCAAAGCATAGTCCCAGGACTGTCATAGGACGGTCTACATTAGATAAATATGGATTGTCCTTTCAAAGGTCAGGGAGAAGGACGAAGACCTGAAATGTCCATCTAGGCTGTTTAATAAAGCTGTCATTTATCCTGACCTCGATCCTGAAAACTATCCTTTCAGAAGGACATCTTAATAGGTCTCCTTTCTGAAGCTGGTAGCCTAACTAACCGCTATATAATCAATGTACTGGCTTGAATGATACCCTTCAGAGCTTCTAACAGTTACATGTAAATGATACATTAATTTGCCATTTAATAATTACCACTGAGTTTAACACGGCAGCCCCACCAGCTTGGGGCTTGTTAGATAATTTAGGGTCGTACAAGAATACCATTTTCTGAACACCAACGAGACCCAGAAATGAAGTGGATCAACTATATTCAACACGTATGGATGACCTTTGGTCAGATAGGACAGTCTTAGCGAATAAGCTTGAATATTATTAAATGATAACCCATCGTATGAGGTCTCCTTGTACCCTGTACTATCATCGATAGAAGTTGTTAAACAGGCCGCCTTGCGCCCGGGACAGACACATAGAAGAACCAATCAAAGGAAAGCTTGCATCATGAACTGTCGTTCCGAAAACCTGGACCTACACCTCCGAGATATATCCCCGAGAACTACATATATTACTTTTCGGCCTGCTTGCCGATACATTTGTACTCTCTTACTTGGAATGCAATTCCTCAGGTTACCAACCCTCTCATACTTATGGTAAGGCGTACTGGTTCTCTTCAGAGCTTCCGTATCCATGAGTTAAAGCCTATGAGAAACAATATTTTACTCAGCATGACATATTTCATGCAAATTCCGAGACTATCTTATTTAGTCAACATGACGCACAAAGACGGCGTCGATAATTCCTGTTAAAAATACATTAAACTAAACAGTTAAATGTTGTGATAACCATTCAGTGTCGATTACTGATTTCTGATGAGCAAATATAAGTAATTTCCCAAATCGCATAAGGCATTTAAAAAGCACTACATTTAATTGTCATTTACATTTTTCCTTATTTTGTGCGACTATTCTTTTTGCAACATTCGGTTTTATTTTTAAGATTGTCCCTCACTATTTTAATGTGTATGTGAGGCATTGGGATTACTCAGTGAAAAGCTGGATGTATACGCTTATATTAAAGTGGCCAAAGCCCACTTTAGGCGTGAACCTCACCGGCGTCCACACAGTGTCTTTAAGTATTGTTTTAACCAATGTTTAATGTTTTATATGTGAACAACATCAATTTTTATGCTAACCAAACAAAATTAGCAACTGTAAATTCATATAACTATTTGGTAGTTGAAATTGATTCAAATCTCAACTTTGATAAACAGTCACAAAAAGTTCTTAGGCAGATCAACCAAAAATTATTCCAATTCCAGAAGATTAGGTATCTAATATCTATTATAAACGTATTACGCGCATTCCCTCAGTCATCCAATGGTAAAGAATACATTGCCAGGTGTTTGCTTTGCTGCAGGCATTACGTAACCAAGTAGATCAGGTGCGAAATCAGCCTATGGAAAAAAGGTCTATTTAAATAGGTTTCTTTCCTTGGTGAACAAGTAAAGGTGGGATTCAGGAACTGAGTAGGTTGGGATTGGTATAATGGATAAAGCCTATTAGACATTGACATGTATCACCGATCTAATGGTCGAAATGAATCAGGATACTTTTTGACGCTGCACGGTACCCTTATACATCATCTCAATAGACCTAAGTGAAGTTGGTAGCAAAAATGGAATCGGCCAAATATCCACTTGGCAACGTATTCTTCAGCATTGGAGGATTGGGTGGTATGAGCTTAATTTATAATCCATGTTAAGGTTATCGCAGGTTGTACAGAAATCAAAAGGTGATTGCATCGTATTCTATTGGATACCAGCTACAAACTGGAGGGTCAACCATGCATATCACCTCAATGATACCTCAGATATGGACTAGATAAAACAGGAACACTATACATGGCTGCACAATAACACATTGGGAGGCCTGACTGGCATATGTACCAGTTTCTCTCCATGTAGAATTGAAACAATTATCAGCAAGACAGCCATGCTCACTATAGCAATACTCGTCCCAGCAGTGATAGCTTCAAAAAAAATCAACGCATTCCAAACGCACCCATTCACACTTTAGGTGTGATAGCGCTCTATACAATTAGTTTGAAGCCAGACTGATCATTGTTTGAGCGAATGAAGCCCGTAACTAAACAATGCACTGCTAGACGCGCTGGACAGTAACTCGAGCCTGGATGGGTCAAAGGCTGGGTTATATCGTCTGTTCTCCTTAAGAAACGTTTTTCACATCTGTATCTCGCCTACAAATCAGAACATAATACATGTATACTGAAAAGACAGATCTACACCAATACTAATAGAGCTGCCCTCTGAAAATCTGGAACAGCCGGTGAAATCATAATGTCAACGATTAACCCCTATAGTGATGCGGATCTGTGAAGTGCGTACATCGACAAAAGTGACACAAACTCTCACCGATCAGACATATTGGTTAGGAAGGGTTTGATTGGGAACAATCGACGTGTTGAAATCTTAGGCCCGGCGTCCACTGAGCTCTCAATATACAACAATAGGCCTTCTGATGCATCTCCGGACATAAAATCGATACACCTGAAGATGCGCCCCGATGCATGCATTGTAAGTTCTATCGAAGGTTATCGGGAACTCAGTGGACGCTGGGCCTTATATGCTTAAGGGTTTTATGATTTAGTCCCACATACTTAACCGTAATATGATGTGTTCCCTACATAGATTATAAAAGAAGCTGTTAAAGTACATGCCATTAATAGCGTTCAGTAGCCGAGCCAGGATGCATGACAGTTGAAATAGGTCCTTAATTCAAATAAAGGCAATGTTTCAAATAAGTCAATTACATCAAAATGTCCAGAAACTTAAAGTTGATTTTTGAAGGTCGATATTGACTCTGCCATGACTTTAAGGCACATGCTACCCCCCAGGTGATAACATTAATTAGTGGTACAATCTTATTAATGAGCGCGAGTGAAAATAGAAAATAGCTTTCATTTTATTTGAGGGAGCTATCGATTTGAACCTGGCAGATCAAACCTGGCCTCAATAAGATCATATTATGAGAAAACGTGGTTACTGAGCCCGTACGGGTGGCCGTTCGAGGTTATTTGATGAAAAAATACGGCCCGACGCCGTAGGCGGGAGGAACGTATTTTTTCATCATATAACCGAGAACGGACACCGTACGGGCTCAGTCACTACGTTGTCTTATTACTATACACCTCCTACTTGTTTAAAGCGCCTTTCTATTAACTTGATTCAACCCCCTCCGTTCCCATACTTGTCTCTGCCATTCACTACGGCCCGCCAGCCGGAAAACCCGGCAACGATCGACGTAGAGCGGACTATAAAATGTGTGGCACCAGGGATACTGGAACTCTGGTAGGCAACGTAATTATGACGTCGACAGCGCGAAGAGGCGACACGGGAGGCGATTGGACTTGTTTATATCGATCTCGCAGATTTAAGCCATTTAAACTGTCTTAGGTGAAAGCTACACGTTATTTACCTCAATATTTGGACAATACGCACTCCCAGTTTTTACGGGTAAGGCTTAGCATGTCTCTGAAGTTATGAATAGGAGAGAACCGCCATTTTCTTTGTTTGTTTTTGACACTGTCACTGGTCTCGCTTTATCGCGATATTTTACGTTAGCGGGCCGTTGTGTCTGTAGCAGCGGGCCGTATGTTTTTACGTTATAAAGCCTATGGGAATCACTACGTCCTACTACACGTCGGGCCCGAACAGAATTTATACTATATCCCCAGCAGCAGGTAGAATTTCACAGACGTTCGCACATAGGTGTATAGTAATTCATAATAATCCACGCGTAATAGAAGAAAGAGTAGGAGACCAAAACGGACGAACAAAGGTAGCGACTGTTTTAAAGCAGGTAACATATTTTGCTTTAAACAGGTGCAACCATCCCATAGTATATGATACCCAAATTTTTTTATAGCTTTAGATGTGCAGTAAAACCCCACATAAGGGGACAGCTTCCGTTCCGAACAAAGTGCCCCTTAAGCGGGGGATCCCCTGAAGTGGGCTTTTCAGTCTGTCACAGCTTAAATAGTAAATTACTATATACCCATGCCGTATATACTGTAAATACGTACCGTTTCGGCATATGACGTAAAAATACTGTACGGACCGCTGGTCCGTACACCAAAATACGGACCACCTTGCCATACACATTTATTAACATATCGTTTCTTAAAAATCAAATTAATAATTTCTTTTTCAAATTTCGGGTATATAGTAAATATATAGCGTCCAACCATGCTTGTACAAGTCACATAACTCGATGATAATTTACGGTTTGTACGGAACTCGGCATAAATGCCTCGTTCCGTACAAACTGTAAATTACCATCTTCTTCTGTGCCTTGTACAGCATGGTCAGGACGTTCTATATAAGTACATGTATACCTAAATAAATGACCACGACCATTTTATGTATGAATGCACCCGGCGTATATAGGTATGCTTTTGCGTATACAAGGTCGTCCTATTCCCCGTGTGTATATGCCTCATCTGTAGGCGCCTGATTCATATATAAGCCTGTTTCATATATATGCCTGATTCTGTTCTATTTACACCACTATCCAATAATAACTTGGGGACAACACTGGTAGCATGTTTCATTTTCTATAAACCATCCAAGTCTGTATTATATGAAAAATGTAATCTTATATTACCAATTTATTTGATAAAACCTTTATAAAATGTGATTAAGTACAAATTGATTAATTACACATAATAAACCCTGCATTATGTTGGGTTTTTTTTACCGTTTTTCTAATAAATTTTACTTTAAAACAACATTTCTATGTGTAATCAGTCTAGGTCCAGTATAAAATGGCTCTGTTCAAGCTTATAGTTGACTCCTAAAATCATCTTACCCCTGCCGTACCCCCGCCGTACCCCCGCCGTACCCCCGCTGTACCCCCGCTGTACCCCTGCCGTACCCCCGCCGTACCCCCGTCGTACCCACCAGGAAGGATACGAGAACCCGCCTGCAAAGTGAGGGTCCAAGGGTTCGCTCTCGAGGAGAGACGCGTGAGGACAGCCTGTCGACCTACTATTAACGCTGAGTATATATACCCAGCGTTATGTAATCCCGGCCCCCACTGCACCACTCTCGTGTGCGGCGTTGCCCGGAATCACAACACAGTTTAGACTGGTTCCCTGCCCAAATGAATAAGGGGCAGGTAACGGGTTCCTACATCCTTCACCTAGACTGTAGTATATCTCCGCCGAGCCCCCTAGTGGATACCCTGGGAACCAGCGTATCTGGTGGTTTGCCAATGGAGGCGTTACCAATAATGCATCACAAAACTGGAACCCGTTACCTGGCCTTTAGTCTAACTAGGCCAGGCTGCCAGGCTATACACAGTTAGGATAGACTCTAGTACAGCCCGTTGTCGCCAGGGCCAGGGCCCACAGGCTCTCATACTGGGACTGTTTTGCGCTGCCATTTTAAGGTGGAAATTCCTGCCTTCTTCCCAACATGCACCTGGAAAATGGCGGATCGCTGGTTCTAACCTCGTGTGTATTGCGATCCAGTAACCAGCAATATGATACAGTATCCCTCTTGTCAAACTGATGCTATAAATAGAACAGCCAACCCTGCAATTCCTCTCACTACAGGTGGCTGGCCAGTCAGAGCCATGCTCTGTTAGACCTTCACGTACCGTAGCCCGAAGGTGGCGCGGTGCGTGAACGGACTACAGTTAGGATTGACTCTCCGCGCCACCTTTCATAGAACGTATGAAACACTGCTGGATTCCCGCCCCACTACAGATAAACGCAAGTGAATGGGAAGGAAAATATTCACTGCATTGCACACTGTTCAATGAACAGTTTCAGTCCCAGGTAGGCATTGCAGGGGACTGGATTTTCACACAACACCCCCACCCCACACCATTCTTGGCGTAGTCCTGCTTTCACACCTCGCCGCTCCCACTCCTCCAAACCACTTCAACTCCAGACACCCCACAGATGCCTACCTGATGACTACAGGGGCAGACAGAGGCTGTTGCCTAGTGTCTGATTGTCTAGACACCAGTGTACCCATCTCAGACACAAACAAATAATCTGGAGTGTCGTCCACACACTGTCCCCTCCAAAATGTCCTCTTAACCGTTGCTGAACCAGGGTGTCTTCTTAAGCAGGCAGACCCCTTAGGCAGGGTTAAAATAAACTCTTGACAACTGTTCCGAGCCAATTGTCCCTTAAGTGGTGTCGGTTTTTTGACTTTGTGTTCATTACTACGAATGCACTGTTGATAAAAGAAATAATAGAAAAAAGAATCTGGTAAGAGAATCTGGGAAAAAAACGAACATATCATGTTCTGATGGGACTACCCCACAACCTATCTTACAAAAGCGTCATCGGATATCAATACATAGTAATAGCTTTGTGGGTGCAGAAACTAGTCTACATTTTTTATCCTACCCCTCCTATAAATCTCCATAGACTTAACATGTTGTGAATTTATGCCACGGTTATGCCATCAAATATCTTTATGTCAGTGTCAGTTTAAAACATATGATGGGGTAGGATAGAAGCTAAACATCACTCAATTTCATATAATTGTTTACATGGCGTTTGTTGCCTTCCACTACAGATACCAGCGCTTCGTGATATCATTCCTCAATGACAACTCATGCCATACAATCAATAGTTTCGTGACGTTTCATGATAATAGTTATGCACATAACAGCAGTGTGGAATGCATGCGGTCTAAGTAAAGAAGGAGAATTCGCCTCATTCCTACATTTCGAGCACCTTACCACAGAGAAGCATACGGAGTACCCACTGCTATCATGCCAATCTACTAGGAAACGTACTTTTTAAGAGATTTCCTGGCATTCCATCAAATGGATTGTTCAGACCCATAAAATTCTCGTGCGTTGGTCGCCTGGGAGATGTGCTGATGTCAGCAAACTAATTGAGAACGCGTAAGAAATTACCAGGATTCGTCAGGATTACGATGTGTTCGGATTACTTAATGACATTTCCAGCCAAACGATTTACAATGACGGGTTCCCTTTAGAGAATAGCTTGCATTATTCTCTCCATTAAACCATGCAGTTTTTCAATCTATGAGGAACAAACATCTCAAGCTATTGTCAATAATTACAATGACATGGATTCATATTTCCTGTGAAATATAGGATTGACACAAATGTACATACAGTAGGAAAAGACGTGCGGCGCTTGCGACATCCTGATTAGAGGTAGCTTGTGCAAATAACAGTTCATGATTGTGTTAGTAATCCTGATGATCGTGCCACTTTAACTGTTGACGTTAGTAGGTACATGTGAATACCCCTCATCCTCCCACCTTTGTCTAACACTCCGCCCTGCGCAGAAACGCATTAATATTCTATCCATGTGTGTGCATGGCATAATCGGTCGACAGGCGGTACTAAAACTGATGTCCATCCTGAATACGTGTTCATTATCAGCTTAGGCACCAGCTGGATATATGCTGGGTACATGTATTCGAATTAACATTCCAGATTAAACGTGTCAAAGCGACATGTTCTATCATACACTTGCCGGTAGCACTGGCTATTGGCAGATACAATCAATCACCATTTATATACTGTATATAAAGTATTCTGTTACTTGAGTAATCCCTGAGGTATTAAATAAAAATAATGTGGTAAAACAACGATTAAAACTACTGAGGGAGGGTTATAGACCAAGAGAGGGGCACGGTATAAAATAGGAACATGTGCATATGCATAAGACTATGAACTTATATTGCTACTAATACTACGACTATTCGCCTGATACACAATAATCATGTTGCATTTCAGTTGAAGAAACACAAAGCGAGAAACTACGACTACAATCTTAGGGCAGAGGTAGTCCATAAAGAGTGCAAATGTAAACCAGAAACATGATATAATTCATGACAAGTGCATTCAGCAAAGATTGTGTACAGTATTGCAGAATATCTAATGGAAATTTGTGATTTGCATATATATGAAAACAAGCTAAACCAGATTTAAAGAATAATTTTAGCAATGCAATGGTCGAATTTCAGGTCAGTGAGGACAAACTTCTACAAGTTGATAAATGTATTTTGTGAGGGTCTCCTTTCTGAGTCATTTAAATTAACTTGGTTTAGACATTGGGGTTTGAACAATCAATCAAGTCTCAGAAATGCCTATTAAAGAGAACGTTTGATTCTTCCTATTTCCAGCATTTTTTGTGTAGAGACACATACATTTACTTCAGTGTATTGATGACCGCGTCTAAATAAGCCTTTAACACGGCCCACTTTGCGGTGAACACCCATGCGGCTGGCCGCGCAACATCAAAGATACTGGCCAGATCAGGTGGTACCCGCCAGTCCCAAGAGTCGTAACTGTGGGGGTCGATGAGGTGGATTTTGTTTAAAGGAAAAAGGACAATAACCTTGGTGGTGGTGCGACCTTGCTGGGGTAGGACGAGAGGACTTGGAGGGATGGGGTGGGATGGATAGTCTGGCCGCTGCCTTACTAGGGTTGTGATAAGGCAGTGGACGACCAGCGCTGAGACGGCCCTACACGACAGTCTTATATTGGCACAGACATTCCCATCAATAATAGCCAAGGTAGTCGGGAGGAGCAGGAGGAGGAAGAGTTGTATGTGCAGCAGGGATGGGTGGGGATGGGTGGAGGGGTGAGACTAAGGATGAGGGAGGCATCCTCTATGTCCTTTCTTGTGAGGGAAAGAACTACAAAGGAGGATGCTGGAAATAATAGTGGGCCGCTTTTGCGGTAGAGGGCGGTTTATCTTTCCCCCTCCCCCTTTTTCACCCTTCCTCTGAGCCCGATGACTCAGCTACAATAAACATTGGTAAAGAATGAAGGATCAGTGATTTCCTTTATTTTGAATGCAGTCTGACACTATGTAAGCCGGTCGGTAAATGTCTAAACTTGAAAAGGTGGGCATTGACCGTCAAATGGCTAGCCGAGTTAGTGGTGCCTGCCGATCGATCTCCGGACAACTCCAAGCAGCTCCCGCCCTCGTGGCCAGGGTGACGTCACGGGAGTCAGTCCGTTGAAGTGGCAAAGGCAGGGGGTGCAATAACCATAAACTCAATCATTGACATTAGTAGCCATCCTAGCCAGACCGGTTCTGGGGGTGAGTGTCGGCCTAAACAGATCCAAGAACTGCTTGACAGCCTTTGTGTCGATATTTGTCCCTGAGCCTAAAGAGCAAACTGACCAGTCTGCAGACCTGAAAAGCAAAGGGGAAACCGGACTTGGCTACACTGGAGGAGGAGGTCTAAGCGTCAAACCTTTTCACTTGCAGTGTCCCGACAGGAGTCTAGTGTACTCGTTAAGGGACGCATGTTGTTAAGATTAGGTCCGACGGCTAGAGTACTGTGGGCACTGCAAGGGGAGTGAATGTGGCTTTAATTCAAATCCCTCAGTCGTAGCTTCAGTCGTAAAGCTACTGTCAATATCCCCACACAGACTGTATCATCCACTCGACGAAAGCCAGCCTAGACTAGACGACCCTCTACATAACAGTAAGATTAGATCTTCTACCTATGACCGTACCCACCCATCCTGATCGATTATCAGTTTCTACCCTACTCCCCCCACCGAGGTAAAGGAAAGGTACTAGGCCCAACTTTGCATGCCTTTCCCTTCATTGCTTTTGCAAGGCACTGTTTGTTATAGCCATGCAATGTACAATATTCCAGGTTTGATGTATCCATGCTAGGTGTTGTGCAATGCAATGCCTTAACAGTATATTACCTCGGCCACAGGCGTTATATAAGAGAAGAAAACTTCATACATATTTGCTTATATTATGTAGATATACCCTAAAGATATTAACTTAAACGAGCCACACTTGTGGTGCCAATAATGGCTTTAAAACCATTTTCTCATAAAAAAAAGAGTAAAATTAAGTAAGTTTTAAAAAGTTCAAATCAAGGATAGCTACTTGGCATGTGAAACATTTTCGTTAACAGATAGAATTCATGGTCTAGCTATGATTCATTCCAGAATGGCTTGAATTGAGGATGATGATGACGTGAATTGCAATATTTGACGAGTAATTCTCGGGTGCGGCTACAATGCGGGGACCGATTCCAAATACGAGTCTGGGGATTTCTTCCACGAATACTCAGATAAGTCTTTGGATCGATTACATGATAATGGTGTCCATGTTCAGCAGTGGAAATGCGAATTTGCGAATAAATGACACCACCTCTTTGCTCAGGAATCTGTCTTTTCTCTTTAGAGGAACAGTCCCTATGGCTAGGTTGATATACTGAACGCTGTTCTTGTTTTAGAACCAAAAGACATATGCTTTTCGTTAAACATACTACACCGAAAATAGGACAATGTTTGACATTCATATATGTGACTTCTAAGGCTGAAGGCATCAACTGTTTCGATCATTATTCTCATGTTGGTCACCTTAACTGGAAATAAGACCTCACATTGTTTTAAATAGCTTTTAAATTGAGATTCATGGCCCACAGGCTATAATGACGACAAAAGAGATTTAAATTGAGATTCATGGCCCACAGGCCATAATGAATAGGATAGCAATATATCGATATGCTTTCAAATCTATGATTATTGATTGATTCCTTTAATAATCAAAGAAATATGGTGACTCCTAGGACTGACGACACAGAGAGTATCATCATACATGATTCAAGTAAATATTGGAAATATCTTAATAAAGTAACATGCAGAGATATAGACATGAGGTATGAGAAAGAAAACTAATCTATCATCCCGTAGAAAGTCCAAAATGTTGCCTTGTCTACTTTAAAGAAAATAACGAAAACACAAATATTTCGAGTCAGAAGTCCTTGGAAGATGTAGAAAGAGGGAATGAAGAGAACAATGAAAGACTATAACCAAACATACCTGTTGGTCATTTTCATACTAATCCTGATCGCTGCAATATACAATATTCCACATTACTTTGAGATAGTGGTGCTGCTCCCTTCATAAGGTATATTCACAATATTTATTTTTCAGGATATCATACAATTCAGTAGGTGAGAATACATGATCTATTCACACTATATGGGAACGCACAAGTATGACACAGCGGATAGAAAATTCATGCTTTGCTTGATCGTCAGAAGCTACCATCATTGCCATGCAATATGATTGTTCGTTTTGAAACATGTCGGCCGACTCTACGAGGTATAGAATGATATAACGTTCTGTATGAAAAGACCAAACTGATTAAGCAAGTATAATATGGATAACTGATGTACTGTCTAGTGGAATTCAGACAAGTGTTCAACCAAGAGGTGGATTATCGTATGCAAATCTAAGTTGACATATAGGAGACAGACTTATTAATTGATCGATTCTAAGGGCTTATCTTTGCACGGAACTAGCCGCACAATTCCCAAATGTTACACAACGGTTTGGTGCTCTAACTCATAGCTATCACTTAACACCCGAATGTCGATGATTCATAATCCAATTTCCGAGATGCAGCTATTAAATCAATACCGTCTCATGCCGTCTCAGTTTTTCATTTAACTATAGGGATTGGCTTATTTTATTAAAAATTCCAAGCGTTCAGACGTTGTTTAAGAAAATAGACACCTTGTGCCTCATATTAATTGTGTAGTCGGCTCCACTCAATGCTTTGCAGACACCCTGTCGGGCAATACACGGCACATCTAGAAGGTTATCCGCGCCCACCCTCCACTCCTCTAACACCACATCAAGGCCTGTTCATAGGGACCGCAACCAAACTCCTTTGTTAACCGTCCTCCTCTAGTTTCGCCCATCAAGGGGTAAATGGAACCGAATGCACCCACTGACAGAACGAAGAATATCAAAGCATTTCTACACCATGATCACAGGCCTTCCTTCCGTATTGTGCCGGAGAATGTCTCAAGATAGCGAATATTTCTGTTAAATGAATGCGTTGAGTGTGTACAATATCCTTTTGATTGTCTTCATGCAAAGGAGTTTGCTTAGTTGTTCTATGAAGAGTACTGTGAAATGATCTCAGCAATGGCACTGCGTACTTTCTTTATATGTTTCATATATGACCATATTGGACTTCCCTGGTTACAATCTCTGCATGAAGCTAGCATAGTACTTTCTATGTAATTGACGCCTGCCTACCACTTATCTATAAAACTATCATATAGGCTTTAATTCCCCCCATACAAGTATCCTTAAACGCCTGTTTCTTATTCTTGTTGATTAGTCAAATATAGTCATGACGACATGCTAAATGACATGCTCAGTGCAATATACAGGTCTATTGATTGCAGACCACCGGAATCTAAAGGACGTGTCAGGGGGAACCCACTGTTACTCATTTATGATTAAACTTGATGCCAAAATACTGTCGTATTTCTGCCTCCCCTGCTCCCCGACCTAGCCTGCCTGCTTTTTATTGATCACTCATCGGTTCGGGCCAGACGTTTTTCACATCAACAACACCTACGTGTACCTCTCGTGCTCTCTCTTCATTTGACATAGGATTGGTTAGATAGGTTGGATTCTGCCAGTCATGTAACGTGTTAAACTGCAGTCGACTGGTAAAGAAATTCTCCTATAATCAATCGACAACAGTTCCTACCTCAACATTTCTGATCGACTTATATGATTCTAGACGAATATCCTTTCTTGGAATTATCACTTGACGAGGTATACACTATATACATGTAAATACTTCAGACTTATCCATCAGGAAAGGAACTGGTTATAGAGTTCAGGAAAATAAGTTTCAAGATAAGAATACAAATGTTCTTTATCAATATATTCATTAACATCATATGGAATATAGATAAACATAACGAAATAGCGAGATTGGAAGTGCTGTTGTTATGCCATAATGGAAGATCATTTGTTAGATAAATTATGTGCTAAATGAAAAAGAATTTAGAATATTTATGGAGCCTCGTCCAGCTGTTGTTACTTTGATATCCTTACCCTGATAATAGTTAAAATCATAATTGCAGGGACTCCCCTAGCTTTCAGATATAGTTGTGGTATGACAGAAAAACTCACGGAGGAAAACTGTGATATAACAGTCAGTGATATCAAACATAGAGTTTTTTCTCCAGGAATCCAGATGCTCTTGACATTTCATTCATGGACCAGATAAATGGCCATTTAGATGAAGGATAGCTTTGAAATAATGATGCATTATGAAATGGAGGCTGAGCTTACTGTAGGTATAGATATTGATATAAAAGCTAATAGCTAGATATCATAATCTCTGCCACAAAACAAGTCTTCAGTTCTGCCAACATTTGCTACAATGCATACACTGTAAACGGCACTGCATCTAATATGAATAAGCTGAACGGGTCTGAAACTCAAAATACTCGCCATATAATGTATAAATCATAAAGGTGTAAACTTTCTAAGCCCATGACAATTATCATATCTAGGATCTAACATGTTTCTGTCGTAACATCCAAAGAACGGCTTTTGATTTGATACATTTATGCAATGAAGGGTGGCTTTTCACCAATTGCAATTTGTTGAACATTTAGATGATAACGTTATGAACTGTCCTGCGTTCATCAATATCAGTCACTCTAGTACCTAAGTACCTTACTCGTAGTAAACATCTTTTGGTAACTAAGAAGTCTCACCACTTATTAAGCATTGTAGATATCTAAATGCATTTAGTATAATAAAGTGTTTATAGAAACGCCCTAGGAAAGTGTTTAGCAGGACAAATGTTTTGATACGAGCCACCTATATAACAGTGCAGAATACTGATTGCATTCCAAGCATTTAACAAATGTCCCTGCCCTTCAAAGATGCAAGTTCTGTCTGTGACTATCTACCTGTTGTGAAAAATGAGGGGCATGCCTTATACTGAGGCAGCTGGCAGAGATCCGTACGTGAGTCAACGAGGGGCCATAGCAGGGATGGCATTGACAAATGGGGGAATCATGCCGGTGTCGGCCCTACACGAACATGGAGATGGAGTACTCACGCTGGAGGTCGGGAGGGTCGGTCTTGTTCTCCGTTTGCGATGGGGTATCCGGCGAGGAGTTGTAAGCATTGTCCCTGTCCTTGGGCACCCCGGTGGGCATGGAGATGCCCTGAGCGGGCAGGCACGTCCGTGGCGGCACGCCCTGTATTGGGGTAGATGGGGGCGGCGGGTTGCTGCCCGGAGACGGGCACCGGCCCTGGGTGGGCAGGGTGATCCCTGAGGGCGGCCCATGGGCATTAGAGTAAGGTGGTCCTGCTCCAGTGAGAGGTGGGGCGCCGGGGGAGGTCGACCCAGGCTGTGAGGTGGCTCCGTAGTTGGGTGGGGTCGGCACGGCTAGCCCTGAGGCACCAGGAGGCTGCTTGTCCCCTGTCGGCGTCGGTTGTCCTCCATAACCTGCAAGAAGCAATGAGAATCTAGTTAATCCACAGGTGGAGAAATAATGATGACCTTCACGCTAGGAATGCAAGGCCATAACAAGGAAGGAAAACCACATCACCACGCCGCCCCATGTATCTACCCAGCCCCACCCACCTGGCATGTCACCCTATCCTCTCTCCACACACGCACAGATAGTTAAGCCGGGCTCCGCGGCAATGCACTGGAGTGACACGTACACATGTTACAGGAAGACATGACGGAGATGTGTGGGAAGGCGGGGAGGACGCACGGGGCCGCCGGGGGAGGAGCGGTACTCGCCCGGTGTACGCGGCGGCCTCCACCTCCTGGAAGACTGAGGCGTCCAGGGAGGCAATAGAGCAAACTGGCAGCCAGGTGTAGGGGGAGGCTGGCTGGAGGAGGGTGGCAGGGGGGGGATGTGGAGGAGGAATGGGGTGGGAAGGGGTGGGGTCGACGCCGCCGGTGGCGCGCTCAGCAGACACAGGAGGCCAGCTTCGATCCCGCTGCCAGGAGAATAATAGGGCTAGAGGCACAGCCCGCTTGCCAACCAAGCCTGCCTTGGACGCTCTGTGGTTACCCCAGACCACCCACCGCCATCAACAGCTTCCAACCCCCTCTGATAGTGTCTGGAGAGGTTCACTTGGATGAACGCAACCATGGGGCGGGCGAGGTGTGCAGAAGGGGGCGGATAGTATAGATATATTAAGAGGGGTGGGTAGGAGCTGCGTGCAGGTGAGTGAAAAGGGTGGTGGGTGGGTTGGGGATCTAAGGGCGATGGGTGGCTGAGTAAGACGAGCTGCCGGACGTAGGGTGACTATTTAAGAGCGGGTGAGCCGGAGAGCGGACTGACGACTACACATAGGGGGCCGCGGTGAGCCAGAGTCAGGAAAGAACACATCCGTGAGTAAAAGAGCCATTCACGCAGACAGACATGGAAATGCAGCCATCATCTTTGCTCTCCATCTCCTCCAGTTACCCCCAACCTTCATCCCCTCCCGCCAGAAATTGCGTGTCCGCCTCGACGCCTGTCGTTCCAGCTCCACGGGTATCCGGGATCAACGTGTCAGCTGCACCTGGTGATCCATGGCTGCTCACGATAGCAGCCAGACAGCGCCCACGGGATGTGGCCCGGGTAAATAGTCCGCGGTCCCCACTTGTAAGCACCGACAGGAGACAGCATGGCTTTCTTTTGAACACACACATCCTAAGCAAACGCGTTCCAGGGAGTCAGAAGTCAGAACGGGTATATATATATGTTCCGGGTACATGTATATATATATATATATATAGTATATACATTTATCATCCACCTAATACAAAGTGTCCATTGAAAACACATAGGGAAAACACATACCCGGTGCTTACGGATATGTTGTATGTTCCGGGTGGCGCATACGGAAAAATAGTGCGTCCGGAAAAATAGTGCACTCCTCAGAGTTGACTCTGCGCAATATCCTCGGATATATATATACGCTCGGATATTACTATATGCGTCAACTCCTCGGAGTATACGGCCGCTTGTATCTAAAACCAGTCAATATTGTGTATATACATATGTATATATACACATGCATATGTATGTATGTATGTATGTATGTATGTATGTATGTATGTATGTATGTATGTATGTATGTATGTATGTATGTATGTATGTATGCATGTATGTATATATATATATATATATATATACATGCATACAAGGTTACATATAGAGTATACATAACACACTGACATCAGATAGTAACATAGTAACATATCAGGAGGAGGCGCACAGATACCTACATGACCAGAGCTTGAGCTTCAGTTCGGAGGGTAAAAATATTTCTGCCATTTAACGGCAACCAAGTCCCATTGTCCGGAGCGGCGGGTGCGGCGTATGACGGCATTATTTGTTCCAAACCTACTACATGGCCCAAGCAGCAGGACGAGTGACAGACTTGGCACGAGTCGGAGCGACAGCAGAACCGGCCGCGAGCCGCTCATTGAGCAGATGTAGCTCGCACCCCGGCCGCCCGCCTGGTCAGGTGTCGGCCACAAATGTCATCACGGCAAGTTCCTTGTAGCCCCGGCTTGTTGTTAGTGGTCCGAGCTGGGTATATAATCAGTGGTTACTACGTAGGAGGCTTTGCGGAGAGGCTGTCGGATGAGCTGCTCATTGGTGAGCTCACGTGGACACAACGTGCTCACAGAGTGAGCAGCTCGGAGTGTGTGTGTGACGGAGTGGTGAGGCAGCGGGACGCAAACGGGAGTGTGACTGTCTGCCTGCAGAGAGAGCCCACCCTCATCTCCGAGCTACTCAACGACACCCCGAACCATCACCACCACGGCCACTAAGCGTCAGAGCGCTAGCGACTGACATACTCGAACCACTAGCCGCATGCCTCTATCCTCCTACAGAGGAGGAAGTACAGGGATTGTAACACTATAAGGCAACAATGCATGATATCATTGGTCACAGCTTCAGTTGCATTCACTCCAGAGCCGGTTTTGTATCAAAATCAATTATAATTAAAAGTAAAACTGAAAATGTGTTGATTAATCAGGTCAATATAAAGCCAAGTACATTTAGACGCATGAGCCATCAGAACTGAAGTCAATCCATTTTGATACTTAAAAATCCCAAGTTCCAAATGATATTGTTTTTGCTCCAGTGATATATCGACATCATTAGCAAAGGACGCTAACATTCATCTTTGTAGTTGACAAGGCTGTAATAATCGAATCGGGCAAGCTCCTGGTGGACTTCTTCTCAATATACAAACCGGAAATAAATACTGATATTTATGTATTTTTCATTTCCTCAAAAAACAAGCAGCTATGATATTAATTCCATGTATGTTTGAAAAGTGTCAATAAACTGCTTTTTGTAAAAAAAAAAACCAAAAAAACCCACAAAAACAATAACAAAAATATATTGACATATATACACCATTTATGTTTGACTTCGTAAAGTCATATCAGGAATAAAACTCAACCTTACCTTTTGAAGCTATTCATAATAAATTATTGGCTGTGCTAAGAAATTCATATTTGAGTTCACCTTTAATTGATTTGACTTGTGTTGATAACTGGGCACAATATTCAGAGTTTGCCCATTCGGGACTGATCAGCCATTTCGTTTGGCTGTCACACTAACATGACCTTTAGAAAGTCACACTAATTAGAGTCACTCCCTCAGGGAAATGGCGATCCCACAAAGGGCCATCATCGCGCACCCTTCACTGTTGCAAAACCATGGTGCAACAGACAATATGGTGTGCACTGGATTCAGTCCATGTGGGTGTGACAACGGTAGGTGTTATTGTTATTGAACTGTGTGAACGAGTTCCCCGCAATCGAGGTACCACTGCCACTTCTGCAGTATGGATAACCAGTCACCACCTACCAGATTCACTTCTACATATTCAATAGGCAGGTCCAGGTACCTGCAGATACCAAAGGGGGCAGTGGCAGTAGTTTCAGTGACGACTGAGAGACGGGTGGCATTCGTAGTCCCCAGCAGACACACCTATTTGCCTGTAGTTTACCCCTGGGACCTGTTTCACTAGTCTTGTGACATGTCTGTGACACCATACAGACATTGGGATTGTCTAGTTTCGTGACAACACAAGTAGCTGCCCTTAGGAAAATACAGTCACCAAACATAAGAATTAGACAAATCTACACATCATGGACCTGTTTCACTAGTTTCGTGACAAAAGTGTTAGACAGACATGAAAAAGCGGCACTAACAGTGCACGTAAGAACAAAGAAAACGAAGTCTAATGTCTAGTTCTTATGAAACCGGACACACCATGTAGACGCCATCTAGACATGTCACGAAACTAGTGAAACAGGTCCCAGGTCCATGACTCAGTATACCCCATGTCCGACAGGTCCATCTCGATACCTCTCGTGATCAGAGGGTACCCGCCACCCGAAATGTTACGCGCTATCAAACATTGCGCTGAACCAAATGAATAAAACAAACTTGAATTAATCAAAATGTCTGGATAAAATGTCGAAAGCATAAAATATGCACTTTAGTATGTTACCTGTGCATATTAGGCTGCAAAGTACTTGTCAGACTATGACTGTATAACACTGAAGGGAGGTCATACGTTATGAAACGTAAATCACGTGGTTATCTGCCTGCAGATTATATATATAAATTGGTCTGTGCATTAGCAAATTCTAACATAGAAGAAGGAATAGGGACTGGTAGGTGTTTGTCGGTCTTACAGCCTGGCGAGTAGAGGCAGGAGGGCGGACATATGGGGTGAAGGGTGGGTGGTTGGGGCCACAGTAATGCCCTTATTAACCCCACTATTCGCCTTGGAGGTGCCATTTTCCGCACCAACCCCATTCTGAGGCGGCTTTTTAAGGTCAGGATTGGGTTACACGGGGCATTGACTAACTGACTTAAGATGACCGAATAACCTACTCACCAGGGTTCTGTGTGGTGGCGAGGGAATGATAGATACCCTGACGAATAATACCCGATCCCTTTCCCATCCAGTCCTTAGCCAATTAGATACGTCGGTGACAGCAGAGAAAGCCACGTTTTCCCTTAAAAAACACATGTGTTGCAACACTGCAGGCTGTGGGTCTGTTTCACACTGCACCTACATCCAGCTCTTCTGGAAATTATGAAACACGTCATGGACTTATGGACATTTTGATAGTTATGGACATGACAAATGTCATGGTCCCTGGTCAATTCTTCTGCCAGAATCAAATGTTATAAACGGATTGCTAATGTCATACACCTATACTACACCCGCCTGCACGCGCAACTACACCTGCACTGCCATGAATGCTTCACCTTCTACACTACACCCACATATTTATTTGTCCATCTGTCTATTCTTGGACTTTTTACACGCGTCCATCCTTCATATTCATTCTAGTGAAAATATACAAAGATATGGACCATTTTGATATTTGTTTATGGTGTAACCTATAAGTGGATTTTTTTTACCTTTGAAAATGCCTGTGACCAGGTGTAAGGCCCGAGCGGCCTCTGTCCTGGATCTACAACATCAGGGTAATCCGGAGGTGCTGTATGCTCCGGAGTGCTAAAGCCGGCGCATAAGGAAACATCGTGCTTATGAAAATATAATGCGTACCAAGATGAACTAATTTCAGTACGCCACTTGTCAGGAAAAAGTGGATAATAAATACGATATAGACTGATTTCAGATAAAAGCTGTTGTATGCTCCGAGGAGTTGACTCTGCGCAATATCCTCGTACGCGCTCGGATATTACTACGCGTCAACTCCGAGGAGCATACAACAGTTTTTATCTGAAACCAGTGCATATTGTGTATGTATGATCCATCAGGATCGATGCCCTCGAGATGGGCCTTGGAGAAGTGCGTGAGGATGTGGAGAAGATACACAAAGTCACAAATATTACCGGTGTTAACGATAAATTGGATGCCATTTTAAAGCTAACTCGGGGTCAGAGATCACCGGACCAGGCCAGTTGAGCAGGCCAGCTGTACAGGCACGTCCAGTACATGTACACGCCAGTATTAACTCGGCAGTCAGGGACAGTGGCCTACCTAATACCCTAGGCATTAAACTTGTTTTACCAGCTGACCTTGGCCTCGAGGCCTGGCATTATTACCTCCATGACATACACAGGAAGTAAGAATTGCTTGACTGAATACATTACAGTATATACATTTTTATCGTCAGCGATACGAAGGGTATCCCCAATCTCCCAGCAGCTACTAGTTACCTGGATCTACTTGGATCGTTTATCCGTAATGAACAGGGTCACACAAATTTACTGGGCCCCTTTACCGACCCCTGTTTTGACCCCTGGTGCCATGTGTACCCACTCATGTCTCTTGCAGATCGGGGTCTACATTATCTGGAAGGTCAGTGCGGCGGCGCGTGCCCTTGGTATGGTCGCAAACCAGCACTCCACTATGAAGACATACCTCACGTTCTGCAGGAGCCCTGGTCACCAACCGTGAGCTTTGTCACAGCGTATCTTGAGTATGTGGCCACCTTCACCCTGTTTCCAGCAACAGTGGTCAAACATCTGTTGCACCTGTTAACCCATCTGCAACTGTCCGGAGCTGACGTTATGTAGACGTTATGTAGACCGAGGGCCTCACTACTATGCAGCCCTGCGACAGAGCGAGGTGGCACTGCATATGGCCGCAACATATTACTCAGCATGATACCTCTCACGTTGTGACGTAAAGACTGCGCACACTCACATGACAATAGTCAAGGTAGCCCAAATCCTCCAGCGGGTTGGAGAAAGCGAAATGGTCAAACTCCGACCCCGCCGGGACATGACGTTCTGCCGGGTCGACGGCATAACACAGATGTCTACCAGCATCTTAACTACGTCTCTCCGAGACCTGTTCCTCATGCTCGAGGAGGGTTCCCGCTTTCCAAAGAGTGGGACAAACTGATCGAGGCTGCTGGAGAGAACCAAAGAACTTACACCTTTCGCGCCTGAGAAAGGCAGCCGCAACTGAGGCATTGCAGGCGGGGATGCCAGAGCTCAGCATCCAGCAGTACGGGGGATTGCGGTCAACGGGCCTCCAACATGAACTCAAATCCTTACCTAGTCAACCAATCATTCATCCAATCACTCTCACACTCATTACCATCCTTTGATCCTTCACCACCAAACCCACACCTATTCTACAATACTGACAGTCTTGGCCTTTATTTCATATATTTATTAGATTTAGATATCTTATCATAATTGAGTTACCAACTTTATCAGCCAATCATTATCTATCTTATTAATATATCCTCATACATAAACTCAAATAAGTTTACCCAAGCTCCTGCCTTTCTTCTATGTCCAGGGATTAAGGGGTAATGTTAATCTTTCTCTGCTTATATTTCCCCTTTCTCTTGTATACCTTTACAAGTCACTTTTAAAGAATTCCTAATACATGTAATTTTAGATTACCCTACAATTGTCATCTGATATCCATTCTTCCCTTGATTTTCATTGTTATCCGGATGAAGTTATTATCATCATCTTTATTTTTCCGATAATTATAACAACATTAATCCAATTAAACTGAAACGTTTTTTAAAATAGTGAAATGCTGAAGAGCAGATTTGTGGTCAAATATATCCTAGATTTGAATAAATTCACAGTGAACCGTTATTTACAAATGGATAAACATATATACAATGCTTCTACAGTTCTTTAATGCATATCTGTGTAACAGATATGATTCCAGGTACACTGAAAGAAGGAAGAAAATGCAGGCTTTACTCAAATGGACCTCTATAGTAATATAAGAGACGACGTTCCATTCCATTCACTGCACGAAAACCACTATTTTAGATATATATACGCCATTGCGATAACACACGTATCGGCTGTATTGTGGCTTGTTTATACTTGTATACACCTATTATACGCCTCTGTGTTTTGGGCGTCTACGAGGTAGTTTCCATATGTAGACGCGCGCGACTTGGCTGTCTTTCACGCCTGGCGTATCCAAGATAAAACTGCGATAAAACTGCGATATATATACGCCAGGCGTATATATGATACAAAAAAAAACCCACCCGCCACCCGCGACCTCCCAACACGACCCCCCACCACCCCACCACTCTACCCACAGTGAAGTCCTGGTACACAACCCCCACCTCCCTTTGTAGACGGATTAGCGGCCGCTCGGCGTGTGTAAGATGTTTCCAGTCCTGAGTCGGCCGCATTCACAAGGCAGGGGCGGAGTCGGAGTCGGAGTCGGAGTCGGAGTCGGAGTCGGAGTCGGAAGTCGGACTTCAGGTGCACAGAGACACTGGGGGGAGGCGATTATATAGTAAGCCTGACAGTCCACACATTGAAATGGTGTTTGAAAGTAAGATCTATTAGAAAAACAATTAAAAAACAACACAATGCAACATAATGCAACATAATTAAGTTTTTATAAAATAAATTGGTAATATAAGATTGCAATTTTCATATAATACAGACTTGGATGGTTAATGGCAAATGAAATATGCTACCACTGATGTCCCCAAGTGGCAGAGGTCGGAATTATTGGATAGTGGCGTAAATAAATAGAATCAGGCGTATATATGACGTATATAAGATGGCACCATGGACACGTATATACGCCACTAGATAAGGCGTCTACGAGACGTCTAATAGGTCAAACTTCTAGACGCAAAATCCTACTGTTAGACGCGTTTTGGATACATATGCAAAGCGGTAAGTTTCGTGCAGTGATTGAATTATATTGCGTTTCAGATTCTTTTTCATTAATTCATGCTAGAGGACGATTTCAACGGTTGGAAAATGTGACCAACAGCGTCGTGCAGTACAGTGTGAGTAGTGTATGGACATGAACCTGAGAGCCGGGCTGCACATAGTAGTAGTATAAGAAATGCTACCTCATTTCCAGGCACCGGGTGCAAAACTGGATTAGTGGTTGATGTTTTTGGTGTCACATGTTGACAAAGAACACGCTAAAATGATTATAACAATTAGGCAAGGTGACAGAAAAACAACATGATAAATATGTGTTTACAATGGCCACTTCCCGAGCTCTCTACACACCGAATCTCGGTGGACCACGCACTGGGCCTAATCGCCTCACGAACAGCTTTTATTCCAAATTCATCATACTATATTTTTCATACTTGAATGTTGCAAAGAAACATAGTTCAAGACAAAAGGTTTGCCTTGCTAAAGGTACTGACTGTTCTAGATAGATCATTGACAGTATATGTAGAGTATATAGAATATATGGATATTTCGCTACTATTAAAAAATGTTTTCTTCCGTAATTATATCTATCATATACCCGTGCACGAAACTGACGCCTAGACTGTATGGAAGTAATATTCAGATATCAAATGTGTATGCACGAAATTCAGTGCACCGGGTGCGCGAAATAGGAGGCAGTTATCTTGGTCCTGACCGTATATATCAGACATGCGAACCAGCGAAAAAATACTGAAGGCAACTCATAAGTATCGACCGGAAAAACACACAATTAAAATCCGTGAATGTTGTACATAAATTATATACATTGATAGATATAAAAGATCAAGGCATGGGGTTAAAAATATAAATAAAATACACAGGGACATTTTTTTTGATTTGGACGTCTTTATTGATTTCGATTTTGCAATCGACAGCTGATAGTCGGCGATACGATCTCGTGACAGTCAGCTTGCAAAATATAAACAAACTGTTGAGTTCCCGCTGGTTTCCAAGCAACACGCGTTGCTCTGCGTATTGCTATGCATGTTGCTATGCGACAACGTCACATCATTTCACGATCGAGGTGGCGAAGAGCACGGTACGAGCACACGATGCTGTGCCCGGTGAATTTGACAATGGCGATTAGGTTATTATTTAACTAATTATAAAGATTTGAGGGTATATGATAAAAAGAATAGTCTAGGCTTCGTTCAACGTAGTATATTATTATATACCTGTGGTAGTATATCCTACACATACGGCCCGTTCATACCCATGTCGTATTTATATCCGTACGACACCTAGGTGACGTACGGGGTATGTATGTGGCGTACGGGGCATGTACGGCGGCAAAATCCAAAAACTCCCCCAGAAGCAAGGTTGAAAATAGGATATTTTAAGGTATATAATAATAGAGAAACAGGCTGACTGTCTCCGTACGGATAAAATACGCGGTAAAATCGGCGATCAGATGAACCGATGCCGGAGGCAGAGGTTCATCTGATCGCCGATTTTACCAAGTATTTTATCCGTACGGAGACAGTAAGCCTGTTTCTCTATAGTACATGGTCCTTGTCCCGAATTTACGTCCTTCGCTCTCCGAGCTCAGGACTTACACTGCACGAAAACCACCATTTTACATATGAATGTGCCCGGTGTATATAGGTATGCTTCTGCATATACAAGGTCGTCCTATTCGTCCTAATAGTTCCGATCTCTGCCACTTGGGGACACCACTGTTAGCATATTTCATTTGCCATTAGTCATTAAGTCCTTTGTATATGGAAAATCCAATGTTGTATTATAAATTTTGATTATGAAAACCTTTCACGTTTATTAACATTCATTGACATCTATTCATTTTTCTTTACGAATTTAGACTTGGTGCCACCATCATTTACATACAGAAAAACGCCGAGATAGGTTTAAATGTTAAAACTAATTCTACCCAACGCTTTTCCACGTATCTGATGACGGTCTATTACGCATGGCCACTTACGTTTAACTAACTCCATCAACTATGAGCACGGAGACGGAAATGATGCATGCATCATGGTTCTAAGATCACAAGAAAAACACATGTTTAAGGTGCCCTGCCCAAACACATAATTTTACATAAAATACGGAGGTGAAAAAATATGGAATTCTCCTGACACCGAAGTAGAAAAAGCTCCCGAGTAAAAGCTCCTTCAAGCGTTGCATACTTGGTAGCTAAAGGAATAACACCATTTGTTGATATTCATATTGTGAGGTACGAAGTCTCTCTGCCTCATATTACCTAGAATTGATTAATCTACAATGCCAGCCTTGCAAGTCGTACTCGTAGTCGTCTCACTTAACTAATCTCATACCATTTCCATTTTTTATCATCATGTTTCAACCTATGATGATGACCTCGGTCTTCATCCTCATTGTTGTTATATAATCTTTATTGAAGGACTTGGCTGAAAACGAATTTGACATGCAAAGTTCCTATATCACTAGCTACTACTGGCTAGAAAACTAAATTAGCCTACTGTCGTCATACTTATTCACTTTGCACCATTTACCTTGTTACGTAACTCATAACAACCACAGTTTGCTGTACTGGAAGACCGCCCAAGTAGGCGAAGTACGGGTCAAATTAAAAAAGAAAAAAATCATATTTTACTATGTATTGACATGTATTCTTACGTTTCTCAAACTGTATATAAAAACAAAAGTGCATAAACCGAACCAGTGTGACTTGGGCTTAGATTAGCCGGTATAAACTGCCTGTTCGATTGAGTTGGTATAACCCATGCCTAATGGATATAACGAATCTTTATTGAAATTTGTTTAAAAATCCAAATAAAATTCTGTAATAGTTAAAAAAAAAACGCGGATCGAATATATGCATATGATGATTATTGATGTCAAATGTCTAGGCCCAGACCTAGAGGTTGTTGATATCAAATAGGATTCCATCCTGCTATAGTAAAAGAGAGATTTAGAATGTAAATGTAAAAAAGAAATCTTCCCCAAACTAAAGAATGTAAAGGAGAGAGTGCCCGTCCCGCTCATTCCTGCTAATTTTCTGGTGCTGCTGTTATGAGATAGAAATAGATTATACTGGTGTGCGACAGATGTGTCAGTTTGTATTATGACATGATGGAAATCAGATGGGATAAATGAATCTAATGACGGGCAGATAACAGAATTTATCCATTATCCTCACGCTTACGTCGATGTCGACACCCTCTCCGATGTCCAAACCAGTAGGAATATTGCAATTAGATAAATATTTCCACGTTCATTCTCTCTATCCCCTTTGAATCCACTGCATATATCAATTACTAGAAATATATATTGTTTACCTGCCAACAAGGCCTTAGCAAGTGAGCAAAGACATGACTGTGAATCTATAGAGTATCTAAACTCGCTTCCAGTAGCTTGCTTCGTACCTTACTTTATGTACAGCAAACCATCAATAACATAATCACATGGAAAAACAGAGACCGCACATTTTTTCTAATTCTGATATCATAACAGGAACTGAAGATTAAGACGAGGCCTAACATTTTACACCTTAAATATTGACGCTATCTTTCAACAAATAACGACTGTCGATACTTCCCATAACATAAATGAGCTTTCAGAGGAGGATGACTTCTCCATTGCCTCTGGCATTGTTTGGAATAATAACATCGTTAAACCTGTACTAGAATAGCTATACATCATTTCTTCGAAGGCCACAGGCAAGTCATCAAAGCTTATAGAAAGCAACAGGCTCTTGCACATCAAATTGTTGTATAGTCCTGAGAGATCTTTAAAAGGGTGTCGATGCCTTCACTAGGGTCCTCTGGTGTCAGGTATGAAAACCATGTTGGAAGCACTCGTGTGTGGGCCCTCTAGTGTGCAGAAGCTACATGAAAACCCCCTGAAATTAGCAAATCCCAAAGTATAGAATAAGTAAACCCCATCTCCACTGGGAGATATTGTAATTAATATTTCAACTACATTGGTATATGTATGTGCTTTGCATGATAATCGAAACCTATGAGAAAATGACCACCATATCAGATGTCTTTCAGCACATTTCGGTGGCATCTACCATGCTATCATTTACATATTTCTGTTGTATTGAATAGGGGACCTAAAAGGACATTTCTTTTCTATTGATATTAGACATACAGATTAGCAGTTTTCGTGATATATTTCTCATTGTCGCAGTCCAGTTGGTTGAAATATTCTCACTATTGGGGAAATAAAGCTACCAAACGCAAAATGTAGATGGCGCGACTGTGCCACGATGACTGCTGCTGTATACCGGTTTGCTTTCTATCCTTTCGCAGAGCGCTACTGCCACCAGTAAGGATGTACCAAGCAGAGAAACCCGAAGATAAGCTTACCTTACCTATCTTTCCTGAGTTACACCTTGTCATTTGACACCCTCTCTAGCAGGTTGTCACGGGCAGATTTCATATCACTCGTGCTTCTCTACCATCGATCCGCATTGTCACTACCCCGTTGCCATGGCAACAAGGCGATTGTCTTGGTGTCTTAGTCGTTACCATGGCGACACCGGACGTTACCATTGACATCTACTTATCGGAGACCCCGCAGGTTACTTGTTCGGCTGGTGGGCTTCCTGCGTCGTGCCAGGGAAACCTGCACGTCGTGCCAAGGCCGGGGTCAAAACACAAGAGTCCCCTGGGCCAATAGCAGAGCCGTTAGATAGCCAGGGTAATCTAAGATGCCGCTGACTCTCAACCCAAGGTTCTCTACCTAGGCTATGGCTCTCGGCCATGTGGCAGAAGAAATACATTAGGATGCGTCATTTGTTTTCCTGGAGATTGCGTGCATGGCATGTCAACACGTTACGTCTTTAAGGTGAAACCTGTGGGCACACATCTTTTTCTAAAATGATACTGATTAAAGGGTCATTCTCATAGAACCAGTGCAAGTAGGATTTTTTGGGGAAAAAAAAAAATTTGGGAGGAGGTTAAAAATTGATATGTGGTGCAAATCTCTACCGGGTGGGGCAACTTTCCCTGAAAAACTATTAGTTAAATATTATAAATGTGGCCACGGTGCACCTTATAACATATGTATATGAAAAAGTGGTCTTGCAGCGTGACCGGCACCCGGAATTAACATAACTAATAGCAAACCAATAAATTTTCGTTATGATATAATTTGAATCATTTAGAATATAAAAATTAAGTGGTATTAGTGAATTTATGGGTTTTTGAATGGCTAAATTTCAATTTTACATACCGTACCTACCAAAATAAGAATTTTTTTACTTTTAGAAATGAGATTTATAGCATTTCTAATATAACGATCACTGTGGACGATAGGAAAAAAATTATTTAGATATATCAACTCCAGTATCTTATACCTTAATAGATACACTTTCATATGAATTACCACAAACAGTTTCCAAAATTTTTTATATTTCTCTAAATCTTCATTAAAAAAAAGATAGCAAAACGGTCACTCTGCAAGATATGGTCACGCTGCAAGACCCTTTTAAACTTTAATGTAATTTTTATATGATTTGGAATATTTTTTGCGGATAATAATATTTCAACAATAAACTCTTAGGGATAAATAGAATAAACACCCTCTAGTATGGTAAAAGATTAGCTACATATCAGAAAAGGGTTTCCCACACCCTCTGGTATGGTCAAAAATTAGTTAAGTATAAAAAACGGCTTTTCCAAGGCATCGGCTTGTCAATTGGTGGCTTCTGACCTATTTTGACCACCTGGAGACTAAAATATTGATATTTGACCAGTAAAACCTATACTCCCCCCTCACTATACTGCCTCTCCACCATGCTGCCCTTCCACCATACTTCCCCTCTACCATAGTGCCCCTCTACAATACTGTCCCTCCACCATACTTCCCCTCCACCATACTGGCCCTCCACCATACTGCCCCTCTATCATACTGCCCCTCCACCATACTGCCACTCCCGAATACTGCCTCTCCACGATCCTGCCCCTCTAACATACTGCCCCTTTACCATACTGTCCCTCTACAATACTGCCCCTCCACCATACTGGTCCTCAACCATACTACCCCTTCACCATACTCCCCCTCGACAATACTGCCCCTCTACCATACTGCCCCTTTACCATACTGTCCCTCGACAATACTGCCCCTCCACCATACTGGTCCTTTACCATACTGTCCCTCTACAATACTGCCCCTCTCCCATACTGCCCCTCCTCATACTGCCCCTAAATGACTGCTCCTCACCTGTCCTACCCCTCACGCATACTGCCACTCACGCATACTGCTCCTCAACCATTCTGCCCCTCACGCATACTGCTCCTCACCCATACTGCCCCTCAACCATACTACCCCTCACCCATACTTTCCTTCAACCTCCATACTAGCCCTCAACAATACTGCCTCTCAGCCATACTGCCCTTACACTATACTCCTCCTCTACCATACTGCCTATCAATGATATTCCCCTTAATCTATACTGCATCTCTACCATGCTGTCCTTAATCCATACTGCCCTTAGACCATACTGCCCCTCAATCTTACTGCCCCAAACTATACTGGTAAAGGGGCAGTATGGTGGAGGGACAGTATAGTAGATGGGCAGTATGGTGGAGGGACAGTATAGTAGATGGGAAGTATGGTGGATGGGCAGTATGGTGGAGGGGTACTATGGTGGAGGGGCAGTATAATAGATGGCCAGTATGGTGGAGGGGCAGTATTGTAGAAGGACAGTATAGTAGAGGGGCAGTATGGTTGAGGGGCAGTATGGTGGAGGTTCAGTATTGTAGAGGGGAAGTATAGTAGAGGGACAATATGGTAGAGGGACAATATAGTAGATAGGTAGTATGGTGGAGGGGCAGTATTGTCGAGGGGGAGTATGGTGAAGGGGTAGTACGGTTGAGGACCAGTATGGTGGAGGGGCAGTATTGTAGAGGGGCAGTAGTTGAAGGGGCAGTATTGTACAGGGGCAGTAGGTGGAGGGGCAGTATGGTGGAGGGGCAGTATGGTGGAAGGGCAGTATGGGGGAGGGACAGTATGTCAGAGGGGCAGTATGTGGAGGGGCAGTCTGGTTGAGGGCAAATATGTTAGGATCAATTCATAATAAGATTGTACTGGTTGAAAATGTAATAATAGGAAAAAGTGGCATTTTAATTGTAAAAACCACTCTGTAAGAGGCAGCCTTCATTTGGGGCCTCTAAATACCATTTTCGCCATATAAAAAATGAATATTATGTACAATAGTGCTGAATTTTGTATTATTTGCTAGTAGGCATGTTAGGAGCAATTCAGATAAAAATTGTACCATTCAAAACTTGAATAAAACTGTAAAATGGCATTTTATTGGTAAAAACCACTCTGTAAGAGACAGCCATCAGTTGGAGCCACTAAATACTATTATCACCATACAAAAAATCAATAATACATAAAATAGGGATGAATTTTGTAGTATTTGCTCGTATGCATGTTAGGATCAATTCATGATAAGATTTTACTGGTTAAAAATTGAATAATAGGAAAAAGTTGCATTTTAATGGTAAAAACCACTCTGTAAGACATAGCATGATAAGGGTGGTCACGTAGCAGGAGATATCAATGCTCAGAAAATTATCAGTTTGCAGCTTTTATCTAATATTTTGCTTTAACAAAGATTTATTTATTGTTGTTTCCCGATAAAAGTACTCACAGTTGTAAATAACTATGACAGTTTGATTAGTTAAATAGTATAATTTTCAAAATTATTGCAAAATAACTGGATTTCTGTTGAATACATGCAAATACAGCCAAAAACTGGGATTAAGTATCAATAACAAATAAAGTAGACTAAAACAGTTCAGTTATAGTTAAACAGTTTATTTTTTTTATCAAGAGGTACTTCTAGCCACTATCTCTTCAAAAACAGTATTCATTAAATTTAATTTTTTTACCCATAATATATAAAGAACGTTCTAATAGTCTGGTCACGCTGCAAGATAGGCAGTTTCACCAACCTTTTCCCTAATAGAACTTTTTCAATTTTTTTTCAATTTGGAATATTTTTTGCTGATAATAATATTTCAACGTAAAACTCTGAGGGATAAATAGAATAAACACCCTCCAGTATGGTAAAAGATTAGCTACATATCAAAAAAGGGTTTCCCAGGGCATTACTTTGTCTATTTTTGGTGATTTTTGACCTATGTTTACCCCCTGGAGACCAAAATATTGATATTTGACCAGTAAAACCTATACTCCCCCTCGAGCACTCGGCGAGATCTATCATTTAAAACAGAAAAAATAATCATTGAAGACACTGTGCAAAAAATTGAATGCAGGAAACGACTAAAATTGGAGTTGCACTGGTTCTATGAGAATGACCCTAAAAGGTGATGATTAAGGCATGCTTCGCAATGGTCAAATCATCTGCGCTCTCCTGAGAAGATTAGTAAAAATAAGTCATAACCCCTCTTTTAATGCAACCATGTTGAGTTACTTATGCACCCTGAATCTTGTATCCATCATAAAAGGTTCTGGAGGAAACACTGCGAAATTGAGAAAAAACAGCTTCCAAGTCGCATATAAACGAATGAAAACCCGATTTGGTATTCGTGGATCTAGACGCAAGGCAAGGTTATTTACACTAGTATTTACACCTCATGTGGGGAGACCGGTTTCCCGACCATCAAATACTTGGGTATGTTAAGCCCGCTCAATATTTTCATAGAACTAGAGGTCTTTTTGAAACCGGGAATATTGACGTGTTTATCATTGAGGTATGCTCTATCTATCTTACTTCCCGACGTGATGGCATTCAACCATGCAGCTAAAACTACATCTTGGTAGATCGAATATGCGGGATATTCCGGAAATATAGCCTTCCTGAGGCATATACGTGGCATATCTTAAGTGAAAAAAGGCGATTAGTACAGGATATGCGAAGGTATAGGCCCTATTTTATTCTCGTATACTCTATCGGTGACGAATATCTGGCACGGGACTGTAAGCTGCCATAAGTGATTGACGCAGCAGGAAACCCCCTAACGACCTCCACACCGAACAGTCTAATCGGTAATAACCAAAATTACCACGATAGAGTGATGACGGTTACGAACTGACTCGCCATCTGGTGGCGGTTCTAGCCGTCGTTGAATAACTTCTGGCGTTTACACTAGACGACTAAATACGTGGCGACTATAGATCGTCAGCCAATAGTCATCAGGAGGTGGCAATGTCCACAGCAAAAGTCGTCGACGTCAGAATTTACCCGAGCGGTTATACTGATGACTATCGGTTTTCACGGAATCACCGCCCGTGTAGACAACTAATTCAAGCCCGCTTGAAATAGTTGCGGGCATCAGAGCGTGTCCAATAGTCATGAAGTGGTGCTGAATTGTGTAATGTGATAAAATCAGACGATCCACAGTCGCCACGCGCTTGGCGTTTACACTAGACGATTTGTAGCTGTTTACTGCTGAAAGTCGTCAGGGGGTGCAAAATGCCAGAATCGCCGGCCAGGATCGTCTAGTGTAAACACCGGGTTATTCAAGATCCCCTGCAGGTAATAACTCCTCACACGTAGCCTAGTTTAGTAGTTTAGGATATATATATATATAATTAGAAAAGAGGGCCTATACCTTTGCATGTCCTATACTAATCGTTTTGTATATATATATATATATATATATATATATATATATATATATATATATATATATATATATATATATATATATATATATATATAACTACCTGATTAAAAGATTATTACATCTATTATTATCTTCTGTCCTACAAAGGTTGCTTTTCAGATAAATCATGTCAAAATTATTTGCATGGCGAGTATTTAGACACGGAAGGCTGGAGCAGAATGAGCTCGACTGACCATGAATGTGACCTTTCCTCTCGGGTGAGTCCAATCAAGAGAAAGCACGATCACTCATTTAAGTCCCATCATTTCACGAGTTCCATGTCGGTGGCGTAACGAAGTAATTCTGCAGATACGCGTGCCTAATAGACACGCTAGAGACATCGTCAGTTGTTACACGATCCTTATGTCACCTTGATGTGACGTAAGGTTTCTAGCTAGGACTCGTCAGCCTCCGTCTGAACGTGGTAGGTTTTAACTCTCTACATGCCAAGGGCAGATTGGGAATATTTGAGGAAATACTAATACTAAGTACTTGAGCTTACACGAGTATTAGAATAAAGAAGGTATATATTGTGACACAAAATGTCCCCTCCGTTCACAAGATATGCATAATCCCAGTCATCTCGATCACAAATGCCATAGATATGTTGAATCTAATCTAGTGTACACTATATAGTGTGGGGGAACCGTCTCTGTCTCTGCGATAGGCATGGCACAGACCCCACATAGGCCAATAGTGAGTCATCCATAGCTGGTTCACTTTAGATGGACTATTAGATTCACCATACCAACTTAGGGTTAATATACTATATATACTGCCGAAAGCACTTCCCAGTATATTTGTTTCCCCTGTACACCTTCTCATCCTCCTCTCTTCTTTCTTTCCTGCTCTACTCCACTTGTATTTATGACCTGATCGTGGTCGATGCACCATCCCACATGCTATTGTCCGTACAAGCCCCCAATCCCCCTTGCCGGCAATCAGCCGATCTATTAAGGTGGTGGGTGGGGCTATCTCGTCACCTGGCCGTCGGAGATTCACTTGTCATCTCCCGGACTGATTGGCGGGCAGCAATCGGCACAGGCTGCATTATCTGCGCGTGTGTGATGGGAGGTTGGGTGAGTGTCGCTCTCATATTTAGGTGGATGAAGGCAGGGATGGGGGTCGTTCCCGCTGGACAAGCGAGAGGCCTCATGGATGTAATAGGCACGGGCATGATGGTATGATATTGAGGGTGATGGATGGGAGGTATAGGTTATTGGCTATGTGACTATCATACACAGTCAACATATGGTACTATCATTATGCCTATCATATATACATACAGGAGATCCGTTGTGATCCTAAAGATCACCTTAAATTATATATATCACATTTGATGATTATATATCATAAGGTGATTATGAACGTAGTGATGATGATATTAACGAAAATGATTGGAACTGAGATAAATGGCCTGGAAATCCTAATGATACAGGATGTCGAGTAGGAGACGATCTGGAGCTCCACAGATTCAGCACAACGCACTTTACTCCCTTCCCCACCCCCTTCACCATTCCATCCCGCTGGTTCAATTTCTAACTATAAAGCATCAATAGGTACTGGAAGTTTATGGTTGGTGTCCTGCTGTCAATATGCCCGGCTATGACGGCTGATCTTCAATCGCATTGATTTAATTAATGAGCCTTCATACCCAGCCCTCCAGCTGCCATTCTAACTCGAGAGCTCCTGGTTTTCCCGTGGTAGATGACAGCGACTGCCGCTCCTCACTGATTGGGTGTCTCTGTTGCTGGCATATTATATAAGGCCCATTTCCATTTGCCGATTTCCTGTACCGATCTACAGTCCGGAACCACCGACTTACTTTTCGTACTACTGGAGCAAAATCGGTCAATGCAAACGATCCAGCTAGGAAATGACCAACGACCTTTTCTCCTTAGATTATGCAATTTCGCACCACCGATGGACTCAGGACTGACAGAATCAAAGCCCATTGATTTCGTCAGGTCACTGAGTGAAAACTAATACCTTCACCGATTATTTGATACAGACACACAGTCGGTTGCACCACACACAGACCTCTAGGGTAACTAAAATAAATCTCGGCCGTTTTCGTCGCCCAACTGAAACGGGCTTATGAAGCCATTTTGCACTGGTCAACTATTAGCCACCGATCTGCAGTATGGAACCACCGATCGATTTTTAGGGTATGTCAACACCCGATCGGTGAGTGGAAAGAGGCATATAGAGACGTGCTCACTAATTAATTGTTCATAGATTATGCAATGAGGCCATCACCAACCGACTTCCTCACCCTCCGACAGAATGAAAGGGGTTTGAAATCATTGGTGATAGTCATTGAGTTTGTAAGACTATTCCGTCGGTATGGACCTGTCAAATGTGGCAGAAACAAAGCATACACAATACTCTCCCCGATTTCTAATACCGACAAAATTTGTGTCCAACACTAACCGACTATAAAGGGAACTCATTTAATCAGTGCCGTTTTCCTCGGCCAGTGGAAAATACAATAGCTTCATCTCCATGCAAGCCTACATGTATGTATACGCCTCAAGCCTCTCTAAACTACAAGCTGCAGCATCATACGTTAGACGGTCTCTGATGACTAATATAAGCCCCACCTTGTATATACGGTGCAACACCTACCTCCCCCTCAGTTTATCGCGATCGTGCCTGCATGCCAATTATCCAAAAGCTAACGAGCAACATCATTAGGTTCTATACGCCATGGAAAGAATTCTTCTGTGACGTTTGATTCTGGATCTTTTGTTAAGAATAATGCGCAGAGTGTGGTAGGTTGGAGAGTTGTGAATTGGCCCCTGGCACTGCTGAGTAGCATAATATCCGTGATACAACACTCACAGATGTAAATGACTGAGCAGCTAGTGTGGTCACAGGTGTAGGCAGGGAACTGGATCTATTGGGCTTACAACAAGATTATAGAATAATTTTGAGAGGATTCAAATGCAGGCACCGCTTTAATCACGAGGCTAGTCGGATGCTCCTTACATAGTGCACTGCGGCTTAATTAGAAAAAATCGATAACAGTGACATGTCAGGGTTGGCATTGGACCATGGGGTAGTCTGAATAAACATCCAAAAAGATGATGATCTGAAGATGAACATAAATTTGGAGTATATCTCGTTATTTCTATGAAGAAAAGACGCCACTGGGTTTTATTATGCACCTCCATAGTTAACAATTGCTTGTAGTGACCCATCTATACAGAAATATGATTTATAGTGAAGTCCTATGTTCCTCCAATTCCCTTTCGAACGCATATACGATAGTCATCAGGGATTGCAAATTGAGGGGTGTTATATTTTATTATTGAATACGGCGCTGCTCAACTCTGTATCGGAAGCGCGGAGGAATCATATATCTTTGAAGAGATGATTGTTCAGAAATAATTAGAATATTTCGTATCGTTCTAGAAAGGATAATACATCGTCATATAAAAAAGAAATCATAACATTAACTACCCATGCCCACAATTAGTGTTGCATGTTGATTTACCCATATTATAGGTGCCATTCCAAGAGACATGGTGTGAGGGAGTTCCTACAGCGAGTAAAAAGAAGCGGAAAGAGCAATAAAGATACTATCTTGATATATGTGAGACAAACAAAAAAGAAATTAAAGGAAAGAATCTCTGAACACCTGAGATCAATTTCCAAGAAATCACAAATCAGTGATGTCCTGGGACACTTCAATGGACCGGGACACCATGGAGTGGCCCCCGGAATGTAAGTGTCTATATATTAGACTATATTCACAGGCATCCAGATAGCAAACAAGGAGGGATACTCAGAGACAAAATCGAGTACAACTAGTTCCATAGGCTCAGAACACAAGCACCCTATGCATTGAACACCATGGACGGCATGTATGGGTAAAATGGACCATTCAATGCCACATCAAAAAAAATATCCAACAAAATGAGACATGTGTCTCAACATTTACACCAAGATATCAGAGATATCAAAGTGTGAATAATACGGAAAAGATATTCATCGATATTAGATACGTCCTTAACCCCAGCGACTCCAAATAAAGTGACTGGCATCCAACCAGAGGCCAGGTTTTAATCATGAAATATCGATTAAAAATCGAAAACGTGAGATTCTGGGACAAAGCAAAATCCTAGAATATAAAGAAGGCTAGCTACAAATTGCATGATGAGACCAGAAGCTCGAAACTATTAAGCAAGTGAAGAAAGGAAAAAAAAGAAACAAAAAGGAATACCCTACACGCTAGAGGGCGCAGATGTCATTGATGTAGAATAATACAACATGGGGAGCCACAGAGGCCAACCCGGATCCATTTCTACATACTAAACCAGCGACCATTGGTTCAGAGGCTTTCCCGCTTCTCTTTGTCTGGATACACATCCAATGAAAAATCTCCAAAACGATCATGTGATCAAAGGAACCAATGAGGGTCATCTTCTGTATAATTATTCCCCTTCATTAATATTCATTAACCTCAGGGAGCGCCCCAGAGGCGCTAGGTTAGTCACTTACTTGATAATCGCAATAGCAGCCACGTCTACCTACATGAAATATAAAATCACATACACGCCATTTATTGTAGGCGATTCCGGAAATCGCTGCTGTTTTCGCTTCATGTGTCCCTGGCTTAAGGTTGCTCCATATCACTGTCGCCATCATATCTCTGTATTTGTGATGTTAATCAGTCCAGATGTTTTTGACAAAAGTAGGTAATGGCATTATATCAAGTACACAAGAGGCAGTTCCTTAATCGGAACACACTATATCACTATCGGAATCATATCTCTGTATTTGTGATTCTAATCGGTCAAGATGTTTCTGACAGAAGTAGGTAATGACATTTCAACAAGTAAACAAGAGACAGATCCTTATAGCCATGGACACACAAGATGAGAAACGCAGTAATTTCTACAAAATGGCGTGTACTTCTTATTTCACCTGATTATTGCTTCTGAGATGCTACATTATTGGTGGGAGATATTATAATGAAATGATAACTCACATACATTCCTTTTTTTGGCAGTGATCTCCAGAATCACCAACACAAAATGGCAAAATAGCAAGGCGAGATATAAAATAACAGGTCACATACACGCCAATTAGTGTTGGCGATTTCGGAAATCGCTGTGTTTTTCGCTTGGTGTGTCCCGCCTTTTAGGAAGCTGGCATTCGACATGGACAGTACAGGTCATTTACGATATAATCTCTTACCAGGGGATTTGAAGGATTGGGGTTATCATGAGGTAAAGTTCTTTATACTCCAGATATAGACCTGATAAATCACCACACTTCAGCTTGTACCAATAACTGTGCTTACCTTTGAGGAAAGAGATATAGCAAGATTTAGTCTAAGTATATAAAATCACCACCAAAAAGCTCCTCTATATGATGCGTTGGCTAAACTTGACCAAAATCTATTTTACAAGAATCAATGCTTGTAGGTCATCCTACACATGTATATTCTATAGCGTCACACCCTTTCTAAATTACCTGGTCATATCCATGGAAAATCTCAAGTAAAGGTATTATCCTAGTTGAAGGTCTTGTCCTAATAGCGATCCCCTGTTGACAGAATCAGATATTGGCCTATTTGCAGGCCCTTACTGCAAGTCCCGGGAGGGCTGTTAATAGCGGAACCCCCGTTGACTGCATACACTGAGCTCTCACCTCGTCATTCAGCTGGCTTCACACCAAGCACGCACTCGTAGTACCCGGGAAATAAGGGCCCCAAGCCACCTCCGTTCTAAGCCTGTTTAGCCCTTTTAAGACCCCACTGGTTTTAGCGAAGGTCGACTGCCCTTTTTAGATGGCCGCCGGAATGGTCCTCAGGTAGTTGGTCAGCAAATCTAGACATGACCGGCGGCGTTCCTCAGTACGCGCATGCGTAGGGGCCGCGCATGGTCTCTGGAGGCGAGAGGGGATACTGCCCACTCTAGCACGGGCACGTTTCTGGACACTAACCTCCTTAAAGAATCACCTTGATAGAAAGCCAGCACCCAAGTTATGAGCCAGTAACCAAGCCTTCCATTCGAATACATAGTCCTTTTTTATATATTTGGGCAATAGCCCTTGGTGTGTTGGATATCATTTGGAAGCGGTGAAAGTGATGATAGATATTTGTCTGTTTGAATTAGTAAAATAAGAGATCAGTCAGTTTTGATTTTCAATGAGAAAATTAGACACATTTATGACAGTGGCATTAGTACACGTTAAGAGAAAGTGGAGTGTGATGTAGAATAGAAAACATATTGAAAATGAGCTATATTAAAAGAGGACAGTTGTCAAGTGACTGACTCAGCAAATACGGACATAAAACAAAAAGCAAATAGAAAGCAACGTCTTTATTAGTGATCACGGAAAAAGAGTGACCGTTTTAGTGACCACAATAGTGACCATCACTGTTTCGCGTTACATAGTCCCGATCACTATTTTACAGTGCGATCCCTGTTTTCAAGTGTTGATTTGATCACTAATAGTGATTTCATTGTTGAATTGACCACTATAAGTGATAAAATCAAAATGATCACAGTTTTTATGGGTATTTTCCTGCCAGCTACCAGCTCTAACATAACAACCCATGTTTTATAACTAAATAACATCAAATGATAGGATAACTGAGACCTAACCATAGGAATAAAAATCATAGCATTACATTGGCTTATGTGAAATGTTATACTTGACATAGGTAAATACACCTATAGGTAAATATAGGACTGTTATTAACAATGCAAGCTCTTGAAATAGCTAGGGCTCAAACAAGGCTTTTTTGCCACGCCTCCCCTAATTCATGCAACAACCTTGACATTGGCTGCACTTGTTCCCGGGCCGAATAGTGACATGTATAGCCTTGTCACTGATAGTGACCCCTAATTATTGAGGAACAAATTGACTGAATTGGACCAGTCGCCATTCTGGTTAGTAACCTCCTCCTTGATGTTTACAGTACGGCTGCCATGCTTTGAATGGCACATAATAACCCTATTATCGCTCAGCTTTAGTTACCAGTCTGCCCACATGAGGGCAGGTCGCTCTACCAATGGCACTTTGAGTTGTTCAGTGTCATAAGCGGCCTCCTGACATGTGCGACAGACCGGAACGGGCGCTCAACTGGAATGGATTTGGTCTTTCCCTATTGGCTGTTGATACAACAGCCGATGAGAGCGCAGAACTCACAGATGCCAAGCCTGTCATGTCAACCCCCTACTAAGGGTATAAAACCCATACCCATTCATGTCAATAAACAGTTAGTCAGTTAAGTTCTTGACTCATAATAGTACATAGTACCTCTGTGTTCTTCTCTCTCTTCTTAAGGTCTACTCCTTACGCAAGTAGGGTCCGAGACTTTACAAGGGGTTGAAATGACGGTAGCACATGGCCGTCATATTCACAATGGAAGTGTGCTTACACCGTCATTGCACAGTTTCTGCTTTATGTAGTAATAGTTGAGATCTCGTTTCTTTTGTTTATATGTAACCACCTCGCGCTTAACAACTTTGGTTTTAGTTCCTGGAACAAGACCATCCACAGGGATGTTTATTTGTCCCACTTTTACTTCACCATGATTGAAGTAATGAAGAATTTTCAAATTGTCTTGATGTTCTCCGATCTTTAACCATTCCCCAGCTGAGAAGCTTGTACTCTGTGTGAGTTGGGGAGGGAATCCATCCTCCTTACGATGCACAATGTAGTAATCGGTGCAGTGGTTTTCGCCCATACCACTACACAGTGGTACCACTAGACAACTCACTGATGGTTGCTTCAACAGCTACCCTCAACAAGAGGTGATGGAAGGAGAGTAGATGTAGACTTCTCTAGAATGCTAGGAGAAGATGAGTTGACTTGTGGGGTGTATAGCGGTGGGTCAACATCACATTTCAAGGTAGTGGCAGTAATCATAGCAGCGGTGGTTCTAGGTGTGAGTTGGATTGGGTGAGCACGTCATACACTCGGGTTTATATAGTGCTGTAGGGATACATATTTCAAAACATAAAATCCCCTTATGCAGCGTTTTTCCTTAAAATTGTGCAAGGGTTGTATAGCGTGGGGTAATGTGGTAGGTATTTCACAACATAAGACGCATTTGGCCGCGTTTTTGCACAAGAGTCAAAACATAGTGACATTGGGTTCCAACCTCTCCCCGTCAGTGACGAAGCATCATTATAAACCGTTACAATCCGTAAACAGCATTGGTGAAGTAAACAAAAACCTGGGTGGGGTCCCAATTTAATGATGGTGAGGCGACGCTCCCCCGTGGTTGTTATCAAACTGCTCAATGCATCTCTCTCCCCATTATGTTCATATATCACACTGTCTATCCACATGACATCCTTCCCCCACATCCATCCCAAATGGTCAACAGGGTTTGTCATATTAGTTGTGAACCGTTTGTTGATGGGACAGCACACACTGAGACCATCTGCTGCACATAGTCTTACATTGCAAAAACATGGATCCGATACTCATTTCGCCTTTGGGGGAACAGGGAAGCGAGAGACATCACTACACACACTAGTGAAAAAGGAATTTGAAATGATTAGTAGAGGAGGTATGTTGAAGAAAGTCACGCAAACTGTGAAAGAACTCAGAGTGAAACATTTCGACATTACCAAGGGTGTCACCCTCCCAATGTGGAATTGTTTATTGCAGATCCCCAATTATTTATATATGTGGTCACGTTCAGAGATGATGTTTCCTCTGTTCAAAGACTGCCAAGAAGTGTGGCTGTATCAGCGATAGGGGAGCGAACTGTTGGTAATATCCTCATCACCAATGTTGCGCTCAACCACATGCTCAATCAACACGGTGTCCCTGCAGCAATGCTTGCATTAGATGGTGAGGGCTACCGCATGAGTCGCCAACACCCTAGATTTTTCAACATCGAGTGGACCAACTTCTATCTCAGTGGGGGTGGACTCATCATACTGCTCACGACAGCCACACTTCTCTATCCAGATAGTGATAACATCTCTTGATCTAAATCGACTTGTGTTTTCATAGAGAAACTTTTCAATCATATGTGAACAGGGTGGTTGTGGAAACATGAACAGCGTAAATACCTGTTAACTACTGCTTTTCCAGTGGACGATTATAAGTGGTCCTTCCTCATGTGGTAAAAGTGAGCTTTTTTTCAGAGTGTTGGATAATGTGAATGTCTTGTTATCACCTCCAGTTAACGCCATTATCTATTGTTATGGTCAATAGCAACCACCATATAAACATTACAAAAACAAAGTGCAATTTCACCAAGGTTTGCTAAGTGAAGAGGAATTACTGAACAACCCCAGAGACCCATCTAAAAAGACACTTTTCGTCGTAGAGGACATCATTGACTTGAATGATCTATTCATAAAGGGTTTCCACTATAGAAACATCAATGTGATATTCATAACGCAAAACCTATTTTCTTCCACATAAAGACTATAGAACCAAAGTGTTAATGCACACTACCTTGTTATGTTAAAGAACCTGAGACCATGTCCAGACAAACTTTTCCCAGCAACCCAGACTTTATAACGAGGATATATACAAAGGAAACAGCAGAACCTCACACATACATTGTCATCGACTTCAAACAGGCAACACCAGACTCTTTCCATATGAGAAACATCATTACAACTCCAACCAAGACAGGTGTCTTCATATCAGAGTGAAAAAAAGAATGGGAAAGAACCAAGGAATCACACTTCTTAAGAAGTATCTACCCATGTTGACACCTTTCTCAATGTTCAAAGAGCGACTGTGAGCATTTGATGAAAGGATTGAATACAAAGTAGTTCAGGTGATGAGTCAAATCTGTGTGAATGTGTCAGACCCATCACCAGACCAAACACATCCCTAGTTGAAAAGGGTGGATTTCTTGGGACACGTCAAATGTTTTCTAGTCTTGTCAAAAATCCTTCAGCTACCCAGATACCACAATTTGGGGGAATAAAATTCAGGCCAAAGAAGGGAAAGGGAGAGAGAGTAAACGATAATACAATCAAGTCAACACCAAATGTTGAACCAATAACCACACCAAATGATGGCCATAAACGAATAGTCAATCTGTCTTCTAAAGTCCTGAATAATGACAAGATAAGTCTTCTCAATAAGGGTCTAGAATTCTGTCCCGCTATCAACACCATAAATGAGGGCGATGTCAAAATTAAATTAGACCTGCCCTACCCACCAACCTGTTCTCACATCAACCTTACAACTCACCAACCTGCTCACCTATTGACCTACATACCCACCAGCCATACCACCTATGAACCTACCTATCCACCAAACTGCCTACCCACCAACCTGCTCACCTGCCAACCTGTCCACTCACCAACCACCTCACCCACCAACCTGCCTAACCAGCAGACATGCCCACCATCACAGACCTACTCAGCAACCTGCCCAACCCCTACCTCCTGAATTATTTCATTGGAATTGCGTATGCATACATATGGAAAATCAAGCCTTCAAACCCCCTCCCCCTTGTACGCTTTTGTACGCGTTCAGTCTGACCCCCCCCCCCCCTGCTGGGTACATACTTTATGGATGGCCCCTTGTTGTAAAATATTCAGTGCCAGCGTACTACAGCAGTTGAATTAACACAAGGGCGTGCATAGTTTACCCGGCAGTATATGAACGTTCAATAAATCACTTATAATATAGACATTTAGGTAAACAAAATCTCCCATATGACCATTTTTTTCATTCATTTATTTAAGCTAAATTTAAAAAAAAAAAAATGGAAGAAAATGGAAGGTGGCTTAGAAGATCCTATAGTATTACAGTTGCACGACTATCGGGCTTGTGGACAATTAGTATTATGGAAATAGAATGGCAAACGTCCAATGTAACATCAGAGCTATCTAGCAAAATATTACAACAGGAAAGAGAATAGGGCACAGGATATACGTACTCATCATAAGGTAAGTCAATTGTACGTACAACAATAATATGATATAACAAGGATGAACTCCATAACAGCATACCGACTGAGCAGCTCAGCATTTCTCCTGGGAGTGTGGTACATTTGGACATAGGAGTTTCGCTTTACGATTTTACCAAGCGATGATAACAAATAATCTCTTCCCCATTTTGCTAAAATATCTATTCATCTCAGTTTTATATTTGAGAGACGTGATGTCTCAATGGTATCTATATGTGTGTGAGATATAAGGGAAAGCAGGAACTTGTAGCAACATTATATTTCTGAGCATATATACTTGCATATCTATAATTTTCGAGTTCCGTATGTGCTGCATACTTGGTAGAGGGTAGAAGACGAGAGATCTTAATAGCTTGTTTTAGATGTTACTGAGTGTCTGTAGAAGTTCTTTTCATTTTAAAAGGTCATTCAACCCCTTAGTACCTCTACCAGACAAGGGTTCATACTCTGCCGCACATTATAGAATATCAATTTATATCTAAAGCGAAGGAAATAGTCCTTCATCTTTCTTATGCAATTATAAACCCTGCTGAGTAACATATTCTTCTTGCAAATTGTTACATACAAATACAATGGACAATAACATAACAGATTGACAATAATGGACTTCAAGGAGTTTTTCTTATTTTCATCATTAGCATCGCTGCTCACTTTACAGAACACCCTTTGACTGAAATGAAAAATAAGATAATTGGACATTTCCTTATATGAGTAATTTCCTTGCCTGTGACCTTCCCCCATAATCATGTGTTTATAAGGCCATGTCATAAATAAATCAAATTTGTTAAATCCAACTTCCAAACGCAGCCCTCATTGCAATAAGTATCCAATTACTCTGAACAAAACATATTGAAGGCAGGTCTTAAACTCGTATCGTAATATCATTTAACAGCCTCGGGTAACATTGGAAATGAAGAAGTTTATGATTTCAGTTGCATCAGATCCTAAAGGAATGCAGTCATCAGAGATGGTTAATGGCAAAGGAAAATCCATATGATTTAAAATTGTGGGGGCTTGGAAATGAAGAAATCCAAGGTTGTTTATATCGCTCTCAAAATATCAGGCCTATGGCCTGCTGTCCACCTACTACGATAGACATTTACCCCCCCCCCCCCCCGATGCACTACAGTGAGTGATATAAAAAAATCATAGCTGATCGAGAATTTCGGCGTGATTCGTTATTGGTTTTTTTTAAGGAATATTATAAGGCCTATCGGAAACGATTTGGAGCTCATTGAACGCCGAGTCTAATTCAGGAAATATTGCATGATTATTAACAAATGTTTTTACCAGCATGCATAGAACAACATTGCATTTTCGTTCAGATATTAAAAGCTCAGTTCTAACTCAAATGATTTATTTGAGACACTTGAGCTTAGCGAAAATATTTACTGTGCAAGTTTACCTATATGTTTCCTAAGTAATTCGAAAATTTCATAATTCTATGTTAAGTATATCACACCAGAGAGTGATTTTCCCAGAAGAATACCCTACGATGCACACCGATAGGCCAAACTTTTTAAACATATACATATGTAGTAGACACCCTTAGATGTAGCTGTTGTTTTTTTGTCCGGAACAAATCGTAGACTAGGGATCTGCATCGTAGAGTAATCGTAGACACGTGATTAACCGCCCCGATTTTAAGGCCTATCCTAGACGTTTCGGAACCCAGTGGACGACAGGTTACTCTGGGAACACCCTTTTGCGACTGAAGCTTCTCACAAAAGAGATGGTATTTTGTCGTAGAAATGAGTATCTCTACAGGCAATTATTATTCAAAAATGCTTTCCTAAGAATGAGGAACATATGTTCCAGAGATAGGAACAATAGAAATCATGGCAATACTCCAACATGTCATATTAAGTCAACTTTCACCTTCAATTCCATACTCCATGTGGTTTATCAACTGGTATTCTATTGTTTACCTTCGTATATCTATTGATGAAGATCTTAAACCTAAGAAGTTGTTTTTTTTTAATCTATTTATTCATTCCAGCAATTGATGAATAAAGGCCAATAGTTTATTTTCACCACTCTTGCCCTACCTAACTAAGGAAAGGCTGCAAAAGAGTAACCGGCCGCCTCTACCTACAGACATGGCTCTAAACAAATAATTGCGAATTTTCGGATGTTTTCTTTCTACATGTGCAGGTTCCAAAGTACGAGATTTTCTAGCACGCACAGCGGTCCATATCAATAATCAGTAAGGGACCTATATCAGGTGTTTCTTATGTGTATTTAGAAACGCCATGTGGTCCGTCAAGGGAAGAACTGACATATGTATACAATGTGTACCCTACACTATTTTGCTATCAAAGCCTAAAATGAAATTTGGATCAGGATTCACAATCTACTTGGAGAGCTGAGGCAGTCATACATACATCTAGAGACACCAGAGGCCAAGTAAAGGAGGTGAGTGAGGAAAATTAACAGGGCCAGGCAGACAGGCAGCTCGCCAGGTAGGCAGAGATAACCTTGGTTCAAGCAGTGTATGCCAACTGTGGATCTGTGTGCTGATGGGAGAGCCCGTGATGGTTACTAAGGATACGTGGTATCCATGTGAGGCTAGGGTGGCGCATGGCAGAGGGCGGGGTCCATCCCCTGAAGGGCACCGACAGGCCCGGGCGTGCTCAGTGACTCCCATCCGTCAATCTGCTCACTGAGTAGATTGTCCAGAGTCCCCATCCGAGATATCACTTAAGTCCAAGCACTAATCTCACATCGCAGGCAGGTGCCAGTCACCATGCTTGCGGTCGGATTGAGAGCATCCACGGGGACCGCAGCATGTATGGAGAGTGATGCAGCTGGCGGGCGCTTTACGCGAACGTGTATGGCTAGCAATATGTCCACAGATGGAGAGTGATGAGGGTGCACAGTGATAACTGGGAAGGATACTTTACACCGTAGATGATGTGCCTATGAAATGGCGGACGTGACCATCACGTGCTATTCGAGAGACCATGCTTGTCATATTGTACTGTCCCACACTGTTTTAAGATGCTGCCACCATGCTGCCACCCTGCTACCGTACCGCTTCATTCCAATAGAGTCAACTGGTATTTACAGGGATATATGTATGGGGATTAGGGTATTCCAGCAGTGTACCAGATACTGTTTTAACATTGCTGATTATTCACAACATTAATACCATTACACACATTCATATTCTATACAATATTCTTTCTTGAGCTTCAATACTTTGAACAACTACGGCATTGATATAGAATTACGGCATTGATATCAAATTAAATCTCATTTGGCTTCTGGGGAGCATCTTTAAACAAAGATCTTCAATCACTCAATACTACATTTACACCATCACCCTGACAATCCCGGCAGTGAATTTCCCGTAAGTCATCAGGCATGCGAAATATAAGTCAATTTGGCTGCCGAGGAGGTGTTGAGGAAAGTTTAGTTCTGTCAATAAATCCGGCATGACAGTCCCAATGATTCCCGGCAGCCCATCGTGGCTAATGAGAATTCGGATAGGATATGATATGAGCAAAACACTGTAAGATATTTTACAAAATCATCTATTGCCTGATTTTATAATTCGCCTACACAAATTGTTTTCATTTGCACAATCGAATAAAAAAATACATTGAATACAAAATCTTGGGTCAGTTCACATGAATCTGAGTCTGAATTTTAATGTGCCCTCATCAAACCACTGCATGTACTTCCTCTAAAGTAAATAATAAATGAGATGGTAAATCCTGTATGTGAACACACACATACAATTAACTAATCTGTCTTCACACAAGGCAGTTCAAACGAATCATGGCGATGAAAGGTGCAGACTTTGCAATAGGGAATCTGCTGTGTACTGTCGATATGCGCCACTGTCGTTGAATGGGAAATAAGATGCCAGTGTCCATGGCACCTGGTAATTCCCATAAGGCAATACCCCACCGAAGAGAATGACACAGGTGAAGGTCCGTCTTCAAGATCGGTTGAAGGAAATGGGCTCGCACTATATGTTACGTGGACAAATGAGTCATCGCGTTGCCCGGCCTCCCTCACCCACCTGCTATTCTGTTCTGGTGATCTACAGAAGGATTCAATACCACCGGGCGTTGAAAAAGTGTTTGCACACCAGTGACTGTTGTATAATGCATAGAAATGCCAAGATCCGTCATCATAAAAAAGAGACATAAGTAGGCGTAAAATTGAGCTACCTTTTCTGATATGAGGTTCCACAGATTGGAACAGGGTAATTTGTGGCTTGATCCGCTGTTATAGCCTCTATATATTAGACTTTAGATACGTCTACCTCGTGGGTAGCATCCAGATCAATGATTTAGTGGTGTTTTTGAACCAGGGGAAATCTACTGTTTAAAGGCCGATATGGTACTGTAAAAGAGACCGTGGCGCCAAAGAACCGGCATACTACTGATTAAAACCCGTTCTAATGTAATACCTAATGTAAAGAACCTCTGTCAAAAGGGACCGAATCGAAGAAAGGCACTATTTCGGTGTTTGTAATAATACAATTGCCCTAATAAAATTGTTTAGAAAAAACACCTTTACAGAGTATGGCATAAAATACCCTCACTCTTATAAGTTATATTATATCCTGCGACAGTTCTTTATCAAGACGCATTCACCTTGTTAGTACGTCCTCTCGTACCGCGTTTCTGTTGATATTTATTCATGAAAGACGGTCAATATGTTTTACATTTACTATGAACCGCAATATTTGAATAAATATTGAAATATCAACTAAAAATATAAATGTGTCAAGCCACTATCCAGAGTGTGTTGGTATGGCAGAAGTCACACTAAATATGTAAGGTTAGTTTGTTACCAAAAATTAGAACATATTTGATGATTATGACAATAATACCTATACCGTAGCAGAGGTTGGTATCTGTGTGACCTACCAGCATAGACCTGTATATAATATTGCCATACTAACGCCCGACGCTCAGAGATGTAACGAAGATCCAAAGGGTGACTGTCTGAGGCGCTACCATTGGCTCTATCACGACTCAAATGCCCCAGCTGGTGCCCTTGTTGACAGCAAGAAGATTCTATATAAATACCTAAAATGGTAGGGTGAGGGGGCCTAATTTTACCAGAGAGACCATTAGACCCTGGTCATTCAGCTCACGATATCGTAACAAACTTTACCAGATACCCATGCCCACCGTTTCGGCATATGACGTAAAAATACTGTACGGACCGCCAGTCCGTACACTAAAATACGGACCACATTGCCATACACGCACTGCACGAAACTTACCACTTTACACATGTAGGCGAACGCGTCTAACAGTAGGATTTTGCGTCTAGAAGGTCGACCTATTAGTCGTCTCGTAGACGCCTTATCTAGTGGCGTATACACGTGTCTATCGTGCCATCTTATATACGTCATATATACGCCCGATTCTGTTTATTTACGCCATGGGTGGGTCAGTGTTGGTGTATGCTCTACCAACATCCACAGGACGGGGCGGGCCGCGGGTCGCAATTTTTTTTTTTGGTATCATATATACGCCTGGCGTATATATATTGCGCAGAGTATGTTTTATCTTAAATACACCAGGCGTGAAAGACAGCCAAGTCGCGCGCGTAGACATATGGAAACTGTCTCGTAGACGCCCGAAACGTAGACGCGTATAAGAGGTGTATACAAATATAAACAAGCAACGATACAGCCGATATGTGCGTTATCGCAATGGCGTATATATATGTAAAATAGTGGTTTTCGTGCAGTGACGTTTATTAAAAAATTGGTTGTTAAGCCAAATGAAATCGATTTTTTTTAAATTTCGGGTATATAGTAAATATATAACGTCCAACCATGCTTGTACAATTCACGGACCTCGATGATAATTTACCGTTTGTATGGAACTCGGCATAAATGCCTTGGTCCGTACAAACCGTAAATTACCATCTCGTTCCGTGAATTGTACAGCATGGTCAGGACGTTCTATATAAGTATCCCTCATTATCATGTTATGACAAATTCCTGACGGATTTACACACATTTTGTACATACATGGAAACAAAAGTGACGCTATATTCTTTTGAGCAAGGGAGTCACAGAATCAGATTCCCCATGTAATAATTTAAAAAATAGCAGGTTCCATGCAGGAGACTCTCTAATGACCATTTTTATACTCTACTCCTCCACTAATTGCCATGTCATTCAGACTCGCCAAATATCCAGTTAGTATATCATTAAAACCAGATATGGTTGTAGAAAAAACATTGTGATGGTTGCCATGGAAACAATTTAATGACTCCAAAAAATGGTGCTGCCCATTATTGTTGTGTACTATTGTAATATTCGTCGATTTTTATGTGTTGTTCATAAAATAACTCTTTTTATTCAACATCAAGTACCATAAGAAAACTAAAATGAGGGTTCTCCTAGACATTGGAATGTTACCATAGCAACAATTCTTCCATGAAAACGGTAAAGGGCATATCTTATTGTGATACATTTGACAAAAGAATCAATGATTATTTTCACAGAAAAAATTCATTTCTTTACCTTTTTATATCAAAGAATTTAATATACATCAGTAATTATTAAGATATGTTTTCCTTCTGTTACCATGGAAACGAGCATGATGCTACACTTTTTGGAACAAACAAGCATCAGATTCAGATTCCTGAGGTCAAAATTGACCAACATGGCAAGTTTCAGCCAGGAGACTCGTGGGTGTCATTGTGACCCTTTTTTAAGGGCCTTCTTGACACTTTGCTCCCCTACTATGTCTACAAATGGATAAAGGGATCCGATTGAAACCAGCTGCTTATGTTTCAGCTGACCGATATTCCCACTTTATTGTTGAATCCCCTTAGAAATTGCACTAATGCGACAGCGAAATTGCATAAATCACGTCAGGACCTTGACTAATGGCCAACAGTTCGAATTTGAAATTTTAAATGGCAGATTCTGTTAAATTTGGAAAGCAATTGCCAGCTTCCCAGCCAGGAGCACATCCAATAGATCAGCAATTACCGTTGGGCAATAGAAGCCTGAACATCTAAAACTCAGCCACTGACTGTGAGTTAATGATTAGCAAAGCGAGATACGGTGTATACGTGGAATGCATGGTGTTCATATTTTGTCTAGATATAAATTAGTTATATACATCAAATTTTTGTTACAGAAATAAAGTAGATATGAATGTATAAGCATGAAGAAATATAGCGGAGCCTTAAGGTAATCTCAAACAGAAACACTCCCCACTCGGAAGGCTGCGAAGTTAAAGAGGTACGACTGAGTTGCCGCGGTCAGAGAAAGAGTGCACCACGAGATCAGTGTTTCATTCGCCAAATAGTTTAGCTTGTTTCAAAAGTGTATGCCGTACCCTATATTTAATTCGGTGTCCTAAGCACTAATAAAAGAAATAGTCTTTCATTTTGTCTGCCACAGGTGGCTGCAAGATCTGAATACTCAAAATATTAGCACCGTAGAGGAAATATGGGACAACTAGAGCAGCGGTTTCCCATTTTCAAAATTGGTCAGCGACCTCTCGGTCAAATATCCGATGAGTAGCTCAGTGCCTTTCACAGAAAGAGAGTAGGTCCATCAGTAGCATTGCCCCTGTGTACACTGAGGAGACTTTAAAGGATTATCGGTGCTGGCGGCAATGTAAGCTTCAGTCACCCCACCATAAAGCTAGCCAATGTCATTACCACTGCGCTTGTGTGGGCGGGAAAGCAACCCAATCTGATTTTCCTTAGTGGCTTGGGAACCAACCCTATAGTATCTCTGGGTGGTAACAAGAGCCTTTCCTCTGGCACAGTTACACTATCTACTTGCTGGTAGGGATGCCCATTAGTTCAGATCTAGGCTAATTCGCTGACCACCCCAGTGCAGTAGGCGACTCCTTCCCTTTAGGCCCGGCCTCCGCCTACCACGATAGACATTTAAAATCTGCCGATGTACTACAATGCATGATGTCACAAAACATAGACAATTGGGAACCTCTTTATCTTAGACAAACGTCTAGAGTATAAACATTGGCGTGTATCCTAATTGGATTTTAGGAACATCGTAAGGTCTATTGTAGACGATTTGGAGCTCACTGGACGCCGGGGCTTTGGTTGCAAGCGAGGCGAGAGACATGACAGGGAGAGGGGGGGGGGTAGAATCTGGAGGAAAGAAGGAATAGTGAAAGGATAGTAGAAGGAAAGAAGAAAAATAATAGAAAAGTAGCAGAACCCCATAGTCTATTCATAAATGCTGCACTTTGTACCTAGACGAAACATTATTTATAACAGCATACATCAAGAAGGGAATCACGTAATCAATCACCATGTAAAGATATGTCATGTGGGCAATAATAAAGGTCACATGTCTAAAACTTCCACTTTTCGATGACCACCGTAACCAAGATATCACAGAAATCCGGAATGGGTAAATTTCTGAAAATGATCAGGACTTTGACCTCTACCATCCTCAATATCATGTTTTCATGCGTAAATGAACAATAGGTTGATTTACTAGACTATCACCAATACATCTTTAAATTTGCCTATTTCGGACTGAGTCCCCTTCTTCGATATTCTGTTGCACAAGGACTGAAATGCTATATAAAAACCAACAGGATTTCCCTCAAAACGATGCTACTTGGCTATAATATATAAACATTTTGAAGAAGGTTCCATATTTCTTCCCCCGTGAAACATCCCTTTCTCTGCATAAACCTCCCATTTCAATTTCCTCAGCTTATGAACAGGAAGGTATCCATCCTAGAATTTATTTTCTATAAACTTCCTAACATTTTTGAAAGTTTATTTCTTGTATTTTATTTCTCTCTTTTTACTTTCTGCTGTAAAAACAAAGTTATAGGATTAAATGGTTCCATTTTCAGCTAATCCCTCCACTCCATGATGTATATATACTCATGATACTTTTTGTTGTAATTTGCTTGTTTGAAGGAGACGCTTTTAGACTCTTTATTGACAAGCTCTATCTCGTCTTTTCAAGACTGATCTAGTAGGCGCACAGCTAGACAAACAGTACACTGCCCTGTACTAAAGTGAAAAATAGAAGAGAATCAGATGAAAAAAGTCATGAAGGTCTCGACTTCCTTGTTTCACTAATGATCCCATTTATGCAAGATCCTGCTCTCAGGTTTCAGCTATTTACAGTGGAAAAGGTCATCAAATAGATTTTCAGGCTCTTACACCCCAAAGATAGATAAACGTCTCCGAATTGTTTTCTAACTAAGAGAGCTAGAGTACGATCAGAACAATATAACAAAGGTAATTGACGAAAGTCGTAGATAACTCTATTAAAGCTTTTTTGGGGGTATATTTCCATTACAAAACATCAATAAACAGGATACAAATGATGGAAATGTAGAATATTCTTTTCATTGGCTAGTTATGATTTTGGCCAGTGTTCAAGCATCGATATGCGATATTGGAATATTCTCCACTCAAGCTAAAACGATTCCTGCTTGCATGCAGTCCAATTTAATTGTCGAAAACTATCAACAAAGTAATTAGTCACGCAACACTAATGAGTCTACACTGGCAGAATTTTTTTTTCGCCTTTCTACGAGAGCTTGTCACAATTGGTTCATGCTACTGAGCTTTTCTGACAGATTGAAAGTAAGATAGAAGTGTTGGATTCTGCCATTGTATAACAAACTCACATGAAAGAAAGCTTGTCCTTTTCCTGGCGATATCTATTTTTCTTTTTCTTTTAAAAATCTGTATTAGGGTAAATGACATATATATATATCTCCAGGCTCGGCCATGGTCATTCTGCCACCTGGATCCTCTTTGGTAGATATTTATAAAGTATCGCACAATCAGGAGTAATTCACAAGGTCTAAGATATTATAAAACGATCCAATTGGGATAGTGGTTGTAGTCACCAGCGGGTCAATCAGATGAAATCGATAATGAGGTTGTTTGTTCGGGTAGTTTGAATTAAATATAACATACTTTCTCATATGGGACAACACTTGTCATTTTGTAAGCTCTCATCGGCAATCATCACACGCGGCCATAGTAGCTTTGCACAATATACAGTATTGATTTCAACAATGGGAGCTTACACAAGGTGTCCCAATTGATCCATATTAGTGATCCAATTGCAAACACAAGCTGAATACTGAGGAATAGGTAATAGTGAACCATCGAATGTTGTAATGGTTTCTTAAGTGAGAAATGGATCAGACTTTGTTGACTGACTAGTAGTCTACCGCTTTGACGATTCGAAATACACGCAGAACCATGAATACCCGGCGTTTAGATTAGATGACCACAGACGTGATGATTAAAGACCTTCTGGCCAATATTCGTCAGGTGGTACTCGATTACGCATGTTGGCTGCAATAGTTACTGACCCAAAAATGTCCTCAAGCGTTTACACTAGACAGCTTTATATAGAAATGTACCGCATGATCTGCAATTCCGCTCTACACAACATCGGTAAATCGAGCTTTCTGAGCTTAGATTCGAAACTGTCAGGACACTGGATATGTTGGATATAAGTTCTTAGGGACTTCCGTAACTGTGTCCTATGATACAGGGGTATTTCCTTGAAAACATCAGTTGCAGGCCTCTTAATTTTATTTTGACCTTCGAACTACTTCTTGTCAATTTTGTGCTCGGTTACTCAATTATATTCCTCGGTTTTCAGGACCACCAATGAATATGTCTAATAAATGGAAATAAAGCTTTTTAGTATCCTGCTTCTGATCTTCATTCTAAATCCTTTCGCGTGCGTGTTTAGTCCGGGCTGATCAGAGAGTCATGCCTCCTATTTTGCATCGGAGGCAGATGTGTGTGTGGGCTGTGAGCTTGGGCGTGTGTCCAAGTAACGCTTTCAGTGATATCTTCATTATCCTCTTAATGCTGCTAGTCCTGCCTCAGCAATCTAGTCGGTGCAACTCAGAGAACAGATCCTATGGCATTGATCTATTGTTTCTACTTTCAGGGTGAATCAGGTAGACTGCTCCTGATAAGTATACCGCGTTAGTTTTAATTAACTCCAGCCCTCGCTCGCGAAGGCTTGATGACCATACTGCCATGCCCTTGCACACCAACCTGGGGACGTTAAAGGTCAGGCTGTCAGTGTGGATGACGTCATAGGGACAACTCTCAAGGTGGGTGGGGGTATTCGCATAGTTTCTCGTCAACGTAATGTCTGGCTAAAAAATATGTTTCATGCGGTGACAGTCTATAATTATAGCACATATTCTGATACCAATAATAGAATGTGCTATTGCTGCTTTTTCGTATTTGAAATTGAAAGGTCGGTATAACTGGTGATTATTCATACGGTTATATTCTTTTTTGATAATGAAGACGGGCTACATCGGGTACAGCAAACGGGACTTCATGATAGTCACTAAACTAGTGATAAAGTGTATTATGTCAACCAAAAGAGGTTGAAAGCAATATCCATTCATCTATGTATCTTCATCCATGTATGTGTTATATAGGTTTTTAGGATCTTTACAGCTTTGGTATTTTTGCCCAGATATTACAATTTCTATTTCACTAATGATGAAATTGCTATACTTTCTCCCGTTTCCTACTAGGATAAGAATCACAAGGCTTGACAAGACCTAATTTTCATGACAGCCTGCATCTATCGGTCTAAATTAACACACAAGTTAAACCTTGAACATACGGATGTTCCCACCATTGCTAAAATCACACGTGATTAACGTATGCGTATTTGATCAAGAATCAAGTATCAAGAATGTTTCAAAAACCCAAAGAATTAATTTAATAGTTGTTCTCAAGTATTATTAACAGGGGTATTAATTAAGATATGTAAACAAACAAATGGAAACTGATTGCTTAATGAAACTTATTTCTAGGAATAAATTAATGTATCCTAATGCATTAAAAATGTCTCGTAATCAAGTCCTGTATGGGTCTGAGTGTGATAGGTTCAATAACCTGGTCAGTGAAGGAAGGTAGGGAGAGTATGTGTGGGGGTGGGGGATGCTAATATGGAATGGCTGTTTTAAGATAGACTAGAGTCATACGCCTACCCTTCCATCAACCCTCCTTACTGGGTCTGTGTTTCTTTGTCCGTCCCATCAGAAATAATGTTGTACAATTTAATAGCATAGGGAATGGTCTATCTCATCAGATATGGAAGTTCTAATGGTATACACTCAGCTCTGTCCCACCAGATCTGAAATCTACATGCATTATAAAGTAGTAGATGAGCAGTGATCCAGAACAAACAGACTCTTGAGTGCACTTAGCTGGTCAGTAAAGTCGCAGAGAGTGGGGATGGGGTGAGGAGCTATTATGGCAGGACTGTAAGGTAGAGTGACTACAGGCCCAAAGTGTACGGGTGGATCGTTTTTTCAGATATTCTAAGGTGATCATTATTGGGTATGTATATACGATGCTTAATATTGTTTGTTTATTTCACGTTGATTTCGGGTGCATGTGTAATGCTGGGCTATCGTACTATTCAAATAATCTTCCGAATAGGGGAAAACGTCCGCCATTTTGTTTATTTATTTTTTTAAAGGTTAGAGAATATCATAGGAAATTATTGATCAGTAAGCCATTTGTATTTGAAAGTATCAAGAATGTTTCAATAAACCCAGGGAATGGATTTAATAGTTGTTCTCAAGTATCATCAAGAGGAATATGTATTATAGTATAGAAGTATATCATGTAAACGTTTTACTTTATCATATTTCATGTATCATATTTCTTTTGAGGTGTCATTTGATGGCTAACATTTTTTATTTTGACTTGTGCCTGGTCTAGCATTGCACAGATACCATTCAACTTGTCACAGTTGTGACTGAATTTATCATGGCAGGTCAACTGCCCTACTTCTCTGGCTAATAGGTCAGCTATGACACTCAGTTCGTTTTTTTGATAGCCCTTAGCGCTTGATGCACTCAGGTTTATTTGGCTTGAGGGTACTTCATTTGGAGTACTAATCATGCTCTTGGTAGTCCTCCTACTAACATATTTGTCAGCTGTTTTCTTTCTACTTCTAAGAGTTCTTGCACCTGATCATTCATAGGTCAGTTTGGTCTTGAACCATTCATAGAATCCTGGTTTTCACCTTGAGTATTATTGTTACTATCTGTGTGACTAGTAAACTAAATGAGTGACTCCAAGGCTTCGTCCCGTTACAAGCTTTATTGGAGATGGTGTTACAATGCGCTCTCTGACCGGACTGACTCGAGTATGTCGAGATCAGGATTATATGCTGCGTCTCAGTCGCGTGGGGGCAACCCGTATTGATCGTAACCAAGGGGGATTACCTCACGCGGCGTGACACGCAGCCGGCTTGATCCATAAGGCCGAGGGATATTATCGGTATGTTTAACATACCGATATTTTGGATCGTGACATTATATACCTTGTTGATATGTAATTTCGGTTGATTTGCTACACTGCACCACACACACGTTCACAGTCACCTAGTCATGATAGTTCTATTTAAAGGAACCAAGTCAGTCGTGGGGCATGGATATGGTCAGACTGTTATACTGGACCCCTGCTCATTTACCCAGGCCTTTATAGTTGGGACATTGATAGCGAAGTGTTAGATTCTCTGCAGTAAGCTGAAAGCCTGTGTGAGCATTCTAACCTCTCTAGATGACGTATATGAGCGCGATTTCCCGCGCTCAATAATACACTAGACAAACCCTGCCCCCTGAAAAAACGGCAGATTAGGCCACTGTGCTCATCAGAAAAATCATTTAAAGATATTTTATTCATCTTTTTATAAGATGAACCTTGATAGAGGTCTTAAAAGGTATGTATATTTGGTATCAAATTAAAACTCCTGATGTAAGGGATGCATACAATGCGGTATTATGTGTATCTAGGTACAGTAGACCCCACGTAAGTGGACACCTTCTGTTCCAGGCCAAAGTGTTCATTTCCTCTGGGTTTTCACTCTGTCGATGTGTAAGGTTCTGGTCTTTATCTCACCCCAGATATTTTTTCTCCATAGACTTGGGAACTCGTATCTAATGCCCATGAGATATTTAGGAAAAATATCCAATGGGGAATTATGTCACAAATGTTAGCCCATTAGTCAATGTAAAGGGTGAGATAAATTCAGAAACCCATTCAAGTTTAGGGGCAGAGCTCAATCCCATCTCGTTTGAATCGCTACATAATTCAGGCGGCTTCGCCTTGTGAATTACTACGCGATTCAAACCCGATGGGATACAAGCTCTGACCCTAAACTTTCATGGGTTTCCTCTATAATGCATCCCTATCATGGCTAAGTGATATTGGTTTCTATGAGAAGAAAGTAATTATCTAAGATTACCCCTAATTAGTAAAGAACAAATTGACTGAATTGGAACAGTAACCCTTTTGGTTAGTTACCTCCTCCCTGATGTTTACAGTACAGCTGCCATGCAGAATGGCATATAATACCCCTATTATTGCTCTAGTTCCCAGTATGTCCACATGGGAGCAGGGGGCTCTACCAATCACACATAGAGTTGTTCAGTGTCATGAGCGTCCTCCTGACATGTGCAACAGACCAGAACGGGCGCTCAACTGAAACGATTTGGTCATCCCCTATTAGCTTTTGATACAACAGCCAATGAGAGCGCAGAGTACACAGATGCCAAGCCTGTGATGTCAACCCTCTGCCAAGGGCATAAAACAAGGACCGTTTCCTGTCAATAAACAGTTAGTTCAGTTATTGACTCATAGTAGTACATAGTATCTATGTGTTTGAGTTCTTACTCTCTTCTCTTAACCGGTCATAACCAAGTGCTAATTCCTTCACTATCTGTGGGCTATTCACTGTGATAGTGAAAAAGGAGCATGGCGTCAATATCTGACCTGACCATTTTACCAGGCCTTCGAAGTTGGCACATGGATCCATAGTGAACGCTTCGTTTTTCTGCCGCACCTCTAGGTGACATATTTGAGCACGTTTTCTCTCGCTCAAAAGGTATTTTATCCATTACTAAATTTGAACGACCTACACTGTAAAAAGTTTCCCGTGAATTTTACGGTATTTCCCAGGCAACTGGGGTGCCAGGGAAATACCGTAAATTGTACGGGTGACCGTAATATATTTTTGACCGTAAATTATAACTGTCCTAGACTGTATTTTCCTAACGGTTTAAACCTGTAATATATTTCAGACCATGAATTTTCACTGTAATAAACTGTATTTTGAAACCGGTTCAGACCCGTAAATACAGAGGAGCAAAGCTGTATGAAATATACTATATGCACAGCCCTTCGTTATACATATACCAGAAATCTTGTTATTGAGGTTCTTGAGAATTGTTATATGCAGAAGGCCACCTATAGAGTATGTATACAGAATTTCTGAAATTTCAAACCTTCAACCCCTCTTCTCAAACTTTTTAGGAATTGATCAAAGAAAGAGCATATGCAGAATTTCCTAAATCCTTGACCCTCCAATCCCCCCCCCCCCCTCAGTGCAAGTGGCATTTTATGAATGGCCCCTAGGACATTATGAATAAAAAAGCGAATATTTTGTATTGGTTACCATCATATATTCTCTATCGCCCTATTGGCTTATCAGTATCATTAATAATTATTATCAATGATATTTCAACATTTAAGTTTTTCAACTCTAATGTTATTAGTGCAAACTTTTTTACAGGAATACTCATCAGAATCTGACAGTACAAGGCTGCATTTGATATAGTAGGATGAGGTCAATCCTATATATGTTTTAGAAATGTCCTATGAAAGTGGTGTCTAATCCCCTTTATGATATTGATGTCATGACAACTTGAGAATAAATGTGCTTTAAATGGCAAGAACTTCACAGGAGATCGATGAATGTCTATTACACATTTTGATGAAGTTAACTCTTGCATTTTATTCTCCACTTTGATTTGTTGCTGATATTGGAGTTAATCTAAGTGTATCTAATATGTCCAGATTTACAGATTTATACTGTAAACTGACCGTAGATTGGGTGGATTACAGTCCTGAATATTTTTACAGTATATATTTTACGGAATTTGTTTACAGTGTATTGTATCTTCATGACAGATCTGAATAGTACATGTGAACCTTTTTTGTCCAAATAAAAGCTTTTTAAAAAATCTATTCAACTATAGATCGATGGATCTTGTTTTCATATTTTTGGTTCTCTCTAGTAAGCACTGCGTGAATACCACCAGTTTATTCCTATACGCCATAGCGGAAGTGCATGTATCGGCTGTAAATTGACGTGCTTTTATATTTATTATCCATCGTATACAAAGCCCTAATTGGAAATGTATGGGGACTCAGTAAACCACGACCCATTATATAAAAACAGTCAGATACCATAACTGTGGTATACGGATTCTAACCTGTGGTATATGGCCTCAAAACCATGGTATACGGGAAAAATAGTCCCTTTTGCTATAGAGCAAAGAAATAGTCCCTAATGTTATACCCTTTAAAATGACAATTGCTGGGTTTAATTTATTCGAAAAGATGGATAATAAATACAACAAACGATGGTTATGTGGACAGGCGGCTCTGTAAACCACTCGCGGTTGACGTCGTAATACACTCGCTAGCGCTCGTGTATTACTACGCGTCAACCTCTCGTGGTTTATGGCCGCCTGTCCACAAAACCATCGATTATTGTCTATTTATACGCCCATAATTCACGCAAGCGTATGAAGCATATATAAGACTGTTTCCTTTTGAATACGGAAGCGTCTTGGCTGTATTTCCAGTTTTCTCCTATATACGCCATCGCGGAAATGCATGTATCGGCTGTAGATTGACATACTTTCAAATATATATACGCCCATAATTCACGCAAGTGTATGAAGCATATACAAGACTGTTTACTTCTTACCAAGGCCTAAGAAGGATTCTGATGACTGTCGAGTTATCCTGGATCTATCTTTCCCCCAACAAGGCCATATTTGGACTATTTTGCTGGGGCAGCTGCAAGTTATGAAGATGCCTCTCAGGCCTATCAGGCCTCACTGCAGATTTAGGCCTACAACTCGCGGAGGAGAAATGTGAATCACCTTCTCAAGTGGTCACGTGGTTAGTTTTTCACATTGACACGGTCGCCATGGTCATTGCCATACCATGTGACAAGCTAAGAGATGTGCTTGAAGAGTGTTCTGGATTGCACATGGTTATCAATTCGCCAGATGCAGTCCCTTCTGGGCCATTTGATTCATGTGGCTAGCTGTGTTTGCCATGTTAAAAGGTTTATGATACTGCTCTTTGCGGCTCTCAGGGCAGCTTGCGAGTCTCACATAGTTTGTCTAGTACAGCTCTATGCTTGTAGTGACGCTTCAAGAAAATGTGTCAACTCATTGGGCACATGCCTCATTCTGCGATGTAAAGAGAGACTGGTCGTGGCCCTACCTACCTACCTACCTACCTACCCTACAACGGGTTTCTATAAGGTTGCAGCTTTGGCCCTGGTAGTTGCATGGGTTCTGGGTCTGGACAACACTCCAAGAGTTTACTGTTCTGGTAACGGCCTCTCATGCTGCAGTCTTCGCTCTGTTACATGCTGGATTAATTAGTGATCCTTTTATAGCTAGCTGTGCACAACGTATATGATTGGAGGCGGCTCTGGGTGATTTCAAGCTCGTTCCTGACGTTGTTATGACAATGCGGTGTGGGTGGTGGGTCAGCCTGTGAGTCAGTCTCCGGTCCCTCCCTGGAGGACTTGCTAAAGGATCTTGGCTGATTCTAGATGTCGATCTCACTCTGCACGGGTGCATGATGCCCTCCTTTGGGGCCGCTACGGCTCCATCTACTAGTCGCAATAAGTCGTCGCAAGCTCTCAAGTTTGTCCGGTTCACAGTCCAGCACTCCTCTTTGGTGGTACGACCTTCAACCCTGGAGGCGTGTTTGTACATCCAACATTTCAGCCATGGCACCCACGGCTGTTTGGTCACCAAAGCCGCAGCTCTTCTAGCGTTTCATTCACTACTGTGTGCCTCCAACCTCTTCGCGGACTCGTCTCACCTCCGGCGGTCACCTCACTATCTGTCGTGGGGCGACATTCAAGTCACCGATGGCGCCCTCCTCATCACCGTCAGGTCTTCAAAAACTATCTCTCTGGTCTCCCCTCTCACAGGCTTATTCATTGAGGCCTCAACCTCTGTGGACATGTGTCCCATGCGCATTTGGGCTTCTTATAGAGCTGTCGCACCTGCGCAACAGCTGGGACCTGTTTCACTAGTCTCGTGACATTAGGCCTAGACAGACATCAACAGCGGCACCAACAGTGCAAGCAACAGCTGAAGTGAACATGGGAATCAGTTTGATTGAGTACTTAGAGTTTAATACTCACAGTTGTGCAGAGTAATGTCTTACAAGATGGTGGTGTGTAGCAGAAACATAACCAAAACCCTAGAAGTGTAGGGATGTGAAACCACAGGCGTGGGGAGCTATGGCAAGCCATTGCAGCAACAACTAATAGGTAATAACAAGTATGTATGTGTTATTATTACAACAGCGGAAAAAGACTAGCAAATATCAGAAGATCGAAGTGGCCAATCTTCTTCATATTTGGAACGATTATAGATTAGATGTATCCCCTACTCATGTTAAAGTGTCATTGTTTAATTCCTACGAAAGGTGAGTGAAACTCTGTGTGTCATTGATTGCAATCTTGTGATCTGTCCGTATGGTGTCACAGACGCCATCTAGACATGTCACGAAACTACTGAAACAGGTCCCAGGCTGGCAGGACCCCTTGTTCCTCCTTCGACTGGGGGGTGGCTTTGTCGGCCACCAACTTCACCTCCATAGTGTGACTGCTCCTCTCTCGTGCTGGCTATGCCGACGTCTACCTCATCACGCCTAATTTTTTCAGACGAGGCAGGGCCGAACACCTCGTACAGAGCCCCCTCGCCGACATCCAGAAGCTTGGCACATGGGCCTTGTAGGCTTCCATGGTCGTCTACTTACAGTGAAAATTCCTTGTTTGCGACATTTGTCCTTCATGAACTGTTCACTGTTTATACTGTGTATCAATTTCATCATATGATAAATATAATGATAAATTTGTCATTCAAGTTTCACATGAAAAACTAATAAACTTTTCGTCCACAGCTCAGCCTCATATTGTCATTGTTGACAAACATGTGATCTATAATGGCTGAGGCAACTGTCACACCAAGCACGGCAATGTTTACAGAGACCTCTGATGGCTAGCGATAGAACTGGGACCAGCGATGAGTCACAACACATGACCAGCTTGCTCCTGGCATTTGAACTAATCAGACGTTTGTTTTTTACCTCCCACCCACCCCACAGATATGGGGTTTTGGGTTATCCTTCATGAACTTTTCACTGTTTACACTGTGTATCAATATCATCATATAAAGAGTATAATGATACATTTGTCATTCAAGTTTCACATGAAAAATTAATCAATTTTTCGTCCACAGCTCAGCCTCATATCGTCATTATGAGTTACATAGCGAGGCTGACGTTTTCGTCCCAGGCTGAGTGCAGTTACTCGATAAGGGTGGCCATTTTTCTTGGACTATCGCAGGTAAAGAAATAACCATTTTTATTGATATTTGAAGGTATATAGGAATAGCGAAACCAACTACCGGTGAGAGAAAGTCAAAATTACTCAGTGAGGACCTGAAAAATTACTGTCCACGGCTGACGCCTTGGGCATTAATTCTCCCGGTCCTCACCTCATAACTTTGACTTTCTCTCACCAGAACATAGTTTCCCTCTGTTTTTCAATGTGTGCCAGAAACGATTGATAATTGCTATTATTTCTTTAGGATACCACATGTAGCCAACCAGAGTGCAGCCATGTAAATCCAACCTAAGTACTCCAATTACTGTCCTCCTCAAAGGGCAATCATGGTTAGGCATAAATGTTACCAGGAGTACTATTGTATTGATGTATTTTGATGTATGAGCAGAAAATCACACAAATTCTTGAATTCGATTTTTGGTGCTATTTTACTGTCACATGTTTGCTGTAAAATCTGGTCGCATAGTATTGACAACACTTCTTGCTATTTCATAGTTCAGTTATAATTGGTTACTCATGGGCTTTGCTCAGGGGTAGTCATTGCCTCCCCGGTGTCCCCCTCTACCGCGCCTCACTGGGGCCCCTCCTGCCCCCTCGCGGCTTTCACACGAACTGCGCAGTCACGAGCGCCACCCCGGTCCGGGTCCCGGTGTCACTTCTTCTCCACCTGTCCTGCAGTACACACGTACTCCAGTACCTTTTTTCGTCACTTTTGGCCACGTGCTTTCAGCCCCATACTCCCCGAGTATAGGCTAGCACCCCATACACGCAATAGAGGTACGATACAGGGAAAGGAGAAAATGGGACCAACTACGAGGAACAACCCCGTGCCCAGCACATCGAAGGAACCGGAGGCTGCCGCTGGCTCGGAGGCCACTCTGAAGGGTACGGCCGAGTCCGCCAACGATAACATCGAGTCGGTATCGGACAGCGGCTCAACGGTAAAGACGTCCAGGATTCTCACCCTCGAGACGAACATGGTAAAGATGGGAAAGATGATGGAGAGCATGTACGAGGCGATGCAGGCCATGTCACGCCAACGGTCGCCGACCAGGGCTACTCAACCCCCAACGGTACGGGAGGCACGCTCTGTGGCTGAAGACCGGACCATGGATTGGGCTCAGGACCAGGCCTCGCGCCTCCCCTCGCCGAGACAGCTCTGTGACCGCTATCTGACCGAGGACCACCTCCAGCGAGAGACCGACCATGAGGGAATTCGCCACGACCGTACGGCCGGTAGGTTGACTTCTGATTTGAATGTATCAAAGTTAATTTCCAAACCCTACATGTATGTCGAGCACGAGGGTCTCTACACGCTATCACAGAAGCTCGAGGTCAGAGGCACGCTCCGGCCAATGGAGTACGTCAGCGCGTACCTGGTAATGATGGGGGATGACCGGGCCGTACCCGAGGGGGACCGCCGGGATATGTACCGGCACCTCTCCCAGGTGTCGGTGGACGCTCAGACACGGCCGTGGGCTGCGGTCAGGCGCTGGTCAAACTACATATTTGATCAGGTCGAGGCCGGGAGGATTTATTGGTCAGATCACGTACGCATCCAAGACAAGCGTGTACGCCTGGCAATGACGGCAACCACGACGGGCCTCAACGGCCAAGACGGCGGCAAGGACGGTACACGGGAGCTCCCCTGCCGGGGGTACAACTGGGAGAGGGGGTGCAGGCTTCACAACGGTCACCAGGACGGCCCGATTAAGTGGATACATGTGTGCTCGTTTTGTGATTTGGTGGGGCGGATGTGCACGCACTCTATACACGCATGGATAGAATCTTGTGGATGCTTTGCGTGGGAGGACGGGTACTTCTGCGATACGGCGATGCCGTTTGGTGCCCGTGCATCCTCCTACCACATGCAGTGCGTAGCAGATTCCATTGTCAAGATCCTCAGCCAGAAGGGGGTCGAGGCCGCAATGTACCTGGACGACCTAATCATTCTGTCCCCGACCGAGGAGAAGGCGGCCAGGGACTTTAAGGTAGCCCGAGAGCTATTCACAGAACTCGGCCTCCCCGAGGCCCGAGAAAAGGCCCAGCCCCCGAGTCAGGTCGTTACCTGGCTCAGCATCGTCATTAACTCGGTGGAAATGTCTCTCACCGTCCCCGAGGACAAACTACAGGGCATCCGGGAACACGTGAGGGCGGTGGCCCGGAAACGGTCACTGACGAAACGGCAGCTGCAGTCGGTCCTCATGGCTGGGTATTACATAAATATCAACTCGGAAATGTGGCAGGACCTTGAATGGTTCCTGCGCTTTGCCGAGGGATGGAACGGCCATGCCCTGATACCCAGAGGGCCTCCCACCAAGTGCATCATCATGGACGCGTGCCTGTCTGGTATCGGCGGCACGGACGGGAAGCAGTTTTATGCCGGGCAAGTCTGCCTAGTGGACGACCCCGTCACCTGCATTGCCGAGCTCGAGGCCCTCAACACGGTGTACGCGATGTGCACGTTCCTCACGGATCGCGACCGCAGGACCCGGGTGGAAGTCTACTGCGATAATATGGGAACCATCCAGGCCCTCAGGTCGGGACGTGCCAGGAACCCCATCCTGGCCGAGTGTGCCCGTCAGGCCTGGATGGTACAAGCCAGACTACAGGTAGACTTCATCTATACCCACGTCCAGGGGGAGCTCAACACCGTGGCCGACGTGCTCAGCAGGGCCCACCTGACCTCGAGGGACTATGATACGGCCTCGATGTACATGAGATTCCATTCCCTTATCGAGATTATGCCTTGCACTCACATATCTTTAAATCCTGTGTTGTGTCTCACCTGCAGATCCGGTGCTATGGTCGGTCCAGACGAGGGCATCTGCACGGCAATGCGAGACGCATGCCCCCGGAACGGTCGCGAACCAGCGGAGCGCCGTCGCGACCTACCTCGCCTTCTGCAGCAGGATGGGCGCCGATCTCCAGAGACCTACCGTCAGCTTTACCATGGCGTACCTCGAGTACGTCGCGGACCACGGCCCCTTGTCGGCGACGATCGCGAACCAGCTATCACACGTGCGGTCGCACCTGCAACTGACGGGGGGGATGTCGACCCGACGCGACACCTGTCACGCCAAGACATGGTGGTCACGCCCCGACAGGTGTCGATACGCGTCAAGGCAGCGAAAAACATGCAGAAGGTGGGAGAAGAAAAAACGGTAATCCTGCAGGCGTCCCCCGAGCCATCCTCGTGTCCGGTATGTGCTATCAGGAGAATGCTCGCGGCCGCCCCTACGGCCACCCCGGAGGCACCGTTCCTACTCCTGGCGGACGGCCAGGTACTCACCACCAGAACTCTGAACAACGAGTGGAAAGGCCTGCTACAGGCTGCTGATCAGCCTCCCACTTACACACTCCACAGCCTACGAAAGGCTGCCGCCACTCAGGCATACCAGGCTATCCATCCAGCGCTATGGCGGCTGGAAGTCCAACGCTCACCGTAATTACATCAAGGACACTGAGGCAAAGGCCGTTAACCTTGCTCTAATTCGGTCCCTAAACAAAGACTCATAATTTTCTTCCCCCCCCCCCCTCACCTTTTACTGGCCTTCTTGGCATTTTCATTATATTATACAATTACGTATGTATTGTCTATACAACTCTATTGTATATCATATTTTATTATCTTAATAATTGACCTGTATTCTACCGTCAATTATCATATATATAAAATTACTTACCTTCATATTTACACTACATATTAATATGTCGTCCAGTAAGGTCGCCATAAATATTTTACTTCATTTTACTACATAAAATTAAATAAAATGTTATTCTCCCAGCTACTGCTTCTCTACTTTTATCCGGGGATAGGGTAATGAGATATTGAAACATACTCACATCATATCTAAGTCATGTTATAGTCTGATAGTTTAGATCTCATATTACAACATGTGTAATGTCATTGTAAATCCTACTAGTGTGAAACAATTTTCATGTTTATTTGCAGTTTCACGATTTGGTAATATCAATAAAAATCCAAGTATGCCAAATCAGTTCGTATACACGTCATTATTCAGGGAAGCAGTCACACTATGGGACTCATTGATCCACCAAGTTTTGTCATATTCCTCTTGACTTACCTTGTGTCGGCTCTGACTTTGCTTTGTGTTTGTGTATGCCCGCTTCAAATATTGATCATTGAAGAATAAGTATGAGATTATGAAAATTAATAATCCAAAGGTTACAGTTTTATCCAGTCTAGGTATGATTTGCTGTAATATACTTGGCAACCAACTACAGTAAAACCCCGCTTACGGGACACCTCGCTTAAGAGAACACCCCGCTTAAGGGGACACTTTTTTCGGAACAGAAATCTTTATTTAGTTTATTTCAACCCCGCTTAAGGGGACACCTCGCTTAAGGAGGCACTTTGCTCAGAACGGAGGGTGTCCTCTTCAGCGGGATTTGACTGTACTTCTAAAACTGCCTTTGTATGTTTCAAATATGTTAGGCACCAGTGGATCAATCAGGCTTTTCAGTACAAAATGATTAGTCTTGGTCAGCTGGGCACTCCTTTGAGACACTAATACTGGGCCTCTGCACCTTACCAATGTAACAGAATTGGCATGCAGACAGTGAAGGAACGTGTTTGCGGCAGTTGCTATTACCTCCCCCTAACCTAGGCAGCGTATCTGAGCGTGCCCCACACTTGAATACTAACCACTGGGCGTAGCACTACACAATCTGTTCACTTAAAGATAATTGGGGTGTGATCTGCTTGCTAATTTGGCGATATTATTGAAGGCGACCTGAAGATGGGTTTGGACCGACATAAATGATATTTAGGGAATATTTAACATTTTCTGGTTTTGCAAGATTAAGGTTTCATTTATCAGAAATGTGGATAATAGATTGGCCAAAACGTATAAGGATCGTTAATATCAGTCTGAATGAGCTGCTCACCAAATACACCTTTGTATAATGAGTAGCTCAGGATGCCAATGGGTTCCTCTCTCGGGTAACACAACCCCTAGACCGTAAGCAGATCAATGGCGAACCTAGTGCTTTGATGTCTGCACTGAACACTCACCAATGCAAGCAGACAAGCTCGTCATTTGATGACCGGTCAATCGATTCAGAGGCGGGATGCGATCTATAATTAAACCCAATAAAAACAACATCTGTAGCTCTTTTTGCATTGCTGCCCTGCCAGGAGTGGGCCGCTGCAGCAGCTGACTAGCATTACATCTAGACTATAACCTCATGTTCAGTTGTTTAATATTATGCGAATCTGTATCGAGCATGTAACTCTTACCTTAGATTATAACAGCCAGATTTGTAATTCTATCGGAGATACAAATTAATTTGAACTCATAAAATACAAATTCCACTCCACACATTATGTTGTTTGACACTAATTAGGTCTGGTTATTTATTGTAATCAAGCCTTATTTCTTTTATCAAACTTAAGAAATTGATATCATATTATATGATTTGCTTTCAGGGCACAAAGTGGACCATAGATCCATAAAACGTCCGCTTGGAGAGTGGTATAGTAGCAGTGCGTCCTTCGAGGATGGCGCTCCTGTGGTTGGGGGGAGGGGCAAACACTATCATAAACTATTTATCAAAACGCATCCGTTACCTGGTGTTTAGCGTGAGAGGTAAGACGGCGGCTAGGACGCTGTGATCCCTATTAGCCCTCGTCATTTACATGATGAATAAGATGGTTTTATTAAAATACGCAAGTCTAGAGCTTCCTCTATCAATCAGCTGCTACAGATGCGAAGTCAGATACCACTCCATTGCATAGTTAGAAGCAAACCCACGAGATGAAAATAGCTTGGTCCGTACTCCACCGAGTTTAAAGCAGAGTAATTCACTCAGCTTCGCTTCGTGAATTACTCTGCGGTCAAACGAGGTGGAGTGCAGACCAAGTTATTTTCATCGCGTGGTTTCTGATTTTACTCACCCCGTATAACATTATTTGTTGATGAAATGAATCACCAAATCAGCCATTGGGTATTGGGTACACGAACCTCACGGCCGTGGAGTACGAGTTCCTAATGTTAAGCCTATGGAGAAAAATACCGGGGTGAGATAAGTCCCATACTTCCACTGTTTTATCAAATTATTCTCATGGTATCTCAAATGGCAAAATGAAATACATCCCAACCAACTGCAGCAAATATTGGTTCTCTGGGTTACATGAGGCGAAGCGTAAAAATACTATGGAACATGCAATTGGCAGTACATGGTCGCCATTTCTTATGCTCAAATAAGGTGCTGTAAGGAGTGATCATCCACTATATTATCCTATACGGCCATTTCTATTGGCCGATTATTCTCACAGAAAATCTCTGTGTACCTGGAAAATACAGTAGAAACAGTGCATACACTGCACCCTCACTGACAAATTGATACCGACATACAATAAGTGGCAAAACTAACAGTAGGGGCTCTCAAAAATTCTCAGCGTTTTCGTCGGCAACGAGGTTTATGGCCTTTTCTAACCACCGACTGCTGGGAATGCGCGTGGCAGATATTCAACATGCGCCACATGCTACATGGCCAGCCAAATGTGACTCCTCGTGGCCAATATACCCAAAGGACAGTAGGGCAAGGTTGAAGTACATGTACATGGCGGGACAAACTACGATTTTACTCAACCAAGGGTAAAATCATTCGAATTCAGAACCCAGACTACTGATCTTTTTTATTTAAGAACGACAAAGTCTGATTTTCTGTGCCAGAAAAGAATGTCTGACTTTTTAGTATGTAACAATGGCTAGGTCTTGACATTTTAGCATGTCAAATTAGTAAAGGTTTGCCTTTTCAGCATGTAAGACTGTCAAAGTCTAATGTTTTGGCATGTAGCAGTGATGAAGTAATAATGGTTTTTCACCATGAAAAAATGTCAAAGTCTGACTCCTTAGTATGTTGCAATGGCTAAGCCTTGACCTTTCACTTTTGGAAATGTGAAATATGACCATTTTAGCATGTAACAGTGGCCAAGTGCTGACTTTTCATGATGTAAAAATACCAAAGGCTGACTGCTTGAAGCAATGGTGAAATCTGACTTTGTATGGCTGCAGTGCAGCACCATTCAGTATGAATAGTGGAACATGCCCTCAACAATGACTTCTCACTATGTTGACCACTTGGTTGATGGTATGCTCACAAAAGTCGCTTTTGATGGGTCCCTGCATTGTCCTATAGGTTTGCATTCTATAAACATGTTTGGCAGACACCTGATGGCATCAGATTCACGGGAAGTCCAGTGGAACAAGCTGATGTCAAAGTCTAATATTTACGCTATAAGAAAAAGGTCAGTTCCCCCCCCCCCCCATCCCCCATGTCAAAGTCTAATATTTACGCTATAAAAAAAGGTCAGCTCGCCCCCCCCCCCCATCCCCCATGTCAAGGTCTAATATTTACGCTATAAGAAAAAGGTCAGTATGCCCCCCCCCCCCATCCCCCATGTCAAAGTCTAATATTTACGCTATAAGAAAAAGGTCAGTTCGCCCCCCTCCCCTATCCCCCATGTCAAAGTCTAATATTTACGCTATAAGAAAAAGGTCAGTTCGCTGCCCCTGATTCCCGGTCAACAATGTCTTGTGTTGGTATACCTGCACAAGACTGTGTTATAATCCTCGATCTGACGCAATATTTCCATTTGTCTGATTGCATTATACGGTTCCGAAATGCGATTCAGATATACGTGAACTATTGCATAATTGGTCATTCGTGAAAATAGATGTTAGTGTTATGCTCTTCCGAGGACTTGCACAGGAATTGTAATTTATATGCATTACAGAGTTGGGGGAGCATTTTCACTTATATTCTCCACTATCATTTTCTGGAAAGAAAACCGAAATCCCCATGTATATGGGATCTTTCTCTACCTTTGGATAACTGTGTTTTGACGAAACAAAGTTTTGCAGGTATATAACACCTGTCTGTTACATCTGTGTAGGAGTCAAAGAAGAGAGCATTAAGACAATCAATAAACTAGTATACCTAGCATCTAAACCTCCCACCCATAGTACAGGTGTGAGCCGAGGCTTAAGGCAGGTTATTCTTACCTTTATGCACACCTTTACTCTGTGGAGGAAGCTGGTTATAAATGGCACGGGTACAGTTTCAATAGACGTCATCCTGATTATTTGGCAGTTTGCTAATACACACACGGGGATAAAACGACTATTTACACCTAAAATCAGAAACAGACATAACCAGTTGAGGCTCCAGTGAAGTGTACCGCCTTTAAGCACAAATTAATATTTCATAAACTTTTATCAGAATGGAATATAGGAAGAAACACCACACGTTTTCCAAAAGAATAGCATACCTCTAGATCTTGCATTACCCCCTTTCTCCATATCGAGATTAAAAAACAGAACCTGATGTGTAAATAGCAGACAAGGCAATCGTACCGTTATATCATATTAATTTTAAAATCTTATATTCAGTCTTATATGACGGAGTGGGTTCATGCACACACCCTGCAGTATGAGCTGACTGGCTCTGGCTGTTACCCAAATGTTTCCCTTTGATTGGTGCTGGCTTTGAATAATACCGTGCGGAGGATCAGTCTGCTGATAAGCTATTGATTTGAGGACGGCAGGCTTCTTCCTATGCGATTTCCGAAACCCAAGCTACTAAAGAGCTTATTTATCTGAGCTGATATTAGGTCATAACTCTCATAGTGCTAGTCTAGACCAATATTCCATATCTGAATTGCAGTATCAGCAAATGTATTAAGTGTTTTTTCAAACATTGTTATTCGGTAGCGTTTTACAACAGCAAATCAGTAGTATTCAGAAACCGAATGATCATACATCAAGATACGGATGGAGCCTGTTCGGTAATATTCGGAATCACAAACGATGAAAATTATACTCTATATATGATAAGGTTTCAGTTAGCAGGAGGCTAGTTTGATTGTCGATGTTGATTTTAAGATTAGAGTAAAATTACAACTACGGTCAATCACTCCTGCACCCATCCATATTCAATTTGATCAGGTCTATCCTCAATGCTATCCTCACATATTGGAATTACATTGGAAAAGAAGACAACTCTATACATCAATTACCACTCTTCATTGACTTCATGATTATCACCCCACCTCGAATAATAAATATTTAAAATTGCCATTGATGCAAACGAAGTATTTAATATGGGTCATTCACCATGCACCCAATAAAGATTCCTAATGGACCCTCTGCGATTATCGGTTGACAGCGGATTAAAATGACAGAGTCAGAAAAGTATTTACTTTTGATCATTAATCCTGGAATACAGACAAACAGGCAGTCACCGAAAACGTTATTTCAACGGTGGAATGCCTGGATGAACCCATCCGCTCGTGGTTAAAAGGATTCTGTTCTCCGCATAAACAGATTCAATTCACAGTGTGAGGTGCACTGGACCAATTGATAGAAAATACTCTCGATGCCTGGGTAAGGACGGAAGGTAACCCCACCCACTAGTGAAGGTGCAACAAATGTGGGCAACTGTTTATAGCGGCCTGTGATTCTAATTCCTCGAAAGGAGCATTAGTAAAGAATTACCAGACCTACCGAATAGGTTAATTGAGATAGACTTGGGCAAGGGCTTTGCTGTAAGATATAATAACGACTACTGGTGGTTCTTGTCTCGTGTGTTAATTAGTGAAAGGGGCCGACTGAGATATTAGGGGAATTTGGAAGCTGACTGATGTGGTTGTTTAAGTACGGTCTGCGCTCTGGAAGTGTTAGGGTTAACAGGCCTAATCAAAGAGGGTCGTGACGGTAGCAGGGTTAAAAAGGGACCTACCGGAAAATTGCCTCACAGGCGATGACAATGGGCGTAAAATTAGTATCTTAATGGATCAAAATTTGTGGTTAATAACTTCGCTTCCCAATTAACCTATCGCCCATATCAGATGGCAGTAAATGACGCGGAAAAGGCAATCGTAAAACTGTTGATCTGTTATGCGAACACAGATCAAAACTTCCATTAGTGCTACCTTGCTTGTGCGAAGAGACTACATTGGGAGCTTCTGACAGCTATCACTGAATGATTTGCACGGAATCACCAATGTTTAATGTCAAAGCTGGCATTGGTAGCTTTAGTTTGGATATGACCATGGGCTTGTCGTAAGCAGAGATGTGATGTCATATGAAGAGATTTCATGTAAACTGGGATTTAATACTCTGAGCGTACATCATATTGCCTTGGGCATCTGATATGAGGCTCATCCCAATATACCTATTGTATAAGCAATTATAGACTGAATATCGTGCAGCACGAGCTACTCTCTCTCACCTCTCTCTCTCTCTCTCTCTCTCTCTCTCTCTCTCTCTCTCTCTCTCTCTCTCTCTGACCTCTCTCTCTCAACTCTCTCTCTCTCTCTCTCTGAGAAACTCTTTGATATGGCATATGATATACATGGCAGACATACCTGAGAAAAGCCACGTGTGACACCAGTCTGGTTGCTTCTGGAGGGTCAGCTCCATGATGTGACGAGCAGCTCAGGGGCAGCTCATAGTACTCCACTGTTATCCAGCACACGATAGAGAGATGTTGGAGTGGTAGGCGTGGTTGTAAGGAGAAGAGTATGACCTGCACGGCTGCTGCATTTCACAACAGCTTTAGTGGTGATGGTGAGGACATCTCTTTTCAGCTCCCCACTGAGCATACGTTTACCGAGTTGCTCCTCACCACGCTCACGACCACAACGGCAGTGGCTGACACCGCCGGTGAGCAGCCCTCACGTTTGAAGAGCTGCTTCTCCCACTGTGTCCAAAGATAGACACAGCCTGCCGGCCACTGGTCATGTGCTATTCTCTATGAAGTCGGGTACGGTTCCGTGCGGGTAGAAAGGTTAAATCTGGTGTGTACTCCACGGAGGTCCGCCAGGAGCAGGAGGGGTAGGTCTATGAGGAAGGGGTGCTGGGGAAGCACAGGGCATGACTAGGGAGTGGGGGAGGGGTAAAAATCAATTTGCCAGCACCAGACTCTGTAGTCGGTTGGCAGTTGGAGAGAGGAGGAGATGAGGGGTGAGGAAGGAGAGGGTGTCAGAGAGGGAGGGAGGCATCGGAATTGTGAACATAGTACTCAGTAACGCACGCGCCAAGCCTCGTTCGCCACAACGCTCACCACCCCAATACCAGCCCCACCCCATCTCCTCACCCACCAATCACCACCCTCACCGTCTGGCCGTCCATATACCACCTGCAAGGTCACCAACGAATGATGCTCATGGTGGAGCGTACCTAGGATCGATGTGAAATACACCGACTGACGTGCAGTGTACACCGCTACGGCGACGATCTCATAACTTGGAGCAAATGGTATGTCCATCATTGAGGGATGAGCGCGCAATATAAATAGATAACAATTGATAGGTTTTGGAGATATTCGGTCCAGGGATCATTTTCTGTAACCCACTTGCACCCAGTCAACTTGTCTTTGGTGCAACTGCCTGATTCTAGGATCCAATCATATCAAGCACAAGTAGGTCAATTAGGTATTTCTGTCTCAAGTGATTGGTCATGGTCAGGTGGGCACACCTCTAAGACCCTGAGACACTGACCCTCTGCTCCTTTCACAATATCACACTGAATAGCATGCAGAAAGTGAAGGGATAGTTTTGTCCATGTGTGCACTCTAACCTTTAGGCAACATATATAGGGCGTGCGAACACGCTTTAATTACAGGACACGTGGAGAGGTGACACTCCGAATGCATACAACAAAAATGATATCTACTTCTGCAATAGCTGTTGATAGAGTCATTTGACATGGCTGGTGGGGTCGTTATACCTGCAGGTGTGGGGCTTCTTACTTTCATTATCTAATATACTGCAACCAAACGACTAAATATCGGAGCAACCTCGACAGCAATCGACTACTGACCGGTGATTGGTCATGGTCAGTTGGGCACGGCTCTAAGACAATAAGACACTGAACTGTGCTCCTTTCCCAATGTTACAGTGTTAGCACGCAGATGGAGAAGGGTTAGTTTATTTCAGCAAGCTCAAAGTCTATGTGATCACTCTAACCTGGACACAGAGTATATGGGTGTGTGACCCTCACTCAAAAAAGGAAAATACCATTTACTTTCCGCTGATCAATACCACAGCCTCGTGATTTAAGCCAGGTAAAAATAGATATATGTCAGGAATATATAAAATCCTATGCTTACCAAAGCATAAAGGAGTATCCAGCCCCACTAAATACAATCCATGGACTAACCAGTGAAAACACAGATAACATAATAATTTATTCTTAAGTGTATACATACACAATATTACCATGATTTGGATCTGAATGGCCGTATTCTCCGCGTAGTTGACACGAAGTAAAACTCCGAGTGATAACGAGGAGTATTGCGTGGCGTCAATTGCACCTACATTAGGAAACAAATCTTGTAAATGATCACTCTCCCCCTAGATCTTTCGCGGCGCTGGCGCTGGTGCTGGCTTAGTCTCTGCCCCAACCCAAAGCCTGTTCCCTGGGTATCCACTAAAGACAGGGGAGACCAGCGAAGATCTCAGATTCAAAACAAGACAACTCTCAAAAGTTATACAAGTCAAACAACTCACATGTATATCATTAGTTAGGAAATATAGGAATTGTTAAATGGGGTTAACAGACAATCCAGCTGTTTCTTTTTCATCTCCAAACCAATTTATGATGTGAATCTACTATTGATTAGTCGTATAGTTCTTTGCTTTGAGTGAGCACATGTGTTATGTTGACAAACAAAACCCTGTAACACAGGAGGTGCCTTCCAATGAAGAAAGTAATCCCTAAGACCATACTTGATTTGATATAAAAATAACAGAAATGAGTGTAAATCATTTATCATATAGATATATGCATATCTATTTACCACAAAATACTCCCCAAAGCGCTAAGACTTTAGGATATTTCAAAAACTTGCGTATGGGCCAGATATGAACCCAAACAGGCAGGTTGGGGCAGAGATATAAGCGGCCACAGGAAGTAGAGCGCAAGATCTCTGTTGGGAGAGTGGTAAATGATTAGAAATTCAACGCAAGCGCCGTGCATTGTTTATATAAATAGTTCCTAGAATGCCCGTCAGGTGTTCGTATTCTACTCACTGGAGGCTCTATAGGCTTAGTATGGAGACTCCGTATTGGGTGGGTAATAAATACTTATGTCCTCTTTATTTCAGAGGAGTTACAATTATCTAGATGTCTAAATGACAATGTACAAACTCTGTTGATTTTCATTCCTTTTATCCAGTGTGATGATAATACATGCACCGAAAGAAATCTGCTATTGTATAAATGAATGTATATTGTTGTGAAATGAATTTGTATGAAAAAAGAAAAAAATACGGAAATTATAAATCACAGGTAAGCTGACATCCCTTTAAAAAACCCAAAGCCAATATTCAGCCGGTCTTTGCAAGCATCAATAAGGAGATAAAATGATACCTTTTTTCATTGCTGGACATATATTCGATATTGAACAGACAAAATGACAACGTGCCTTGTCGTGTAGCCTTCTAACGTCATATTCATAGTTGACCTTAGTTCTAATACCACTAGGGGCTAATGTTATTTCCATTTATAATGAAAGATCATAGTACATCTAAGTTACTTTATGAAATAAAAGTAAAAGAATATCATAAGAAATTATGTATTTGAGTCATTTCCATTTGCTCAAGAATCAAGTATCGAGAATATTTCAATAAACCTAGAGAATTGATTTAATAGTTGTTCCGAATTATCATGAACAGGAATATTAATCAAGATAGAGAAATATATATGCTTAAACAAATGGAAACTGATTTTCTTTATAATTTTATTTTTATTCAGCTAACATATTTAACGACAATAAATATTCGTCTACAGCAGTGACGATCTTCCATATTTATGTCACAAGTAAGGAAGACACAGTTAGACAAGACTAATATACAGGACAAGACAGGACAAAACATGATGTAATTTTACTTACATAAGTTATCTTAATTTCATTCTCTTGAATGATCGATTCTATCTGCAATGTTTACTCTAACATATATGCTTTTCAATCTTCGTCCTCTAGGTACGGATTTTCTTGCAGGAATTCCTTTACCTTACATTTATAAAGATCCCCTCGTTCCATGACCTGTAGTCCCATATGTAAAGTATCCCAGACTAGGTTACCCCTGTATAATGGGGATAATCTGAATTTCTTTGTTCTAGGTCTATGTATTTTCTATCTCACTTTGTTTTCACCCTTAGTCCTGGCTGTCTCGCTACTTAGTACATTATTTTCTTCTTCACTCCACCATTTTATAAGACTCATCAAATGACTTGCTCGTCTTTGTGTGAGAGGCCTAATTTTACATTGTTCATATATTTCCACAAGATGTAAATCTCTTGATTTTTTCCAACCTAAAGCAACCCTTAGGGATTTATTTACACATACTTGTAATTTTCTTCTCAACTCTTTACTCATGCAATAGAAAATAATATCAGTATATTCCAGCACCGGCAGCAACATGTGTTTAACTATTTTCAGGCTCGTTTGGGTGTCTAGGCTATATCTGATTTTCCTCAACTTAAATAGTTTATTATTAAATTCTGTGTTATTTTATGAAAATGTTCTACGAAACTGAGCTTGTTGTCAAAAACAATCCCTAGGTATTTGTATTTATTTACTGCCAGCAGAATATTAGTTCCTATCATAACTGTTTTATGTTTGTCCAGATTTTTTTTGTTTCCAAACCACATGACTTTTGTTTTATCGCAGTTAATATTTATGGCGTTTCTTTTTGTCCATTTATTTATTATTTCTAAATCATATTCAGCATTTCTTATTATATCTTCTTGTTTATCTCCATTTATTAATAACACATTATCGTCTGCGTATAATACGATTTTTGAGTAGACTAAGTCTTTTGATATATCATCGATGAAAATAAGAAACATGAGCGGCCCAATTACTGACCCCTGGGGTACCCCACATATGGTTTTAGAAGTGTTAGAAATTATTCCATTTAGTTTAGTTTGTACAGTTCTGTTTTTTAAATAGTTTTCAATTAGAATTATTAAGTTGTGATTTATTCCTATTTCAGTCATTTTCCGTATTACAATCGTATGGTTAACACTGTCGAAAGCTTTTTGGAAGTCTATATATAAAGCTAATACTATATTGGTTTTGTCTATTTGTGTTAGTATTTCATTCAGAACATAGAAAATTGCCTGGGCAGTTGATTTCTTTGCCCTGAATCCGAATTGCATTTTGTTTAACAAATCATTCTCTTGAAGATATCCTAATATTCTAGCATGTAACACTTTTTCATAAATTTTCGATATTGTAGATAATACTGTAATTGGTCGCCAGTTGGTAAAAAGCTCTAAATCACCTCCCTTTGGTAACGGTGTTATTAATCCTGTTTTTAAAGTATCTGGAAAATAATTATTCTTAATTGCATAATTCAACAAGGTTAATAAATTATTTGGCTTAGCAAGTAATAATTTTTTTAAATTTCAGATCTCACAAGTTCCAGTCCTGTAGATTTCCCATTGTCCAATTTCTTCAGTATTCGTTTAATTTCTTCTTCATATACCATCTCGGTTTCGCCCATGTAGGTATGCTCATCACGCGTAACGGCTCATTGCTTGTTTTCGCGTAACACGTGGGTTGGTTGGTCTTCATCTTGTTCGTCTTCGTTCTCCTGATCGATCACACCTATCTTTATAAAGTGTTCATTTATGTTGATACAAATTTCAAAGATATTCCCATTCTCTTGAATCGGGTATATAGCTTCTGATTTTCCACTTCCGTTCCACACCTTATTTATTACTCTCCAGACTTAATGAAACAAATTTCTGGTATTAAAATCAGTGTATCCTAATGCATTAAAAATGTCTCTTAATCAAGTCCTATATAGGTCTGTGAATGGCAGGTTCAATAACCTGATCAGTGGAGGAAACTAAAGAATGTGTGTTTGGGAGGGGGTAATATTAGGAAACGTCCTTACTGTGGACGAAACGGTTCCTGTTCGAGGTCAGTCGTCGATATCATACTGCCTGACGCCATAGGCGGAAGGCAGTATGAAATCGATGACTGACCGAGAACTAGAATTGTTTCGTCTACAGTCAGGACGTTTGCTTATTATTATATACCTTAAATCGAGGGAAAAACACCATTTTAATGACTTATTAAGTCACTTTCACAGCGGGCACGAACATTATTATTACTGCACCCCTAGCAGCGGGCAGTATTTCATAGACATTCGGACACAGGTATATAATAATATGCTAATTTGGAGTGACTGGGTTCAGATAGATTAGTGCCATATGCCTACCCTTCCACCAACCCTGCACTGGCTCAGTCACTACGTTTTCTTATTATTACATACCTAAATATAAAAAAACCCGCCTTTCATGTACTTATTAAATGTACCATTTGACCCATTTGACCCAATGGTCACAGTGCGCCCGAATGTTTACTACGGACCCAGTGCGCCCGAACATCATTTATACTGTACTCCTAGCAACGGGTAGTATTTCATAGACATTCGGCCATAGGTATGTAATAATATGCTAATTTGGAGTGACTGGGTTCAGATAGATTAGTGCCATATGCCTACCCTTCCACCAACCCTGCACTTCCTTACTGGGTCTGAATCTTTTTGTCTGTCACATCAGATATAACAATATTAATAGTATAGTGAATGGTCTGTCCCATCAGATATGGAAGTTCCAATGCTATACAGTCAGGTCTGTCCCATCAGATTTGAAATGTACATGCATTGTAAAATGGTAGGAGAGCCAGAACAGACAGGCTCTTGAGTGCAGCTAGCTGGTCAGTAAAGTAGATAAGGAGTGGTTCCGGATGGGGAGGGGATGAGGGCTATTATGGCATGACTGTAGAGTGGCTTCAGGTCCAGAGTGTTATACCTAAAGCTTCTGCTGTCCCTGTCTGTTGGTATATATATATATATATATATATGTCTATTTCTTTTTGTTTATCTCTGTCTTTTGTCTCCAGCTGTCTGCCTCTCTGTTTGTCTCCCTGGATGTATCCTGTCTGTATACTGTATGTCTGACTCTCTCTGTTCACTCGTCCCAGTGTGAGTCTCCCTTATGTCTCTGTCATTATCTGCATCATTATTTGTCTCTCCGTGTCTCCCTCCCTGTCTCCCTCAAAAGCAACAAGATAAACTTCCAAATATGGTAAATAATAGTCTCAGAGTAGTTATGAGAGTGGATAAAGCAAGAGATATTAGTTTATATGATTTATATAGATTTGTATGGGTAGTTTAACATACACTTTGCTCAATTAGACTTATATGATAGGTGCAGGATTAGAACTCTTGACTACCGGCAAGCCTCACATGTTCTTCCCATGATAAAATGGTGGACTGAAAACGAGGATTGTTTGTTTGTTATGGTAGTTTAACGTCCTAAAAAAACAAAAAAACGAGGACAACTCTGTTGTAAGCGAATATAACATCACTCGAAACTCTGAGAAAACAAAGGTAAAAATAAAAAAGCCAGATGGTAACAAATATCTGAAGTCACCACTCTTTGCTAGAGGACAATTATGAGATAGGCTGCGTCCTGAAACACAATATTCATCGAGGGGTGAAGCACTTAAAGATGAATAACACCAATTAAGCTGAGTTAATGAATCCAAAAGAGTAAGCCCGGCCTACGACACCCGGGAGCATGCACAGAGCAGGGCTAGCAGGTACAATTTTCATCTGGGAGCAGTGTTGGGCTCTGTCGTGTGTAAGAGCGATGTGTAATGCTAGAGAACAGGCCAGCTAGTCCAGAAGTTGGAGCCTCTGCAGTGCCCTGTGCTCCGCCATATAAGGGCAGAGAATCAGCTTGGGGATCCAGTCATGCATGGCAGGTAGGCGAGTGAACAGGCCTCTACCTGTGTACACACAGACGTGATTACTGGCACCAGCAGTGAACTGACCACAACAAGAAAACATGGTAACTAATACAGCATATACTCAATATCTATGTACATGTGTATATATGTGTACCTGGATCTGTGTTTCTGAATTGACACAGGATAGTCTCACTGCATTGTGTATGTATTCTAATAAATTTACAAGGCCAGGTGAGAGCAGTGAGCCATGACAGGTAGGGTCAAGGTTGTACATGTCCTTTATATATCATTTGTAAACGTGATTTGTGTGTGTTTGGGGAGAGGGGGAGAGGGGAGAAATGTATGGAACTCTGTGTAACGTGTGCCTGTGTATGTATCTGTATGCATATCTGTGTATCTCTGTCTATTTGTGCATATCTTTGTCAGATTTACCTACAATGGCCCACCTGTTGCTTTCAGGGTCCCACCTTGTAAACTGGCCAACATTCACCCGAGTCTGGCTCCTATATAGCCCCACAGAAGGCCGACTAGGGCATGGAGACTGCGTGAGTCTATCGTCAAGTCTCAGACACAAGGCTTGGTGAGAGGGTTGAAGGGAGTGAAACTGGTTGGTCAGTTCTGGACAAAATTTGTTCTGACTACAGTGTGTTCAGATCTGTCCCATTAGATATGACCGTCTAAATACAATGTATTTAGATCTGTCCCATCAGATTTGAAAACGTAGATAACACATATAGTCAGAATTATCATCTAATAGTTTCCTTTTCTAGTTGCAGATTACAGTAGCCATAACTAATTATTTAATGACAGAATTGACATAGTGAATCCTTTGTCTTCAAAAAGACTAAAAGCAAAAAGTTCTATTTTTAAGACCCAAGTCAGTATAGGGGCAGTAAATATGGTCAAGTTGAGATACTGGACACCTGACCGTTCTACCAGGAATTTATGGCTGAAAGGATTGTTTTTCTGCAGTAAGCTAGAAGTTTATATGTGGCCATTCTAACCTTTAGGTGACGTATATATAAGCGTGTTTTTACGCACTCAAAAATAAGCATTACCTTTCCCAGCCCGTGACAACACGTAGAAACCTCTAAGTAGGACTATTCTGTTTTATCATCCACTGATTACGGAGTCCCCATACTAAACCTAAAGGGTATGCGTAATTCACAGAGCAGAGATTACGGGTGATTGTATTCTCCGGGAGATTACGAAAAAAGCCCTTGTGTACAAAGTAGTGCATGAGAAGATCTGCGGTAACTTTTTCTTTTCGTTGATGATCTAAATTTTCAATGCTGAATAATGAATATAATATTGGCTAGTTTCAGATAAAAGCAGTCTTAATCTCTAGGGACTAGATACATACCGGGCGGCAAATACAATTATGAGTCTGAAGCTTTCAGAAATACGTTGAAAAATACCATTCCTGTGCCTAGAACGTGATTCCTTTACCAGTAAGGCATTCGCGACACACAAATTGAAATATTGAAAAAAGAAACCAAAAAAAACTTTGGCCAGCCGAATTTTACAGGAAGATTCAGAGACTCTACTGGTCTAAAGAAACAACTGACCAGGGTCCTGATCTTAGAGAGACTTCTTCTGCCCAAGTTGAAGTTTCCATCATTAGAGTATGAGAGACCATTATGGGAGAAGATGACGTTGAACGTCAGGAAGACTGGGGAGGATTGTTCACCACCATGGCACAAACTTAAATAATAGGAGAGTGACAATGTCGGCTGGTCTAACCAAATAAGACAAAAACGTTTCACTTAAGCCCGTATCATATGTGAAGGTGTGTTTAGGTATTGAAGTACGCTGCCCTGTGATCGATATTTTTCATCAATTTATAGAGCGGAAGATACTATAGGCATAGATAAGAGCCTGGTGACATGACGACGCCTTTCTTCTTTTACTCTCTCCTTCTAGGCCATTAAATATTTACACTGGCAACGGAAGCAACAGACATTTTGAATACATTGTTCGCTCTTTGAATCCCAAATTCATGCACAAGGGCATTTATTTTCGCTCAGCACAAACTGAGATATTAATTTCCTTACCTCTTTTAAACAATTTTAAAATGAATATGTGCAAGAGAAGACAAAATACATTACTGGTGTAATTCGAACAGGGGCGACCACTGATTTTACTCTGAACAACGTAAAGGAATATAAATCATATTACAATGATGATACCTTCTGGCATTATCTCCAAGCTTAAATGCATCCCATCGGATTGGTTGTTTTTGAAACGAAAGACATAATTACAAAATTTTTATTGGCCTCCACGGTTTTCAAGGTGATAAGATAGCTATATATTTCATCCATTTTGAGTTGCCAATTAAACCTAATGTACAACTATTCTGGTAGGCAAGATATGTCCCTTTTGATTAGAAGCTCTCCAAATGTCCAAGAATTACTAGGCAACGTCTTACTAAGAGCCCTACTAGATTATATCTGTTGAAGCCACATGATATTTACTCCAGGCCCGTCACTGCAATCTCCAATCTATAGGATTCGCAAGATAATTACCTGTAAGGTACGAATCAGATAAAACAAGTGTACATGAATATAATTAAATCAAGGCCAATTAACGGGACTCTTAAGCCGTCAATACATATATGTGGGTGGAGCAGGACAATGGAATCTATGCTCCTTCTAATTACCAAAATATAATCCTCTTCCTGATTTCTAATTTGGCAGAGCTCAGAGCTGTCAGTTTATGTTCCCAGTCTAGCAGATCATAAAATCCACCAGTTGTATTTCATCGATTACAACAGGTACACAAGTCGTAGGATGAGTCAGGTTCTGTGTGCGGGAGGATGTAGTCTATAGTGTATTGAATAAACGAAGGTGCTCACTGCTGGTGGCGGAGGCCGCGTCTGCGCTCACTAGTGTAAGAAGCTCGTCAGTGCCTGTCCCTCCTCAGGCGAGCAGCTCACGACCTCTAGAACCTAATGGCTCACCCTGCTCCTCCTGCGCCTGTCACCTCCAGGTGCCGGAACACCTCAAGGGGGTTTACTCCACCGCTAGTACAACATAGTGAGGGTCGGGTTAGGTCTCGGTTAGTCACACCTGAGTATGTGCGCATATAAAAAGAGAGCCTTGTCCTTTCCCTCACGAGTATTTTATCGAGGAAGACCAAAAGGACATCTATTATGCAATATTTTTTTAGATTTGAAGACTCTTTCGTGTGTGCATTTAGATGGTAGTCAGTAGATGAACCTTGTTGTAAATACATATGTGACAAATGCTGAATCAATTTCTCATTAGAAAGCCAAGTACTGAAATACTGCAAAAACATGGCTTTCAGTAATTATTGATGTTAGCCTATCAAACCTAGTATACGTGGAATGCTAATGCAGTTATACGCCATTGGAAATTTAATTGGTAGGTATTTCCACCCGTCTAGGTGTATTCTCAGTAAGGTCTTGAAAATAGAAACAATCCATGTACATTTGACATAAGATTTTTATTGTGTCTTTTCGTAGGTCTGATATTTCCATAATAACCAAAAGTATATTATTCCGAAAGCTTAGGGAATTCTTTCCCATATCTCTTTTAAGGCTTTATTGCGTTCGATCTCTACAAAAGTCGCTCTTCCAGCAATAGCATAGGTGAACAGAAAATATGGAAAAGAACAGCAATGCATATATACAATGAGATTGGTGAACACTATATCTTGGTCGCATGAAACTAAATTTGGGAGGATAGAGTCCCTCATAGATATATGAATTATCCCATTCTAAATACTGTATAACCAGTATATTACGTTAAATACGATAACCAAGATTACCAGCTTTATAGACAGTCAACCTCTCGGAGGGGGGGATATCATGGTTTATCCTACCCCTAATAAAAAACGACATGGGCGTAACATGGGATTTGTTTATTTCACGGGCGTGACATAAAGTGTTGTTTATGCCACTACTTTCTGATACTTAAAAAATATGGAAACGGGGTAGGATAAAATCTAGATGCCACTCGTTTCAGTTTGAGCTTATTTATGCCACTCATTTTGTTGGCTCTGTAATGTCACTCGTCTTCGACTCGTGAAATTATGGAGCCAACAAAATGCGTGGCATAAATAAACTCAGACTCAAACTCGTGACGTCTCTTGATAATATACATTGCCCTTACCAAAAACATATTTTATTATCGTTTCATACATGGAAAGTAGCATATCCCTGGGAAGTGTCAAGTCTTTGATCACATTTCTAATCTTCGGTGGGTGAAGGTTGTGTTTCTGTATTGCCCTCTTTTCAACTACCAGAGCATTAGGAAACTATATTCTAATCCTAAAGTGGCATAACTACATAATGTTAGTCACACCATCTGGTACTGCAAAAACATCATCAGAATCAATGCCTTCAGAAATCAAATACATATTCCAATCTTATGAACTAAAACAGTTCATAATACAGGTTAAGCCCTCGGTTGGGGGGGGGGGGGGGGTGAAACCACGTAGATCTTAACTGTGGTAGTACGGGTAGTGGTGGGTAAAGGTCATCCCAGAACTGTTAACTGATCCGGGAATTTAAGGCAGGAGAAGGTGTCAAAGCACAACACGTCGGAAGCGAAGATCACAAGACTAGCTAATGGCTATTCTGTTGGACTTCCGGCTGCCAGACACGTTCTCTGAGACCACTCACTACACGCTACCCCACCGTTCAGGCTGGCCAGTTTTTTACATGTCTCCCTTTTACTAACCATAAAACCTATATTTTTTCGCTCACCAATAAATGTATTCCCTTTGCACTACTTATGCAAGATATCTTTAAGCCATTCATCTCTTGTCTTAACTCTAGGACAGAAATGTGAGATGGGGAGAAACCGGTCTTGCTGAGGCAGGCCATTAGGGTTCTAGCACTGCCCTTCCTTGTATCAATATTGTTATTTTCGATTCAGTTCCCTATAGGGACCGTCCAATTCACCAACCCAAAGATCGGTTCTTATATAACAATTTCCTATTAAATTAACTCTGCCAATAGTCTCATTATATCTTTGCGTGGTTGACTGCCAAGAATATTTCATATTAGAGAAAGAAGTTTGAGAAGAATATCCGATCGCAAAGAATAAGATTCTTTATTTGAAATTCCTGTAAGATATAACAAGATATACCACGGAAAATCCATCGTGTTGGTGGAACCAGCCCTTTAAGGTATTCTTCCCCCCAGAGACATGTTCAGGGACCATTAGGTGGAATAGAATAAATGCCTATTGCACTGCCTCATGTACTATTGTAACTCATATTTCATTCTGTGGTGATATATAAGCTATCAATAGTACAGATAATAAATATCTTTCCTCTGTATTGAACATAAATGGAGACAATCATATATTTTGAAAACCCGATCATGAAGTCTGATGGGGGTTCCCCAGAAGGGAGACTGACGGGAAATTGCTCAACGGTAACAATATGATGGCAAAGGGAGTGCCGCCCTACTTATAGTGAATGTAACCAAGTGGCTCTTGTGGACTTCTCCCTGAAGTGGTCAATGTGCTGGGGGTTGCCAACAGGTCACGTCCCACAAAGCTGTGCCTCTCTTCTAGTTAAACTAGTTGGTCGTATTGGGTAAGCCATTGAAGAAGCCAAGTATCTGACCGCGCAATATGAAGATGTTCAGGACACACGTTCAACATCCATCCATAGTTGGTGCTCTGACCTTCAGTTTAATAGCTGATGCACACAGCTTATTGTATTTGTATGGTTTCTATCGGATAGGATCTTCTTCTCAATTTATGTCACCACTGAAACATGAGAAATGCCACTTTCTGCGATCATTACCCCGTAATCCCGCAACACAAAAGTAGAAAGCAGAGTTTGGGCAAATAAAATTTATTTTAATTTTATGAGCGATAAGAGAAGATATTAATACGTGATAGTAATATCTTAAAGATAACAATATACATATGGAAGATATGTTATGTTATATGATAACATATTGGTAGATATGATACATATTTGGTAATATGGTATATGTTATACATGATAAGGTATAAGGTATTACATATGTTGATATGTAATAGTATAATACATATGGATATACATGTATAAAGTATAATGGTATATATGAATATACAGTGTGTATAAAATAGCCCTACGAGAGTAGGAAGATATAGGTGAGGGTGGGTGGGAGAAAATTGGAGTGCGTCTGAACGGAGTGAAGCGCGAGAAGAGAGTGAGAGAGATTGTGAGAGCGTGCTTCACCACGTGACCTAATAGTTCACGTGGTTCGCACGAGGGGGCGCGCAGGGAGCGCGAGTACAGAGGGAGTGCGCTAGGTGGAGCAATGACCGCCCCTGACCCTACGGCCATGGGCTACCCATTACCCCGTAATCCCGCAACACAAAAGTAGAAAGCAGAGTTTGGGCAAATAAAATTTATTTTAATTTTATGAGCGATAAGAGAAGATATTAATACGTGATAGTAATATCTTAAAGATAACAATATACATATGGAAGATATGTTATGTTATATGATAACATATTGGTAGATATGATACATATTTGGTAATATGGTATATGTTATACGTGATAAGGTATAAGGTATTACATATGTTGATATGTAATAGTATAATACATATGGATATACATGTATAAAGTATAATGGTATATATGAATATACAGTGTGTATAAAATAGCCAAAAATCCATGAAAGGAAGTGGCGTGGAGGGTGGGAGAAAAGTTTGAGTCACTTGTTAATAGACTTGATCAGAGAGTCATTAACTTGAGTGGCACTCGACACTCGGATGTAGCTCCTGTGAGCGTTCGAGCGCCACCCCCCGTATCTCTGGATGGAGAGTTCGGGGACCCCGGCCTGGAAGGCCTGAGTGGCCGCGGCCTTTCTCAGGCTGTGCAACGTATACGTTTTCGCCGGGATCCCCGCCAACGGCGTTAGTCTGTCCCATTCCTTGGTCAGCGACCTGGTCGTTATTGGAGACCGATCGGCGTTCATCAGGAACGGGTCTCCGTCGCTAGACGTGGGTACGGCCGCGATCATTTCTCTCACGGCTTGCAGCGGGCACGACCTCCGGTCGGGAGAAGGCTGGAGTGTCACGTGCTTCTCCTCTCCAACACACTGGAGGTTTTTCGCCGCTTTTACCCGGACGGTGACGTGACCTGACGTGACTTTCACGTCCCCGCGAGTTAGGTGCCTGTCCGGATCGAATCCTCGGATGGATGGTGGGGCGACCTCGCTCTGCCGCAGGGCCGCGAAGAACATCAGCAGGCAGGCCGCTCTCGTGGACCGGTCGAGGGGCGTGGCCGTTAGTCCACCGAGGACGCCCCTGAGGGCCTCCATCGGGATGGGCGGTTTGATGTTTGGTGTGTAGGACTTGTCCCTCTTCATCGCGTCGATGGCCCTCTTTACTCTCGCGTCCTCGGTCGCCGCGACGTTGCCCCCGGACAGGCGCAGGTGCGACCGTAGGTGCGACAAGTGGTTGGCCACGGTCGCGGGCGAGGGGGCGTGGTCCCTCACGTACTCCAGGTAGGACGTGACGAGGCTGACCGACGGCTGCTGTGGATTCGTACCCATCCTCCGGCAGAATGCGATGTAGGTCGATAAGGCGCTTCGCTGGTTCGCGACTGTGCCGGGGGCACGCGCCGCGGCTTGCCGCGCAGATGCCCTCTGCTGGAGACAACATAGCGCCGGATCTGCAGGAGAGCCGGAGGACAGGCACAAATGAGGCGTGGTTACAAGGCACGAGAGACATGAGGTTATGAAGTGACATGTAATGTTCAGCTTTAGCATTGTCCCTGGAGGTGAGGTGCGACCGGCTGAGGGCGTCAGCGACCGAGTTGAGGACCCCCGGGATATGGGTGTACAGGAGGTCCACTTGTAATTTCGCCTGCACCATCCAGGCCTGGCGCGCGCACTCGGCGAGGACCCGGTTGCGTGCCCGCCCCGACGTGAGTGCCTGGACAGTTCCCATATTGTCGCAGAACACCTCCACCCTCGTGCCCCGGTCGCGGTCCCTCAGGAACGTGTTGAGGGCGTAGATGGTATTGAGGGCTTCCAGCTCCGAGATACATTCCACCGGGCTAGGCGGCCGTCGGTGCCCCCTACGCCGGAGAGGCAGGCGTCCACGGTGATACACTTCGTCGGGGGGCCCCTGGGGATCAAGGCACGTCCATTCAACCCGTCAGCGAATCTCGAGAACCAGTCGAGGTCCTGCCGCATGTCCGACGAGATGTTGATGTAGAATCCGGACATGCCTCGCAGGGCCTCGAGGAGCTTGCTGACGAATGCCCTTGCCGGCCGGATGCACTTCGCGACGTGCATTATTTTCCCCAGTACCGACTGCAGCTGCCGCTTCGTGAGGGACCGCTTCCGGGAGACGGCCACGACGTGTTGCCGCACATCCTGCAGTTTGTCTTCCGGGATCGACAGCATCATGCTCGTGGCATCGATGTCAATGCCCAGCCAGCGGACCACCTGCGACGGCTCCTGAGCTTTGTCCCGGGCCTCGGGGAGGCCCAGTTGCGGAAGAGCTCCCGGGCGGTCGCGAAGTCCGCCGCGGCTTTCTCCTTCGACGGCGAGATGATGATTAGGTCGTCGAGGTACATCGCCCCCTCGACCCCCTTGCCGGCCAGAATCTCCACGATGGTATCCGCTACACACTGCATGTGGTAGGAGGACGCGCGGGCACCGAACGGCATGGCCGTGTCACAATAATACCCGCCGTCCCACATGAAGCATAGGAGGGGCCAGTCCAGGGGGTCGCAGCGAAAGTTCTTGTATGCCCTCGCGATGTAGATCGAGGCCATGTAGGCCCCGGGGCCCGATCTCAGGAGGCGGGAGACGAACCCGTCGATGGTAGGGAGGCTGTGCTCCCTTTCCTCCCCGTAGACCGAGTTCTTCATCACGAAGGCATTACGCTCTGTTGCCGCGGGAACGTCATGTCCGTTATTACTCTCCGGGCCTCGGAGTCCCGCTTCTCCCGCGACATCAGGGGAGACACATGGCACCACGGGCTGAACGGGGCGTCGGAGAACGGACCGAGCAGGTTGGAGAACGACAGCTCCTTTTTCACAAACTGCCCCACCTCGGTCGGGTACCCGGTGGCACTGGGGTGGTTAGGCACCCCTCGGGTATCCGTCGCGGGACCGAGGTATCCTAGGGGGAAGCCGTATCGTATGAAGCCCAGTAGCTCCTGCTTCTCCCTCATGCCCGTGAGGTATTTCTCCCACGCCCGTAGCCGTAGGTCCGTGGGGAGTGTAATCTTGCTGCACATCGTGTTGGGCAGGCCCGAGGCCCGCACGGCCTCGTAGATGTGGACGTGCGCCGGCGGGGCACCGTCCTGCATCCGCGGCCATTCCACGCGCCGATGTGCTCTGAACGCCTCCGGGTCCATACGAGTCCCGGCGGCAACAATCCCGGTCCGACACACTTCCTCAAGCTTAGCGAAGTCCGGGGGCGTGGTAGGAGGGGCCCCGTCCTCGGTCTCGTGGCCGGTTGTGCCCGGGTGGGGGACGCCCACCGGCACGGCCACGTGGTCCCGCGGAGTCGTGTTGTTATTGTTGTTTTGGACTGCCTCCCTGTCACGTGGGGGAATCCTCACTCCCTCTGTGACGTCACGTGTCCGGGCGGCCTCACGTGGGGAAGTCCTGACCGGGAGTCGGCCGCTAACCACCTGTGCCCACGTGGCCGGGGGCGGTTTCCTGTCCCGTGTTGTTTCAGCACTGGGCTGCTCTGTGATCTCACGTGCCGCGCACCCTCTGACCCCGGGAGCCCGGGTGGGGGGCACACGTGAACATCCTGTAGTCGGGTGCGCTCCGGTTACTCTCGGGGCGCGCCGTGCCCGTTTTTTGCCGGCTGCGGAAGTCCGTGTTGGTATAGGGCATCCGGTCCAGGGTCGGCCGCCCTCATCGTGTATCCGGCCTGCAGGGTGTATCCGGCCTGCTGCCCACGGCGTGTTGTTTGAGGGGCTACCGGCTGGGACTCGTACCCCATGGTGTACCCCAGCTTACGATTGCAGGCATGGAGCAAGTGCCCGCACTGTTTTCCGACCGAATCACAGAACGAGCAAATGTGAACCCATTTCACGGGCCCGTCCTCGTGCCCGCTCCTATGCCTGCACCCTCTCTCCGAATTAAACTGCCGGCATGGCAGCTCCCTAGCCTTGTTCTTCCCTGCGTTGTCCGGTCCGGCCGACATAGCGAGCCGGACTCGCTCCTCCTGTATCAACCCGTAGTCGGACCAGCTAAGCCTCCCGGCCTCGATCTGGTCGAACACAAACTGGCTCCACCGCCTAACTCCCGCCCACGGCCGAGATTGGGCATCGATGGAGACTTGGTGGAGATGCTTGAACATGTGTTCACGGTCGGCGGGCTCCACGGCTCGGTCGTCCCCTAGCAGACCGATGAACGCGCTAACGTACTCCATCGGCCCTAGGGACCCCCTCACCTCCAGTTTCTGAGACAATGTAAATACGCCCTCGCGGTCAACAAACATATAAGGCTTCGAGGTCAACCTAGAGATGTTTAAGTCCGAATGGAGCTTACCCGTAGTCCTGTCGTGTCTGATGGCCTCACGGTCCAGCTCGCGTTGGATGTAGGAGTCGGCCGCATACCGCTCCCTCAGCTGACGTGGCGCAGGCAGGACCCGTGAGGCCTGGTCCTCGGCCCACACCTGGGTGCGTCGATCCACGGCCGACTGGACGGTTGGTGGCCGTGAGGCCCGGTCGTTCGTCCTCTGTTCCGCCAGCCGGTTGATCGCTGCCAGGACCCCCCCTATCTGATCTTTCACGTCATTCTTGAAGTCGGCGAGGCCTTTCTCAACGGCCACGAGCCTGACCGTTTTCACGCTGCCTACCTCGGAGGCCGAGTCCACGTGATCCTCCGACGGTCGTTGGGTCGATTCCGACGTTACTTCAGCCTCCGCATCGGCGTGCGATGTGCTGGGGCCTGCTCGTGTCTTCGGCATCCTCACGTTGTTCTGGCGGTCAATTACCCGTACTTTTAAACCTTAACGACCTCGGGCCGATACTCGTGGAGTATCCGGTGCCGCGAGCGATGTTTGGCCAAAAATAGCGGAGAAAATTGGATTGGTCTGAACGGAGTGAAGCGCGAGAAGAGAGTGAGAGAGATTGTGAGAGCATGCTTCACCACATGACCTAATAGTTCACATGGTTCGCACGAGGGGGCGCACAGGGAGCGCGAGTACAGAGGGAGTGCGCTAGGTGGAGCAATGACCGCCCCTGACCCTACGGCCATGGGCTACCAATTGTAGAGATACAATTCTTCGCTGCAAATATATTTTACTTAGAAAGGTTATCAGTGTTAGAAAATCAACATCTCCGACCGATTCGGCCGTTATCGTCCACAACTGTCACACCTGTGCGGTCCATAACTATCAAAAATGTCCATAACTATCAAAAATGACTTGATTTGAGACTTACGGACGTTCGTCATGTCCATAACTATCAAAATGTCCATAACTATCAAAACATACTTAAACAAATGCGTTACCGCATTCGCGTTATATTGCGTTACTTAGCCTTACATTCTAACTTAGTCACGCTACTTAAGAATGAGTTATATTTCTATATGGATTACAAGCTAACCAAGTTATCGCGTTACCGTTATCGCGTTACCGTTACCGCGTTACCGTCATGATTCTAACCCCATCTTAACGTTACCATTATTGCATTACCATTCTAACTGCATTACCGTTCTAACCCCATAACACCGTACTGTTACCGTGTGACCATTCTAACCCAGTTACAGCGTTACCATTCTAACCCCGTTACTGAGTTATCATTCTAAATGCATTACATCCTAAGCCTGGAACCGCATACAGCATTACCATTACCATGTTACCATTCTAACCCTGTTACCGCATTACCATTCCTAACTGCGTTACCATTCTAACCGCGTTACTTTTTTCTAACAGCGTTACCATTCTATCCCTGTTCTAACCACGTTACCATTCTATCCCCATTGTAACCGCATTACCGTTCTAACCCCATTACACCGTACTGTTACCACATTACTATTCTAACCCAGTTACCTCATTACCATTATCGTGTTATCATTCTAACCCAGTTACAGCATTAACATTCTAACCCCGTTACTACATTACCATTCTAACTGCATTACATCCTGAGCCTGTAACCTCATTACAGCATTACCATTACCACGTAACCATTTCTAACCGTTTTACCATTCTAGCCCTGTTACCACATTAAGGTTCTAACCGCATTACCCCAATCCCAAGCATGTTACTGCGTTACCTTTCTAACCGTGTTACTATTTCTAACTGCGTTACCATTCTAACCCCCTTTCTAACCGCGTTACCGTTCTAACCCCATTACACTGTACTGTTACTAAGTTACTATTCTAACCCAGTTACCTCATTACCATTATCGTGTTATCATTCTAACCCAGTTACAGCATTAACATTCTAACCCCGTTACTGCGTTACCATTCTAACTGCATTACATCCTAAGCCTGTAACCTCATTACAGCATTACCATTATCATGTTACTGTTCTAACCCTGTTACCGTGTTATGGTTCTAACTGCGTTACTCCAATCCTCGAACCACGTTACTGTGTGACCATTCTAACCCCGTTACAGCGTTACCATTCTAAAGCTGTTACTTCTTTACTGCATTGCTGCGTTACCATTCTAATCGCGTTACACCCTAACCACATTTGCATTACATGCTGACATCTTAAAGCTGTTACTCCGTTACTGCCCTACTGTTACCGTGATACCGTTACCGATACCTAAGAATGGGTTATATTTCTGTCTGGTTACAGCCTAACCAAGCTACCGCTTTACCATTATCATCACAATTCTAACCCCATTTTCACGTTACCGTTAGCACATTACCATTCTAACCACCTTCTAACCCTATTACAGTGTACCATTACTACGTTACCATTCCAACCTGGTTACTGCGTTATCATTACCGAGTTACCATTATATCCCGGTTACTATGTTACCATTCTAACTCGTTTACCACATTACCATTGCCCAATACCATTCTAACACATCACTGCATTATCATTTCTAACCGCATTACCATTCCAACCCGTTACCGCATTATAGTTTTAACCGCGTTACGGCGTTACCAGTCTAACCCCGTTACAGTGTAACCATTCAAACCCCATTACTTTTTTACTGCATTACCAAGTCACCATTCTAATTGCATTACACCCTAATCACGTTAGCATTACACGCTAACATCTTAATGCTGTTCCTCCATTACTACCTTACTGTCACCGTGATACCTTTACCGTTACCTGAGAATGGGTTATATTTCTGTCTGGTTTCAACCTAACCAAGCTACCGCGTTACTCTGACCGTTACCGTTACCGCTTATGTTTTACCATTTTACCCTGGTTACCATGTTATCTTTACTGCGTTACCATTCTGACATATTTACTGCATTACCATTCTAACCAGGTTACAGTGTTAACATTCTAACCCGTTATCATTCTAACCACAGTACATCCTAAGCCTGTAACCTCATTACCATGTTACCATTACTGTGTTACCATTTCTAACCATGTTACAATTCTAACAATGTTACAGCATTACAGTTCCAACTTTGTTACCATTCTAACCCTGTTAACATGCTAACATCTGTGATACCATTACTGCATTACTATTATGCTACCATCCCAACCACACTACCGTTTTAACTATTCTACTGCATTACTGCGTTACCGTTACCACGGTAACATTACTTTATTACCCTTCTAGCTCTGATTACCACGGTACTGTTACTGCATAACCATTCTAGCCTTGTTTCCATGTCATTGTTCTAACCATGGTATATCTTAACCCTGTTAGCGTAATACCGTGTTACTGATACCATAGTACCTTTACCAGATCATCATTCTAACCCAGTTAATTGGTTATCGTTCTAATCTTGTTACAATTCTAACCCTGATTACTACATTACCATTACCAAGTTACCATTCTAGCCTGCCTCCATTTTTCTGTTGCAACAGTTTTACATCCTAACCATGTTACAGCATTACCATTACTGTGGTACCCTTACCACATTAACATTCTAACCAGGTTACCATATAACTGTTGTAACCTCGCTACGATTCTATCCCAGTTACCATATTACCATTCTAACCCAGTTATTGAATGTGTTACTGTTACCACATTACTGTTTTTACCCCGTGACGACATTATTATCTCTTTACTGTTCTAACAATGTTGCATCCCAACCCTCTGTTATTCATTACCGCATTACCAGGACCTCACATTACCATGTTACATCCATAAAGCCACGTTGATATATTACTGTTACCACCTTACCATTTTAACCCTGTTACCATTCTACACCGAATAACCACAGTACCGCTACTGTGTTACCATTCTTACCATGTTATTGCGTAACCATTATCACGTTACCATTCTAACCATATTACCTGTTATCATATTACTGCTACCATTTTGACCCTGTGTTACCACATCACCATTATCATTGTGATATTACTGCTTACCATTCTAACCTCGTTACCACATTACCATTCTAACCCTGGTTACCATGTTACCGCTACAGTGTTACCGTTCTAACCAATTACATTACAATCCTGTCCACCTACTACGATATGGCTCCGATATGGTCTACGATGCACCTCACGATGAATAAACAAAATCGCGTCGGAAGGTCACCTAATATCGGGGCAGTTGACCACATTTCAGCGATTAGGCACCGAAATAAAACCCATTACGATGTATGGTGGATTGGCATGTCAAGGCACATATCTACGATTTTGCTCCTTCCCGATATGTCTTCCCGTTACTGTAGTAACTTTACCACGTTTCTGTTCTAACCCCATCACCATTCTAACACTGATTACTGTATTCCATCCTTAACGTTACCGTGTTAACGTTATTACAACCCTGTTATCATGTTACCATTACCTTAGTACCTTTTTGACCCTGTTACCGCATTATATACTCACCTTGGTATCGCATTATTGTTACCATTGTAACTTTACTGCTCTACTGTTCTAACCATATTACATCCTAACCCTATTACCTTGTTATCGTTCTAATGCTGTTCCCACCTTACCATTACCACGTTACCATCCTAATACCGTTACTGCATTTCCATTCCAACTTCAATACTGCATTAATATTTTTTCCCCTGTTACTGCCTTACCATTACAATGATACCCTGACCGTGTTACTGTTCTAACCGCATTACAATATTACCCTTCTGACCATTCAACTGTTTATCGCATTTCTGCATCACTGCTCCCTTGTTAACATTACCTTGCAACCTATCTCACCCTGTTACCACATTACCATTCTAACCTTAATTACCATATTACCGTAATCATTCTAACCCTGCTACCACATTACTGTTCTAACCATGTTACATCCTAAACCTGCTACTGGATATACGTTACCATGGTACCCTTTACCATGACACCAATCTAACCTTATCATCAATCTAACCCTGATTACCACATTACCGTTACCACATTACCATGTGACATTTAGTATGGGTCACTCAAAAAGGGTTACTAAGTATGTGTCACTCAAAATGGGTCACTCAGTATATGTCACTCAGTATGTATCACTCAGAATGGATCACTCAGTATGTGTCACTCAAAAAGAATCACTCTGTATGTATCACTCAGTATGGGTCACTCACTATGTGTCACTAAGTATGGGTCACTCAGTATGTGTCGCTAAGAATGGATTACTCAGTATGTGTCACTCAAAAAGGATCACTCTGTATGTGTCACTCAGTATGGTTCACTCAGAAAGGGTCAGTCAGTATGTGTCACTAAGTATGGGTCGCTAAGAATGGATCACTCAGTATGTGTCACTCAAAAAGGGTCACTCAAAAAGGGTCAGTCGCTCAGTATGGGTCACTCAGGATGGGTCACTCACAAAAAGTCACTAAGTATGCGTTACTGAGAATGACACAAACTGAGTGACCCCCATTTGAGAGACCCATACTAATTGACCTATTCTAAGTGACATACTGAATTGCCCTTTGTGAGTGACACATACTGAGTGACTAGGTACTGGTGAGTGAGTACTGGTAAGTACTGGTAAATGGGTGCTGGTAAGTGAGAACTGGTAAATACTGTTTAGTGAGGACTGGTGAATGAGGATTGCTAGGTGTGGACTGGTGAGTGAGTACTGTTGAGTGCAGACTGGTGAATGAGGACTGGTGAGTGAGGTCTGATGGGTTAGACTGGTAATGCAGTAATTGTAACATGGTAACATGGCTAGAATGGTAACATGGTAATGTGGTTAGAATGGTAACATGGTAATCGCAACAGGGTGATAGAAACGTGGTAATGGGGTTAGAATAATAATGACGTTTACAAAACTAAAATATAACGCAGTTAAAACAGTATTGCGGTAACGGGGTTAGAATGGTAACGCAGTTAGAAATGGTTAGAACGGTACCTCAAATAGGGTAATGAGGTTGCAGGATTAGAAGGTTACGCGGTTAGAGAGGTAACAGGGTTAGAATAGTAATGCGGTTTACAGGACTAAGATTGAACGTGGTTAGATTAGTAACGCGGTAGCAGGGTTAGAATGGTAACGCAATGGTAACATGGTGATGAGGTTACAGGATAAGGATGTAACGTGGTAAAAGCCCCAACGTGGTAACGGGGTTAGAATGGTAACGGTATGCTGTTACAGGGTTAGAAGGTAACGTGTTAGAACAGTAATGCTGTAACGGTAACATGATAACGGGGTTAGAATTGTGACGGTAACGCGGTAACGGTAATGGTAACAGATCAGTAACGTTTTCAGTTTGATGCAACTGCGTAATGCAGTTTGAATGTACGGAAAGTAACGCAATGTAACGCTAATGCGGTAACGCGTTTGTTTAAACAGGTTTTGATAGTTATGGACGTTTTTTGATACTTATGGACATTTTGATAGTTATGGACATGACAAATCTCCGTAAGTCTTAAACCTAGTCATTTTTTTATAGTTATGGACATTTTTGATAGTTATGGACCGCACAAGGCCTGGCGTCCACCTACTATGATATGGCTCCTATATGGTCTACGATGCACCTCCCGATAAAAAATCAAAATCGCTCGGAAGGTCACCTATTATATCGGGGCAGTTCACCACGTTTCTGCGATTAGGCACAAAAAACCCTTACAATGCGTGGTGGATTGGCATGTCTAGACATATATGTCTATAATTTTGCACCTTGTCCATATGTCTCCGATACTTGCTTTTTGTATCGATGCCATATCGGTAGGTCTAAATTTGTAGTAGGTGGACGCCAGGCCTTATTGTATACTGCGAGTAAGTGGACCCTCCCACCTGCCAGGATGTCTCTAGAATGGTAGGAAACCATTATTGGAAAAAAATATTGCCAACGTACTTGCTTATTCGCAATCATTTCTGTCCACATCGCATTGTCTGAAAACACGGGCCTGTTTAATAATCTAGGATCGCACTTGTATAGACCCTTTTCTGTTTGCCATAGAGACCCAGGGACGATGTGGGTCAATTTTATTCGGCACTGATGGATAACATTATGGACGGCTAATACTGCCTTAGCCAACAGACTTAAATTTCATTTGACGATAACCCTTGTGCGAATTATAGTAAGGGGTATTCATGTGCGATTCTAGATTATTAAACGGCCCTGCACAGGAAAGCAAACTACCTCAGTCACAAATACCCATGCATTTGACAAAATAAGCTCATTCAAATAGTCCACAATATTTCATATTCCTGGCTTACAGCGGTGACCATATAAGGAATCATACAGTCAAGCAAAGAGCTTTGTTTCTTTTCCCTCTTCGGCAAATTATCAAATCGGAGGAGGTAGATAGACGGGCAGGGAATGACTCTCTCCGTGGTCGGCGCTGCAAGCAATATAACAATCATTGCACTGTCCACATTGGAAGTGGGGGCGGCGGGCAGCTTCACAAGATAGTTGGGCAATGGCGCATCCGTTGCCGTAATGAGTTTCCGGCAATAACCGTACCAGGGGCATTCGCCATAAATACAGGACTCCCACCGTGTGGCCGTCACCGGGTAGAGTTGTCTGGGCAAGCAAGGCGCATTTCCTTCACGCACACAGCACTATAAATCAGCGGCGTCATAAAGCATCGTGGTCAGGTTACAAGGGACTCGCGTGGGGATTCAGGAAAGCCAGTGCAGGGCAGATCAAGTCTGGTTGTGGCGTTGCAATCCTTGTGACGCACGCTAGGTAGCAGAATAAGCTGAGTCAATGGGCTTATTGTTATCTCGGGGGCACCTGTGAGAATCGGCTAGCAAGAATTTAGGATTTGGTCTGCTTTATCTCAATGAGCTATGAGAACACACGGATAGTGTTTTAAAATGTGTTTGTGCAATACCTGTCTTGGCCGACTCTATCAAGGTCCGACTGAAATGAGGCTATTGACATGCGTTTACAGTATTTCCTGTATTATCTAAGATCTGTGAGCTTCTTCTGTGCCTTATAATCACAAAGGGCCACTTCCAATCAGCTTGAGCCTTTTCATCCTATTCATACCAAGCACGACTTCTATGCTAAAGAGATTAAAGAAAGCAAACAGACTCTAAGAGCAGGCCTCAGAGAACGAAGGCATTGCCAATTTCAGCTTGCCCGTATCTATAGGAGGGTGCTAAGGAATGTCATGACAGCAGCTTGTCTAGCCTTGCCCTAGTCTGCCGTTCTGTTCTATGACGAGGAAGGAGCCTTTTCAGACCCATCACAATGGCTTACCTCATCTCCCGGTCTCATTTCGTTCTCACTCATCCATCGGGTCTCATTCGCTACGGCAGCGACCGTCGCTGTTAATATCAATGGCATCGGAAAGACTTGTCAGTTATGGAGATTTGACTGGGAGGAATAATTTCACTAAAATTAATATGAAGATTTAAAGGGGACACTTTGCCCTGGGCAAAGAATTATTTCTGGTTGCAATCCGGTTCTACAGCTTCGTTCGTTTCCCTAATGCTCTTTTAGCGTTTTATTTTTGATCCGCTACAATATTCATTTTAGTTATTATATTCGCTCTCATAGTCTCTTGTCGATTGTAGTCTATGTAATTCATGTAACCAAGCTATTGGAATAGTATATATGAACTACTGACTAGTGACTAGCATGCTATCATCATGATAAACCGATTTTCAGTGTCATCTTGTTTTTAATAGTCAAGCTTACAGGTAAACGCACAAGTAGATAAAACCTGATGTCATATAATAAATCTATACTTTCTTCTCTTGGATTGTAATAAAAAAAATTATCTTCTGCGATAAAATTGAAATTATATGACTGTTTGCCTTGCCCTTTTGTTTGTTTTATTGAACATTAAAGATTGTTACCTTCATGAACTTGCATTATACTTCTCCAGACATCGTATCAAAGTTTTATAGTTCATGGGACATTAAGAATGTATACTATTCTCTATTGGAAGTGGGGTAATAACAGTGCACAGTCGGGTGTTATACGATAATCTCACCAACGGTATATGTGGTCTATATATACCTTAATTGTAATTTTGGTGGTATACCATCTACTTGTAATTTTGATGCCTTTCATGAATTTCTTGTGCGCTATTTCAACTTTTAAAATATTAAGCTCTAGTAAACGGTATAAACCAATTCAACTATGTCAATCAATGCCTAAGTGGTTAATCTATTGTCTTAGCTGAAACATTAAGAAAACTTACATTTTTATCTTGTCGATCCATATTCCATTCCTTACGAACATGTACAATTCATATGTATTATTATTCTTTTGACAGCAAAGCCTTGTGCGATGTCGATTATTGGTATTATAAGCAATATTGGCTGCAAACATCTTGGGCGTAAGCATAGTGTTGCAGTAATCAACACCCTTCAGGCATGTTGCATTATCCAAGGCAGGAAGGCCAAAGTTTCTCAAATTCTCTGACCCTTGCTTTGTGCTTGCAGCTTTGAATGTATCATTAAGAAGTTCGAACTTGATCTATACCTAATCTAATCCTAATCTAGCACAATCCAGCATTAAGGTTCATGTCAAAATCTAAAACTCGGCCCTCAAAATGTAGCCCAACGACCTTACAGGCTTTGAGGCAGATGCTCTACTGAAAAGATGCAACTCGACGGTAGATATCCTCAAACCCATTGAAAGTATACCACAGCTTAAAGAGATTTGAACACTCATTGCAAACATGCTCCATGGATTGCCCCCTGCCGTTTATGTGTTATGGAAGCTGTTTTTATGAATGTCATCTTAAATGGGAGAAGGGTTACCCTGCCTCAGCTGTCCACAAGCCGGTTAATAGTTCGTTCCAGTGTGACCCATGAGATGGTGCCACAAGTCGGGGGCTAAACTCTGTGATATCGCAAACATTGAATATTCAGATCTTCATCTTCTTTTCTTCCTTCTTCTTTACCTGAGGGTTTACAATTAACCTTATATGTTGCTTAAGAGATGATCAATGTAATATGCAACCAATAGCCACCAGTACTCGGCCTATGCAATAAACAAAACTGGAAATGCAGCACAGTGTCTTAGGAGCTCCCCACCAGTGTTACTATCGGGTATGTGGATGGTAATCTAAATGAGTGACTCTGTTACAAGCTTTATTGTTGGTGTTACTGCAATGACTGCTAGCTGCAGATGTGTTGATCGTAACCAAAGCCCCTCGTGGAGTGTTACGTAGAGCCAGCATGATTAGTTAGGCCAAGAGAAAGTGCACGTATGTTTACCAAATAGAGAAATCGGAACGTAACAACTGGTTGGTTGACATGTTTTGGGGTCTTTCTGCCTTCATACTGTTTTTCAGCCAGCATCTGATATAAATAAGTATAGATATCTGATTCAAGCTTCATGTCATAATGTGTTAGATGTCTCAGTATGTTAGATGTTAGGTGTCTATGGTTTATGGTTGCATAAGTATAACAGTATTTATAGCTACCTACCCTGGAATAAACATGGAAGTGGCAGAAATGCGAAATCAATATTAAATCATTAATTGATTGTTAACGAGAGTATTGAAAACAATGTAGGGTTGATAAAGATCAATTTATTAAAGAATTAATGATTGTGATGAAAATGATAAAGCGAATTATCGATTTTTGGTATCAGAAATCTAGTGGATGGGTAAGATTAAATTGTTGTTGTGTGTACATGACAAGTTGAAATGACTATGAAGGTCGAGATTGGTAGTAGATTGTGATGCTTTACACCAGGTAGTGTCGTGGTATGTGTGCAATTTAGTAAGGCATTTCAGGAAAGGGTGAAATTACGGCAAGTCTCCCCATATAGAGATGGGAAACCTCTTCTAAATGAGAAACATATAGAGACATAGTACGATATACCCTGAAAAGGATCAGTCCTGTACTTTTGACCTAATGTCACACCCACTATAGACCCCGAGAGAAGCTGAACCGCGAGTTCCACCGAATCTATAGCCTGGGAGTGCAGGGCCTAGTAGTACCAAGGGAAGCATTGCCCGCCCACCTAAGTCATAAATAAGATAGAGTGAGCACCACTCTCCATAGATGCTTCTTTAAATGCTAGTCCCCTACCCAGAAAGGCGCATCCTTATAGTAGAAGGCAGCCCTGATGGATGCATCGCAGACAAAGAGTGGGGTGAGGAACGAAATGGCCAGGAGAGGGTCGGAGGACCAATTGCATGAGTTGTGTACCTATTGAAGGGGAATAGTCTACTGACTTTCAAATTTCGTCTCAGCTATGACCTCTGATGCCTTTTCTAAAACAGCTTTGATAACGGTATTCTGGCGGTGTCAGGAAACTCAATGTATTTTTCATTTGGTGGTTACCATTAAGTATCCTTCAATTATTGACCGGCTAGGTATTGAGTGTACGATTCTTAATCTAGATGATCTCCTCTGTTAATTCCCCCATTAGTCAGTGGAACAGGAATACATATGTGAGATAAAAGGTCCTCCAACATGGTTTATGATATACTTTGTGAACCTCATATGTCAAAAATACATGCGAGCAAGCAACTCAGACACTATGAATATGCCAAATCATCCAAAATAAATTTCACATCTGCCTCTCTTGTCAGATAACACTGAGTCCTCTCTCTTGTATTTATTACCCAACTTATACGGAGTCTTTGTACTAAACCATCCTACAGATCGCGAAAGAGTAGGATAAGAAAGGCGGTTTCTATTATTTTTGGCTATTTTTGACCACCTCACGGGCTCTTTAGGAACTATTTCACATTAAAAATACACATCGCTTACGTCGAGTTTCTAATCATTTACATGTATTTTTGTAAAAATTTGTCGTAAGGTGGGTAATAAAGACAGCATTACAATGGTTTGGTTTTGCATGGTCGTATTCTCCTTATAGTTAACACTACACAATACTGCGCGTCAATTATGCAGAGAATACGACCATGCAGATCAAAATCATGTTAAGAGTGTGTATGTAATAGATGTCTAGAGGGCCTCGGTTACTCTCATCTATATTCTTTATACAATATCTCCTGATGTATCGAATAATGAGTGTATGAAATTGATATAAATGTTGGTTTTATTCCCTCGCCTCCATCTGTAATTGTCTTAACATTTCTATCTCTTTTCTTTTTGTCTCTTTGTCTCTTTCTCACTCTATGTTCTTTTTCACTCTATGTTCTTCCACCTGTGTGTGTTTCTCTCCCTGTTTCCCAATTTATTGTACACAGTTTTTCTAAGCATATTTACCTCAGATATGATGTCGGGTCAAAATATGGGATCATGGAGATGGCTATAACCGTAAACTGAAGATCTTATAATGGTAACATAAACCAATCAACAGACCAAGTTATTCTTTCTCAGAGTAGTGACACTTTCCCCGTAAGCAATCGGATGCGACTCCATAATTTATTGTTCCCATATTTTCTGTTTGAAAGAGAGAAGAGTCTCCGCTTTAGCATAAACAAGGAATGTTAGTTTGAAGAAGACTATTCTCTCATGGTTCAGTCTGCCCGGGCCTGGTCAGTCGGAACCATAAAATAATCAAGTTCCAAGCCGATATTCTGACGAAATGCAGACTATATATCCCGAATAAACAAAGCCAATCAGAGTCTGAAGATATCACATAATCGAAACTGTTGGAGACCGTAATTTTTGTAGGGTTTAATCTGGTAGTGTGACGTAGATATGCAGACACATATTTCTCTGTATGTCGTGTTTTTTAGGTATATCATACATCTGTCTCTTACAAAATGATGTCCTCTAATTTCTTTAAATGCTGATAACATTATTGCACACTACTGCGATGTCCTTGATAAGTCTTTGATGTTGCATATCTGGGTATGAGATAAGGAGCCTCGCAATGAATTATACGTTGAAGAATGATCATTATGTAAGGGTTATAGAACTGGAGGCATCACTGTGATTGTTGAATGGGTTCCTCTGTTGGCCTTCTCAGGTGGCATACTCGGCTTTGTGCCAGGAACCCATTGCACACGCCCACCTGTATTTAGACGTGCCATGCGGGCGCGCGACCAACGTGAGAGGTGATCGACTGCCGTTACCGCGTAACTTAAGAACCAAGCTTTTGTCTGTAGGAAATCCGAGCAGCTTATTTAATGATGAGAGAGTGTCTCAGTCAGCTACAGGTGATTGGTTCCATAGATTCCCTCGAGTTCTATTTATGTATATTGATTGGCTGGAGGATCTCAGGACATGTATTCAAGTGGAAACAGCTCCGGGGATTACCATCTAGATCACTGCCATAAAGACCGATAGATTTAACCAAGGATATCAAATCATACAATGTCTACTGATGTAGAGTGATGCAGTAAGATAGATGTGTAGGGGTGGTCGGTGTCTAACTGAATCTGTGAAAAGAATTGACAAATCACCATGTCGAGGTAGAACAAACACGAATCTCTACCTCTTTGATAATTACAGTTATTCACTCCGGCCACTGCATTGTATTGCAGAGCACTTCGATAGAGCGTGTTCGCATGCTCGTATATATACGTTGCCTAAAGGTTAGAATGGTCACATATAGACTTCTAGCGTGCTGCAAAATAAAACTCTCCCCTCATTATCAGCGTGCTATTCATTGTGATAATGGGAAAGGAGCAGGGTGCCAGTGTCTCAAGGTCTTAGATGCATGCTCAACTGACCATGACCAATCACTCAGGACCGAAATGCCTCAGAACCCACTGGTGCTTGATATGTTTGGATCCTAGACTCAGGCAGTTGCAGGAATGATGGGTTCACTGATTACTAGTGGGCTACAGAAAACGATCTATAGACTAAATGTGACCCACACATTTTAATTGTTATTTACTTATAATTGCACGCGCATTCATCAATGATAAACATACAATTTGCTCCTAGTTTCAGAGAGGTAAGAGTGATATAGTGTGGCTAGTGTAATAGTGGGTGATTCCGGCAGTGAATCTGCATCGAAGCTATACATATACTCCGCATGTGTGCAATGTACGTTGTACATCTGGCATCTCTTTGTTGTCTCATTTTATTTCTATTTCTTCTCCCCTTTCTCTCTCTGTCTGTCTCTCTCTCTATCTATCTCTCTCTCTCTCTCACTCTCTCTCTCTCTCTCTCTCTCTCTCTCTCTCTCTCTCTCTGTGTGTCTCTGTCTCTCTCTCTCCTCATTTATCCCATATTTCTTATTCCATCACATTCAATCTCCACCCCTCAGTTCTCTACCTTCATCAATAGTGTAACTACGTCAAACTTCCTAAAGCATCGCCAATTGGAGTGATCTCTTACCAATAATCAATAACCTCAGTGAAGATGTCGCTCTCTTCCTACCTCGGCCCTGCATGTCTCTAACCTGTTGGTATGTGCCATCAGACACACGTATATTTCATGCGAGGTCTCCGATCACACTATTCACTGAACATTGATCAGCGCATTGCATGCCATACGCCTTCCGGTTCGCATATCACTCTCCTAGCTCCCAGCCACCCACTCCTCCACACATGTTAAAGGGATGCCATAAAAAGATCTGAAGTACCTTATGGCTTGGTCTACATCCTTGATCGGTAGGGAAAGATCAAACAGTACAAGGTAACCTGATCACGGTCAGGTGATGAGGAAGCCTAGTACTCGTATCGGTATAAGGACAGGTAGTCTTTCGACCTACTCAGCTTTTCTATCAATCCTGGGTAATACATAAAGGGATTCTATTTCGAGTGAACGAATAAATATCATAGCTTGACTGAACTGATTTTATATGTATATGTATCAATATGTAATATTTCTATAATCCACTATATGTTAAATACGGACAGATATTACCAATAGATATAGATATCAATAAGAGAGGACGAGATAATATTGTATTTGCCGTAAATGTGTAGTTTTACATTGTGTATCAGCTTCCACGTTAAATTGAGTACTATATGTTAAGCTGTAATATAAGCCTGGCGTAGGTTGGATAGCAAATATGATATTGCCAAATAGCAGTGAGAATGAAATGTGGGGGTAGGGGTGATAAATTATGGAAAAAAGGAATGACACTTCCATTTGGGGCGAGTACATCAATTTACCAATGACAATTTTATGGGCACACGAGACGTGGGTCCATCACACTTACCCGTGGTCTTTTCCCACCGGTGTGCAGTGGCACTATGGAAGCTAGTGCCCTTCACCTGGGCATCAAAGGGAACTGGACACCCACCTGTTGGCTCTGGGAGCTGTAGGTTGCTGGAGCATCCTGGAGTCCGGTTCATGTTGACCAAGTCCGAGCACCTCCGGCTTTGTGTATATAGTCCAGTTTCTGAGCAAGGGTGAGCAGAAGGCGACCTGCTCAGTGTGCGCGGTGGACGCGCTGTGGGGCGCCGGGGAGGTCGGCTGGGCAGCGCTGCGCTGCGTGCGTGCTATACACGATGTGCCGTGTGCTTGTGTTGTGTGTGTAGGGACCGGGTGAGAGTGCGGGGGAAGGAACGGATCCCGGTTTGGGCTACATTGGGTCCGGGTGGCCTTACACAGAGCGCGCCATCGCACCACTGGCGCCACCACTGCTGCTGCTGCTTCTCCTGGTGCTGTTGGCGTCAGCGACCGCAGCTCCCGGTCGCAGTCCCTGCTGGCACACTTGCTCTCAACGTGGCAACAACCATGCTTCCTTACCTCTCAGGATTTGCTGGCGTTTCTTGCGGCTTGTTTTCTGTATTGCACCATGCTGCTCCCGCCGGCTGCAACGACCGCGCTTGCCATGGTTATATAGTCTACTAGATTTATCAGACTTTTTATTCTGTATCAGATTTAACTTGCGTTTAAGTGAGATTGGTAGAATGATAATGTAGCAAAACCGCATGTCCTGCGCTGATAAAATGCCCTTTTTGCCCTAGCGTCTAATCATTCATGATCGGTATGAATATTGCTATGAAACAAATAACAATGACGCATGTATATTAGGCTTAATTTGTAAACAACCTTTTCAACCACTGTCCCCACCTGAAATAAAAATAATAGCGGCACATTGAGTAATATATTTATCATATCGATTCCATCAATAGAACTAATTGTAATATCGTTAATCTGATGACATTGATAACATATCCTATATTGAATCTAAATCTAAATGTAAGAATATGCATGGTATTAGATGGGTGGGTAGGATTGTGTAGGTGGTGTGAATGAAACAAGGCGAAGAGAACATGGATAAAGGTGTGGGTATGTGTTGTGAGATGAGGGGAATGATAGTAGTAGAGATGAGGGCGGATGTAAAACAACAGGTTGGCAATGAGCACCCCAGACTAAAAGCCGTCAGAACCCAATTTGACTTAATAGGATCATTGAGCCTGGGAATTAGTTCTCACAGTATCCCATTCGATATTACTGTGGTAACGGTTTTATCCCTCAGTATTCCTTGTGAAAACTATCATAAACCTAAAAGGTAATTTTTGTGGAGATATAACAAATGCCCACCTAATATCAAATCATTAACGTGTAATTGTTCCGTTAATTTTCGTGGAATAGATAATAGTGACAGTTTTATTCTGCGCCGGTATCTGCTCTAGTAATGTGTCATTGATTTCTCGGCCCATCTCCTGTATTTCAGCTCACTCTGCTCTGACTACCTAGCTCTGTCTGCCAGCAGATGACCATCTAGCCCATTGTTACAGATAAGCAGTTGATCTGCTTAGACGCATGGACTTAAGTTGGTGACGTAAACGTCATTAAAAAAAAGGGTTGACCCGAGGTTGGATGCCAGACTGGCCTCAGTCCGTGATTCACATCATCTTCCAACCCGCTTCTCCACCACCCCAATGAGAAGTAGGAATGTAAGGCTTTCTCATGAGCAAGGTTACTGATTGCCTTCATCTTTTGTTATTGAATGTTTATATTCAAAATCAATTCGAATGCTACACTGTGAAACCACATCAGGTATCACGCCTCGTTTTCGATTAGCACCCCGAATCTTTTTTTCGGCGAGTGGGGCACTGTTACATAAGACCAGCGCAACCCGTTATCAAGACGACCGACGCGCCACGCTTATGTGCAAGCGGTGAATGTCCTACCAGATGCGCCAGACGGGGCGTCACCTTGCGTATGATGCTGGCACTGAGCGCATATCTTTCATCCTCAAGGGCAAATGTCGGATTGACTCGAGCGACACCTAGTGTTTGACGGTGTGGTCATGTGGGTGGCACGCGGGAAGCCTGCACATCTCCCGTCCACATAGGACGTGAGCGGAAGATGCGCGTGTCCTCTAGCGTGATGTTGTGGTATTACTCGTGGATTATCATGTCACCTGCACGTATCAGAGAGAGAAAGACACACAGAGAGACTTATATAAGAAGACAGACAAGAGACAGAGGCCGATGCGGCGATATAGAAAGAGAAACATGTATGTACACATGCACATGCACAACTAAATTCATCTAGTTGCAGATACTAGGATGTGTAAAGAAATTTACTTTTTTTGTACGCGAGCTTTGCTCTATTTATTGATCAATTAATCCAATACATGTGCGTTTGCTTATGAGCTACGTTACACGTGTCCAGTCTAACCATACATGCACAATGGTGTATCCACTGTGCGATATGTGCCTATTCCAATGCTGAACAATGAGTGTGTGTATTGATACATGTGTATTCCGCATCGCTGAACAATGCTAAGTCTTTACCCATGAATAGAATTTACTTAAATATAGTTTTGAAATACTGATTTCAGAAATTCTTCACGATTTTTTCTTTTGAATTATTAATGACAATACTGTTTCCACACCTCTGGTGAGTTTCCAACTACAAAAGGACTCATAGATATCTACATCTAGTGCTTGAGCTTGCTCTCTCTCTTTTAATCATAAGCAGGAATTACAATTACTTATTTCAGGTTCTACTCGAAGTTTCAAGTTCACCAAGACCAAGACAAACATATTTATTACCAAAAGTACACAAAGATCCAGATGAATGGACAATTCCCAATAGAATGCCTCCAGGGCGACCCATTATTTCAAATTGTAAGAGCGAATCATACAGAGTTTCTGAATATGTTGACCATTTTTTGAAACCCCTAGCTACAATTCACCCATCTTATTTAAGGGACACAAGGGACTTTTTAGAGAAACTGGAGAAGGTTGAGGTAGTACTCTTCAGATAGTGCTCTTCTAATCACAATGGATGTGGAATCCTTATAGACTAATATTCAGACTGAGAATGGACTAAAAGCATTCAAAGATATCTCTGAAACTAACCCGAAATGCCCAGGACCAGATAAAGAAATTTTGGATTGAGCTTTAGAAAAACTACTTTATTTTCAACAATCAATGGTATCTACAAATTTCAGGTACAGCTACGGGAAAGAAATTTGCTCTTGATTTTGCAAATATATACATGTCACAACTAAAACAGGAAGTAATGAAAAACCTAAAAGCCTTCGTGCTCTCCTGTTAGGCTGGTTGATTTATATCAATAATAAGATGAATTCAGATGAGGAATTATCGGAACACACATTTATTGGTGTATTTTTTTCTTTGGTACAGTAGATATTGATAATTTTCTTGGGTGCCTGATATCTACTATTATCTTGGATAATTCTATTATCTACTATTATCTTGGATAATTCTATTAAAAAGTACATTCAACGAGTTCATATATACAATGCAATAAACGTTTTAATAGATTCAAATAACTTTCAATAGGATGGGCTTTTCTAATTTATTGAATACATTTCGATGAAAAATGAGGAAAACACGATTTATGATAATGAGTCACAGAGGTCAACGATATGTTTGCGTGAATAAGCTTGCGAATTTACGTAATTTACCGTCGTCCACCGCATTATTTATATGAACAGTAGAATATGTTCGTTGACTATATTTTCTGAAGCCATCGATCTCTTGGATTCGTTATCCAATAGCATATCCCACCTTCAATTACATGCATTATTGATTACATGTCCAGAGTCTATTCTAGTTATTTGTCTGAGTTACTGTACTTAGACGTGATATTCTTAACCCCCAATAGCATTATTATTATCTGGCATCCCATTAAAGCTGAATCTGCTAGCCAAAAAGTGTTAACTGGACAACTGGATTACCCTATGACTTGTTGTTTTCATTCCTCTTTGTTTATGATTTGGTATGTTGTTGAATGTTTTTCATAATTGTTTATTACATAATCATGATATTCCAAGTTAAGTGCGTTGCTATTTCACGATGGCTGTGATAACATGCTTCGGATTTGGAGTAAGTGCGTAATGTAAATGATAGGCCTAATGGTGGAAATTATTGAGTTATGCTGGCATTTGCCATTGGACTCTAGCTTCTAGATGTTATACATGTTCTTATTCCAATCAACGTCACCAGGAAAAGATTATATCTTGCCCTCAGAATAGGGTAGGGCTAAGCACACCTATCAACAAATTTAATAACACAGCGAAATCAAGCTCTTTTATGCAGTTTAAGGGCATGTTCCATTGCACAAGCTGATTGGCACCATAAGGGTTCCACATGACCGCCACACGGGCACCGTGTCAACGTCTGTCAGGCTGATATATATAGTACCTGTGTGGTGGAGCAGTTTATTTGCTCACCTCCTGCGGCTAAACGGCTGCAGTACGGCCAAAGCCTGCTTAAAGCTTAAAGAATAGCTTTTGTCTGTTGCCGGAGTTAAATGGGCCTCTATATAAGCATGTTTGGAAGACACCTGGTGATGTTGAAATCCCGCCTATCTGGCGGAATAAACCCTGTATTGAGGATTGAATGATATACCTATGGTCAGGATGGATAAGCTTCAATGACAAACAAAAGGAGTTACACGCTCCCAAGATATAACGCACATGAAAAGACATTCGCCTTCGTTGGGCAAATGGGAAGTATTTTTTTATGTAAGCTTTGATCTACTTTACAAATTTTCAAATACTGCAAGAAGGTCTCCCGGCTCACTAAAACCTTAGGAAAAGCGACACTATCAATGTTAGCAGCGTTTTGTACCATACTGCCCGCAACATCTCGCCATCTCCATCTGCAACAAAAGGAAAACAGATAAAGTTTAAAGATATGTATAAAGCCTTGCTTTAAAAGAATGTCTACCTTTGACAGGCAAAAAGTTAGTTAGTCGCTCAGCTTAAAACTGGTAATACCAACCTTGAAAATAAGAGTATGGTTTTCACATAGGGAATAAGTTACAAAAGAGATATTTATAGGCCTTTCGAATGAGATTAATTTCAGAGAGAAAATTAACTCTATTTTATAAAAAGCTGTCTTGATGCAGATTAATCATAGAGGTGGTACTGAGATATCATGAGTTTCTAATCTAATGACTCACGTGAGTCATCAGTAGTGACATTGTAATATTCAGGAACTGGGGTTGTTAGATCGTCCACAGTCGTATACTCATCCTCTGTTGTTGAATCGTCAATGACTGTTGTAACGTCAACTCCTACAAAGATCCCAAACATGATTAGGGACCATTATTTAAGGTCGAGGGGGGCATCATTTTTTAAATATGAAATACCAACAAAAAGATTGGTCATCCTTTGGAAAAATAAAAAGAAGTCCCCCCCCCCCCCCCCCCGAAATACTGAAAAGAAAAGCTGGCTTCCCTCTATAGAATAGTGATGGTAGTGCAGATACTTGTTAAGAGAACACTACTCCTCAGAAATTAATCCACAGGTTGGTTTCTTTATTGTTCACCTCATACGGAGCCTCCAAACTAAACCTATAGAGCAGTATTCTACTCCTCTCCAGTGCGCAAAGTAGTGCGTGAGAAGGTCGCCGGCTATTATGTCTTTCCTTTGATAACTTAAATTTGGAATGCTGAACAATAAAGCCTATAACGCTAATTGTTCCCGACCACACCTTTGCCCGACGGATCCATCGGGTCGGTCGGAATCGGTGAACTTTATGTTACTGTACGCGCTTCATAGACCCGATTATAATTGGATCGACCATTACTAGCATGGGGGAATGACTGATTCTGCCCGACCTTAAAGCCCATAAGACAGCGACATCTACCACCGATTCACACCGACCCGATCGATGATAATAATCGGAATCAGATGTGTCGGTGGAACAGCTTGTACGATTCATACAATGTGGGCCTGGCCGCCTGATAAAGGCCTATTTGGTGGAACACCCGCTTAATGGAAGTTAACCACCCTATTTGCTTACCAGGGCAACATCGTAGAACGAAATGCTCTAGCGATACATATATATTGGTTTTTTTATTCAACATAAATGGGTGAGCCCCCTCATTGTTTATCTGATAAAAAGCCAAACCTTAACAGAAATAGCAAGAAGTAAGTGCATCCACAAGGAAATCGCAAGAAAGGTACCCCCACTGAAAGATTTGAAAAAAGGCAGCCGCCATCCCCCACCCCCAAGTACACACTGAAATATAAGGAAAAGCCCCCCACCCCCATTGGAATCACACGCACACACACCAACAACAAAAAGTTGTCACTAATGCACGAAAAATGTGCCCCCCCCCCCCTAATGCCGCAAATAAAATTGCACGATAGTGTTATTTTTCCATTCCCACATGTCACATTTCCCCTTTTAGAAATAGAGCTCGTTGAACGTAGTATAGTTCCTATAAATACTTGGGATGTAGTATTCAGTGCATGGTAGAAATTATAGAAAATGTCGATCGAGATCCGCCTCCCACGTCTATTCCATATCATACATCCGTTTCCGTAATGGTTTCGCCGGAGTATGTTATTGTAAACGTTGTTTTGCAGCGAGTAATTACAACCATTTTGGGTAAGTGATGATGTCCTCTACAAATAATGAACAGCGTAATAGAGGATCAGGTGACTCAGATAGAAGAGACATAAGTTGAACCTCTCTTTACTTTTATGTCGAATATTCATATACATGTTAAACGGTGTAATGGTGGACGTTTGCTTCCGTGATCAGTTGTAGACAGATGCTAAACACCCAGCCAGATGATGCAAACATTTCAAATCTCTAAAAACACACATATTGGGTTTGCCCTTAGGATGGGAAATAATATATTACGTATAAACAATACTTGCACGGTTATGGTGATTCTATTGAATATACGATATTTCCTCGTCCCCTACCCTCCCTCACATGTTACTCAACCATTTCATATGCGCCAAATCATTTATTGGGTCGTGCCGTAAGCCAAGTTGCGATGTGAATGTTGATGATACATCGAATAGACAGGACCCTCTGTCCTCTATCTGAACGATGTCATACCCATCCATGGTACACAGAGTTTATCCTTTGCTACACTCAACTATATCCAGCAGAAACTGTATTGTTTGCACAAAAAAGTTTGAGTACATAAATAATCTAATTACCTCAGAAATTCTAGTGTGCATCTTCTTTTGCGATTATGGATCACTTATGAATATTCTCAGTATTGAATAGACAAGGTAGATGTAGGCAAAATAGGTAGACCTTAAAGATAATCTAGTAGAGTTTCAAAATACTCAAAGAAATATAATGGCTTTGAGTATGATACTAGCAACGCGCGCGCGGCCGTCATTCAGTGCGACAAACAACAAATCTCTCATTTATTGTCCTTTAAATGGGTCTCCACAATCACATCTACTATGAAAATACACCTGCTAAAAGCTGAGATCCAGGGTTTTCCAGTTAATATACTAAAGGAGTAATAGGGCAATAGTATTTTTAGAATTATCGCTTTTTTTCAAAGGAAAAATGCCCAGGTAATGATATGGATAAAGTTATGTAGAAAAGACTGATTAGAATTATGAATGACAAACTGAGGCAAAATAAGTGTAACTACGAGGCCAATATAAGGCTGAATCCAAAGGTAAACGTTTACTTAGGGAATGACTGGAAATTCTTACGAGGGCAAAACAACCTGGAAATAAGGACACTGGTGTTAGCCTTGAATCACTTTGAGAATAGATTTAAGGATAATATATATTATTATATGTAGACAAAAATATGCCAGCAATGACGTGCCTGAAGTAAGGGGGACCAATGGCTACAAAGGAAAGTAATGCTGAAACAGAAAGGGTCATTAGACTTTGTTGGAAGAATCCTATTTCTTTAGATGTTAAGTATTGTCCTACGAAAGAGACCATAGAAGTAGACAGGGCTTCTAGAAAATATGAAACCTCTAGGGAATGGTTGATGGGAAGCAAGGTCATGATGGAGATCACGTCCCTCTGGAAGTTACCTGAAGTGGAGATGTTTGCTAATAGGGTCAATAGACAGTGCATGCATACGTTGAATTATTTGCATCCGGAAACATTTGCTGTTGATGCTTTCAGTATATCATGGACAAATAATCATGGACTCGTCTTTCCTCGTTATGTGTTTATACTCATTTAAGGAGGTATATTTCAGGTTTTTGTATGTAAATGAATAAGATCAATTAAAACTATAGCAACTAGATATGGTAGAGTATTGGAATATGAATGCAAGGGGCTGCTTAGGATGATTGAAGTAGTTAAACTAGTTAACTATTGAATGAGTTAAAGAAGCCCCGGCACCACATGACCACTTGAGGTCACGTGGGTTACATTGAAAATTGAATGGCTGAAATTAGATTTAATCATAATCAGTTCTCATGACCTGGAGGTCACTTGGTGACTGCACCCTCCCGTCACATTTAGAGTGCCTTTCCCCAGCCTGGATTGGTTGGGTAGTAAATTATCCAACATATGTGTATACACTGCCTTAGACAAGCCCCAAAGTCCATTTACCCTGTGACCTCCAGGTTATGCGGGCTGATTACAATCAATGTTCATTTCAATCGTTTGATTTTCAATCTACCTGCGTAGGTTTGAATCATTTTGAAAGAATGTGTTTCGTTTAAATCTAAATGTTTTGTATCCGTCATGCTTGACAAACCCAATCCGATTTTGAGTAGCCTTCATTGATTTCGCTCATATCACATAGACGCTAATTGACGCTTGGCAAAAAAACCTGCAGAACCTCACACTAATTAGTATAAAAATAATTCCGGCTAATGAGTTATTTTCTTCAACACGTAATCAGTGATATTGTAGAATGAGTGCAAAAATAAGAAACATCGGCAATGTGGGCGAATAGGACAAGGAGTGTGCATGGAACATAAGTGATATGAATTCCTTTCTAGAATTCCCACATTTAAAGATATCCTAGATCGGATCGCCTTGCTAAATAGTGTAAATTAAGTTATCTGTATAAAGTTGTTCATTGGAAGAACTGTTTAATATATTGAAACGAACAAAATGCTTAACCTTAAAAAATCATATCGTAATATTGCCAAGATCCTGCTGTTGTGATTGGAATAGAGACAGCAGCGCGTTTCTATTATAGAAAGGGTAGATTGTGGTATCAGGAATATCAATATAGTTAGCATTTATATAAACCCGTGGCATCAGATGACCGTCTAAAACGTACCTGGAACACAGGGCTGGTTAGGATCCGGTGGGTTATCGGGACACTCGCACGTGTACCCAGGCCACACCGGTGAAGGTAAGCACATCATGGAATCAGAGCATCTCCCGCTTCCGTCTCCACATCTGTTTGTAGCGTTTGGCTGCCGGAGGGAATGGAAAATGCACAAGCCATTAGGGTGGCCAAGCTCGCCTGAAACCTGGACGATTTCGCTGAGGTTCCTCTTATTCATCTTGTAAATAGCGGTGGATCGCCATTCGGTGTAGTAGATTGTATCTTCGAACAGGGCTAAAGAAAAGGTGTGGTGGTCGGGGTGGACTTCAGCCACTGTGCGACGGGAATTCCCATCCAGGTCTACACTAGCCACCATCTTCAATCGACTGTCTATCCAATAGATCCGATTCTGGGTAAAGTCTATGGCCAGGCCATTTGGCCAGCCAATGTCTGTGGTGACCAACTTCTTCCTCCGCGAACCATCCAAACCAGCTTTTTCAATACGTGGGGAAACGCCCCAGTCGGTCCAATACATATACGGTCTGCAAATGAACATATCAAAGCAATCAATGCATCGTATACCATTAGTGTGTGATAAATACTTCGTATATCTTAGTATAAGTATAAGTCTAGTTGTTTGAGGTAGTGTATAACCAACGAGTATAGAAGTATGCACAATATCTTCTCAGTTTGGGCAGTTGATATCTCATTTTCAGAAAGGCTCATATCCTACAGGTAAGGTTAAAATAAATGTGGACACTATAGTTAATTCATATCTGATATATGGGGTCGTGCATATCGTTCACTCATACAAGGTTAGAAAATAGTGAATTTACTGTACTTCTTCGAAGTGCTACCCCGTAATGATGAAAGGCATCCATGCACTCCCACGTTTATCCAATCAGACTATGAACAGCCTTAACCTATAAAGAGCATTATGGAGATTTTCATTAGACATATTATTTCCCCATAGAGAATACAATGTGTCAATAGCGGAATCTTACCCGTAATTATCACGGGGATCAATGGCAATGGCTCGAGGTTCATCCAGATCTTCACGTACAAGGTCTTTCAACAGTCGTGTGTCCAGATTCATGACACCGATGACATTTCTCCCGGCATCTGTCCAGTAGATGTTCCCATGCACCCAGTCTAGCGCTATCCCGTCTGGTGTATCAAGGGGTTCATCCAAAACTGTTTGGGGAGTCGCTGTGATAGGCCTTTGGGGGTCAGTTAATTGAACGGACAATATTTTCTTGTGTGTGATTTCTGACCAATAGATAATTTTTTTAGCATAGTCAAAGTCAATTCCGATTGCGGTCGTCTGTGAGTCGATAAGTGGCAACATCTCCTGGTCCTTCAGACGGAATTCCCGAATGTCTTTATTATTGGCCACAAAGAGTATCGCCTCCCCTTCGGCTGCTTTGCATGATCCGGGGTCATTGGGGAGAGGTATGTACCCGTCTAGGCAACTGCACTCATAGGCACCCCTTGTGTTCGTACAGCTCTGTGAGCAGATGGTCCCGAGCGCACATTCATCGATGTCCAAACATGATTTAGTATCATTAGCAAGTCTGTACCCTGCCCTACATGCACACTGCTTACCGCTGATCCTATTGTACAGACATAGATGCTCGCAGCCGTGGTTTCCATCGAGGCAGAGGTTCGGGAGACACAAGTCATCTGCTTCATCCTGTTCACCCCGACAGTCAATGAGCCCGTTGCACACTTCAAACATCGGGATACATTCCCGACCATCATCCTGGCAATCAAAATCTAGGACTGGATCGCAATTCGGCGGTACTGTGGCTATTTTGAAAAAAGGAAAGTATTGAAATGTAAGTACTGATAGAAATTATAGCAAGATATACAGTATCATAGATTGAATTTGTCACAGGACGAACGTCTTCTTGGTAAAGGAAATAACTCACTTTATTTTGATCCTGTTATTTTACTCTCATTAGCATTGTGTCGTCAATTGTATTGAATAATTTCTTACTCCCAAAACACCTTGTGTCTGGAGTAATAAACTTTGTTTTCAAACATTCAAAACACCATATCTTTTTTTACATTTACATCCGTGTGCAGAGCATCATCCGTACAGGGCTTTAGTTATTAATACCCGATTTATCTGCACTACCATTGTAGGATTGATTACAACTTGTACAATACAGTGTTCAAATAAGTGTATATCCCTTACCACAGCCACGTTCATCAGTACCATCAGCACAATCCTGGACACCATCACAGCGAGCAGTCGGTTGGAAACAGATAGGTCCAGACGACGTTTCACAACGCATTAATCCTTCCTTACAAACCGATCCACCTTTAAAACAAGATAGTTCCTAAGATGACCGAGGAAGATGTTGACTTCTGATGCCTGTCACCTTATTTTCTAGAACTATATATATGTATATATATATACATATTTAGAAGGCAACCCACGAGATTAGAATAACGTGGTCCGTACTCCACTGAGTTTGACTGCGGAGTAATCCACGAAGCGAAGCTGAGTGAATTAAGTAGCGGTCAAACAAGGTGGAGTGGAGACCAAACTATTCTCATCGAGTGGGTTTCTGATTTTATCTCACCCCGTATAACCTCATTTATTGCTGGAATAACGGCCAATAACTGGCCAAATTAGCCATTGAGTATCGGGTACAATACTTTCACGGCCGCGGAGTGTGAGTTCCTAACGTGAAGCCTATGGAGAAAAATACTGGGGTGAGATAAGGGACATTTCATTATTTACGGCAGGGGGGGATGAGCTATTGGAGGTTTGGGGGGGGGGCAAATTATATGAGGGTATTTGCCTGGGGGGGGGGGGGGCAATTTATTTAGAGGTATTTGCCGGGGGGGGGGGGGCATTTCATTTCGCAGTATTTGCCTTGGGGGGGGGGGGGGGTTCATTTTGTGGTATTTACCTGGAGGCTATACAATTTAGTGTCTGATCTCTTCTAGCAGAATTAAGAAATTTACATATATATAGAGAACATGGTGATTGTGGCAGAGAAGATAATAAGTGAGGTACTGTAACACCCAGCACTGCCATGTCTGTGGATTGGGAGCTCATCATACTAAGACTTCTTGTAATCTGCCATGCAAGAGCTTTTCTGAGATAATGTTCATTGCAATGTTTTTCAATGATCATCTTAATAAAGGTAGCAGCAAAATTGTTGGCCTATTGAGGCAGAGACTATCACAGGCTTATTGCAGGTCCTTGTATTGTCATTTATGTCCTAAGTAATCTGTAGTGTTACCATAAAGGTACATATTTTCAACAAATAAACCCTGATAAAACAACAATTGCCAGAAGAAAATGTAAGGTAAATCACAGTTGATGTGATGAATGACTATTTTGATGAAATTCACTCAACAAACTCCCAAATCGCTGCAGTAACGTTACCCATAAGATGATACCTTCAATTGCTTATTTATGACCTTATTTTGTTAGTAGATATCCTTCATCACCATAAATTCAACAACTAATTTACTATGAGAGTGTATTATGTGCCTGTCAGGACATCCTCAGGCAGCAAAACCTGCATTCTGCTCATGTAATATCTGGTATCAGAACAAGTGATTTTTTAACCTTTGCAACACCTTCTTCTATGGCATTTTCTGTGATAATTATGGGTGTGGGCGGTGTAGCTCCACTGTATTAGTGTCTATACTCAGCTCAATGGTCATTGTTAGCTTAGCACATACAAGTTGTCTTTTTGGTACCTCCACTGTCTCAATAGAACACCCCTTAAGATAGGTCTATGGGTTTTTTATCGGTGTCTCATCACAGAAACGTGGTCAACTGCCCCAATATTAGGTGACCTTCCAATGCGATTTTGATATTTTTTTCGAAAGGTGCATCATAGACCATATCAGAGCTTTATCGTAGTAGGTGGACACGGGGCCTAAGGGTTCACTTCCTAGATGGTGGATATCTAATCCTATAACTATGATACACCAGTTTGCAGTTATTGATCTTAAACCATGATTAACAGTCTGCATTTCTCAAGGGCCAGATAGCTGCATATTAGAGGATTTGATTATAGAGGTTTAAAATTTGCATGCCAGAATTCACCTGGCTTTATTTACTTAACATTACATTATATGTGTACATATACATGTATATATGAAAAAGAATCGATTTAATGCTATTGCCTAGGGGAGGGGGGATGTATATTAAGGTATTTGTCTAGGGGGGGGCGGTTTATTTTGAGGTATTTCTGAGGGGGGGCATTTCATTTGGAGGTATTTCCAAGGGGGGGGGGCAATTTATTTTGAAGGATTCGCCGAGCAAAACCCACACACCCCCTGCCATAAATAATGAACGGGGGGGGGGGGGGGCGTTATATTAGGGTATTTCCGAGGGGGGGGGGCATTTTATTTTGAGGTATTTCCGAGGGGGGGGGCATTTAATTTGGAGGTATTTCAAAGGGGGGGGGCAATTTATTTTGAAGGATTCGCCGAGCAAATCCCACACACACCCCCCCCCCCCCTACCATAAATAATGAACGCTCCCTAAATAGGCATATTCTCAGTAGTCATCTGAGTTTCATGGTATCTCATTGTCAATATCAATTGCGACAAGTTACAACTATCATCTTATTGTTAAGTGGTCCTTGTATTTTGCTAGGATGATGAGAGAGTATTTCAATTCGCGTTACTTATTCCACATGTCGATCATGAAAAATGCACTAGCTTTGAATTAAATTGAGAAACCTTTGACCTGTTGACCAACCTATCATCGCTAATTGTCTAGGTTTCCCACCACTCTCGTATTTGCCCACCATCTGTTATACCTCCTGCTGCTTAGATGTCCACCCATCGTCTCAGGCACCAACCAAGTCGCTTCCTAATCAACTCTGCCTGCCCGACTTCTATAACAATCTTCCGGGGAATATATACGAGCTGGCCAAAAATTGATATGTTTATGAAGTGATTCGAACACTATACCCCACACTGTTGGGGCCAACGCGCTGCTAGTCCCACTGCTCAATTGTTTATATTATTCAAATTACGCTAATCCATACTGTTCCTTTATCGTAGGTCACTTGACTCTCCCCATTGTTTTAGAATCATTTGTTCATATAATGTTCACATTCGTATTAATATCCAGCCATTAATTATTGTTCTACACAGCGTTAAATGTTGAGCCTGTAGCTTCAATAAGGTTGAATATGATAAGTCTCAAACCAAAACCTACATTGAGTTTCATCGGAGCCGTCTCTGCAGTCTTCGTCCCCGTCACAACGCCAAGAGATGGGGTAGCATCCGCTGCCGTCAGCACACCTGCGTTGGTTGCTGGTGCAGGTTGTCATGCATAGCTCATCGGAACCATCGCCACAGTCGTCAACCCGGTTACACTTCCAGTCAGCAGGAATGCACCACTTATTTTTACACATAAACTCACTGGCAGAGCATGTCCTCGGAGCTAGACAGAAATCCAGAAAGTAATGTTAATAGGAGAAATAGAAATAGCTAAAATGTGACTTATAAGTATGTAAATAACACGAGTGTTTAGTGGAAGTGGAGATATACATGTGCACTTTAAGAGGAATCTGGTCACATAGATTTAAAGGAGTGCATAGTGTACCTTTGTAACATCGCATTCAATAGGGCTCTTGAGCAGGATAATTTGCTGCCACATTACCACTTGCTGCAGAACTTTCCTTACATCACGACAGAGTATGTACAGCGTGCCAACATTTCAGAAGCATAACATGTACAGAGTGAAAATGAACATAAAACATGTGCACAGAGCAGACGAACCGTTTAGTTGAACAGCAAAGGATGAGACATTGTTAAGGACCAAACTATGTTAACGGTTGGAATATTTGGCCAGAATAACTGATATCCAGAGGTTGATTTATGTATCCTTTTAAAGTACAATAGTAAAAAAAATATGCATGAGAAAGGGTTGCATGTCGGCAACTTTAGACTCACGACAGAGTTGCGCCTCTTCATCAGAGCCATCCCAACAGTCTCGTTCGCCATCGCAGGTCCATGTGCTGGGTAAACACATAGGATCCGGATCTGGGGACGTGCGGCATTGAAAAGGTCGGTTTTCGGGGCAGTCTTGACCTGTAACATAATAAATGCATGGTTGTTTAGGTTTGATAAGAGGATGATAAGGCTTGATAAAAGAATGATTGCAATGGTTAGATAAAAATCAATATCTCTTTGAATATATGTGACATATTTTACCTGGGTAACCTTTAAAGTCTTCTCGGTCTCTCTTGTAATGATATCTTATACACGCCTTTCAGGCATCGAGCATTTCCCCTTGTCCAGATGAGAATATAGCCTCATTTGTGGAAAGAAACTCTGATATTCAATTTCTTAATCTCTGTACCTCTCTAACTCTAAAATATTGGAGATCACCCAAGTATCACATCTTAACTGGAAATCCTTCTGACGGCTTTATGCTTCTGATTTTGATAAGTATTCCCTACAGTATATGATACAACCTTCGATTTTACCAAGTGCATCATACAAGTGATATTTAAAACCTCTTGACTTAATGAAAATAACTCGTTACCGTTACCATGATAGCGACTTGAATATACCTGTATCTTGATCAATCAGTCACACACTCTGAAGTACAAGCTCTGTCACATTTTACCTGAAGCAGAGAGATGGCCTATGACAACCTTCATTATCCTACCCCTAATAAAAAAACCGTCATAGACTTAACATAGGCAGATTTTATGTGGCAGGCCGTGACATAAAGTGTTTTTAATGCCACTAGAGTAATAACAATATTGACCAATCAGAGAGCAGGATGTCAGCTACTATGAAAAAAGTTCTGTTGGTCGTTGAGTCAATATTTATCTTTTTAGTAATACAAAAGCATAGGCGGGATAGGATAAATACGAAACCGAACTCGAGTTAGACTTGTCAATGTCTATGCCACTCTGGTCAGGTTTGCTCCTCACTACACTCGGCTACGCCTCGTGTAGTAATACACGACCTGCCCATCGTGGCATAAACATTGTCAAGTCTAACTCTCGTTCGGTTTCTACTAATTCTTCAGCTCTGAAAAGAGCTGTTACTGCAATCCCGGGAAAGGTACAATGAGGATCATAAGATATATGACATCCCCATCACAACTGTCACTCCAGCTCAGATTACACGTGACGTTTACATCCCATGGGGAAAACATTTTGCCGAGGTTCCCGTGTCTTCCAGTCCATATCATTGAATTTAGAAATATGGATAACCTGTTCTAAGTTGTGTGCCACGTTCCAATACGTTTCCTAGGCATACTTGAATTCTGCACACGTTCAGATTTTGAATTATTTGTAAACAGCATTACGGGAGTTACATACATGACATATTTTACAATATGACATGATTGATAATTGCCTGCTCACTACCATTATAAGAATTTAAGTTTTAAAAGCTATTGATTTATGAGGATAATGTTTCATACATGGGTATTAAAATATTCATGTGATATGCAGGATGTCCTATAAAATGTGACTAAGACAACGTATAACCCATGACTACTGCTGACTACGTATCCCGGACGTAGGAGGTACAGAATCCTGTTTGGGGTACGAGTGTGGTTGTTATTATTCAAAACAGATTCACCAACATGAAAGGGGACGGCGACCCACATACACATGATAGACCCACATACAATTCAATTGGGTCATCCGTTTTACTCACTTAATTTTGGAGAGTATTGATAGTTTATAATTCTGTATATCCAGTCTCACCTATTGATAGTTTATAATATATCCAGTCTCACCTATTGATTAGATAGCAATGCCTGAATGAGTGACAGGGCAGTCAACGAAAAGCGTCGTGGACCAGCATATTAGAGGAAGATGGAATACTAGATACAGAGCAGACAAAGGTTCATCACTGTTTTTGTATGGCTCATGTGCATCTCAGCTTCCACAAAAATACCAGTGAAGAAATGCAAAGTCTTGGCGGAGATACAATAGAGAGATTCTAGAATGTATTCTGCCCTGTAGGAGATTACAGGGGGGGGGGGGGGAGCAGTGATGTCTAGGAAGCACATCGCACCTGACATAACACTAAGGTCAGAATAACGAACTACAAACATAATAGATTTAATGGTATATTTGAAACCTGTGCTCAGGACTTTCTTTATGTCTTGGAAATTGTAACTCTAATGCTCTCCTCCACTCCTCCAATTCCTGAATGTTCATCTTCAAGATATCAAGGCTTCGTTTTTTTATACAAACAAAGGGGATAATATCTATTCAATTGCAAGTTACAGAACGAATTCGGAGCCTGATGGATAACTAAGTCATTTCATACATAAACTTTCTTTTATTCATTTTTATTGAAGGAGTCTTCTGCAGAGCAGGTTTTATTGACTACCCCTATTACCAATGTAGAGAGTATCAGTTTACAGATATTGGTCACATGATATTGTACAACATATATACAAGGATTAGAGGTGGGAAAAGATGATAGTGATGTACAGTCCATTCTAGGCAGCCTAGTAGTATCTGTTTACCTGCTACATCTAAAAATACTATATTTCTGGAGTTTTTCCCGCACATAGGGAAGTGAACCAAACTTAGGCTTGTAGACTGAAGATCCATGAGAGTGAGAATCTCATGTAGGGAAAAACTCAAACCTGCTCTTCCTTTTTCCACTTCTCTTCTTAGATGTGCTTATTCTCTTATGATATATTTCTAGCCATGACAAAAACAGAATTTAATGCTGTGGTTCTCTGATCTCCTTGGCTTGAGAATGGCCTCTGAGACTAGACTGAGAATTATTCGCCTGTAGTCATAGCTTGTAGTGTGGCCAATATCCACCAGGTACCTATTAGGCTCTAGCGACCAAGTAGCTAGTACAGGTTATAATATGTTCTTTAGTTCTTGAACGATCCTACTAAACTGTTTCGTATGCCACCTCGTAAGTCATTCCATGCCTTCATGCTTACATAAATCAGGCTTCTCTGATGGCAACTTTCATTGGGTGCGATAACCTAATTTGGCCTTTTTAATCCCCTCTCGAGCGGAGGTTGTTAATTACAGTTGTAGCATCTTTCTTAGCATATCTATACATAAATACCAATCTCAGATACCTTGTTCCTTGTTCTAGAGTATATACACAGCTTGAGTGCAAGTACGTTTTTTTTCTATTGTAGTATGTGTGCCTATCCTGGGGCTCCCATTCTGTAACTTTTGGAGTCTAGCTTGACTATGTTTTGTTGCACCGCTCACAAAATAACTAGTGCAGTCGAATAAAGGGGAGATATGCTTTTTGTGTATTTCCAGTGATACGCTATATGATGGGAACTTTCTTATTTTAGCTAATTCAAGACGTCTGTGGCTGTCCCCTTTTTTTAGTACCTGAGATACATTTTTCCAAACCAAGCCTTCGTTAATTGTTACCTTAAGGTAAGTAAAGTTTTTGCAAACTGGTAATCAAACATCATTAACATGCAATGCGTTGTCTATTTCATTTCGTTGATTTGATCCATAAAAGCAGACCTTGGTTTTGTTGGTGTTTAGAAGTATACCATTACTGTCACACCAATATTCAAGTCTGTCTAGGTCTCTCTGCATTTAAAAAAAAGATCATTTCAGCCTTGTCGATACTAGAGGTATAAATCACCAAATCGTCAGCATGAAATGCATGTTTGCTTTCAAATCCTAACTTACCTATCTCATTTATGGAAAAAAGAACTTGTACGTGTACTGTTATCCAACACGTTCTTCAGTAACTGAGAATCTATGTAGAATATCCCACTAAGCTCCTCCTCTATGGCCCCCTTGCCTGCAGGTATCCACACAGTAAACAGTTGCCCCACAGCCATGAAAACCAAAGGCAAACACCAAACAACGAAAATCAGAGGGTATAAGGAGGAAAATGTATACATTTAAGACTCCACTGAGCTCCGGATGTCCTACGATAGATGTCACGATGCATGCATCGGGATGCATCTTCGGGTGTATCGACTACGGATTAAAGGCATATCGGACAATTTGGCGTGAAAATTAAAACCCATGTCATTTTTCTGAAAATTGAAAACAATGATCTCTAAGTATTGTCTAGCACATATCTGACTTAAAGATCGGGGATTCACCATGCTAGATTTTGATTTAGAGATCAGTATTATCATTTTATATTAGATTATATAGAAATTCTAAAAACTTGTTTTTCACAGAGTAAAAAATCATGTCATTTTCTCAACCTTTCACAGAATATAGTGTATGTATAGTTCTATCTATTTAGGTTTTTAAAATCATAGGTCACCGTCCTTGTTTTTGAAAGAATTGAAGAAAACCATATGTTCCAGTACATTTCCTATATAAATCAATCATATGAAAAGTAGCCTATTTTACCTATTGGATTAGGTCAAACTAGACGAAACTCAAATTTTGATCTTTTGAGTTTGGAATATGCAACAAATTATCAATTTCAATGGATGAATAGGAATATTTGAAAATCACCAGGTGGTGCCACCGTGAATTCTACGATATGGCTTTAAAGCTGACTTTCCAACGTGATATAGATTTTGTGTCTAAAGCTGCACCATAAGGCCCCGCACCCACTAGTTACGACACGCTCCGACAAGCGTTCCAACACACTCCGACACAGAATTTCTCTGTCGTAGCGCAATCGTAGCACTCTTGTCGGAGCATGTCGTAGCATGTCGGAGCATGTCAGAGCATGTCAGAGCGTGTCGGAGCGTGTCGTAACGGTTTTTGGCGGGAAAAAAGGAAACCACGGGGCCGACACGAGCTACGACACGGGCTATGACAGAATACGGGTTTTCTCAATTATTTCAAAAATGATGAGAGTAACCTATGATTTTTAAAACTTAAATAAGTAGCATTATGCATATACTATATTCTGGTAAAGTTTGGAGAAGGTGACATGGGTATTACTGAGTGAAATTGAACTTTTCAGAACTCTTCTATTTCCTTTTATCAAATATTTTTAAATTCTTGGGTTACGGAAAGGGTACATCCTGATTAGTGTGTAACCGAAATTTTGTCGAAATTTTCAAAGTATTAACGGAGATATAGAGGAAAATATAAACGCCCATTGAATTACCATTGCTCCCATAGGCGGCAGTATGTCGGAACGGTGTCGTACGGTGTCGTAACCATTATCGGAAGCCTGCCTCCAATACTGATGAACGCTACGAACACGCCCCGACATGTTGGAAATGTCGGAAGCGTGTCGCAAGGCCTACGACACGGCGCCCGTGGCGGAGAGTGTCGGAAGCCATGTCGGGGCGTGTTGGGGCGTGTCGGAACGCTTGTCAGAAGCCGGCCTCCACTCCTGCGATAATTCACACGCTTCCGACACAACGTTCGATTTTATGTCGGAAGCTTGTCGGAAGGGCTATCGGGGCGTGTCGGAAGCCCTATCGTAGTGTATGGGGAGCTCAGTGGACGCCGGGCCTGATAATAGTTTAGATCAGGTTTCTCTCCTAGAGGAACAACTCAAAACCTTTCATCCACTTGATCCTGATCTTCTATTAATATGTATTTTAAGCTAATTAATATGCAAATGAAGTCGAAATTATTCAATTTACATGAAATGATACCTCCATAGATTTTGCCGTGCTCAAAAACCTTGTGTTTAAAAATGTCAATGGCATATACAATGGACGTGCAGATTGAGTGTTAAATTTGATGCAGATCATAAGAGATCGAGATCCACTTTAACATCAAGTTTACATCTAGTCTAAGCTTTTTAATGGACAGCTTCGCATCCAGAAGGAATGTACAAATCTAAGTATGAGTGCATGTTTGCTTTATAACTGTCATCGCGGCAGACTCTAGGAAGCACAGGTGTGTCATTCTCTCCCCTCTTCACGTCATACCCTATTGACTCCGGCATACATACAGTAAAACCCCGCCTAAGTGGACACCCTCCGTTCCGGGTCAAAGTGTCCGCTTCCGTGGGGTGGTCGCTTACACGGGGTTTTCAGGTTTACGCTGGCCATATAGTGCTGAATTGCTAATTGCTAAATTAGATGCATTCCTATACTATAAGTATGATTAGATAATAATTATTATATGGAATCTTCATTGAATATATGTGTAATTTTAGATAAAGAATTACATCTAGAATAAGTAAAGAATTAATGAATAAGTTGATATTTGTAAATATGTACAAATGTACATGTTCTGTTTGCTAAATTGACACCCAGTCCGCCCCATGCCTCCACCAGGAGCCTGTCCGTGCCCTCTCACCTACCACCTGTGTAACCGCAACAGCTTCAACACCTACCAACTCCAGCCCGCCATGGACTGCCCCCTCCACTCACAAAGCCCGCCCAGGCCCGCTAGACAACTTCCACACACTTCTCTTGTCTCACCTGTGTTGCTGGACCACACCAAAAACAGATTAATCTCGATAATCCGTAGTGTCGTCCCCACACTGATGAGCCATTTTTGACTGGGTGTCCGTCTGAGGTGTCCACTAATGCAGTGTTTTGGGCCTTTTCGTACCAAAATAACTGTCCACTTATGCGGGGTGTCCGCTTATGCAGGGTACCCGCTTATGCGGGGTGCTCGCTTACACAGGGTTAAATTAAACATCTAATAAATTATCTCACCCCTGGTATTTTTTCTCCACAGACTTAAAATTGGGAACTCGTATCCAACGCCCGTAAGTTATTTAGGAAAAATATCCAATGGGGGATTATGTCACAAATGTTAGCCCATTAGTCAATGTGAAGGGTGAGATAAATTCTGAAACCAATTCAAGTTTAGAGTCATAGCTCAATCCCATTTCGTTTTAATTGCTACGTAATTCATGCGGCTTCGTCTTGTGAGTTACTACGTGATTCAAACTCGATGAGATACTAGCTGATCCTAAACTTTCATAAGTTTCCTTCATAGGAACCGCCCCAGTGTCCAGGGCCCATAGCTAGGAGTGTCCGTTGGAATGTCGGGTCGAGGCAGTGGTGTCATGTTTGCATTTTGAGTAAGTTTCAAGTTTACAATATCTTTACCAAGGATTTCTTGTCGCAATATGATTTCTGAATGAATGCGATGTAGGCACATTGGGGTTTGCAATGTGCTTTTGGTTGGTCTACCCCCGTCAGTCCCTCCCCGGCTGCGTGCCTGCTAGAATTTTGTCTCACATCTTCCTACAAACTGATGGGTAATTTTGATTGAGATCGCTATGGCATATACATTACATTTCTAAATTTAGTATTTTTAGTCGAGATTCTCAATTTCCTTACAGATGCGACATACAGCATGCTCCAATCATTTAATTCATTCGATTGATGTTGAATTGCTAAATAGTATTGGCAGTGGAATATTTACTAATAGAGAGCAGTAATTTAGAAATACAATTTATATAGAAAACGTCTGTCGTGATAATGCAACACATGAGGTTTTGATAATGAAATTAAACACTCTGCATCTCACAAAGTGTGTGTATGTTTCCTTTAGATATAATAAGAGCTACTCACCCGTTACCCTGACAATCAGGAAAAAGAAATGAAAAACTGCTAGGGACCTTGCCATTACTCTCCCTTGTTCTGAATTAACATCTGCCACGTCGGGTCAGGAACTGCAGACTATTGTGGAGAAGGATGTTGTTTTGAACCCACCCACTGTAGTAGTATAGTAATAACCCACCAATGAATGCTTATCTACACTGGCACGTCCTGGCCAGCTTCCGGTAACTGGCCCTGGTGCTAAATGACTACAAATTATACATGATGGGGTATTACATGTACATTTTATTTTTCTCTTCTATACGGCAAGAACTAACAACGTGTGATTAAATGCATGGGCTTTTCTGGTGGTATTTATGATGACCATGCCTGAAGAAATAGAGGGCAATATGCAATATGATATTTCTTTTATGGATAAGAGATACCTAACTACTCATAGACTTGCTCAAGACTTGAAGTATGGAGATACTAAGAAATAGAACTAGTTTGCAACATTTGAACATCCCCTAGCACCTGTATCCAGGCGGGGAGAGATTGAGTAGGTGGAAGGGTCGGGGTAGGCATAGGAGACAGAGCCAGTCTAAACTGCTCCCTGTATAGACCTACTTTCCCAAATACAGATCCTAACAACACAACAGGGTGGAAGTAAAGTGATGAGGTGCAGGATCTTGGATGCCGCAATGAGGTCTTACTAGTTGGCTTATTGGATATTCATTAGCTATATCCCGGGGAAACAGCCTGGCTTATGTTTAATTCCAAAGTTCAATAAGTGTTAGCATACCTGTACAACATGTCCATCAATGTTATTGGTTGCGACCACTTGGGTTACAATTTAACCTACGACACCCCACAATTATCATTACTATAACGCACCTCAAACCGCCCTATGTGTCGCAATCAATGATCGTTGGCCAATCTTCTACGATCGTAGGTCTATAGGACACTGACGCCTCGAAACGGTCGGTATTAACGATTGTCGTTACTGAAAAACACCCCCAGGAGTTTTGTTTCCATCCTTCGTGATGTCTCTACCGCATTATCTCTACACATATCCATATAGTGGGGTCTTTCTTAGTAATATCGTAGTAAAAAATATCCTGAAAACATGAGTTAACCATTTATGAACGGCCGCCTGCAGCAGAGCTGTACCCATAAGGACAGGTGCTAGTGTTATTGTATACCATTATTGGACGGAACAAGCGCTGTCTGTAAATATAATATTTAATTGATAGTAGAATAATGTTTTGGATGATCCTCCCATTCCCTGGAGCCCAGTCCTCCTGGTAGTGCTTCTTATAGCCAGCGTGAAACCATTGCCCAGAAATGTTGTTCCTCAGGGTAATCAATGGTAAAGTGGTGAATATCGTCTTTTGAACAAAAGGAATGTAGTGCTCGCCGGGTACCAGCAGTATTTAACGTCCAGAGGGCCACAGGTGACTTACCACCTGACAGCAGATACATTTTCCGTTAAGTCTTGCAATTACATGGTGTAAAAACATTACTCCTAACCCTGGATAAAAGAAGAGAGGCCGTAGTTGGGTGGATAAAATGTTATTGAATTTTATGGATAAAATTTTTTATCGACCTAATTGAATTGAAAATTAATTAGGAGTTATTAAAATTATTGAATAATAAGATGATTAATAATTGACTGTTGGAGTATTATGTCAATCACAAAAAGTATATATCTTTATAAAATACAATGTAGCAAGTATTAGAGGGAAACTATGTTCCGGTGAAAGGAAGTCAAAGTTACGAGGTAAGGCTTGGAAAAATTACTGCCCAAGGCCCTGGCCGCGGGCAGTAATTTTTCCAAGCCTTACCGAGTAATTTTGACTTCCTTTCACTGGTACTTGGTTTCCCTATTCCTATATACCTTCAAATGTGGTCTAATAAGAGACAATCTGATTGGTCTAAATGTCAACCTTGGGTAGTATACGGCAACCTTGGGTAGTATACCAACCTTGGGTAGTATCAGATAGTTACTCCACCCCCCAGAGCGTGGTGTAAGCATAGAGTGTACAGCCATAGGTATATAGGAAATATAGTTATACAATATAATGAAATATATAAATAGCCAAGGAGCCAGTACTAAAAGGAGGGGGTGGATGGGTAGAAAAGAGGTACAAGTAGAGTATGAGGTATTGAGAGATTGAATGATGGACAGATTGACTGCCTGAGAGTTCAAGTCCATAACGTATGCGCTGTAAAAATTCGATTGCCAGCCGCCGTAGCAATGTATGGATAGTTCAGTCACAGTCGCCTTTCTGAGGCGGTGCAGGGTTTACATCTTTGGCGGATGGCCTGCTGCGTGGAGCCCTGAGTAGCCTTGAGGTTTTTGTGGCCCTGTCCTCGAGCATGGAAAGGGTCCTTGTCTCTGGTCATACGGGCGGCTCTTACCATCTGGGTGATGGCCTCATCCGGGCAGTACTTCGCGTCCGGGGAACCCTGTAACATGACGGTCTTCTTTTCCCCAACACATTGGAGGTTTTTGGGCACCATGATGGTCACAACCATGTGAGTGGGCATGGTCCGCAATAGAGTGGTGCCGGATCTGCAGGAGAGGCGAAGCACTGGAACAAACTAGGCATGAGTACAAGGCACAATACATGACAGGGCATGAAATTGAATGAATGATGCCTTAGTATCATAGTCCCTCGAGGTAAGGTAGGCACAGCTGAGGGTGTCTGCGGCCGAGTTGAATGGTCTTGCTGGCCGGATACACTGGACACATGGAGCACCTTGCAGAGGACTGATTGTAATTGTCTTTTCATGGGGGAGCGCTTCCGGGAGACTGCCTTCATGTATTCCCTGACCTCGTGGAGCTTAGCCTCAGGTATTGAGAGAGTCATGTTGGCAGCATCAATCTCAATCCCCGCCACGTGCCACCTGGCTGGGTTCTTGCACCTTGCCTTGGGCCTTGGGGAGGCTGAGTACAGTGAAGAGCTGCTGAGCCCTGGCGAAATTCGAAGCCGCTTTGTCTCGGTCGAGGTACTTGGCGGCCGTTATTCCCTTGGACCCAAGGATCTGGACAATTGTGTCAGCTATGCATTGCATGTTGTAAGATGAGGCATGGGAATCAAACGGCATGCCCTTATCACAGCAGTACCCGTCCCCCACATGAAACACAGCAACGGCCAGTCCAACGGGTCCCAGCGAAAGTTCTTGTATGCCCTCGAGATGTCTATACTCAACATGTAGCTTCCGGGCCCCAAGGCCATGAGTGGTTGGACATTGGGAGGCCGTGTAGCTCAACTTCCTGTTACACACATGTAGGCCTAATGAGTGGCCACATATCTTCCCCACAGAATCACAGAATGAACGAATGTGGAGCCACATTATCCCCACATCTTCATTGTTTTTCATTGATTTAAGGCTTATTACCTACTACATTTAAAACGTTAGAATTCCGTCGAATCCGCTTGAAGTTGCTCCCATACATAGAGACATAGTGAACCAAACCTGGGCGTGGAGATTGAAGGCCCACGAGAGTGAGAATCTCGGTACAGAAAAACTCAAACCTGTTATTCTTTTTCGCACCTGTATTGTCAGATTTACCTTATCTTTCATGATTCATATCTAGCCATGCCAAAACCAAAATTTAGATCTGTAGTTTTCCAATCTCCTTGCACTGAGATCAGCCTCTGAGATTAAATTGCGCTGGTTGCCGGCAAAATACTAGACTGGTTCCCTGCCCATATGAATAAGGGGCAGGTAACGGGTTCCACAGGCATGACCTTCAACCTTGGCTGGTGCCCGCCTGTGACTAGGGGATACCCCAGGAACCAGCCAAGTGGTTTGGCTGGTATCCGCTTGTTATACACCTATAGGCCTCGCAACCATATTGGGGACTGAAAACTAGTTATTTTTGACTTGCTATACAAATGTTCTCATAACTTAGGCTGTAAAAATGATACATATTTACAAAGGGTACCATATAAAACCAGGGATTATGGGCTTTATTGTCATATATATTTTGGATTTATTGAGGTGATTTATCTGTTTTCATTTTTGACATATTTGCTCTGAAATCATGCTAAAAATTGGGCAAAATGTTTGATTTCTAGAATATGAGTGAAGATTCCATGGAATTCCATATGGAAGCAAATCAAAGCCCAGTTTAATCAAATGGAGATTTCTTTGAGGATCATTGTGATACCTAAATTTTTATTGTACTCATAGTAGAAGTTAAAATGGACTGATTCTTTATCAAAATAGAAAAGAAGCAAAAAGCCCCTTTTTGTGATATGTGCCATATGTTAAAGCATTGTCGTGGTAGGCAGAAAATGGAAAAATGTTGGAAATGATGCAATATTTTGTGATATACAGCACAAGTCAATCTATAAAAAATTTTAAGGGAAACACTCCTTGAATCCGGATTCCACCTTAGTCCCTAATATGCCTTCCAGACCTATAGCTCCGCCGAGCCCTCTAGCGGACTACCGGGGAACCAGGAGGCGTTACCAATAATGCACTATAAAAATGGAACCAGGGACCCGTTTCAATAGACTGTAGGACGTCCGTTATCGGGTTTAGTGACACAATAGCGGTACTTCGCGTTGCAGTAGTTAAGGGACAACCGTTTGTGGGACATAGGATAACAGACAGGCGCAAATAGCGGTTTGTCCCATTTCATAAGACCGATGTCCAGTCACTATTGGTGTCACTGTTGTGTCCCAAATAGCGAGAGGGTATACCCTCTCGTTTCTATTGTCACAAATGCGTAACTTTACTTCCTGTAGGAATTAAGCAACGAAACTTTAACCCCAGTTAGGGACATATACAACTTATAAGCATGCCAAATATGAAGGAGATCGGTCCATGCAATCCAACAATATTCGCATGTGAATTTTGTCAAAGCAAATGTTGCTCTGATGGCCAGTGTGGAATTATCCAAGCGCTGTCGCTAATTTATGCAGTGACCTCACCTTGACAGCACTTGTTCCCGGTAGCACTAGCACCATCCATTGTAAGGTCCAGGCAACAATGTCACTATGTCGCCAACAGTGAACAGACACACCACCCCAATAGTGACATGCCTATTGAAACGAGAATTAAATTTTGTCACTATTTCTGTCACTATTTCTGTCACTAGTCGTGTCACTAAGTGGCTTAGTGACACATTTTATTGAAACGGGTCCCCGTTCCCTGGCCTATAGTCTAACTAGGCCAGGCTTCCAGGCTAGCAAAATACCTGTGTCGTACGAAATGATAACCACAAGTTTACAATGGTTTCCTGTTCACCCGCTAGAGGGCCTCACGGTATGCTGGTACGGAATGATAACCGCAAATTTCTGATTGTACCCCGTTCACCCACTAGGGGCACAGCGGTTAGGAATTGTTAGAAATCGACGAAGTCGCTAGTTACCTACCACATATAAAACGTGTAATTTTCGGTACTATCCGCTTGAAGAGTCTACCGCACATAGAGACAGAGTGAACCCGACCTAGGGTTGGAGACTGAAGGCCCACGAGAGTGAGATTCTCGTGCAGTGAAAAACTCGAACCTGTTCTTCTTTTTTGTGGGACTATACTCAGACAAACTTCTTCTTTTATGATTCATTTCGAGCCATGCCGAAATCAAAGTTTAATATTGTAGTTTTCTGATCTACTTTTCTCGTGAGAAACCAATGAGATCGCAAGATTTCGCTGGTACCCCTTTCTAAACTTCGCTGATTCTCCCACTCACCAACAGGCTAAGTATTTGGCCCGATTATAGCACCTATCTATGTGGAGCAGTCAGCAGAGTATTTGGCTGCGAATGCGTATGTCGGGAGTTCGAACCCCGCTTTCGGCGGTCTATTATTTCATTTTTCTATATTTTTCGTTGTACATCAAAACGTGTTTCCGTAGGTTGCTCTAGCGGTGCAGTGTGACACGCCCACATGTAGGATACACTGGCCACCAGAGCTACACAAAATGATATCGTAGAAGGACTCGACGAAGTCGCTAGTGATAATAAGAAAACGTCTGTACTGTGGACCAAATGCCTCTCATTCTTGGTCAGTCTTCGACTTCATACTGCCTGAAGCCTATGGCATCAGGCAGTATGAAATTGATGACTGACCTCAAACAAGAACCATTTCATCCACAGTAAAAACGTTTCTTAATATCATATGAGTCAAAACTTTCCTAGATCACTGAAAGGCTATTGATACTTTACCATATTTACTGTAGTAATTGTCACTTTAGACTGACCAATCATCTGCAGTGCTGAACTGTTGATCAAGCATAAATTTTGTCTGCCTTGAGAAGACATGGCATTGCAGTGACTACTGAGCAGGTGATCTACCGTGGTAAGCCCAGGACCGGCCTGAGTGTTGAAGCCCAGGACCGGCCTGAGTGTTGGACTGTGCTTTGTTAAATTGGATTTTGACCCTTGACCTCTGTTCTGAATGGTCAGAGATCTCCTGTATTTGATGGGAATGATCTTGAGACCGCTCTGGAATGAGGTTTTGTTTTGTTTTGGAGTATTTCACTAGCGACTTCGTCGAGTTGGAGTTTGCTTAGATTGGCAACCAACCCCTGTCTATGCTAAGCTACTATGTGCGTAGCAAACGTCTGCATTGAGACTCCTACAGGTTTTTTGGGGTTTTTTTTTATTCCAGGACGGTTCGCTACACTTCACTGTTGCGGTCTACCACCTGCCACATTTTCGCTATCTTTTGATACCATCTTACTACACAGGTAGGTTATGGGTCATTCCATCAGAAAATGTACTTTTGGTAAAAAAGGGGTAAAAAAAATAAATTTGCCCGAACCAAATTTTCTTTTACTTGTGTGCAAAATATACACTTTCAAGTTTTAGGAAAACATGATTCAACTGGGATATTAGTGGGGGGTCAGTTTTTGTGAGGCTGCAAAAATTGTAAATATTATTGCCGTCACGTCCGGCATATAAAAAAACACTCATACAAAAGTTGATGATAGAGAAATATATTTTTGTAAGACATCAAGTTTGTACCCAGTATGTCAAGCATAGTCTGATATCATAGACAAGTGGAAATAATGAACTACTTATGCAATCTTTTTCTGTGCTGCCTCAAAGATGCACATACAGAAGGTGTTCTCCAAGGGATTACAAAATGAATTTTGTTTTTTCTGTCACTATCTAAATACAAAAGTTTCACGTTTTTAAATCACAGAATTACTTTTATAGGTTATATACATGATCTATGTCAAATTAGAAGATGTTCCATGCATTATTTCTTGAGCTAATAGCTTCTGGGAAAAAGGTTTAAAAATCTCTCGGACGTGATATTTTTAATAACGGACGTGATGGAACAGTAAATTCCACTTTCTTGATGAGAAATCTGAAATATGTCCCAAATTATTAAAAGTTCATGTTTCCCTTTGAAAATACACACGTTATCTTCAATTCAACCACATATAAGAGTATCTTAAATGCCAATGACCTGTTTTTTTTCTTGAAAAACTACAAAGAATGTCAAACTCTTTCTTTCTGATCACACTCAGAATAAAGTAAAGTACATTTTTCTCTTACATTTTGTGCTAAAAGCCGTCTAGAAACCTTTTTTCTTTGCTTTTAAATGCAAAAATGCTAACTTTAACCTTGATATTCATTGAAATACCACATTTTGTGTAGACATCATAAATCTCTTGGACGTGATATTCTTGATAACGGACGTGACAGACCAGTAACTTCCACTTCCACAAACACGAAATATGGACCAAAATCTGAAAAACTTTTGTTTGTTTTTGCTAATACATACATGATTTTCAATTCAACGACCTATAAGAGTACCTTAAATGCTAATGACCTGGTTTTTTTTTCTGGAAAAACTGCAAAGAATATGAAACTCTTACTTCTGATGCCACTCATAATACAGAAGAGTACATTTTTCACTTACATTTTGTGCTAAAAAAACGCCTGCAAATCTTTTCTCTATGCTTTTAAATGCCAAAAACGCTAACTTTAACCCTAATATTCATCCAAATGCCACATTTTGTGTGTACATCATAAATCTCTTGGACGTGATATTTTTAATAACGGACGTGACAGACCAGTAACTTCCACTTTCTTGATCACAAACATGAAATATGTACAAATTGCTGAGAAAATCTTCTTGGGTTTTGCAAATATATACATCAGCTTCAATTCAACCACATATAAGAGTACCTTAAATGCCAATGACCTGGTTTTGGGGGAAAAACTGCAAAGAATAAACTCTTGCTTCTGATACCACTCAGAACACACAAGAGTACATTTTTCATTTACATTTTGTGCTAAGAACCATCTGCAAACCTTTTCTCTATCTTTTTAATTTTATCTTTTTTTCATCTCCTTGTTCCTCCAGTCCTTAGATGAGTCCTTTGGAGGTTTCCTCTCATCCGGAGGTAACGGTTTACACCCCATGCTTTCAAGGTATGGCTCATATGTAGGGGGCCATCCATAAAGTATGTATGCACTGAGGGGGGGGGGGGGGTAGTGGGGATAGGGTGGTTAAAATTTTGTGCATAGGCTACTTCTGTGTTTTATTGTGAAAAAAAATAAGGTAGGGGGGGTTGGTAGGGTAGAAAATTTGAGATATTGTGTGTACATACTTTATGGATAGCCCTAAAATTGAAAAAAGAGAAAACAAAAAAATTAGCAAACTACCTATTAAATAACATTCAAAAGGTACATTTGTTTTCAAAAATTGTGTTCTTTGTATGACTATTGTTCAGACTTATATTTAGAATAGATATTTTGCCCACAAACTTAATATGATGGCCGTAAGAACAAAAATATTACCAAAATCAGATTTTTGCCAAAAATGTCAAAAAAAAGATTTCCTCAAAATGATTTATTTTTTTCATCACACCATAGAATATAACCGTCTTCAGTATTCCAGGTGATTTTATCCAAGGTTTGTCCAAGTCTTATAGTTCAGGTATGGTTTTGAAAAATCATGCATCACGTCCGACATGAAAATAAACCACTATAGGTAGTAGCTCAATCTTATAATCATTTCAATTTTCGATTAGATATGGAGTACAATAGGCAAACATTAAGAAAAATCAAAACAGTTGATCCTAACCCTCATTTTCATACTTGTTATGAGATGAAACCAAACTGGGCGTCACGTCCGACATATATATATATCGGACGTGACGGCGGCTACAAAAATGCATGAAAAAAATATATTTACATGTGGACTTTCTTCACTTTTTCTCCCTAGACTTTTAAAATGACAATTGGTGCACATAATGAACAACTTTCGTTACTGTATTCTTGTAATTTAATCTCATTCAAACATAGTTCCTAGTCAATTCGATGAAAATACTACACCCATATCACATCCGTGATGGCTATTACCACATGATAGGTGTACAACCTGAGTCCAGATACTACACAGTCTTTTAAACATACATTTTGTCATTGGGAATAGATCGTAATATATATATATATTCTGCACCTCTTTGCACATTTTCTCATAGATCAATCGAAAGAAGAATTTCCATGTCGGATGTGATATGGCTAAACAAATTCTTTTGAAAAATTCACTAAGACATTGAAAATACCCCCAACCCTTCCAGTAGTGGCCATGTTGGGAACTCATCAATCTACTCTTTTATTCAAACCACAAACTTTCGGTAAATACTTGTCAACTTTTCAAGAAAATGGATTCTACAGAATCACAAACTCCAAGTTATCACTATTAACACAGAAAATCATGTCCAGGATGGAAAAATAATGCTAGCATCGAAGAAATCTGGACTACTCACATAAGCTGGATGTCTCCTCAAGCCGCTGAACCGCCGGAGTGGAGGCGCATGCACAGTTAAAAGGGATAACATCCAGTTCTTGTGATCAGCTTTCCCGCCTTCGATTGATCTCTCGGACGTGATAAATATCACGGATGTGATTCCTTCAAAATTACTTTCCCTGTTCTCGGATAGTGAAGGCACTTTGGAAGCATTTTATTACTCTTACACTACAGACCCTATGGCCACATTATTCAGTAATTTTTTTTACCAAGTTAGCACCAATATGGAGAAGTGGAGAGTGCTAAATGCAACTCATCACATCCGTGATATCAATTGTGTAAAATCGATTTTTTTTTGTAAATCGGCTGTGAAAAAAACCCTGTTGCAGTTGGCCTAAAATCATATACATATGTGAAAAATTGATGTATGTCTAGAGTTTTAAGTGCATGTTTGGGAAGTATACCATTAAAATATATTGTCATCAGGCTATGCCAAATATAACCTATAGCATTTGCTGAAAAAGCACACTTTTCATTGAAATACACCTAAAACATTTGCGGAGCCTTAGAAATAAGGGAAAATACTACTAAACAACAGCCAATTTACATAACTTCAGGAAATAAATCAATTAGGGAATATATATTAATAGTTTCCACAAAAGAAATAGTGCTAAACTTTAGAAATATCAAAAGGACATGCACTTTTTTTGCTAATTTCTCACTTTGAAAGTCCACAGATTAAAAAAAATGCAGATAGACCAATAAAAGTAATGATTTTCTGAAAGGGCAGGGTGTTTTCTTTGCACAGAAAAAAAATAAATTAAAAAAATTCATTTATAATGAAATTATAGCCCATTAACCTCCAAAAAGTATGATTTTCACCAAAAGTACATTTTCTGGTGGAATGACCCTTATATTCATCTTGATTTGCCTCATAGCTTGTATATATATAGGAACGCATAATACAATACACATAAGCATTACAAATTAGTCAAAATCAAATTCAGATGACATCAATGAGAAAAATCACATAATGGGTAGATGAAAAGATATGTCCTGAAATTTTGGCTCCGGACTTCACTCAGCTTCGCCTCATGAAGTCACTTTGCCAAACTCCAGTCGTAGAATACGGTGGCCAAGATTAAACCTCATCCAGTTTTACGATAGTATCTTGCTCAGTGATCCCTGATCCTGACTAAACTAAATCAAAAGAACTACAGAAATTAGCCTCGTATAAGTATTTAGGAATACATCTAGATTCGGAAATCAATTACAACCTACACTTAAACCAAACAATACGTAGAATATTGTTGAGAATCTATCAACTTAAAAAACTAAGACCCTTCCTAAACCGGAAAGCAGCTATAGATGTATTCCAGACAACAATCATCCCTTATTTCGACTATGGAGATATCCTCTATATGCAAGCCTCTAAACATCTTCTATCTAAACTTCAAGTCAGTCAAAACAAAGCTCTCAGAATTTGTTTGAAGGCAAGAAATAGAGAGAGTGTCCTGCAAATTCATAGACAACTAAATATCCCCCTATTACATAACCGAAGAACTGCTCATTTATCAAATTACATGTACCAATGGGTGCAAAAAGACGAAAACATAGATAAAAGAATTCTGCCCACGAGACAGCATATTGGGAAAATATTGAAAGTATTCACCCCAAACTGTACGGCATACCAAAAATCAGTTGAGTATTATGGTGGAATACATTGGAATACGCTACCAGCTTTAGTTCGCTCTACCCCTACGCTTAAAATGTTTAAATCGCTTACAAAGAAAACCATGCTGGATTCAATTGTCTAAATTTACAAACCTGTGAATGATATGACATGTGATATACTCACCCTGTTTTCATGTAGCCCCCACATATTGCCCCGAACCCGGATTACTGACTTATTGTGTGTAGGAATAGAAATGCCCAACGATGTACATATGATAGGGATCACACGTAATACGAATGACATGCCATAAAATGTATGTACTGTAACAAATACAAATACACAGGCAACTTATTGTTATAACATGTTCACCAAGTAGCCAATGAAAACCAGCCTCGGCTGATGGCTACTTCTTTATTGGAAAAAAATCTACAATGTTATCACCCAAGCGGAATTGTAAACGATATATTAAACCAATAAAGACTGCTAAAAAAACTTTAAAAAAACGGTAACGGTTCATAGGCGGCTCTTGTGGGTAGCTTTGATTATATCGGCGTATCAGAGAGGCCGATCTTCTTCACATTTGGAATGCTAATAGGTCATATGTGTCCCTAACTTATGATAAAGTGTCATTGCTTAATTCCTTCGGAAAGTGAGTTAAATTCTGCGTACGGTACGGCCCATCGATCTATTCGACTGTGAGTGCGAGTGTACTTGTCTTGGGCTGCATATTCAACGTGTTGGTGGCCAATCTAACTGATCCAGATACTTCAGGCTTACGGCATAATGGATGATATCACCGCATTTTAACTTTGTTAATATCATCTGCTTTACTAGTTTATGATGACATCCTTAGGGATGTAGGATGTATTTATAAAGATTGACTTGAAATTGTTATCTCCTATTCCACCTGATAATCCTCTACCAAAAAGTGTCAAATATTCAGTGGGTTGTGCTTGATGCCATAATCAGCCAAAATCATCAGGTGAAAATGTGGCAATAGGCATCTTGCATCCCTGTCAGAAACCTGTCCTCATTCATCAGAAACAAGGAACTCTCCAAAGAGTAACAGCACTCTCTGCCGTCACACTTAACCACTTGTAGCATATTCATGTACTGTACTCCTATTTGGTTGCCTTTTTCTGTAGTTGTTTGACTATTTCAGTGGATTTGTGTGTGCAGCGTTAACAGGATATCCACCCATGACTGCTTATGATCATACCTTTCCTAACACCTTTCTAGCATGGGCAAAGTAGCCTCTAAGGTCTTGGAATAGGCCTTTTTCCATAGGCCGGTGTCGCACGTTATCTGCGTGGTTACGCAATGCATGCAGCCAAACATACCCCTGGCAACGTATACTTTAGCATTGGATTACTGAATGTATGAAAGTAATACATTCATAATACCCACGTATATCATTCCCATAGAAATAAAAGAGATTGCATTGTATTCTATGGTATTACAGCTCTGATTTGATGTGTCATACATGCATATCAACTCAATAATACTTTAGATATAGCTTAGATAAGACAGGTATACTCAAATTGTATACAAAATAATACATTGGCATGCCTAGCTATAATATGCTTATCTTTCTCCAAGTTAAAACCAAGATAATTATCAACTACAAAGTTAAGACAGCTCAGACTCGTTGATACAATACCCTATTTTGTTACAGCAATTTAATCTGCCAAAAAACAACACTCCTGCAATCACACCGACCGTTCACACTTTAGGTGTGATTGCTGTTTGTCTCTATATGGATACTGCCAGACTCGCGGTGTTTGTCCGAGGGGCCGCATAACGAGACACTGGGCCGTTAGGTGGCGCTGAACGGCAACACCTGTATTAGGTGACACATATTCTGTCACACAACTCTGTGATTTTTAGGCTGTGTCACACTTTTCCATCTACCCCCCCCCCCCCACCACCTACCCCCCTACCATACCATATTTGTCAGTATCAGTATCTCTTACCGCTTTACATAGAAATATCATGATTTAGATGTACATTGTAATCATTTAATGAGCTGGTACAGGAAGACAATATTTGATACTATTGTTATGTTATATTATATTGTATTATGTTATATTATGTACTGAGATTAAGATCTTAGAGTGTATCCTCTTTATATTTCTGGGAAGGTGGTAGACCGCGAATGTATATTTGCGAACTGACTCAATAAATTTTTTTTTAAATAATTTAAAGTGTGACTTCATCATTCATGGAAACCATATATATTATGATTACAAAGAGAGATGATATGATTGATAAAATGGATTAAATGTTAATGATATGGTTCGATGAGTTATAATAATACTTCTAGTCCAATAACGGCATTGTTTTAAATCAACAATCCATTTTGATGATCTAGTTTAGAAACCTTCAAATCTTCTTAGGCTTCTTTTGAATGCGTGTTTGCTTGGCTTGGTTTTCACTTCCTCGTCCAGACGATTCTATATATTTTCCCCTGTATTACGGGGTACGCTTGTAGAATTCACTACGTGGTCTTTTTAGTTTGAACAGAAAATGTCTGGAGTTCTCAGCTTGTGTCAACGGGTTTTCCTGGTCAATGCGTTCTGAGTTGTCATCGTAATTATTATAATTTTCTTTTACAAGGAGACCAATATTTCCCATGTACTCACGCTTCATGTTGCCCAGTAAAAGTTCTTGTCTATGCCTCAACAGCGAAGTAACTCCCTTTATCTCACCATCCATGGAGTGATCCTTCAAACAAATCCAGTTTTGCATACGTTCTAGACTTAGACTATATCCATAATATTTGCGCAATATTAGCGCTATCCATAATATTTGCACAATAGTCAAACACTGGTCGTATTGTCTGACGGTGCACTCGACATGCTACTTCTTAAGACATTAGGTCTCGTATTTTAGTGGGGAAAAAAGATAAAATTTGTGATTAACCCTTATAATAACCAACCGCGATTCTTGGAGTCTCATCTAACTCTATGCCTAAATAAAGATAGGAATGTACCCTTTGTAGTTTTGTCATTCTAGCATATACATGTAGTTCTAGTTGCCTAACTTGTTTCAACCTAAAAGTATTTCCTACAAATCACGGTGGCGCCACCGGGTGATTTTTAAATATTGTCAATTATTAATCAAAACTCATCCCGTAGGATTCATTCTATGTCAATTGTCTAAATCTAACGTGCTATCCAATCCTAAATGGTAAAATAAGCCAATTACCCCTTCAAGAGCCACACGTCATTCACCATGTACCCATACTATATCAGGCACCAGAACCAATTGTGGCCTTTGTATGGTCGGCTTTTGTAGCAAATATTGTTAAAAGAAATTACAAATTTTAAAATTCCAATTCTGTAATTTTTATTGGAACTTTCCAATATTTCAAAGACTTACTGGCAACACTTAGCCTGATATGTCATACAATTTTCATGATTCTGATAATTTTTTCAAAATTTTACAAAGGAACAAATTCAGTATGGTTCATCCATTCCATATGGGAATGCCATATGGCATTACCCTGCCATGGCCAGGGGAATGCCATATGGCATTGTCCTGCAATGGCCAGGAGAATGCCATATGGCATTGCCCTGCCAGAAAGGGTTAACATTTGCTTGATTTGCAAACATAGGAAATGTACTGAAAAATATGGTTTTCTTTTTTTACCCAAAATAAGGACAGTAAGATACATCTACTATATTCTTTGAAAGTTTGAGGAAACTGACATGAGTTTTACTAAATGAAAAGCAACCTTTTAAATGTTCTATATATTCGTTTATAAAATTACCTCTTAATCAATCTCTTAATCAAAAACGAACACAGTAACTCCCTGATTTTTAAGTTAGACAGGTGTTTTACAACACTTAGATTTCATCATATTAAATTTTCCGGAAAATGACAAGGGTATTAATTTTCAAGCCAAATTGTCTGATATGCCTTTAATGGCAGATCCATAGCAGCAAAATATAGTCTTTTTGGTGTTGATAGTTAACACGGTTTTGTCATTTCAAGTTACAAAAAGCAAAATATAGTCTTTTTAGTGTTGATAGTTAACACGGTTTTGTCATTTCAAGTTACAAAATCATTAATACCGGTACTTCTGCAATAAGTCATCAAATTTTGCATATCCCATTTAATGGATCGAATTTTTGTTTTAATTTGAATTAGAAAATATTTCTAGTGAATGATTGTAATTGTGATTATAATTATTTAGAAATCAGATAATTATTTAATGATTATCTTGTCTGTTTTACTGCACATAGAGGTCTGTGCTTTTATCAACGAGTATATTCTCGTTAGTTTTATCAGAGAGCTAGTCAGACCACTTCTCTGGTTTTATTAAACATACCATGTATCTGGCTTCACTTCTGCGGATCACGTCTCGTTTTCAAGTTTTATAGATTAGCTGCATATCGGCCCGCTCCAACCAATAACATGGAACCAGCGCTACCCGTTATCACCGCGATGCCAGCACCACGCGTATGTGCAATAGGACACACGAGAGGGCACCGCTGTGCAAGATTAAAACAAACCCAAGTTGGTGTTATATTGTTGTGACCTTTAACAGGCGTTCTGTTGGTTAAAAATATGTTGTCGTCTTCAATAACTGTATTTGATACATATAAAATAGTTCATTAATATATCATAATTACCAGATGGCATAATATATTCGACCAGGAAATCATGGCGTGAACCATGGTGGAAGAGTAAATAATCAATACACATTTTTCAGTAACGACGGTGACATTTCGCTATGCTGTTAAGCCATCATTTCAGGTCGAAATTGTCATAATATTATGTTATGTAAGACAGAAATTGTTGACCACAGCTGTCCAGATAAGGTATTTAAGTATCAACATATTAGAAATACTAGGATGGATAACACCGGTACATATGACATAACTTTATCATAAATTTTATTCAAATAATGAAACAATATTACAAGTAATGTAAACAATTTATAGTAGGTGTAATATCATTGTGGAGACTATTCTACTGAGGAAGAAATGTAAGAAAAATCTCTGAATACATTTATTTACCTCCAAAGTTCTCCTTCAAATTGAAAAGTTTATCTTCCCTTACTCGCACTAATGATAAATATACTATTAATTAGCACTTTAGGACGCACGTGGACCGCCCAATTCACAATGGAAAATACTATTCCATACTTATCAATACTATGAGGACGATTATAAGTGTACCAAGTACTTCCTACTACACTTCTTTCAATCTTGTTTGTAATCTTTACTTTTCCTTCACCTACTGGAAATCCCTGTATAGCTATCAACGAAGTATAATTTTGGCACGAATTCACTATAATATGACATACAAAAATATGTAATATATGATTAATACACCTTATGTGTTGACCACTGCTCATGCCTACATTTGTATTAAATTTACCACATATGTATCACCACTTGACAATAATACTGGTATTGAACCTGTGATAACTCACAAATGCACTTTTTTATGGCTAATAACCACACTTCGACTAACTCTTAAAAGTTACCTTATGAAGTAATATAGAGCCTATCACAAATAGTCACCATGATATGATTCATACAAAACATGACTGAAAGTACTCTTCTATCCAAATATGACTCACCAAACTTTATCACAAAATATCTATCGCAAAACAATACTGCAATTATTTCTTTAGTTACCATAAACTAACACCTAATGTGCAAAATTTCTTTACCATCTTTATCAGGGGTTATTATTGACTAGTTATAAGTGAATCAATACATAGCTTGGTAATATTTGGAACATGAAGAGTAAATAATGCTATATTAATAGCTAAATCCGTGAAAATTTCATTTCTTTTCATATATAAAGACAATTCGTCAATTTTAATCCCGCAATACCTCATTTCTACTTGGCAATAGCTCGTATCATAAATCAGGCTAGTAAGTCTGTATACATCAAGATTGAGTTTACCATCCAAATGACTGGTATAACACAGAAACAGATGAAGGCGGGTTTGGAACAATTGAACAGTTTTGGGCATAAGGCAGCACCCGCATTTCGGCACTTGAATGGGATAGTATTGTTTTTTACAGCAGTATTAAAGAGAGGAAAAGGCACGTTATTCACAACACCAGGAAATATAAAGGTTGTAAACCCGCAAGAAAAACTGCATTTTATAACGCAAATGTGACATTTGTATGTTAAACTTCTTTATAGGACGAGGCGACGTCCTTCTCCCCTAGCGATGCTACCTTGAATGGCAGTTTAAAGAACTGCCCCTATGTTAAACTTCTTATACAGGTTTTATATGTAGATATGATAAGGTATATATATTAAGATAAACGCGGCGTATCTGGCGTGAGTCTTCTCCCACCGCTATGCGACCACTGATAGAGAGAAACGGGGAGGCGGAATATATATTCCCGGACGAAGATGAAAGAAGTATAGCACTCAGATGGAATGATATCAACCAGACAGTAGAAGCTAGAAAGAAAATCTAAACCCAACTTCGTATCAGCAAATCTAAGAATTCACAAATATAGTGTACACTTTCTGTGAAGCTTGAGACCATCTTCAATATCATTGGATGATATACAAAATTTTTGATTTATGCTATTTTAATGCAGGAATGATATAACTCGTAGATTGCACATAATGTATTTTCAACGTAAAGTTATACAACAATAACATTAAGTATAGCAGTATTAACCGCATTCCCAACAACACACAAAAGTGTGCAAATGTAGTCCAGGAATGATGTATAAATGATGTATAATGATATTAAATCAATATACATGTATGTATATAATGAAACAGCCTTAAGTTCTAAAACAAAACATAAAGGAAACGTAAACAAATTTTCCAAGATAAATAGAAATGCCTGGAAATAAATGATGAAAACATTAAAAAATGTTTTTGGTCAGAAAAACACTGGGTTATTCATAGAATATCATAATAATAGTTAATAACATATTGATCTATATATACGTAGGAGATCTCGTAATGTATAAGGTAATATTATTAGAAAACAATCAACAGTAACCGGAATATGCTAGATAACAACTATGTAGAATTACTAACTTAGCCAGGGAAGAAATGCCAATGACGTAAATACATCCCTGACCAAGTTTTAAAAATATGCTTAGAATACAGATACACAGAGGAGAGCTCAGCTCATGAGTTAAAAGAAATGCAATCATTATGGAAAACCAATTCTCAGGTTCTTTATCACTGAGTTAACAATAATCTTGAAAATGTAACATGTCAAGAATTGTTTTCTGTATGAGCAAAGGTGGCAGTATGATAAACATGTCTTTCAATAGAGACAGACAAACTATGTACGTAAAATAGCACATTTTTTCTGAGAATTCTAATGAAGAAAATAGTTGTAGTTTTATGAAAGAGTCATAATATATCTGTTATCTGAGAATATATAGCCGAAAGGAGAGTAATTATATTTCTATAAGAATACTTCCTCGGTCAATTATTACAGTGAATATATAGATGGTGCATCAAAATGCACTTAAACGCTCATGTATACAAGTAATACAAAAATACCACAATCTGCTGGATAACATCAAATTAGATGGCACATTGGAGAGTATTTGGCTATGTTTCATTAACATCAGAAGACAGTAGAGTAGACTGAATTGAATTGCCAAGGCCTGTAGATACCTATTAATTACAGTATCTGGATAAACACGAATATCAGTAATTGGATAGCGACGACGTTAGAACGTCTATATATCTTGTTGGAAGATAAGGTCAATACTTTTAATACCACAGATAATATGGCCTCAGGAATCGCATGGCACCCGAATAGCATCATGATAGTGTAAATACTGTAGGTTACATTGAGAAGTACATGAATTTCAAAATTTTCCGAGTATCAATAACTCACTTGTAATACAAGTGTGATTTCCAATTGAACATGGATTATCATGAAAATAAGTGGGGCTTCTAGATGGAATGTGTGAAAATCGAATCTGACAAAATCATTCTGTTAAAAAGATAACGAAGAAACTGTCCTCGAGATATGTTTGACTGTTCATAACAGTAAATGAGGAGTTCCAGTCGACTAAATCTCATTGTACGTGGATACAAACTTGCGTCACCTCAGCATAAGATAACTCTTCAAGCCAAGTATGTATTCAATTCCTGGAAATGCAATCTCACACATGGACACTGGTAAGAATTACTCACTTGGAGGCCACTCCATTACTTTTCAACGAGCTCTATGATAGCAATATATTTGGAATGACTTCAGGTGCTCTAATTCAAAAGAGCAATAGTGAAAAGTTATAATGAGAGTAGTTTCATTTTAGCGAAAATACATCGAGAATTAAACTTTGTGGGCAACAGTTAGACCTATATTGTGGTGACTTTTGTCGAAATACTTATTTTGTCTTATTTTCAAAATTTGTGGATTTGTGCATTTTCTAAACAATATTGACTAGTATAAGACAATGATATATCAATATATCTATAGTTTGACCTAATGTAAACACCCAAAATATCTGTCTTACCAATATATATCAGTTCAATAGAAATATGGCAAGAAGTATGACAGGCTAAGAATAAACGACACAAATTGAATCAATACACTTCCTCATAATATGTTCCTTTCCGTAAAATATACTTCAAACTATCTCCTTTCAAGGAGTATTGTTAAGTAACTTGATAAGTTGGTGGGTCTATTCCTTGCCTTAATACACCACCTCACTGACGACTTCAGGTAGTGAAAGCACTATGCGTGCAGTTGTGCTGGCTCCAGTTGGGGCTACGGTTTCAGGTACGTGTGGTGAAATCTTGCTCTTTGATAAAGCCAAACGATGGATTCGGCTATCGGTATTGGCATATTTCTTGCCTGAGGCCTTTACGTAGCTTGCTGTGTAGGCGTCCTTGAAAGACTGAGGATTCTGTTTGGCGAGACGACTAAGAGCAACAGCATCTCCATCAGGACAGCTCTGACTCTGGAAACCCCAGTTAACAGGCTTTATCGAAGAGGTCATAGAAGGGAACTGCCAGTTGATACTTTGGGTCTTTTCATAGTCAAGGTTCTTTGAGAATTTCCACTGAATCTTTGACTCAGTCTCTAAGCGCTTCTCGAAGTTCCAGTTGACTGTGGAGCCTTCTTTTTCGTCGGGGAGGTTACGTGGGAAAGACCATTTAAGGATGGGCAACTCTGGCATCTGCTGTGTAAAGTTCCATCGGAGATTGCTGCGTCTACCTAGCTGTGGTGGAAATCCCCAGAGTAGTGGCATTCCATATACGCGGTCTACCTGCTTCTTGAACAACCACCTTATCGAACACGTTTCCCTCGACTGTTTTGGGAATCTCCAATTTACAGAGCCGAAGTTCTCAAACTGTGGCGGAAAAACCCAATTAATGGTTGACGACGCTGGACAAAATCGTGGGAAGAGCCAGTTGATTGTTGATCGTCTCGGACAGCGCTCGGTGAAATACCAGTGCACCTTTATGATGGTATCTGTCTGGTTGATGAAAGACCATTTGACCGTTCCTTTATCAGACCCTTGTTGCGGAAAGTACCAGTGGACTCTATCTCCTTCCGTAAGCTGCGGTTTGAACTGCCAACTAACGGTGCTCTTTTCTCCAATTTGATTTTCAAACTTAAACTTGGTTACTCGGTCCGAATCGAGCCTGCTCTGAAAATCCCATTTCACGGTCCCGTTTTCTGTTAGACACCGCTCGAACGTCCAGCTCAGACCGGCAGCATCGTCCAGCGACTTAATGAAGTTCCAGTGAACAGGTTCCCCCAGGAGAATATCGATGTTTATGTCTTCTAGTTGACCTTCGAATTCATAGTGGGGAAGGTTGTATGAATCAGCATCAGATATATCAACTGAGGATGGATGAAGAGAGGATGGGTGTAAAGAAAGAAAGGATGCTGCAAGATGTTCCATAATAGTCCCGTGCTGGGGAGGGGCGGGTCGTGGACGTCTGCTGCCTGAAACAGACAGAAAAGAGCCTGTCAACTAATGAGAACAGTCACGATCAACCTGAGAGTAGCTCAATTGAAATTATGATCCATTCAAATACGCAATCAGTAACATAGGGGCCAGCAAGTATCTACTTAAATCCATCCTTTTCCAAGTGAAAAGTTACTGGGCTTTTACAGGAGGGGGGGGGGGGGGGTTCTGTGGCAGGCCCGTGTGAGTTGGGACGGGTACTAGGAACGGGTGTAATTGCTGTCCAAACACATATTCGATTGTTTGATCACGTGATATGACACGTTATCCTTTAATTTATTTGTTTTACCTAATAATGTTAAATATTATATATTGATTCAGAATATATCATCTGTATGTTCTATGCCTATTGATCTATAATCTTTCATGCAGATAACAAAAATTACACCGCATATAATTGTAAATATTGTAAATAATACACCAAGCTATTATCTGGATCATATTGGGGAATGCCTCAACGAATTATACAGTCTATGGTGGGAAATGCTTCAAAGCATTACCTACCCTGAATAGTGAAAAATTAGAAAAATTGTCGATTAGAACTAACGTTGGGATAAACTGAGAAAAGATACAATAACCAATGAGCTAAAAATACTAAGGGGTATACCTAAATAACCAACTAACGCATGAATAAAGAGGTCATTCCACTTGGCCGACAGAGGGGCCCATACGATATCGCCCATCACAATTCATCGTGTTGGTGGAATTCCACCAACACGATGTCGTAGATTCCACCAACACGATGTCGTATTTGTAGTGATATATCTTGGTATATCTTGTAATATCTTACAGTTTCGTACCTCTGTTGTCACAAAACGGAGCCGTGCAGTGTCGGTTCTATGTTTTGGTGCTCCACCACCGCGACACCTCAAGACACATTGTGGCAAATAGGCAAGCAACTATTCAAACCTAGCCCGATTTAGCACGGCAGCCAAATCGTGACCAATCTCGCTATATCTTGTGTGTTGGTGGAATCAGCACTTTACCTGTCCTGTTTTCTGCGCTAGCCGTTCGACGGCCAGCAGCCTAGTCTCTATCTTATCAGTTGATTGTTTGATGTCATCCATGCGTCTGCCATTGGCAAAATTGTCGATCATCAAGGTCAATTGGCCATGTTTCCGATGAAATTCTGCATTTTAGCCATCCGAGAAACTTGGTAGAGGGCCATCCATAAAGTATACACGCAGAATTTCCAAAGTTTTTGCTTACCCCACCCCAAACTTGTACGCAATAGAACAAAGAAGAGGCATAATTTCCTAAATGTTCACCCCTCCCCCCCCCCCCCCCCCCCCCACACACACACTCAGTGTGTACATACTATGGATGACCACTAGGCACCCGACAAAACATGTTTCAGTCGCTTTTTTAGACTATTGGTAGTGCAGCTTTTCTCTCTGCATTCGTTATGCACAGAAACTCGTATGATAACAAAATGTCCATAGGAATGATTTTCTTTGTATTTTCAAAATAATGATAATATGAAACATCTAATCGATCAAAAAGCATGCAGTGTAATCAATGGCAAAATGGCCGTCGGATTTGGGTGGGAGAGGTAGGTTTCTAGAGATATAAACCCCATAAGATAAGAAGCCCATTAAAGACGCCGAACGTACATCTACATCATGTCGACCTGGTGGAATGAGACCTTAATTCATCAAACCTAACTTAAAACTCTTGCAAATGGAATCACTATAAGACACTACCGGTATGTCTTTGTACAGATTATCACATTACTTACCTGCAAAATAAGATTTAAATTAGTTTGAATGTCATGATACCAAAATCTGATAATAGGAAGTGGCGCTCGGACGACAATTGAGTGAGGTGGCGCTTGTGGCGCTTGTTGGTTCAAGTGGTAGCCGTTAGGTGGCGCCACTGAGTTTATAGTTAGATACAGTCTTTTTCTTTATCTTAACAATATACATATACACACATACATATATGTAAATATGTATATTGTATTATATATATATATATATATATATATATATATATATATATATAAATATATATATATATATATATATATATATATATATATATATATATATATATATATATATATATATATATGTATATATACATATATGGTATAAATATATATATTATCGTAAACCTGGATGAGTTTTAATCTTGGCCGCCATATGCCACAACTGGATTTTGGCATAGTGACTTCATGAGGCGAAGCCGAGTGAAGTCCGAAGCCAAAACTCCAGGAGTGGCATGTGGTGGCCATGATTAAAACGAATCAGGTTTTGATTTAATCCTACCCCGTCTCCTCGATTTTGGAAAATTCTGTGATCAAAATTCTGTAAGCCACTAGTGGCATATAAAACTCTGTATGCCAGGCAGCGTGGCATACAGAAAGTCAATGTTAAGCCTATGGGGTTTAATATTAGGGGTAGGATAACGTGTGGTGGGCGCGCAGGAGAAGGAGAGCTAGTAAGGAATAGACCTGCACTCGGGGCCCCCTACACCCCCGCACTCCACTGCCACCGCAAGTGGCGGGTATGCAGGGGGAGAGGGAGGCCTGCACTTAGGGCCTCTTCCGCCCCCCGCCTCCACCGCAGTACACCGCACTGGAGTGCGGGGGACGCTGGATGGGAGATCATGATGTTGCTGGATGACTATAAATATGGAGCGCAGCTCGCGCTTGGAGCATTCTGGATCACCAAGCCTTAGAGACCAGAGCTCCTACAGCAAAGAAGAGGGACGCCCACTATCGAGTGGTCAACCTAGCGTAATACACGAGCCGTTCCAAGTCAATACAAGCTGTAACCTATGCGCACATTCAGTACGGTAATTAATAGTGGACCTATATCTGTACCGCGTATCCGAGTTGTGTTGTGAAATACCGTTACAATATATATATATATACATATAGACACACCGGTATATCAATATCAAGGTGTTTATTACCTACAATTACCTCAAAACATGTAAATGAAAATTGCTATGAAAATGTCATGGTGAGGACATATTTATGATTTAACAAAATATATCTCTATTACAAGATAGAAGGAGAGCCCATACTATTACGCATTGTGTTGTACACACGAGAATAATGATTTTTTTCTTAAAATGGAGATGTTACGCATTCCAGAGATAAAAACAAACAACATTGCTATGTTCTCTCTTGTATTGTAAACGCAAAGGCTTGAAAGGAATGCTCAATATATATGTTTTGACTGATTTTTCATTCGGGCGATTTCGGGGAGATAGTCGTATGAAATCGCAGGAATCGAACACGTCCTCCAACCCTTTTCTCTTCATTGTGGTCGTGATAGTGATAGAGGGAAGTACTCAAGACGCCTGGTAAATCTGGATACTCGAAATATGATTGGGCAGGCATGGAAAGTCATGCATCACACATTCTAGGCAGTCACAGATATCTATATACACTAAAAAGTATCTGGGAATATACCGTATATATACCGTATATTCCCAGATACTTTTTAGTGTCAAGTTGGTTTTTAGAAAAAAAATATATTTAAAACAGTGTGAAAAGTAATCCATGGAAGACCAACATTTGTAAGCTGAAAGAGTTTCCTTTATTATGGCTTATGATGCTGACCAATTGACTGATTTCTAGTATAGAATAGATGGTCTATGTCTGACCACAAGCAGTGTCCTACACTGGCCACCAGAGCAAACGCTTACCACACTTGGAACAGAGTGCAGACCAAGGTGGCGGTCAATGTCGGAGTGCCCATCTTGACAACAGACACTAGGGGGCGTGTAGATTTAATGTTGTGCATTCATAGGTGGCGGGACATGCGCTGTTGTCATCGCATGGTACCGTACCATAAACTGCGGCATAATTGAATCCATGCGAGATGATTAAATTAACCTAATTCCTGCGTCAATATAATTGAACACCTGTATGCCTCCTAGACTGTAGGCCTAATGCAGACTGCACATGGATCACAATAACGATGTTATGATTTTCTCAGGAGGGGTATAGGACCATGAACGTCATGAAAATTGAGATTACACTATCCATGGTAGAAATTGATGGCCCAAGTCATATAATATTGTGAAATGATTTCTCAGAATCATTTTCCCACAATATTATTTAAGATTATAACTTTGTAATTCTACATTATGATATCATTCACCATTTTTCAATGGTAATGATAGCAATGTTTAGGTCAAGGGGTCACTTATTATACCGGGAAACATTTCGAATTGAGGCTCCAGGCGGTTTTAAGTCTGGGTAGGGTTGGCCTACAATGGGCTGATGACTGGAGTTGGGCCTCAGCTGAGCTGTATTCCTGGATGAGAGATGAGAGACAACGTATTCCAAATCACCTAAGAAATTACTATACTCATCAATACTGGGCACCGGGTACACGCATTACTTTATCAAAAGCACAAGGGCCTAGCAATAATGGTATGTCTTGCCATATGTCCCCTTAATTACTGGGTATGGTTTATGATGCATTACGTCAAGTGAAACGTGTGGGCGTATTATCTATTTTCATAAATTACGCCTACCTGTTTTCTAAATCTAGATTCTATTTTTGGTCTCTCTACTCATAGATCAAATGTCACGGGGTGCTTTTCTCGACGTATTTCGTGTGAATTGTGGCACTATTCAGGCCATTGTTAGGGATCGTATACATAACCATATACTTATTATAACAGGCAACCACTTGCTACCAATATAACAGTAACAGGTACTTAGCTTACCGGTCGTGGACTCGCGGGGACCGTCTGTGTACAATCTCGGTCGCCTTTGACGACCTTCACCTTGGGGATTCCGTCATGAACTATATGTTCTCTGACCTGACGGTCGGACATGATTAATACGCGCTACGTCACACAAAGTGCTTCCGCTGATACCTCTCCCAATGTGCCTTTTCATTTCCAAGTGATCAGATTTTATTTGTTCCATTTAACTATTGGCATCGTTTAGAAATTTCTTAGTATCATAATTATATAAAATACATAGAATTCATGATTTTACTATCAGTTCCCTCCGTAAGAAAATAGTTCACGGAAGTGGGCGAAGCTACGCCCTGCAGGAAGCCATATTGAAAATATCTCTTGTATCGTCGGCTTCTGTCACTGGCAAATTTTGCGGATCAATTACTAATGATATAGCCATAATGACGACTAGAACAGAACGGGATAGATGTAAAAGTCAACAAGAAAAGCACCAAGCGATTCTTAGTCAGTTACTGAAGGAGGAAGACAACAAATACTGCGTGGATTGCGATGCAAAAGGTGTGTTGATATACGTGTAAATGTCAAACTGGTTGTGCAGGCTGACCACTAACGCGATGCGAGTAGTCACTTGTGGCTGTGTAAAATGCTGTCAGCTGTCACTCAATTCAGATTGAAACACATATGTGTATGCTCATAGGTTAACAGCCGGTGTTTATATATATAGTGTGTGAAGTTATTCAAATCCTGATGAAAAACACTGTCATACTTTACATGCTTTCCTCAGCCCGAGGCCGAGCCCAAGTTTATGACCTGAGCGGCTGAGTGAGGGCTTTATTTATATTGATTCAATGATTGTAACTGTAACTTAGTGTACGTGTAACAGTGTAAGTCAAGACATGGTGATGATAGGACATAGTACTGCAGTAACATGAGTATTAAAAGGTTGGCTAAACATGCAATGAAGTGGTGACTGACTCTTTAATAGGAATAGGTGAATGGGATTTGTATTGACACAGCTCATGATAAACTGCTTGTGTTCTATTCCCCAACTTAAAAGACTCGGTGTCACTGTCAATTATTTTTTTCTAGGCATCATTTACTGATTTAGCTACACAGATCTAGATGGTGCATAGCAATAATGGCAATTTTAACATCTTTGAAAAATAGGCACAGTCAGCTTTTTGATTGAGATCACCTCTTTCAGATTTTACAAACATTGTTGAAAACATAGAAAAGGATTCATTGAATTAGATCCAAAGAAGTGTAGCACATTGATAGACATTATAATTATATATATATATATATATATGACCCGTTCTCACGAAATGGGAGGAACCCCTGATTTCAGGTTCACCATGTTGTAACTCATTCAATTTTGGAGTTACTCATCCATATCTTTTTTCATCATGTAGATCTCACTGAGAGCTAAAACGCCATACATAGTTTTACCTTGGTCAATGCATTAGAAGAGACAATATGATTGAAAACCCACCCATTTTTCACTGTTTTTTTGTTGCCATAAACATGTACACAAAAGAATTATAAATACAAACCATATTTCTCACTCTAAAATTGCTCTCAACCAACCTGCCTCACTGGAAACAATATGTTCCAAATGAAAATTTTGAAAAAAATTGTCTTTGAAAGATATTTATATGTACTTTTATCTTGGCTAAAATCAGGCTTCTCTTTACGTCGCCATTTTTCTCTATCCCATTGAATAATGAAAAAGTGGTTAGCCATTGCTGTTTTGATGTCTATTGTAATCCCTTTAGGCTGTATTATGGGGTGAAAATTTAAAAAAAATGAAAAGAAAAGGACTGTGGACTCCAAAAAGGCCAATGTAATGGAAAGTCCTTATGGCTAAAACATGCTCGTCTTTATGTCGCCGCCTTTAGCAATGTCGGAAGTAAAGAAAATAATGATAGATATTTTAAAAAATCCTTTAGAAAATTAGAAAATATGTTCACCTTAAATGTCAATTTTTTCCTACATGTTATGTACATTTTTTCTAGTAAAAATGATGTGAAAACTGTGGCGACGTAAAGATGAGATTTATTGTCTCTTTATGTTGCCAGTTTATATATGTCTATGGCAACAAGGAAATGATTTGAAATTTAGTGGTTTTACCCTCAAACTCAACCTCAACCTATGTCTCACCCTCACTGATAGTTCCATCCTCCTAACATGAATTGAAAATGAGATATTAGCCTTTAAAGTGGCGACGTAAAGATGAGTACTCATCTTTACATCGTCCATTTATATATATGTCTCTTGGAACAAAGATTTGAATCTAAATTTGAATGTTTCAGCCTCAAACTCACCTTCAACCTATGTCTCACCCTCACTGATAGTCCTACCATGGCCATACTAATTAAACATGAGATATTATCCTTTAACAAATGGCGATGTAAAGATGAGTACACATCTTTACGTCGTCCATTTATATGTCTCTGGGAATAAAGATTTAAATTGAATTTTTTTTTTCAGTCTCAAACCCAATGTCAACCTATGTCTCACCCTCACTGATAGTCACACACTGGTCTCATTTTTCAAATATGAGATATTTGCCTTTGAAAACAGTGACATAAAGTCGCTGAATTATATGTCTCTAGAAACTAAGATTTAAATTTAAATTTGATTGTTTCAACCTCAAACCCACCATCAACCTATGTCTCACCCTCACTGAGAATCCAACCCTGGTATCATGATTTAAATCTAATATATTAGCCTTCAAAAAACGGCGACGTAAAGATGAGAAATTTATCTTTACGTCGCCCATTTATCTTTCATCTCTGACTATTTTCAAATTATGTGATTAGAAAATTAAAAAAAAATAAAAAATTATGTGATTAGGGTAGAACTATCAATGATGGTGAGATATAGGGTGAGGGTGAGATTGGGCCTGAAACTCTGACTTTTCAACTTGTTTCTTTGCTGCCAGAGACATATATAGGTGGGCGACGTAAAGATGAGTAGGGCGATGTAAAGATGAGTACTCATCTTTACGTCGCCGTTTTTAAAGCTTTATTTCTCATGTTTAAATGTTCTGACCAGGGTGGGACTATCAGTGAGGGTGAGACACAGGTTGAGGGTGAGTTTGAAGCTGAGACATTCAAATTTCAATTTAAATATTTGTTGCTAGAGACATATACAAATAGGCAACGTAAAGATTACTTTTTCATCTTTACATCGTCCATTTTGTAATGAGAATTCAAGAAATATCATGTGCAATTGATATCATTGAAAGACATGATATAGAAAGGGATGATATCCGACTAGGCCATGTAGCAGTTTTTTTATAAGATCTCTGTATTTTACTTAACATGATGATAGTTGATAGAAACCCTTATAATTAATATGCTAAATTAGCTAGTTAGCCCATGTATACATTCTCCATTTTCTCAGCTAAAAATCAAAGAAATTGAAAAATTCTTTTTGCCTCACACAGGAAAGCACTTATGTTTGAAATATAGGTTATATTGAGGGTAATATAAATAGATATGAATATCATTTTCCCTATTCTAAATTATATGGCGACGTAAAGATTAAAGTAAGAGGTGTTAAAATTTGTTATGCCTCTCAATTGATAACGAAATGAGATATCTTGTAGCAAATTCCTCCTGATATGCACAAATATATACAGTTTAAGCTTTAAGTTTTTGCTTTTTATAGCTCACTAAGTACAGATAGGAATTTGATTTCTGTTTTGGACAGAAGGTTTTATGGTGGTACAAACTGGTGGTACTTAAACTGGTTGAATCAGAATATGATATGCCTCATTTGAAAGAGAATAAAAAGCAGTAGGTGCTAGGAAGTGATCACATCTCACTTTTGTACATTGAAGTCACTGAATGGGATAACACTTACACTATCACCCTGTAAAGAATAGCCTTCTCTCGCACCCTGACTGTAAACAATCCGCTCTGTTGTTAGAATTGGTTTGTCTCCTCAAGACACAAGTAGTTCATTTCTCTGCACAATACAGTTGCTGGCCCACAGGCGGTAGGTGCTGAGCACCTCACGACGAGAACCAGCTCTCTGAGAGGCCTGGAGCAGGTCACTGTGTGAGCATGGAGCTGCTCACCTCTTCACCCCTTTCCCGGGCGGCTAGGATGAGATTGGTATTGATCGACCGGACATGGCGTTGGCCGGGTTTACAGTGCACCCCACCTTTCTCTCTAATTTAGCCGATTATTGATCCTCGCTGTAAACTGTTGTAGTGGTCGCGTGCTGGGCAGGGGCTGGCTCATACCAGTGTGACGAGAGCAGAGACGGTCTCATGAGCGGATTCAATGGGACAGATGTGTGCAGAAAGAGACTTAGGTTGGTTGGGAACCGCTTATCCGACCCGCTTGAGGTGGGGGAGGGGCTGCCTCCCAATAGATTGCCTCATCGCGTAAAAGAATGGGCCTAGAGCCAGTAGATCACCCGTGCGTGTGATGCCTAGGCATGATGCTCTGGGGGAGTGCGTTGATATACTGCCTGTTTATATGCAGTGGATATCTTCAGATTTGCTCCATGTGGTAACATGACTTTTTTGTCGATATTACTCAAATAGTCAGCGATACATCTTTAGTGGGATTCTAACAGATCATGAATAGAAACTATATGAATATACATTATAGGAAGTCCTTGAATACACAAACTCAGGCTGCCATAGCTTAACTAGTGTCGTCTTCAGGTAATGGGCAAGCAAAGGTATTAAAACCGGTTATAGTTACCTTTAGCAGATCATGGACTGTACACAAGAGAATACACTGACCATGAGTTGATCAAGAGTAACTAGACTTTGGATTCCCCATGAAGAATTTAGATAGCGTTACTAATTGGCGCTCAAACACGAAAGAAACCAACCCTAACACCTAAATATATTTGCGAACGACTTGATGAAAATCACATTGTAGTATGGAATGGCTGAAAACTCATTTTGTCACAAAGTGAAGGTTGCTTGTGTACTTCTGTATCCTGCCCTATTGATGTTTATCTAACTGGAACGGAAGTACAGACCCACACGTCCCGGAATTTATTGTGTCACTGTAGCACATGTCGTTCACTGAGAATAAGAAAATTTATCCGGACTACCGTCACATCTTCTGAATTATAATGGTGGTCATTTGTATCTCTATTGTCGTGACTAAACGATCGAATATATGAAAACGATTTTGAACGATAGCTGCTGACAAGAAACACCTTAGCCATGTCTTAAAACATATAATGGTAGTCGTGATGTCAACTTCTAACTTTGTTGGGCGGAAAAAAGAGTAAAGGTGACATGACTCGTTCCTCAATCGCAATCCACTCTGCTTTTTTTTTTGCTGGTTCTCTATTCTGTGGAAGACAATTGATGAAATACTGCCATTTAATTGTGTTTCAGACCATTGAGACATTTTCCTTTCTGTTATAGGACCAAGATGGGCCTCCTGGAACCTAGGTGTATTTCTTTGTATACGATGTGCAGGAATCCACCGAAACCTAGGAGTGCATATAAGTAAAGTTAAATCAGTTAACCTTGATACATGGACGGCAGAACAATTGGCGGTAAGTGTTTTTGTAGAAATACATGTCTCTATAACGCTTTTCTATAAATACCATGTAGTTAACCCATTTTATCCTGCACCATTTAAAACTTACTCAGTGAACTTGTAATGTAAATATCTTTATCGTTATCATAGTATTGAATTTATATTCAGAGTATTGAATTTATATACCATCTGAATAGGTGTGAATGCATTCTGTTAATTGAGCTCTATCAATTGATAGCTTATAAGTCTTCTGGTATTATATTAGCGAACGAAAGCCATATTATGTTTCAAACATTTTCTTGTGCAGTATGTATTGTAAAACCACAATGAGTCCCTCCAATTCCCTTCACAATACACGCATAGTCACCACTAACACAACTCAAGTACGACCATTACTGGTCATATCAGTCTAGTATTGTACTATGCAGGATTTCTGAAGTAGTTTGACCTGACGAGGATACCAAATGCTGTTATATCTGCTCTGTGAGAAGATGATACATAATTACACTTCATACTTATGATAACTCCGATTAGTGGGACTTCTTGCTTATCAAGATTTCGAGGTGATCTTGTAGTTTCTGCAAATGTGGTCCATGGAAAGGTGTCAGTGAGATAGTATGAGAGGTGTGGAAGCTGACCTTTCCACCTGGTTAACCTGGCTTACGTAATCAATAGATAAGATAACCAGATGACCTCCCATAGAAAGTGTAAAAGCGGTATTAGATTGTTATGTTACATGTCTGGTCCAATGTACACCACTCTTTAAAGCTCATATGGCCGCTTTCTGAGCATGAGGATACTAGCATGTGATGCTAAACAAATACAGTTTAGACAAGGGCGTATGAATCCTTTGTTTATTGAAACACACGGGGCAATAAAGTAAATGTTTTACCTGAATCTGGTTTTCCAATGATCAATACAAATTGTAGTCAACCTTTTCTGTACAAGTTCAGTAAATGTTCGGTGATACTGATTATCCCAACCCTAGTCATCTTTATACTAGTAGAAACTTATCTGGTGTGGATTATGTAGAACTTTTCCTTACCAGCTCTTCCATCTAACGAGGTTGTCTCCGTGAACGCGAATATATACTACCGACTGATCCTCCCCACTGCCACCTGACAAGATAGAGTTTAGAGATTGGCAACTCACTGTCTGAGTCATCTCCTTCCACTGCCAACCTCTATGTACCCACCCATCGCCAATACTCTTAATGCTGCTACTTCACTGGGTTTCCAGTGATCATTCCTCCTGTTTCATATTTGAGTTATATATGTACCCAATTATCGATATTTGATAGGTGACCACAATTGAAGGAAAATTGAGTGTCCATAAATTTGCTACCTAATACAATATGTTATGGAATTTTCATTTTTTATCAATATTCTTTATAGAATATTTTGGCCCTATTAGGAGTTATTCTAGAGGATAAAACTTTCGATAGATATTTAATATTTGGATGTGTATGCTAAGTCTGGGTAAATCATCAGGTATATAGAGGTACTGCAACGCGCAGAAATGAGATATTAACGACTACCCGAATAGCAGTACGACCATTAGGTCGCGGTTGTCTGCTGCCCTTTACTTGAAGCCACCCGTCTTGTTTATTTGGTTTCCGTGAGAATAGCACCAGTGGGATTCATTTAGATAGTACGGACATGCAAACCAGGTCTTCTGTCGGCCAGTCCACTGATCCGGGGCTCCAGAGTGATCAAATACTGTCTCGCTCTCCGCGCCGTTTTGTCGCGTCTCTGTTCCTCCTACACGGCGACATTCCTCACCTTGTCTATTCATCCTGAGCTAAGAGCGCCCCGTGCAGAATCCGCCTGATTCCCAAGCAGTAGAGACATGCTCTGTGGGTTCATTCCTGATTAGTGATAAGGCTCGTGGACAGTATATTATTGTCCGCCCACAGAAGAAAACAATTCCCCTGGCTAAATCCCTAGTACTTTCACTTTGAGATGAGATTGTTCTCTTTGTGAAATCCGGCACACGTGCAGATTTGTCTTTTTCGTTTCTGTCAATGGTTTGGGTTATTGATTTAGGTGACTGAGCCCAGCTCGTGTTTCCCCACTTATCCCATGTCTTATATCAATTCCTACGTTTCAGGTGCAAATAACTGCATTCTTAGACCTACTTTTTGAATGGGTATCTGATATAGTATTGAGCTACTTCCCGAATCTCTTATTTTGCTTCCTATCCAGTAAGGACAAAATGGGACAACCAAAGTATTAGTTGAGGATTATGTTTAGCATAAACAATTGACATTCCAATTCTTTCACCACTCGTTTCCCAGTAGTGTTTGTTATCAAGGCATATAATTGTTAACCCGATCGCCAAAATTATGTTTTGAAGTCTAAGGATCGACTTTATTCATCTATATAGTGACATACATGTGTAAACATATACTAGGTAACATAAGCCCTTAATAAAAAAAGATACACTTTATACATAGTTACTCTAAGGCTTCGAGGTCTTCGTAATATGACGACCTGTTAATTCCTAGATTTATTGACAAACACATTTGCTGCCACATCATGAAGTGATAATATGATAACCAAATTCTATCGGATGCTCTTTATCACCAACAATACGAATGAGATTAGATAAACAAAAATGTGACCTGGCATCCAGAAATTTTGAGTGTCATTTCAATATCTGTCAATAAATTACCGTGGTTTTTGATTGATTCGAGAGCATTTCCTCTTGTGAACCCCATTGGAAGCAGGAATTCTTTTGTCGACTAATTTTTCTTTTATTCTTTCCAACTACCGATCGATATAGGATTACCCCTTATTTTACAGCTGATGACGTTGGTCTCAGCTGTGATTGATCCGTTAGAGAAATTATAGAGTTTGGTTACACTGCTAGTGATAAATAAGATAAAATCTCTACTGCATTCACCAAGAGGTAGAATACGCACCATAAAGTATATCTATGAATAATCCAGATAACTTGTATCCTGCCTTGGCACCAACTAATGACAATCCAATTTCTCTGACCAGAAATTGTGATCGATCCTACTTGTCAAGTTTGCCCCTTTGCTTCAGTACTAATCATTACCATCAGACGAGGCTCTTTGACTTTAGAACATTTGGATGATGTGTAGGCCAACATGCAGGAAACATAGTATAGTATAACAAAAAAAGCACACACAGCTCCCCCCCCCCCCCCCCCCCCCCCGACATCTTCACAGTTTGCTGCGCACGTTGGCAGTTGCCTCCTACTCTCCTCTCCCTGTGGAAACAAACACCGCGTGTGTTGCCAAATGATCTTTCGTGTAAACACGGGGATTAATGTACTCTTGAATAACAGTATTGATTCACCAACTACATCTGATTCTCCCCAGTGCATTTAAACGGAGATTTGATAGAATCACAATGTTGTCCTCAATCTGCTTGGGATAGTGTTCTATAGCTGGTTGATTACCTACTATATTTAAAACGGTAGAATTCCGTCGAATCTGCTTGAAGTTGCTCCCGCACATAGAGACATAGTGAACCAGAGCTAGGGCTGGAGATTGAAGGGCCACGAGAGTGAGATTCTCGTGCATTACTTAACTGAATCCTGCTAATTATTTTGTGTTTCTTTATACAGATGTACTTCTATCCTTAAGATTTGTTGCTAGCTGTACTGAAAACATAATTTAGAACTGTACTTTTCCAATCTCATTGGCATGAGGTTGGTCTGTGAGACTATTGCGCTGGTTGCCCGTACACACACTGATAGCCCTATTAAGACTCCGCTGATTCCCCCACCCACCACCAGCCTAAGTATTTGGCCTACATCGGTCAGCTGTCTCTGTGGAGCAGTCAGCAGAACTTTCGCTAGGGAATGTGTGTGATGGGAGTTCGATTCCCACTATCGGCGATCCGGTGTTTCGTATTTCAATTTTTTTCCTTTTAACTCGGACTCGACGAAGTCGCTAGTTATATTTACAACGATACAAGTGTTCCGCAGAATGATAGATACCCAAACTTTCGAATTGCCCTATCTAGTCATTTATTCGCAGCTCGCGGTTGGCCGCTGCTTAGCTGGTTTACCGTGCAGCTAGTGTGTCGAGCCCGGCTACAACGATGGTGAAGATGCCGACAGTTTCCGATCTATGCCGACTTGGGTACCTCTAGTCCATTTCTGTTCTTAGAATACTAGAAACAACGGAGAAACTAGAAGAGATATTTATCCATGATGATTCTATTGGAGAATAATGGTACAGATACTTCTTGTTTTTATTTCCATTTTTTCCGAAGTTCCGAGTTTCCTCCCTGTAAGTATTTAAAACCTGTAATAATTTTTTTTTTAAATAGTTTATTGACATCTGGTTCACATATTACAATATATATGATTTTCAACCATAATGTCCACGAGATATTATACATAAAGACAGAAGATGCTTTATAGTCGAGAAATAATGATTCCTACCTTACCCTCTTGGGGATTGTCACCCACTTAGTCTTTGTAGAAATATGTGTTTGCGTAGCTGATAGTTGATGTTATTATAGGGAAATTAACCTCAAAGAGTCAACTGTAATATCTCGAGCTTAAGATAAATGACGCAACCTAACTGCCCCTAAGACTCGCTATTTGTCTTCAAGGGTCTGCCAGCTAGGACTGGGAAGGGAGGTGGTGTACTCGACCATTGCCAAGGAATCTGGGATATCATCCAAATACTATATTTTCCTGATTGCCAGTGGTTTGCATCTAAGCGACTAACCTATTTGATCTGATGTCTCAGATGAGTAGGGAAATGTGATAGGGTATTGCTTAGAAGCAATCTGCTTGCAGAACACTAGAAGACGATTACAATTAGTGGACGTGACATCAACCAAACCAACACATACTTATAAAATTATGGTGCATAGAGTCGTATGGCAGGCATACTAGACATTCCCATGAAGATCAGTCAGCCCAGTGTATTTGACAATGTGCACCCTTACTTGAACTCTTTAGTGTTTTGTAGAGTAAACCGCATACAGTTTATTTCATTTACAATCGAAAACCAGTAACTATTGTTGCACAATGACACATAGGTTTGCCCCTTATTGTTGATATTTCTATCTATTTATCTATATTGGATGGACTACATTCCCTCTTCTACAGAAATATTTCAAGTAAATTTATTGATGTAACTTAACATTGCAAGGATGTAATTTTTTAATTCCAACGGCGTACATGAAAGAAATGGAGTATACATAAAAGGAATATGTTAGCATTAGATGAAGGTTCCACATGTCTTAATAGGATATTGAAAGCAGTATCCAACACCCTAACACCACATATTTCCCACCCCATTAAAAAATAAATGTTTCTCTCCATTGCCTAAGTTTGTCTCTAGACATCGCCAGGCAATGAGTTCTCTGCGCCACGTCGACAGTTGGTACATCCATTCTGAAGTGGATTTATTTACTGGTTTCTGCTGTTAACACTTTGATGTATTCTATCAGCTTTGACTGACCAGCCATACTATTAGTTTACGAGGTGGAACTCCAGGAACAGGAAGCTATCATTGTGATAGATTTAACCTCAATGCAAAAGAGTAAGAAGCAGTAGGAGTGTTCCTGGACATGGGGCTCCCCATGAGCAGGAATCGTGAACGGGAGTGGACTGGTGAGTGTTTTATGGTGTATTGGCACTAAGATCGATAGTGGTAGATCGGCTTGGAGTAGCTCAGTGGCTGGGAGCCGCTCCAGGCATCTAACGAGCAGCTCACACCCGCCGTCCGTAGCTGCCCGGCCGCGTTAAGCGTGATATACCTCGGGCTGGGAGCCTGGTCAGTGTTTTCCAGCGAAAAAAAAGCCCAAGCAGGCAATAAATTAGGACTTGGTTAAGCAGCAGCTAGCAGCCAGCCTCTACTGTTGTTCCTCCCAACAAGTAGGGGTAGCTGCGGGAACGAGCGGGCGACCGGGCTACCTATAATCACTTGAGGCTGCTGCTTGTCCCTAGCGGATCATACTGCACTCTTGTGACGCGTAGCGGAACCCGCCACAAATGCCTTCGCCTTCCGCCACACGCATGCAGACCAGCCCGGACATCACTACCATAAGCACCGCCCTCCCGGCACCGCGCCACCACCCCTAGCGAGCTGCTCCCTCCTGGGAGGCGTTTACCGACTCGACCTCTCGCCCGGCAAGGGCTGCTCCTTAGCACTATGAGGAATTGCAAATCAATAAATGTTACGCCTGAGTAGCCTGCGCCTTTTGTTATTCTATCTTTAATAGTGTGCCCTAGTTTATGGTCTTCAACCTTATAGAGCAAGCCCAGGAGCCCCCACTTTAGATGCTCCACTCATTATATTAAACGGTTATTTGGGTTTTAGCAGTGACTTTCAATAAGGAGGTAAGAATAGATCATTGTGTTCAATCATTAACTTGGTATTTTCTTATTAAAGAATCCCTATTGCAGTATAAATAACATATTGTTGGATCTAATGATAATCCTTCCCATCATATGTTTGTCCTGTCAGCTTTTCAGTATTTTTTAGATCTGGTATTTCAATCGATCGATCAGAAATAACGACCCTAGACTTAAAGGCCACCAGTTACCATAGAGAGTTGTCGACCTTTGGCCGTAAGGTCAAAGGTCACTCATGCGTCCAGCGTATAAATGAGCGACATCTAGTGACGCATAGACCACCAAATGATAATAGATCATCACTGATCTGGTGATATCCAAAAGTTTGACTGGAGCGTCTCACTTTCGTCTAATTATCCTTAATAGTTCTTTTAAAAAACATTAATTTTTTTTTTTTAAAGTACTTTATGGCCAAAAAGTATATACGGGGTGAAGGTGTTCCTTGACCCACACAAGAAATGTGTTGAAATCCAGAAGGAAAAAATACATCAATTTCTGATACTTAGTTTACGGACATGAACCCAACAACGTACCGGCCCAAAACACGTTATATGTCTGTATGAATATGCTGAGCACTGTGGTGTATTTTAGAGAGACGTGGTTAGTGTGACTGAATTACATCTGTTCCTCGATATTTTGGTCAGAAATACTCACCTCATTCTTCGAATTCGGTCAGTATTTCTGACCAAAATATCGAGGAACAGATGTAATTCAGTCACACTCACTATGTCTCTTTATCACTATATACCGAAAATCATTGAAAACTCCATTTTACAAGTCCCTGCCTCATGGTCTCACCCTACAGTAACTTGAGTAAAGGCACCATGAATCCACGAACATTCACCTTGAACATCAGAATGTCATTATGGAGAGTGAAGTCGCACAGCAACCTGCATAGCAACCTGCATAGTAACCTACATAGCAACCTGCATAGCGGTAGCAAAGACATCATACAGTAACTTTTGCTTTGAATTCAAGTGTACAGGCGGGACGTTTTTTCATATATTCTAAGGTGATAATGTCCTTATTGGGTATGGATTTATGATGCTTACTATTTGTTTGTTTATTCTTAGTCGATTTTGGGTGTGTGTGTAGGACTGGGCGATCTTACTTTGCTTATATGGACCGTTATTGATACAAATCAAGGGGAATGGCCGCCATTTTGTTTGTTTATTTTTTGTTCCGATAGTGTCAACAGATCACGTGGTACGGTGGGTAGTAAAAATATTTTACGCCACAGTGCGGTAGAACGGAATCTTTTCTCATATTGCGTAAAAGTGAGACATTCGTGCATCGGTATATAGTAATATTTTATATGGATTTATTTTCAGATGGTGCAGGAAATGGGCAACAGCCGTGCACGTGCCGTCTATGAAGCCAACTTGCCGGACCACTTCCGACGTCCACAGACAGATTCGTATCCTCTGACACCAGCAGACACACTCTCACCGTCTCATACCGTGTTTTTCTCCCCTTTTTTTTTTAAATTTTTATCTTAACCTGGTATAAGCATCTCTAGGTTTAACATCAATAACACGTACTCAACTGGCTTGCAAGTACGGTAACTCATACTCAACAGATGATAAACAGATACATATTTCCAGGCTAAGATAAAATCAGAAACTTTTTTTTTTTTTTTTTTTTTTTTTTTGCACACCCTAAACATTGCAGGGAAGGTATCTCACAGGGACAATTCCTCCGCATTAGACGAATCTGTACAAATGTGCAAGATTTTCTGAGAAACAGCCTCCTCAAGGGATCACATTTTATCCATAGGGGATATCCCCTCAACCTTGTGGCAGACGCTATTATTTCAGCTTTACACACCCCTCGCCCCGATCCAAAGGGCATACCAGTACAGGGGGCCCGGGACCCGGATAAGGCATCCAAACCCATTCTGGTGACCACTTACCATCCAACCTTCAACAACACTAGGAAGGTTATAGATTCCAACTGGCATCTTCTGGCACAGTCCAGCAAGACTGCAAATCTAAAAAAACTTGGAATACATAGTGGGACTAAAAAAGCCACCGAACCTCCGCAGCAAGTTAGTCCGAGCCAAAGTGAAATTCCACCCGGGCTCGGAAAGAAAATCCCTTGCCGCCACCAGCGGCAAGACCCTGAGAGAATGCACCAATCGCATGTGCAGATATTGTCCCCAGCTGAATAAGACCGGCCGCATAAAATCGTTCACCACGGGCCGGGAGTTCATGGCAAAATATGAAATCACATGCCAGAGCTCCAATATTATTTACTGCATCACCTGCAGGATATGCGGCGTACAGTATGTAGGCCAGACTAAGCGACGACTTATGGATAGCTTCCAGGGCCACTTCTACTGGATCCAGTACAGGAAGGTAGACACTGACATAGGAAACCATTTTAATCAAAATGACCACCATGGGTTGGAAGATGTGGAAATCACAATAGTAGATTTCATACATGCCCCACCCGAATCCAACAGTGCACAACAGCTGCGCAACAGGATTGAAAAAAATTGGATCTATAAATTACAGACCCAAATTCCTTTTGGTCTCAACCTGATAGATGCACCTATCTATTAACCCAGGGACCACCATGATGAATCTGTTGCCTGACCAAGGGGGAAACCCTTATGCCTTGTTTAAAAATTTTCAGTTTACAGGTCCCTCCCCCGGCCCTCTTTATAAAATTCAATCACTTTGGGCCATGAAAGTAAATCCGACTTCATGAAGATTTATCAATATCAATCATTATCATGTTAACTGAACAATCAATTGGGTTGTTAAAAAATAAACCAACATGGTACGCCATTGTTTTCTTTTAACCAGGTAAAACATTCATAAAATCCATTTTGACTCTCATGAACAACAGTTTATTGACACAAAACAAAACATCAAACTTGCACTGACAAGTAGATTTTACAGCATTTACCATGGTTCTCTTATAAAAACTAGACACTGTCAAGACCTTGTAAGCCCCCAAGACGCCTGAAGAGTCCGATTCGGACGAAACTTTGAGTTAAAGCCCCTAGAAAATACTTTTTTCTACCCCCTATACCCATATTTTGGGCATGGTAGAGTTTCTACACTCTCCCCCCAGACGAAACATCTGTTTGGAGCACGTGGAGACAGTCAAAACGGTCTCCAGGGCTATCCCAACATTGTTGACTCTTTTCACAATGGTTCCTACGTTATTACATGGCAACAGGCTGGTATCAGATCGAATTCTGGTCAAATTCAAGGTAGCGTCGGCCGCAGTGGAGGTGTTTAAGCCTCGTCCCATAATCTCTAAAATCAGAAACATATTCTTGCTTGGTCTGAGCTCCCATTCACTATCTCGTTTGGAGTGCTTCAGAATATCCACTCGGCTATCGCCTCGTTGATATTATTGCATACTCCTAACTTGATGGAGAACAAGGACACAGAACAAATACTTATCAATTACTTTCTTAGTCTCACCCCTACTACATGCCTCCCCAGATGGTTCTCATCTACCATTCCCGATTTAAAGGAATGCAAAAAGGAAGGCTGGCATGACGGACCGTGTAAAATATTCAAAGATCGGCTGATTAAATGAATATATATTTTTGTTTTTTACAAAATAAGCCCGCCTCTCCATTTTATGTATCACTCAGTAAATGAAGTGCTAAGAGGAAATTCATAATTTCTCCCAGCTCGCCTCTTGCTGCCACATCATTCTTCCTATCTACTTTCTGTTCATGCTGTGTGCTGCCATGCCGTGCTACGCTATCCAATGGGATATTATGCCATCTGACTTTCGTCTGTCATGCCCAGCTCTGTCTCTATTACTAATTGGATAAAAAAAACTGAATGGTCCCATACTAGGCCAGCCCGCGACTCCCAACCACCCGAACCACCTACCAACCACCCGTCAGCCATTCTCTATAACACTTTGCAGTGTTGGCGGAGAAGTAGGAGAAGGTGAATAGGCTAGATTCCAGATAGAGGATGGAACAGCTCTATGTATATTTGATTACAAATATTTCTTCACAACAGAGACCTTCTTAAACTTATTATTTTTTAGGGAAATGTTTTTTTTTCTTTTCATCGATGTCAAATAACTTTCTATTGATGTTTTCCTCGCCGATAGTAAATTATGAATGATTTCGCGGAAGGAGATCATCATTCGAAGTTGCAAAATGTTATTGTTCAAATAAACCTTGACAAGTAAGCAGAACCTTAGAGGCATTCATTCGGGCAAAGTATGAACAAAAGAAGTATATTGCCAAGGAGTGGGTCCCACCACAGCCTAAATTCCAGGTTGGTATTTACCGATTTGCAAATAGATATATTTACTCGCTTTTGCTTGATGTCTAAACCTAGTTCAGCTACAGATCAGTATTTGAATTAGATTTGTATATGGGGAAAAACAGAAAATAGAGAGATTACATCCATTTATCAATTTAGTTATATCGTTCTCCCCGTGTGTATCAGGTAATGTCATACACGTATACATACCCTTGCACCGTTTGATTCAGTTTACAAATTTTCATTACCAAAGTAAGACCTTAGTTAATGTTTTTTTCCAAGGAGAGATCCCATATGAAGGAGTGGAACTTGTGATTACTGTTTCAGCCTGAGGAGTCTGTCAGCATAGATCGAGTAAGTGCCTGCTCTGATCACTGTTTATTGATCTCTCTGTGGGTTCGCGATACGAATCCCCACTGTGCCATAAAGTGCTGAGATTTTACGTTCAGACCCTTGATGATCTTGATCTCTACCTACAGGCGTACCTGGGAACTTCCCTCCCCCCATATATACTCCCCTTGTAATTTCATCCCATTGTGTAGTATGTCCTGGGGACACTTCCTCGGTCTATGATAGACTTTGACCAGATCTAGAAAATCCCTTATGCCTGGGACTCCATACCAAGATACATCTTGTCTCAGTCTGCCTAGACTGCAATGGAAAAGCGTCCCCTGGTCGTCATAGGAATTCTTTTTACCTTTATGGAAACGTGGTATAATTTTAGTGTATTTTCTTTGCTTGCGCTACGGTATATGTTGTGATGCCGACTTGTCAAGTGGTTTGCATGTTGTATCAGACTGGTCGATGGTTTTTTCACAATATGCGGAGCACCACGCATGACTGATTTCGAACAATTGATTCCGTAGGCTATACGGCTATTTATTACCCACCTATTACGGAGTCTCCATAGGAAACATATAGGGCACCTGGAATTAGCTACCCGGATATTCTGGCATGTCAGAATCTCCTGCAGGAGATTCCGGAAAAAAAGTCCCTGCCAAAATGAGGTCAATACATAATGTACTTCAAAATAAATTTATTTAATGTTTATTCAATATTATTTAGTTATAATCAGTCACAATAATCTCATTTACCATCAGAAATCACTGTCAGAAAAGGTTTTGCAGACCAAAAACCCAGAAAAAATAGCGAACTATATTACGGGCGTAAGCATACACCAAATTACCACCATGCTTGACAATGCTGTGGCATTATGGCGTAATCTGGAACTTTATGTACTTATTAGGCAATAAACATGTTATTAATCTTGTAGGTGGGTAATAAATACAATAACGACTGGTTTTGTACTCGAGTGTCCGCAATCTTCTCGTAGTTGACGATGTAATATCCTCGCTAATCGCTCGGATATTACTACGCGTCAACTACTCTGAGATTACGGTCACTCGTACACAAAACCAGTCATTATGGTGTATGTATACTACTAACGGGAAGATATCGAAATTTTACAACCATCGAGTGGTGTCATTTCTAGTCTGACCAGCCTGTACTTATACTCAGTATAAATTACTTAGTACTTTTCCTGGTACTGAACATCGACCAAATGTGAATAAAGAAATAAGACACATCTTCAGCATCGTCATTCTTGCAACGAAGTGAAGCATGTGCTCCTTCAGCATAACATAATCTATAATCTACCTTTTTTATATTATGAAATGAGATTAAAAGTGAAGAATTAGATATCAAACTTCCAAAACTAAATCAGTTCAGATAAATTCAGTTTGATTATATGATTTCGGCAAAGACTTTTCATACTTTATGCCCAGTTACATCATTTTCATTTCTTTCAGCAGCCAGCTGCATCTGAGGAGAAGAAAGAAAAGAAAAAAGCACGACCTCGGCCGTCGGCGGCTAACAACATTCAGCTGTCTGGGGTGAGTCCCTCTCACCGCACCACCAAGAATGTGAGGACAGCTTCTCTATTCTGCATGCCACCATTGTAACGTGACCGGCACCACACCTCCCTAATATAACGTGACCCTCTCACATGACTGGCGTCATCTCCATACCCTAACCCTCTAACATGGCCTTCTAATGCAACTTGGTAGCATCTCCCAGCATACACTCTTCAGATATGATCCTCCAATGCGAATGTTAACATCTTGCAACACTTACACTTTAACATATCCCTTCAATACAAATTGTAGCATCCCTTTAAACTCACGACCCACTAATGCAACTGTTAGCATCTCTTTAAACAAATGATCCTCTAATGCAACTGGTAGCATCTCTTTACCTTCACTCTTTTAACAAGTCCCCTAACGTGACTGATAGCTGCTCCTGACCAACATGACCCTCTAACAGAATTCACACTACCTTCTCCGTAACACGACCCCCGTAGGCAGTTTCCTATCTCCACTTTGTAGCATGACTCGTTAACATGACCCTCTCACATAAACACATTGTACAATCAAGACCAGGTAGTGTGCAGCAGTCCACCAATGAGTGAATGTTTATGAGGACCAGTAGAATGTGGATTGTCCAGAGTTTGGGGTGCCACCTGTCAGTCAATGATGGCACTAGCGGATTGATGCCTAACCACTCATGCTTACAGGATGTTTCCCATCACAGACGGAAGTATTATGTCTCGTCTCTGTAAACTTCTAAGATCTTCAGTGAATGGGAACATTACCACATTATCACTCATAATCGCCACCTCCCCGTAGACTTGTCTCTAACCCATATTTTCGTTGTTCTGGCCGTGAGACACAATCCATTACTACTGGCCACCCATCATTCTACTAAATAATTCGCACGTATTTCTAAACATGACCTTCAAGCATTGTAAGCTACATCTATGCTGGCCTATACAATGCCAGTAGGTTAGTGTCATGAGTGGACCCCCACCTCCCGCATAAATGCACAAACTCTAGCTCATCTCTTTACAACAGTATATAACCGATGCATGGATCTACAATATAAATATATACATGTAATGAAGATTATACTGGCTTCATAGTATTGTTGCGCGCGTGCTGGGGAACAATTTTTAAGGATTTATTAAAGACGGTGCCCAATTTAACACCCTTTTTTTCTTTATTGCACAAGCAGAAATACTAAAGTGTGGACTCTGCATGACAGGTTTTCAGGCCAACCCTTACCGATTTCACAGATATGAACATTCCTCGTCACTATCTCTCCCTCTTCTCCCCAGCCGTTACATACAAATTACCGCACACCTTCCCTATGAGGTGACGCCATGTATGCTCCGTTTCACTATAATATTTACAGTATATCCCAGTGTAACTGTCCATTTGGTGAATGTTGTTAGTTGTAACGTGGTGCCTGTGTACGTAAATCTATGAGGCTGACAGAGGTGAGAACTGTTTACATACATTTCCCTTAAAAATACGCCTCTCTCCTTTAGGCTAAATAGAAATGTGTAGGAACGCCAATTTCCTTCTCATTCAATGTAGTATTTTGACAAATTTCAACCACGAGTACAATACGTTCAGAAACAACACTTAAATCATATTGTATACATATCAGGGGACGATCCTTATATGGCTGGTATTGTAATGTATGTGTACTTTATTTTGCCGTCGTTATAGAATTGTAAGTGATAGTTGAGTATATATACTGGGATACTCATTGATCCAGTGGGCCTCCGCTGAGGGCCTCCCCTATTCTAGTCTAATCTATGGCCGACTATGACAATGCGTAGTGAAACAGATGTTATTAGCCCTGGGCCTGACATCCCTTGGTCACGTCACCAGCTTTGGACACAGATGACCTCTAACCGTTGATCTAACCTCGAGAGGTTAGCATGCTCATGATATTTTGGCTGTCGCCTCATCGTTTATCATCGGGATTTGCTCATGTTTTGCGCTGTTAGGAATAACACTTTCGTTTGTGACAAGTATTTCTTTTTGACACATGCATGTAGTTGTGTGTTTATTTCTAATGTGTTCTTGTAAATCGCAATGATAGATTGATAATGCATGTGATCGATTCATATCTGCTTAGTAATTGTGAGGTCTTAAACAATTTCGGCCTCATTGTTAATATGATGATTTTAGATTCACTGAAAAATAATTGTAATTTTTATTTCAATTTCAAGTCGAAATATTATCTAATCTGTCATTCACATATCATATTATTATATTTCACTTCCCTATAGTTTAAGACACATATTAAAGTAGACATTATTAAGCCAGAGTCCGATTTTTTTCAACCAAACTATACCTGCCCGCTCCTAGTTAAAGTCATAAGAAATACAAGGCAGTATACCTATAATTTCGGGGTCAAGTCAAGTGTACGTGGGTTAACGTGTATAAATGACAACACACCTAAAGAGATTTTAGGAAATTTTTAATAGTTATACGCGAAGATATATTATTTGAAGAAAACCGACCATAGCATCTCGTTTCAAATGGAATAATTGTATCATACAGAATTTGAATAAATCAATTTAAAAAAAGGAATTTAGTTAAATTCAATCTTACGATGTTGGTAAGAGATTTATTTTGCAAGAGGGACAAATTCAGAAAAAAGGAACACCTCCGTTACTATCTAGTATCTAGATGAGGGTTTAACTTTCCTTTTTCTGTTTGATTTTAGCCCAGCAAGCCTGCCTCAGCTAGTTCCCGGTCAGCCTCTGCGTCCTCGACGGCCGGCAGCGCAGCAGTACCTAAGGCGGCTCCCCCAGCCAAGAAGAAGGATTCTAACATTGATGACCTCATAGGCCTTGGTGAGTGTAATCCATCGAAAATGCAGAAAATAAATCGACCGTCATCTCAAAATATTTTGTACATGTCATATTTCAGTCAAGAGTAGTAAAGATCCGCAGGTACACCTGAAATGAGCGTAGATTAGCTTGGTTTTCTTAAGGTCCCAGCTTTTACGTTCATATTTCCTCTACTTCCCGAGAGTTAGATCTCTTTTGAAAGAAGAAGAGTCTTGCATTAACTTAATAACCATCACATGTCAATTTAGAAACATAGAATATCTGGAAACCTGCTTCGGGATAATAACTTTTGTCTCACCGTTTGGGTTATCCATACTTGATTCATTTTTGACGGAATATATTCAAGATATTACACTATCTATGATATACTATCCGATATTAAGTTATACCAGTCAGATACTGATTAGGGTCTTTAGAAAAATTACACCCCAGTAATTTTACAAAGTAAGTACAGTGGATAGTTGTAAATTATCAATTCAAAAATTCAATGAAGTCAGTTTTGTTTAATATGATAAAAATCGTTTCTGGTAAAACTCAGTAAACTTTGACCTGTTGATAAAGTTGGGATACAAATTGGAGTATCTGTCAGCTTAAACTAGCTCACTATCGTCGTACAGGTTGCATACTTTGAGACCTCGACTCGTACATGGGGATTAGATCGAAAAACATCTGATACTTGTTTGTCCATGTTACATTGATTGACTGTTCTGTATAATCTCGAAGCGTCTCTAAACATCTCATCCGACTCCCACAGATGGAAATTAAAGACTGAAAATGTTAACTCGATTGAGATCCTTTTTGGATACACTTCATTACATCTTTAGTTCGAATTACATCGATATTGCTTTTTTAATTTCATAAGCAGGATGAACTTTAATCCATTTTGGTTTTGTGGGGAGGAATTTATGTCGAGAAAACTATTGTTTTTTTTATTTTACCGAATTTCTCTGGGATTTTTTTTGGCAGTTATCTTGAGTCTAAAGTAAAATCTCTGAGTGACTGATAACCCATCTTGTTTGCAGTTTAATCCGAAAGAAAGAATCTTTTGTTTGCCAAATTAACTGGTTATGTGTGATTTTTGTGGACCCAGAAATAGGGCCATGCTTGGCCAGCGAGAGTATTACATTACAACCCACAACAGCGGCTAGTGGCCCCACGTTACTCGTGTCCACTGAGCTCAGCAGTACCGACCCGGGCAAGTATCAGTAAACATTGGGTTAGAATGCGGGCAGTGTCGAGATAATGCTGTCTCTCTTACTTCTCCCTTCTAACAACTGGAGTCGGGAGATCATAGATTTTATACTTTCCTTTTTCTCTTTATTTTTTACATACGATGCTCATGAGAAAACCCTAGAAATTCTTGAATTAACCGTTTCATTTAAGCAGCAGACCAAACATATCAACGCACAAATTAATCTTAACATATTTATTAGATTTCTTTGAACTTGTATGGAATTCAATCAAAAGTAGAGCTACTAGGATTAAGTATGGATATCTAATCAAACCACGAATAATCCTTTTTCATTTAGTTATTTCATAGTTTTTATCCGAGCAGAGTATTTGAAATGCATGAGAATTTCACGGGTTCATCAAAAATGCGGTTAAGTTGTTTAATACTGACCTATTGCCTAACCCCATCCTTTCATTTTCTGGTGAAGGGTCTTCAAGCAACAGAATGGGCCCATGGTGATTTCTAGTTTGTCCGCCAATGTTGTTACTGTTGTACCATATTTCTGAAGCCTTTTTTGTAATCTTAATAAATCGAAATGATATAAAGTATAAATGTTGTGCAGTGATACTCCAAACAAAGACATTGTCAGGAGTGTGGCTACAGACAGTCAGCTGTGATCCAGCAGATATACATTGCTGTTTCTGCAAGCTAAGGAGCCAACTCTTTCACAGGATTACTTCATCTATATAAATGATTACATAACGGCAACACCAATCAAGTTTGGGAGAATGAATATGCAGTTTCCGTGGTAATTCATATCCAGTGTTGAGAAATACGGTTGGAATTTAACCATCCATATGCGTACTTGTATAGGAATCTCAGATAATATAGGTAAAGACGGCGCTTTATTTTAACATTTCACTTTGATCTTGAACCCTACTCAGAGTCGAGCGTGGCCCCTGCCCCTGCGAACAACGACATCTTCAGTGATTTCATCAGTGCCTCGACAGAGACGAGCAGCGCGCCAGCCGCCGCTCCTCCGGCCGGCTCGGACGGGCTCGAGGCGTCGCTGTTCGGCGGCAGCTCGGCCAGCGGAGCGGGCTCAGGCGAACCGCCCAAATCTACCAAAGACTCCATAATGGCCCTTTACGGAGCCGGGTCCACGCAGCAGGCACCACCGCCTCAACAGCCACAACAGCAGACGTTCGGAGTTCCAGGTAAATTGGTTGGTGATGTTTTGCGTAGTGGCAACATCTAGGGTCATTCCACGGCGATAGAGTTACTAATCACTAATCAGGTAGAAACCCATGTACAAGCTTTACCGGCTTTTATGAGTTAAACCCGCCCCTATGGTGCAACAATTGTATGTGAATTTGTTTTTTTTGTAATTTTCATCCGAGATTTTGTTTGAAATGTTAACTTTTGACGATGTCATCCCAAATATATAAATATATTTACAGGAGGCATGTATATAACCCAACAAGGTGGACAACAACAAATGAATATGCCGATGGCCGGTGTACCTATGCAAAACGGTATGCAGAACGGCATGATGGGCGGAGCCAACATGATGGGAGGGGCTAACATGATGGGTGGAGCCAACATGATGGGTGGAGCCAACGTCGGGATGATGGGTTTACCCGCGGGAAACAACATGATGGCGCAAGGAATGCAGGTAATTCAATAATGTTTAATTTTTGATACGATACAAACATGTATCCTAATAATCACACTCTTACCACTGCCGGTTGTATATTGTGTACAATTTGTACTCCAGCTAGGTAACAAAGACTGATACTCTGGCTGTGTGATATAGTTCTCCTGTTGTTTGTGCTGTAGAAGTGACTTTGTACCGTAACCTTTCTATTATATGCTGTAAACTAACTAAAGAGAAAAGAACTAACGTTGTTGGTCGCTGACGTTTTCAGCATACAGGTCAACTTAACCTGATGGGCCAACCCAACTTGATGGTAGTTGACCCGATGGCTCAACTACGGACTAACATAACACACAATGTGGTTCCTCATGCCTTCACAAACACTCAGGTGCTAACATTAAGTTGTACTGCTAAGGCGCTTGGGGATGGTTATATATGATAAATAATATATTGAGATATGGTTAGTGTACCTGAATGGAATCTCTTCAGGGATACTTTGGTCTGAAATATTCACCGAGTTCAAAGAATGAGGTGAACATTTCCAACCAAAATATCGAGGAATAGATGGAATTCAGGTACACTCACTATGTCTCCTTATTATTATATACCTGGAAATCATTAGAAACGCCATTCCACAGTGATCACATGGTGCGGAGGGATGTATGGATATCATTACGTCACTCAGTGACGAATGGAATCCGTACTCCTCGTCAGAAAAAGTGAGATGATTGCCCATAGGTATATTATAATAAAACTGATCGATTTTTTGCATTGCATTGCTTGGTTTGCCTTGATAATACATTAAGTCAGTAACATATCTGATAGGGTTCTTCTGATGGTCCTTTGGGTAAAAGAGCATGTGAAAGATAAGGCCAAATATATTTGATTGTTGATATAGATCGTTTCTATTTTGGAATATATATACCCTAGTCATATGGCAACTCGCAAGACGGTCACGGACCAGTAAGTTTGTTTAGGTTAAGGCCCCGCGTGACGATTATAATGGTCGTAGTGCAGATTTAGTATACGGGGAGTAAAAAGTTATTTTCATTTTGGATCGCTGTGGTTCAATGCGCATTCTAAAGGGTTGGATACCAATGTTTCCTCTGGTTAATCTTACATTCTTTGAAGACTAGTTTAAATGTATAGATTTTTGAATAATCAATAAATGTTCATTTTATCGTGTGAAATTCCAGTTGGAAGTTGAAAAATCACGAAAGGGGCCTCAATTAAACTACATTATTTTCTTGTTTATATGTTTGCTCAACCAAAACGTGTGGAAACCAATGGCATAGCTTTGGTTTGAAAATTACTGCCTAGGAAATAGACCACTCCGAGGTTACACGTGGCCACAGCCTCGGGCAAATTATGAATTACTTCACGTAAAGAAAATACTATTGATTAAAAGGCGACAGACACGATTAGTAGTCTTCGATACTTTGCGCATTCGGATGTAGGTCGCAGACGGACCCGATCCACCCATTACTCGTAGCATAGACAGTCTATGAGTATAGTGAGTCCATGCTCATAGGTACAGAACAATCACTGTTTGTCGCCTGGTGCATCGATTAGAAAAAAAAACAAGGTGGTAGCTACCCACCTCTAATCTCGGAGGGGTCTATGCGTTTTTTTACGGTGGCTAGTCTGGTTAACGAACGAATGACATGACTTGCCCTCGTTCATGTTAGATGGCAGATGGTTTGCAGAGTGCGCAGGCGCCGGTAGAGGAGGCGCCAGCCGACGATACGACCAACGCTTCGCAGGTCTCACAATCCATTATGAGCATGGGGACACCCTACTTTGGCAGCCAGGGAGTATTTGCCGGTACCCAGCAGTCTGTAGCTGGAGGCACCGCTAGCACGGCTTGGGGAACGTTTGGTCCTAACAATGCGACTCCAACCATCAGCGGCAACAGCACACTGCTTGGCATGCCGGGTGCCGACGTCAGTGGTACAGCAACGTCGTCGGTGACGTCTGCAACCATACAAAGCACGTCTTATCCGGGTAGCGTGTACAGCCAGCCATGGGGTACAACCAGCGTTATGGCGGACACGCTAGGAACTTGGATCCCCCAGCGGCCAGCTACGGGCGGCACGCAGCCCTACGGAGGTGTCATTTATGGCCAGATGGTGGCAACACCCGACCAGGCGCATGGAGGAGCTGGCTCAGGGCAAACTGAAGAAGGGACAGGCATGAGGCCACCACAAGGCATGATGGGCGCCATGCCTCAGGGCATGTCCATCCCTGGACGGCCGGGGACAGAGACTCCCCATACAATGTACAGTCAGATGCTACAAGGGCCTCCCACTATGGAGAGCCCAATGGTAGGAATCGTGGCTTTGGAAACGTTGCTCTCGCTGTAGCGGGATATGGTTGGAGATACCTGATTTTCTTGCCCCAAGATTATCCTTTTCGTTGTAGCTATTTCATTTTATTTCATTCTAACGAATACATCCTATGGATATGGTGCTGTTATATATTTTATGTTTGTGCTTTACTCGTTTTGTCTTAGGCCCCGCACCCACTAGTTACGACACACTCCGACACGCTCCAACAAGCGTAATTCCCTGTCATGGCACAATCGCAGCACTCTTGTCGTAGCGTGTCGGAATTTGTCGTAACGGTTTTTGGCGGGGGAAAAAGGAGACCACCGAGCCGACACGGGCTACAACACTATACAGTTTTCCTCAATTCTTTCAAAAAAAGATGAGAGTGACCTATGGGTTTTAAAACCTAAATAAATACTATTATAAATAGACTATACTCTGGTAAAATTTTAAGAAGGTGGCATGGGTTTTACTGAGTGAAATTGAACTTTTTAGAATTCTTATATATTCTATCAGCAAATATTTTAGATCTCTTCGGATATGGAAAGAACACGTCCTGATTAGTATGTGACCAAAAGTTTGTCTAAATTTGTCAAGTATCGAAGATATATCCGAAAATGTAAACGCACATAGACTTACCATTGCTTCCATAGGCGCCAATGTTAATATCACGAGAAATCGTAGACTTGTGTCGGAATGGTGTCGTAGACCTTGTCGGAGGCCTGCCTCCACTAGTGCAGAACACTACGATAGCGTTCCAACAGGCCCTGATACGCTCTGACATGTCCCAACGTGTCTGAAGCCTCCTGACACACTCCGACAATTCCAACATGTTGGAATTATCGGAAGCGTGTCGGCAGGCCTGCGACACGGCGCCCGTGTCGGAGCGTGTAGCAGGCCATGTCGGGCCTGTCGCAGTCCTTGTCAGAAGCTTGGGAGTTATCGCAGTAGTGGACCTCGGCACAACGTTCGATTCTATGTCGGAAGGCCTATCGGGGCATGTCGGAAGCGAAATCGTAACAAGGGGGTGCGGGGCCTTAGACTACTTCATTTTCCTGACTATCCAACTTTGATATTTCTAAGAATATATAACTACCCTATCTTCAACTGAGCATGTCTCTCTTGAATCCTGAGCCATACGCCGATGGGCTTAAGTCTTATATTGTTATAATTAATCCAGCAGGAAACGAATCAGTCTATAAACCGAACCGTGAAATATGAATTACGAGTAATAGTGACAGTCTGTTTAGGTTCTTTTAGCTTCAGGATATTATTGAGGTTGCTCCTTTTGTCACATTATATCGGTTTTATGTCTTTTTGAGTTGGATATTTTAGTTTGATTTCGTGATTGTAGTTATTACGGCTTATCAAGGTAACATTTAATAAACTTAATAGGTGGTGGTAGGGTTGTTTATCTAAAGTGTGATTTGGGTACTTTCGCTCATTTCGTGATTTATGATGTCAAGTAAATAACCTCTGAATTACAGTATTACTTCTCACTATACTTTTTTGCTGAAGTAAAAGGATAAGAAAAATCTCAATTTTCCATCAATTATTTTAAGACTGCCGCACTATACAAATGTAAATGTCATATGTTACTAAGTATACCAACAATTGCAGAATATCTGCATTCTAAATTGTTACGTATATGATTTTTGGATGGTCTATTCTCTTATATCTGTGGAGAGTAAAACAGTCCATGGTCACTTTTACACTGAAAATCGTATATCAAAAGTCGTCTAAGTTAACATTCAATGAAATGGTCTATATGTCTTGTGTTATTTAAGCTATTTACTCAAACAAAGTATAGAATACTAACTCTACTGTAGTTTTCATCTCTTTCAACTAATCCATTGTGTTCTATCTTCACATACGTGGTCGTTTCGCTCACTTGTTAGTAATAGTCATTTGACTTATCCAATGACTCTTTTAAATGCTTGTCTCTTCCACGAGTTGCAATGCATCGAATTTTGTTGTGTTTTCAGGGACAGGTAATGATGGGGCAAATGGGAGGTATGCCTGCGATGCCTAAGGGACAGATGATGGCAGTTCAAGGCATGGGACAGATGGGACAGCCAACCTACAACATGTCTGCTCAGGGGGTTTTCGGAATGCAAACACAGCAGCCCGTTGCAGCGGCAGCAAACCAACAGTTCCAACAAGTAAGTTGGCAGTTTGAGTAAATATCAAGTTACCACAGTGCCAGATCCACAGATAATAATGAAATGTAGTTAAGGGTATAGTAAGAACTTCTCTTTTTCAATTTATTTCGGGAAATTCGCATACATTAGTCGTGTTCTTCTACATACCACGCAAGCGAAAAGAAAATACATAGTGCTCAGCTGTTCCAGTCTTCACGCACACTTGCTTATATCATGAATATATTGCATTATCTTGTAACTACTACAGTAGAACCCCGCCTAACGGACACCCCGCGTAAGCGGTCACCCCGCGTTAACGGACGCCTTTGCTCGGAACGGCTCCCTCTATTAGATGTTTATTTTAACCTCGCGTAAGCGGACACTTTAATCCGGAACGAAGTGACCGCTTATGCGGGGTTCTACTGTAATTGGATACATACAGTTTACTTGAAGAAATAAGTAAATGAACCAAACAGTAGATAATCAGTAGCATGTATACATTCAGTGTTCCAACGCGTACAGTGAATCCCATAAAGTGTAGTATTACTTATTCATATCTCTACATTTCTGTTACAGTTGGCCAACCAGATGGCGGGCATGTCGATGGGTGCTCAGAGCGTGGCAGGCTTCCAAAGCGCGGGCGGCATCGCGGCGGGCGGTGGCGGCGTGTGGGCCGGCCCGCAGCCCGGTCAGACACTCTCCACCAACCTATGGCAATGATAGCCGCCGGGCCTTAGGACATGGTGTGCAGTGCGCGTGCACACACCAGTGTGACGGTGGTGGTAGAGGTGGTGGCCGGTCCCCCGGCTCCCAACCCACACTGATCCGGCCGTCGTCGGGCTGGCCGAGTCCACAGCGCACGGGGACCGATTCGTCTTCTTATCTACAACTATGAGCTGTACACGAGAAGAGGAGGCGCGGAGAGGATGGCACTCAAACCATTTAGTCGCAGATAATATATTTTAGACAGATCTAAATAGTGAGAGGATAGCGAGGTCGTTTTTTTTGTTTTTATTTTTTCGTGTGTAAACAAACTTTCAAATGTTTATCGTGATGTGACGAAGAAAGATATACACAGTATAGACATGTCCAGCTATTTTCTGTTTCGTAAAGTCTCAATTATTGTACAAGAAGTTCTAGCTCTTCTGGAGGTGAACGTTTAGCGCACATTTATAATTGAGACACGCATTTTATACGATGGGTTACCATTATTTTTACTCATGTTGTTTCTGTACGCCCATAGTGTATGATAAGGAGACGCCTGAGTGCAGTCCGGTGCAGGTTGGAGGCAGAATGATATGGTTCGATGTCGGAGAATGAGGGCTACCCGGGTATGGATGAACAACAAAGTCAGGGTGTCCCTGGTCCGTATCACTCCCTACACATGGTATTGGAGCTGTTCACACGTCTTCTCTGCTCGACCAGGAGAAGCCAGCAGCGGCGACAGCCCAACCCTTAAGTAACTAGTATTATTTACAAGTGTTAAGTGTTTAACAAAATTGGAGAAGTAAAGACTCACAAAAAAAGACTAAAAAAAAGATCGATGATATGTTAACAAAAAAGTGTTGATGTGGGAGTATCGGTTCACTGAAAATATCATGTTCAACATATCAATTCGTCCTGCAAAGGTTCACACCTGTAGCGTGCTTGTAGACCAACTGGGCAAAAGATATTTGTATAGAGATGGTCAATTCCGTGCGGCGGACTGCCAGAGGAGAATGAAAGTATATGACTTTTAGTGGGTCAATACTCCCTAGTGTATCCCAATTTGTAGGAATATTTGTATCTTGTAAATGTGGAGTGCAGTTATAGGATGAAATTAATATAAAGTGACGAGGCACTTAACTTAAGGGGGTGTACAGTTGAGACTGACGGGTCTCCTGGGATATAGTTGTGTATAGTTCACCCTTTGTAGACTGTTTGGTATGTCCCCATCTCTCTTTATGTTGCAATAGTAGAAAACAGTATATTTTATCGTCTGATGCAGGTCATTTTAAGTCGCATTATTTCAAATATATCTGGGAAAGGACACCATGGGTTCTTTAAGGTGTGCATGTAATATAAATTTATCAACTATGAGCATGACCATCTGTATGGTTTATTTGTGTCATTTATGTTGTATTCCATAGAAACGTTAGGGTTATATGAATTGCCTATATATAACACACTAGAACATTTAATGGTAACATTGGATGTAATTTTGTTAGGGACGTTATTCCGTAGGCATTTCATGCAATGACAGTTTGTATAGAATCGAGAATACAACGCCAGTAACTACAATTATGTATAATGAAATTAAATAGATCCTCGTAACCGATATTTTAGGAATTGTCGCGTGTGAATGCAAGAGAGAGGAGATTATTACGGGGTTCAGTAAACTAATAGATTTTACCTAAATTCAGTTTTAGGAATTTGGTCTCGGGCACGTTGAATTTTGAAAACATAGAGGGAAGGGAATCGGTGACGTTGCACAACCGGAACAACGTATCCCCTCGTTCATCTGTTTCGATTGAATGTGATATTAAAAAGAATTCTCGTCAGGTAGATGGCTGGAAACCTCCAGTAGGCGTTTTTAGACATTCCAAGGTAGCCTACACCGTGATGACCTTTAGGGAACTCCCTGGCTTTACTTTTTGATGTTGACCACAAAGGCATTTCCACGGGGTTACATACCAGGGATTATGACTAAGGAGAATGCTCAATAATTATTACACGAAACTGACTACTTATCTGTGTATGCCTTAAATCGTTTATTATTTGCTGTCTTTGAAATGTATATTTGGCCTGTTATCCTTTAGTCTTAATAAAATCTAAATTTACGTTGTGATATTTATATTAAGTGTTTTTACCCTGCTCCTCACTACAGAATTGAACAAATGCGCCAATTTCAACTGAGAGTATATATTTAGTGAACATAAACAAGTAAAGCTAGACAGCTTTATACGACACAGAAAGTATATATCTTGTAAAGTAGATTACTATAAGCAGACTATTCCACTTTTCTCCCCTGCACATCAGTTCCAAGTCACTAAATCACCACCTGTACCTTCTAAGAAATCTCAACTGATATCTACTTGATCTTGGCCTGGGACAGTTGCGAGGTGCTGCTGGGTCAGGAGCTTGCTCGAGGACAGGCGATCCCTAAGGAGACCCCAATGTACCTTCGCGCCGTGTTTTTTTAAATATCTGGATTCTGTTATAAATGTATATATCCATCGCAGGACGAAAGGCGTATCAATTGTTTTGGTCAAGTCAAAATTGCAGTTGATGATGTTCAAGAAATAAAAAGGTGTAAAGCGTAATGAAGTGGTTTACTGTCGTTTATTCGCAGCAGTGAATATGCGTTCCAAAACTTTCTTGGAAAACCTAGGTTCCATATGTATATGTACATTATTTACATTTAAAAGCCAACCTAAACACATCCCCATCTTGTCTGAATAGCTGATACTTTATTTGAAGAATCATGATGTTATAAAATACTGAAATTAATGACTTGAATAAGGGATTTACCAAAACAATACATGAATACATGTAATCAACAATTTAGGCAATCCGCACGCCCTGCAAATTATTTCGCAGATTATATATTTCCTTTTCCTGTTTCTTCTTTTCCTCTTTGAATGCGGTTTGTGTGGCCTTCTTCTGCTCGCGGCGATTCTACAATGATGAACAAACGGTCGAGATTAAGATTTGTGTTTGTTCAACATCAATGACATCTAATGACCCAGAAAAGTGGCGTCTCGTAGGACAAGATGAGAGCGGACACTTACATGCTGGGCTAACCCGGCGTTTACACTAGACGATTATAGGCGGCGATCCTTAAACCTGACGACTTTCAACCGTAAAAGTCTAGAAATCGTCTAATGTAAACGCCAAGAGCGTGGCGACTGCAGATCGTCTGATTACATCTGATTACGCAATAATGCACCACCTCACGACTGTTAGACACGCTCTGACCCCAGCGACTATTTCAAGCCGGTTTGAATTGGTCGTCTACATGGGTGGCGATTCTTTGAAAACTCATAGTCGTCAGCGTGAACGCTGGGGAAAATTCTGACGTCGACGACTTTTGCGATGGACATTGCCACCTCCTGACAGCTATTGGCTGACGATCTACAGTCGCCACGTATTTGGTCGTCTAGTGTAAACGCCGGGTTACACTACAGACTCTTACCCCGACAAGTCAGGAGGTATGGGTAACATCATTCCGAGAAGAACACCCCAGTAACAAACGACTTTGCGGAAATGAATTAAATCTGTATCAGCACTAATGTGATACTTGGTACTAACATTTCAAATTATCATAAGGGAAAATGACGCTGCAGTGTTTTGTTCTTCGTTTTGGTTTTCTATGAGCCTTACAGTAACCAGTAAGACTCCCCTTTTTACATGTATCAACAAAGACAGCTCATTGGCGCCATTACAGACTACTGTCGTTGGGAAGGAAGGGTTACTTCTTTACATGTCTAGCTCGAATTAAAGTGTCAAACTCAACGTTCCATATAGTAGACGGACGCACTTCTGTGTGGATTGTGTTTTTCTTAAAAATGGTTGACATGTGTTAACCTCTTGCGTCAATCCAGAGAACTAACAATCTTAAGAATAAGCAAAACTGAGCGTAGCCGTGTTTTTGACCAGTTGGAACGAAAGACTTATACTTTATGACTAGTGACGGGAAGATTCAACTTATCACGTTTTCATTGAATACTGTACAGTTCAAAACATTAAATAATTTTGACTTAGTATAGCTTGCTATTGCTTATCTTAAATCCCTTTTTATGTTGGGGGCGGCAGCATCACACTAATGGCGAAGCATTGGACTACAGGGACCTTGGTTTCAATATTCGTCCCGCTGTATAATCATCCTTCCCATCTCACAGATACCCGCATTATCACCCTGCCTGCTCCTTCCGTGGTGGAATCACGAATACAAGCCTACTTTGGTGCAACATTGATCACTACAGAAACATTTCAAGAGAAACTGACAAATTTTGTCAGAGATTCTTCAAATACGACTACTCACCCTTCGTTCCTCCTTCACTGCCGCCTTCCTGGCCTTCTTTTCCTCTGCTGTCTCATCCTTGGGTCGATAGGTGGGCACATGTTCGATCCTGCTTGATTCATTCTGCTGTTGTTGAATCTGTTTCATTGTCAGTCCTCGCTCGGGTAGCGCATCAGCCGGTATCTGTGCGCGTTTTGTGAGTGTTATTGGTCTGATCTGGAATAAATAGAGATTACGTTGGCTAGGTTTTGAAAATAGAAGCTCGAAGTAGGCGTCAGAACGGTTGAGATGTCTGTTTGTTTTCTTTAGTTTAAACAACAAGTATAGAGAAAGAGAGGGGTAGCTGAGGGTGGAGGAACATCTGAGAGTTTCTCTCTGCCTTATCAGCAATTAGTAGCCCCACCACTGCAGAGAGAACTATGCCAGGGCCGCATGGTAATAAAACCACCCCCTATAAGGCAGCACCCTCTTGGGTCACCATGGAGGATACTTATAAAATTCACATTTTTAGGAACCCCTATAGGACCTCATGACCCAGTTGAAAAAGACACACGAGAATCAGTAGCTTTTGGGATTGTGGAAATTTGTCAAATTTTTGGAAGTGACACTTCATTTTTTTAATTTTGTTTTTTTAATAATTTTTATTAGGGAATATTGTGTGTACAAGCACCGAATTCGGCTATTGAGCCGTTCTTCCATTCGGGCCCTTGCCCCTACTCCTCATTCTAATGGCGGGTATTAAACCAAATGGGCAGTGGGTACCATTTTTGTGTAAGTCTTTGGTATGACCCGACCGGGGGTTTGAACCCACGACCTCCCATGCTCGAGGCGAACACCACTACCACTTAGCCATGATATGATATTATATCAGAAAAGTCCTGAAAAATTTGCACTTTTTCAAGGAATTTTCTTCCACAACTAAGTTCTGAATACTTTGTACTTTCTCAAGGAATTTTCTTTCACAACTTGGACAAGCTAAAGACTAATATGGATGAATAGGACTACAAATTTATTTTCACATGAATGCAGAAATACATCCCCCATCTTTTTGTTAAAACATGTATGTGTGGCTCATTATAATTCTGTTCAAGTGTTCCCTTGTCTTATCCTACCCACCTCCCCCAACCCTAATTACATGTGGTCACCAGGAGAGGGTGATAACCACTCACTGAGTGTGACCAATTGAAAATAAACTGGTGAATACCGCCCCCAACCGGTCCTCCAGAGATACCCCTCTCTTTCTCTATACTCATTCGTTTAAAGGCCAATGCTGGTAGGTATCGTAGTGCATTCTACGTCTACACTCAGAACTAAATTTTACACTGGAGCTGCCATCTGGTCACATGAAAATATTACAGTTTCCTATAGACACCATAAGTTAGGCCCTTACCTTCTTCAGATGGCTTTCCCATAGAAGTTAGCCTGGTGACATAGATTTTGTTTAGCATATCCCATTTGTATATGTTCCCAACTATCAGAATCCAGAATTATTTGAAGATAGCAATAGAACATCAGTGTCATCTAATCAGGTATGGGTCCGAAAACCATGATTCTATTCCTCTCAATATGACAATTTTATGTTCCGGTGCTTGGTGATTACTACATTTTCACCTACACGTGGAGTGTGAAGGCGATTGGACACTGTCCAGTCAGCATCGAAGAAATCCAAAGCAACACAGATACGGTGCATTGGTTGCCAGAAAGCACTGGTAGCAATTGGTGACGCGGTCCTAGTGACCATATCAAATTCAATATAGCGGCCGCCATGACATGACACTTTTTTGTTACGTCAATCAAAACTCTAAGCTTAGAAGGTGATACATAATTGAAATGGTGCAATTACCTTTTTAGGTTCATTTATCTTTTTAGGGTGGTTGTAAAGGGTCGAGTAAGTGCTTAATATAGATTCACAATCCCACTTTTCCTTTGGCTTTTCGTCAACTTCAACTTTGATCATTTCCTCATCTTCCGACTCGCTTTCCACCAAATCAACCTTTCCATCTGCAGGCTCGACCACATCTTTAAGTTTCCTGAGTGAGAATATATATTGATATCTTCAGTTTCAAGCTTAAGAAACAAAATTTACAAATCAAACTACTGACACAAGGAACTAGTTTAATAGGGTGGTTGACATTATCTATCAACTACAGGTGGAAATCTCGACGAGAACCATTTAGGCAATATACAGTAATATTACCAAGAATGTTCCCCTATGGGTGAGGTTCAACAAAGCTCTACTATCTCTTTAGTTCCACTGTCGTTCTTTTAGCAAAAAAATATACTGCTAGCATAGTAACTTCCAACCTGACTTCCAAACTCATGGTGAGAATACAAAAAATATTGATGACAATTTGTTGAGGTTTACTTTACAGCTGTTTTATGCATGTAGGCCTACTCACGGTTTTGTATTTTTCTTTTCAAAATCGTCTAATACGCTGTTGAGCAGCTCGCTGTTGTGAGGAATACATCCCGTAATTTCTTCATGCTCCAGAGCTCCAATCTCATCTTCATCGTACTGCTCATAAATCTTAAAATTGAATAATGAAAGATGCATATTAAATTTTAGGTTATACTTTTGTCCATGAATTTCACAACTGAGCACCTATGTGTGCTCTTGAGATATTACGGCGAAAACAAGATTTATTTCATCGACTAAAGCCCGGCATTAATAGTGTGACGCGATAGTTACAAGTCAATAAAAAGTAATAAACAGAGGGCAAGGGTCATTCAAACGACGGCGCCAGTTGATGCGCCACATTCGTTCCAGCGGGGCCGGGCTTGCCGGTGCGAAAGGAAGTTTGGGTCGCATCGCACATCATGACATTATTCATGACGTTTCATGGCTTCGTCTCATAGATATGACATGGTTACTTTAGAAAGCCTTCTCCTCTATTACGCTGTGTTGCCTCAAGTAATATGGGGTCTACTTCAGAAATCATTTGGCACCCTGAAGGAGGATCGCAGGTACCTGGATATGTCAATTTGTATTTATCCGATACTTCTTCTCTCACTTAGATAACCTTGGACGTGCGTCTGTATATGAAGGGGACACTGGTATTAAGTAGCACACAGACCAACAATTTCTAAGGGCTGGTAACTAAAAAGACAGCTGATACCGTGGCCCCCTTTTTATGGCAATGGAAGAGCAGGATTTTGAATAGTCCTACACTTAGTCTTGATAAAAACAATTTAAATACACCTCAATTTCCGCCCGTTTTCCATAGATGGCCACACAAGCATTGCGATGACTCAATCGCACCAGTGGGGCATACCCTGAATTTTTCTGTCCACTAAGTGCGATGACTCCGCCGATGGAGGGTCAATGGACCCAAGAAATGTATGCGCCATTCGCGTCAGATACATCAGTGTCTGTCAAGACATGGGGTTGGAGAGGGGAGGTTCAAAGAATTTTCGAGGAATTGTATACTGAAAATTGATAAGTGGATTTCCATGGAAAAGTGGTAAGATGCCATTCCTGGTAACATTAGAAGAAATATTCTACCTTTTCAAACCTGTCATCTACCATGGTGAGTCCCTCATTTCTCCGGATAACAGATGATGTCATAGAGTAGTTTGTGAAGCGGGACTTGGTCTCTTCTTGAGTAAAACTGTGCTGATCGTCAGAACTACCAAAATCTGAACCAAAATCAGATCCGACGTCCGAGTAGTCGGCCTCGTCAGATGCGACGTCATCCCCCTCGAAGTGGACCCTAGGTTTAAATTTACAATATTAGAACATAAGCATACTTCTTTATTGGTGAAACAACTCCCAGCTAGCAATATTATTTTGAAAGTCCAACTTAATCCAATTTGTTATATTGTACGTAAAAAGATGTCCAGGTTCTTCAAAGACTTTTAGTGCATTCTCAATATAACTTTCAAACATAGCACTCTAACCCTCATAGAAAAGTCGCACATTCAAATATATTACTATACTAATTACTATTGTATAACAAATTAATCGATTACTAGACATTCATCACAGCAGGAATATGATTGCTTCTCTTTGTAACGTGCTCACCCTTTGTTGCTCTAGGGTGGCGGTATTACAGAAAACATACGTTGATCTTCTTCTGACACAGTTTAATCTCAGGGTTATTTTTTACTAACGAAATTATGACAATAACGAGGATGCCTTACACAATATATGTGGATACAAAATAACCGCCTGGTATCAGCCACTTCTATCCTATACTCAGCTAATTACCTCTGCGATTTAACGAAATCCAGTGTGGCCTGTCCCCCTCGAGCTTTGAGATCGGGATGCTCTTCATCCTCGTTCTTTTCGCCTCCCTCAGCCATCGCCACGGCCATGAAATCGTCATCCAGTTGATTATCAGGATTGTCGAAATCAAAGTCCTCGTCCAGGGCGGCAACGATGTCCGGATCCCAGTCTAAATGCGGGCCTAAAAGGACGAGCAGTTTCAAGCTGCTATTAATTTCGTTTGTATTTTGATCTTGGAATACACTTTTAACGGTCAGTCATGTTCGGCGATTCGTGTATATAAATGATATTTCTGTGTGATATAAGCATTCTCCGGCAGTCTGAGCATAATAAATTGCGATTTTCTGACAGAACAGAAGTTGACCGTATCTGTGGGTGTTTGATGTATATAAATGACGATTAAAGCAATATTTGTTGATAACACTTTGTCATGTCTTCAAGATAATTTCGCTCTTTTCCATCCTGTTGTTTTGCTTTGTTACATAAGGATTTTTCAAATGAACTAGCATGTATACCTACCACTTTCTGGCGCAGCTTTGTTCAAAAGACCAACATCCGTTTCCACGTTTGAGCCAAATACTGACGAAGGTAGGTGTATACTCGTATCCTTTATATAGAAATGAACGGAGCATTTTATTCTGAATTCACAGGGATTGTAAAGATACCATCATAATGTTGGATAACATTTTAATAAATTATTATCTTTCATACATTGGTAACCACTTCGGGTTTTTTAGTTGAATTTGTCTGAGGTGCCAACGTTTCACCCAAGTGGCCTCCTTTATGCCTGGGCCATGAATGAGAGCTATGGTTTGTGAATCATCACCTGTATTGATAGATCGTCATGGTAACCCGGTTGTCATGGTGAGCTTAAAAGAGCATCATGGAAATGTGACATGTTCAACTCGAGAGTTGATTAATTATTATATGCCACAAGCAAGGTACAACTCATGACACAAGCACATTCAAATGACTAACAAGTTCGTTTAATTGTAGATATGAAAAGAAAATTGGATAAAGGTTTTACAGCACTTTATACTCTAAAGAAACTGCTAACTAAAGGATACTTACAGTTGCTGATGGTTTTTCAGCGGGGCGAGTCATTTCCCCTGGTCCTACATCATATATTTCGTTTGTATCTCGCAAATGTTGCATGTAATCGTAATCATCATCAAAGAATACCCCGAACTTGTGTTCCTCTTCTTTCTTCATCTGGGATGTGTCCTGCTGTCATGAAAAGCCACGAAGAGTTTGTGATCACAAATAATTGAAGATAGTTTCATTGTTAGTAACAAATCTCTGGATTTACATGACAATAGACTGATAAAGTAATTCTTAATTCGACCAAAACATAATCTGTCAATAGTACCCCATCAATTTATAACTACAGAAAATGTTATTCAATAACAGAGGCTCAAATTTTACAAGAGGTGAAACGCCTCCTGCATCCAGATAAATAGTTTCAAAACTCAAAAATATTGTCTAAACATGTTTCTATGAATACCTTTAAGCATATGCCGTTGGAATAGAAAAAATGATAAGAATACCTTATCTGATGGTAAAAGGACCCGTTGTGGAGCATCTTCGTCTGCTTGTAACGGATCCCGTTGACTTCGGTGCACAAGGCTGAATGTGACAGCATGCTTTTTGTCTATGAACTTCTTTTTTTTCCTTCCAGGCTAGAAAATAGAAATAAGAAGTCACAATTCATATCATGGTTAAACTATTGTCATTATCAAACGTATTCCGGGCAGAGAAAACAGTTTTAACAAAAATAAGGAATACCCAATAGGTATGTACTCTTTATCGTATAATACATACCTAAGTCGCATAATGACGACGAATTAACCTTATATACAATGGAGAGGTCAACCTCACTGTGAAGTGAACGGCTATCTCTTCGCTTGGTCTAAAGCTACAACTTATAGACTGATGCATCTTTTCCCTACCAGATAAGATTGAAACCAGGGATGCAAGTCAGGCCTGAGGAAGAAATCGGAGATTTAAAACACTTATAAATAGAATTATTCATAATATTATTTTGGAACTGAATGGCTATGAATGGAATATATGAATGAATATATATATATATGTTTTGTCGGAAAACTTGCATCCCTGTAAAACCATCAGAGAGGATGTGTACGGGATCAGCTTGTGACTGTCAAACGACCGCTTAAGTTAAAACTAAGTTAAGGATACGAGGCAGAAAACGCTTCTCATCAAAATTAAAACTATTTTTTCGTTTGTTTGGATAGCTTAACATCCAAATTGTTCATTTAGAGTAACTTTGGGTTTGACCGAATCTATTAGATAAATTTAGGTAGAATAGGTAGTCACACGAATTCTATTATGGGTTATTAAAACACAACATTTATCTTGATTGTTGAAGACACTGCCAGACTCCCTTCTCTGCACAGCAGCTCAGATCAGATTCTACACTCCATTGGTGTGTGAGCAGCTGTTCTATATAAACATGTGAGGTACCATGTAGCTCGGGAACCAGCGAGAAAGCATGAACAAAATGGCTGGATATGATATATACCCTGAATGGGTCCTGTCATTTGGAGACCAAGTTTGTACTGTTTGTTTTCTGCACTCTCATTGGAAGAAATGCTCACCGTAGTAGAAATGATAAATAAACTATAAAAAAAAATCGTTCACATTACACGAGTAAACAACCTGATATCAAACTCAAGAGCTGTAACCTGTGGCATGCCACAAGGGTCAATTCTTGGCCCGCTCATGTTCCTCATATACATGTTGGGTGTTGTGACCACAAACCATGGTCGAGTCAGGATTGGTTTTGACAATTTTAATAAATTTCCTTCGTTTTACAAACAGTTCATCGGTGGTTTGTTGTTCGTGATTGAGTAGCACCTTATGCCTACTAGTTTCGGCCTTCTGGCCTTCTTCGGGGCTAATGGCTAACTGACTGAGGAAGTGTGAAGCTCCCTCTTATATACCTTTCTCCGATACTATTATGGGATAGAGATAAAAACAATCTATTATTCATATACATTAACGACCTCTGCAATATTCTCACCAAATCGAAAGTAAATCTCTATGCAGACGATACTGTCATTTTCTCTACAAATGAAGATATAAATATTGCTAGAAATGAAGTACAAGTGGACTTACACAAATTAGGAACATGGGCCCCAAAAAATCAGCTAACAATCAACACAAAAGAAAACAAGTCTATGATTTTCACCCACAAACATCATATTGCGGACCATGCTAGACTATTAAAACTGGAATTAAACAACAACAAAATAGATTTTGTCAAACAGCTTAACTACCTCGGCATTAAACTTGACAAAAAGCTTACATATGAACCGAACAAAAAGGAGACCATTAGGAAATAATCCCATAGAATTTACCTATTTGCTAAGATAAGACAGTATACTAATAACCAAGCCATTCTACTATATAAAACAAAAATATTGCCATATGCCGAATACGGAAACATACTAGTCCATAACTCTAACCAGAAAACCCTTTCAAAATTGCAAACACTCCAAAATAAAGCCCTCCGAATAGCCACAAGAGCCCAACCAGGTACATCCATGATGCAACGACATGCTAACTCACAAATTAATTTTTTAAGTGAACGACAAAAGTCGTCTATTCGCAAATGTGCATACACGCACAGTTGCAACCCACAGTATACCGAAATTGCTCCTAGAAACACCAGATTACAAGATGCACCTGTTCTCCGAACCGAAGCAGTCAAATTAAATCTGTTTAAGCGAAGTGTGACCCACAAATGTGCCTACTTCTGGAATTCAATGCCATCTGAATACCGAGAAATCCAAACCTAGCTAAATTTCAAGTATAAAGAAAAAACTTTTTAGTAAATACCCGTCAACACTATATTGTTTAATAGTACCAATGTTACTCATCCTCGATTTAATTACCCTTGTCCAAAATTCCTGCACATATACCCGCACATTAATAATCAACTAAGACGAGAATGTAAACAATCAAGGCACCTGTTTCTATGCATTGATTATATGATCAACCTGTATTTACTATACTCCAATATATTCATACTTCACGAATGTATAGAAAATATCAACCAAGACTATCTTGTTTTGTACCATTTATTTGGATCTGTCTTGGTATGAATCAAGCATGTTGTAATACTCTTTGTAAATATATCACTCTACTCGTTAGTAACATCTTTAGCTAGTCAGTCTATTAGGAACGTTGTCTATAATTAATCCGCTATAGAATGTACTACATGAGCTGGGTAACCATTGTAAACAGGCAAGTTACTGCCTTATCGAATCTAGGATAATTTAATGATTTAAAAAAAAAAAAAAAAAAACCTATCTAAGTGAATCTACATTCCCTGTCACCAGTCACAGCTAGTATGGTTAAGATCCGCAAGGGGCACTGCAATCGTTTTGTCCAGTCTTTGCTCGTTCTGTGTGACTCAGTTCCGTACAGGGGCAGGGCAGTGGTACTATATTTATTATAGGCGTTGTAATTGGTTTAACTTGACAAATGACCTAAAAATCAATCAGTTAAAACCCAGTTCACATTTTGGAACTATTGGTCAGATTTCTGGCACTTTCTAGATGTTTTAGTTAAGAACTTTGACTTCATCTTCAGAGCTTCAATTTAAAGTAAGACCTTAAGATAATAAAAATAGGAATAGAAACAAGAGCTAAGAGTGCATTATCAAATAGAAATATTGGCCTTTAAAGAACAAATGAGCAGGTGGACGCCTAAACCCTACACTAAGTCTCGTCTCGGAAAGTATTGTAGCTTAAAGCCTAAGCCTAAGGGTGTAGCTTGTTTAGACCATGTCAATACTGTATGGTTTCTAGAGCAACTCGGGGTAGACACAGGAAAGTAGCGTAACGTGAACTGCAGTTAGGGAAAGTAACATAGTCAAAGTGACACTGACAGTGTCACTCCCTAGGTTGGGCTCTTCAGTGGGATATATATGCCTACACTGCTACAGCCTACACTGCTACATCACACATGTGGCTTTCCCTTGACCTGGCTCTGGGATAAACGTGGTTTCTCCTTGTTTGCGTGAGTTATAAACTCCTTTTTGAACTTTATCAAATGATAAACTACTTACCATTTTCGTCTCACTTGTATTTGGGATTTGAAGTAAAGTAAAGTAATTGCTCCCTGAGAATTCAGATGTTTCCCTTGAGGCGAGTAGCACACGTTTTACGCAACCGGAAGTCTACAAATACTGATACTTGACGCATTGTGCTAGATATAGCAGTACTCGCTATTACCAGCAAAAATTGTATTTAGGCCTGACAATAGTATTTCTGTCATAATAAGGTAAACATATCTGAGAATTATGGCTATCATCCACATGTCAGTCTGTTTAAAGTACTTTGGGCATGTTTATATTATAAATTATGATACATTGATATCGAGAATCATTTCTTATATTTCTAAGTTTGTTGCTTCGCATTATTATATTTCGCATCGTGCAGCCGAACGAACCAATACTTCCGGCTGCGCTACTCCGCGGTGCTGCTGTCGTGGCTGATGTTGTCAACTATTGAATGGTTCATTAAAATGTAAAGTGAAATTGAAAAAACTGGAGCAATCAAACACAAGAATCCTGCAGAAGAACATGACAATGGATCCCATATTATTTTTCAATTTAGTGACAATAGATTCAACAAAAGGTTTGCCTGGTTTGACATAAGATTCTTCTTGAGAAAAAGTACAGACGACTGAGCAGTGAGATTCAAGACGGCCACTGTTCATTCTTCGTCGACTAGATCTATGTGTTGATTTCCTTTTGAACACGTGTGGCATTTAATCAGAAATTATATATTTCGCGTAGTATTCAAATAATAGACACGCGGAAAGACTTGAGAAGCAGTTCTCATTTTCTGAGGATGGATTAAGATAAAGAAACAAGTAAAGACAGTTTTGTTTGAAGCCGGTGAAGGATCCAGAAAAGGAAGATGGTCTCAATGACGGTCTTCAAAAAGGATGACTCGGATGAAGCTCGCCCGAATCTATGGAACAGGTATTAAAAGGCTTTGCTCTTTTTCAGTCAGGGTCCTTCCATAGCTTACTAACGTAGAGCGCCGCATGAATTGACAGCTTGCAAAACACGAGTTCCTTTTTCCTTTCTCACCCCACCCAAGTCTCCCCTCCTACCTCATAATTTCATCTTGATTACAAATACAATGCCTGTTGTCACAATTTCCCACCTGTACCCACAGCCACCTTTCCCTTCACCAACTTGTAGAATGGCTTCTAAATCTATCCCTAATCCTACCCTAACTCTGCCCTGCCCCTTAACTCAAACTCTAACCCCAACAGGTAAGCGTCACCGGGAATTGGACGCCTTGAGCCTTTTACCGTTTGAGCCTCCTGTCAGCGCGAAAACGTGGACGCCTTGAGCCTACCCCGTGGACGCCTTGAGCCTACCTCATTTTAGTTCCGATTAGCGGGTTGGGGTTAGAAAAGGGTTGGGTAAGGGTTAGGGTTGAGTATATATGACTATAAACCAGTATAAGTACACTTATCAAAGTTTTTTTACATGTAGATGCTCAAGATAACCAAAATAGGGTAGGCTCAAGGCGTCCACAGGGTAGGCTCAAGGCGTCCACAGAAAGGCTCAAGGCGTCCAGGGCTCGAATCGCCCCGGGCTCATGGCGTCCATGAACCGCGTCACCATCACCCGCCTCACAATCACATGGTCTCAAGCGGTTCATGGACGCCTTGAGCCCTGGACGCCTTGAGCCTTTCTGTGGACGTCTTGAGCCTACCCTGTGGACACCTTGAGCCTACCCGATTTTGGTTTCCTTGAGCATCTAGATGTAAAAAAACTTTGAAAAGTGTACTTATGCTGGTTTATAGTCATATATACTCAGCCCTAACCCTTATCCAACCCTTTCCTAACCCTAACCCGCCAATCAGAACTAAAATAGGGTAGGCTCAAGGCGTCCACAGGGTAGGCTCAAGGCGTCCACGCTTTCGCGCTGACAGGAGGCTCAAACAGTAAAAGGCTCAAGGCGTCCAATTCCCGTCTCAAGCTCCCCTGTTGGCGCCTTGCCGGTTGCACGATGACAGGGAGATTTGTCAATGCCAGTGCGGGAATTGGACGCCTTGAGCCTTTTACCGTTTGAGCCTCCTGTCAACGCGAAAACGTGGACGCCTTGAGCCTACCCCGTGGACGCCTTGAGCCTACCTCATTTTAATTCAAATTAGCGGGTTGGGGTTAGAAAAGGGTTGGGTAAGGGTTAGGGTTGAGTATATATGACTATAAACCAGTATAAGTACACTTTTAAAAGTTTTTACATCTAGATGCTCAAGGAAACCAAAACGGGGTAGGCTCAAGGCGTCCACAGGGTAGGCTCAAGGCGTCCACAGAAAGGCTCAAGGCGTCCAGGGCTCGAATCGTCCCGGGCTCAAGGCGTCCATGAACCGCCAGTGCAGCGCAGAGTTAGGGTAGTCCGAGAGGCTCTGACGGAATAGTGCACACAGGCAGGACCTCCTTAGTCTAGGTTAGGGTTAAAGTTAGGGGCAGAATCGAACTAGGTTCGCCCCTGTGCGAGGGAGGTTTTTTCTGTGTACATTATTTGTTATTCATGGTGTATCAACTGTATATTTATGAGATTGAAGATAACCATATATATAAAACCAATCATCGAAATTATCTAAGATTACCCTGTTAGGCAGGACCATAGACCCTATTGAGGTATCCCGTAATCCAGTCTGTTTTGCAAGTTCCGGTTTTCACTGATTACCGACGTTATATGGTGATAGACCCGTGACCCGTAACCCAGAATTAATGCAGTTTAACAGTTTTCAGAAATCCTCAAATTGAAATTCTGATGCAAGAAATGGAAATTTCAGCTATTTCTACATAGAAATCCGAAATTATATTCAGTTTCTTCAGCTATAAACCAGAAAACTGTGGTTCATGTTGTCGTAGTGTGCCAAGTCTATCAGGAGCGGAACTTTGCTTTACCCGGGGCGATAATCGGGAGTTTAGTAACCTCTGGAGGCTCTATGGAAAGCAGCCCCTAATACAGGTGTTGCCGTTCAGCGCCGCCTAACGACCCACTTCTTAGTTGCGCGGCCGCTCGGACAAACCTGGCCGAGTCCGGCCATATGTGTATAGGGAACACAGCAATCACACCTAAAGTGTGAATGGTGGGTGTGATTACAGGAGCGTTGTTTTTGGACAGATTGGACTGCTAGCACAATTAAAGGCATTGTATCAATGGGTCTGGACTATCAAAACTTTATAGTTGATAATTGTTTTGGTTTCAATTTGGAGAAAGATAAGCACATGATAGCTAGGCCTGCCAATGTATTAATGTATATTCAATTTCAGTGATCCTATGTTATCTATGCTATATCTAAAGTATTATTGAGGCAATTTGCATGTATGACATACCAGATTTGAGCTGGAATACCATAGAATAACATGCAATCATTATTATTTCTCTGGAAATAATGTAGATGGTTATTATGAACATATTATACTCATACACTCAGTGTTCCAGTGCTAAAGAATAGATTGCCAGGTGAATGTTTGGCTTCAGCTGTGGCATAACTAAGCAGATATGGTGCGACACCGGCCAGTGGGAAAAGGCCTATTGGGCTGAGGTCCAAGCCTCTTTATTGTATGGAATCCAGAGCAATCAACTCTGTAAACAATAATTATAAAACTATCTTACATGCAATAAAGAAATGAAACCAAAAAAAATAACAGAATAGGGCATGGTTAGGTTAAGGGTCTGTTCCACCAACCATGCGCTGGCCCCTGCCGGCAGATTTGGCCTGTTGCAGGTGATGACCGGCTCAGAGACAGTAGGTGCCCCATGCAGCACCAGGTCCTCATTTCAGGTAGAATAAACCTACAGTCCGCAAACTCCACTCCTCCACCAAGCAGGCCAGCATACAATTTGTGATATATTGTGCAGATCAAATCATTCAGAGCCATCTGCAAATGACCAGTGTGAAAAGCTGATTAATTAGCTTTTTCCAGCTGGAATACATAGCCGTTCAGTAGGTTTGATGAAAGTATGGCTCTCGTGATGACTGAAGGGATGCCAGTTTGTAGGATTTTGCCTACATGTAGGATTTTCATTTAAGTCTAATAGAGATGAAAATTTCAAGAAATTGTATATATCTTGAGAACAATTTTGACTCCAGGTTCCCTAAAATCTAAATCTTAGATAAACATGTTCTATAATCTTTCAAAATTCTGAATCAGCTACCCCCAGCACACTATGGATCCCATTGCTCCAACCTAGAGCTGTAGGATAGTAAGATTCCTGTAGGAAATGCTCCTACGAACAAGGGCAAACTAAAATACTAACATCTGATTGGCTTAAAATGTTTCATGTGAGAATAGAGTTATTAAAGCATTACCAAGTCTAAAAGAAAATATCAAAGGAATGCCTAATGAACTTGTAAAGATATTTTGCAGAATATAGAACTGCTAGTGTATGATAATCTTTCTTAAATGATTTTCTTTGAAAAGTACCCCATTTAGTGCAGAACTACTCATATACCCAATCTCATAGCAGACATCTAGATGTCCTGTAATGCCAGTCCATGCCCAAGATCTGGTAGGAGGGTGATGGGGATTTCCCATACACCATGTGCGTTTTAGATGATACATTGACTGGCCTCAGTCCCCATGTAGGATTTTTTCCTGACCCCAACTGGCATCCCTGTACTGCTTCCCCACCTACACTACGATGGACTCAGTCGAGAGACCCTGGGCAATACTCGGGAACTGCAAACCAGTGGAGACCAAGAATTCTGACAGTTTCGGTAGTGTGGCCAAAATCTTAGCTATACATATTCCCAGCATTAGCATTTATCTTTACTTACCTTCATTATTAACTGCATTATTCAGCATAAAATTGACAATCACCCATTGATTCATACAAATCCCAACATGGCAGAAATGGCCTAGTTCTGCGCAACCATGTTTGAGATACCCCCTGTGGACTGAACAGGCAATGCAGCCAGCATGATAATGCAGCCAATGTCCACCAGACTGCTATCCACCAGATGGCGTGGTGGTAGCATCACCTCTGCCGGCACATGTCAACCGCCTAGCTTGGTGGAAGAGATCGCTGGGTGCCAGCCAGGTGCCATGTCACATCTTGCCTGTTAAAGGCCTAGTTGGTGGAACAGACCCTTTAGGGTTAGGGATAGAATCAGAAGCCGTTCTATAATATAATGATGAAGGGAAAGGTGTTGCCATACATAACCTTGTCTGCTACCAAGTCTGTACGGGTACAGGTGGATGGGTGTGATAACAGGCGTTGGTGTTGCGCCAACGGGAGCTCGTGACCAAGTGATTGTTGGGTAGGTGGTGGTTACCAGTATTCACCTTACCCTAACCCTGACCATGCACTGCACAGGGTTTCTCTCAGGGTATTCACACTTATCCCTGCAATCTGCAGGTGGGTGCAGGCAGCCTAGTGGCAACAGGGGGAGCTCGCGACCCAAGTAATTGTGGGGTGAATGTTAGTGACGCATAACTTGTGTGAGTATAAGATATTTTTCTTAAAGTTATATAAGCTAAAGATCCAACACATTCCTGATGGCGTACGGTCACAATCATAAGATTCCATTGTTTAAAAAAAAAACTGGCGGATGTGACAGATTTTGTCCCAAACGGGCAGGTCGGTGCAAAGATACAAGCGGCCGCAGGAAGTCAATCGCCAGATCTCTGCTAGGAGAGTGTACACCTCTATATTGCTTTGATAAATTCATGATAACACTTCTGCAGGTATTGCTTGGAAGAACGATAGGATACAATCGATTGCAACAAAGACATGATTAAAAAAGCCCACAGGGTTCCAGTCCCCCCACCCCCACCCCCTTGCCAGCTGGCCACAATAACAACTGTCGGATGCAAGGCATTGTGCAAAATTCCAATTAAATCATAATTCGGTCAATCAATTAGGTTTAGTACATTTTTGAAAATCTAAGTTAATTAATTAGGAGAAGTCAGGGTCATGAAAAAGCAAATACAGAATGTAGCATTGCAGGGGCTACACATATCTTTTTATTTCATTTAGATATTTTCATTCATTCCAAATCAAAGATTCCAGTAAATACTTAAAGCGGGTGCTCCACCGAACACTGGATAACTCGACCCATAAAAACTCGACCCATTTTAAATCTTCCCCAACTCAAGTATCTTATTACAAATGTGCATAAACACTATATATAGTAGTATGTAGGTTATCATGGCTTCAAATTTGGTCTTATCTAGGGAAGAAAACAAACAGAAAACCCTTCCCTACGCCTACCCCTATCCTTAACCCTAACCCTATCTCTAAACCTATCCCTAACCTTAACCCTATCCCTATCCCCAACCTTAACCCTACACCTAAACTGGACTTGTTTTCTATATACGCTGGTTTATTTGTCTAAAAGCTAACTAGTCAGACTTTTACTTCTATTTGAACATGTCTTATTTATAGTTATCTGTAACGGGTCAAGTTCTCCAATCGATTTCTCCAAAACGGGGCTAGTTCTCCTAACAACTACGGGTCGAGTTCGTTTCGGGTCGAGTTTCCCAGTAACCGCCCCACCACGGCAGGAGGTTGCCAAACATGCTTAAAGTGAGCAAAACACTGGTTCGTTACCGCCGGCAGGTAACCATCGGGGGAACTGGCGAAATGTAAAATATTTGGTTTTGCCATTCAATGGACTGTTTTTGGTTGGTTTATCTCTCTGACCTCTTCCACTGCTCCAGTCCCGACAATTGAAGTATAATCAGCGCCGTTTGGTGGCCGCATTGGGCACCGTTTGGGCGTCGTTTGGTGGCCAAACCATGAAATGTCACCAGTGCGTTGGAGCACTCGCCTAAGACGGTTAAAGGTGGTCACAGCAAATCCTCTAAATGTGAAGACAAAAACCCACCATTTCTCAAGGCTAAAATCTTGAATAATATTTGAACCAATACAGATATAGTTATGTTTTAAAAAGTATTAACATTTTGTCATTGAACTGCACCCTTTTGATATCACAATTTTGCAAATAGAGGATTTTAAATTGTTCATGTGATCTACCTACATATATGAACCTGTGCTATAGACTTCCATACAAGTCTGTGCCTGTACATATCATGTCATAACGTCGAGAATATATTTTTTTTGCACGGGTCACTTGTCCAAGGTCATTCGTGATATAGGTCACTTGTCCCGCTCCCAAAGGGGGATGATGAAGCGTATTCCTTTTCTAGGAGAATTTGGGTGTGAGGAGAATCTGGCTCTTTTTTTTCTTTTTTTTTAAGGTTCCGAGTTCTTTCAGGTCGAGTTCTCCCAGGTGCCATTTCAGCATTATGACAAGTAATTTGTGTTATTGGGTAATAATGAAACCCTTACGCTAACCCTAACTGTCCCTAATGCCAACCCTTACCATAAGAATTCCCACAACTATTCCCGAAAATGTTCTTAAAATGGGTGAAGGTTTAATTAAGAAGTCCACCGAGTAGGCTTAAGGCGTCCATGTTTTCCCGATAACAGGGGGCTCAAACCGTAAGAGCCTCAAGGCGTCCAATTTCTAACAGGGGAGGCAGCTTAAAATGGATTACATAAAATACTTTCCGGGAACATAGATCTGATTTGGCACCTGATGATGAAAAGTCGGAACGATCGAGGTCATCATTTATATGCAATAATCTTTTGTTATAAAGACCAAACGGAGGAAGCACATCCGCCTGTTTGTCACATTTATTTGTCCACCATTCAAGGTTGGAGCGCCGTCTATGGATTGCCAGTCTCTTCATGGGCTGCGCAATGTTGTACGCATCTCGAACAGTCATGCCGCTATGTGTCGTTGCCATTGGGAAAGAATTAGGATGGACAAAGAAGGAATCGGTGAATATCCTTTGTTTAAATATTTTTGTTATTATACAATATGAAATGTTTTATGCTTATGAAAAGCAGTTGACAAAATAGATGAAGTGGATTTTCTCATGATTTAATCATTGTCTGTCTAATTGCTACTATTCTAATTTTAACCAATTAAACAATGTAAGATGGATCCTCTGATCTGTATTAAAGGACTTTGTTTAAATATTTTTGTAATGCTACAATCAGTATTTGGAAAAAGATCCTTACATGTGGGATACTTTGTAAAGAGCCACATACATGTATATAAACATTTTAATCATGGAATAGTTAAGACCATTTTTGTATAATTCAAAATAAGTGGTTTTATTGGTTTTGTTTGATTTTACAATTCTTATCAAGCATATCTTTCTCTCTTGAGTTTGTTACTTTATGTAGGCGCGTTGTGTAAAATTCCCCTTCAATCGTGATGAAACTAATATATGTGCATGTACATTGATTGCGGTAAATTTTGCAGGGGACTGTTCTTTCGGCTTTCTTCTGGGGCTACACGATGACACAGGTTGCAGGTGGTTATCTAAGCGACCGTATAGGTGGCGACACTGTCATCACTACTGCAGCCGTCGGCTGGTCGCTACTGACCTTCTGGACACCATTTCTGACGTATATGTTTACAGAAAAATCGTCAGTTTTGTTTGTTATGGTTGGGATGAGGACTATCCTAGGCGCAGTTCAAGGTAAATGCGGACAGTACATTTCTTATTTTTGTATGATACCAACGAAGAAGTAAAAGTGTTAACAACAAAAGCTACTCTAATAAAATGATCTACTCTAATACTTGAATACATGTATTTGGCCGGAAATGTATTTGCTTGAATACATGCATTTGATTGAAGAGTATTTGATCGACAATTTTACATTGCCGTATTTGTAGATCAGGATTTGGTTTTAATTTATTCATCAAAAACCAGTTCTGACATATTGGACAGTTCTTCGACTGGAGTTACAATACATTATTTCAAGTCTGGGGGTAACGCAATCATACCTCTACAGGAGAAGAAATGAATGATAATGAGATGGAAATGTGACTCACAAGTATTTCTCTTTAATTTTCACTTTGAATTCCTTTTTCTCAGCCAACGTTTGTACCGATACATCAAGATCGTTCCATAGCTTTTTCCCCATGTAGTAAAACGAGCGGTGTGATAACTAGAGATAACTCTAGAGGACTTGAACTTATTGTGTTGTCACTAAGCGTACTCATCTTAGTTATTACCTAGAAATTGAGGTTGTGTATGATAAAAAGTATGGAAATATAAGTGCATGAATCTTTGATTCAACTAAACAAGAGACTGCCTACTGTGCAGATAAGAGGGTGATAAATCATTTACAAGGTATATTGAGGCTCCCTTTTTTCCAATGAGGTATTCATTTCCTTAGATTTTGGAGGCCACATAATCTAATAAGAGATGGGCATATATATCGAGCCACTTGCGAAGCTTATATAAGGAAGAATAAGAAGTTAGTTGGCATTTGTTTGCTAAATACGGAGGAGGACATCAACATGTTTACCCACATTTTCTCTGAGCAGCAAATTCGGCATAAAAATATTTCCTCTTTTTTTCTTACCTCAACCGACATCCCTGTATTATAAAAACTAAGGCTAGAACCAATTATGATTCAGACAAATGCCAGAAGCAATAACAGATGTTGCTGTCCACTCTTTACGGACTTTTTTCATATTCTTTGTTAAAGGCGTGAATCGAAGTAACAGAATTTAACATTCCAGGTGTACATTATCCTAGTATGAGTAGCTTGCTGTCGCAGAAGATCCCCGAGTCCGAGCGAGGATTCAGCTTTGCTACGGTAGCTGCGGGATCACACTTTGGGCAAGTACTGAATTTATACTGGTCTACTTTTGGGTTATCACTGAGATCGTCTGTTAGATCTACATACATACTGCTGTTCTGGATTAATCAGGTCACTGAAACACTTTTATTTTACAAGTGGATTCATTAGAACCACATCAACCCCTATCTAAGGCTTATTGTAGGGTCGTATTGTTAATGATGATTTCATAGGAGCCGTTGTTGTTGATGTCTAAGTGAGTATGATTTGATTTTACAGAACACTAATATGTGGAAGTCTAGGATCAGTTCTATTAGAAGTTTATGGATGGCAAAGTGCCTTTTATGTTGTTGGTGAGTATTTATTTCTTGTCTGTTATTCAAATGTGTTATAGGACGATTAGGAAAACCTATGTATTAAAGGATCTTCATTACGTGCATTGTTCAGAACAAAAATTGGAAATTTTTTAATTTCTTTTATAGAAAATAGAAACTTTAACATTTGTTCCCGCTCCTCAAAAGGAGCATAACATATAAACAATCTTTTTTTGTTTTAAAAAGAATTAAATCGTACTTCAAAAATCTATTGCAGACTTTTGATGTGCTGTAAGATGACTTTAACAATCGGATAGTAAACCATCACTATTCCATAACTTTTCCGTTTTTTTTAGGTTTATTAGGAATGGTCTGGCTGCTGTACCTACGCTACTACTTGATTGCCCGTCAGCGCAGAAAGGCAATGATCTTGTCATTTAAAGATATAGCACCACCCCCATCGACTAATGACACTCCCGTACCCTGGTTAAAGCTGTTTAAAAAAACTGCCTTTTGGTAAGTATCAACGGTTAATCTACCACTTTCAGTTCATGCTAGTTTTGTCTGAACTTATGTGAAGGAATCACATGTCTTCTGGATTAATCAAGTCACTGAAACACTTTTATTTTACAAGTGAATTCGTTAGAACCACATCAATATCTAGTACCGTCTCACATCTTTCAATAATCATTGTAAGGCGTAAAGCATATTGCGACTCAGGTTCGCGGGCGCTTGTATGATTCAACAAACTGGATATTTGCTGTACTGTGCAAGTATCTCGTGTTCGTATACTGTTCATTTGGAAGAACACAACCATAAAGGAAATAGGAATCGGCCAAGAGTCATACATCTCCTTTCCTATCTATCGGAATTATGATAAAATATGACGATTTTTTTCTCGTGCAGGGGCATGGTCGGTGGGCACTTTTTCCATGCTTGGGGCTTCCATGTGTTCATCCACTGGATGCCTAGCTATTTCTATGAAAATTTCCCTTCGGCCAAGGTAAACATTTTCCAACCATGGCTCATCTTAAGTTAATCTCGAACTCACTGCTGCTGTGGTAGTTAGCCTTAAACACCTGTATTCTAGCATGGTGCTATAATGGTTAGGAAGCTTACTCATGTCCCTGCTTGCCTGTCTGTCTCGTAACCAGTTTACAAGCAGTTTTCTTTTACTAATCCCGCAAATTTCTATTGCTTATAAACCAATGATTCCGAAGCTAACAATTTCAAAACTTGATTTATTTTATTTGTGACTTAAGTCTGATGATTGGACATATTTTGAAACATTTTGACAAAACTTACGCAAATTCCGACTGGTTTATCTTGAATATGCTTGTGCCATGCAAAGAATGACCATAAACTGAGGAAAGAGGTTAGGAGAAGTTTACTTTAAGTGAAACGTGTGTCGCTGGTATCTTATGTAGCATTATAAAGAAGTGTGTGAAAAGTGCTGGAGACATTTCTGCGTTTTTATTTGGATTCGGATGGTGCGAATTACCCTAGACCGCCAATTCAGCTGACAAAGGAGGTGATGTCCATACAAAACCACCATGCTACCTTGAATAGCGTTTTCAAAATGCTCCTGACCACCATAATCATGGTGCGCTGCTTGTTCTGACTTCAAAATGTGTGTAGACCACCTATCCTCTTCTAATGGGTAGTGTGGATCGCAATATACACTGGGGTTTTACTTCAATTTGTTCAAGTAAGCTGGTTTTGAGTAAGACATCACTAAAGATATGGGATCAGAGGAACAATATAAAATCAAGGTTTGGCAACAGAAGTATTTTGCAGGCATCTTATTGTTGCTAGTGCGTCAAGATGATCAGATTCTGAGCTTTAAATCTGGGTATCATGTGATACTCATTAGTGAGTGTTAGATTAAGATTGATCTAGCATTGTTTCAGTGTAGAGGTAACAAGAATTATCTGACGGAGAAAACTTAGATAAGGCGAGATGATTAATTATTGTTTGTGTAATAATAACACACTGGAATTGGCGATTTCACCTAACAAAAATACTAGGTTTCGGGACGTACTTGTGCTGAAGTGACAGTTTGGGATAAATACCACGTCAATGCGCATAAAAAGTTTGAAATTCAACAGATCCAAACGTATTACAAAGGGAGACTAAAGTCCAAGTTCCGCACCACTCAGTTGAATAGGAAGGTCATATCTGTTCTCAAATGAGCACGGATTCACTAGTGCTTTATGAACATATTCCAACGTCGAAGTCAATACGTCAATATACACTCCCTATGCACCTTCAAAGCAAAGGTACACATGATAATAAAGATAAGATTTGAAGGCATCACGGCGTTTTGGGATAGGAGTATTTTCGCTGTTTGGATATTTGAATTTCTAGCCTTCTGCTTTCTACGCCCCTACGACTGTAATCTCTTTGAGAGCTCGTGGCATCAGAAGATCTTCTTCCACGTCTCATTGCTTTTGACCAGTGACAGGTGTGTTTCAGTTTGCCAACACTTTGCAACACATCTGCCCAGTGTCCCGGTATTTCATGATAAAAACTCACTTTTCCCGACACTGTGGGGACCTCTGATATATGCTGTTGCCTCTATTTTTGTGTGTGTTTGTGGTGGGAGGGGCGGGGGGTTAGCTCAGTAGTTAAAGCACTGGACTGCTAATCTCAAGCTGTATATTCGAGTTCCACTACAGCCAACTTACTCTTTCGTCCACAGCAGTGGTAGACTTACTGCTATATCCAAGTCCAACCCTTCTCGTACCATGTCTATGTTATTTGCGGATGGATAGTTAGTCTTCTGGGTTATGGCACTGCCACTTCCTATCACTCTCAAAGCATTGTCACATGCTTCATACCTTTATCCTTATAAAAACACTAAATATCTGGTTAGAGCCCAGCCTTGCTTTAAACATGAAGCATGTAGTATGGCCAACAAACACCAGATGGTGCCGTGACTTAGGCTTAGACTTGCATTTGTATTGAGTTTTAAATGCGTCTACCCGCTAATTTGGCCTTTAGAGGCCAATAATACCATTTTAAGGTGCACACTTGGCTCTTGTTTGTTTCTCCCTATTTATCCTACCCCTAATATAAAAACCCATAGGCTTAACATTGGGTTTCCGTATGCCACGCTGACTGGCATACGGAGTTTTATATGCCACTAGTGGCATACAGCATTCTTGTCATGTAATATTCCAAAATCGAGGAGATAGGGTAGGATAAAATCAAAACCTGATTCGTCTTAATCTTGGCCACCGCATGCCACTCCTGAAGTTTTGGCTCTGGACTTCCCTCGGCTTCGCCTCATGAAGTCACTATGCCAAACTCCAGTCGTGGAATACGGTGGCCAAGATTAAACCTCATCCAGTTTTATGCATAATACTCACAGAGTCCCCTGGGATGATAAACAAATACCCCTCTTTTGGGCAGTTTTATCAGGACACTTTTGTTTCTCCTAGGCATTCCATATATTCTTCCACTGGCTGCCAAATTACACCTGAGCTTGCAGCTTCCCCACATATAGCCGACACATTTTTGTCTGATACAACATGAACGACGTATAGAGTAGCATACTTTTTGGATGAGGGTTTTTGATACATTATTCCATATCTGTGATTTATGCTCCTTCAGTTTTGATAATTATTTTTCTTGGTGAGGTGTTAGATTATACTTGTGATATGTATTCTGTCTCTGAGCCGACTAGATGGTTATTTTCAAGGTACTGCAACCCGAGAATCATCTGTTTATTCATACCTATAAACTGTTAGAGTCTGTAAAATATACCTGCTATACACCATCGATTTCACACCACACACACTTTGAATAATGATGTTAAAGATTTGCTAGGGTCAGAGTACTTAACCTTGCAGCATTTGGTTTTGGTTGAATGCACACCACTCACGAACTGATATTTTCTCTTCTGGTAGTGCTATTGATACTGGGATTTGCTCATTCAAGCAATATGTGAAGGAAGAAATCATTACATGGTAACAACAAAGCTACTAGAGATTTATGTTTGGTGTAACTTGTCGGGACCAACCAGAGGCCAAGCTACTTGGAGTATATGTATATCGACTAGCGACATATTACGAGCTATACGCAATCAAATGACAACATTATCTGTTATCAGCCATTGCTAGATTATTGTTTATGAATAGGTTTAACCATGAGAGATATAACATACGAATGATTTAGCTTCAATGATCCGAACTGTTTTCTAAATTAGATAAATGCAATAAACCCATTTCCCAATATAGCGCCCCACTTACATGGCATATTATATATCTATGCTTGTGTGAAGACAATCTAGAGCTCAGTACTAAACCTAAGTATTGACCTCCAAACTTAACCCAAAGAAATGTTTCTGTTGCTTCCAAAATCAATATATCGAAAGAGATATAGCAGTTTTCCATTTTCCATTGATTTCCACTTTTTCCTTTTCAAAATAAATAAGATTATATATATATGATTGAGCGTCATTCACGGCAAAAATAGTATTTTGGACCTCCCTAGAGATCCTCAGCCCTACTTTGTTGCCAACATTGACGTAATTTCCACGTTTTCTTGGTATTTCCGAGGCAGCAAGATACACATGGAGAATAATTTCTGACTTTTTCCTGACATCTCTGTCAAAATTAGGGTACAGTAAACTGTATGTGGACTGACTGATTCCGTGCTGAGCTGTTCCCATGCAGTAGTTATTTCAGGCTAAGTGCAACCATCAATTGACCCCATATTAGAAAGCATTCCCTCTTTTCATTTGCAGGTCCATCTTAATTGGCCACCTGTGTGAAAATAATGCCTTTTTCATACTATTATCTTGGTTACCCACATATTTTCGTGAGAATTTCCCAGGGGCAAAGGTAGGTTTTTCTAGTACATCAGGAATTGTTGTTTCTACGGATAGATGAATTTCTAAATGTTTTATACGTTGTTAGTTGTCAAGGCATGTCTCTGCTTTGACTTCTCATATAGCTTTACGAATGACACATAATTCTAATTTGACATCTAAGAAATAAAAACCTGGCAGGGAAGATAACTTTGGAAAATCAAATTCAAGTTGGTTTAAATACACAAAAAAACTGACAAGCTGATTTGGGTAGAATTTTTTTATTATGGGATTTAATTTGACATTGAGATGGCGTGGGGAGGGGGAAGATTCAATATTATTTTGCAATGTTTCGTCTCTGTTGATGGAACTTCATCAGTAACGGCGAGATCGCCCTTTGTTGACTACATCGAAACCTAAGGTATGTGCCAGGGCTCGAACAGTAGGTTGGTGAACTAGCCTTCATTTATCTTAGAATTACTCATTTTAGTAACAGAGTAACTGCATAAGGGATCATATAAAGTTACTGGATCAAGGGTCATCGAAAAATACTGGGATTTATGTATTTTCTAAACTGGTTTATAGGTTTTCCAGTCGGTCCTATCGGTAGAAAATCATTGAGATGGTCTTTGAAATACTCCCTGCAAATTATCAGACAGTCGTATTATATTATGACAGAAAAACTATACCTCATTAGTTTGACTTGCGATTGAAAATCAACACTACTTGTCTTTTGGGGCCTGCTTTTACTCTGGTTGTGCGAGTTAGCAGGGATAAATATTATGAATTTAAGAAATATTGATTTCATTGTGGCCTAAAAACTATCCCCTCTCTCTAGTGTGATTAGCGGCCTCGTAAAGTAGGTAATCCAGGTCTGGTTAGCCAGTGTTCGAGCCTTGTGTTTCCCCTGCCGTGATGCTGTTTAAACCTGCCCTTCACCCTTGCCTCGAGCCACACCTATCCCTGAAATGGGTCTATGGGTTCCTAGTGAAATATCGTTCTATTTGCACAGTTTATGGTCATATCCTTCAGTACAAACATGATTAAAGATATGTTTTTTTGGTGAAGTGAGATAAATGTAATTTCGTAAAATATTCCTCATTTTGATAGGAAATAATGAGGTAACTCGTAAACCCATTAGATTTTAAAGTGAGTATTTTGTTGAACTAAGGGGAAAAGCTCATGGGAAAAACAGAAACTTTTCGTTGAGGGAGCCTTCTGTTGTTAGTTAATTGAAAGAGTTCAGGTATTTGCATGCTGATGAGTATTCGGCCAAATTCAAATAGATCTCCAGATTTAATGGGCATCAATGCATGTTGATTTTTCACTACATAGTTACAACATGTAAATGTGTATCACTTTCTAAGGTAGCATCTGCTACATGGTTGTTGCATGACATTAGAATGTTGTCACATTGAGAGCGGCATACTAAGCCAGAACAGAACGTGCATTTTTGGCAGAGGGTATCAAGAAACTACCTATTGTGAAATGGTAATAATATGTTTCGAGTTATAAATAAGTTTTCCCATCTAAGAATGTTTTTACACTAGTTTCTGTTAACAATACTATTCAAAGCTGGAAGAGTAAGCCCTTTCTACTGTCACGATAACGCTTTTATTAAATGGCTTGACAAATTGCAATATGATTGTAGAAAATTAAAGCATTGACCTTTTGTTGTGATAATGCACATCTGTAGATTGTAGATGTATTTCTTGTTCATTGTCCTACCCAGTTTATTGTTTTTAACAAGAAGGCAAATGCAAGACGCCAAATGCAGAGCTTGCGAATTTCCCAGCACATTACGATATCCTATAATATTCACCTTCCCTTTTCCCTCACTTAAGTGGTGTTGGCTATTTCTTGTTTCAAAACTAATCACCCTAATCTATGATGTGATTTGTGTTAAGTCTCATTAATCAATAAATATTGTTTGAAAAGTGTGTCCCTTAGTATGATATAAAAATACTATTCTACTAGAATTGTAAGTCATTGCCTCATCAATTATTAGCATGTCGAATTTGACTGTGAATTATCAAAAAAAGAAAATACTTTGGGGAATGCAAAGCATATTTCGGGGGTTTATATCGATTCTAAATCACTGCTTTAGTGTAGAATATTAGTGTAGAAGCAAGCTTCTCGAATTCACAAATATAGACTTTAATTAGTTTCTTATAGAATGATTTATGAAAAGTGATGAATATAGATATAAAAGTGATGTTTAGAGAAGTATTCTAATGCATGTGGTTAAGAATGGACTTGTTTTTTCAGGGTTGGGTATTTAACGTCGTGCCCTGGGTCGTATCTATTCCTAGCTCTATATTAGGTGGCCTACTTGCTGACTACCTCGTTTCCAAAGGTGAGCAACCTCCATCCTGTCTATACACTCTGTACCTTTGATGTAGACACGGTATCTTGATTATTCTGTTCAATCTAATCCGTTCAAAAGTATTAGTATCACTTATATTGTTTTAAGATAGTTATAACAGATTAACAAACAGAGTACATCTATTATGCTATTCTTGAGAGGCCTTTCGATTACAAAATGGACCAACTTTGTGTTGCTTTCTCACGGAATCCAATCTGAAGAAAACATTTCTGTATTTATATTGATGATTTTTAGTCCTTTTTTTATCAAGCATTGGTTGTACGAAGTACATATGTATATGCTAAACCACTGAGTGATCTAACTGCAATGTACTTCTTTTCTTTTGATTTGACTCTTCCCATCAAAATAATGTTTGTATACAATGTGATAGTTCGGATCATAAACGATCCCTTCCCTCTTTGCAGGTTATTCTGTTACATGTGTACGAAAGGCGTCAGCGGTAAGTAGCTATCGGCTTTGTCTTAACTTGTTTTAAATGTAGATACAAGATTATACAGGGGAAATTCATCTAAACACTTCAGCTTACTTGCTTAGAGAAAAAATTGTCATATTAAATAGAACATTAGGAGGGAACTATATTGAAGATGCGCTATAATTTGAAGATGTAATTGCTCTGGCTTTTGCACATGGTTTCAAATTAATTTCTCCTAAAAATGACACTATATATCCCCTGCCGTGATGCTATGTACAGCACTGCATAAATCATGTATAAATCAAGGGAATCATTCCATACATGTAGTGTGTTAGCAGGTGAATAGTTGGGCGTATAGGTAATGGCTATAGCCTACTGTAGTACACCTGCTTGTAGAGTGACTAGGTGACCTGACTACATTTTCCCCTTCTATAGCTAACTAAATACAGATAGGAATATGATTTCTGGACAGACGGTTTTATTGCCATACAACAAAGCTTTAGTATTTAGTAGTGCCTATTATACGGGAGAGAAAAGTATTTCAGTTTGATAGGGGTGGGGGGGGGGGGGGGGCTTTTTGAGTCACAGGTCCATTTCAAGTACTCCTTTATGGACATTTGTACCCCTGAAAATGGTTCAATCATAATATAATATGCCTCATTTGAAAGAGAATAAAAAACAGTAGGTGCTTCTGGAATTTTCAAGGTAGATTTGATATTTACAGAGATATTCAAGTATTTATTAAACGTGTGGGGGGGGGGGGGGGGGGAAGTTGGGTGAAATGGGCATACTTAAACAAAGGTTTACTCAATATTGATTTAAAGTAAGTGTTCGTGTAACATTTACCATCTCAATAAGTGGCACTGACAGTTGCTTACATCCTAGAAAGTATCATTATTTAGGTGAAACTTATATTTGGCATGATATTCATGTATTTATGCCTAATTTCATAATATGGGGGGGGGGGGGGGTCAGCCATCTTTGAAAGCACATGGAATAGTAATGCAGCCATGTTCCACCAGAGGGCTCTGTAGTTCCTATCACTCTTCAAACATTGGCACATACCTTATACCTATATCCTTATGAGAAGATTGAATATCTGGCTAAAGCTCAGCCTCACTTAGACTGTAGTGTGTGCTAGGGCCAGGGCGCTCATGCTTTCAAACTACGGTAAAGCTGGGTTCGGTTCTAGACAGGCTAAGCCTCACCTTGAACATGGAGCCTGTAGTATGGCCAACTAACACCAGATAGCAGCATAACTAAATACAGATAGGAATATGATTTCATTTTTTTTTATAGTTTTTTCATTCCGTCTGGGTTTATATGGAAGCTCCATGGTTGGAAAAAGGCCATGTGACACCTGTAGCCAATCAGAAGCGCCAAAACTAGGGTATTCAGTTGGACGCGGGAACATGACACATCCCTTTCCCACTCCCCTAAACCTCCACTTCCCACCAACTCCCAGTGGGCTTCCTTGTTATCATAGAAATTTATCACTGGCAGACCTTTAGACTGTTACTGAACTGAGTTTTAAATGTGTCGACCCGCTAATTTGGCTTTTAAAGGCCAATATTTCTAATTCAAAATGCACCCTTAGCTCTTGTCCTGTCGGGGGCGTGGAGTTGGCTCAGTGGTTAAGGCTCTAGACTTGTAACCCGAAAGCTGTAGGACTTGTAGGCTCAAGTCTCACTGCAGCCACCTTTCCCCTTTACCTCAGCATTGATAGGTACATCAAAGGCCAACCGTTCCCATGTTTTGTCTATGTGGCGTGGGAACTAAAAGAACTCTCAGCTCGGTAAATATGTAGGGGTGAGATTTCTACCTCGATTCATCTCATAGATTCCATCACCATCAAAGAAAGTCTTATGATAGAATATATTGGACGTTAAACTACCCAAACCAACAAACAATGAAAAAGAGCCTGTTTTGTGTATACCTATCTAGACACTTCTTCTCTATGTACAAAATGAATAGAAATATGAATTCTTTATATTATTGGTTGGTTGGTTTGATTTAACGTCCAGTTAACCATTGCAGGTTCTCACTAGACTTTCTCAAGGTTCTTTTACACCACGAGGGTGGTGATCGAATCTATGAAATGAATTTAGGTGGAAACCTCACCCCTACTTTTACTTCCCACACCACATAGACATGGTATGAGAAGGATTGGCCTTTGATATAGCAGTAAATCTACCACTGCTGGGGGTGAAGGAGAAAAGTGGCTGCAGTGTGACCTGAATCAACAAAGTCTGACAACCTTGATATTACAAGTCCAGTGCACTTTACCATTGAGCAAACTCTCCACCCTGGTCGCTTTTGTTATGCTCGCGAGCAAGCATATCCGGTCTGCACCACGAGGAGGCGAGGCGACCAAGAGGGCATACATATTGTTAATTGCTGTCCACCCTAGCAGACCCAATTCTTTATATCAATACTTTTACATATAATAGCATAATACATGATTGTCAGTAGTTTTGTGCTTCAATTCAGAGTGAGTTGTTTTTCGTTCCTTGTAACGGCGGTTTCTTCCTGTGTAACTAAGACATAAATGAAAGATGCACCGCACAACAGGGTGCCTTAAAAGGAGCATTAGTATAACATCATATAATGGGGACATTTGTTTGCTTAAGTATATCGGCATTTCATTGTTACATCTATGTCATCCCTATACAGACAGTAGCGCTTGCTGGAGTGGCTTTCTTCCTCTTCATGCTGTCGTTCACCAACACCTATGAAGGTGCCCTCTTCTGTATGGCTGCCTGTATCGCATGTTGTGGTTTCCACGGCAGCGGTATTCTCGTGAATCCACAAGATATCGCACCACAGTTTGCTGGCTCCGTATTTGGTAAGCAAAACCCATATTTTGATATGAATTTCAAATCTTTTATCAACGGTTATCGGTTCTGACAGCTTAGAAACAGTTGGTAGTGGTTTACTGTGGCCCCAATGGGGACCTCATGATAGACGGGTACTAAAAGAATGCATCCTATTCACTAGAGAAGTCTATGCAGTTGTTACTGTAGATCAGCAATCGCCATTTAATTGGCACTTAAAAAATCTCAGTAAATCGGTCTGAATTCCGAAATTCAATCTCCCAAGATGTTGCCTTGAATATATATAAAGTAAAAATACGCCCTCTGCTGGAGTACTGCAGTTTCATTATTAATGGGGCAAACTTCAAAGATCTCGTTCCTTTTCAAAGGCTACAGAATCGTGTACTTCGTAGTTTACAGGAATACTCTCACTTAGAAAGCAAGAGATTGAAGATTCCAAATTCCATATTGATAAACTTGACACCCGAAAAACATAGATACTTGAAATTGTCTTCAAGATCTCAAAAAAACCAACCAATATTATATAACATCTGAGACAAAATGATTCGTGTGAGCGTTTGCGGCCCTGGTCCCGGGTGTGGGTGTGGGGCGTCTAGCGTTCGCAAAAAACTTTCGCAAAAAAATTTTTGCGAACGCTAGACGACACCCACACCCAGGACCAGGGCCGCAAATGCTGACGCAAATCATTTTGTCTCAGATTTAATCACTCACACCCCCATCAACGCCCAAGCGACTACATGTGGCGGTCTTCAAAATGAATTCCATTTAAATCACTCCAAACAAGCATAATCACTTTTACACCCCCAACATGGGAGTAAAACCCACATTAAAACATCCACAAACCAGTGGACGTTACATGAAAAAAGATCAGCCAATGATAGCCTGACGATATTGTACGCAATTGAAACTGTTGGTATGGTCCAGACAGTCCTATACTTCTGGACAGACACTGTACACACACTCCTAACTCCCTGACCCTCCACCAGAGGGCTCAGCCCAGCAATACACTTGCTTCACCCAGTCCACTACAGAGGGTGCCACCACACAACAACAAACCAGCTCCCTCAGTCAGTGTCAACAAACACTGATGAACCAGCACAAACGATTGGCCTCACATGCTTCCCGCCTCTCTTTGTCGTAATCTGCACCAATCGGGTGCTAATTAGATCACCATGTGACTGGAAAGGACCAGTGTGTGCCATGCTTTGAAAGTGACCGGAATAAATTAACTCAAACGCAGCGAAACGGCCGAGTGAACGCCGCCACATACCAGCAGTCGCTCAAGCCGATCGCACGTCCTGTCACACATCTATATAATATAACATACTTGGAGCTAGAAGAGACAATAAAATCGAGACTAAAATGTATACAACATAATAGTTCTAAATATGAAGAAATCCCAGCATTTAGGGGGAACAAACTAAGGAACTGCAGATGTTCAACGGTTCCCCTGTTTAGAAAATGCTACGTATGAGTGTTTAAGATAGGGTGTATGAGATCCTAAATCGTAGAAACTGAGATCGATTATAGGTCGCCTATCATCGCATCACAATACCATCTTTCACGATCACCACATTCCTTTCACATTACTTATTGTATTGACAGGCACGGTGGTGACGCTGATTGTAATTAGTCGATAAAATAAAATAAAATAAAAAAATATACAAAAAATTACTCATTTAGTTATTATAAACTGTTCACATTTAGTTTGATTAGCTGTTGTCCAACGTGTTTCGGCAGATTTGTTCTGCCTTCGTCAGGGACTCCGGTGATAATATAGGTAAAATATATGGTTTGCTTTACAGCAGATGCTAAAAAAATAATGATGGTGCAAAAATAAATGTACTTTATATTGTATATCATAAATACAAGCCCTCTGGAATTCACAAAGATGTTTCATGTGGGAAAAAATATTCCTACTCGCATATATTCTTACGTCGATTATTTTCCTCATTTGACTATTCGGTCTAATATAAATATAAAAAAATAAAGAAATTCGGTCTAATAAACGATAAAAAAATATGAGTTGATTGAATGGTACTTGTTTTTAAAACATAGCTCTTCCTTATTTCAGGGGTTATGAACATGGCTGGTGCAATTCCAGGTAAGCTCAAACGATTTTATATTGGCCTTGCTTCCAGAGTTTTCTTTCCTCGTGCTACTAGAGTAAATACCAAACATCTGATTTTATTGATATCGCTGTTTAGTAGAATACAGTATTGGAAAAATACAATATGGCATAAGATGTCATCAAAATGATTTCCGCAAACAAGTCAGGTTTTATAGGCGAATCCTGTAGTTAGTTAATTACCCTCATAGATACAGGTATGGGATTTCCCCGGAATTCCGGACTTAAGATGCTCCAATGGTCATTCATAAGATCAATATAAATTCGAGGAGAAAATAAGTTAAATTAATTTTTTGAAAACACGCATTTACATTATAATTCTGAGCTGAAGCCAAAAATTCACGTAGAATAGCTTAAAAAATAATAAATACAGGCTTTCGAACCCCCGTACCCTTTTCTCTGATTTTTCAATTTTCCAAATACTATTCCTGTAAATAGTAGGCAATTTTTTTATATCACATTTCGTACATTAGGAATTCTAAAGCATTGGAAAAAATAATTTAAAGTATAAATTTTTGTTCAAAATAGGCTTCGTTGGAGTATACATCGCGGGACATGTACTTGAAGTTACGAAGAGCTGGACCGTCGTATTTAACCAAACTGCAGGTGTGAGCCTTATTGGATGGATAATATACATGATATTTGGCACTGGCAAGAAGATAGTATAAAAAGCCAAGTGATACGAAGGCCTTGTAGCCTAATATTTTGTGATGAATACTGTGTTATGTAAAAACCCGAAAAAGGTTATTTATGGATAAATGTACGTTTTCTTGTTGGTTGGTGCAAGGGAATGCCTATTGTCCTACGGTATATTACGATTCTGTGCGAGAATCTTTTTCAATTACTACCCCTTACTTGTGTTAAACAGAACAACCATTACCAATGTAAATCCACGTGGAATCCAAACTATTTTATGTTCTACAGGGTAAAAAATGAGGTAATTCTAAGTTCACTAGATAAAAATGTGTTTCTATTTTATCTCAAAAAGGCATCTGACATTGATAGAAGTCGAATCTTTAAATAACCCAGTATAGTAGCAAAAAATCTGTTTCGCTTATGGCATTTTTTCTTGACCCTAAAACGTATTACGTGGTACACCCGAGAGTACCTGGTCTTATTTCCATCAATTGAAAATAGTGTACAAATGCGCACGCCTAGGTCTTCCTGGTGACTTAAACTCCTGTTTGAAACCGGGGTTTCACTGTATTTACTACCCATCAGATATATGAAATTGATATTCCCTACTTAAGTATTTGTTTAGGTGTAAAGGGAATGCAAAGCATGATACAACACTGCCCATTACTCTAAGTAGTTGCAAGGGTCGTTCTACTAGTCTGACGGATGAACTTAGGTCCAATTGGTAACGAGATTTCAGCTGAAGCAGCCTCTGGATGTTTTACATACAGTAGGAAATTGGTGGTATTTTGAAGTGTAGTTGTGTCGCAACACTTAATGTGTATGTAAAATGGAAATACATCTCTCAGTGCCATTTTCTACACCTATGGCTGTGCTCTTATCTGTGGTTATTGTCAGTGTGAGAAACAATTACTGCATGTGGATATTGGTAACCAGGCGGTATCATATACTGCGATATGATAAGGACATACGTTTTACTGCCATCATTCCGAGATATGAATTAACTTAGTCCATCAGTTTTCTAATCTTGCTCATGCTGACCGTGACAATTAACTTGTGCATAATCTATTGTCGGTACATTTATCGACTTCATGGGGAAGATTATACGAAACCATTCACTGTGCATTCCAGGAAATTGCTCCTTCGTGTGCTTTCTTTTGTATGGGTGTGTTTGGTATCATACTACATTAAATGCGTGTATAATTTAGCTGATGTTCATATAATGTCTTCAGAATGGTATCCTTACAATGGACAGATTGTTATTCTAATGTGTTAACCGAGTCATTTTGATCATGACGATGTATTTTGTAAGAGGTACAAGACGTATGTGGGGTTATCAGAAATACAGTGGTTGATAGAGGTAGGCTATTAAAGGTTGTAACTCATAAGAGTTGCTTATCAGATTTCATTTAATCCAATTATGTCTCTACTAGCACTATGGTGTACATTTACTAACCGGTAAAAACACTATGTTATTCCCTGAATATTTAATTGTTATGTAAATAATTTGATACGGGATGGAATGTGTTTACGTTGTAATAATTTTTAGTGGGTATCGTCATTTTAACTAAATAGTTTGAGTTGTGTGACTTTGGCCAGTCTTCGATTATTCTCTCTGAGAAAACCCAGGTTATTGCATTTAACCTGGGAAATAGATGTATGGCAATACTAATGTGTGATATGGTAAATTCAGAATAACCAAAATATTTCAGCAAGGAGACTTATATGTGACAGGTATACTTTGCGTAAATCATGTTAGCATTTATGTATTAAAAAAATATATTTTAAAAAAAACAGTGAGAGAGGGTCATTTACAAGGGCCTCGCAAGTAATTTAGGCCAGCATTTTCTGTTTTACGATGATCATGAAGGTTTCGACGAAGTTAGAATGGTTGGATTTCAATTCTCAACAGTCGTACATTTTGTATCAGGATTATTATGTGATAAGTATCATTGATATCATGCGTGATATTACAGCATACCATGACCAGTAACTGAAGTCACTCGAATTTCTTTACTTATTTATATTTCCACAATGAGTCATATCAACTGATGGCTGGATAGTAATCTTGTAAAGCAGTGATGGTAAATGCAGCAGTCACACAGCTAACCATATCCAAATCTCCAATTATTGATTAGAAGACCAACAAGCAATAAATCATGGATCATAGGAAACACTTTGTATTTATAATCTATTACTATTATAATTTATTATGCCTTGGATATAATGAGTACTATGCCTTCAATATAATGAACAACTTATAAGTCGAGGAATATGCTGCTTTCATTGATACTAGAAAATTAAGATGTTTTTTCTCATGGAAAAGATTACACACCTAATTAAGTGTCAAATGACCTGGAAATATCAAACAATCCCATTTTAGATATCATAGAGAGATATGTAGATATGCATGTGGCTATATTGAGCTGACAGCTAAGGTGATTAGTGTATGAACCTTTGATTTTATTTCTCTTCAACAAACTGGAAACGTCTTTGTATACCGTTTTCAGAGAATTTTCATCAATTCATTTATTCCAAAGATCATTGAATGAGACCCATTTATAATTGGTTTAAATATTTATCTGTTTTGACAATTTTAATTGCAGGGTTGCTATTATGATTATTCGATATAGTTTATTTCAATGGTACTCATGCATCATGAATAAATCCATGAAGATGTAATCCCGCGTACATATCTTGAATTTTCAGTATTTTCTTGCAATTTCCACTCACGTGAGTAGAATGACAGACCGAATAAAATCCATTTGTAAATAGTGATTGTTTGCATGATTAATTCATTTGAATATATATAATGTGTAGTGCGTTGTCTGAACATGATGGTTCTACTTTGTAGCTACCAGATAAATGGGATTTATAGGAGTCAGACCAATCAAGGTAAAGCGTCTACCCTAACCAACTGGCAGTCTAAGTGTTAACAGTTGAGAGAATGCTGTAAATTGACAACAGTATGTTCATCTTGGGTATACCTATTATTATGGCTCTATAGGTACAGCTCTATTGGTTCCTTCATGGATGATGTGCATCGCTTAATACTTGTTAGGAACATTCATTTTCCACTAATTTCCTATGCCTCTGAAGCTTGGATTTTAAATGATAAGTCTTCTTGTTACTGGTTGGTCAGAGCAACGAGTATAGAGAAAGAGAGTGACAGCTTTTGAGGCCCTGTAATTAGGGTAGGGGGAGGTTGGTAGGATAAGACAAGGGAACCCTTTGAACAGAATTATATCAAACAACATATTCATGTTTTAACAAGGTGGCTAGGCTTTATTTTTTTCATTCATTTGAAAACAAATTTGAAGTTCTATTTATCTATATGAATGTTAAGGTTATCCTATTTCTGAAAGAGTTGATACTTCAATGAAAATGCCTTGAGAGATGCAAAATATTCAGGACTTTCCTGATATAAATGAAGTTTCACTAATCTGACCAATTCTAGAAATTGAAAAACCTACCTTCAGCTTATATCTATCCCATTTGAACAGTCTCCTTTATCAATTTCTCTGTCTTTCCCATGCCCTCAAAGTGAGATGACTGACTCTCCTGTATTTTAAACTGGGTCATGAAGTCCTAAAGCGGCTCCTGAAAATGTGACTTTCAGAGTATCCTCCATGGTGACAGAATGGTGACCAAAGGGGGTGCCGCCCTATAGGGGGTAGTTTTATTACCATGCGGCCTTGGCACCGTTCTCTCTGTAGTGGTAGGGGTGCTAATTGCTGATAAGGCTATGGATGTTCGGGTGAACCTGGTTGGAAATGTTCGTTGTGAATTTAGAGATAGACATCCACCGGATACACCCACGTAGGGTTGACTGAGGAAAACCCTACTAGAAAGAAAAAATTCACAACGCACAAGACAAGTGAATGCCTTGAGGCATTCTCACCCCCCAGAGACATACAGCCCAGGGCATCCTGGCACTGGTGCCCACCAACCTGCTGGCCTGAAAAGTGTAAACCTATTAAAAAAGTGGTCTCCTTTGCACATGCTAGATATTGGGAAAGTTACATTTAAGACACTTCTATGTTGTTAGCTCTGATGACTACTCAGACAACTCACAGCCCTAAGTTTAAGGATAAGAGACCATACCAGGCTTTGAAACAGTACTGCACTGAAACAGTGTAGGGGTCAGCATACGTAGTTGTGGATTATACTGGGGAAGCAACGAAAGACACTATCTCTGACAATGCAAGAGGCAGTGCAGTTCTTGGAGTGGAGGCCGGATCGAGATTACGCCCTGGAGGTTGCAAGGGAGACTGAAGCCATGGCTATGGATACCCACGCAGGGCAGTCTCAGTGCCCGGCCGCTGAGGAGGGTTGAGTCTGAGACCAGCAGTCATTCAGACCAGGAGGAGGGATCCTGTACCACAGCAGGGTTCCCACGGAGACTGGAAAACCTGGAAAATGAAAGTGGTCATGGAAAAGTCATGGAATTTGAAAATTTGCCAAAAGTCATGGAATTTTGGTCATCAGTCATGGAATTTTTCTATATTGCAGAGATCATTGAAACACATGATATGGTATATAAGATGAAATATGCATACCATGATTGATTATCACATTGTTTAATCTTTATTTATAGATAACTTTTAGACATGGCTTTCTATGCATGTTTATTTCAGGATTTTTCCTGGAAACCTTCAGTCATTGAAAGAACACCTCCAATATTGCGAGCATTAGGCTTGTTTGCCACTACTTAGTCACTGCAAGTTTTGGGCAAGGCCACACTTTAGAAACTATCATCCAGAAATACCATTAAAAAAATTTAAATGTAATGCATTTATTCCCATCAATGCTCATTCTGCCTTGTTGAAGAGAGGCTAGATTGTTAGACTGCTAACAATTATTTGAGATTGCTCCTTACTATAACTATCTAAACATAGCTGCTGTTAGGTAAAGATATCCCTGCGAAATATTTCAGATATACAAGTATTTAAGAACTATGTTCAGTTATTTCTTTCAGTTGGATATCTTAAATGTGTCCTAAAGATACCTTTTGAAGAACAAAGTATAGCATCCCAGTGAGAATCTGACATCCACTTTATAATATTTATCTTTTGAAAAGGACATGTGTCCTGACATATGGTCCTTGAGACTATTTTTTGTTTTACCTAAAAATCCTAATGTTAAGGCATTCTAGATAATATGCTACTGTATTCTATTATTATAGTTAAAGCAATTACCACTGAAGTGTTGGGTTTTGTACCTTCAAGCTCTACAATAATTTTTTTTTTATTAGATGAATGATCAGGGCTTAAGGTATATGTCAAAATTCACAGCAGCTACCAGAAATGACAGTCTTCCACTTTTCCTTGAGAATTACCGTAAAACCCTGGTTATAAGCCAACCCCAGTTAAAAGGCGAACCCCTACTTCAGCAAAATGCCATAAGCTGATTCTGTGGGCACTTCATCTTTAGGAAACCCCATTTATAAGCCAACCCCCCCACTCTAGGGTCCTGCCCCCCCCCCTCCCCCATCCTGCCCTCCTCACTCACAACTATTTGTAGAATTTTTGGCATATGATATCAACGTTTCAATGAACTTTTGTACTAATATAGGATATCACATGCTATCTGAGAAATTACTACCATTCAATCGTTCACATTTGTATATCACTGTTTTGGGTACTTTGTCATAGATTTGTACTGATTTTTTGTTGTTGTTGAAAATCTATTTTTGAAAAATCCAGGTTATAAGCTGACCCCTGACTCAGGCAAAAATTATAAGCTGATTTTTTCAAAAATCTCAACAACAAAAATTGGCTTATAAGCAAGGTTTTACCTTAAGCCTCATTCATGGATAGGAAAAAGTATTTTGGACCTCCCCACAGACCATCAGCTTCATTCAATGGAATCATTTTCATCTTTTCCAAGTCTCCATGAGGCAGTAAATTCCACATGAAAAATATTTCTAAAAATCTTTCCCAAACTGACATCCATGAATTATAACTGCATTCTGTTCTTTTTACATGCCGGACACATTTACTACCTCAAATAATTTTTGAAGTTATCAAAAAAAATTCTCAAATGACTTATCCATGCCAATTTTTATTAGTGCTAATAGCCATGTGATGAAGAAAATAATATTCTAAATGGTGCTCTGATAACTCCAAAGTATACTCATTCATAGCAGGTAGACCCTGTGATTTGCCCTCATGGCACATTGCACAGTGGAAAATCAAAAATAATTAAAAGTATCTAAGAAAAGAAGTTATTCACATCTACTTAAAGATTGGAGTCTTATATCTTAAATATATTCACAGAGATATGATGTGAGATATACTGGGTGTATAGAAAATCATGATGCAAACTCTAGGTTGGCAATTGCCTTACACCCGTACACCTGGCCTGTGCAGCGGCCCGGCTGGCTGGCCATGTGAGTTTTGGATCTGCCTTATTAACAATGCAGCTGACATGGGAAAGAGATCAGACCATTTGTTGTTTAATGAAATTTTGTAAGAAATGCAGGATTATTCACCCTCTGCTCTACTTGATGCCAATTACAGTGCCATAATCTGTTCCTGCAGTTATCACAGTGTTACCTTCTGTAACAAGTCCATTGCAAGCTGATTGAAATGCCTTGCATTGTGGCATTTATCAAACAGCTGAAGGGACAATGGGAGCCTGTTAACTTTCCGTTTATTTTCCATCATATGCAATGTACCCAATGAAAATGTATGGGGACTCAGTAAACCACTACCCATGGTTTAGAAACTGTCAGATACCATAACCATGGTATACAAATTCATATCTGTGGTATACGGCCTCAAAGTCAGTGTATGTATGAAAATAGTCCCTTTGTGGACAGGCGACTCTATAAACCATGCAATGTAATGCACTCACTGACACTTGTGTATTACTACATGTCAACCCTCTTGTGGTTTATGGCCATCTGTCCACAAAACCGTCAATTTTTGTCTATATATACATGATATAAAGCCTAGAAAACAAATCTGGAAAATCAGGTGTTGGTCATGGAAAAGTCATGGAAAAAGATTTCTCCAAGTCTGTGGGAACCCTGCCCAGGTGCAGGACACGCCCTCACTGCAGTGCTGAATTTATCACATCATCCGTGGAAGGAAAAGGCTGGCGCCCATCAGCAGGGGGCTTGATTGAGTAGGTCCCCATGCTGGCAGGTCTGCTGGGCTCAATGCCTCATCATGTCTTGCATTACAATACCGGAACGGTTGGAGGTGGGGTGCTGGCCAGCCCGGGCTGAACATAGTAGGTCTGCGGCTGGTGAGTCTTCCCTGCCCGACAACCAAGCAGCAAGCTTAAGTTGTCAACGCTACACAGTACGACTGGGTGAACATGAACTTTTTACGTTATTCATTATCCGAAGGTGTTGGCAAGGCCATCCCTTCCTTTTATTATTATATTCACCCTCGTTTATGTATTCTTTCCAGAGAAATATCCAGTTTTATTCTTTATTCTCCTATTTTCTCGCACTTTTACAAGTGAAAATCTTTGTGAACACTGAAAGGTTAGGAGAATACCCAAGATCTGTTCGACTATTGATAGTGTAACTTTTTCGGGAAATCCCCCACAGCGGAATCGCTGCATGGTCCCCAACCCCATTAAAAGCTGGGAGGGGTAATGTAGGGGTCAGGGTAGTGGAACAGTGGTTCATTCACTTTACGGTAGGTGCTATGAGTGCTGATCCCTGCTGTGCAGTAAAGCCGGCGGACCCGTGTATGCAAATATTATGGGTTCACCCGCATTACATAACTCGGTCAGTATATATAGGCAGAGTCTGCAGCGGGTCGACAGGTTACTTGTAGGTTCCTCTTCATTGAGTGAACACTTGGAGCCTCAGAGAACTGCTAGGTTTCTCCGGAGACCTTTCAGCAGTGGAGAGAACAGATCCTCTCACCTTGAGCTACCTAGCACATTCTGTGCTGGGCGACTGTATTAAAAGAGACAGGTTTCAATAAACTATATTGTACCTGAAAGTGTCTGGAGTCTGGTTTTGTGTACTAGGCTAAGCTAGGTAGTTCTGCATCTCCCAGCTCTACCAAGGACTACTCGAACCAACCCGTGCAGAGAGTACAAGCACAGGGTAGCGACTTGTCTAACACCGCTGGATAGGTTAAGCTAGGCCCAGTTGTGAGGACACATACCACGAACTGGCGATCTGCTACACATACATGTTTTGTTTATCAAACATGTTTTATTATTTCGGTTTGACCTATAGGTCAAGACCGAAATATATTAGGGGAGACGGGGAACGTTTTTTTGCGGCTTACATTATAATACATTAAAGTAATGTATTCTGAATAATTAGAGTTTCGATACCGCCGATACCGGGCACGGGTGGCGACAGCAGTGCATTTTTATATATTGTATAGGCACCCGTTGCGGTTCAGTGTATTTATATATATTGCAAGAGGCTTACACCTCCCTCCCTCCCTCCCTCAATCTGAAGGCTCTAGACACCAGGTGCGGGCGCCGATATCAGGGGCCCGTTTCATATATTATACCTATAAGACACTGACATGTATACTCTTCCCGACAACACCTCCTCCTTTTATAACCTTGTAAATTACGAGTAAAGATCAAAGTTAAGATCAAAGAGAGCCGCCGGGAGCCGAGCCGGGGTGAGCCACGGGCCGCTGGTGTAGAAATTAATTTAAAGTTTGATAACTTCAAATCCAAGTAGATTAAGAAACGGGCCCCAGTCAAATAGGTCACCAGCACACCCGTTGCGGTTCAATGAATACCTACCCGCTAGGGAGGGAGGGAGAGAGGTGGAAGCCTGTTGCAATATATAGTCTATTTTTGTATTTGCAAGACTCTGTCTCCAAGTATGGTGGTGCGTTCGTCTTGGATATTTATGTTACAGAAGTGTATTTTTATATATTGCAAGAGGCTTCCACCTCCCTCCCTTATTACCTGTTGAAACCGAAATCATGGCAATGCCATGCCAACTTTTAATCCTTGTTGATGTATATGTAGCCTATATGCAAGAAGCACTAGGAGTAACAGTTGTTACTGGATTTGCAGTATTATTTCCTTTTGTGGTGGGGTAGCTACGATAATAATAGAATGTATAATGTGCATCGAATTTGCAATATATTTCTGTTCGTTCATTTTGGGATTGAATACCGTATTTTTCTAACCCATATATTCTGGCATGGTATCCATTAATTCAATGGCTAATACAATGCTATCATATTTTTTCCAACCCTTGTTGAAAATAACAATTAGCATTATTCCCATCAGATGATACTGATGGCCAAAATTTGAGGGTCTGACTAATGGACTGTCAATTCAGGTCACTTAAAAGTATAAAACACTAACTTGGGAGCTATATTGTATGTCATTAATGTGAGAAAATGTAGAATTAAGTCAATTTTCATGGAAAATAGGTGTGAAGAGGAATGGTCAGAGATGTGCGGGTAGAATTTGAGCTAACAAATGATATACTTTTGACCTGGCGGCTGAGAACTTATGAAACAATCTATCCAAATGACATAAAAAGTTTTCAGTTGTACAGTTTCAGGCCTTTCCGATGGTATATAGCACATGTATGTAGGGTGTGTGGTTGTCTCAAAACAATTCACACCATATTTGTATCGGGCAGGTGGCTGACGGAAGCCCAGTGACCGGCATTGACAATGCACATGCAAACTTTGAAATGTGGAGACTGGGTCAATTCAGTTCATTTAAAAGTATAAAACACTAACTTGGGAGTTATATTGTATGTCATTTATGTGAGAAAGTATAGAATTAAGTCAATTTTCATGGAAAATAGGTGTGGAGAGGAAGGGTTGGAGATGTTCGGGTAGAATTTGGCTTAACAACCGCCATACCTTTGAGCAGCCGGTTGAGAACTAATGAAACAATCTATCCAAATGATCTAAAATGTTTCATGTAGTACAGTTTCAGGCCTTTCTAACGATATATAGAACATGTATGTAGGGTATGTGGTTGTCTCAAAACAATTAGCACCATATTTGTATCGGGGTGGGGGCGGGTGGGTGTGTGGCTGACAGAGGCCCAGTGACCGGCATTGACAATGCACACAAACTTTGAAATGTGGAGACTGGGTCAATTCAGGTCATTTAAAAGTATAAAACCCACTAACTTGTGAGTTATATTGTATATCATTTATGTGAGAAAATATAGAATTAAGTCAATTTTCATGGAAAACGGGTACCGGGTATGGAGATGGAGGGTCATACTTTGAGCTACCAGTTGAGAACTAATGAAACATCTATCAAAATGGTCTAAACTGTTTCCTATAGTACAGTTTTAGGCATTACTAATGATATATAGAAGATGAATGTAGGGTATTTGGTTGTCTCAAAACATGAGACCGGTCAATCGGTCAGTGGGTTGGTTTGTCAATTTATCGGTGGGTCAATCGATCAATCGATTGGTTGGTCGATCGGACTATGGGTCAGTCGACTAGTGGATCGATCAGATAGTGGGTTGATCAGTTGATGAGTTGATTGGTCAGTGGGTTGATCAGTCAGTCGGTTCATGGGTCAGTGGGTCGACCAGTCGGTTGGTTGATCGGTCAGTGTGTCGATCGGTTGGTGGGCAGTCAGTAGGTGGGATGATCAGTTGGTAGGTCAATCGGTCAGTGGGCAGTCAGTAGGTGGGATGATCAGTTGGTAGGTCAATCGGTCAGTGGGTCAATCAATTGGTGGGTCTATTTGATAATCAGTCGGTGGGACGATTGGTTGGTTGGTCAATTGGTCAATCAGTCGGCACATGGGTTGGTAGGTTGGTGGTTCGGACGTTTGGTGGGTTGGTTAGTGTGTCAGTCAGTGGGTGGGTCAGTCAAGTGGGTCGATTGGTGTGAGTAGATTGATTAGTGGTTTGATTAGTGAACCAGTGGACCTGGGGAGGGAGGCTGGGCGGGAAGGAAGGAGAGAGGGAAGGAAGGAGGGAAGGAAGGAGGGAAGGAGGGAGGGAAAAAGGAGGGAGAGAAGGAGGGAGGAAGGGAAGGAAGGAGGTAGGAAAGAAGGAGGGAGGAAAGAAGGAGGGAAGAAGGAGGGAAGGAAGATGGAGGGAGAGAAGGAGGGAGGGAGGGAAGAAGGGAGGGAGGGAAGAAGGGAAGGATGGAGGGAAGAAGGGAAGGAGGGAGGGAAGGAGGAGGGAGGGAAGGAGGAGGGAGGGAAGGAAGGAGGGAGGGAAGGAAGGAGGGAGGAAGGGAAGGAGGAAGGGAGGGAAGAAGGAGGGAGGGAGGGACATTAGCAGCGACACGCCCACCAAGGGAGCAAAGGTGTGATCACTGGAGCGCGACGGCCGTGTTCGCGGCCGTCACGGGCCGTCACGGGCCGTCGCACACGCCGCACCACCCACATCAGGAGAACATAGATATTGGCCCATATGGTCGCTCCAAGTCATCGTTGCTATTCCTTCTTCTACAATTCCTTGTTAAAACCTAGTCTAATGACCTCATTTTAAACATCTGTGGAACACAGGTTCACAGATATTGGAAGACTACAATACAGGAGTAGTTTTGTCATAAACTACAATACAGGAGTAGTTTTGTCATAATATGTCTACGTTAGCTGGAGCTCCGCAAGCCAATGAGACAAAGGTTTCATATGGCATCATTTAGAAAGGTTATTTAAAGGATATGATGACTATTGTAGTATCCTACTATGTATAGTCTGTAGGCCTAGATGTATTTGTAGGTGGCTACTCCAGTCACCCTCCTCTTTTATTTACATGACCCTACCAGTGTTGCCACTCTGTGAGCAGCTGGTGTACTACTCACTGTGACCTAGATTCAAATGTAGGGCAGCAGGCTCTCATGTGACTTCCATCTTGTATCCTCACACACAGGAATAAACAGCTCCAGTATAATCTACAGACATCTGCCAGTCTTATTATTACGGTACAATAGCACACTCTACAACTATGACTGGGAAAAGCTACATGATTAAGGCGAGCTTGAAAAACTGTTGGTAGCTGTACTGTCTATATATACTTGGAATACCATATGTTACCTATAACTCATACAAGAAATATCTTAAGAAGATGTTTGTTTGTTTGGTTTGATTTATATGTCCTTATCAGACTATCTCAAGGTTCTTTTACATCACGAGGGTGGTGATTGAACCTATGTGATGAATTCATGTAGAAATCTCACCCCTACACATTTACCAAGGTGAGAGTCCTTTTACTTCACAAACCACATATACATGGTATGAGAAGGATTGGCCTTTAATATAGCAGTAAATCTACCACTGCAGGGGGTGGGACTCGAACCCACAAAGTTCTACAACCTTGTGGTTACAAGTCCGGAGATATTGATGTTGCCCAGGTATTCAATCTCTGTTTGTTGAAAATGACTCTTTTCAATTTTCAGGGACATGCCGATTGAGCTCATCTTCATCAACATCATGTTCACTCTCTTGATGTGTTCTTTTGTACGACTGTAACCGAGCACATCATCCATGAATACTACAACACCTCGTAAAACATATAGGTGCTGCACCATGTGCTGCTGGATAACTCTGCTACTGGCTTTGCACCCATCAATAGACCTAGAGAATGGTATCTACTGAATGGCATGTTAAACATTGTCGATGACTTTTTATCGAGGACAACCTGGGGAAAACCACTGGCCAAGTCAACCTGGGGAAAATACTTTGCCACGGCCATTTCACACAGCAACTCCTCTTTAGTCGGCAGTTGGTAATACATGTGCTTCAATGCTCAATCCAGATCCTTTGAATCAATGCAGATTTGCAGGTCGCCATTCTTTTTCTCAACAATGATGATCAAGTTGTTTTGTTTGTTTGTTTGTTTGGGTAGTTTAACGTCAAATATGTTCTACTAGACTTACTTTGGCTTTGACTGAATCGTTGAGATGAAACTAGGTGGAAATCTCAACCCTACACATCGGCTCTTCCTGCCTCATTATGTCTAGTTCCTTCTTCAGACGTTCCTTCAATGCTGCTTTAACTTTTCTTGGTGCATGTAATACCAGCTCTGCACCATCCACTAGAATGAAATTGCACTGTCCAGTGAGTGTACCACCCTTTTCGAAGGGCTTGGGGAATCTCTATTTGACATCATCTCGGCTCCACGCACTCACTTGACCATTGTGGTCAATGGCTTGAACTCTGCAAACACAGTCCAACTTTGTAATGAGGCCCAGACTTTCACTTGTGATATTTGACAGCACTGGCTGACAATCTTGCGGCACGACAACAAAGTTGACACCACGGCTCCGCCCATCAACAATCAAGCTGGCACTGCAGATCCCCTTCATTTTTACTTGCTCTTTCTTGTAGATCTTCAGGACGACGTCGGTCTTCTTCAGCTCTGGTTTCATTTTCAAACGCATAGACTTAAGCCTGTAAAATCCCCAGGCTAGAATTCACGATGTATCCTCTTAGTATCTAAAATATGATATTGCTAGGGCGACCCATTGATGTATGGAGCAGATGGATGACTAGAATGAACCGAAATCTTACTTTGCACTCGTCAGTGTGCTGGCCATTGTACACGCTCCTTTAACATTATTCATACCCCTTTGAAGTGTCAGTTTTCTATTGTAGCAATTTTAGTTTATACTATTAACTGTATATGTAAAAATAGAAATATTCCAGTTAACATGTAGCATGTGCGGGTTTGATACATCCAGAGGGTAGCTTTTAAACTCAAAACATATCATAAAGATCATACAGGCTTCAGGAAGATATAATTCGGCTACTGCTACACTTCCATCTATTGTTGAATACATATTGAAATAATGGAGCAAAATAATTGGGTTACATTTTTATTAAAATGGGGTGAACGACATTTAAGGTACAATAACTGTTTGAACACAAGATTAGCTGTCATTGGCCTTGATGTCTGTACATGTTCTTGTATCATTATTTACACAATCACCTGGTTCAGTCACAACTAGAAACTATTGCAAAGTTGTCAAGTACAAAAAACAAGAATGTATTATCTATTGACACAGATAATAATTAATTTCCTTAGTATTTTCTAGCATAGCGATTTATGAATCTAAAATGAAAATTGTAACGATATGAAAGTACACGAACAAATACAAATTCTTTCAAAGAAAATGCATTGGTCCTGAAATAGCTTTACTTTTGAGAATTTTCATAATGTTATCATTCTATACTGATTCTATACTTTTCAAATGAAGGATCGCTGCCATGTGTATTCACAGGAAGAGGGCCCAATTGCCCATAAACTAATTTTACCTTACAATTACTCTCGGATACATTATAATTACCTGTATGAGATCAGCCGATGAGAGCCTCTTTTTTTATCTGTGCAGAACGTTATCTGAATGGGTATTCGAATTTAATATCGAACAAGTCCATCGCTTAACCAAGTACATTTTTATATCTAACCATGTCTCTAGGGGCCTTACTTCTTATCAATCGCAATCCCACAAGCAATGTGACGTGTCATAGTGGAGAACAATAACGTTAAAATTCACGTTAAGAAAATTCACGTGGGTGACGCTTTATCGTTGACTCTGTTTGATTACTTAATGTAGATAAATTCGTAGGACATGTTACTTAAAATTCCGGCATAAGTGCTGATAATACAAGGCGTATCAGTCTTTATGTAAGCTTCATTTCGTTCTTCAGTCATCTATTAATCATTGCAAGCGTAAACACATTAAGAATATCAGGGTCAACACATGAATCACAAGGATGCCCAAAACTACATCAGAATGTACATGTAATTGTGACTTGAAATTCCACAATATGACAATAGTTACAAAATGTCAAAGTCTATTTACGGGAATAGATACAGCCTCCCCTCTTATTAAACCTGAATTTCAAGTTCCAAATTCAAATACTATCCAATCAGGAGCTAAGGATTGACAACAGAACAGCGCACCATCTGAACAATTAGCACACATAGGGATGCTGCATAATTGTCTTATATGAAGTTTTGAAATATCCAATAGTAAGTGTATATCAATTGTCACCAACATCAAACGCATTATTCGTATATATGCATCCTACTTCTGGGGGAAAGAAAATATGTTAACATCATTACAAATTGTCTGCATTAACTTATTAATTAGAATAGTACAGATGAAACTTGGCAAGATAAAAGCTGGATATTATATTCATAGCTTTCTCTGTGAAAATATTTCTGCTAGCAACAGAATAGGAAGCAATGATATGAGGACCACGTGTGAACAGTAACTACTGTATATTGTATGACAAAACGTTTCTTTTTAAAACCTGATACATTTTGAAAAAAACCTCCAACTGATATGATCATTGGCTTAGTATGATTTATAATTGCGGTTTCATATTGCAGAATATAGTTATTGAATGATAACCGAAAAGCAAAGAAAAGTTGTCTATATCGTCAGATTTGGAGTTCACCATTGCATGAAATCAAGATGTCACAATCTTGGTTTTGTCTACATACGTATAGCGTATTATTTAAGTACATAGTAAAAATATCGTTTGATTAGTTATACACTGCTAGATTGTTGACATCCAAAAAAATTGTCAAACTAAATTGCTGAAAACACAAATGGAGGAGTTCACATTTTTTTCAGATAGATTTAGAATGTTAGCCGAGCAAGAGTGTGCCCGTAACCAACCTATTTGAATGTGATTGCACATCTCGTTTCACACATCCTTCTTTTTAATTAATACAGAGAAGTTATTGCTTAACTAGCTGGATCAAGATACGCCATCGTGGTTTAATATACATAACTGGTGTTTGTTAAGTATCCAAACATCTATGATTAAACAGAATACATGCATTTGCACCGATATCCGTAATTTTGGAGAAATTCTTTCACATCACTTCTCTTCACTTTTAACAAACACGATATTTTAATGTCAAAATTGTGTATAAACAGTAGAATTTCCTTGAATCAACAGTATCAATCAGAAGGTGAAATGTACTTGGTAGAGTTAGTAAATCGAAGTACCACATATCTGGAGGTTTATCCATCCTTGAATGAAAATATAAGACGATATTAATGTCTCTTCAGACTTCAGTGCATTTGGGTTGTAGGATGCTTCTCTTAACGTGTAGAACAATGCATATCATGCCGAGCTTTTAATCTGTTCACTTCGTAAAATGCCATTCTGTTGCTGTTGGGGGCGGGGGTCTCTGTCGACTTTGCCTCATCCTATGTGTCTTGAGATAACATCGATAAGTCCTCTGGTTGAACTTTGTCCTGCAGAGTGATTTCTCAAACTCACAAGATTAAATATCTTGTGTGGAGTATCCTAAGGAAAAAAATCTGCGTATACTATCTCCATGTATTTGTATAAGAGGGATATTTCTGGGAGACAAACATATAATCAATAAATGAGCCTTTGGTGTTGGTGCGTATTGGTACTGCAAACAGGTATCTGTCCAAAACGAAACTTGCCATTATGTCATTCGAGAGCTGAGCTCTACTTCACGGGACTCATAGATGTCAAGACGTTCTGTGAAATGTTCGATCAATATGATGATGGGCAGAACAATATTTGACGGTAGTGGCACCGTTATATTCAATACCCATGTCCATGACTTTGTATCCACGATATCCTTCCAGCAGCAGGAAGTAGACCACTGCCCTCCCAGGAAAGTACGCACCGGGTACTACGTGGGGCATGAACTGCCATCACAGTTTTCATTATCACATGTCCAGAATAGACAGTTCCCTAAACAGCTGTAGCAAATAAGAAACACTGCAGCCAGAAATACAAGACTGCATATTGTGCATGGTTTCCGTTCTAGGAAGAAACTGGCTAAGTAAAACACCATAAACATCGCATGGTTGTACAGGAAAGCCGGGTTCATCGGCTTCGGTATCAGAAGCACAGGAATCAGCCACTGTAGACAATACATTGCCACGTTTTCCGAGTCCAGTAGAGGTGCACTTGACAGAAATTTGTTTCACATTCTTCTGCTGTCTATCAGAGTTAACTGATGTATCAAGAAAGTTGAGAATTACGCTAGTAGCATTTCCCAGGTGTTAAACGTTTAGTTAGGTTCAGGCGAAGTTACCTTGTATTAGCTTATTATCCTTGACCCTTGCTGTCCTACGATGTTGGTAACAGTTTCGTATTTTATGCGCAGACGATAAGTAAGCTTCTAGATCTATGTGTATTGTTATAAAAAATATTAATGACGCTTTGGTTAAGATTTGTAAAAATAAACGATTTAATTTTCTTATAATAAAAATCAGGCAATATTTGGGTTCGAAATTAAACTTATAAAGAGATGCCAACTAAGCCCACAACTTCCGGTGGCGACACATGTGAAGTAATTTCCATGTATATTGGGTTTTCACCTTTATTGGATCGCACATATTTCCATTATGGTGAAGAACAAAAGGAAGCGTACGTACTGTATGAGGAAATGTCACGTCTTTAGTCATGAAATTTATTGAATTTGGGATTGTTTCATAGTGAGAACCAGATAAACCGCAATGGTTAATGACGTACCATCAGGCATCAAGAACGTTTTACCACGTAGCTCGGGTATTCTCCGATCCGGCCTTGAAGTAGGGCCATTTTGGAGAAGCACCTTCACAATGCTAAGCCTATGGAACCGTTCGGACGTTCATTTATGATACTGTTTAACATGTGATGATGTTTCAATTGCCTTTCTCCTGTAAAACGTGCCCATTCTCCGATCCGGATGGACACTTCTGGTTCAAAATACCCTCCAAAATATGTAAATTCGCCTGACAACGGATCGATCCGCCATCTTGCCTGGTGAATACAAAGCGCTGTCAGAGTCTAAAATGGCGAAAAACTATATTAATCAACCTCCTCATGTGCATCATATACATGTAATAATTGAAATAGGATTATTTACATTATTCAGACATGATTTAAATCGCTTGTTTCGAAGATTTGTTGACATCGCGTATATAGCCATAACTAGGGCTACCAGATAATCATTTGATCTAAAATTACCAGGGAAGTCTGATTTTGTCTGGGAAATTTCTTCAGAATTACTTAAAACATCCTCACACATTAAAATATATCATAAATGGACGTCCGAACGGACCATAGGTTTAGCATTACGGAGGTGCTTCTTGAAAATGGCCGCCCAGGGGGTTTGGAGCGCCACCTACTTCCTGGCCGTATCGGAGAATTTGGATTGGAGAATCTAGACTCCACAAATTCTCCGATCCAGTCATGGAAGAAGATGGCGCTTCGTACCCAGGCGTGGCCATGTTGGCGAACTACGAACACGGTTCATGGACGCCTTGATCCCGGGACAATTTGAGCCCTGGACGCCTTGAGCCTTTCTGTAGACACCTTGAGCCTACCCTGTGGACGCCTTGAGCCTACCCCGTTTTGGTGGCCATGAACCTCTAGATGTAAAAACTTTGAAAAGTGCACCTGTACTGGTTTGTATTCATATATACTCAACACTAACCCTTACCCAAACCTTTTCTAACCTTAACCCGCCAATCAGAACTAAAATGGAGTAGGCTCAAGGCGTCCACGTTTTCGTGCTGACAGGAGGCTCAAAGGGTAAAAGGCTCAAGGCCAGGCGTCCAATTCCCTACCAACACCATGCTAAGCCTATGGCAAATTCAAACATTCATTTTGGATATTATCTAATATGTGGGGGTGTATTGGGTAATTAGAAGGAAACCCATGAGATGAAAATAGCTTGGTCCGTACTCCACCGAGTTTGACTGCAGAGTAATTCACAAAGCGAAGCTGAGTGAATTACTCTGTAGTCAGACGAGGTGGAGTGCAGACCAAGTTATTTCCATCGAGTGGGTTTCTGATTTTATCTCACCTCGTATAACATCATTTATTGATAAAATAAATCACCCAATTAGCCATTGAGTATTGGGTACTCGAACTTCATGGCCGTGGAGTATGAGATCCTAATGTTAAGCCTATGGAGAAAAATACCGGGGTGAGATAACTCTCAAGCCTTTCCCTCGACAAAACTAGACCAGCCTTGCAGTTTCAGATCAAATAAATATGTGATGGCTTCAGTTAAGAATATAAACATGATGTCAATAAATCATCGAATCAGCAATTTACTTCGACTTAGCACATCTAAATTATGTCTGAACGACGTAAATAATCCTATTTCAACAATTACATGTACAGGATGTACAGAAAAAGGTGAATTAATATAGTTTTTTTTGCGATTTTATACTCTGACAGCACTTTGTATTCACCAGCAAGATGGCAGATGCGATCCGTTGTCAGATGAATTTGCATAATTTGGAGGGTATTTTGAACCAGAAGCCACCAGCTGGATTGGCGAATTGGACTGACTGTATACCATCTAGTCAGACTGAGCCAACCCTATAGTCATCTGTACGTGAAACGAAGCAGTTTGGGTCATGCCATGACTATATATCATCCGGTTTATATATCTAGACGTCTTGAGCCCAGGACAATTTTAGCCTTTTTATGGACGCCTTGAGTCCACCCCTGTGTAGTCCGAGAAACTTTGACTCCCTAGCGGACAGTCAGAGAGCACAACTGCTTATTCCCATAGTACAAAATATCAGTTCCTTGGTTCTCTGTAATCCTGTCAATGTCAGTACATGTTATGCTCCCTTACCTTCAAAGATGTATAATAATTCCTTTTTGATGATAAAACTCCTGTCTTGATCTTCTGTGTTACTTTAGGGACCCTTTTTGTATGACTCATTTAACCACATTTCACCACTTCCAACTCATGCTGGCCATATTTGATAAACTGGTTCCTGGCAATCCCCCTCTCTGCACACTTGAAACATTTTGGTAATTTTGGCTCCTGCAGGATGCATTGACATGGATTGTACAAACACTGGCTGTTCTATTAGTTAGAACTAATGCAAAGGTAGGAAATTACTGTCATTTTACTGCATTTTGCCTCAGGAAACTGTCTACCACAAAATCAGTAAGATTCAACCTATCTTTATAATAAGATAAACGGCTGCTGAGCTGAGATCGACCAATCTAGTCAACCTGTTAACCTAGAATTCTATGGGACTGCTCTCTGACTGTCTGCACCGGTTGACAGTCGGAGACTCTCGGACTACCCCTGTGCTGTGGATGCCATGAGACTCTAGGTGTAGAAACTTTGTAAAGTGCACTTAAACTGGGTTTTAGGGAGCATTCATAGATTATGCAGGGGGCACAGTCTTTGGAACACATATTGGCCCAAAAAGGTTTACCCCCCCCCCCCCCCAAACAGTTGGCCTAAAATAATGTGGCCTTTTTCAGTAAGGCTTTCATTCTTTACCTTAAAACAAACCCAGCTACATTCAGTCGATTGTCAAAGTATATAGTAGTGGTCACACTTCTGATGGTATGTACTTAACTGAAATTAGCTCTTTTTTTTAACACTGTCCAGATCTTGTCATTTTATGTGTTATTAATGGCATGAACTCATCCTCTTCATCAGATGAGGAATAGTAGTGTTCTGAGGATAATTCATGTATAACAATCTCATCGGGCTCATTGTCATCCTCAGGCTCGGATTGTACACTTTCAATGTGACTGTTGAGGAGTTCTTGTGATACATGTGCTATGATGGTTTTTTGATTTAATCTTTTTTTAACTAGTTATAGGTAGATTATGGTGTTCCAACTATATATAGACAGTACTCTTTTTACCGACAGTTTGCCAAGCTTGCCAAAAGCAAGTAGCTTTTCCCAGTCATAGTCAACATATCCTTTAAATAGCATTTCTACATGCTGCTGCTACAATACAAGACCTTTGTCTCATTGTATTCCTGTGGAGTAATCTTACAATATTTGTAAACCTGTGTCCCCCAGATGATTAATATGAGTTCTTAAGACCAAGTTTTAAATATCAGGGAATACAGGTGAGGTATCAAAAGATTATGAACACAGATTTACAGTTTTTCTATTACTATATACCGCAAAAACATGAAGATATTTACCTTAGTTCTACTGTTGGAGTCATTGCAAAAAATAGCCTTGAAGTTGGCTGCGCTGCTATAAGTTACTATGATGACAGTATGAGTTAATGCTCCGAGTCTCTATGGTTGTAAGATTCTGGTAATGATCTAACCGGAATTCAGGGATGCAACCCCTGCCAAACCAAGGCTGTTATCGGCAGCTATAGGTCAGAAGGGCACATTAGGGACTATAGACCCTATTGAGGTATCCCGTAATTCAGTCTGTTGACAAGTTCCGGGTTTCGCTGGTTACCGACGTAGTATGGTGATAGACCCCTTACCCGTAGCCCAGAATTAATGCAGTTTAACGGTTTTCAGACATCCTCAAATTGAAATTCTGATGTCAGAAATGGAAATTTCAGCTATTTCTACATGGGAATCCGAAATTATATTAAGTTTCTCAAATTATAAATCAGAAAACTGTGGTTCATTTTGTCGTAGTGTGCCAAGTCTAACGGGAGCGGAACTTTGCTTTACCCGGGGCGATAATCGGGAGTTTAGTAACCTCTGGAGGCTCTATTGTGAGATCTGCATTCAAATAGTGTTTCCCTAAAAAAAACCTTATAGATTGACTTATGCTTCATTTCTAATTAGTTTAAGTAAGCATTTGTTTATAAGTAATATCTAAAGGAAAAACATTCTCTGAAATAACAATATAAAATATTGCATCATTTCCAACCAAGCCTTTCTTCGCCATTTTCTACCTACCATGACAGTGCTTTGACATATGGCAGCTATCACAAAAAGGTTTTTTTTGCCATTTTTCTATTTTTATAACAAAACAGTCCATTTTGATTTCTGATATGGGTACAACAAAAGTTAAAGTATGAAAATGATTGTGAAGGAAATCTCTCCTTGATTAAACTGGGTTTTGATTTTGGTTTCATATGGAATTCTATGGAATCTTCACCCATATTCTAGAAATCAAACATTTTGCCTGATATCTGAGAAAATACGTCAAAAATGAAATCAGATCCCTCAAAAAGTGACAACGCCACATGTCTTGATTTAGCCATAATAAAGATGCCTGATGAGTCTGAACCGGATGAAACCTTGACCACCAACCCCCTGATATAATTTTAGTAGGTCACATACAGAAAAAAAACACTTAATGTTTACACTCACATGCCCCCCAAAGTTGCTTGGTAAGTGAGGACTTAATCTATGATCCGCTCCTATTGATTGGTTTTGCTCTTTGTCAACAAGAATGATTGACTTCCTGGAGATGCCATAGAAACATGGTTCAAAATTGACAGGAAACTGTCAAGGTAGCATCAGCTTGCCATAGAGGTGTTATTGCCATGTCGTAATAATCTATGGTTTCAAATCTAATACCTAGTTTTTAAGAATGCATCATATGATCAAAATTATAAGATCATACCCCAAGGTGTCCTCATCGGTGGTGGTCACCACATACCATCCATTATATCCTTGGTATATTCAGTCCCCATTGAATATTTATGGGGACTCATTATATAAACCTGTCAGATACCATAACTGTGGTGCACAGATTCAAAACTGGCATAAGGCCTCAAAACCATGGTATACGAAAAAAAAAAGGTCCCTTTGTGATATAGAGCAAAAGAAGGCCATATTGATGAACCCTGGGATTGATTTATTTGAGAAGATAGATAATAGATACAACAAACGAAGGTTATGTGGATAGTGGGCTATGTAAACCTCTGTAAACCATCGGTCATTGGCATCACAGACAGTTTCAACCCTGGCGCTCCTCCTGCAACGAGCCTCCGAACCAATATCTATTCAACTGTTATAAGGTCCAACTCAGAATAAAAGCCAACTCGCTATAGTAAACAATTGTGCTAGGTCTCAATCGTGTTCACTACTTCGGACTTGCCCTGTAAAGACTTGCTTTGCAATACATTGGTCTTTTTATTATAGTGCCAACTGCTTCAAAAGAGGAGTTGATGGTAATGACAGTAACTGAAATTGTCAATCAGCTTGTTCAAGCACAAAAAGAAAACAAGGATATCAACCTAAATAGGTAAGCTCGCTGACCAGTTATATTTTGCAAGTAATCATTTCCCAAACACAGATGCATATTATTAAGTAGGTTCATTTTCAGTTGAAAATTTAGATGCATTCTCTTTGTGATATTCGCTGTATCAACCCTGTATTTTGAATCACACCAAATCTAGATAAGATAAGAGGTGATCCGTTGTCTTGTCTAGGAAGTGCACTAGATACGTGTTAAAGCATAACCCATACAGGGATGCAGACAGATACACGTTGTATTATATAAATATGACAAATTTGTAAGAAATATCAATTAGCTGCTATTCCAACTCATTTCCAATTAACTGATAGAGACAAATATGATGGACATATTTAGGAATTGAATCAGTGGAACACATTTTCTGTTGCTCCATTACCCCTCTCGTATACATTTGAAAGTTATAGCCCATATTATGACATGACATTAAAACCCAGGCACTAGCATCTTTCTCGGGATACATGTGCCTCTTTCAGTTTACTTTCACTAATTTCCATTTCAATTATATGATACAGACTTATGCTAGAGAAAACGTGTCGGTCCATTCACCATAGCTCTCAAATTACTTATTTACCACTAAATATTTTTTACAGTAGATATCGTACAGTAAATAGACAAGCTCATACTGATAAGGGTATGGCAGCTTGGATTATCAGGGTCTGGTATAATTGTTTAAGAGAATTTTATTGACATATTGATTTAAATTTCTAATTGTGATTTTCCGTCAACAAGTCACATAAAAAAACATTTAGCAAGCAACATAATAAGTTTGGCATACATTCAACTTATTCTGCACCAGGATAAACTGGAGATGGGTAATTCATTCTTGTCCACTCTTAGTCGAACCCTTGGTATTGATACACGCCTTAAATATAATTAATGTTTGCTATACGAGGGATATGCCTTCTGACTGCATCCCCATCCCCTCATGTAAGAAAAATCATATGTGATTAACGAACACTTTTTCAGAGTTAAGTGTACCATATCCAGTAAATATGGCCTTTCATCACAACCCAAACTCGTTGATATCATCGCCGCTGTTCCTCAAGAGTACAAAAAGGTAGGAGACATTTTATCATAATATTCCAATCTCTACCAGAAAACTATATGTGGTTGATATCAATTTTTTTAAAGGTAGGATATGTACTTCTCAGATTAATTATGGTTGTATATAAGATATTATGAGGTGATACCATTAATCAACTTTGTATCTCACCATTGGTCCACAGGTTCTCTTGCCGAAATTAAAGGCGAAACCCGTTCGTACGGCAAGCGGGGTAAGACATTTTTCATTACGGTTAGGCTAAGGATGTGTTCCTCCACGTTAAACTACTCTTTAGAGCAATCAATACAAGAAATTAAAATATCAATTTTGAGAGTTATTGTCAGAAGTCAGTTATCGCGTATGTTGAATCTAATGGAGCTTTTGAAATTATCTTTAAAGATTGCGGTTGTGGCTGTGATGTGTAAACCACACAGATGTCCACATATTGCAATGACGGGCAACATATGTGTGTAAGTATAACAAATCCTGCCTTTCTATGTAAAGAAATCCAAAGAGTCCCAACATATATGTTATATATTTCTCCTTATACTTGTCCCAGACATTTGATTTAGATGTTTCCCCCACTAAACAAGATATGGCATAGTTGTAATTATCTTATATGCACTTTCATTTTCGATTAGATATTTTGTTTTGCCTATGTTAATTCCATGTGAAAATTGCATCATGCTTGTGTCTTTTAAAACAGATATTGTCCAGGAGGACCTGATTCGGATTTTGAATACTCAACCCAGTCATACACAGGATATGAGGTACTTGAGTCGCAATAACTTTTGTTAAATTCATCAAAATCAGTGTTCTCACATCTCAGATATCATGTAAGTTGTTCATATTAGAATTTGATAATGTTCAAGGCCGACTAGTCTGGACTTTTCAAGCCTCTTAAATTTACAATACAATAAGAAAAGGCTTATAGACGGTTAGACAAGGATATTATTTCACTGATGACAATATACACTGTACAATATCCTTAGTTCTTGTAGTGTGTCCTTTTCACTCCCATATTCCATCATGTTCCATTGCAGCCAACATCCATGCGCGCCATTAGAGCTAGGTATAACCCATACCTCCAAACAAGACACAGAGTAGAACAGGTAAGAGTTGCCACCAAAATACTCTTTTCCTTAAAACAACCCGATTGGATTCATTGAACTCTACAGTTTCACTACCGTACATAAAGGGTAATATAGGAGCCATTAAAACTTTTTTATGATTGAGCCTTAAAACCTTTAATTCCGATTATGAGCCTTTTAAAGCCTTTATTTAGGATAGAACCTTGGAGTAGATACTGTTTTAGGGAGTGGGGGTTCAAATAAAAAACTGAAAGATGGTGAGTAACCAAACCCCCAGCAGATTGTTTTCAAGTCCCAGTCCCATGCCGGCTATGTAGATGATGAGAATTTTCTGCTGCCCTGTGCCTGAATCTGCCTCTTCTCAATGAGTTCGTCAGATTGGTGACAATCGGTGACATTTTTGTCCTATGTGCACATTTCACAAACCCCATTGTATTACCATCAATGGCCTTCAAGCATTTTGACATATGGATTTTATCAATGTAACTGGTGAAAATATTTTATCCAAGATATTATTACATATCAGTTTTTCTATAGTTCCTTGTAATTGATTAGATACCTAATTCTTCAAAGAGTTCAGTTTGGGAAGTACTAACTTGGACGTCGGGAGTATAGTTTAGCCGGCCTGTAAGTTAACGGGAGCACCATTGTACTTTCAGCTGAAGCAGCTGGGACACAGCGTGGACAAGGTAGAGTTCATTGTCATGGGTGGCACCTTTATGGCACTTCCCGAAGAGTACAAAGACTACTTTATCAGAAATCTCCACGATGCTCTCTCGGGACACACAAGTAACAATGTGGAAGAAGCAGTCAAGTAGGTACACTGTGATATCTATCAAAGGCAACGTGGCCTTAGAGTGAAATAAATAACGCGGTTTGGTGGATAATATTACAGAAACTTTATGTCTGATTGAATATTAAGATGAATTTCCTCCGGAACAAAGGATTAAAGTCCGGCAGACTCGGCCATATCCCACGCGTGAGTAATGACCAACAACTATTGGTGGGTCATAAAATCTATGAAAAATTGCCAGTCACTCTTGTGGGGCAGGCAGCTACAGGCAGGCGGAGAGTTGTGAAACCTCCACCAGTAGTTGGCCGGGTGTTGGTATGGATTCCAACCGTGCTGCCCCGTAGTGATTCTCTCTGGTAAATATGATACCTTAACCTGGTAAGTCTTATGCGGCGTTTCCACCTGCCGAATAAAAATCCGCCGATAATTTTCACGCTGTACAAAAGTAGATCCATGGTTCTCCTTGTGAAAGGTCGGTGGTATATAATCAGTGACCTGCACTGCGAAAATGTGGTGGACACTCAACCGACTTTGGGTAGTAAAATGCAGAACATCACCGATTAATTCAATGTGCTTTGATTTTGTTGGTTGGTGCAGAAGTCTGTCGGTGGTGTCATATTGCATAAGGCAGGAGTTAAAAATCGTTGATCATTGATGTTTTCACCGGACGATTGTTGCACTGAATGTGACGCATAATCGGTCAGCGGTGCGAAATGCCATAATCGGTGGTCATTATCGGCAGGTGGAAACGCCACATTAGGATACCCATACATCGACACCGATTGTCAGCGATTATCACCGATTTTTCCCAACAAGTTTGTCTGGAATAATCGCCAAGTCGATGCCTGATAGGATTTATGATCAGATCGATCTAAGGTAGATGTTTACTCAATTTGTAGTTCTACTTTAAGGAGGAAATAAGTAAAGAAGGAAATATGCATACTGACCACAGATAAAACTCTATTATTATATTCCAGGTACTCAGAGAAGAGCAAGACTAAGTGCATTGGTATCACAATTGAAACAAGACCGGACTATTGTCTCAAGAAGCATCTCAGGTGAAATACATTTTCTTATCTAATCAATAAAGAAAGTACATAGTGGATTATTTCTTCGTTAACTGACCCCTGGACCTTCTCACCAAGGGATGAAAATCCACACTGTTATCACTTACCACCAAATAAAGAGTCTCTAATTATCCTCTGTTAGCAAAGGTAAATAGATGAATTTTCTCAGCCGGAGAACTAACAGGACTATTGAACTCCAGAGATGTACTTCTGAAACTAATACAAATGTACTGGAATCCAAAAGGTATAAATTGAATAGTGGACGTACATTGTATTTTCTCTTAACTCTTTAAACATGAAGACTTTTATTTCCAGTGACATGTTAAAATATGGCTGCACACGCTTAGAGATAGGTGTCCAGAGCGTTTATGAAGATGTAGCACGAGATACAAACAGGTTTGTATAGTAGCTTTCATTCCCTGGAATTCGACGGAAACACGTATTCTCTATAATTGATATACATACTTGTGGTGTAAGATTAGTGGATATGCATCACAAAAATAACGTGACTACCAACAGTATATTATCAATTCTGTTTTTACTGAAATCTCGTAGTTTAGAACAAACCTTATTGGCTCATTTACGAGTCACCAAGCAAGTCACTTAACAATCATTGGAGTCATCAAACATAGAACGACCATGCCCCAGAAATGGGATACATTAGTATGAATTAATCCCTCATCATAACTTGCAAAAAAAATCCTTACAAGTTTGTTTCACCAGGCTTTACACACTGGGACATTAAAAGATTAAATTTGATTTACAGAGGGCACACGGTAAGAGCCGTCTCAGAGTCCTTCCAGATGTCCAAGGACGCCGGCTTCAAGGTCGTATCACATATGATGCCAGATCTGCCCAATGTTGGCCTAGAGCGCGATATAGAACAGTTTATAGTAAGTGCCTTATAGTAAGTGCTTAGTCGATGACTATCACATTATCAAAGTTTTATTGGTTGTCCACTAAAGTGGTAGGCAACATAGTGGATACTGAAGGAGTGATGAGTTACTTGGTGTTCTATTTTCATAGCACTGCCCGCATGCTTGCTCGAAAATATCTGAAAAATAACCCATTCATGTTAGGCTCTGAGTGCGTATCGAAATGACGCCAGACTACCATGCACCCAGGTTGGCTTATTGCTGACTAGCTCTATGGTGTCAGCAATGAATAAAAACATGGTCACATGTTCACTGACAGCAACGTAGGTAACCAGACCTATTGAACGTGCACCGCCCCGATCGTTACACACTTCATTGGTTCTAAAATTAAAATTCTAAAGCACAGTTGACTCCCAATCGATGAAAGTATCTACAAAGAATACAAAAAATACCGTTTATAAGTAATTCATTTGGTTTTGTCCATTAACCATTGGTCGAACTTCTAAGAATGATAGCATTGGCCTTTAAAGAGGAATCAAGAGGCACTTAGATAAACAGTATATGCATCTATTATTGATATATTTTGTTGTAGGAGTTCTTTGAGAATCCTGCCTTCCGGCCGGACGGATTGAAGATCTATCCGACTTTGGTGATCCGTGGGACCGGTCTGTATGAGCTGTGGAAGACAGGCCGCTACAAGAGCTACCCACCCAGTGTCCTCGTGGACCTAGTCGCTCGCATCCTGGCACTGGTACCCCCGTGGACCAGAGTCTATCGAGTTCAGAGGTGGGTCTGTGTTCATATGATTTTGGTACTCTTTATTTGGTCTGTATTTGATTTTGCCGTTTGGTATAGCTACCAAAAGTATATCTGAGAATCTATACGCTCGTACGGGTAGTAGTCAACACCCTACCAATCACGAAGAGGCTGGAGAGGTCTTAGCCAATCATATGAAATATTAATTAAAGTGCAAATAGTGAAATGATGAAATGTGTTCTCAACTGTTTAATTAGTTGAAAGTGTAGGTTGAATAGACCCAATTACCGTTTAATTAGCTGAAAGTTTAGGTTGAATAGACTCAGTCTCTACTGAGGCTCAACAACCCACAATGTGCGTGAATTTATGGATATTTAAGGTGACATATATGAACGTCTTGGATTATTTGGGTAAGAATGATTGCTTTATTAGTGGAATTTGGCGTGATTATATTAGACTTCTTGAACTGAAAGCTTGAACAAGTTGGGCATATGACTCAGCCACAGGCGAAATGTTGAAAATAAACTGAAAATTCGAAGTGTGTAAACCCTGAATCTAGAAATCGATTAGAAAAATGAAATATTAAATGTCAGGAGTATCGAATTTACGAACGTGAGGTAATATCACTTATAAGGAAGTATGAATTTGGATTTGGGAAAAATGTAATTTCACCACCTATTGTTTTCTATCATAGAGATATCCCGATGCCTCTGGTGAGCTCAGGTGTAGAGCACGGCAATCTGCGCGAACTTGCTCTTGCTCGGATGAAGGACCTTGGCACACAGTGTCGCGATGTACGTACTCGTGAAGTAGGGATCCAGGAGATCCACCACAAAGTGAAACCATACGAGGTATGTCAAAATTAGCAATTACTTGATAAGAACTAAGACAAAATAATAAGCGTGGAGCTGGTGAACGTGTACAACGTCGTGGAACTTGATTTTTGAATTAAAAGAAAAAGAATATGCCATCATGTATGGTTCTAAACAAGCATAGCCTTCATATCTGAAGCCATGAAACCATTTCAGCACAGGAGATGGAGATTTGTATTTCATCCCCCCACCCCCTCCACACGATTCTGATCAGTTGCATTTTGTGAGTTATTAGCAGGTGGACGATTGTTCTTTAGGTTATGGCTATAGCCTACTCTAGTACACCTGCTTGTAAAGTCACCAGGTAACCTGACCTCATTTTTGCTTTTTATAGCTCACTAAGTACAGATAGGAATATGATTTCTGTTGTGGACAGAAGGTTAAATGGGCATACTCAGACAGATGTTTACTCTATCTTGATTTACAGTGAGCATTGGTGTACCGTTCACCATCTCCATAAGTGGCACTGACAGTTGCTTGCATTCTAGAAAGTATCGTTATTTAGGTTAAACTTATATTTGGCAACATATTCATGTATTTTTGCCTAATGTCATAGCATGGGGGCAGACAGCCATCTATGAATTGTAATACAGCCATGTTCCCCCAGAGCCCTATGTGGTTCTTATCACTCTCCAAGCATTGGCACATGCCTTATACCTATATCCTTATAAGAACACTAAATATCTAGTTGAAGCTCAGCCTCACTTTGAACATAGAGCCTGTAGTATGGCCAACTAAAACCAGATGGTGCCATAACTAAGTACAGATAGGTATATGATTTCTCTCCCTAGACTTACTGAAGTCTTTAATTATGCACCTCAAACTACTTTATAAACTTCCCTAAAGACCTGACAGGCCCAGTAATCAAAGACTTGTAAGATATGCCAAAAAAGCTCATGTAAGTTTCTCCTATGGTAACCTGACACCTCCCTTTCCCCCTCCCCTATACTTCAATTTCCTGCCAACTTCTAGGAGGCTTGCTTGTAATTAATTACTGGCAGACCTTTTGACTGTATTGGGTTTTAAATGTATCCACCTGCTGATTTGACCTTTAAAGGCCAATATTTTTATTTTGAAATGCTCAGTTAGCTCTTGTTGAAAGGCCTCTTTACTGAATTCCAGGCTGAATTGATTCGACGTGATTATGTTGCTAACGGCGGATGGGAGACTTTCTTGTCCTACGAAGACCCAGAGCAGGACATCCTTATCGGACTGCTGCGTTTGAGAAAGTGCTCGCCCGACACATTCCGACCCGAACTGAAGGCGGGCTGCTCCATCGTGCGTGAGCTGCACGTGTACGGCAGCGTCGTGCCGGTCAACGCCCGAGACCCGACCAAGTTTCAACATCAGGTGAGAAAGCCAGAAAAAAATCGTGCATAGCGCCAACCTTTCTTTTTTTCTAGTTGCCAGATTATGATATACCATAAGTTGATTACTTCTCTTAAACGTAGGGTATGCACTCAAATACTATTTTCAAACAAATACTACCGTCAGGGTTTGCAGTAGGGGTATAATAAAAAGGTTAAAATTTTCTGGGCCACCTCGCAGATGAGGAACCAGCCTAGATCTTTCACTGTTCCCTAGTCAACCGCTAGTCAGAGCTGGGTTACCAGTCAACCAAGATTTTACTCCATCATAGCCAACCAAGTGGCTGGAGATATTCAGTGGAGTGGACTTGCAGAAATGTGCACATCCTCAACCTATAAGCTAAAAGTTTAGGCTGGACAGAGCAGATCTCTACTGAGGCTCAGCAACCCAGTCTTTTTGAATCCATGGATATTTAAGGCGACATATGAACGTTGCTGCAAGATTTGGGTAAGGATGGTTACTTAATTGATTAAATCTACCTTGATTGTATAAAGTTTCCAAAATTCCGTATGAAAAGGTTGGAAATGAACTGAAAAATGGAAGTCTGTAAACGCTGGACCGTCTTGGATTGGACTATAACTGGACAGTTGACGGAGATTGTAGGTGTTCCTGTAGCCACGCATAACCCGTGTATTGCAGACATGTGATGCTTAGCCTCCATTTGCAGCTGACTAAAGTTCTCCTTGTCCACAGAGAAGGCATTTTTATGTTTTTAAAAATGTTATGCTAATACCACAGGGTTTCGGAATGTTGTTAATGGAAGAGGCAGAGCGTATCGCCAGAGAAGAGCATGGCTCATGTAAGATGGCCGTTATCTCAGGTATGAACATTTTTGAAATTCCATTTATTTTCTCTGGATAATATCAAGCAGTATTTTTCTTATCATGGCAAATGCTCACACTCACTACACAAATGTGAAGTGAGTCATAGGCGAGAAGCTCCACACGTGTTTTGATGTTAGAGCAGGCAGTTTCCAATGGTTATTGAAAACACAATTTGCAAGGTTTCACATTGCACAATATCATGACATCGCCTCGTGTTGAAATTCTATTTCATAAAGATATCTTTTCTAAGAGAATATGTGATGCCTTGATGCACCATCCGTCCTTAAAGGGTTAAACATATCCAAAACATGTTGATATTGACATAAACATTTTGAAATAAATACGAAATATTATATTATTAGCAGGTGGACGGTTGGTCTTTAGGTTATGGCTATAGCCTACTGTAGTACACTACTTATAGAGTTACTAGGCGACCTGACCAGATTTTTGCTTTACAAATTTAATATTTTGGCATGGATTTGAAAAAGAAAAGTGAATTCTGTTTGGGGGGGGGGGGTACTTTTTAGTCACAGGTCTATTTTTAAGAACTCCTTTATGGACATATTTCTACCCCTTAAACTGGTTGAATCATAATATAACATACCTCATTTGAAAGATAACAAGAGCTTAGTGTGCAATTTGAAATAGAATCATTATCCTTTAAAAGGCCAAATGAGCAGGTGGACGCATTTATAACTCAGTACAAGTATCTTAACACATGTTGAAAATTGTTGACCAAAAATATTTTGATATCTTAATTTCAATGAATATTTGTCTTGTATTTGTTATAAGAAAAGGTTTATGGACGCCTTGATCCTAGGCCGATTTGAGCCCTGGACGCCTTGAGCCTCTCTGTAGACACCTTGAGCCTACCCTGTGGATACCTTGAGCCTACCCTGTTTTGGTGGCCTTGAGCCTCTAGGTGTAAAAACTTTAAAAAGTGAACTTATACTGGTTTATAGTCATATATATACAACCCTAACCCTTACCCAACCCTATTCTGACTCTAACCCGCCAATCGGAACTAAAATCGGGTAGGCTCAAGGTGTCCACAGGGTGGGCTCAAGGCGTCCACGTTTTTGTTCTGACAGAGGGCTCAAACGGTAAAAGGCTCAAGGTGTCCAATTCCTTAAGAAAAATGTAATTATACTCCTTTGCTATCAATGGTTCAGTTTTGGCACACCTTTGAAAATACCTTACTTTAGAAGGGAACGTTTGATACGAAACTGTTATTCTTTAGAATTTTTTAAAACGCAAGGTAGGGAGGGAGAGTAGGGGGAGGGGAGAGGGAGAGAGGGTTGAAGGTTGTGTGTGTGTGTGGAGTGGGGGGGGGGGGGGGGGGGGGTTATCCATGAATAGGGAACGGCCTGCATTGATTGGATATTCAAAACCCTACCCCTCTATGAACTCAGCAGTTCATGGATCAGTGTACACATATATTTAGCTACCTGTAGGCGATTTCAATTGGCAATCAACATTGCCCTCCCTACATATAAAACGTTTTCACTTGCCTCATGGTGTTACCTTCATGGATAAGTGCACACAGACCTGTCTTCATGCTGCATGTGCTCTAAAATGGATAAAACTCTGTACACCAATAAAGTAGGTCAAGCCAATATATATTGGTAAATGATATTGCAAATAATCTTAAAAACCAATATCATCTGAATGGGTCTAGACTGATTCCTAGAACAAAGTCTTGAACTATTTTGACCTCTATTTGTGTGTAAATATGCTGAATAAACCATCCACTCATACACCTGCTGCCTCTCTCCCCCCCCCCCCCCCCCCCATTATGAAATTTGGCAAAAATACATGAATAGCGCAACAAATATACTTTTCAACCAAGTATAACACTTCCTCTGGTGTAAGCAACTGTCAGTGCCACTTATGGAGATGTTATACCAATGCTGAATGTAAATCAATATCGAGGAAACCTGTTTCAGTATGCCTATTTCACTCCAAATCCCCCTCCCCCCACTTTTGACAAACACTTGAATATCTCTGTAAATATACTCTACTCAGAAAATTCCATTCCCCCGGGGGCGGGGGCTTCCTTATTATCGTCGAAATTGATTACGGGCAGTCCTTTGAACTATATTGAGTTTTAAATGCATCTGCCTGCTAATTTGGTCTTTGAAGGCCAATATTTCTATCTTTAAGATGCACACTTAGCTCTTGTAAATCTCCAAAGTCTGTTTGTATTTCTGACCATCATATTTTTTTGTTTTAGGTGTTGGGACAAGGAATTACTACAGGAAGATTGGTTACGAGTTGGAAGGGCCTTACATGGTGAAATCCTTATAGGATTTTTGGTTGTACATAGAATTTCATTAACTTATATCTCTATTATAAATGTTTTTGATGCTGTTCTGTCCTCACGAACACAAGAAATGTTTTCAGTATTTCCACTTTATTAGGAAAATAAAATCCACCAGCTTATCCGCGTTCACCCATGTCTGACATCGAGATGACATAAATATCAAATCAGTCTCGATAACCCATGGATTAATTATCGGGTTTGTCAGCCTTTACTTAGTAAGTTCATGAGACCATGTTGGTTTTATTTTGAAAAAAAAAAAAGATGACAAATATGTAACATTTCTGGACTGAACTACGGCACCTGTTGGTACAAACGTCTTGTAGGCTCTCACATCTCAGTTGTAGGTGACCAGTTAAATGATGTAGCCACTGTACAAGACGAAATCAATTACTTGTATTTTTATTAAATAAACTCTACTTTCCAAAGCAATGTCTTGTTACTGGATACCTGGACTTGTATGAGGCCAACAGTCCTTGTAATACCTACTAGTAAAGCTGTGCGAAACGGCATATTCTGGAAATGACTTTGTAAAGATATGGTTAACACAATGGCCGTGATTTAAATAAATAGGTACAACAAACTCAAACATGTGGGACCAGAGTCAAGTTAGAATTTGGGCGAATTTCTCGCAGCAATGTAGTGCACACACAAAATAAGCCAAACATATATATGGATTACAAGGTATTACTGTGGCAGAGCAAAAACTTAGTGATGCGAAGAAAAGAAAAGTTCGTTGTCGTGACAAAAACAAATCGGTACACAAAATTAAACTGGAATTAAAAAAATAACATTTCCGAGATCTCAATTCCATTTCGGTACATTCTAGTATGTCTCTGATAATTTGAAACACTGCTATTAGCCCTAATTTAAATGGGTTCATGAGAAGGTGTGTTTTTGTTAAAATAGGGCCTAGGTGACAAGGGAATGAAATTAAAATTTGACATGATTTTATTCAAGTTCCAGGGCCTATCTGATAGCCCTACGAACTCGTACTCCTGCCGAGTCCATTCTACGGATTTAAGCTGACAGATGTACTTGTAACACGGACATATATTTAGTTGGCCTCAAAATTAAATGGTTTCATAAAACATATATTTACCAGGTTAGAAAAATACTAAACCACCGTGACAATTAATCAAATACCCTTGACTATGTACAAAGGTACGACAACACCCATAAATGTTATCAACCTTCCCCAATCAATTGATTTAACCACCAGCTACACAAAACCAATACATACGGCTACTACCCCGTGACGTCGTGCATGAATGATGAATAAAAGATGATATGAAGTCGCATAGTAATCACACGTGGAAATGCAAATTTTAAAGAACCAGTCAGAAACATACTGGGGCGAATGCATGTAAGTGTTTATCGAAATACAATCATGTGAATACCAACGGGTTGCCATTGGTCTAAAGGCGCAGGAAGGAAAAATAGAAGGCATGCCTAAACGGTACATGAATGAATCTACTAAGATCTGTGGTTACTGGAATGATGACGTATTTAAATCAACCTCTATATTGTAGAATTTCCATTTTGTTCTTGGTGATACCTTCATACACACAATTATTACCTAATTGTCGATAAAATGCTACAAACGGGTCTATTTCAGTTCAGTGTGTAAACCCTTTAGCATTATTGGAGCTTACAATAAATTTTTTTCACGAGTGATTATGTACACCAAGATATATATAGTATATACACATAGAAATGACCTGCGTTCACTTTCTGGTTTTTAGCTGTACAAGATTGCTCTGAAAGGATATCTTCTTAATCATTCTGACAAATCGCCCAACTTGTCTGAAATACCAAGACCAGATTCCGACATACCTAAACGAATTTTATACCGGACCGTTGTTCAATTCTCTCATTTGTTTGTAGAGCAGAGGCACCCGACATAAAGGACAATTTCCTAGTGGACACACCATACGGTGATCTCTAGTCGCAACACAACTCTTGGAATATCAGGTTAGGACGCTGGTATGGGTACAATACCAACGCCGAAGTTGACCAAAAAAATCTAGTTCTCGAAATAAGTCTGTCATACATTATCCGTACTATGCGTTGAATTGGATGTTTATTACTTTATATTTTCAAAGACTTTCAGCGGTGAAATAAATAGAAGACTACCTCCTTGTTGATGTGGGATCATATATCGGCTTCAGATAGGCCATGATGCATTTACCTACGCTTCGCGTCGGGAATTACTTCGGCCTGCCCTGAGCTGATCCAAGATCCTGTATTAACACCTTTTTGTATTACCGTCCACAGCACTTGGATATCACAGTCTTAATATCGATCCGCTAAATACCAATATTTCGAAGTTCACTCTGTAGGATTATACAAGATATAGTCCCGACTCCTGAAATAACAGCGCAGGTTACTGTCCTCAAGCTGCGACCCAACTATTCTTTCATTCTAAACCATTTGGCATATCAAGCAGAAAAACAGAAATATCCCGGAAATGAAAATGTCCTATAAACATGGCCTCTTAATAGTCTGTACAAAACATCTGACCATGGGAGAATGATTTCCATTTAGTCTATCTTGATGGCACTGTAGATCTTGCGGATGAAGAAGTAGGCAGCGTAGAAGCCGATGGTACCAGTCAGTAACCAAAATGTGAAGACCATCAGGAAGGTGTATCCGAAGTATAACAACGTTGGAATGAACTCGGTGATCTCCAACTGGGGAAATAGAAAGTCATGTTTAAAAAAAAAATGAAGATGAACATTTGAAAAGACGTGCGATTTTCCTCATAAATTGAAAATTCTCATTCTAGCGGTAGCTGCTATACAGAACACCCATAACTACATCTCAATAGAAAATGATGAAAATGGTTGTTCTAAAAAAGAGTATTACTTCACTGGATAACCCAGCCATGATCTGGCATCTCTTTAGGGTTCTTCCATGAAAGAAATATCTGAAAAAAGTATTGATGGCTTCTACCAATCCAATAGAGTAACAAGAATTGAATAGTCTAAAGACTAGTAAGGTATGAAAAAATCCCGATAATACATTAACTTTAACATCTAATTGACTTTAAACAAATATATTCTATAAACATTTAATTCTTTAGTAAAGAAAGCAATATTCTCAATTATACATGCATTCCCACCTTTGTCATGAAGTAGAAGACGGAGTAGGCAAATACATATACAGCCGAACCGCCAGATATTATGTACGATCTCCACCACCAATGATAATCCTGCAATAAAAAAGGATAACATTGTGCAAGATCAGTATTAAAAAAAGATAAAAAGACGGGTTGAAATTCGTATGTATAGTCTACCCAGAAGTTACCGAAAAAAAAATGTAAGTATCATTTGGGTAGTCCCTCAAGTTCTCTCATGAATTACCAAGCAGTCCCCACATATCGATTGACCTAACCTCCATTTGTTGCAGTTGTGAAGTTGGTCAAGTAGTCAAGCTCTGAACAAATTGGTAAAATTTGTTTTCTTACTTCTTCCAAATCCTACTTAAGACGGTTTAATGAATAGAAATCTGAAAATGAAACTCAGATGGAAGACGCCACGGTAATTGGGAAACATAATAAATGAGAAATCTATGACGCTACTTCGACCACTTTAGTAAAGAGTAAGTGACTCAGTCGCGATACCTACCTCTCCACACAACTGGAAGTAGACCATAACGATAGCAATCTGCGAGCACGAGATGATGAGGATGATGAAGACAAGGAAAAGGAACCCGAACAAGTAGTAGAACTGATTCTCCCAGATGGCCTAAAAATAAGTACATACAGCGAGTATAAGTATTGGGTTATAATGGATATGGGGTTTATTATTTCAATGAAGTTTCATCGACAACACCAGTTTCCTCAGTGAGAAAAAAACTCATGACATGTACTAGGATTCAGTCATATTGTACCATATAGGACAGAGACTATTTTTCTATGAAACCTTTATTTCATGTTTGAGGATGGTACTTTCTCGTTACAGTTAACAAAGTCTAGGAAAAGTATAGAAATTATATACTGTCCCCACGATGAAATGAATAAATCAACACGATGATTCACAATTATAAAGATTTCTGTCCAAAACGGAGACATAATAGTTCGGGAAAACACTCACGGTGAAGATGAAGAAGAGTTCAATGAACATGGCCCCAAACGGCAGGATACCAGCCATTAGTGTTCTGCAAAGTAACATGGTAAATCATCATGAAAACGATATCTAAATCAGTGTTTGGGCAATTATAAATCTAAGTTACTAATTGGGTTTATCATTTTACGTGACGAGATCCAAAGGGATCACCGATATAAGCTTGATCCTTTAATAAAGAAAACAAACCTAATAATCTTATACTTACCCGAAGAATGGGTTGAGGTACCACATCTGCTCAGGCACCTGGCGAGGAATTTGGTTGGTGCGTACTGGGTGCTGATATGGCTGCAAGTGACAAGGTGATATCACGTAAAGAAATGTGCAATGGAGAAATAGCTAATAAACATAAATTAAAGAAAAATATGAGAAAAAATTCTACTGAGATAATTTTAACAATTATTTCTCGGATACTTTAATGATGCACGATATTTTCTACGTTGACTGATTTTTTTTAAGGTGCAAGGAAAGAAACACCCAACTACCGACAATCAGTTTAAATCATACTTTCATAATATGGCAGCAGATTTAAGGCCTTAAGAGATAAAAATATACATTTTTACCTGTTTTCGGAAGCCAAAGTAGAAGCCCAGCATGACGAGTGGGAGAGAGACCCCGAACCACAGGCACAACAGGGCGATCATCGTGGTGAAGGGAACCTTAAGGTGGAAGAAAATTCCATGGTAATTGACCTCAATCATTCATGCATACAGCTAGAGAAGTATATGAATGCAAAGCTCGTAAGGCCGAACAGTTTCGAATATCTCTTTGATTACTGACTGCGGTCTTCGAGCAAAACGTATTTCTTTTTATCTAACGAAACTGGTCCGGAAAATAATCATGTGACTACATGAGCATACATTTTTTTCCATCTCACTTTAAGTAAACGTTCTGTTGTTAATGGCCGTAGGGAAAACTCCACAATGTGTTGCCAACAGTGCCTGACTAGAAAGCTCAAAGAATGGATCACCAAGTAACTCCAAAGAGCGGGTCAGTTGTTTATTAATTTTTGTACGAGAGAGATAGCCTTATGTCATTTTAGTAGATATGCGTTGATATTTCAAATCGAAGGAAAAAGTTACTCAATGGTACTTACAGCACCCGACGAGTGTTTCCCCCAAATGAAGAAATTTAAGAAGAAACAAATGGAGAACACGACTGCAGGATACAATAACGCTGTCTGTGGGGAAAATATAAAATGATAGGTTACTGATGCTACAAGTGCATATATGCAACATACAGTTGATTCAAAGGTAAATATTGATAAATGAGATCATGAAGCAATATTAAAATAATTCAAGATAATTTGATATGTATTATCAAATTTTACAGATAAATGTGATGATTTTAAATCATCACCCAGATGTTGCCAGTGACAATTTCGTTCAACATAAAGGTAAGATATTTTGTTTATAAACTACTATCATGTGTAAAACAGTGTTTTCCATAGAGTATTGTAAATGCAACAGTATATTGGAAGTGAACATGATTATTTACCATGAAGGCAGCCTGCTTCCACTGAAGTCCCTTCAGGGTTTTGTAGAGGCGGGCCGACAGGAAACCGCTCACCACACTGAAATTTTCCGAGATATGACTGTAATACCTCGCCTTTTTGTGGTAAATAAAGGGCACATTACAAGCATACATAAGTGGAATTACCAATAGGATTATTATTAGCCTTTAAAGGCCAATAGCGGCTAAACATATTTAAAACTCAATAGGAGAGACCAGTAACCCTACCAAGTGTTCTGTGTATGGAATGCAATTACATACTAATCTTTTCAGAATCCAGATTATATTCTGCATTGATTGGATATTCAAAGCCCTACACTTCTGTGAACTGCAGCTCAACACATATTAGGTGGGCGAGGGTGAGGGAAATGGATGAGGAGAGAGACCAGTCACCCTGAGATGTCAAGTGACAGCAATGCCCTATTCCTCCACTGTGGTTCTTCAACAAGTGGTTGGAGATAAAATAAGAGGGAGCAACTGTCCAGGTGGGCAGGGGATTTCCAATTATTAAGTGTGACAGTTTGATGTCCAAACTGTTGAAAAACTGTGTATTTCAAGTAGAAAACCAGTAGGGAATGGTAGCAACAGTCTGTTGGCTGTCAATTGAGTGGTCGGGCTGTCATCAAAGGGGAAGACTGCCAGCTATAAATTTAAATTATCCCGCTGAATTCTTTCAGTTTCAGGGGTAGAAATACGTCGATAAGGGAGTTCTTAAAAATGGAACTATGACTCAAAAGGTCCCCCCCCCCAACTGAAATCTATCTTTGATAAAAAAAATCCATGTCAAGATAAATACTAAACCTTCAAGATATTGTATGGCCATAAAATCTTCTTTCTAAAACAGAAATCATTTTCCTATCTGTACTTCATTAGGTATAAAAAGCAAAAATGCGGTCAGGTCACCTGGTTAATATGCTGAATAAATCTATTCATGCACCTGCTGCCCCCCCCCCCCCCCTTACATTATGAGATTGGGCAAAAGTACATGAATAACACATCAAATGAATATTTCAGCTAAATAATGACACTCCATAGGGTGTAAGCAACTGTTAGTGCCACTTATAGAGATGGTAAATGTAACACCGATGCCCAATCTAAAGTGAACATGTCTTTGTATGGCTATGCCACTGCCCCGCCCCCACTTTTAACAAATACATGAATACTTCAGTTAATATAGAATTTACATAAAAAGCAAAGGGTAGTCAGGTTACCAAGTGACACTACAAGCAGGTGTACTACAGTAGGATATAGCCATAACCTACAAGACCAACGATCTACCTGCTAACAACTCGTGGTTAGAAGAATTGTTACAAATTTTGATATTACTTCTACTGAATGGTGACGTGGTTGATCAGAATTGACATTACTTCTATTACCTTCTAGTAAACAAGTGATATATAAAATAACAAAGTACTATGGTAACGAGTTCTGATTATACTTTAAAATATCGCATATTTAAAAGCGTCACCGATAATATAACTGTGATCATTTGATACATTACTTGCAATATGTGATACATACAGTAAAATATAAAGTATTGAACCTACCCCATGAAGACAAAGAGGAAGATGGCTGCAGTCATGAGGGCACCGCGAGAGGCAGGGGACAACATACCAAGCATAGCGAAGACTGTGCAAGGAGTAAAATAATAGTACCATTAGATTCTCCTGTTATAAAAATGTTTTTTTTATCAATTTTATTTTCAAATCCTAAGGTCCGTTTTTACACAGCAGCAACTTCAATCTTCTAAGAAAAGAGTTTAAACGTTTTTATACAGGGATTGATGAATCAACATCTAAATGAAAATTTACCAACCTATGACTATGAAGCCACAGCAGAATATCTGTACTCCCGACCCAACGAGTGCGACAAAGAGCTTGTTGTTCTGCGGGGGTCTGAAGACGTCACCGTGAACTAACTTCCAGCCTGTCTCCTCCATGGTCTCATCCTCCTGTGATAATCAGAGCAATAATGAAGGTTTTTTTTAATATACATATATTATGATTACTGAAATATTTCTAATGATATATGTATATATATACGAGAAAATTTGTGACGTTAAATAGTCGTACAGTAGATAAGTCAGAGATGTCAGGTGGGATCAGAAAAAAGACCAAGTGGACTCAGAGAGATCGAGAAAATGTGGAAAACATGTCAGTTCGAGAGCTTAATATATCCTTCTTTGGAATAGTCTCAAATATTTTCACATTGTTATTATTTGTCAGGAGCTTCCTCCTCTCTCCCTGTACCCTTTGACAGTTCAGCAGGATATGCTGTACAGTTAAAGGCACAATGCATGCTTGACAGAATGGGGAGCTGTACAACAACTGGAATAGAAATTACTTGCCTCTTCATCTATTCTGTTATACTTGGCAATATCCCGACGGAGAGTACGGACTATAATCATCGTCAGAATACCTAAAACAGTAAGAATAGAATCTTTATAATATATTCTTTAGAAAAGGAAAAATTTGTCGACACCAAATGAGAACATAGCAGCACTTAAAACTTCTGTGAAGGTATCAAAGTTCTTGTAAAGCCATAGGATTTTTCAAAGAGAATATGGTTTTCTATCATTATTCTACCTTTCCACACTTAAAGGCATATCCCACAATTCACGGGGTTGCCACTTGGTGATTTTTTAAATATTGCAATTAACAGCCAAAACTGGTTCCTTGTGATTCATTCCGATTCTAAATGAATAAATTTAACGTTTTGTCCAGTTTATCCAAACTTAATGGGCCAATTTATATTAACTTGATTTACAAGGGAACTGTATTTTAAAAACTATCAACCACAAACAAATTCACGGTCGTGCCACATTTTTTTTTTTTTTTAGAAAAATTTCACCTTTATGCATCAAATTCTGGAGTACACCAGTTCTTCCATTAGATTCAACAATATAGATAACTCTGTACAATTCAGATCACATGGCGCCCTCTGATGCAACAACAAACAAACAAAAAACCAACAACAGCCGTATACATCAGTGACCAGTAGGATTTACGACTTTTTAGAGCTCGCTTGAATGCCGCTTAAGTCTCAAGGTTCTGTATATCTGAGTCTAGATCATTCCAGATCTTGATACCTCTATACATTGTGATTTATAAATACTGACAATTATCAATTAAAACCGGTTCCTTAAACTTATTCTAATATCAAATGAGTGAAGTACGAAATATTATAGAATTTGACCAAACCCAATAGGTAAATTAAGACAATATTATGTTTGTTTTATGATAGTAAATATATAAAGAAAATTAGCAATATCTCAGACTTTCTATACACAATATCGTTTCTTATTACTAGTATTATTGAAAAACGTGGCGAGCTACCGCATCGAAGTGAGGAGCAGATTGTCTGCTCCCAGTATTTATAGTCGGACCACTCGCTACCATGACGACCTTAACTACGGAACAGTTTGTATGGTGACCAATCGTTTGTTGAAAAAGTGATGACACAGGTGGGAAAGGGGTTTTCCCGTTTTGAGTGACAAGTGCGGCGGAATTTCGGAAAAGGACCGATCATCCTATGCGTTTTCGTAAGGTGCTCTTCAGGCTCGATAGGGGTGTGTGGGGGTAACTGATATTATCCTACCCCTAATAAAAAACGCCATAGGCTTAACATGGGATTTGTTTATGTCACGGGTAGTGACATAAAGTGTTGTTTATGCCACTACTTTCTGATGCTGAAAAAATATGGAAACGGGGTAGGATAAAATCTAGACGCCACTCGTTCGAGTTTGAGCTTATTTATGCCACGCATTTTGTTGGCTCCATAATGTCACTCGTCTTCGACTCGTGAAATTATGGAGCCAACAAAATGCGTGGCATAAATAAACTCAGACTCAAACTCGTGATGTCTCTTGATACTGTCAGGTGACAGTGTCAATTATTTCCTCCCTGGCGGTTCTTCAACAAGGGGTGAAGATAGATAAGCAAGCATCAGTGACTCTGTGTCAGAACCGGGTGAAGCAAGTTTATGTTTAGGACAGTTGAGAGTGGCAGAACTGTCAGGCTCTGTTGTAGAAAGGTGAACAACAGGGTTTGGTGGTAGCAAAAACCCAGAAGGTTAGTCAGTGATTGTCCAGGTTGATATCTCAGTGGATATCTCCCTACTATAAAAAATAAAGCTTACAATGACCAAATTGAATTGAAAAAAACAAATTTACTAGTATCATTAGTACTGACCTGCAAGGAAGAAAATGACAACGACAGAATTAATGATGGAGAACCAATGTATCTGGACGTCATTCATGGCGAGGTAGGTGTCCCAACGGGAAGCCCAACGGATATCGCTGGCGATCCATTCCACTTCATAAGTAAACGTCACGTCGTTCTTTCCTGTCAAGAGAAAATCTTGCAATATGTGAATCAGGAATGTGAACTCACATCTGTACCAAGTTTCTTAGTTCTGATCTTTGATAACCCTGGCTTGATTACTCGATTTGGTTATCTGAGAATGCATTTCAATCTTTTATACGAGGGTCCTAGTGTTTAACTCTACATGATATGCCTACATACATGTATATGAGAAACGAAGGCAGCAATATATCAATGCTTCTTTAAGTTTGCATAAATGTAAATGTCTTAACTTTCATTTTTTTAAATTTTTTTTTAAGGTAGCATCGGCGGTGGTTAGAAGTGTTTATGCCACGTATCATTAATCTAACTTTCATTTCTTGGTCGAGTGCTTCAATTCAAACACCTTGAATAGGTATGCATGTCAGATTGTATATGAAATCAGGGTTCGTACATAGACAGCCCAATATAATTCCAGGCTTTTCCAGGCTCTAATATTCTTTTTTCCAGGCACATCTGGTCACGGTTTTTAAAACCATGTCTGATTCATCACCAAATTTAGTTAAAATTTCCTTTATCCTCCTTACTACCTGTGGAATTTTAGTGGTTTGGGATAGATATCTTCAAAATTCTTTTTTTTTTGCCACTTTTGAATATGAAAACAAATAATCAATTCCATGCTATATTATCAGGAATTTGCTATACATCGTCAAATAAAGGATTTTTGGAACTGTTGAATCCAAGTCACTGAAATTTCATAGACAATTCCAAGCTTTTCCAGGCCTGGAAAACCTAAAAGCATAATTCCAAGCTTTTCCAGGTTTTCCAGGCTCTGTACGAACTCTGTGAAATGATAACAAAAGATGCGAGAATGTCCCTGGATGATATGCAGATCAATTCTGATGTAACTACAAAATCATACCTACCCTTTTCATTGATAACCTGATGAGTATACTTTTTTCCCTTCTCCAACGTGCACTCCTCTTTCGTGAATTTAATTTCAGCACTATTAATACTGAAATAAAAACGTTATTAAACTTTTACAATTCATGGGAACATATGGCTTATTGTCAACTTACTTTTAAGTTATCAAAAAAGGATCTGTTCTTAAATGTAATAGAGTACTGATGACTAATTTGTTGATATCATCTTTATCATATTGAACATATATATATAGTATCCATAAATGTCTACATTAAATGGCTTCAATCCCTTAATTCTATGTCTGTTTACTAAATAGAGAAACATATACCTTTTAGGTTCCACTTCGAATCCAACAACACGGTACAGACTCCTGCTTGGATGAAAGAAAAGAAGTAAAAAACAATAATCTATTATCCTATTTCATGGAAGGCCATATAAGAATATATACACAATATTACCACAATTTCGATCTGAGTGGCCGTATTATCCACATAGTTGGCACGTAATAAAACTCCGGGCGATAGCGAGGAGTATTATGTAGTGTCAACTCCAAGGAGAATACGGCCACACAGTTCGAAATCATGGTAATGTTGTATTTATTACTCACCTTTCGAGTAATTACTAGGAAAAGAATCTTGTATACAATTAGAAATTCGACCCAAGCGGCGTGCATTGTTTATATAAATTAGTTGTCATAATGCCCATCAGGTGCCCCAAAAAGCTGTATTCTCCAGAGGCTCCATAGGCTTTGCATGGAGACTCCGTATTAGGTGGGTAATAAATGTTAATATCAAATGTAAGCGGTGTACGGATAGTCCTCTAAGCATCTGTAGGGTAAAGTTTCAAGGGAAAAGGTTACCTTTAATTACCACATGTCTATTTTGTTTTACTTGATATATTCCGACTTATGACTGGTAGTCACTTTTAGATTCTGTTAGATGTTATCAGTACCGTCTATCTCAAGGTAGACCAACACAAATTTGTGTTACTTCATCAAACAACTATCGTCCTCAGGTAATATAGGAAAATAACGCTAACATATTTGTTTGCAAAAATATTGATAATCAGATCAATACATACCCATCCTCAGTATGGTACTTCAGTATGATTTTGAGATGGTTATGAATGTATGACTGAAAACAAAAACGGTTGAAATTACAATCACGAATTATTGGATATGTCCCCGATATTTAAAAGAAGAAAATAATATCAAATAATAAAATAGGAAAAAAGGAAAGAACAAAAAAACATTTATACGGTAGCCTCCAAATAGCAATGATCGACTACAGAGTACCTAATTTAGCCACCATACTCTACAGGGCAGTTACCTGACAACTAATAAGAGCTAAGAGTTCATTTTGAAATAGAAATATTTGCCTTTAAAGGCCAAATCAGCAGGTGGACACATGATTTAAAACTCAATACAAGGTCTGCCAATAATGAATTACTATGATATCAAGGAAGCCCCCCCCCCTCCCCCATAGGAATTGGCGGTACAGGGGAGGGGAAATGGGAGGTGTTTGGCAACCATAGGAGGTACTTACAGAGTTTTATGCATATCTTACAAGTCTTTGATTACTGGGCATGGCAGGTCTTAAGGGAGGTTTATAAAGTAGTTTGAGGTCCATAACCAAAGACTTGAGCAAGTCTAGGGAGAAACCAGACACTGCCAAGAATTCTTAAAAATGGACCTGTGACTAAGAAATCCCCCCCCCCCCCCCACTAACTGAAATGACTTTTTTTCTTTTAAAATCTATATAACTTGTCCAAAATAATTAAGCCATAAAATATTGCATTGCCATATAACTTGTCCAAAATGAGAAATCATATACCTATTTGTACTTAGTTATGGCATTATCTGGTGTTAGTTGGTCATACTACTAGCTCTATGTTCAAAGTGAGGCTGAGCTTCAACCAGATATTTAGTGTTCTTATAAGGATATAGGTATAAGGCATGTGCCAATATGCTTGGAGAGAGATAGGAACCAGATTCCTCTTGTGGAACATGGCTGCATTACAATTCAAAGATGGCTGTCTGCCCCCCAAGCTATGAAATTAGGCAAAAATACATGAATATCTTCCCAAATATAAGTTTAACCTAAATAATGATACTTTCTAGAATGTAAGCAGCTGTCAGTGCCACTTATGGATAAGAATGGACCTGTCACTACAAAAGTCACCCCCCCCCAACTGAATTCTCTTGAAAAGAAAAAAAATCCATGCCAATATTTTATATATTAAAACTGCAAGGCATTGTGTCACCTTAAAACCTTATGTTCAAAACAGAAATCATTTTCCTATCTGTACTTAGTTAGTTAGTTATAGAAACCAAAAATGTAGCCAGGTCACCTAGTGACTCTAAAAACACGCTTACTGCAGTAGGTTAGAGAAATAACATAGAGACCAACCGTTCACCTGCTATTAACATTGCAGGTCCTAACTGTGTGAACTCAATTAAAAATATACTCACTTTGCCATCCTTGACGAATCCCAGTTTATAACCATGTTCATATTGGAACTCATTCGTGTCCAGCATCTCAAATTTTGTGGCGACTGGCAGGTTATCTGTGATTCTGGCAAAAAAGATGCAGGGCAGGGATGTATACTGAATTCATGAGTAAGTTACGGAGGTAAACTTTAAGTGGAAATTGGCATAACAAGAGCAATAATAATCAGTCAACGAGAATCAAAAGTAGAAATACTCACAGGTGAATGTTATATTCTTGTTTTATTCTCTTTGCTACCAACTCTGACTCCTTCTCACTGAAAGTTAGGGGTTTCCCCTTTGGTTCACAAAGTGCCGCACACTTCTTAGCTTCGGTCATTTTCACCTGTAGAAATTAAAGTGGCATTCAATCATATACATGTCAAAGGAGTTTAGCACTAAATGTAGCATAGATAGGATGGAAATAAACGAGCTAAGTGCATTTTTAAATAGAATCATTGGCCTCAAAAGGCCAAATAAGCAGGTGGATGCATTTAAAACTAACTACAACTACGGAGGGAGGGAGGGAGGGAGGGAGGGAGGGAGGGAGGGAGGGAGGGAGGGAGGGAGGGAGGGAGGGAGGGAGGGAGGGAGGGAGGGAGGGAGGGAGGGAGGGAGGGAGGGAGGGAGGGAGGGAGGGAGGGAGGGAGGGAGGGAATCCATGAATAGGGAAGGACCTGCATTGATTGGCTATTTAATTAGTAGTTCATGGATCAGTGCACACATATATTTAGCTACCTGTAGGGGATTCAATACAAAACATACAAAACGTTTTTGCCTCATGGATGAGTGCACATAGACCTGTCTGCATGCTGCCTGCCCATGTGGTCCAACAAAAACTTTGTTCCTATATACACCAATAAAGTAGGTCAAGCCAATATCTGGTGGTAAATGACATTATAAATGATTTTCCAAAACAATATCATTTGACTGGGTCTTGACTGATTTCTAAAACAAAGTCATGAACCATTTTGACTTCTGTTTATGTGTAAATATGATGAATAAAATATCTTCTCATACACTTTCTGCCTCCCCCCCCCCCTCCCATTATGAGATTTGGCAAAAATACATGAATAGCACAACAATTATACATTTCACCTTAATAATGACACTTCCTAGGGTGTAAGCAACTGTCAGTGCCACATATGGAGATGGTAATGTTACACTAATGCTGAATGTTAATCAATATTGAGTAAACATGTGTTTGAGTATGCCCATTTCACCACAAATCCCCCCTCTTTTAACAAATACTTGAATATCTCAGTAAATATAGAATCTACCTAAAAAATTCCACTTCCTAGCACCTTCTGTTTTTTTTATTCTATGAGGCATATTATATCATGATTGAACCAGTTTTACAGGTAGGAATGTGTCCATAAAGGGGTTCTTAAAAATGGACCTGTGACTCAAAAGGTCCCCCCCAAACTGAAATTTTCTCTCTCTAAAAATCCATGTCAAAATACTAAAACTGTCAGATATGGTATGATCATATAACCTTCTGTCCAAAAAAAAAATCATATTCCTATCTGTACTTAGTGAGCTATAAAAAGCAAAAATGTAGTCAGGTCGCCTAGTGACTCTACAAGGAGTGTACTACAGTAGGCTATAGCCATAACCTGTTTGTTTGTTTGTGTAGTTTTACGTCTAGGTAGGCTGGTTACTTCCTTTTAAGACTGACTCATTGGTTGACCTATCTGGTTCTTGAAAGGTATATTAACTCAACTTTGGTCTACTTGTAGCAGTGGGACCCTCTGCCCGTTTTATAGTGCTGCCTCACTGACCATTGACACAACACTCCGCCAGTCACATTATACTGAATACGGCAAACCAGTCGCTGTAACAGCCATAACCTAGAGACCAACCGTCCATTTGTCCATTGATACAAAACAAATAGTAGACAAACCGTTAACTATCACGACCGTATCAATGATATTCAAAGAGACACTAAATAAAATCACAGATCTTTCCTTCCATTAAAAGTTGGGGACGGGCATGTCATTCGTCTCTCAAAAATATATATCGTCATCCATCTTCTTTATACTTATATACACGTTCTGTCTATTGACCTTCCCCAACAGCGTGCAACTGTAAACTAGCAATTGGTATTTTTGCATATGGAATAATACCATGTACTATAATCTGAATTTTACTGAGAACAAAGGGAGGGTTTCCAAATGATTTACTCTATTTCATCTGTCCTTTGCTGTTAACAATTATGTGAAGATTGTTTTGAAAAATTTGAGTTATATATTTGGAATCAAGGCGTACCTGATATGGTGTGTTAACGATTCGATCTCCTCTCAAAACTTCACCTGAAAACAAATTATGAAAAATAATATGACATTTATATAATAACCAAATATACACCACAAACGAATCATTCATTGACATCCTTATGAGCAACTGACTAATATTTCAGTAATCTGGTTTTCATAGATATTTCTTAAATGATTTTTTCTGAACTCGACACTTAGTGAAACATCATGTACAACAGATATGGAAGACGGTAGAGCTATACGCAGAAGGTTTATATGTCCATTGAGGATTCCGGATGACAGATGTTTAAGTCCTTTAAGGGGGTTTATAAGATTGTGAAACAAATACCAACAAATGACCAATCTTTACAGTATACAGTATGGCACATTTCCTAAGGACTTACGGTGGAAGTATATGAAATACTGGATTTGGGAAGAATTTGTTGCCCGAAGGTTATTGCAAACACTACGTCATGCCATTGACCGAACGAATGGAGAGTCGCAACCAGTTGCAATAGAGATCATTTGGGGAGTGGGAGTGTTCACTGTCCGATAATTTAAGTGCAAATTAACCGGAAATAAAGTATAAGGATTCGAATCTGGCCGTGGGTATGTCGTTAGCGCATTCAAGATCGACATGTTTTCAACTCAGGGATGAAAGTAAGGTTTTAGAAAAAAAAAAAGATAATGGAAATGTCCACTCTCACAGCAGATGTCCTCCACTCTACTTCCTGCGGCTGCTTGCATCTCTGTCCCAACCTGCCTGTTTGGGCCAAAATATGACGCATTTGCCAGTTTTTGAAATATCCTAAATTCTAAGAGCTTTTGGATGTATTTTGTGTTCTACTTGTAAAAATAGAGATGAACATATTGTAACGATCGTGTGTACAGAATGACAAGGACGAGAATATTTCAATGCGATAGCGTTGATGAACCTTTATTATAACTTTGGGGCTACAGCCAAGGCCGCTCGAAGCCTTTAATCCTTTGATGTGTATTGCTCAGAGTCTAGGAGAAGACTCTCTGAAGCCGCAGACGGCCTCTGTTTATATACGGGAGCGGATGACGTAATCTCCCGCGAGCTCTCGCCCCCCGGGAGACTCCCCCGGACACTCCCCGGAGGCCCTCCCCGGCACCTCCCCAGACATGCAAGAGCCCACAAGAGACGACGCCCCCCCCCCCCCCCCCCCACCCGCTACAATATTTATCTGGTGAATAAACTCTCATTTCTTTTATTACTTATGTCAAACCAGACAGTGTCTGGGATTACTTTCTAAAATGGAAAGCACCTCATGTGTTGCAGGGTTTGGTTTTGTCAACAATGCCCATGTGCTCCTTTGCAGTGGCAGTCTATTCAAGTGTGGATTCTCATTATAAAATGCAGGGATGTCAGTTGGGGTCAAGAAAAAAAAACAACAAAAAAAACTTTCACATGGCATTTACTGCCTCAGAGAGAGTGAGAAAACATGGAAAACACACGTTATTGCGCTAGAAAGGGGCTGGGTGTGCGGGGAGGTTTTAACCATTGTTTATTCATGTTAATGAGGCCCAATTTATTTTCTCTTTGTTTTTCACAAGAAAAAATAATTCTATAAACTGAAAATGAAAAAAAGGATTTCCTTGGAAAAGAGGAAAACTAGCATCGCTGAAAATGGTATAAGTCTAAAAAAGAAACAGCAGGATTGTCTGTGAAACTCCTTAAACAATTTTCATATTTCCATAATCATGATACGTGAGTTGTTTGACTTGTATAACTTTTGACAGTTGCCTTGGTTTGAAATGTTTGCTGGTCTCCCCTGTCTTTAGTTGATACCCAGGGAATCAGCTTTGGGTTGAGGCAAAGATTAGCAAGCGCTAGTGCTGCGAAAGGTCTGGGAGGAGAGTGAGAAATGTCCACACTCATATAAATCTACAATCTTTAGGATTAAAATGGTATTTACCATTTTCACAATTTTTGTGTTTTATTGCTTGATATGACACAGGATTCTAAATTTTATTTCATATTCAAATCTTAAATATGTTATAACCTTCATTCTTGTGAAAATCAATGTTTACTCGTCAAAAATTTCCTATTCTATAAGAAAAAAACCACAATGACTTCATAATTCTTGGGAAATGATACCTCAAGGCATCACCCCACATGAATGGGTTAATAGGAAACCACTTTTAATAATGACATCGGGCTGTATATTTCCAGCTTTAGTTTGATAGTTAATTTAAATAGCCATTGTATTTTCTGGCCCGGGTGGCGGGCCGGTCTGCACATATTCATGCGAGCACAACTCTGCGGGTATAAAGAAAGGGAGGCAGGTCACATCTGACAATGTGTACTATTTCAATGGATATATTTGGGGATAAGGAAAAATATGTAACTTCGCAGAAAAATGGCATCCCTGTAAATAATTCAACCAGAAAATTGAAGGATACCTCAATTGACCTACCGACGGGGTTTGACTGACGGGTGCAGCCGGCCTATCAGCGGCCAGATCTGTGTCAACAGGTCGCCTGCACGTGGCTAGGGTTTCAGTGCAGCACCACAGTCACCACAAGCTTTGTGTGGTGGGAGCAACTCACACATAGGATTACTATAGAAGTGAGGGTACACAGTAGTTGTTTATGAGTGGTTTTTTCATATTTACAACTCTGGAAATGGTAAAAAGGTATATCTGGGGGACCTGTAATGGTGATAAATGGTATCCTGAGAGATTTGGTGAGGGTGGTTTTTGGTTCCATTTCCAAAACCAGTTTTAGATAGAGGACTGTAAATGCTGTACTTGGACAGAGACCCTCCCACACAGTCATAGACAGAGTCACTCAGTAAACAACATGGACTTAGACACTTAGACAAAAATACACCCATACACAGTCATACACATACACATAGACACCTATGTGTCTGTGTGTATGAGTCTCTGGAGGAGTATCTCTATCTGTATATGTCTGTGTGTACGACTGTGTAGACTGTCACTGCTTTTATCCTAGCCCTAATATAAAATCCCATAGGCTTAACATTGAGTTTCTGTATGCCACACTCGCAGGGATACAGAGTTTTATATGCCACTAGTGGCATACATAATTCTTATCGCATAATTTTCCAAAATCAAGGAGATAGGGTAGAATAAAATCAAAACCTGATTTGTTTTAATTGTGGCCACGGCATTCCACTCCTGGAGTTTTGGCTCCAGACTTCACTCGGCTTCACCTGTTAAATCACTCTGTCAAACTCCAGTCATGGCATACGGTGGCCAAGATTAAAACTCATCCAGTTTTATGATATTATGCCTGTGTGCAGGAGTGTCACTGTCTATATGCCTGTGTCTAGGAGTGTCTCTGTCTACGTCTGTGTGTATGACTGTGTATGACTGTCTCTGTCTTTGCCTGGGTCTATGACTGTGTGTATGAGTGTCTGTGTATGGGAGTGTCTGTTTTATTTCTGTGTGTATGCCTGTGTGTAGGAGTGTCTCTATATATATATATCTGTGTGTATGACTGTGTGTAGGGGTGTCTGGGTCTATGTCTGTGTCTATGAATGTGTAGGAGTGTGTCTATATGGTTTTATGTATGTCTGTGTATAGGAGTGTCTGCCTTATTTTTTTGTGCATGCCTGTGTAAAGGAGTGCCTGTGTGTATGTTTCTGTCCATATGTCCATTCTTCCTTTGGTTTCTGTGAACATGCCCATCCACATCTAGATTTCCCTTTTGATTTCTAATGAAATTAACTGAATATTCATATTTCATTTTTGAGAAACATCTTGCCTGAAGTCAGTTTCCTAGTGTAGGGGCATAACTAAGAAATCACTGGGAAATATGCCTTTGAAATGGAGTTAGATTAACAGAACAGGGCATGGTTTTGACTATTTTCCACTGTGTGTCAGTGTGGAGCCACCCCAGCTGGGCGCCCTGTTTGTGGTGGCAGCGTGGCGACAGGGTCATAAAACGGTGGGGGCGTGGTTATAGGCCTCTGGTCGGTAGGTCAATTACTGCCTATAGATAAGCATATCAACCAAATTAAAATATAAGACAAATCACCTCGTACCTAAGTTCTCAGCTTTGTAGGTGACACCCCCAGTGGGCTTACAGAACGGTAGAGAATAATACTCATAAGGAAGTTGGGCTTTCACGCTGGTTAACTTCACGGCCTAGAAAATTAAAGTAAAGATTTAGTAGAAGATATAGGTATATGTACGTTCTCTATGACATTGAAACATGCATTTTCAATTAAAGATCACAATTAATGATACGTGGCATAACACTTCTAACCACAACAGAAAAAAAAAAAAAATCAATTAAAGATCACATATAATTAAAGGCATATCGGACAATTTGGCTTGAAAATTAAGACCCATGTCATCCTCCTGATAATTGAATTTGATCAACTCCAGAGTGTTATGGAACACATATCTAATTAAAAAATCAGGGTTTGTTGGTTGGTTTGATTTAAAGTCCAGTTAACCATTACAGGTTCTCACCAAACTTTCTCAACGTTGTTTTTTTACACCACAAGGGTGATTTTTTTTTATTCATTCATTCGATCAAAATTTGATTAAACTCAACATTATTTCTATATCAAAGTATAGAACAGTATTGTGTCTCTTTCAACCACCTCCCAGAAAATAAATTGGCAATACACTAAGTAATCTTTTCTTAATGCTGAATCTATATCCCACTTATCATGTCACATTATTTTATTATGTATATACATACTTTTATTTCGACGGTGTCTCCTACTTGGAAATCTGTCGGTGCAACACCAGGGACGTAGAAGGATGATATGTGGATGGGGCTGACTACCAGGTACAGGAACACCGCCAAGTACATCCGGTGCACCATCTATGAAACAAAGATGTTAACATTGGGCGAGCTTTATCATATAACTAAATATGAAGCTTAGACGATATAGTAAATGTAAATAACTACCCGAGGTCTAGGTAGAGGTAATTGAATGGGGATTCATATCCTAAGACATCAACATGGAATACATCAAAGACTGGAAGCAATAGGGAGTAGTTGGTTTACGGCATTAGATCATAACCTCCAACTTCACAAATGAGAACCAGCCATTATTTCACAACTATATTTTCGAACCATCATGCTTAAAGACAAAGTTTTTAACCTCTGTAGCCAAAGCGATACTGCTGGGTCACAACAATGTCTTTTACGTTGGAAACAACTGATGTATTCAATTTTCTTTAATAATCACAGATCTCAAGGATGTCGGGGATGGCCCTTTATAATATTAAACCATGGGTCCAGTTTTCCCTAGCAAAAGATTTTTCTCTGACATTTTTAATATCCAATTTCCTCCTTTCAAATTTTACCCTGATTTTCCCCCGACGTGTGGCAGCCCTATTTTAAACAAATATTAGCAAAGAAATCTTAGATCGTGTACAAGATTTTTTTTATTAATCAACCATACAAATATTGGTTGTAAGTTCAACCACCGAATGATAGGCATATTAACGTGCAAGTGCCATCTATTAGCTCTTCCTGTGCGACCCACTCTGAGCATATTTTTCTGTACATCATGTACATGTAATTGTTGAAATAGGATTATTTACGAAGTTCAGACATAATTTAGATGTGCCAAGTCAAAGAAAATTGGTGTTTGGATGATTTGTTTACATCACATTTATAGTCTAAACAGAAGCCATCACATATTTATTTGATTTGAAACTACAAGGCTGGTCTAGTTTTGTTGAGGGAAAGGCTTGAGAGTTACCCAACACATCCCCACATATTAGATAATATCAGAAATGAATGTCTGAATTTGCCATAGGCTTAGCATTGTGTTGGTGGTTCGCCAACATGGCCACACATGGGTTCGTATTCCAGGCCAAATCAGAGAATTCAAGTTTAGGGTCAGAGCTCGATCCCATCTTGTTTGAAATGCTACATAATTCACGTGGCTTCACCTTGTGAATTACTATGCGATTCAAACTCGATGTAATAAAAGCTCTAACCCTAAACTTTCATAGGTTTCCTCGATAGAATCTTATGTAAAGCAGACGGTTTCTCGGACTACACTATAATATAAAGGTATCTGGACACTGCTTTGTTGCCAGCACGCATCAGTTTTCGGGGAGTGACCGACAGACACTTCACTTTGTAATGTCACCCGTTCAATTTCATATCAGGACATTGTCTAGGATTGACTTAAAATCTTCAAATAACAACTGTCATGTAGCTAAGTAAGTGGCAATTTCTAAATAGTAGATTGGGTTTTTACAGACCGATTTTCTTTTTTGTCAAAGACAAATACACAGTATAAAAATGAAGCGTAGTGCAATATGCTACCATCGTGCTGTCTTGCAAAAACGAAGTATAGTGTCAAAATAAAAAATGATCCAGATCAGTAAGTCTAGGTTAGTCAGACTAGTCCGACCCTCTTCTCATAGAATACATTGTATGCAGGCCTCCCAGTTCCCCGCTTCCTCAATATAGGTTTTGAAAAACAAAATATATGTTTTAGCAGGTTTTTAAAGGGCCGAAACATAGGCTTTTTTAAATAGGTTTTTAGGGTTAGCATATTCAGCATAATAAGAGTCAAAATATAGTGAATCGCTTATTTTCAGTTTTTGTTTTCTAAAAACATGTGCCCAGCAAGTATGTATACGAGTGTTAGTTTCCAACAGGCAAGCCAGCCTGGCAAAAAGTCACACCAACTGTTGATTCTCTAACACTTTTATGTCCTCTTCTGAAAATAAACGGATAATGTGGATTTCTTGTCATTTGACAATCTAACTTTGTGTCAAGTTAACTTTTAAGATTTCCTGTACACATCAATTTACATGGCAGTGAAAATATAGGGTTTTATGTTATGTAGGTTCTTTTGAAAAAAATGATGGCTCAAGAATCAAAATAATAGGTCTTTATAGGTTTTATATGTTTCACTGGGAGGCCTGTGTACGTGAAACGAAGCAGTTTGGGTCGTGAACGGGAATTAGACGCCTTGAGCCTTTTACCGTTTGAGCCTCCTGTCAGCACGAAAACGTGGACGCCTTGAGCAGGGGCGGGACAACTGACCAAAATCTCAACTGACACAGGACAAGTGACACATGCGAAAACAGTGTGTCAATTGTCTCACCCATGTGTCAGTCTTTTTATATGGCAAAATCTAAAGCAAACAAGTGTAATAAGATTATGAAAGTTGGTGAATATGCATGCCATACATATAGAAATTATATCCTCAAATATCTTTTAATTTGATTATGTTTTTCTATCTGAAAAATTGTGATCAAAAGTTATCAAATTTTGAATGATACACGTTTGTTTGGGTAGTTTAACGTCCAATTTGTTCAATTAGACTTGCCGTGTATCATATATACATCGGACACATCTCAGGTCATAACTCTGTGAATATTTAGCGTAGAAACACCAGATAACGACTAATAGATAGCTGGATACATGTGTGAAACTATAAGTATAAATAAGTTTACATTTTGATATACGAAACGTAAAATGCGAATTTCCCGTTTTTAATTACGGAGTTACCCGCGAGCGCGACATTGTGTCAGTTGTCTCAGCCGGTGTGTCAGTTGTCCGACATAGGAGTGTGTCAGTTGAGATTTCGGTCAGTTGTCTGACATTCCCTTGAGCCTACCTCATTTTAGTTCCAATTAGTGGGTTAGGGTTAGAAAAGGGGTAAGGCCACTAAGGGTTAGGGTTGAGTATATATGGCTATAAACCAGTATAAATGCACTTTTCAAAGTTTTTACATCTAGAGGCTCAATGTCACCAAAACAGGGTAGGCTCAAGGCGTCCAGGGCTCGAATTGTACCGGGCTCAAGGCGTCCATGAACCGTAGTGAACCATGAGTGACTAGATCTAGTCTAGATACAAAGATAGGTCTGACAGGAGATTAAAAATATCCTGATTTAAACTGTTCAATACGCAGGCTTACAATACATCATGTCGATCACACGAACAAAAACTATAGGCCCTGGGATACTGTTCATACCCTACTAGGGTAGTGAAGGAAACCCAGTGTTCGTTTCCAGTGGGTCTGCGAGGGGGGTTGGGCAGGCATGGATTTCCGAGGGTCCTCCGAATGGCATTACCGCTAGCAATACGAAAGTCTACATCAAAACATCATACAGCAGCACTAATTGACTAAGATATATAGGTCAAAATGACCCGTGTGGTGTCATCATCTGAGCAAATACATAGTTTGTATCGATAGAAAATGGTAACGATAATTGTTCGCCGGTGTTGTTCAAGCTCAGGCTTGATGTTGACGACTTACCTTGGCCGCCATGTTGAAAACTGAACGTGGAAGTTTTACTCGTGACGTCACGGATCTCTGGCGAATATCTTCACATAGATTAACCCTCGAATTGTATGTAAAATACACACTATCTATAAGCTATACATTAAAGACATATGGATTAAATATTTAACAACATTCATTCTGTTGTTTTCTGAGGATATAGGCCATCAGAACATTGGAAGCGGCCATGTGGAGAAAGGGGGTGTTGGTTTCGTAAATGACATTTAACGTTTGTTATCTACCGAGATGTATATATATACATCATAGTTGTACTACAACACTGAAACATAATAAACTTCTTGAAAAGCAAAAGAAGATATTCACTCGGTTCGGTGCAATCTCTTACAGGATTAATGTTATAAATTTTAATCTATCCCCCCTTCTGTGGATTTTATGGACCATTGCCGTCGCACTTCCGTCGAACCTAACCCTCTTTCCGGTTAGCACGTGGAGTGTGAAGACCGTACTCTCTGGCTCACCGCTGCTCTTTGAATTCTTTCACTGAATACGTCGGCCAGAAAGCTGGAAAATGGTATGTTACATCGAAATGATATTCTTAGTTTTGAGAGATATGTGTATATGATGTAAAAAAATAGATAAAACTTGGTTGTTTGGTTTGTGACCAGTGTCACTTGGGGGCACCGCCGCGTGTCTACTGTAAGTGTAACTTGTACAGCTATAAGAGAACGTAGACCGTGTAGTAGTGGTCACCGTTGAAGCCGCAAGTACGAATGTCTGACAACTGACCAAAATCTCAACTGACACACTCTCATGTCGGACAACTGACACACCGACTGAGACATCTGACACAATGTCGTGCTCGTGGCAAATCTCGTAACGTAAAACGGGTAATTAACATTGTGAATATGCATGTCATACACATAGAAATTATATCCTCAAATATCTTTCAATTTCATCAGGTTTTTCTATCTGAAAAATTCAATTTTGTCATTGAAAGTTATCTAAGTTTGAACGATACCCGGGCGGGAACGTCCGACAACTGACCGAAATCTCAACTGACACACTCCTATGTCGGACAACTGACACACCGGCTGAGACAACTGACACAATGTCGCGCTCGCGGTAACGAAAAACGGGAAATTCGCATTTTACATATCGTATATCAAAATGTAAACTTATTTAACGTATCACACAAGTATCCAGCCATCTATTAGTCCTTTTCTGGGGTTTCTACGCTAAATATTCACAGAGTGATGACCTGAGATGTGCCTGATGTATATACGGCCGCCCTGGCTGCCCATGTATCATTCATTCTTCGATAACTTTTGATCACAAAATTGGATTTTTCAGATAGAAAAACATAATCAAACTAAAAGATATTTGAGGACATAATTCTTATATGTATGGCATGCACATTCACCAACTTAAATTATCTTATTACGCTTGTTTGCTTTAGATTTTATCATATAAAAAGACTGACACAAGGGTGAGACAACTGACCAGTGAGACAACTGACACACGGTTTTACCGTGTGTCAGTTGAGATTTCGGTCAGTTGTCTGACATTACTTTTGATCACAAAATTGGATTTTTCAGACAGAAAAACATAATCAAATTAAAAGATTTTTAAGAGTGATTTTCTAAATGTATGACATGCACATGCTCACAAAATTTCAGTCTTATTATGCTTGTTTCCTTCATGAGGCACCTCTAGATTTTGATATAGCAAACGTCCGACACAGGATGACACACTGTTTTTGCGTGTCACTTGTCTTGTGTCGGTTAAGATTTCGGTCAGTTGTCCCACCCCCGCAAGTACCACTGACAGATGTTCGATGTCACTAATTATCATATGAGAGGAAAAGGGATCTATACACTTAAATCTCTTCGTATTCGCAAGGCCGTTACTGGTTACCGGTGGTGTGGGTTCAATGGTCAACTCGACTCTACTTAGAACACATAGAGTCTACCTGTTTTAGATACTTCTGGAGAAGTCACCGTTTCACATTGAAGGAAATGTGTAACTAGTGTTAGACTAAATCGACTAAGCACACATCATATAGCGGGATTTGTTATGATTTGGTTTTCCTGCCAAAGGCCTTACCTTCCAGCACCTAAAGGCCCAGCCCCACTGATGCAATTATTGTCGCAAGTCCATAAAAAGTCATAAACGGCTGGCGAGGGTCATAAAAACGGCGCCGCCCGTCGCATCGCTCCAGTGGGGCCGGACTTGCGCGCGTGTGCGATGCGACGGATCCATCGCATCGCACATCTTGAAATGTTCATGATTTGCGATGGATTCGTCGCACAGGTACAGGGTACTATCGTATATATTTCTATAGAAACTGTAGATACTGCATTGAATCCCTGTAGTTACACAGGCTACCCTGACCACTGGTACCTGGGGCCTTCTACAGCCAACAACTGCCACACCCGACAGCGTTCATTTGTGGGTTAAGTCTCAGGAGGTGTGAAAGCTGTGAAAACAGCAGGCTGTGGCTGTCGCCTAGGTGTAATTCTGATGCCTTGTAAAGTGCAGGGTGTGAGAGGTATTATAATTAGGTGTGTATATTTAATAAATGTTAGAAATGAAGTTGTACACTTAGATATTTATATATAGATGGTACCTAAAGTGTTTCGACGATCGCATCGCACCAGTGGGGCATACCCCTGGATTCTCATGCGATTGAGTGCGATAGATCCGTGGCACTTGGTGCAATAAAATTCCACCAATGAGCCGCCGAGGGGTAATAAAACATATGCGACAATCGCATCGCACCAGTGGGGCCGGGCCTTAAGTCAGACGTGGTACAACTCTGTTTGTCCCCGGGCCTCACTAGAGTCAGACTTGGGGTCATAGACAAAGATTGAGTCTTGAGTTTCTCCTTTCAAACAGTCCAGGCACATCAAAGTGTATCCCAACCAATAGATCCATGTCTGTATTATGTAGATTCTTACTCGCCGTAGAACCTTAATTCTCCTTCATACTTTTACCAAGGTAAGTATTCGGATAATTACCTGTTCAACCCGAAAGGTTAAATCAACAAAGGCTGATACTATTCAGGTTATATGTTTCTCTCCCTGAATGGACAACTAAAGCCTACAAGACAGCGTCCCGACCATTGTGTCGATCATACCTTTGCCCGACGAATCCGTCGGGTCGGTCTGAATTGTGTCGCTTTACGCACTTAAGACCCAATTTTAATCAGGTTGGGCATTACTTTCATGGGGGTAATGACCGACTCTGTCCGACCTTAATTGTGTCGCTGTTAGTCTGAGAGACTTTGACTGCCTAGCGGACAGTCAGAGAGCACAACCGCTTATTCCTATAGTACAAAATACCAAGTCCTTGGTTCTCTGTAATACTGCCAATGTAAGTGTATTTTTATGCTACCTTACCTTCAGAAATGTATAATAATTCCTTTTTGATGATTCAACTCCTGTTTTGTTCCTTTGTGTTACTTTCTAGAGCCTTTTTGTACAACTCATTTAACCACATTTCAACAGTTCCAACTCATGTCTGCCATATTTGATAAGCTGGTTCCTGGCAATCCCCTGTGAAGGATTTCCTGCACTTTTGAAACCATTTTTTTGTTATTTTTGGCGCCTACAGAATGCATAGTCATGGATTTTACGAACACTGGCTGTTCTATTACTTTGTAATTTCCTACCTTTGCATTAGCTCTGTCATTTTACTGCATTTTGCCTCAGGAAACTGTCTATCACAAAATCAGAAAGATTCAACTTATATTTATAAGGAAAACGGCTGCTGAGATGTACATTTTTGGTCGACCAGTTAGCCTAGGCCTCTATGGGACTGCTCTCTGACTGTCTGCACCGCTTGCCAGTCGGAGCCTGTTGGACTAGTCGCTGTACGCACTTAACCGACTGTTCCCGATTCTGAGAAGGCAGTTTGACTAACGATGCTACCTATCCCCTAGGCCGATTTACAAGTGCCTTATATCAATTCATAGGGGGGACAGAGGCGATGATGAATCTGAAGACCATTTCCGAATATCTTAATGGGATTGAAAGTTATCAAACTTTAAATTATTTTCTATAAATCCACACAAGTGGCCTGTGGCTCACCCCCACCCGGCTCTCGGCTGCTCTTGGATCTCATTCAGGTCGCTGCACAAGGTCATAAAGTGGAGAGGTGTGATAGGCAAGCATCGTTGAGGGTATAAGACGGCGACATTCTTGTTCCCAATTATAATCGGTGATTGGGTCGGTGATAATCTGTGGAAACTGTCGCTGTCTTATGGGCTTTAGTCATCCAGGTGATTGCGCATTATCGTCCCTGCCATAATGCTCTGTGCCATATCGTCCAGACACCTTTACAACAGGTCTACTTTGTGACCAGTTCTCCAGTATTCCTCCAACTTGTCGCCAGGCTTTCTGTTACACCATCCAGCGCCTTGCCAGTGTTCCATTGGGCAGGTGGTAAACCCAACAGATCTGGTCTGCCAAAACATGCTTATGCCAAGTGTCCCCTTAAGCGGGGTTTTCAGTCTGTCAATGGTTATACAATAGAGAATACAGGTCTACATAAATGAAGGAAACGATGGTTATTAGGTTAAAATGTTTATCAATAACACATAATTAAGTAAATAAATACAAATTATACAATATAAATGAATATAAATATACAAAAAAATAATAAATAGATAATAGAGGTTAGTATAGACTGAGCGGGCCCGGGTGGCCAGAGTGAGTTTTTTCATGGTAATAACCACATCTCTAGCGGCTCTGGGCGGGCCACAGTGAGTGAATATTAGTACCAGTGATTTTCGCGCCTGCTGAAGGTGCCAGGTTGGAGGGCTGGGGGCTTTGAAGGTGCGGTATTCAGTGAGCCGTCGCGGCTCTGGGCGGCTCGCGATGAGTCCTTTTAGGGCTGCTGATTTCTCTCAGAAGTTGCGGGGTGGGGCATTGACTGGGTGTATAAAAAGGAGCGAATTTCACAAGGAAGGAATATCCACCTTTATATTGTTCTGTCTGTCCCGTGGATTTTCAGTGTTATTGATATGATGTCCTTCCAAACTGTCCCCTTAAGCGGGGTTTTTAAGCATTTCTGTACCGAAAAACTGTCCCCTAAAAGCGGGGTGACCCCTTAAGCGGGGTTTAAATAAACTCTTAATAGAGTGGAAAATTTCCATTCCGAGCAAAATGTCCCTTTAAGCGGGGTGTCCCGGAACCGGGGTTTTACTGTACTGTAAATTACAACACAAAGGCTGACATCACAGTGCCTTTTTGGGCTGCCTTTGTAGGCATATGACAAATGCAAATTTATCTGGTTTTATCAGCCGTTCATACAGCTATTCTATATCTCTTTTTTTATGTTCCAGTCTCACTACAAGGAGTCAGGAAAAGCCCCGGCAACGGAGGAAACCAACATCCATCGTATCCGAATCACACTGACCAGCAGAAACGTGAAGAGTCTGGAAAAAGGTAAGAACCTTTTTTTCTGTAGAAATTTCAATCTATTTACATCGCCAGAGGTGACAGCGTTATGTTTCTATCAAAATTCACCCTTTATGATATGGAATTGTGTAAAACAAGGATAATGTTAACTGAGCCTCATTCAAGCTACTATAGTTTTTTTCGAGGACCAATACTTTTCAGTGGATATCTGTGAAACTACGGTACAACCTATGTTGTGTCACAATTAATCACGCATCGTCAAGATTTCGTCAGCCAAAATAAGCCAAAATGATTTCCATATTATATGAGTCTAGAATTTACGTGAAATTTTCAGGAAATTCTATATTTTGTGAACATTTTACACTCCAGGTTGCCTGAAAGATAAACCTTTCTTTAGATTATTCTGTAATTTGTCAAAATTCCGAAACCAGGTAGGCACAGTGCTCTAACCTACAGTGATAGGGTCGTCGGATTTCTGAGGGAAAATGCTCCTACAGATAAGCAGAGATGTCATTTTTCCGTGGAAATCCCCTTTTTTCATAACCAGTATATATAATTGCTTTTCCTTGTGTCAAACGAAGATAACGTTGATTTAGCCTCATTTACGCCTATAAAACAGTGAACATGAAAAATATTTCCACTTTTTTCATGACCTCAACTGACATCCCTGGATAAGGGGAAGGAGAATACTGACGTCTGATTGGCTTAAAATATGTCACGTTGCAATAGTTATTGAAGCCTTACTAAGTATAAACAATTGACTGATAGCTTGTAAAGTAAAAAATAGAACTGTAGGTATAAGATTTGAAGACGTGTGTGATCTGCTTAAGCTCATCCGTATCTACTGTCCATTGTGTTCAGTCCCAATGGCGCCTGTGTCTTCATTCATTTTCAAAACAAAAAACAAAATTCGAAAATTAATTGGCCTCCACACACCCCCAAGGGGAAGGGGAGCCCAACAATTTGAAGAAAGAATTTTTTCACTCTAGAACTGGAGGTATGTTTTTATTGTTTTTGAATGATTTTATTTGAAGAATACTGCATTTGATTTGGTGCAGATCTAGCACAGACATTTGGTGCAGAATCTATACTGGTGGTTGTAACCCCAAAATCTACTCTTGATCTGCGTAAGAGCCCTGTTGTCGGAATTAGAAGGAAACCCCCGAGATGGAAATAGCTTGGTCCGTACTCCACCAAGTTTGACATCAGAGTAATTCACGAAGCGACGCTGAGTGAATTACTCTGTAGTCAAATGAGGTGGAGTGCAGACCCAGTTATTTTTATCGAGTGGGTTTCTGATTTTATCTCACCCCGTATAACATTATTTGTTGATGAAATGAATCACCGAATTAGTCATTGAGTATTGGGTACACGAACCTCACGGTCGTGGAGTACGAGTTCCTAATGTTAAGCCTATGGAGAAAAATACCGGGGTGAGATAAAGGCGGATAACCCATAGGCCATGTGCGTTATCGTTGAAAATAGAATGGCCTCTGTCCCTATGTAGGATTTTTTTCCTAGCCCCAGCTGGCATCCGTTTCACGGTGAGGCGGACAATTTACCTTCAGAAGCAAAACCCTTGTAATTTTCCTGAATATTGAATATGATGAGCTCAAAGTATTGGAGAACACATATCTGACTGAAAGATTGGGTGTCACCGTGCTAGATTTGATTTTATGATGATATTACAATAGAATAACTAGAAATCACATTTTTCAGAACGTTCTACATATAGTCAAATGTAAATGGGCTTTATTCACCTATTGGGTTAGGTCAAACTATAATAATTTATGATTCATTTGGTATTAGACTATATGTATTTCAAAGGAATAAGTTTAAATAGATGTTTGCCAGTATTGAAAAATCATCAGGTGGTTCCATAGTGTTGGGCCGAGTTAAGAAAACCAACCTAATGTAGGGCTGAAACTCTGCCTACTTTATTGACAAGTGGAATATTGTTGAAATCGGTGTTGTGCGCTCTTCTACAAGTCTTGAATTTCTGAAATACCCTGTTATTGAAAGGAAGTATAACACATACATTGTAAACTGTCTAAAGTCAATAAAGAATTGTACTAAAAAAAAAAATTTTTAAAGTGAATTGTAGGATATGCCTTTAACAAATTTGTTTGTAGTTAACAGTTAAATATCAGACTAGAGTATTTTATTTGTTTTAATTGCAGTGTGTGCGGACCTGATCCGTGGTGCCAAGGAGAAGCAACTGAAAGTGAAAGGACCAGTGCGTATGCCTACTAAGATTCTGCGCATCACTACCAGGAAGACCCCTTGTGGTGAGGGTTCCAAGACCTGGGATCGCTTCCAGATGAGAATCCACAAGCGTCTGATTGATCTCCATAGTCCATCTGAGATCGTGAAGCAGATCACAAGCATCAGCATCGAGCCTGGTGTTGAGGTCGAGGTCACCATTGCTGACGCATAAACAGTCAACAAAGGAAGAAAAGAAAAAACAAATAAAAATGGCTAAAAATATATCTGCGTCTGTCATGAAATTATCGTATGAATTTATGGTGAATGATAGGTGAAAAGCAGCTTAATTTTGTTCAAATTTAGTAGAACAGTTCTGCTTTTCCATCGTAGTATCTTTAGACATGTAAATCAGTGATTTAAATCACTTTTGCTCGCAATTACTTGTACATAGTTTCACAATGGTATAGTGGTGATGCCCGCATTTCATTACAAATGATCCCATCAGAGGATCATCCTAGATCCTATCTAGCCAGGGAACACATTTCCGCTTTTTTAAGGAAAAGCAATTTTATTTTTCAGTAAATCAAATTATTTTTCCGTTCAGCTCCGCCATGTGGTCATGTTGCATGGCAACGCAGCCGTTTGGCAAAACATTTGCAGGGCTGCCACTGGCCCCATATTTCCCACATTTACCTATATTTTTGCAATTTTGCCCTATATTTTGAAATTATCATTTAAAAAAAATTGAATTATCATGTGGTGCAGAAATCTTGCATTAGAATTTTTATGATACACTCCTAACCATCACTTCAGGACAAATAATCCTCATATTAAGTAAAAAAAATTCTGACTGAAAGAATTAAAATGTTATGAATTATACAAGCTGTACCCAGGTGTTTTTTTTTTAATGCCAGTGCTTCGGCCTACACATCTTAGGCTATCTGGGAATATTGACAGGTCTGGCAGCAAAGCCCCCTTGGGTGTCCAGGGGCAAAGTCTGTGGAAACATTTGGATTTTACAGATCATACAAGCAGTTCCTAAGATTTTCTTTGGAGGGGGGTTACACATCTTAAGTTGTCTGAATAGGGGGCCCAGGCGGCAAAGCCCCCAGAAGAACTTGAATAATATGCGTTATACGTATCCAGGGACGGGCTACACATCTTAAGTTATCTGGGAATATTGCCAGGGGTCTATCAGCAAAGCCCCTCCTTGGTGTGTAGGGGATGAAGCCCCTGTAAACATTTGGATTTTATAAATTATAGAAGCTGTCCCCAGGATTTAGTTTCAGGGACGGGGGTTACACATCATAGACTATCTGTGAATATTGCCAGGGGTCTCGTAGCAAAGCCACTCCTGGGGGTCCAGGGGGCAAAGCCCTCAGAAGAACTTATATTATGTACAATCTGTGTCTAATATTTTGATTCAGTGATGGGGGGTTACACATCTTAAGCTACCTGGAAAAATTGCTAGGGTTCTAGCAGGAAAGCCCCTCCAGAGGGTCCAGGGGGTGACAGTCCTAGAAGAACTTGGGTTGTAAACATTTTACAAGCTGTCCCTAGGATTTTGTTTCAGGGAGGGTACTACATATCCTAAGACACCTGGGAATAGCTGGCAGAGGTCTAGCAGCAAAGCCCTTCCAGGGGGTTCAGGGGCATAATCCCCATGACCACTTTGATTTGTAAACCTGTACCCAGGATATTTTTCAGGTGGGGGGAGGGGGGGGGGTGGTTGCACACCTTAGCTTATCTGGGAATATTGGCAGGCATTGAGCAGGAAAGCTCCACTGGGGTCCAGATGGCAAAACCCCTGGAAATATTTGGATTTCATAGATTATATAGAGACATAGTTAGTGTGACTGAATGGAATCTGTTCCTCGATATTTTGATCAGAAATACTCACCGGGTTCGAAGAACGAGGTGAGTATTTCTTACCAAAATATCGAGGAACAGATGGAATTCAGTCACACTCACTGTGTCTCTTTATTATTATATAACTAGAAATCATTAAAAATGCCATTCTACAACTCACTAAATAGTAGAATGAGTGGTCACGTGGTACAGAAGGATGGATGGATATTCTTTCGTCACTCAGTGATGAACAGAATTTGTACTACTGGTCTGTAAAAGTGAGACATTCGCCTAAAGGTATATAGTAATATACAAACTGTCCCCCGGGTTTTTGTTTCAGGGAGTGGGAGGTGTGTACCTGACACTACCTGGGAAAATAGCCAGGGGTATAGTGGTAAAGCCCCTCCTGAGGGCTCTTGGTTGTCCCTGAGAGAACTTGGACATTAAAGATTACAGAAGCTGTATCCAGGGATTTATTTCCAGGAGTGGAGTTACACCCTTTATATTATCTGAGAATATTACCAGGGGTCCAGCAGTAGAGCCCTCATGAGGGTCAAGGGGGCAAAGACCCTGGTATCATAAATTTGGATTTTATACTTATCAGAGATGGCAATTTTCCTATTTTCCAAGGAAATCTTTGTATTCAATTTCAGTTAATGAAATAAATTTTTCTTGTGTAAAAGAAAGAGGGAAAGAAATTTGGCCTCATTCACACCAATAAACAGTGGTGCAAACCTCCTTATAACCCCAGCCCTCTCTGAGGCAGTAAGTTCCTCATGAAAATAATATTCTCTATTCTTTTTCATGACCCCGACTGACATCCCTGACTTAAAAGAGCTGAACCCTAGTTTATGTTTTGGGGGAAGAAATATCTGAGACTACCTGGGAAGATTGTCAGGGGTCCAGTGGCAAAACACATTTGGAGGTCCAACGGGCAAAACCCTGGAGGCACTTGAATTTTATACATTATACAAGCTGTTCCCAGGAATTTGTTTCAGGGAGGGGGGGGGGGGGTACATACCTAAGACTACCTATCAAGATCAGTAGGTTCTAGTGGCAAAGCCTCTCCTGGGGTTTTTTGAGGCAAACCCCTTAGAAGGACTTGGCTTTTACACATCTGTATCTGGTCGGGAAGGTAAATCACCCCAGAGAGCTTGGCATTTAGAGTCATTTTAGGTGACATACAGTAAAACCCTGCTTCTGGGACACCTCACTTCAGGTCACACTCTGCTTAAAGTGACACTTTGCTTGGAACAGAAGTTTTTATTTTGTTTACTTTAACCCCTGTGCCCCCCGCCGGCCCCTGGGTGTGCCCATACTCTGGTTTAAAAGAATTATATTTTCAGCACCAGCCCCATATTTGCCCTATATTAGCCCTATATTTTCACTTTCCCTGCCCTATATGGAGCCCTATATTCCATTAAAAGGGCAGTGGCAGGCCTGCATTTGTGTAACAAATATTTACACTATCAGCTGCATTTACAGCAGTAGGAATTTTTCCATTCAACTCCGCGGTTATCTTGTATGGCAATGTTGCCTTTCGGCCAAACATTGCACTGTCTGACCGCTTTGGCTTTCAAAAATAGGGTATGAGAATGGAGATGGTTTTTTTCCAGATAGGAGTGTTAAAAAAAATGAGGACTCTCTCAAAACAAAGACAGATTGTCCACACTTGAGTGTTGATTAATGTCTAAGATTTAGACACAGTTTAGTTTCTTACAGAGCTTACACAATATCCTAGGCCTACATTATGACACCTCAATGTTGACCATTGATCCAGGCTGAAGGTGTTTGGGGAGATGGAAAACACTGCTTTACAGGCATGAATATAGCTACGCGAACGGTGGCCGTCACTCCGTGGGAAAACAGTACATTTCCCATTTATTGTTCTTCAAATGGCTCTCCACATGCGCTTTTTTATCACATCTATCAAAATACACCTCCTGGAAGCTGGGATTCAGGGCTCTTCAGTGAATATAAATAAAGGGGCAATTTTTTTTTTAAATTGCCACTTTATTCAAGAAGAATTAGCCTGGGCCTATACCCAGCTGTCAGACAGGGTGTTTAGGTTATCCATTTGTTGATAGGTTCTGCCAGTTTAGGTGCCAAATCACTATCTTAGCCAATCAGAGGACATCTTAGACTTCCCTTTAGTGCTGGTACAAAATCTCTATGACCAGAACAACTTGACCAAGCACCAATTTGAAAAATTGAAAAGCTCTTCACACAAATATGAATGAATGAAACAGATATGTACCTCTGCCATTACAAAGAGCATACATAGAGGATTATATCAGAAGACGTGGCGTATCTGTTTTTGAGTCCGTCTCCTACCACATGCGACCACTGACATAAAAAAATCCCATGTTAAGCCTATGGCGTTTTTTATTAGGGGTAGGATAAATACACAATATTACCATGATTTCGATCTGAATGGCCGTATTCTCCACGTAGTTGACGAGTATTGCGTAGCATCAACTACAAGGAGAATACGGCCACACAGATCGAAATTATGGTAATGTTGTATTTATTACTCACTTATTTTTAGATTTAAGCAATAGATATGGTCGTTAGAAAACACTTTCAACATAATTAAGAAGTTATGTTTGGGACTATTTTCATCTCAGAAATCCGTATCCTCCTAGGAGGGTACGGAACTCCGTATCCTCCTCAGTAGCGATCTGTAATCTCCATAGACTTAGTATGGAGACTCCGTATCAGGTGGGTAATAAGTACCTACCTCGCGTTCAGATACTATACGAGGAGAGTATGGTGGTAGACCGCTGATCATGTATTGGCGAACTACATCCAATTTAAAAAAAAAAACAACCACAAAATGTACCGTAACTTAAGGGGGGGGGGGGGGGGGGGAAGAGCACTAAGAACCATAATTCCAACTGTCCTGTGTTGGTATGTACTTTTATTACCCACTATTAAAGTCCGTGATTCAATCAAACTTTGATTCAAAGGGGCAGTGGCAGGCCTGTCATAGGTGTAAGCGAGCAGGAACTGGAAGCCCGCATCTCTCCGTACGCTAATCACAGGGTGGCGAGAAATGTACACGCTGGAAGCCTGCACATCTCCCGTCCACGTACGATTAGCGTACGGAGATTCGGAGATCTTTGGGGCTTCCAGTGTGGGCATAGAGTAAAAATATCTCTCTACTCTGTGGTGTGGGAGATGTGCATCATACCCCCATCTAGTGTTAGTTTCTTACACCAAACAGACTGTGCTGCCATCTTTAATCTCACTAATACACGAGAGTTCATACGTGAACATTTCAAAAGATGGCGACTTCCATGTTGTAGACTGTGTTGGTATAGTGCGGTCATGTTTCATGACTTAAGTAAAGTTTATTGGATCTTTTTAAAGTTGATGTCAAGTCACAAACACATGTCATTATGGAAAGGAAGGACCAGTATTCAAGAATAAGGTAACTTGAATTTTGATCTAAGTAACTGTTCTCGAAATATCCCCAGCTTTCAGCTGGAACAACAACAGTCAACACTGTCTTCACCATTCAGGCTATGGGGTTTAGATGTATGGTTCTAGATGTATTTTGGGTGTGGCCTTTCAGATTCGTGAAATTATGGGGTCTATGACAGCTTTTATACCATCGATAGCAGCTTCATAACAGATATGATGGAAATGGATAGTTCTTCCTATTTAAATCATATACTTTTATGGTACTGATCGCAATTGTTGATGTAGCCTTTGGACGCCTTGAACTTGAAGGCTTGAGCCTTTTACCGTTTGAGCCTCCTGTCAGCGCAAAAACGTGGACGCCTTGAGCCCACCCTGTGGACGCCTTTAGCCTTCACCTATTTTAGTTTCGAATGGCGGGTTGGGGTTAGAAAAGGGTTGGGTCACAGATAGAGTTGTGTATATATGACTATAAACCAGTTTAAGTGCACTTTTCCAAGTTTTTACGCCTAGAATTAGTAGAAAGGCTCAAGCCAGTCAAGGCCTCCAAAAGGGGCAGGTTCCAGGGAGGCTCAAGGTGTCCACAAAAGGGCTCGAAGCGTCCAGTCCTCAGATCGTCCCGGGCTCAAGGCGTCTATAAACCGTCGTCCAGAGGCTCTGTTGTGTTCACCAGACAGGCAGAATTTCTCGGACTAGATCTAGTATAACACAGTCGATAGGCCTATATAATATAGGCTATAATTAGTATAAACCAATACAGACAACCGGTTATACACAAACAGTTAGACTTTAGATTCATATCAAATACCCGGTAGTGCTTTAATCATAGAAAACAAAATGTGTTTAAGAATATGTGAGGTTCCTTGTATCGTTTTGCTTCTAATAGTTGTCCAACTTTTCTCGATTTAACTTTAAGGTGGTGTATGAAATTACTGTATGTGGGTGTTAGTGTGTTTGTTGGTGTGGGGTATAAAAGGGCTGTTCACCAAGTGACCAACCAGGCACTGTTCCTGGCCAGGGGCGTATTTGGGTCACCAGCAGATTTGGCCTTTTGCAGGCAATGACCAGCCTATAGGCCTTTTTCTATAGGCTGGTGTCGTACGTTATCTGCTTGGTTACGCAATGTGTGCAGCCAAACATAGCCCTGGCAACGCATATTTTAGCATTGAATCACTGAGTGTATAAGCATAATACGTTTATAATACCCATGCACATTATTTCCATAAAAATAAAAGCGATTACATCACATTCTATGGTATTCCAGCTCCAATTTGATGTATTATACATGCATATCACCTCAATGATACCAGAGATATACCTTAGATAAGACAAGGACCCCAAGACTGGATACAAACTAATACATTGGTAGACCTAGCTATAATATGCTTATCTTTTTCCAAGTTAAAACCAAGATAATAAACAGCTATGACGTTTAGACAACCCAGACTCATCAATACAATACCCTAGTTTGTTCTAGAAATTTAATCTGTCAAAAAACAATACTCCTGCAATCACACCCACTGTTCACACTTTAAGTGTGATTGCTGTGGTCCCTATACACATATGGCCGGACGTGGCCATGTTTGTCTGAGAGGCCGCGTTACTAGACAGTGGGCCCTTAGGCGGCGCTGAACGGCAACACCTGTATTGGAAGAGTGCGGAAGGTACCCCAACCAAACCCAGCCCTGAGCTGACAGTGCCGGGTCCTTATTTTGGCAGCAGCCAGAGGAGCGCTGGCCTGCCCTAATCCGCCAAAAAAGCTGCTTCTCCACCCAGCATAGACCTCATTAGTGTGACGTCATTCTACCTGCCGAGAACGGGCTTTCCCTATGCTCTGGTGCCAAACATTGGGATATCCCCTTATTGGTACGGTGGTCAGCGATCACAAACATCTTGAATCATTTACTTCTGCAGTATATTTAGATGCACAATCGCATAAGAAAAGATACATATATACACATAAAAACTTTATCCTAATGGAACTGATCATTGTTGTCACACTTTCAAATATTTAAAGAACAACATGACACAGCTATTGAGACTGGGCTGGCAGGTTGGCACCAATGTTATGAAACCGAATATGGGACTGGCTTTAGTCCTAACAGTGAATATACAGATATAGACAGCATTAGCCTTGACATCATTATCGAGATTTCCCTGCTATCACGTGGCATTTCGGTGTTCAAACTCCGCATAACATGGTATCGGGGTGAGTGTGGTGGGGACTTGTGATGAATGTTTTTAGTGGTTAACCAGCAATTATAAAGTAAGTTGCGAATATATTTAATAGGAAATATATTTCTGAACTGATCTGTGACTGGAAGATTGGTATCATTTCTAGCAAGGTTAAAGCCAGACTCAAGTGTTGTTTCATAACTTTGATGCCAACCTTGCAGTCCAATTTCTATAGCTGTGTCAAGTTGTTCTTCAAACATTTGAAAGTGTGACAACAGTAATGGTACAGTCAGGACAAACTTATGGTGTTGATACACCTATTTGTATACCAAACTACAGTTAGATATTAAGCAGAACTAGATAATTCGAGATGTTTTGGTTTGCTGATCACTGGACTCAGTGAAGGGATATCCCAATGTTTGGTACCAGAGCATAGGAGAACACCGCCCTCAGCGGGTAGAATGACGTCACACTAATGCGGTCTATTCCAGTCACAGGTCAATCAGTTAGGTCCATGTTCCCTCTTAAATGTATTTGTCACTTACTTTACTTTTGCTGGATTACCACTAAAACATTCATTGTTGGTCAGCATCAGACCTGCCAAGATACTACGTTTATGCGGTGCTTTGAAGAGTTTGGACTTGTTTGGCATCAAAATCCCACATGGTAGGTGGGAAATCCTGGTGATCACGTCAGGATTAATGCGGTCTATGCTGGCAGGCTGGCAGAAAATCATGAGATGATGTCCACACAAAATCATTTATGGCTACCTGCAAATGACAGGAAAGCTGATTTATTAGAATTTGCCGACTGGAGTACATAGCTGGCCAACCTCGGTACTCTTTTCCCATTGTGTGCTGACTGCATCAACCACAACAGATGCTGTCAGGGATGCGGTAGCTAGAACAAGTGATACATGCAAGCAACAAACCTGCAAGTGGGGATAGAAAATTCAGACAGTTTCAGAAGTTAGAGCAGAATTTTAGCACCAGAGTGTGGCGTACACATTCATAACTTCAATACATATATATCTTTATACACCTTCATCATTCAGTTAACTGCAGTTTTCAGCGGAAAATTAAAGAGCCAGTAGGTTTGATGTGAGTACTGCTCCCACATTGAGTGTTTCCCTGGCTCCACCGCAACGGATGCATTCAGGGACCCCAGGCTTTATCTGTGAACCACAAACCCATAAACGGAAGCTGACAGTTTTGAAAGATATAATTTTAGCACCAGTGTGTGCTATAAACATTTATGACATCAAGGCTTATCTTTATTTACCTCAATAATTCTGTTAACTGCAGTGGAAATTCAGCAGTAATTCACGAGCTGTCATAAATGGAAACAGGGTTTGCCTTAAGGCGGTATTCCACCAAACAACCACTTTTTCAGCCGACGTCAGTTGAAACGTCTGGGAAAATGGCCTCAAAATGCGTCGCTGCTCCACCGAAACCCCCAACAGACGTTCATTTGGGCGCCATACGAGCGTCGGGTGGGTTCGAAGTTCCAGCAGATCCTAGCCAACGCCCCTGCCGTGGCGCCGACTGGTGGACGTTGGCCACGTTTTACGTAGTAATCGAGTTCTCCGATAGGCGGCGCAGCGTGTGGCGGTACACTGCGACGCTCCGAACCCGGGAAAGCCGCGTATCGATCGGAGCAGTGTATTGCCGTGTCGGGAAATGTACGGGAGCGCCGATAGCTCGTCAAATAACCGCGGAAATACACATTAAATCGAACAATGAAGGTAAATAAAGATAAGGATTGATGTTATGAGTATGTATGGCACGCTATGGTGCTAGAATTTTGCCGAAGGTTCAGAGTTTTCGATGCCCGTTCGCGGATTCGGGTATTGCCGGTATCGCTCACACTATGTTGGCGGCGTTCCCTCGCCACATCTCCCGGCAGAGCCCGCGGGCGGGTGTCGTAGTCTTCAAATGCATCGACCAGACGCTCAATTCCAGCCGATAAAATTCTGATCGATCAGTTTTTCGCCAGATGGGCAAATTCTGTCTCTTGGAGGTTTATTGGAGTATCGGTTGGGATATCGCCTGAAAAAATCTAGTTGGTGGAAGCGCATCTCAACTGGCTCTTCTGCCAGACGCTCAGCAACCGTGAAGCGACACTCCAACGACACCCAATATCCTCCAACAGACGTCTTGAAATGTCTGGCAGGAGAGCCGACGCCTGCTGAAACGTCTGGTGTGTGCTTCCACCAACGCGACAGATGATTTAAAATTGAGCAGATATGCCAGCAACCGCAGCAACCGCCATACGGGCGCTGTACAACGTTTTTGTCTTGTTGGTGGAATACCCCCTTTATATGGGCATGGCGCGCGGTGGGCTCTGTTTGGGAGCGTAAACAAACGTTTGCCTGTAGTTAAGCTATGGAGCTGTCAGTTTGTTTTTCTCTTTTAAAGATTGAAGATATCTATCCCCAAACCACTGAAATTCCACAGGTAGTAAGGAAGACAAAAAAAATGTTAGCTAAATTTGGTGATGGATCAGACATGGTTTTAAAAGCAGTGACCAGATGTGTCTGGGAAAATAAATTAGAGCCTGGAAAAAGCCTGGAATTTCATTGGGCTGTCTATGTACGAACCCTATGTACAGTAAAACCCCGCTTAATGGTGTGTGTGTGTGGGGGGCGGCCCTACTACATAGTGTGTCAGTACCCGAGATTCTTGGCTGACCTCGCCCGAAAGCTCTTCAGTCTACTAAGTGTATGAGTACCTCCTTACCCGTAGACCTGAGAGAACAGCTTGTTTGTCTCTTTGACGGATCTTCCTGGGTTAATGTCTATGTCAGAGATGCATTACCCGGCATTTCATGAATGTGAAAGGACACGATTATCTGCCAATTTTCTCTTTCGACTCTTTCAAGTTCTGTTTTATTTAAGTCGAAAGTGACACCTAGTCCGATTTGAAAGAGACTATATGAACCTAGGCTTACTATGTGATTTAACACGTGCCTTTTGGCCCCTCCCCGCAAAAAAAGAGAGAAGAAAAAACAGAAGATTGTAACTCCCAACAGAAATACCAAAAGAACCAGAACTACCCCATGATCCAGATGGAGATACTAAAAAAATGGACCCCCCCGCCTCTCAGCACAGAAATCCCAACTTCTACCCCCATCCCACAAAAATAAAGTTGTCCCCTCCCCCCCCCCCCCAAAAAAAAAAATCCAAGAGAACGCTGCCCCTCACCCAAAAATGTTGGCCCTCCATGGAAAGCCCCCTCCTACTGCCAGCCTACTGTCAGCGGAAAAATATAGACGCTTTGAGCGTACCCTATGGACGCCTTGAACCTCCACCTATTTCAATAATATTTTCGGAAATTATTTTGTTCTATTTCAACAACAAGTATTTGTTGACTGGAGGGTTAGGGTTAGAATAGGGTTGGATCAGGGTTAGGGTTGTGTATCTATGACCAAAACCAGTTTTCAATGTTTTTACACTTAGAGGCTCAAGGCGTCCAAAGGGGTAGGCTCTACACACTGGAAATACAAAAAAGATGTCCCTCCCTTTGAAGGTTCCCCGTTACGGAAATACCCCTCCCCCCAACAACCCCCCCCCCCCCCCGATGGTAGCTGTCCCCCCCCCCCCCGCAATTTTTTTTTTTATCCCCCCATGGAATTATTGACAATAATTGCCCCACCCCCACCAAAAAAATGCCAACAAGGAATGCCACTCCTCCAATACAAAAGAATAACCTCCCGCCCCCCCCCCCCCCCATGGAAATTCTGACAAAAAGGTAAATGATGCCCCCCTTCCATTTTAATTCACAAAAGAAATTGTTCTTCCCAATGCAAATACTTGTTGGTATTCGGGCGCTTCAGTTCCTGAGACTGCATTCCAGAGGCATTTCCCCTGTAGAGTGGGGATTATTTTATTATTATTTTTTTTTTTTTTATAAAACATCAGCACGAGGTCGATCTAGTTTTCAGCTATTTCAGTACCATGGTTCAGGCCCGCCTCATTGTGTCCAGCGCTGTCTTGTATGCTCAGTTCATAATCAGATATGAAGACATGTCCCATATATGTAAGCATCAATTCATCCCGTCTACTACCCAATAATATATTTGTTCTAATATCTAGTGTTTCGACAATGTGAAATACATATTTTTAGATATAGTAGGCAATAACTTAATAGCATTATATACATTTTTTATTCTTGTAATCTTAATCGAAATGTTGTCGGTAGTACCTTTACACAGATTTATAGTTAGTGGACTCTCCCTTCAGAAGCCAAAGGAGGGGTGTTATCCGGGCACTGCATGTTGTGTGAGGCTGTGTCAGGGAATTGGTTACTTCAGAGAAATGGCTAAACCCATCCAAACGTACCCGTCCGCATCCTACATGCGCCAGTCTACTCTGACCTGTGGGGCACTACAAATGATGTAGGAATAACATGTATTTTTATATGAAATAGTAAATCATTTCAAGTATCACGTGTCATATGACGTTACAAGATTATCATAATGGACCTGTGGAGACCCGTATTATGACTGTCTTTTTCGGAAGTTTTTTTAAGTGTTTAGTGTCAGTGTCAATGATATAACAACTTAAAATGATCAACTAAAAGTAAAACAAGGTCGGCCTGTACCGGTTCACGCTGCAAGCCTTGACTGATCGTTGTGGATGTCGGGCGCCGCCGCCCTTCATCAATAATGTTTGTAGAGTAGGTTAGCGTAAATAATCCAAAGTTCAACGAGAAAAGGTCTCGCCCTAGAAATGTGATTATGAATATGACTGCGAACTTGTGTTTGGTGCAGCAGGGGGAATGACTCACGTCATCAGAAACTGATAACAGTATCGAGTTATAATCAGATATGGAACACAATGGAAATACGTGTATGTTTCTTGTGACATAGATTTTTTTTTGGATTTTTTTTTATTATCAATGCCTCTCAACAATGTCGAGTTTTTCAGGCATATCCATACAAGTATTAATACATATATATATTCGGTAGGCACATATAAGATTTGTGTTCACAATTAGAGAAAATACAGAAAATGATGGTAATGAGTGAAACCAGTCTTCAATCTTTCGGCTGATGAAATGTCTACGTTTGTCTTAATTCTCGAATTAATAGTCTTTTAAAATGTTCTTTGTCGGGTGCATTTTGAATTTCTTCGTCTAAAGCGTTCCACAATCGGGCACCCCTGTGGTATGGGCTATTATAAACTGTTGCACATTTCGTCGTAGTTAACTGAAAAAGTACTTTATGTTGTGTTCTTGTGCGTCTTGATCTTGTATCAATCCAATCTTCATCATTCTTGTATTTATACATAAAACATAACAATTGTAATCTTCTACGGATCTCCAGAGTATCAATATTACAGTGTTCACACATGGATTTTAATATATATATTTATACATGGTAGTGATATCAACCAAGGTTTGTAGATATTTGATGAATTACCCACCTCCGGCTAATTTTAGGCAACCTGACATTGTAAGTTACCCTTCTAAATACTTACAAAATATATCAACATGTACTTACCAACATGTCAAATTACATTAGCATTGATTGATGCAGCAGTTTGCGAACTACTTCAGTACAAGATTCAGACAATGCCTATATTCTTTTTACTGAATATCGAATAGGAACGAGATAAGTCATTGTAGCTACATTTCTATACTCCGGTGGTCACGATTCTCAGTGCGTGTTGATGCGTATATATATGTCTAAGAAAGAGAAACTGAGTTGATAGGTTGTCCGGAGATGGGTTGTCGCTCCTGGGCGTGGCTCCGTTTTGCTAGCGCTGGCTCACGCTGACATATAAACAGCAGGCTGTCGCCTGGTAGATAGCGCCCGATACAGGAGGCCGAGTCAATACCGCACTGCTCGCAGTTAGACCGCACCTGGCAGACACGACACCTGAGGAAATAGAGTGGGCGTCAAACGGGGCACCGTTGTCGCTTTTGCCTTTCATGACTTCCTCAGTGATTAACACGCTAACCGTCAATGAATGTGCAAAGTTCCATTTATTAAGTATATCATAACATTATGAGTTCGTGCCTGTGTATTAGTCACGACTCCTTATTGCCGATAGCGTCATGCGTTATGAGTGATACCATTAACGATTTCTACCCTTCCATTCACTTATTTATAACCTTTGTGATATGTGGACTGCCGAGTGCTGAAGAACTACGTTTGCCTTGGATGTTCTTTTTGAAGAAGGTAATAAAATACAAAATACCGTACCTGGCAGACAGTGTTACGGACAGTAAACTAAAAAATTCATCAACATGGTTTCGCCTTTGCGGTTTTCAGAAAGGGTTGCTTTGTGGCAGCCTCTTGGTTTGTCTTTTTTCCTATTGAGATCCATGTAGTAACTGAGCATATCCTTTGAAACTACATGTTTGCCGTCTTGGTCGTATTTACATGTAGGTACGCTACTGTCATACTGAAGTATATGGAATGTAGGGCATGGTTGTGCAAACTTACACGGTGGAATAAAAAGTGAACAAAATACAACTAGATATGTATATATATATTTTAAGTGTCATTGGCTGTTGATAGGACCTCTTACTTCTATACTAATTTCTTAAAGAAGAAGATTCATTTCTATACCGCAAGTAAAATATGGCTTTACATCGGGCTCTTGTAGAGAGGAAGATTTGATAGATTGGAGCCAATGTGACATTTTAAATTCATTTCAGTGATATTATAAATGCAATGGAAAAACTGATGTCTCTTTTGGCCTAGTTCATCATAGTTCACCATAGTTGTTTTCCACAAAATAAATTATTTACACAAAAACCTCATTCAACAAGTTCTGAGCTTATTAGCTAGTTATAGCTGAGGAGTAATTAACTTTGTTTTTAGAGAAATGTAAGACAATTGTCCCGCTTCAAGAGAGGTCACTTTTACTTGGCAGTGGGTGGTAGCTACTGAGAAGAGGTCGACAACATTGTAGAGTAGACTACCTACTAAACGTTTGACTATTGTGCCAAGTTGAACCCGGTGAGCTAACGCGCCGGTTCTGTGCTTGCTGGGCACGCCCATAATGGGTGCCGAACGAGTGCAGGCGGCCCACCGGCGTCCGCTACACGGATTCCACACGCTCTGCGGACATATCTTGCACCCTTATGCCTAAATTACTGATACACCGAGCATAGCAAATGAGTATGGACGACATTGATAAGCACGCTTGATTGGGAAATAGTATAATATGATTAACATTCAAAAAGTAAGTAAACCAGACCGGAATGTTACACATGTGCATTGTATAATTCCATCCATGAGATGCATGTACATGTACATTTAAATTGAGCTATGCTGTGTTTTGAATTCTATTTTGTCAATGACTTGGTAATATTGATGCAAATATAAAATCGTAAAACGTACTTTCAGTATAAGTTTTTGGTCTTAGATAAATCTTTATACCATAAATGATCAAATATTTTTTCATAAAACAAAAAAATCATATAGTTCATATGTGAGTAGGACATCTCAGGAAAAGGAAAGGTTCTGTTAATTGTGATATACAACGAAAAATGGGTGTGGAGGGACGAGGGGCTAAGAAACTGGCGGACTTCCAATTGCAGTAGTGTAAATAGGGGGAGTAGCTCTGACCTCTCTGACTACACTCCTCACTTAGTCCCCTACTTTGACATTTCACGTGGTATTTTATGTTGACATTGATATGAATGCCATGAGAATCGGAGGGAAACATTGTTCGGGTACGTTGAAATCCATGCTTCTATCTCAGCGTCCGCGTGATTCTTGCTGCGATGGTGATGACTTGCACTGAAAAACACAAAAACATTCCCGTGATCTCATCTAAGTTTCTTTGTAGATACTTTTAAACTGTCCCCGATATTTCGGACGTGTTGCTCATCGCTTATATAATCTTCTAGAGACGAGTACATAGCAAAATTCTGATAGAATTATTGATTACGAGATTTTTTGTAGCCTCGATATGAAGTATTATTGATATCTTTAATAAAGTCGATACGTTTTTGTGGAGATTAAAATGTACTTGACACATTGGCCTTCTTTGCAATCCGAAATCGGGAGTGGGGTGGGGAAGTCGCTAGGCCGACTTGGTTAGGATTTGGACTTAATGGCAGATGCCCCACTGGATGTGAATTGTATAAATAGAAGGGTGCTGGTGGCAGTGCTAAAGTCACGGCTGCGGTTCATGGGATTGATGAGTGAAAAAAACACAGCGATGTGTCGATCGGGTATTGATTTGTTCTAGTCCGTAGTCCTGTTGCATATCCAGCCAGGAGCCCCATTTCTCATTGACCACGAACACGCTTTTTTGTATCGGTGTTTCAAATAAATGATATGAAATGGAAATACAAAATGGGCAAATGTAAGGATGGGACTTCAGACCCATAGGGAGGTAGATTCCAGATAATCGTGTTTGATACGAGACCAGTTTTAAAAAGAAATTGAATCAGTAATGTTTCCAGTGGTTTTTTTGTTACTGTTGCCTAAATGTTACTGTGCAACAAGATTCGGTCATCAATACAGTTCAACAAAATGTGTCACTAGCATAAGTGCGCGCATTATCTATGATATTCATCGAGCATTTTGATATATATTGCTCGGTATGACAACTACTTTGACTTAGTAATAAACATCTGCCAGTCCTGTCTACTTTAGAGATATTAACAGTCTCCGCATTCGCACTATCAGACCTTCAGGACATCTGTTTCATATACTGATTTCAAAATGAATAGTATGAAGGAATATTGAAACATTTTGCATAAAACTGACTTCCATTTATATTTTGCAAGCAAATTGATCAAACGGATATCACCTACTTATTCATTCACAGAAATGTTTTCGTTTATGGTATGAACTGCGAGCATCACTTAGAGGTGTTAATGGATTTTGTTTTAATAGTGTCGATATCAACACAGAACTTGACTTCCCTGTGTGTTTTGCTTTGTTGTAGATCATCGTGCTGACTAGAGTCGTGTCATAGCGTGCCTGGCGCCCATGTCTACTTAGGACTTGTGTTGGGACGATGACAGTGGAAGATGTAATGAACAAGGTAGGTTCTTAAGCTAATGTGACACTTCTTTCATAAGTGAATTTCATGTGCTCGGAAATGAATGTATGTTAATTACAAATGTACTTTCTGACACCCAGTCATATGATTTATGGAAAATCACCGTGTCAGATAAATTACCAGTTAAAAAAACACAAAAAAACCAAGCATTTCTCTTCATAATTCAGCAAAAAAGACTAATTTTATTTATCTTTAAATGGTATTCGGTATTTCATCGTCTGTGTTAAGGTTATTTGTGGGTATTTGTGATAATCATTACAATATAGTACACATGGTCATGATAGCGATTATCACAAGTTATCTGAGACATCTAAATGCAGAATAATTACTGGGACATGTCAGAGAACTAAATGATCACGATTATAACGCCTTGTAGGAAAGTAGCGAATGTGTAACATACACCGTGATTATTCTAGCGAAGTATGTTTTGATAATATTGTGTATTTGATATCAAGTTCCAAGAGGTATCATACCTCTATTTTACCGTTGGCGGTCCAGATTTCAGTGGTCAGATAGCAGTATTAGGTTTGATAGCCAAAAGTTGGAAACTGATGTATGGCGTCAGGACATGATGGTATTTTATAAAACAGCGACCAAAGGCTTTGATAATCGTACAATTCAAAACATGTGTGCTCGCGACCCGAAGTCATAAAAGGAAAAATAGAAGGAAAGACATCTTAAAACAGGCCTAGCAGCAGTGGCGCCGCCTTCGCTCTCGCTGGTGCCCCGACGGCGCACGGCCTTTGGGCGTGGTCGCTAAAAGCTTAGCCCGACACGCTTCACTGCGCCTGGGGGTGGGGGGGGGGGGGGAGGGGGGGGGGGGGGCTGTTGGCACAGTGCCTCGGTACGGACGGCTGTTTCAAGCATTGGCTGGTATCCCCGGCCCAGACGGCGACTGTAGACGGGGACGGGTCGGGAAGGGTGGACGGGTCGGGAAGGGTGGGCGGGAGGGCCCGTGTCGATAGAAGCACAGCAGGTGGCCACGTGCATTATTGGAAGATAGGGTTATTTGGACTAGGTTGCCTCCAGGAACTGTTTATGTATATACATGTATGTTTGCTGGAGAATGCTGTGGAGGAAGAGAGAAGAGGGGAGTTTTTTGGTTGGTCATCCCCACACGAGCTCAGTAACAACGATTCAATTCAAACTATCAAACTTTCTAAAGCGGTGAGGTATGCAAATGACTTAGTACTTTTATCTTATGGGCGATGTCAAAATGACTTAAGAAAGAATATGGATGAAATTGGTGGTTAATCACCAGAAATCTAGGGTAATGTGGTGCAGTACAAAGAGGGGAGTAAACAAAAATTGTGGAATTAAAATGGGAGATTATAGATTATAGGCAGTTAATCAATACAGTTATCTATGTATAATAATTGACAATGGTCTGAACTTTAATAAGCAGTATGACAGAGTTCAACTTGAAACTGTTTCATTTTATGAAAATACGCTACTATATAACTGAAGATGCAGCTATTAAGCCTGTAATGATTTGTTAATACCTATACTTGAATATAGTGACTTTATTCAGTACATATTGACACAAGAATTACAAAAATTACAGTGTCTAGTCAATAAAAGTTTACGAATAGCTGTTGGTATCTACAAAGCCCGTGATATCCAGCTTTATGATTTGTATGAAAAATGTAGTATCCTACCTCTCAAATATCGAAGAGCTTGCCACTTAATGGCATTTATAAAGTGAAGAAGTGAAAACGAGACAAATCTAGTTGAAACAGCCAACTTTCGATTAGTAAGTACACATGATTACGCCTGTAACCTTATCCTTATAATAGCGAGTGTAGTTTTTGTTGGGTAATTTCTGAATTTCTGGCTAGAATCATCAGGCAAACCTATTTCGCCGGTATTTGGGGACATTAACAGTTCGGCCTGGTTTCTGTTGTTGGTTGTGGTTGATATCTGGCACGTTACCACACCCATACTAGAGCTGTAATGCTATATCCATTGGCATATGTCACCCAGTTTACGGACAAGGCCAATATAGAGAATCCTGGACTTACTGTAGGTTCCAGGGCTAAGTATAACCCACTTCTGGTGGACTCCCCTGACAAAGACAGAGTTACACCCCGTTTGTTAGTGGACAGACACCCGTAAAATAGCGCAGCTGAAAAAATAGGAATATCCCCCTTATGTTTAGTTGGCTGTTGGATGTTGGGGGGGGGGGGGGGGCGGATGATGTAATGTAAACAAACAATTAAGAAAACGAAACGAAAAAATTACACTAAAACAATTAAGAAATCCATGAAATTTAGATTAATTTTAATTAGTTGATTTCCATTACTAATGTTAGATTTACAAGACGAGATAAAAAACATTTCTGCTCTCAATCGATGCTAACCAAAGTAAAAATCCATTACTGATCTTGAAATATGTATCTTTTTAATCGGAGTGAAAGCGTGATTACTAGTATCTATAGATAATCTAAATTGGTCGGCATTGGCATTTATCTCACCCCTGGTACTTTTGTCCCATAAGCTTAACATTGGGAACTTGTTCTCCGTGCCCCTACGAGTATTGCAGTCCGTTCTCCATTGTCTATATCATGTGTGTCATCCATTCTTTTAGTGTGTACAGGGGTGAGATAAATACAGAAAGCAACTCGATTTGGTCAAAGAAGTCATTCTCCAACTCATTTGAATGCTATGTGTTATTCACTCCGCATCTAACTTGTGGAGAACGATGACATTGACCAAAACCTGGTTTCTTCTTTAGTCTTTGTCAAATATCAGGGCAGTTTTCAAGCCTACGCGCACATAACTCACCATATTTGGCTATGTATGGCATTGAAGGTTTGAACTAATATCCACACTATTATTCGGCCTAATTGCAGTTTTACTGGTTTCAGTGTCAAGAGGTGTCACACTAGGAGTGCTGGGATTAAGTTGTATTTTATATTAAAAAAATATCTTGGATATTAAATTTAACCCATTCACGTCACACAGGGCCCGAAGAGACCGTCAGGAAAGAATGAGAAGCAGCGGGTGCAGGACATGTACGAACGGCGCCCGCTGAAATCGGTGGCGTTAACGCCGCCGAACTACCGAATTAACCCCGCCACGCTGCTTGACAGCTTCGTCGAGAAGGAGGTAAAGGTGAGTGTGTACCATCACCGTCCTGATGACGCAGATGCAAAGATGGCTCAATCTTGTACAAGATGTGGCTGTTTTTACATGGACTGGGTAGCGGGCATGGTGGTTCGATAGATTAAGTTCCTTGATTTATTGTCAGTTTAAGCTACCTCTGGAATTGCCATATACCATTTCCTCCTTGTTATTCCCGCAATGCATAGGTTCAATGAAACAACGATTACCTTTCGATATATTAACCAGGATCTAACTCGGGTAATCTATGATATTGTAGTAACAATATTTTAACAGTTATTATATTCTTATAACATTGCTCTCCTTGCAATTCACAGAGTCAATATGTGCCTTGTATGTGAGACCTAGACTGGCCTCAGTCCCTGCATCCTACCCCTCCACCCCTTCTGAGTGACACAGGGACTGGTCTCATCCGTAGTCGGCCGTGTAGACTGGCGCAATTTTGCACCACACTCCCCAAGTAGAGGTCTGGCTACTGGTCAGGATATCTGCTTGGAGATTGATACCCTCTCACTTTGATCTCAATCGAAACATAGTCAGGAATAGGCGAAATTTATTGCTATGACAACACAGGCAGGTAGGGAACTGGAGGAGGGGAGGGGTAGAGAGAGGTATACGGTTACAGGGAGTGGCTTGGGGTCATAAACAGGAGATTCTGGTCAGAGTGGACAAGTCATTGATTCATGGGCCAGTCAGAGAAGGACACATGCTATAATGAATTGTATTCCGATTTTCTTTAATCATTTAATGAATGTTCATAATCAAAGACTTGAGCAAGTCTACGTGAGACCCTGCTGGCAGCCATAGGCTAACTATATAGGTGGTCACTAGGTGTTCATGAGGAGAACCAAACCCTAGTCTTTACTCAATACTCTGATCGATCTAAGCGGCGTCAGTCGCTTCAGCGTCCGTCATGGGTGTGGTCAGCTACTTCTACTTCCACCAGGTGGCGGGAGGGTGGGTCAAGGGCCAGCGCTGCCAGTCTGGGGCGGTGTTTTGTTGACCTCCCAAGGTCGAGTTATAGATATCCATCTAAGTGTAGATAGCCAGGGGAGGTGGAGACGCTGGCCCGTCGTTGCTCCGTGAGTAGTCACGCCGGCGGTGACGAGCCGGCGGTGACGAGTGACGTATGGGGCTCCAACCTAGAAATAGTCCATAGATCCTCAGCTTTGAATTAAACAGAAAAGACAGGTGCTTTCCTGTTTTCACAATAAATATTATCTAACCAATTTTCAAGTTCATAATCTTTCGAGTGAGAAGAATTGCGACATACCTAAACGTTGTGTTTGAAGTTTATGTCTCTGTGGCATATCATATCTATAGCTATTTCGGTCCATCTCCTCAGAGATTATAGATGTACATGTTCTATAGTCCAGGGGGTGTTTTTCAGTCATGACAATCGTTAATAGTGACCCTTTGGAGGCGTCAGTGTCCTATAGACATATGATCGTACAAGATCGACTTATGATCGTTGGGTGCGACATGTAGGGTGGTTTGAAGTGTCCTATAGTAGTGATAATCATAGGGTATAGTAAGTGAAATAGTTGCGCAAACTGTCACAACCAGCAACAAAGATAGACACGTCATACAGATATAACGAGTGGTTATAGCCCTTTTTCAGATGTTAAAACCTATCGAAGTTGAACAACTTTTTGAGCAAGGGGTTCTATATATAGGGTGTACCTATATCCCAAATTTCATATTTTCTCATTGTTTACTTGAACCTGAGAAATATTTAACTAAGAATGTGAAAAATGCAGGCAGTGCAACATACAGCCAGCTTGTGCGTGACCTACTGTGATGCTCTGCGATTTTTAATTATCGCTTATAACGATTGTCGTGACTTAAAACTACTATGCCTACTACTATGGGTTTTCTAAGACAATCCTTTCGAAGAACCGTTCTGCCGCTAATCTCCCGTGGCGCACTACGACCGGGTGTAAAGGACTCCTGCCATCTTTCGTCGTCTGTCTGCAAACGTCTGCTCTGGTGGCCAGTGTAACTCTGTCAGTGTGCCCTAGCTTAGTGTCTCAAGTGATCTTTCAAAATTCAAACGCGCATATCGGCAGATAGGAACAGCCAATCTTCTTCATATTTAGAATGATTATAGGTTATATGTATCCCCTCCTCGTGTTAAAGTTTCATCGGCGATCGTCAGTGCCGCACTACGACACTGTCTATAGGACACCGTCCATCTTTTGTGGTCCAGACTATCGTGAAATCGCTGGAAGATCTTAGGGTATCGTTGGCCGACGATGTCGTGACTGAAAAACACAGCCCTGGGTTACAGCATGCATTTCTGAACTGTTACCGAGATATTTACAGACCTAGGTCAATATGGTGGGAACAGGGTAAAGAACTCGTTGAGTCACGGAAAAAATTATTATGGCTGACACATGATCGATAAGACAAAACAGATAAGGCTTGTTGGCATACAGTCCAACAGAATACTAGTTCTTGCATCTGGCCCGCACAGGTGGATGCCATGATAATTCCCTTAGCACATAACACGGCATAGCCTGGTGGCGGCTGTTGTTGTTGGTTGAGAGGGTGTGGTCACTTATGACCCGACTCCCATCGCCGTCGACGCACACCTCACAGCGACTGCTGCTGGAGATCTTCTTCCGCCGAGCACGATGAAACTAAGACCCCAGTGGTAGTATGAAAACGGACTTCCCGCCTAAGGATAGAGAGAATAAAAAGTATATTCTATGCGGAATACTATGTATATATATACAAAGAATGTGTGTGTCTCTTGCATACATATCCATCCATACATAGGATGAGATGTTGCAATCTACTTATAAAAGACACGTATGTATTTTCCAGAATAGTACAAATATATATATTACTAAAAATGTGATGTTTTGCAATATTCTCACGTAAAAGATTACATAAACACATTTTTTTCCCGAACGGACTTCTAATATTCAACCCAAACCTCCACGGGAACGCGGTAGAAAAAGTTATTAACCACATATATTCATTTTGCTATTAGGTTGACATTTGAACTTTTTTTTCTGCTCGATTTAATTAGGTTAATATGGTGTGAAGCTTCTTGGATACTTTAGAATATACCCCGCCCAACCAACAATTAACACCGAACTCTCTACCACCCATCCAACCAGCCCATCCACTTAGTCAACCACCGACAGCCCTACTCAAAATTCCTCATACCAACATAGGTGTAACTTGTATTGCCGTGCTAGTCTGAGAATTGCCGGGTTTGTGTTAATATCTCTGAATCGTGGCAAGAATAGCAAATAATAATATCAATTTGTTTTTTACATTGGCCTGTATCAGGACGTTTCATTGACGTATCTATAACTTAAGATTTAAAGAGGTCTTACACACCTTTCACCATCATTTATTATTTAAGCCAATAGAAAATAGGCCATATTGTGAAGCGATATCCTACAATTAAATACCACATAAGTGCTATACGACTTCTCCACCTAATTTCTTTTTATTGATCACATTGCATTCGACTGTTTATAATTGGTCTTCCACGCAAGGAATGGTTAATCACTGCTCAGATTCATTATAACTTTCTATGGCCAACGGCGGACTGGACAAATATATTCTCTCATTTGAATACTTTTAGAAGACAATAAAATAAATGGAATTTGCCCCAATACTGAAGATCGGAAGTACCCCTTCGCCTATGTTGCTGAAGTATCACAGAAAGGGCCACTTAGGAATTGCCTATTTTAAGTGGGCCTGATTCCTATAAGTGAAAACTTAACATTCCAAGGATTTACGGTGAAAAAACTAAATAAAGAGATGATGGGAAATTGAGCACAAACGACTCATCAAGCCATTGTCTGTTCAGAAAGTTTTTTCCTTTCAGGAACATGAACCATTAATTAATTTTTCTAGTTTAGTGTCAGTAAAGTAAAAATTTGTATGAATCAAAATACTTTAGATGAGTATATACAAATTACTATGAATGTTTATAGATAATTGTTGATTGACTCAGACCACATATTGTTCAGTACAGAGTGGAATTAATTAAAAATTTCTCAAGATGTACCTGTCTGCCTCGCATAGCGAACAGAGGGACTTGGCGCTGCATTCCCAGAATTTAAATAGCAATAACAAACATATGGAGCTTTGTCGCCACCCTTTGGCCTTGTGCATCCGCCACCTTTCCAATCTATATTGCAAAAACTATGGATTGTGATATCAAACAGTCTGCCCACTTGCTTCAGTTTTATTGTATTGTTAGGCTTTCCAATTTACCCTCTAACCACAGATTCAACTTGGAACTGCTCGCACTGCTTGGTATATGTCCAGTTGCAAAGACATTTCTCTATCATCCACAACAGTCTTAGACGTAGGAGTTCTGCATGTACATATATTTTCATCTCATAGATTCAGTCACAGCCCCTATGGCGTAAAACCAGTGAGAAAAGCTGATGATCCTTCTGTATCTTCAGGGTCCCTGGGACATTAAATAAACCCCAAATTGAAAAAAAATAAAAATTTTGACCTCCTTCTTTACTGTCCATTTTACAAAAAACCATGACCTTACTATATGCTTCCCTGTCATCCACCTCTCCCCTTTCACTAACTCGCCCAGTTGTGCACTGAACTATGACTGTGTAAATCCCTCTTGCTCGGGACCATGACGCTGCAAAATCCCTTGAAATATAGGATAGTTCTGCGTCCAACCTTGTTATAATAACTAACGGGATAGACTGCACACTTTCTGACGGCCTCGGAAGGAAAGTGAATGGGCGGGTCCCTGTAGGCTGTATGTTGATCGGAGCCTACTTCTCTTGGCTCTGTTGGGCTTTGGACGGGCAGCACAACCCATGCCGGTAGCGGGAAATAGGGATACTAGAGGGATCAGTGCTGTAGGGTGTGGCTTAGGAGTGAGCCAACTCAAACTATATCTAGTATAAAAATGTCTACCACACCCGGCAACGACTGGCCTTCCAGCCAATACTAATAGAAGCTAGCCGAGGTAAACGTAGAGAGATGTAAATAATTAAACACGGCAAATCCTCCTTGTCAGCACGGACTGGAACGCCATCTAGCTTGTCCCCGGTAGATATTGCCACCACCCTCGCCCCTTGTTTATTTTGCTGTTAACGTTATTAACTGTAATAGAGAAAAAAATACCTATAAAAAGAAGTTCCTCTGTGAAGATATGTGTATCTAGATACATGTCTCGATAAATATGACGTTTGTTCTACCACACGGCAAAGGAAAATCCTCAATTATACATATAAAAAGAGGCCCCCGAGGAAAAAAAGTCAAGACTGCAAATAGTTGTTTAAGTTATTTCTGTTAATATATGCATTTGAAAAAAGGTTAGGTCACGTACAAAATCTACATATATGTGCATGTAAAGAAATATTTTGCTTATATACATATCACCGACACATAATTAAACGACCATCTTTGTGTTCTTTACCCAGTTTGCGGGCATCATCCACAACATTCCGTCAGACCTTGATACAACAAATCGCACTGAGGTTCTCCGGGTGATAGACAAAGGCAAGGTAAGTCATCGCAGACCATTATCTCCAGTTTGGCTGAAACCAGATGGCCATTTCACGTGAACAAAGCACAAATCGATAGACAGTTTACGAAGATGATTAGGTTAATATATTTGTTGATGTTCTTCTGGTGTCATTTACTAATATAAATCTTATAAAAACATTGTAGAAGAGTTTTTTTGGTTTAAAAAAAAAAAAATTTATTCACGTAAACATTGAACAAAGACACAATCTGTCGTCCGAGGACGTTCTTCCCAGAGGGGTCAACATAGAAACTAGACAGTACATCAACAGGCATACTCCGCAAACAAACTAATAATCCAATGATATTATACAAGTATCATAGTTATCTGATGACAACTATTTTACTCAGCGAGATCAACATTTTCTTGTTGTTGGAGTTGTAATAATTCACTTTTTACCCGAATCTTAAAATTATTATTCGAAGCAATTTTTTGCGTTTCTTCAGTTAACAATTTCCAGAATCTAGCACCAACATAGAATGGACTACTCTTATATTTTTCTCGATTTGGTTTCTCCTGTTTAAGCACACTTTTATTCGATGTTCTAGTATTGTAAGACTGTTTTATATCAAGATGAGTTATATCCTGAGACCACCATTTTATTTATTTTTAAGTCTTGTATTTACACTGGGGTACCTATTAGGAGAATAGCATCCCTGTGTCCCATGCGACTGTCTGGGAAACGAATTAGATCCAAGGCAATTTCTTTTAGTTTAAAAAAAATCGGTATTTGCCATCTGTGATGCAAATATTCAAATAATTTTGTTTTTATTGAATCTCCTCGAGTCGAGGTTTCGTGTTTCTCCGAACATTATGTCCTCTGGTTTTCAGCAAGAAGAAAAAATACCATGGCGTGTGACGCACGAGCACGACGCCATCTTCTGTGTCACTATTCACAATGTGAAGATATCGCACTGGGGTGGCAACGAGGTGCGTGCACATTACTGGCCAAACATAATCTGTATGAACTAAAGTGATGATACCCATAGTTGGATGTCCATTACAGGGCAACATAGCTCCACTATATCATTTTATGATCTGATATATTAGGCATGAGTGAAGAATCCAATATCATCATCTCTATATAGTCAATCAGTCATTGCTTCCTTCTTATCTAAATTCATGCAAACCAAATATAACTCCATAGTGTGTTAGTATTGGCATTTGACTTCTCGAGTGTTTCTGCCTGTATAATTCCTTTTCGCCTGTATTACCGTCTCATAGAAACAAAACTTTTAAAATCCATAGGAACTTCTCCTTCGGGTCCCCACTCACGAAATTGCGGCGTTATGCTATATACGAGATGACAGTCAACATATATTAGCCTTAAAATATGGTGAGTATAAATTGCACCGGTGTGATTGGAATCTAGACTGGAAGTTGAATATCCCGATTTTTTCCTCGGAGGGATATGTACAGTAGAACCCCGCCTAATGGACACCCCGCGTTAATGGACACCTTTGGTCGGAACGGTTCCCTATATTAGATGTTTATTTTAACCTCGTGTAAGCGGTTACGCTCACGCGGGTTTCTACTGTAGTTGCTGATGTGGGTAGCTTGGGTATGTAATCTTGCTTTAATCAATAAAACACTGGCTGAAATAACTTTGTTGAAACAATTGTGGACGAGTCAGACTTGAATAAACAATTTGAATAATACATTGTGGAGATTTTAGTTTTTCCCTTTGTTTAGTGGTGGATAGTTTGGCGAAGTATCATCCGCTCATTCATATAAAATCTTCTCTACAGGTGAACCAGAGAAAGTGCCAGACGTATGTCAGTTAGCTGTCTTCTATTGTGATAAACAGGTGGGTTGTTTTGTTCGATTCGATATATATCTGTACAGACTAGCCATAGATTTTTCAAATGTTGAAAAATTGAACCATCATCGGCTTTAGAAGTCAATAGTTATTGTGTGTTTGGTTATGAAAAAATATTGGTTATAAATTATTCATCGCAGTTCCCTTGATAACCCTGTACCCTGTTTAGGTTGGCGCGGGGAATAATATGCCTTGTATACTGCGATCCTCCACGTGATTCGGTCGTCATTGAACAATGTACTTAAACTATGATCACTTGATCTTGTAGACTTCGGCTGAGGAGCTGTGCGCACTTATAGACCAGTGCTTCCAACTGGTATATGCAGAAGCCACACGCCAGTTCCTCGTAAACAAGATATCTGAGGGCACCCATAACCACAATGTGACTTCCATCAGTTCTTCCAGTGCCACACGGAGCGGTGAGAATGTCAAACCCTTTCACTGTTTACACAACCCCGTCCCTTTTTTTCTGAATACAAATATACGATAGAATTAATACTGAATAGTAAATTCTATAGTTTCCCCTTTGAGCTTCCACTCTATACTCGGCGAAACTGCTGAAACAATCTAATATCTAAGCGATAGCTATTAAAATATAGAAAAAAAGAACCAAATTGGGAATCTCATCAGTTGACCTTGAATGACCTTGATGTAGGGACGTCTTCAACTTCCTCGGGTGCGACCCCTCCGCGCGTCCAACGTTACCCGGATGTGTTCGCAGTAGAGGAGGCCACCTATGGCCCGCAGTGTAAGCCGCCTATCTTCTGAGCGCTTTGGGGAGCTGCTAACCTGACGCTTGGCCTCATTGCTCAACAGCCACCCTTTTCAGTTCATTTCATGGTAACCATAACCACATGACACCGACTACCTCAAGGACTACCCGGTGCTTGTTTGACTCCCATTCTCGAACTCGTTTCTCACCAAATGAATATTTTCTTTGCTAACTCTGGATAGTCGGTTTTATTTTAATCCCCAAACCCCCTTACATTAGAGGAATGGCGGATAATGTATTTAACTCATGCATGATTTTATTTGACATGTTGGAGGAAACAAAACAGGCCAGTTTGAGGTTACTAATACATGTATATACTCATTGTGGTAAACGGTAAGAGGTAGTAGACAGTTGGTGTGTTATACTAAGGGTTTTTGGGTAAGTCGACATTGTTTATCACGGTGGAGGTAAACGTAACGGAGTGACACAGAAAACCCCCGCATTTCATAGGAAACTCATTTTTGCACAGGCAGTAAGTTCTTCCTGTATACGCAAGAGCGATGTTGGAAATGTTTTAACTAGGCTGTCTGAATTTGTTTTTCAATTTATCTGTTTATCGAGTACATGAATTTCTTTTCTTTTTTATCATATTTGAAGCAATTTGTGTCCGACTCAGTATCTATATAGGGTTTAAAATGAAAAAGGGATGTAAGCTTAAACATTGTCGCTAATATAATATGCAATATTTATGGAGTTTCTTACTTCATTATTAAGAAGGGGAAAAAAGTGCAGTTAATTATATACATTTGTACTACCTATCGTGATGAATACTCAATAACTTCTACCTGTAATACAATCAACAAACCAATCATTTATCGATAATTAACTGCTGCTGGTACTGGAAAAAGAGAAGTTAGGGATGGTATATGTATACATAGTTTTCTGGGTACCAGTATATCCCTCATTTGAATATAAAGGTCTCTTTCATCAGCATTTTTTCCCTGAATAATTTTCCTTTGGTTTCTTGTTACTTAAGAAAAGTAAACAGCAGATAATTTAGTCATGTGTTTTCCAGACCATTCGAACATGTCCACGCCCACGGCACCGAGACAAGTTCACGACATGACAATGTAAGTCTGAAAAAAACCCAGTAAAAAAAACAACATCGACATCAACAAACTAACATACTAAAACAAAACCTAAAGTAGCTCCACTGGATTGTATCTGTGATATCTACGTTCATTTATTTATTTCGTTGATATAAGTAATTGGAATTTCTCCCTGTTCTGGTTTCGCTTTTGTAAAATGTCTCCAATAGAAAATACCTTTTGATTGACCAGCTTTACACAGTCGCGGCTGGATCTTGACCAGCAGGCAGGCACAATATCAACGTCAAATGAGTCGCGCTCGCACCCGCCCTCCCGCCGGCCGAGCAGTGCCACGCCCAGTGAGAGTGATCTCAGCGCCGCCGCCGAAGAGCAGCAAAATGACTATGTCAAAAAGGTGGGCTTCATATTGTAACACTATGATTGAATAAGCAATGGTTTTCAGGTACTTTTGGAATATTTCTTTAGGGGAGAGGTTGGCAGAGTTACCATCTGCCCATGATGGTAGGAATCTTTCCTGCCGCATTGTTTGACCAGGGGACTTGTGTCTGATGATCGGAGCTTTACTGTTATACATGTAGTTATGTTGCTTCTTACTATTTGATATTATACCTAAAATCTGACGTAACCAAACGGGTATTGGACAAAGCTCCAATAGATCAAATAGAAAGAGTCAGCAGAAAATACCAAGGAGAAATGCGACCTTTTCCTTAAGTTGATGTAATGAGGGAACCTACTTTTACCGACGTTTTTGCAATCTCTGTTGGTTATATCAATGATCCTAAAAGTAAATCAACAGATTAACTCAGTGGTAGAAGAAACACATGTTCAAGACATTCTTGGTCCTGCTCCTGATGAAATGTGAACTGTTCTATACTTATGAATTTATAACTATCCAAACCATACCACCGAAAAGGTACTACCGTGACGTATACCAAGTGTCGTGTCAAATAATGTATTTCATAAATACGAAACTAGTAATAGTCATATCTGTTAACTGACTGGTGCCCATCCTCAGTTATCATTATAAAATGGACACGAGATAAGGCCTTTGCCCAGCCTTACACAGAAAGAAGTTGTATAAACGCGTTATGTATACACAAGTGCATGCATTTTTGGCTCTTTATTGTCTTCATACCAGATTATAGAATTTATATTTGTGCTGTGTCTTCACTAATACGTTCTTCTTTCTCTGAATGCATGGATGTCAATACTAATCCGATAATTACCAATAAATTGATATCAATGTTTCTGCTGAACTATCGAAACTATGACTCACAGACAGAATGTGATACTGAAGTTTACCTACAGTTTTCTTCCTCAGAAATCCTCTTCTGAATTGTCAAAGAATGAGAAAAATTCAACCTAGACTCATAGAACATGTAAAAAAACTTTATTTATACAAACATGAGTGATCCAAATAATAACTTTAGTACTGCAACACGTATGACGGCACCAATGAACTCGCTGGCAGAACTTTCTCCTATTATCCAGTATGTTTGAATGAAATAAATCTGATTGTGCCTTAATGATTCCTATTTTCTGTTATAGCTGCATACAAAGCTGGATCCGAATGAACTTCGGCGGTTCGCAGTCCTGCTGAAGGAATGGAGGACTAACCGCATGCCATGCTCTGACTTCTGTGAGAAGGTGTTAGAACTCTATGGCCCAAGCAGAAAATACCTCTTGGCTGGTATGTAGCTGACACCTACGACACAGTAGAGCATGCACACATTGGAGTTGATTTTCTAAACCATCCTTTTTTTCTGTCTGTTGACTGTCTGCTATGAATAGGATTGTCTTATTTCATCTAAGATCTCTTATTTTGTCATTTTGTATACAATATATCTGATTCCCCTTCCATCTGATGTCCCTTCTTCCATTCATCTACCTCCCTTCCTAGTCTTCTCCACCTACCGTCTTCTGAAACCTTTATGTTTTATTCTAGGAATGCGGCCTTTCATACCAGACGAAGACTTCGGTACTTTTGAAACATTGTTAGAAAATGTCGGACTTGGTCAAGGTAACTGGAGTGACACTCAAACCCACAGCTCACGGTTCAGGTAGGTATCAGGAAAACCGAATTGTCCTTTTGTTTCTTAATGCTGTTCTGTGTTTGGTAAGTGCAGCTATTTGGTGATTCGCTAGTTTCTCCACTCACAATCGACAATGTGGTCACTGATTTTATTATCTATGGTTAGGTTTGAGTTTTTTTAAATCCAATACATATAAATATTCATATATTCTCCATGAGACTGAAGGCCAAAGGACACTGAATGCACCAACTTGTCACACCACACACCGAATACTGCAAGTTTAACAATACACGAACGTGCAATTAGCGTTTTCAGTAATTTGTTTAATATAACACTTGGTCCTTTACATTTTGATATCTTTATGTTTGCACTTATTTGTCGTCCACTAACCAGATAATTGAGAATAGAAGAACAAAGGTATGACATATTATCGAGTATGTCAATGAAATATTGGTGCAGTTTATCCTCCGATGAATTAATTCTCTTAATATAAGTTGAAATTGATGGAGATAGAACATGCTCATATTCCTTTCATTGGCAGTGGGAATGGGGCGTCTAATTTTGAGCAGTGGTAATACTTAGACTCACTTTTATCACCAACGTACATGGATATATTTTATGAGGTACTCTAATAAGGGCGCGGCGCTCCTGGAGGCAACAGTCAAAATGGACGAACTCAGTATTTCGAGGTGAACGGGTTCTCTTTTTAGCAGCATCTCAATTCTTGTTTCTTCTGTCTGCCTGTACTAACACTACCATTTTGCCGGTAGGTACTCGCCCAACATCTCACGTACTTGGTCTTTCTATCCTAATTAATGAAAGGTATGATTAGGGTTGTCAAGATATCCACATGTAGTCTAAGAACACAATTTGTCAAAATTAGGTTATTTACACCTCTACAGCTTTGGCCTCCACTGTGTCCATATACAGTCACACCATGTTTTGTATATGTGTTTATTGAGGAATAAGTCGTATGTGTATTACCACCCATTTTTGCTAATTCAGTATAACATTTAAGAAGCATTAACTTTATAATACGACAAAGTAGATTTACATTAGATTTAAGTAAAAGTAGCTTGATCAAAATCCATAGTGTCATAATTTGTTGAGAAAAATCTTGTCTTTTGAGCTTTTTCAATAAAAACAATGGCCCCTACCTTTCCCAATAAATATGGATATAATCAATTAACTGTAAGTTGTCATATGTTTTCATACATATGTATATATGTTAAGTAAGTCTCCTAGATTTTTACTATATATACTGGGCAATCAAATGTAAGCGGCAGTATTTTCATATAATGCTTTTGTCAAGTTATGACTAGTTATATTTGAAACTTTGATATAAATCTTCAGACCCTTGGTATTTTCTGACATTAAAACCGGAACTGTCCATGCTCTCTTCATATCTCTGTAGTTGTCTTTTCATGTGACATTATAAACTGCTTTTGAGCTGTGCGTGACCACTCAAAAGGACAACATACAAACCGTTTTACACGGACGTTCACTAATCTAAGATTTGTCATATATTCCAGTACCATAAGGAATTAGCGTATCATAATATTCGACTTTGTCTCTAATGTTATTTGATGTATTAATATACACAATTTTGAATCCCTCGGACTTGTACGACAAGTCCGTGTGTAATCATATTTGGAAGAAAAAAAACCAACACATTTGAACTTTTCAGATTTTGGCGTTAGATCATTATTGGATTTACATACACAATAGATTATTGGTCACGCCCAGTTCCCATCGCCAACATGATAATAACCCTCTTTGTAGAACCGTAGTCTCCACCCTGAGGTACGTCCACTCTGTCTGTTGCAGGCGCACGTTAAGCGGGGCTTCCACCTTCAGCAACCACAGCCCCTACATGGTCGACGAGTTCGACCGGATAATTAACGGTATCTCGAAAGACATAGCCAATCTGGGAGATAGCGTCGACACGAATACTAACCCCGAGTCCTTCTTACCAAAGACCACGTGATCCTGGTCATCGGTATTACGTGCCATATATGGGGATGGCTAGAGCTGATTACCGACCCGCGTGGGCCCCAGCCGTCAAACTGTAGAAGTTGAGGCTGAGGACCAGCGTGCGGAAGCCGGACGAGGTGCAGCCCGCCCTCCCAACAGGGGGGCGCTGGTGACGGCCAGCAACCCGACGGCAGCGCCACCTATACGGCGTCCCCGGTCCTTGACACTATGACACACCCTCTGTTTGACTTCCGATCCGTGGTCGTTTATTGCAGCAGTGCAGTCTGAGCTTATACTGGCCTACACTTTCTGAGGGTCACCTCTGTCCGTCCGTCCACCCGATCACGGCTCTACCATAAAACTGTCATGACACTGGGACCCGGTGCCGGACCGAGGACAGGACGGGACGGGACGGGTGCGGGACGAAGGAATCGCCGTTCTCAAGTAACATTGGCGTGGCCGTCATCTGAAACTTATCAGGATATGCCGGCTGTAAATGTGTACAAATCTTTCTCATCGAGTTGCACTGCTTAATCGAGCGTGAAATGCTTTGTATTTATGAATGTATAGTGGACCCCGACCCCTCTGTTGATACCCTACCTTTATCTGTGCACACTCGCTTAATCGGTTTATAGGATTATAAAAAGAAACGAGAAAAAGTTGGTGTGGCAGTGTCGTGGCGACATGGTGCTTAGGATTCTACAGTCTGGGCTTCAACACCGTTATGTGCCTTCCAGAAGGAGGATGAGAAGGACAGAAACATTGATATCAAGTTTATACAGCTAGGGACTAATGTATACAGTTGGATGCCATTCTGTAAACAGATTTGTTTAGATAAAAGACATTGCATAGCAGAATATTCTTCCCATTGTTGCAGCAACACAAATGGAGTGAAGGAAATTTGAACCACTCGACCATACCATCCTGTCGGTAATTCTTACCACGCTCAGATCCATCCAGTACTGGAAATAAGAGTACACAGCAAAATGTCTGAGTAAAGGTTTTGAATTCAATAGTACGTAGCGTGGAACGCAAATGTATCATCTTGCCTCGATTGGGTTTACTTTAACCTATTGCGGATCAGTTTTATTGTTTAATTGTGAAATATACATGTTATCCCAGACTGATGAAGTCTTCTCTGTACAATCTGTATCTGTAGTTATCAATGTATCTATATCTATAAATGTATTAGGATTTTTAAAAGAACCTATTCCTATTTCAGTTTATAGATAAAATGAAAATACGCAGGTTAAAGAAATAACTTGTTAGAGTAAAGGTTACAGGCTTTGTAACCTTTAAAATGGGGAAACAGTTTCTTATCATTAGATTAAAAATGTAACACTGCTTTGAAAGAATAATTACGTATGATTTAATGCTCCAATGTAAGCACTGAAATTCGGTTCTTGTGATCCATCATACTGAAACACCAGGTCGTAGTATTTTGAGACTTCCTGTATCCTCCATTGAGGGTTTTTTTTGTAGATAGGCACGCATAAATTCAGCCATTTAAGTCGCAAAAGTGATATGAATGATGGTTGTTTGGATCGATAGGATCAAGACTGAGCGGTCATCTAGAACTGATATTTACACAACCTCATCCTCTGGCTGTCTGAATAATCAGCATATCGAGTGGACACAATTATAACTGATCCGTATCTTTGCATTGTGAATTTCACTGTGTAGACATCATAGATATAAAAGAGACTTGCTTTTATATAGTATTAGAAGACCAAAAACATTGTGGCCTGTGCATACTTTCAAGGTGAGGAAAATGATTTATTTGAGAATGGCAGTGATCCTAGGACGAATAGAATACACTGGTGTTTTTAATTTTCTATGGACAAATCAACATGAATATCGTTGAACCTCAATGGCTAAGGTAGATACATGTTGCATTACGTTTCTATCCGTAAGATTATCGTATAACTTCCAGTGATGCTAAAGAAACATAAAAATTGTGAGTCTTAGAATATTTGAGACATCACTTTCGTATATATGCAGGCGTATATTTCGATTGATTAAACTTTTAGCGTCAGACTGTTTACGTTATATGAATAATAGAAATAAATTGGCATTGTTGGGAAATTCTTAAAGTAAATTGTGATATTTCAGAAGTGGACATCTTTCAGATGTTCACATATTAACAACACAGGATTGCTTCATTCCGCAGCCACTGTGGTTACACATAAGCTATTTCAAACCGACATATCAGGATTTTATGTAAAAACATTGTGTAAATCTGGTTTAATCCATCATATGATTGTTTAATACAATGATGTCGCTGGAAGTCACAGCTATTTCATGGAACTGAGAAAAATGAACCTATAAACAAAATTGAAAGGAACTAGGCCTACAATTTTCATGTAACATTTTTAAGGAATGAGAATATTTTTCAAGGTGATATTTCAGTTTAGTTCTTAATCATTGGTGTGGTCTTCCTCAAATATAATATATTTTTTGCAAGATAATCTAAAATGAATTCCGTGAAATTCTATTTGCAACACAGTGTTGGCATTCTGGAAGTTGGTTTTTAAATGACAATCATTTAGATGTCAGATATGATGGAGAACATTTTGCACTATAAATACTTTCGGTTAAAACATTGTCAGATTATGAACACAATTATACCTTTTAGAGATTCAAGCACGAGGGAAGGTAACCCGAGACAAGTGTCCTTATTATGTTAGATTTATCCTGTACTTTATCAAAGCCACAGTCGTTTTAATTTTAACTGTCAAGCATTCTGTATATCATACGATAACTCGTGTAATTTTAAGTTACTTATGTTATCTTAGGATATCTATAACTCACATAGAAGACTTTCCAAGGTTTCGGCCTGTATGTTACTATAATTCATGATCAACCAAAAATAAATACTTCTGAATTCGTAAAGTCAGTGGATGAAATAAAAATGATTCAGTGTGAGATGAAGCCAATGCATCTATCGTTATTCTTTTGGGTTTTACATTTTTAGGGCGAGTTCTTTTCAATCAAATTTATGAAGATTCATAGTCCTTTTTAGCTAATATTTTCATATCAAAGGGACTGTGCTGACCAGATTCATGCAAAAACGTAAAACACTTCTGGCTGTAATTCATGGAAATTTGTGGTCCCCACGCCCTGATGCCCAAATTTTACAACTTAACTTGTACGCTCCTTAACTCTTCCTGTCCGAGCCTGAGTGGGGAGTGCGCACACAATAGGACAAGGTGTAATACTGTTATAAACCCCAAGGGGACGAGACTGTCGCAGTAATGGCATTTGTTTATCGATAGGCGTTACTTAGTAACCTTAGATACAAGTTACTATAGTTACTTATGGAATGCACACAGAGTGTAATGATGAACATAGGATATTTTATTTATTGTGAAAAAAATGTGTAAATCTATTCATTATTTCTTATAAAACATAACGTTTGTGATGATGACACATAAATTTAAATATATTTTTAAACAATGCCTGGAGGCACTCCTCGTCCCCTGGGTGGGAATGCCTCCAGGTATTCCTCGTCCCCTGCGTGGGAATGCTCGGACTGAAAGAGTTAATCACTTACAATGCAGTCCACTCCTAGAAATTCGCTTTCGACCTGGCTTAAATAGACTACTTAGTGTAAAATAAAATGAAATGTGCCATTTCCGATCAGAATGTACTGGCCGATACATGGTATTTCTTTCCAATAGCTTGAAACACGAGAGGAAAGTAGCCAGTCTGTCCTACCTAGAAATGAAATACGGCTTAGATTTTTCACATATATTATATGAAAGAAAATATTGTGGTTAAAATATATCTTTTCTACTGAGTGGTTTCACCTAATACCATTCAAAAATGACATGACAATTGTGTGTAATTGATTTTTATTCAACTTATTGAAAATAAAACAAATGAGATATATCTACTCTCTGATATAATATAATGTTATGAAGTAAACTCTTGTAATGCCAGCTCTGCTGAATATAGACTAAAGAATACAAGAAACTCGTCAATTTTTTTGCAAGCAAAAATATGACGCCTAAACATTAGTTGTAGCTCTTACTATAGGGCTTTAGTGGTTAACTACAATTTTTTACTGAGTGAGTCATTCATTTATTTAGAAGTTAGTGACACTAACAGTATTGCACTTTGTATTATGATTATGTTCATGAATTTTATCCATGATTTTTCTGTTTCCAACTTCTCAGTGGAACTACAGTGCATTTTATATTAAAATGTTTTTGCCGCCTGCGGCTTAATTGTAATACACATCATTGAAAACTTTCAGATTCATTGATACTGTATAAAAGCAACACTTGAAGATGGAGAGGGAATAGAGATCGTATCGGAACATCTCATCCACGCGTCGTCACTATGTCGAAGACCCCTTTCAAACTTTGACAGACACTTTGGGCTTGTCCCTGAAAGACATATAAGAAATTTTCAATTAAATAATTGACTATATATCATAATGATTTACAGACTTCCACTTTCCAGATAATTTTCAATATTTTGCCTGTGGCAAAGCCATTTCCACGTCATTTTCGACAACTCAAGAAATTCTATATGATTGAGGACGTTTTATGAATATACCAACCATGAACAAAGTCTTACCGAAATACCACAGAAACGTTCATATGTCAACTTAAATTATCCATAAATTCACACAACCTAGGTTGTTGTATTTCTAAGCAAGTCCTGTCTTCGAACTGATACCCCGCCTCAGACTAGCACAAATCCCCTGATCATCAGCTAGGGGGCTCGGTGGTTTTCATCCTTTTTGCTCTACCCAACTGTAAATTAGGTATATCTGATATTAAAGGTCAATCACCATGACGTTCTTCTGGTAGTGATTTCAGGATCACAGTTTGTATCAATTCAAAATCAAACAAACTTAACATTCGTGCAAGAGAATTTGATTTGAAGTTCATGAAATAAAAGAATCACTGAATAAATATACATGTGAGATATGCACTTCCTTTTACCCCGCAGGATTTAACTATAGGAGGAGGATTCAGAGAGCGTGGACTAGAGTGACCTTTCCTCAGCTAAAGAACAGGGTTGGCAGATACCAGAAGAGAAGGTTCAGGTTCTTTTGTCAGAATCTGATGATAAAATTTTGCAATTTATAGTGTTCAAGCAGCTCATGTTTGCCCGTCACAGAAAGTCAAATCATGATCAATCAATGACTTTTTCTGTTCTTGAAAGTGCTGCCTACACCTCCATATTCTATTTCTCTTCTGGCCTGGCGACCATGGCTAAAATGTGAAATAAGTTACTTTACTGAACTATTTTGTATCTCTAAAGTAATAAACTTACCTCTGTGTGACACTGAAAGATGTAGCAATCATAGACGCTCCTGCCGACTTGACCAACTTTGAGGGCGATGTTACTCTTCATGAAGCTGTCGATGTAGTAGACAGCCTGCGCAACATTATGAAGAGGGTGGCGCTGTAATACCACCTGTGAACAATGAAAATGATACATGGTACTTCGAACAGGCTTTTTGAAATCCTATCAACAGTCAATCGTCTAATTGTTCACGTAATCCAAACAATTAGGAGCAACTAGTATGTTCATCATAGATGAATGAGCGTGCAATTATAAATGAATAACAATTAAAAGGTATAAGTTAGATTTAGCCTATGGATAGTTTTCTGTAACACACTTGCACCCAGTCAACTTGCCATTTCTACAACTGCCTATCTAGGATCCAAACACATCAAGCAGCAGTGGGTCTTGAGGTATTTTGGTCTTGAGTGATTGGTCACGGTCAGCTGGGCACGCCCTCTAAGAGACTGTGACACTGGCTCCCTGCTCTGTTCTCAATATCACAGTGAATAGCACACAGATAGTGAAGGGATAGTATGTATGCAGTACCCTGAAAGTCTATATGGACCCCTCTAAACTCTAGATGATGTATATAGCGCATGCAAGCACACTCTAATAACTAGACTGATCATCACTGCTCCCCCGGAATTTCTAAATCCATATATGTTTTTAATGTTTGAAATTGCAATATACATGTATTAAGCCAAATAGGACCAGATTTTTCATGGCATGATCTCTTTGGTCCTGCTTAACATATCATCCACAGAGTAGTTTTCTCTAGACCGCCTTCCAGGTCCTACCCATCATATTAATGGACATGTTTAATTAAACGATAGGCCCACAATGCCTCTTCGGTTAATTGTTCAGCAAAACCTGTCTCTTCAATGATAGACTTTTTACAATCTTAGGTTTACCGCGATATGGTACTACCTGAAAAATAATATAGGATTTAGAAGATGTGGAAATAACACCTCTAACACAAGCCAATGCTACCTTGAAAATGACAGTTTCCTGTCTGTTTTGAACCATGTTGCTATAGTGTCTCCATAGAATCGATTGTTCTGTTTGACAATGAGCATCCCAACCTTAGTGACTGATTGATTTAGCCGTCACACACTCGCCACGCTTAGGTATAGGCGTAGGAGTGTTGACATCAAGATTATTTCTTGTATGTAACCTAATAAAAGTATCAGGGGGGTTGGGTAATCAAGGTTTCATCCGGTTCAGACTCTTCAGGCATCTAAAATATGGCTATTTCAAGGCGTGTGACATTGTCACTGTTTAAGACACCAAGGTGGCGTATTACTAAGACATTATGGCCAACAGTGGTCAGTTTGGCCATCGAGGTGTATGTTTGGCAAGGCAGGTTTGGTGATAATGTTGACCATCGATCTTAGTAATATGGGGCCCAGGTATTTTACCTGGGCCTCACCAATTCATGCAGTTCTTTAAAAAAAAGGATCGATGGAGAAATTTGCAACAAACCACCAGTATTGTAAATTGCAATTCTGTGGTTGTGGTCCTTCCAAAAAGTAAAGCCAGTAAACCCTATGATTCATAGGGGGAACTTGTTACTTAGATTTTGTCTATGACCCGGTAATTAAATAAAAAAATTTAGACGAGGCAATTGGGTCACGACAATGTCTAGAGAAGGGGTATGACTGCTACTAGTAATTTGGTGCATCTGTTAGATTTAGGCCATATGGAATTTGTGTTCTGAGTCTGAACATCCAATTCTGCTAGATGCTATTGCGAAGAGTTAGTGCTGACTCTGAGTTAATGAAGTCTACAATATGGATACTTACATCCGTTAGGCCATTGTGCCCATCCATGTTGAAGTGGTGGCCCATGTCCAGGTCATATTTGATCCGATAAAAATGTTGTTAAAATTGGTCCATTAGTCTACGTTTTGTCTGACCCACATACTGTTTGGAACAACGTTTGCATGTTATGCAGTAGATGAGATTGGAACTTTGGCAGCATACATTGTATTTCGCCGAGTATGTAATTCGTCCTACAGTGTCCAAGGCCCTACAGTACCTGCAGTTTTCGGTGCTGCACTCATTCTGTACTTTCGCAGGCATGCCCTGTATGGCCTAGGGGTCTTTCCTTCGCCACTCTTCTTTGTATGAGACTTTTGCTTGTACAAGTGTGTCCTGAAGGTTTGGGGGGCGCCTTAGCCCCACCACAACCCATTGGGTATGAAGGGATTGTGTTTTAGCTGAGTGGGACAAGCTATCCCAATTAGCTTGCACTATTTTCCACACCCTGTTGAAGGTTGGGTGATAAGTGGTGACAAGTATGGTCGGGCGGGTGGGTTTTTCCTCCTTACGTGGAACCGGCCATATGGTCAGGTTTGGTCATGGTTTTCTGAATGCTCTGATCAAACTTTCAGATACCAGAGTCGGAGGGTATCCCCTCCTGATGAAATGGGCAGCCTTGATCAGGGCATTCTCCAAAAAGTCCTGAGGCCTGCTGCAGAGCTGGCGGATCTGTAGGAATTGGCCGTAAGGGATTCCCTTACGACAGAGTGGGGGGTGTGCCAAACTGTAATGGAGGTAGTTGTTGGCATCAGTGGGTTTGTTATACAGGGTTGTAACCAAGAGCTACCTTCCACTATCACCCACTATCAAATTTCACTGGTGAACTTTATGCTGTGATGTACATTGTTCAAGTGATGGATGAAGCTGTTCAATTCATCCCGACCATGTTGCCAGACCATGAAAATGTTGTCTATGAATCTGGTCCAGAGGAGGGGTTGGTGACTGTATGTGTATACAAATCGTTCCTCGAAATCAGCCATGAAGAAATTGTCGAAAGTGGGGGCTACCCGGATCCCCACGGCATCTAAATATAATATAGTTCCCAGCTTTATCTCACCCTGGTATTTCTCCATAAGCTTAATGTTAGGAACGTGTACTCCACGGCCATGAAAGTATTGTACCCAATACTCAATGGCTAATTTGGTGACTTATTCCAGCAATAAATGATGTTATACGGGGTGAGATAAAATCAGAAACCTACTAGATGAGAATAACTTGGTCTGCACTCCACCTCGTTTGACCACTACGTAATTCACTCAGCTTCGCTTTGTGGATTACTTCGCAGTCAAACTCGGTGGAGTATGGGCCAAGTTATTCTCATCTAGTGGGTTTCCTTCTAAGTATCTGGTGTATCTGACACTATGCCAGTGATATTTGTGAATTTCTTTCATAATTCTTTTGAAGTACTCTTGTGGCAACTTTTTCAGTCACTTTGAAAATGATATAGTTTGATAAGAAGAGTTAAGTAAACAATCAACGGTGATCTTCTGAGAACATGATGGTAGGTTCATAACATCTCTAACTTCTTGTTTTTACTGAATTTATAACTATTCTATACCACTCAGAATGGTGTAATACAATGTAACCTTCCTTTCATTGTCATTTCTAGTGTTGCCACACTTTTAGATTTGCTAACCCAGTTTGAGTCTGAACTGACAGGCTTCCACCATGACCTAGAAACTGTTGTGGCTGTGGTGACCTAGATCCTGATCACTGTAGGTCCTGTCATTCTGGCTGTGAGACCGCATTAGTGTGACGTCATTCTACCCGGCCAGCCGGGTATATCCCAGTGCTGTGGGGACAAACAGAGAGCTGTCATCTTACCAAGTACACCCAGGGTCATGTTGAATATCATCGTATTTATCTGACTTTAGAGACTTTTTAGATACAAAGAAATATATGTATCCCTAGAATGATATCTAAACTTGATACTGATAGTATTTTTTTGAGCTGTCATATCATATTTCTTTTGATACCCAATCTAGAGACAGCGAAACAACGACCTACCTCTCAACGATCTCTACCAAAAAGGAGTTCCTTCCCAGAGGCTTGTAATAGCTCCCTCTCTCAGGTTGCTCTAGCAGTGTGATAGGGGGGGGGCGTACATAAGTGACGTCATGCAGCATTGGTGGGGGATAGGGGGGCGTTCAAGTCTCAGGGACCAAACTTGACAATGGGGGGAGGGGGAGGGGGTGTCATGTGGTGCATGACGTCATGTTTGAAAAAACAACATTAGGAAGCGAGAAAATGGTGGGAGCGGGTGGGGGGGGGGGGGGCAAGGATAGTAACTGGCAACATGTGTGCTGAAATCCAGTATATTAATCATATTAAGGATATTAGGCCTAATTCGGGTACAGCCTTGCAAGTACATGTGCAAGTGCGTCTCAGAAGACTACTTATAAGTCAGCTGCCTTTCAGAAGACTCCATGTTTCCTTCATGTTTGCTTTATTTTCTATATGTGTCCCCCTTTGTACTGAATGGAACAACTCAGGTACCGTTTGATATCGGCTTGTACGAACGGGGGCGGGGGGACCTCTCTGCATGACGTGCATTTAGAGGCGGGGCCAAGCGTTGTATGACAAAGGGGAAACGGGGGATCCCTATAGATGTTCACCCAATTTCGCTTTGCACTTTGCACATTTCTGAAACTCGTACATTAATAGTATTAGAGTAAAATGGGATGAACCTTTTAGAGTAGGGTGGCATCTACATATTTATAGATTTTACACTTTACACAAGTTTGAACCAGACCACTCACCGACTCACCTAGTCTGCCTCTCTAAACACTCAGGATATTCCTCTTCTTGAGTGACAGTTTAATCTGACATAGTGTTAAACAAACTTTGATAAATGGACTCACCCTGTTTAAACCTAAATTCCTAGCTTCATTTATTTTAATGTCCTAATTTATGGCAGGGCCGCTTTAACCTGTGATTTTCACACAGCATCAGCTATGTAACAGTGATCCATCTGAGTCTGAAGAGCACCATGTGAAAACGCCTTGGATTCCCAAACCGGTTTAGAATCGCCCCTCTACTTCACAACAAAGTTCTCTACTTCACAACAAAGTTCTCTACTTCACAACAAAGTTGGGAAACACCCCTTCCCCACACAAGTGTTGTCACACTGTCAACTCAGTTGACTGTTCTATTGGCAACGTCTCCAAGGCAAAGAGTGGTCTAACTATAAAGAGTGCAAATCATAAACGAAAAACCACAAGCACACAATAAACGACCTACCTTCTTATCTCTATCCAAAACCTTCAATCCATGTTTTGAAATCGTCAACGTAATAAGGTCTTCTTCTTTAGCTATAAGTTGAACTTTTCCTTCTATCTGAAATAGATCAACAAAAATTTTAATCAAAATATAAAATGTATAAAGACTCACGCACAAAGACATATTCTAGTATTCAGTGAACAGTGTTACTTTTTCTGTCACACAATGATATGATTAAAGTTTCTACTCACATAATGGGCAAATATTCATGATAATTTTCACCCTTTCACAAAAGCGGAGTACCAAAATCGTTTTTTTGGTTGTTTTTTTTGCTGTTGACCAGTTTTACTGTTGACCCGTTTGTAAAACAGGGAACAAGTGGCAACCGAGGGTAAAATCTATAAGGAGCATGGAGTTTTATAATGAATCTGAAGTTCTAGAATGAATTTGTTGGCATAGCCACTCGATGGTCAAATAATTAGTTTTCTAAAGACTATAATTAGGGCGTAGATAGTTTTATACCTGTGCCTCCTCGACTTTATCAATGAAATGGACGTTTGGGTTCCGCTGATGAACTGTGCTCAAATTGACATCCTGGATCATTCCCAGGAAGTGAAGTTCAAACTGAGTGACACGGTAGAGCAAGTTGGTTGGCTCTAGCATCATCAGGTCCCTGGACCCAGCTAAATTTTCATTACTGGATTTCTACAAAATAAAGATCGAGAAATCAATGTTTTATATTTCAGTTTTGTATGACGTCTGTGTCTGACGTTTGGTCCCCTACAACACTCCGTGTTGTCCTCGGTAAAATCTCAATTTTACTTCAACTTACCAGGTCTCCGAAAATTCTACTATTATAAAGTAAGAAACACCTATTTTGAAGGTTGGCAAACACAAATTGGTATATATTTATTGATTCAGTTTTTTTCTCATGCATGTAAGAAAGTAGCCAGCATACAAATTCAATGGAATGACAAAGCGTGGGAAGGCTATATGTAGTAAGAACCCGGCCCTGTAGGGGACAAGGCTGGGTACACTGGCTAAAATGCTGATTCCACCAACACACAAGATGTAGCGAGATTAGTCCCGATTTGGTTGTCTTGTTAAATCGGGCGAGATTTGCATAATCGCGTGCCTATTTGTCGCGATGTTTCTTGAGGTGTCGCGGTGGTGGAACACCAAAACATACACCCGACACTGCATGGCTACGTTTTGTGACATAGGAGATACAACATATCCTGACACTGTAAGATGATGCACCTGTTGATGTAGCCATGGAAGAAATAATAATAACAGACAACGAAGTGCTGGACATGGTTAACACTATCGCCATAGGCAAATCCTCGGCAGTAGACGGAGTCTTGGCACGCATATTAAAAGATAGTTTCGAAATATTGATACCCCAGTTGACTTTTCTGTTCAACCTGATAATCTCCACATATAAATACCCCAATGAGTGGAAAAAAGCAAGAATGAAGTGAACAGCTTCCTGGGAAATTGTTCGAGAAGATCGTCCACAAACACATATCCTATTACCTTAATGCAAACAGTCTATTGAGTGTAAACTAAGGGGGCTTCAGATCACACTACTCAACATCCAAAACAATATCTGATTATACCGACAACATAATCCTAGGAATTCATAAAAAAAGAAATAACAGTAGCTGCTTATCTAGACCTCACTAATGCGTTCGACACTGTCCACCATGAAATACTAATCCATAGACTACAGAATATCGGTATAAATGAGCAAATAGTTAACTGGGCTAAAAACTACCTAACAGACAGATTCCAAAGTACAATAGCCAACAATAAGCTGTCCCTCCCTAGACGTATATCATACAGTGTCCCTCAGGGATCTACCTTAGGCCCGCTTTTTTTCATCATATTTATCAACTCGCTTGAAACCTCACTAGAACACTGCAAAATTAAGTTGTATGTGGACGATGCTGTGTTGTACATCACGGGAAAAGAACATGCACACCTCGTCAAATCTTTACAAAGTGACCTTTCCGAGGTATATAACTAGTGTAACCAGAACAAACGTATCATCAACTTGAGCAAGACTAAAGTGCAAACGATTGGAACAAAACGCACCCTCTCCCAAACGCCTAATACTAAGTTAACACTAGGCAATGCGGACCTAGACAAAGTACAAAGCTTCAAATATCTTGGAGTCACGCTTGATTGTTCACTAAATTACACAACCTACTTCAAGGACATCATGGTGGAGTGTTAATTCACATCACTCACAGCACCCTGTTAACACGTCTGCAGTGGTCTCAGAACAAAGCACTCAGGATATGTTACAACACCCAAAACCGCATATCCACGAATATCCTGCACAAATCGTTTAAGCTGAACTATCTAACAGATCGAAGAATTACCCAATTACCAAAACTGGCTTTTTTTTTTTTTTTTAATTTCCAGTGCCTCTCAACCAAGGTTAAGTTTTTCTGGCACGTAATACGATACACAATATTATAGTTTTTGCACAATACATTGGGTTCAGTACAGTAATGTAACAGTAGAAGAGAGAGAAATAGGAGTGTAAGGAGTAATGAGATGGTTGAGTTAACTCGAAATTGTTCCAAAAGTTCATGATAATTATTTTCCCTTTTTCAGTTCGATTTCTAGACGTTTCTTGAAAGTTCCTTTGTCCATGATGTTGTGAATATCGTCTCCCAAGGCATTCCAGGCTCTCGCACCTCTTTGATAGGGGCTATTGAAAACACTCGCACATCTCGTGGTGGATAGCTTAAATAAAGTCCTTGTCTGTGTTCTTGTCCGTCTAGGGTTTGAGTCTATCCAGTTTAGGTTATTTCGATTTTTAAACATTATGCATAACAATTGTACTTGTGCTTTCAAGCGCAGCAAAACACCAATCAACCTAGCAGATCAAAATCGCCATACTTGTCTCCATGATGGGCCAGTGTTGAGAGTCAAACTGCAAATTAGCACAAGTAAGTACAAGGAATCAGTCATGTACAAAGCAGGAACTGCTTGGAACAAACCGAGTCCTACTCTGAGACTTACAACCACGGAGGATGATTTTAGCACTGCAATAAAGCAAATACAAAGAGGAAAAATCCAACACTACTAATTAAATATAGCAGATGCCAAACACTACACCCATGGGACCCAATCCCGACTATGTATAACTTGTGCTAACCGATAACAACCACTTAGATTTACCCATTGTAGACTAATTTAGCAATGGACCGAGGTATCCGGACCTGACTCACCCATTATCCTACCCCTAATATAAAATACCATAGGCCTAACATTGAGTTTCCATATGCCACGCTGACTAGCATACAGAAATTTATATGCCACTAGTGGCATACAGACTTGTTATCATGTAATATTCCCAAATCGAGGAGATGGGGTAAGATAAAATCAAAACCTGATTTGTTTTAATTGTGACCACCGCATGCCACTCCTGGAGTTTTGGCTCCAGACTTCACTCGGCTTCACCTCATGAAGTCACTCTGCCAAACTCCAGTTGTGGCATATGGTGGCCAAGATTAAAACTCATCCAGTTTTACGATAGGATCCTTTCTCTCTGAATGTTGTATAAATTGAATCGCTAATAGTGGGCATTTTCCACCATTTACTATATACCCATGCTGTATATACTGTAAATACGCACTGTTTTGGCATATGACGTAAAATTACTGTACGGACCACTGGTCCGTACACTAAAATACGGACCACCTAGAAATATAGTAAATATATAACGTATGGTACCACTATTTATTATTTCATGTTGCTGGAAAGAATATAGTTCTTTAAATCAATATAATATTACTCATTTGACCATTCAGTTAATTTTGTTGACCCTACCATGGGGGCTCATACCAATAGTCAATGTGGAGGGCTGTTAAAGCTTCTCTTCCTAAGTCTGGTACCAGTAAGCACTTATAAGTTATATACTTCTTATTTCTTTGGAGTATGCCATCAGAAAACGTTTTTTGAATTCGTCCCCTGATCAGTTCTTGGTCTTTTTTAATCTATCCTAATTTGCGAAATGAAAATCTACCACCACCAGTGCAAGCAATGCCAGTAATGCCAGCTGGGCCAGTATTGCCAGCTGGGCCAGCAGTGGCAGCATAGGGTGAATCCCCACCCCTTGATAGCTCTGCAGAGCTTTTTTTTCAGATTTTTCAGATTATGTAAGTAAAGGCAGGTTTAGTCGTGGGCGACCCAAACAGTACGTTTCCCTACGAATATCGTTGAGTCAACCTGGAAGTAGGTGGCGCTGTGAACCCCCTTCGCGGCCATCTTGGCAAGGCGCCTACGCAGTGTTAAGTCTATGGAGAATTCAAACGTTCATTTCTGATAGTTATTAATATATGTGGATGTATTCGGTAACTCTGAGGCCTTTCCCTCAACAAAACCATTGCACCCTCGCAGTTTCAAATCAAATGATCAAGTGATAGCCTCAGTTTAGACTTTATACTCGATGTCAACAAATCGTCGAAACAACCGATTTACTTCGAGTTGGCACTTTCAAATCATGTCAGGATATTGTATTTAATCCTATTTCAATGATTACATGTGCAGATTGCACATACACATGTCGGAAACAATATATTTTCACCATTTTACACTCTGACAGCGCTTTGTATTCACCAGCAAGATGGCGGAAATCTCCGTTGTTAGGGGAATTCGGAGGGGATTTCAAACCGGAAGTTGCCAGATGACTCGGAGAATAGTAATACTAGTATAGGGTCTGACTCGTCTGACTTTAAGTTTAGCAGGTTAAGAAATGTGTCTCGATTAAAAAACAACTTTTGGGTTTAACACATCTAATCAAATATATATACTTACAAAAGTTCCCGAACCAGAAAGGGATTCCTTACTTCCTATGAAAATGTTTGACTTCGATTTGGACTTCTTGAACATTTTGAATTCTTTTCCCTTCGACTTTCAGTTTCAGCAAACTTACTCTTTAGTCAGCCATGTTTGTTGTGATATTGTGCTGGTTCTCGGCGCGTCTGACTCGGCTTTAACACGGCTGGTCCCGGCCTGTATCGTCCGCTGCACACTGCGCCGCTCCGGTTTATCGCTCCGCAAAACCTGTTTCTGTAGGTTGCTCTAGCGGTGCAGTGTGCGTCCGCTGTTGGCTGGTGCCCGCCTGTGTACGCCGCTGGCTACCTATCTAATTCTGCCGAGCCCCCTAGGGGATGACAGGGGAACCAGCGTACGTCCGCTGAGCCCTCTAGCGGATGGTCGGGGAACCAGCGTAAGTTTTACCACCTCACTGCATAGCTCGAATAACCGGAGCGGCGCAGTATGAGGGAGTGGCTTACTCTGTGGTGGCTCTATCATGTGGGTATCATGTGGGTAATTACCTACTATATTTAAAACGGTAGAATTCCGTCGAATCCGCTTGAAGTTGCTCCAATACATAGAGACATAGTAAACCAAACCTGGGCGTGGAGAATGAGGGCCCACGAGAGTGAGATTCTCGTACAGTGAAAAACTCGAACCTGGTCTTCTTTTTTGTATTTCTATACTTAGACAAACTTTTCTCTTATGATTCATTTCACACCATGCCAAAATCAAAGTTTAGTATTGTAGTTTTCTGATCTATTTTTCTCGTAGTCGGTAAAATCGGTGTCACATGAAATGATGATCGGGAACTAAATGATGGTTCCAGGTATTAATAGTAGGGGGCACCACTTAGTGCTGTCCCCCTATCTTTAGGGGGACAGCCCTAGCAGGGAACGTACCTTGAACAGACTAAGGGAGGGGGGTACGACGCGACGAAGTCGCTAGTATCGGAACTAAAACCATCTTCAGGCAAGAACCTACACTGGCCACCCGAGCTACACTACGTTAGCTCTGGTCACGTTGAATAGGCCTTTTTCCATAGGTCGGTGTCGCATGTTATCTGCGTGGCTACGCAATGCATGCAGCCAAACATACCCCTGGCAACGTATACTTTAGCATTGGATTACTGAATGTATGAAAGTGATACATTTATAATACCCATGTACATCATTCCCATAGAGATAAAAGTGATTGCACTGCATTCTATGGTATTACAGCTCTGATTTGATGTGTCATACATGCATATCAACTCAATAATATTTTAGATATAGCTTAGATAACACAGGTATATCCAAACTGTATGCACAATAATACATTGGCAGGCCTAGCTATAACATGCTTATCTTTCTCCAAGTTTAAACCAAAACAATTATCAACTATAAAGTTTAGACAGCTCAGACTTGTTGATACAATACTCTAGTTTGTTTCAGCAATTTAATCTGTCCAAAAACAACACTCCTGCAATCACACCCAGCATTCACACTTTAGGTGTGATTGCTGTTTGTCTCTATATGGAAACTGCTGGACTCGCGGTGTTTGACCGAGCGGCCGCGTAACTAGACAGTGGGCCATTAGGTGGCGCTGAACGGCAACACCTGTATTGACAGGGGCCTTGACCTGGCGTGGTAACGGGTAAAGGAAGGTCACTCTAGCTATTTTTCGTATCTATTTTTACTCTGTGCTGTCAGTTGTAACTCTGGTTGTAACTGGTTCCTCTGGTTCCTCTGATTGTAATGAATCCTGGGTTCTTACCCTGTAAGTCACTTTTCCATGTTCTCATCTTCTTTTAATGTGTATTTTTGATAAAATGGTCACAGAGATAAGGTTCTTTATCAATTTATTAACATATAGATATTGTTTTGCAAGTATTTGGAATATCAAAGTCCATGGAGAACAAAATTGTTTGGTTTGAGAGTGAGAATCTGTGGACACGTCCATGGGTTAACGTTACCAACCTCTTAGTTGAAACGTAGTGTAGACAGAGGTGGCGGCCAATCTAGCAAGAATTTTCTATTCTATTCTTGAATTTTCTAGTCTTTGCAATCAGGGAGAACAAGCCAGCAAAGCCATGTTCTCCCTGATTGCAAAGACTAGAAAATTAGGACTACCATTTGATACTGTTCTGGAACTTTTTGATTCAACTGTGCTGCCAATTTTAACATATGGGTGTGAGGTGTGGGGATATGACAAGCATATTGAAGTAGCTGAGAAACTTCACCGTAGATTTCTGAAATACATTATGAGAATCCGTAACAACACTAGTAACACCATGGTATATGGAGAGTGTGGAAGGTACAGCATATCTGTAATGATCAAAAAGAAAATGATTGGGTATTGGGCTAGAATTGTGGGTGGGAAGAGTACTAAATTATCTCGGAGAATGTATGAGTTTGCTACAACATGTGAAAACGTAGAGTTCAAGTGGCTCACTCATGTAAAACAAATTCTCAATGAGTGTGGGATGACCCATGTATGGCATGATCAGCAACAAATATTTTCAGAAAAAACAAATAGCAGAATTGAATGGTTGAAAAAATCAGTAGAATTATGTTTAAAAGACCAGTTCACACAACAATGGCATAGTGATGTTGGTGAACATAGATCCTGCATTTTGTACAAGGAATTCAAAGACGATTTTAAACTTGAAAAATACTTAATAGAACTACCAGAAGCGAACAGAGTACTTTAACAAAGCTGCGTACAGGTAACAACAGACTGCCAAAAATAAGGGCAAGGTATATCAAGAAAGGTAAAGCTACAGAAAAAGAGCTACTGCTATGTCATATGTGTGAACTTGGTGTGATTGGTGATGAACACCACCTAATGTTTGAATGCCAAAATGTGAAAATAGTACAATACCGTCAGAAATTTTTAAGAGATCACAGTATGAACCCAAATATGTATACACTTATAACATGGCTACAATCAACTGACTACAAATTATTGCATAGTGTAAGCCAATTCCTTAGGAGGACACTACCCCTACTTTAAGTAAAGATCTGAGTTGTATTTTCATGTATTTACATGGTACATTGTAGTTATATAATGCATTGTAGTTATATATTGTATTTTCATGTAGGACTATTTACATATTGCATTGTAGTTGACAAGGACAACTATAGCTTTATATTGAACTCTTCTTCTACTGTCATTACTATGCTCCAAGCTGTTTGTAACACAGTCTGAGTCAATCAACACAATAACTCGCAAGATGCCTCTCAAATCCATCTCCCTAATTAGCTATTTCCCCACCTTTATAACTCACATCATTGCATTCATAAATCTCTCCCCTTTCGAAAAGTTGTCCCCTTTTTCCCAAAAGCCCACATATGTGTTTCTCTATAAACTAACTGTTTCGGAGTTCCTTACCCTAATCATAAAATGAATCTTTGCCATCAGAAAGTGTAAAGGGGCTATTCCACCAATGCAGCGCGGGGCCTAGCCGGGCCCGGCCTGGCGCCTTGTGGTAGCCTGCTGGTGTTCGGTGGCAATAGCCGGCCCAAACCTCCCGCCGGCGGCGATTAACTGCTTGGTGGAACAGCTCATCATAGCTCATAGGCCCCTCATGGCCGGCCCCCGCTGGCCACCGGCTCCTCCCCGTGCCTACCATACGCCATCGCTGGGCAGTATCGGCTGACCTATTGGTGGTCACCAGCCGCCGGCAGGGCATTATGAATGCAACCTCCCGCGCAAAGCACTGCTGGCGGAAATACGCATCATTTGATTTTAAGCCCCCGGCCAGCTGGCTGGCATGTCAAGAGCTACACCGATAGTGACGCCAAGAGCACGAGGAGAGCTGTTCCGTGGTCTGCGTTGATCGCTCGCCCGCATACACTACGATATACACTGTCAACATGGAGCTGGCAGGCCCGGGAGGGGTATTCCGACGAACGGAGACCAAAAGTTTTGATGGTTGCGGTGATTTGCAGGGTACTATAGCGTCAGAGCGTGCCATACACATTCATAACATCAAGTCTTATCTTTATTTACCTTCATTGTTCGATTAACAGGGATACATATATATAGGCGAGCTGCCTGAGTTCACAGTTCCATAAGAGACAGCAACAGAACTCTGAGAAAGAAAACCAGGATCCAGCGAGCTCCCAGCCACAGGGGCAACCCGGTGGTGGGAACACGCTTGATCGTGGCAGAACCCAAGAAGTCCGCCTGGATTTTCAGGCGAGAGGGCAACGGGGATACTATCACTCCCGCGGACGCGGCCCAGCGCGTCGGGGGGGGGGGGGGGGGGGGGGGGGAGAGGGGGGGGGGGGGGGGGGGGGCAGACGTCAACACCGACGACCCCGGTTTTGACTAGCAGTGATACCTGTACTGTGAAAAAAATGAAAACAACCATGTCGTGTGTGAATCCCAGACTAACCGAACAAAAGAAAAGGGAGTCTGGTTTTGTAACCAAAGTATCTAAAGAAAACAGACCAACCGAACAAAAGAAAAGGGAGTCTGAGTCTGTAATGGAAGTAAATAAAGAATAGTGAATCTATCTAACTACGCACTCAGCAATGATGAAAAATCAATCCTCGGCAAGGGTCTTAAATTCTGCCCGACTCAAAACTTTGTAGAACGAGGAGAACTAAGAAAGGAGCTAGATGTTTTCTCTAACAAACTTAGAACCAAACAATTTATGTCAAAGGTAAATGAATCGAAAACTGTCAAAAACCAAAACCAACCGTTTGACAAAACTCTCTAAAATAAGCCCTTACCGCAACACCCTCGATTTCATCAAATTGAAAAAACAAAAACAATGGAGACCACCACCCGGCTCCTCGAATCTAGAGACCTTCATCAGTAACACAGAGACCGATCTAGCTAAGTGCAAAATTGAGAAATTCAAAAACCAAAATGTGAAATGCGCTGAGAAAAATGCCCTCAAAAGCCTACAAAAAAACAGGGAAATAGTAATATTCCCAGCAGACAAAGGGGGAGCCATTGTAATCCAAAACACCCTAGACTATATAGCAGAAGCACATAGACAACTAGGAGACAAAAAGACCTACAATAGAATAGAGAAGGATCTGACAGACATACACATGACCGAGGTAGAGACACTAGTAGAGAGTATGGTGGAGAACGGTGATATTACTAGGAAAATTGCGAGAACCCTGCTAGTAATGAAACCAAAGACCCCACAAATATACTTCCTTCCGAAAATTCACAAAAAAAGCCTCCCACCACCCGGAAGACCAATAGTGTTAGCAAATGACTGCCCCAACGAGCGGATCTCTACCCTGGTGGATATCTTCCTGAAACCACACGTGGCCAAAATGAAATCCTACGTCAAAGACACGACAGATTTCATAAATAAGATTGAAACTTTGAATGCACTGAAAAATGACCACATACTAGGCACAATGGATATAACCTCACTCTACACCAACATCCCAACGGATGAAGGCATCAATGTAATAAACGAGAAACTAAAAAAATGCAGAAATGGTGCAGAGAAACCATCAAATGAGAGCCTAGGCGAAGCCCTAAAAATGGTCCTCAAGAAAAACAATTTCCAGTTCAATGGGGGAAAACTACCTCCAAACAAGCGGAACAGCAATGGGGACAAGAGTCACCCCTTCCTTTGCCAACCTCTTCATGGAAAAAATCGAAACTGACATTCTGGGGAGGCCTGGCAACAAACCATCGACATGGTATAGATACAAAGACGACATCTTCTTCATCTGGGAACATGGAGAAGATGCTCTCAAGGAATGGATCAAGAACACAAACGACCATCACTCAAGCATAAAATTCACAGCAGAATGGTTGAAGGAGAAAATAAACTTCCTAGACAGCTGGATCAAGAAAGATAAAACAGGCAAACTATACACAGATCTGTATGTTAAACCGACAGACACCAATTCTTATCTCAGATATGAATCAGCACATCCACCAAGCTGCAAAAGAAGCTTGCCGGAAAGTCAATTCCTCAGACTGAAAAGAATCAGTCAGAAGGAAGAAGACTACAAAACACATGCACAAAAAAAGACAGCTGATTTCCTGGAAAGGGGATACCCTTTGGAAATCATCAATGAAGCAAAGGAAAAAGTAGCTCAAAAAGACAGAAACGACCTACTCAAACCAAAGCCCAAAAAAGAAGAAGAAAAGGAGACAATTTTTCTGACAACAACTTTCAGACCTGGCAAAAAACACAAACAAGCAACAGTCAGAAAAAACTGGGACACCCTGGGAAAATCAGTCACAACGAAGACCATACATCGAGTGGACCACATGATGGGATACAAACGGCCGAAAAACATACGAGACTATGTGGTCCGATCGAAACTGAACTACAGAACAAAAGAGGGATAAATGGAAAACAAAGAAATGGAGAATGCCAATGAATGCAAAAAAAACAAACTGCAAGTACTGCAAAACCCTGGTCAGAAACGACAAAATAAAACAAAAACACTCGAGTGCAAACGAAATATAACGTGCAATAGCTGGAATGTCATCTACTGCATTGAGTGCAACAAATACGGAATAAGATATGTGGGACAAACCAAACGGAAAATAAAAGAGAGAATCAGAGAACACATGTACGCAGTAAAAACAAAAAAAGACTCGGACATAGCATACCACTTCAATACGAAGTCACATGAAGGCACAACAGATATGAAGGTCTATATCCTGGACTTCATATATGAACACCCAGAGAGTGAACGAGCAAAAACACTCTGCAACACGATCGAACACAATTGGATCCATCGACTACAAACGGTAGCACCGTATGGTCTAAACACAATGGACAACAAATACGGATGAGAAGTCAACAAAGCCACGTCAAAATTTTTTTTTTAGATAGCTTGAATCTGGATAAATCTGTTGACAGCGTCTAAGAATTTTTTGAAATCACATTTCCCATTCTTTCTCAATCCAGGCTGCCCTACATGATCAGGTAAAACAAAAAGACAGGCAGTGCCCACAAATAAAACACTGCCATAACTAATTGGGAGACAGTCAGACCGACACACCCACCTACAATAAACAACACACTATCCAGCCACATCACAACAAAATCATGGTAGTGGCAAATAAATAATAATCACAGTGGGTAGAAAACACAATAAACCTACCCACTTGAGTCTGAAAGGTATCTGAGGAGCCAGAGGATGGCGAAACTGCACATATTTCACTAAATCTTTAGGGTAGGATCATGAAAAACAAACCACCATGACACTGGCAGGGGTCAAGGCCAACCCACAGGGTTCATATCCGGCCCCCCAACCAACCAAAATCCCTGAAAGACAGTGTATACATGTAACCACAGACAACGGCGCCCTCACCCAATCAGGGGGAGCCAAACCAGAAATGCGCACATTTTTGCGCGAAATTCTGTGGTTCAAATCACCTACCTGATCATTAGTGCAGTCATACCCGGACCGCTCACACGCCTCGTCAAATAATACTATTATTAGTCTTGATTTGCTTGACTCCAATCTGACAAAATTTTGTCCAAAACAGGAATAACTGCATTTGCAGAAACAGACTTGACTATCTCTACTATAGGATACCAGGGCCCTGTGTTTTAGTCACGACATTCGTAACTTACGACACATATTTGCTGTCAGTATGCTATAGAGCTACGATCTTAGGCTGGCTGCGACACATGCTGTAGATGCAACACATAGGGAGGTAAAAGGTGTGCTATAGTCACGACACTCGGTGGCCAATGGACCGGAAAGTGTCACCATAAGTGTTGTATGTCTAAGACCACTCTGGACATGTCGTACCGAATACGCAACTTCACTTCCCGTAAGAATTAAGCAATGAAATTTTAATACGAGTAAGGTATATATATAACCAATAATCGTACCAAATATGAAGAAAATCGGTAGTAGCGTTCCGAAGATATCTGCGTTTGAATTTTGTCATAGCAATCACCTGCTCTGGTGGCCAGTGTAGCCCTACGCTCACGTGACCCTAATTTATGCAGCTATCTTTAACATTAACTGCGCATCGGGAGATGGGAGGGTGACTGGCCACCAGAGAAGACGATTGCTATAACGAAATTCAAACGCAGATATCTTCGGAACGCTACCACCGATTTTCTTCATATTTGGAACTATTATAGGTCATATATATGCCTAACTCGTGATAAAATTTCATTGCTTAATTCGTATGGGAAGCACAGGTAATCCTCTATATACGCACAGTGAGGTTTTATAGAACCTAAGACAGTTCTATTCTTGAGACACTTTTAGCGGCGATCGTCCGTGGCGCACTACGACACCGTCTGTAGGACACCGGCCATCTTTTGTCATCCATAAAGGTCATAGATCGGCTGTACGATCGTAGGCCTGCTTCACTCACAAATGTCGTGACTAAAAAGCAGGGCCCAGGAGTATTCATCCGTGATGCCAAACAGATAGTCACCTGATGGTAACGGACCACAGAAATCAGCACTTAGATTTTCCCATGGGCCATCTGGTAAATCAGACATTCACAATGGTTCTAACCTTACAAGGTCATTTTGTACAAGTTGACATGCAGTACAATTTCTTAATCAATCTTCTCCCTGGTTATTGATACCTGGAAACCAAACCTTTGATCTAATGAAGGATTTTGTTTTGGTCATTCCTTGATGACCTTCATGAGCAACTTACAAGATCAATTTCAGGATCTGCAAGTTCAATGGCCTTGCCATATGCAGCATGGTTTGTAATAGCATCACAAATACCAGACAAAGTCAAAGCAGCAGAAGCACAGGATTCTGCAATGAAAGTCACATATAATTCAGCAACATGTTCTTCCTGTTAACTTTCATGACTTGGTGCAGGATGACAAAACATATAGTCTGCTGGATTCTGAGATCCGGGCAAATGTCTAATCATATTATTGTAGGTGGAGTCCGCACCTCTCAATTCTCAGTGATGGTGCTTTTGGCTTTTTCCAAATCTTTTCTAGAGGTTTGTGATCTGACCAGACCACAAAATGTGGAGCCCCTCGTAAATACATGTCAAAATGTTCACAGGCCCAAACAATCACAAGAGCTTCATGCTCAGTTTGGCTATAGTGAGGTTCTGTTTACATAGTGCCCGGCTCGCATACTCAATGACATTATTATCCTGACAGAAGATTACCCCCAAACCAATAGCGCTTGCACCAACAATAATTTCTGACTTTTTGTTTGTGTCAAAATACTGTAGCATTAGACAAACTGTCTTTCAAAGACTGAAGTGATTGGTCCTGTTCACTAGACCACACAAACTCTGTATTGTTATGCAATGATTTCCGAATTGGTTCACTAAATGTTGAGTAATTAGGAATGAAGCATGAACAGTATGTTAGCATACCAATGAGGCTACATACTTCTGAGACATTTGTTGACTGATGCTGAAATATTTCAAACATTGATCTTGGTAGGGTCGGATGATATACCTTGTGCACTAAACTTAAGACTATAGAAGATAACGTCATCTTTATAGTACTCATTCTTAGTGCCATTTACTGTCAGTCCTGCCTCCTATAGAGCTGCTAAAGTAACATTTAAGGCTTGGCCTTGCATTAGTTTAGCATTTTCACTTTTACCATATACCAGAATATCATCATTGATATTCTTAAAATGTAGGATATGCTGGATCACAGAGCGAATATGCTGAAGATTTCAGAAGCAGAGGAAATTCAAAGGATAATCTTTTGTACCAAAATGGTCCTTTGTGTGTAGAAAAGGTTGTTATATATCGAGACTCTGGATTGAGCTTGAGCTGGTGGTAGCCAGCCCGGAGGTCAATCTTTGAAAAACAGGAAGCACCATTGAGGTCACTTATCAACTCCTCTGTTGTGGGTAACAAATGTCTTTCATGGGAAATTACTTTCCTTCATATCAATACATATCCTAACCTCGTCTTTGTTCTTCTTAGGCACAACAACAATAGGGCTCACTTAGGGAGTAGGTTCCCCCTCTACTCTTTCAATAATGTCTTCAGAGAGTAATTTATCTAACTCTTTCCCTACTTTTTCCCTTCAAGTGGATGGGTGTCCGTCTAGTGTGCTACAGGTTTGATTTTCTTATCTATGTGGAGTTTTGCTTGAGTGCCTGTCAACTAACCAATCACTTTTTACAACTTGGGGAATTTGTTCTTAACCCTTTGGCACCGGGTGATGCCTTAAGGCATCGCCGTGCGTGGCCGAATGATGCCCTAAGGCATCACCATGTGTGGCCGGATGATGCCTTAAGGCATCATTTTCTGAAAGGTACAAAATCGTAGTTTATGTGTAATAACTTTGTGAATAATTGATCAATCATGATGAATTTTTCACAGAATGTTGGTATAACATTACACTTACGATTTTGAAATACTCATAAAATATATTAAAGATCACATGTTTCATCAAACATTGAAATCATTACAATTGGCCTGAAAAGACCTGTCCTGTGGCGGAATATACTAGCCCCTACCCAGCCTTACAGACATTGCTTTGCTAGAGGTGCCCGGCGTGAAAGGGTTAAGGCAGTCAGAACAATCTTTGATGTTATTCAGGTTAACCTTTACAAACCAAGTTCAGCTTATTGTGTGTACCTCCACTGTAGCCAGTGTAGGGACATAATCTTTTTGCACCTGATTTTGATAACTGTGGTTTGCCTAGCTTTACATACATACCTGATGTTAACATTAGACGACTAAATATGCAGCGACTGTAGATCATTAAGCAAGAGTCGTCAAGAGGTGTTGGCCACCGCAAAAGTCATCAAGCTCAGAATCTAATCGAGCATTTACACTGATGAATTTCAATAGCAATGGACATCGGCGATCAATTGAGTTAACCTTGGTGTACCTGTGTACACATGTCCATTCAGCAGGGGTGCACCCAGGGGGGGGGGGGGGGGGTGGGGGGATAGGGGTTCCTGCTTATTGCTAAACCTATGGGGGTTTGAGGCTAGACTTTTGTTTTTGGTCTCGTTTGTTACTTTTGAAGTGAAGTTTACTACTATTGTCTCTGAATAACTCTGTTTCGAAACTACGATGACAGTTGTTAAATTTATTGAAAAATTTGGATCTAACAGAATGGAGAATGACACATATAAGGCCACTTAAAAAAAAACTTGTTTCTCATCACCGCGCGCGTCAGCAAAAACATTTTTAGAAGATTTAAAAATTTTCTCTTTTTTTATAGATGAGATGAAAATTTGATAGAAATCATGAAAAATATGAGTATTTGGTATCAAATTAAAGCTCCTGATGTAAGGAATGTATTCAATGTGGTTATATGGTTGGCAAAAGTGATGCATCAAGTGGTGTCATGTAACCAATTAAGGGGGGCATCCACCAACCATGACAAGGCTATGACAATGGCTTTCCGACAAGGTCCACGACAGCTCTATGATTGGAAGCCTTGTCGTAGCTTTGTCGTGCTTGGTGGATCCCAGTTCCCGACAAGAGGCTACAACAAGGCCACGACAGGCTGCGACAGGCTGTGACATGAAGCTTGTCAGGGGCCTTCCAACAAGGCTACGACAATATCGAACATGTTCGATTTTTGCTACGACTAGACCTTTTGTCGTGGAGTGTTGTGGATTCCTCGATATCACTGTCGTAGTGTGTCGGAACCATGGGCGCCTTTTTTATGGCAACCAGCAACGTCTACGACGTGCCACAACACTGCTGTCCCGACCCTGCTCTTCTCACGAAAAGGCTGCGACAAGGCTGCGATTGGAACTTTCATGTCGGCACTTGTCGTAGCCTTGTCATGGTTGGTGGACGCCCCCCTTTAGAGTAAAACCCCGCTCCTGGGACACCCCACACGCTCCCGACACGCCATGACACTGCTGTGTTGGTGTACCCCAGTTCCTGACAAGAGGCTACGACAAGGCCATGACAGGCTGCGACATGAAGCTTGTCGGGGGCCTTCCGACAAGGCTACGACAATAGCCAACATGTTCAATCTTTGCCACGACTGGACCTTTGTCGTGGAGTGTTGTGGATTCCTCGATATCACTGTCGTAGTGTGTTGGAACCATGGGCGCCTTTTTTACGGCAACCAGCAACGTCTACGACACGCCCGCCACGCTGTCCCGACACTGCTCTTCTCGCGACAATTGGAACTTTCATGTCGGCACTTGTAGTGGTTCCCTTAACCCCATCAGTCCGAGCAATGCCTTGAGGCACTCCCAGGCAGGGACGATGAATGCCTTAAGGCACTCCCATGCAGGGGAGGAGGAATGCGACAAAATTCATAGACTTTCTCAATTTTTTTCAAAATAATTGAAAAGATGTGCAGAAAAAATATGTTTCTCATCCTGGTGATGAGAAACAATTTCTTTTTTTGTGTAGCCTAATCTCGAACCTACATAGTCAAAGTACTACATCGGGAAATGGTGTTTTGTAAATGGGTATCTGTGGTTTCAGCGGGTTAGAAAATAGCTGGGAACGGGACCCACCCGCCCGATTTGGTAAGCTACTGTTAGTAATAAAGTTACCAAGCAGTGTTCTGTATTGTGTTCCCTCTCTGATAAAGATGGCACACTCTCTGACTCAGAAACAAATCTTACCAGCAACTGTAAGGCTAAAAATCAAGATCAAGTCACTATGAAGTACTAAAAAACAGGTACAGTAGTCAACTAACTTAATCTGAACCATCTCTACTCAACAAAGGTTTAAATTCTGCCCCACTGTAAAAACAGTGGAGGAAGGAGAATTGAAAATAAATCCAAATAAGTTCCACCCTCCATCCTTAGACTCAAAGAATTCTTTCACAAAAAACCACATATGACTTCAAGGCAGACCAGTCACAGAGACGGTACACCCGAAGGGGACACTGAAACCTTGGTAAGTAATGGACAACCACAGGTAAGGGTACCAGGACCACCAGGTAGTATACCATATGGTAACCAGAAGGTTTTATAGCGATCAACAAACTCAGTCTCTCCTTAGCAAACACTCATAAGACCCGCACAAGGCAGAATGTAACTCAAGCTGAAAGAATCTTGCTGAAATCCCTGTCAAAAGACAGGGATATCACAATTAAACTGGCCGATAAAGGTGGGGCCACGGTAGTCATGAACACCTCAGACTATGTCAAAGAAGCTCACTGACAACTACATGACAATAAGGTGTATAGAGTTATCGAAAAGGATCCAACAAAGAGGATAAATAATATTATCACCGAAAAAAATCGACCAAATGGTCAAAAACGAGAAACTTACCTCCAAATTGGGGGAGGTCCTCAAAACCAAAGAGGTCAGGGTGCCCCAGGTGTATTTCTTACCAAAAATACACAAGGGACCCTACCACCACCAAGTAGACCAGTGGTCTCTGCAAATGGTTGTGCAACAGAAAAAATCTTGAAATATGTAGACCATTTCCTGAAGCCAGAAGTCACTAAAATCGTGTCATACATCAAAGACACGACCCACTTCATAGAGAAAATTAAAGAAATAGGTCGAGTAGAGAGCAGTGATGCACTGGGCACACTCAATGTAAGTGCCCTATATACCAACATACAAAACAGCGAAGGTATAGAGGTAGTCAGAATGAAGCTATCAAATGAATGGAAACAGGGAGAAAAACCAAGCACGACAAGTCTAGGGGACATGTTGCGCTTGGCACTAGAGAACAATAATATCCAGTTCAAAGGGACCAACTATATTCAATGGGGACCAGGCTAGCCCAGTCTTCTACTTATCTGTTTATGGAAGCCCTAGAAGTGAAACTACTAGAAGGGTACCACCTGAAACCCAAAGTATGGTGGAGATATATTGACAATATCTTCTTCATATTGGGACATGGGCATGACGAATTATCTGAATGGATAAATTACCTAAACAAGTCACATCACAGCATAAAGTTCACAAAAAAGTGTTGATAGACCATGTGAACTTCCTGGACACAACAGTGAAGGTGGGCTCCACTGGATACTTCTACACTGATTTGTGTATAAAGCCCACGGATGAGAACACATATCTAAGATATGACTCGGCCCACCCTCCCGTACTCACAGCATCCTGTACTCACAGCTACTGAGGGTAAAAAGGATCTGCTCAGAGGAAAGGGACTATGAGCTCATCGCAAAACAAAACATTCAGGTCTTCTTGGACAGGGGATACCCCTCTGACCTCCTAAAAAGGTGCAAAGCATGGGTGGATGAAATCAGTAGGGCTGAAGCCCTAAAGAAGAGCGCTAGGAAAGAAACTGAAGAAGACAAAGTCACTAGGAGATGCTCGGGAAATGGAGCTCAACCAAAAACCTGTACAATTCCAGACTAATCAAGGGGTATAGAAGACCCAAGAACTTGAGGGACCACCTAGTACTGGCAAAAACAGTATACCCAATGGGGAATACCCCAGAAACTGGAAAGAAAAAATGAGACAACAAATGCACCAAAAAGAACTGCAAATATTGCCCCTACATCAAAAAGAGCGAAACCATTAAGTCCAGAACAAAAGGGAACATAAAGCAATGCAAAGATGAGGTCTTGTGCAATAGCTCAAACATCATCTATTATTGCATTGAGTGCAAAAAAAGTGGGGCCCAATATGTGGGACAAACCAAACGAAAACGGTTAGTGGAACACCTAAGATCTATTCGTAAGAATGGAGGGACAAACCACATCCCTAAACACTTCAACATGAGCGACAATGAAGGAGTGACGCACGTGCAAGCACCCTGAGAGACAAAATAGAATACAACTGGGCCCTGTTTTTTAGTCACAATATCGTAGATCCACGATGGCCTAAGATCGTCCCTTGAGACCAAGACACTTTTTGGTGATACAAAATGGCCGCTGTGCTATAGACGGTGTCGTAGCCTGCCGCATACGATCGGAGCTCAAAGTGTCGGCGCTAACGACAAGTATAGAACTGTCTTAGGTTCTATAACACATCACTGTGCGTGTATAGAGGATTTCTCCACTTCCCTATGGAATGAAATTGTAACACGAGTAAGGGATACATATAAACTATAATCGTTCCAAAGATGAAGAAGATCGGACATAGCATTCTGAAGTTATCGGCGTTTGAATTTCATCATTGTAAACATCTGCTCTGATGGCCATAACACCCTCCCACCTCCCGTACGCAGTGAATGTCGAGGTCACTGCATAAATTAGGGTCACGTGAGCGTAGGGCTACACTGGCCACCAGAGCAGACAATTGCTACCACGAAATTCAATCGCCGATATCTCCAGGACGGTGCGACCGATTTTCTTCATATTTTGTACGATTATAGGTCATATGTATACCTTACTCGTGTTAAAATTCCATTGCTTAATTCCTACGGGAAGTGAAGTTGTGCATTCGGTACGACATGTCCAAAATGGTCTTAGACCTAAGACATAGTTCGCGACACTTACCGCTTGGCTAGGCACCGACTGTCGTGACTAAAAAATACATTTGAGCTCTCTAGGTGTCGTAGGCCCACGCCATTTGTCGTTGGTTCTACGATCGTAGCTCTCTAGCACACTGCCGCCTGGAAGATATCGCCGATAAAGATTGTCGTGACTAAAAAACAGGGCCCTGGATTCACCGTCTCAAGTGCCAAGCACCCAGGGGGCTCAACACAATGGATAGCAAATATGGATGAGAACCAAAAATACCATGTCAAACATTTTTTCTGAGAGAATGAAGGATCCCCAGAGAAACTGGCAGAGAGTTGAAGGGAGAAAACCCAGCTCTCAAGATTAAATTTAAACCAACCATATCATGTCAAGTCTGAAATACCCATAGACAACTACCAATGACCAAGAAAAAAATCGGCTTGAAATAGAATAAATGCACAAAACACAACTGTTTTGTTTAGAAAGTGGATGGAGACAGCAATTAACTGTAATCCCCATAAAAATGACCACACAAGGATGCTGCAAAGATGCCTGAAGAGACATATTCTGTCGAAACTAATGAGTAAGAGAGGGCAACATCTATATATATGCTTCCCTCACATTCTATGAACATACAGAACAACTCCACAAAATCCCCACAGAGGGCAGGAGAAGCAGTGAAAATTAGTTCCCAACTTTGACACCAGAAATTCGCCACTGCTCAGACACTGGGTGGTGGCACTACATACTCTGTAAACAAGTCTGGGAATAACAGCTGCAAGAATTGGTCAACACACAGTTTCAAGTGCCTTTGTCTGTGATGACAGCCAAAGAAAACACGGGATCGAGGTCATCTGACCACCAACTACCAACCGCAGTCAAGTTCTGAAAGCCTCAAGTGAAAATCCGCGCAAATTTCGCCGAAAACTGGATCCAAATCGGTCACTTACTTGCTAGTTGTGAAGAAGCCCTGTTACACTATATCCATACATGAGCAGGATACCCACTTAAGTATTTTAATATGTGACTGAAATAGGAACTATGCATTATAATCTCTGTAAAATAGAGTAAGAAAAATAGTTGTTCTCTCTAAAAAGGTTCTTTTTTAGATTCATTAGACTCCTTATTTTGCTGCATATTTTGTCCTTATGTATTTTCTGTGTATCTTCTGTGAAAAATAGCACATAACAAACTCTGTAGAGGCATAGGATTTTTTAGGTAGGGTAAAGGTGGGTGGGGGTGGGGGTGGGTGGGGGAAGGGGGTTACCAGAAACACACCCTGTTTTTTTGGCATAGGTATGAAGGTTGGTCACTGTATGGAAAAATGTACAATTGCAGCTTAAAAACAGAAAAGAAATAATTTTCCATTTGTTGGACAAATCCTATTTCATGTTAGAATACATATATTTGCCTATAAGAAAAATGTAATTATACTCATTTCCCATCAATGGTTCAGTTTGGGCACAACTTTGAAAAATACCTTAATTTTTCAGGGAATGTTTGGTATGAGACTGTGTTATTCTTTAGAATTGTTCAAAACAGAAGTGAATATAAATTTCCATTCTAAAAAAAAGCTTTTTGTATAGCCAAGTATATTACCTAACACCATGGAAAATATAAAGTCTCTCATGTGAGTATAAGTATTGATTTGGCACCATGGAATGAATAGAAATATGGCTTAATTCAAGCAAAATTTGGAGTGAAGTATTCAAGCATTTAGAAACGTTCGGTATCAAAAAAGTATAAAATCTGATGCACCATACTAGGAACTGAATGCAGGAGTCAGTTTTTGTAGCAGGAGGCCAATTTTTTCAGGGTCTATTCTAACCACTCTTGACTTCCCATGGTAAAATTTGCAGTTAGTTAACTTCTAGAGAAATATATGATGATCTTTTATATATAGCTATAAAATCCACATACCGAACGTTCCATACTGAAAAGTGTTTTTTTTTATTAAGGCTCTAGGGACTTAGTAAATGAGTTAAAACGGCAGATATTTGTACCTACTATAACCTGAAATATCTGTATATGTGATTATATTGATTTATTTGGTTGGTTTTAAGAGATAAAGGTTAGTTGTTGATACATTTCTTAAATTATTTTTTATATAATTCTTTAAGAAATTGTTAAATTTACATGTTTTTCAGGATTCAATGACTCAAAAGCTAAAGGTGTGGGAAAGAAACCCCTAATAATATACATTTTCTGTTACATTAGAATTTTCTCTTTTCAATACATACTAAATACAACTCTGTCAGATAAATAGAAGTTTTATGATCTTCTGTAGAATGTAGCAAGGTAGAGAATGTACGTTTTTTTCTGTACAATGACCCATAAACAGGTTGGTGGGTGGGCCATTTTGTACACACACCAATGTACTACATGGTACACAGTTATTCAATGCACTTGCACTTATAACAAGGCACTATCCCCATTAGGTCTACGCTAATATCCCTAGACCAATATAATAGGATATCACCACACCTATTCCACTTTTATGTTACCTTTCCTTTCCTTACTCTCCGCCCCTTTTCCTCTCTTCTTATCCCCCGCCCCCTTTTCCAAATGACATCGTGGAAACTTGACCTCCTTCCCCCCTGATGCATGACGTGATATACCGAAAGCTCCTAAGATGTTCTGACACATATGTACCTGTATAGGCAGACAACTGAATGACTTCAAGTGAGACCAACATTAAGCGAATTCGTAGTAGAGCGAAATCAAAACAGTTGTCTTTTACGATTTCTGCAGTGAAAACTATTAGCTCAATATCACATCTACCGGTAAGTACATCTTGTAATTTACAATATTGTGTAGCACACAAATTATTTGCCACATTTTTGTTAACTATTGACTGTCTGCGTATGAGAAGATGTTCAGATCAAGACAAGCCCACTGGACTATTGCATCCAGTGTCCCAGCTGAGGTCCGATCCTTTTCATGCCTTGATTGGCGGGATGCCAAGGAATGTATTCGGAACATATACCAAGTATATTTGTTTTGTTTGGTAGCAATTCTTTATTCTTGCTACCAAGACTACCTACACTGTAAGATATAACTGGGAGCAAATAGTATGTTCATCATTCAGCGTGCAATTATAAATGAAAAAGAATAAAAGGCTTGAATTACATTTAGTCTATGGATAGTTTTCTGTAACCTAATTGAACCCAGTTAACCTTTTCCAGGCGAGCAGTGAATAGCACACAGATAGTGAAGGGATAATTTTCTGGCAGCACGCTGAAAGTATATATATGTGACCACTCTAACCTCTAGGTCTGTAGGTGATGTACACGCTCTAACAAGATATAACAAGATATACAACATCATGTTGGTGGAACCAGCCCTTAATATAGTTTCTATCATGAGAAATTCATTGACTTTGTTGATCTAATGCCCAGGCTGGCCGAACCCATAACCCCCAGAAACATAACAGATCTGTGAAAATTGATGAATAAATGGTGACAATTCAATTTTGAATGGAAATATCTGAGGAGGGAAACCTCACTTCGACCACACTAGTTAACAACCAAGTAAAAAGTGGGATGAGGGGAAGTTTATTGTTTAGACGTGTGGTGTATTTGGGTGAGAGATGGCTTAAGTTAACTCTGATTATACAGACAACAACAACCTCTAAGTGCTCTTATAGATCGCCGACTCCATGTGCTGTTACATCTGGTGATAAGGCTTGAAAACATCTAGTATCTTCTTGAGCTTTATTCAAACAAGGTGAGGACACCAGAACCGCATGGCTTCCCTGGCTTAACATGATTCCGTTTATAACGTTTGGTTAGCTATACGGCGGTGGTGCCGTTCATAAGTCTATACGATCATTACATCTCTTTTCTTTTTCTTTTAAGTATATATATATATACTAAAATATTAATGTAAACATATACTTGAAATGCTGAGCATTTAAACTTACTAGAGCTTGGTTTGTTACAACTAATACTAAGCATGAGAGCCTTAGAGTCTTTGTTTGATATGACCCAAAATAAAAAAAATAGGAACTTAGCACCATAAAGTCTTTGGTATGTAATGACTAAAATTTAAGTCTGGACTTTCAATTCTATTGTGAATCAGACTAGATAGTGATGATAATACTGTCATTGTCTTTGTTTGATACAATGCTCATTAATATCATAATAAGTGTGATAATAGACCTAGGTGTCCATCATTGAATTGACTGTTCTCAGGACCCTTTGAGGATTATTCTGCCCCAAGATCTAAGAAGCACTGTGTGCTGTGTCAGAACCCATGTGAGTAACTGAGGTGGCAAGGTACGAGCTCACAGGTCTAGTTTTTCGGCAGGCTTTGAGATCCTTCCACTTCGAGTTCTCTTTGGAGTCGCTGTTGTTGGATTAGACAGCTTAGATGTTGGCACCTTTGGTACTGGCATCTTTTCCACTGGCGTTTTAGGTGTCGGTGTTGTCTTAGTCACAGGAGGTGGATTTGCTGGAATTGATGGCGTTGTTGTGACAGGACAATCTGGCAGTCTCAGTGGTCTAGGACCAACTGTTGGTGTTGTGTCACATTGTTCGGCTGTTGGTGCGGTAGTCAGCTTGAGATCTTTTCGATAATGTTGGTATTTGTGGCCACCACATTCTACAACATATGACCTCGGCGTGTCATGGTGAGAGACAACAGTCCCCGGGAGCCACTGCTTGGAATTAGGCAGTGGAGTCACCTGGTTTCAGGACATACAGGTCTTTGTGATGCTTCCTATCATGATGTTCATGTTGTCTCTCCTTGTCTGCAGTTAGCAGTTTTCGTACTTGTGTCAGGTCGTATCCCTTGGGTTGGAGTATGGTAGTTGTTGCTGGTAGTCTGTTACGGGTTCTTCTGCACATAGATAACTGTGCGGGAGACAAGTCACAAGACTGCAGTGGTGTAGTACGATAGTTGAGCAAGGCTAGCTCTTTCTCCTTGGTCTTTTCCCAAAGGCGCTTTATAATCTGCACTGCTCTCTCCGCCTCTCTGTTTGACTGGGGTTACCGAGGTGAGGACGTAACATGTTCAAAACCCCTGACTTTGCTAAATTCCGTGAATTCAGATGACGAGAACTGGGGGCCATTATCAGTCCTGACCTTCTTTGGGATGCCATGACGTGCAAATGTCAACTTCAGCTTGTTTATGGTGGTAGCGCTGGACATATCCTGTAGTTCATCAGTCTCGATGAATTTCGAGAAGTAGTCAACTACAACAGTGTAAAGTCTGTGTTCAAACTCAAACAGATCAGCGCCTACTTCAAGCAATGGGGCATCAGGTGTGCGGGTAGGGCGCAAGGTTTCCCTCTCGGATTCATGTTGGTATGTGTTGCACACATCACAGTCACCGACCACTTCCTCAATGTTTGTTGACATTCCGGGCCAGTAGAGTGTTTCGCAGGCACGCTGCTTGCACTTGATGATTCCCTTGTGACTCTTGTGTACCTGTACGAGCATCGCAGAGCGCATACTTGGGGGAACCACAATCCTCATGCCCTTGTATATGATACCATCATATACTGAAAGTTCGTCGTGCACAGTCCAGAACTGTCTTATAGAGTGTCGGGCCAGCCCTTGAGTATTATGGAGTGTAGCTCGTTTAACTCCTTCGCGGTTTCACGCTGGAACACTTGGTATCGCTCAGGAGATACAGCGATGTAGTCGATCATGTTGATCTTGAGTGGCTCGAAATCTTCCTCGCAATCTGGCAGATTGACTCTGCTGAGAGCATCACCAACTGGAATATCTTTACCAGGTTTGTAGACTATACTGATGTCATACGACTGAAGTCGCAGAAGCATGCTCTGTAGTCTCATCGGGGCTGCTAAGAGTGGTTTTGTGTGGATAGCCTGCAGCATCTTGTGATCTGACTCGACCAAGACCTCTCGGCCAAATATGTAGTGATGGAACTTCTTGCATGCATGAACGATGGCAAGCATCTCTTTCTCGATCTGAGCGTATCGGCCTTCGGTTGGAGTCAAGGCTCTGGACGTGTAAGCAATCGGCTGTCCATCTTGCAGGAGTACGGCTCCCAGAGCGTACTGGCTCTCATCACATTGTATGACCAAATTCTTCTTGGGTCGTAGTATCCTACCACTGGTGCTTCAGTTATCATCTTCTTCAAGCAATCAAAGCTTCTTTGCTGTGGCTTCTCCCAGAAGAAGTCAAGGTCTTTCCTCGTCACTGTACGGAGGGGTTCGTCAATGTCACTCAGCTTTGGAATGAACTTCGCTAAGAACTGGACAAAGCCGAGAAATCTTCCGACCTCTTCTTTTGTCTTCGGTACGGGCATGTCACGTACTGCTCTGATCTTGTCTGGGTCAGGCTTTAGGCCTTCATCTGTCACGAGATGACCTACATACTTAACCGATGTCTGGCGAACTTGGCACTTCTTGAAGTTAAGCTTCAGATTCCATTCCAATGCGTGCTCTACAAGTCGTCTTAGGATAGCATCATGTTCTCCCAGGGTCTTGGCGACAATCAGGATGTCATCCATTATCGCCCTACAGCCAGGGATTCCTTCCGTGAAATCATCCATGGCGCATTGGCAAATCTCAGGAGCAGAGTTAATGCCAAAGGGTAGTCTCAGCCATCGGCGACAACCGACTGGCGTGTTGAACATTGTAAGTAGACTGGACTCATAGTCCAACTTCAGCTGGAGGAAACACGACTTGGCATCAAGGACTGAGAAGTACTTTGCATCTGGCATATTTGCTACTACCTCCTCGACTGTCGGGATAGGGTAGTGCTCGTGTCGTATAGCTCTATTTATGTCCTTCGGATCGATGCAGATTCGTACCTTTTCTCCGTTGACGACTACAACCATCGAACTCACCCAGTCGGTGGGCTCGGTGACTTTCGCTATATGACCCTCTTCTTCCATTTCTGTGAGCTGTTTCACTATTTTGGGAACCAGGGCTTGTGGTTGTCTACGAGGTCCATGCACCACAGGTTGGAAGGTTGGATCGATTTTCAGCTGGTAGGTTCCTGGTAGCGTACCAGTTGTCTTCTGCAACTCTGGGAACTGGTCAAGTGGAGTCTTCTTGATGGAATGAATCCTTTCTATCAGTCCCAGGTCTTTGCTGGCGTTACCGGAAAGTAGTGGTTTCTGTTTCATGACATAGAACTTGACAATGGCGGAGTTCGCTTTGTATTGTACACGCAGGCTTATTTTGCCCATCACGTTGATACTGTGTTTTGTGTACGACTGGAACTTCTTGTCAGAGTCTTTTAGGCAGGGCTTGGCATTGAGCTTCAGCAACTCGTCATATGGCATAAGGGATTGTGCAGCTCCTGTGTCAATCTGCACCTCTGTCAGCTCACCCTCTATGTTGACGGTTTCCCACCAGTCGCTTCCTTTGCCGATCACTGAATGGATCATGTGTGCATGCGAGTAGTCACTGTCAGAGTCTCTCGCAAGTCCATCTAGGGCAGTGTGGAAATCATCAAAACGCTCTGTCTCACCTTGTTTGCGGCGGTTGAACAAGACAGTTGCCCTTATCTCATTTTTCTTCGGTCTGACATAGTCCTCGAATTTTTTCCATATGTTGGCCAGAACATCTTTCGGAACCACTTGTTCTGCTCCCTCACCGGTTGGCTTGGCAAAAGTGAACATTCATGCACCTCCCGCCCAGGGTTGCCCATAAACGTAAGGAGGTAGGCTATTTTCACTTTGTCATTTTTCTCGGCTAGGGGCCCGTCAAAATAACACACGCAGCGCTTCTTGAACAGCACAAACTCCTGGTATATGTCAGGGGCTTGCCAGTTCATGTGGGGCTTATCGCAGTCTGTGTCTCTACCCATTGTGACTAATTGTGATGGCTTGTACTTGTGACCCAAATCACCCAACAGAAAAAGTCTGCTCTACAGGGCTTGGTTACTCCTAATAGGCTTGTGCTTGATCTACTGGCTTATTATGGTGAATGTCACTTGCACAGCACTGCCACTATACAACAATATACATGTGTACTGTCACTGTGTAGGACTGAATAGGACTGAATAGGACTGATGACTTGAACTGTCTTGTGGTCCTGTACTGGCCTTGATATTTGGAATCAATTCAATCACAATACCTTCATACCTTGGGCATTATTCCAGAAACTACATCAATTATTTACACTTGATGAAGGATTGGTCCACTTCTGACACCATGTTACATCTGGTGATAAGGCTTGAAAACATCTAGTATCTTCTTGAGCTTTATTTGGGCATGGTGAGGACAGCAGAACCGCATAGCTTCCCTGGCTTAACATGATTCCGTTTATAATGTTTGGTTAGCTATACGGCAGTGGCGCCGTTCATAAGTCCATACGATCATTACATGTGCTGCTCAGCGCTTTATTTAAGGTCTCACTACACCGAGTATCTATTTTAAGATCTCACTACACAGAGTAAATATATAACAGACGAGTTAACAACCATATATCCAGGGATGGATCTAATTGTATTAATTAAATACAGGTACTCACTTTTCTCCAATTTGCAGCTTTTATTTCGGAATGAAGAGTATGTAAAAGGCAAAGCTCAAAATGATGTAATTTGGACTTCCTTATCTTAATATCCACAAAAGGACTTATAATCTAGAGATTTAATTAGTCCTGGGTATAAACCAGAGTGTAGGGACGTTGTAGCGATGATAAATTTCCACGATACGTTGATTTGTAATCAAAATGGATTCGTTAATAATCGACTGCTCTGTAACCGCCTCCTTAGCAAGTTTTCTCCAACAATGATCGCAGTCGAAACAACAATAGGGCCCAGAATTAAGGCAGTGTGAGCACTACTGTTCCCTTGTTTCCTCCAGAATTTATAGAACCCATTCCGTAGTCGCTTGGGTTGAGTCGTTCCTCAAACAAATTACGAAATCCTTTCTATTCCTACCTTTACTTTCTCCCAGCCTATCCATTTTGTTCCTATGGGCGAATTTCTCCTGATCATTGGGCAATCGTTTGAGCTGAACTTTCATGGTTACGTCATTGATACCACCTATTATCAAGTGATTGAAACGATCTTTAGACTGAATGTAACCCAAGCTTTTTAATAACATTATTCATTTATAATTACACGCTCATTCGTCAATGATGAACATACTATTTTCTTCTAGTTCTAACTTTGGACTCTATATTTGGAACACTTTGGTCATCAGCGCTCAGTTGAGACAAATTTAGTGGGATTGTCTTGGCCATCAAAGACTAGGAGCTAATGTTATTTCCATTTACAATGGAAGAGCGCAGTACACCTAAATTAATTCATGAAATAAAAGTAAGAGAATATCATAAGAAATTATGTATTTGAGCCATCTGTTTTTGATAGAAAAAATTTAGTATCAAGAATGTTTCAATAGACCCTGAGAATTAATTTGATAGTCGTTCTCAAGTTTTGGAATCCTGCTTTAATAGAGGAAATGGACTAGAGGGGACCCACTGCTTATTATACGCAGATGACACTGTCCTGTATAGGTCGGGCTGTGACCCAACTGAGACATGCCACAATTTGCAAACTGATCTGGACCTATTATACCATTGGTGCTCAGCAAATAAGCTTACAATAACCACAAAAAAGACCAAGTCAGTTATCTATGGAACTAATAAAAGAATAAATAGGCATGATCGTTTGGATTGCAGGCTGACCTTAAATGAAGAAACACTACAGTGGGTACCCTCATATAGATACCTGGGTGGGACTTTAGACCAGGCAATGAACTTTAAACCCTACCTAAATAACTTATCTAACCAAATTCTACACAAGTTATACATTCTCAAAAAGATAAGACCCTACATTACCCAAAATGCATGCTTAAAAATTTACAATTCTATGTTACTACCCATAATTGATTACGGAGACATTCTATACGCAATTTGCTCGCATACTGACGGTAAAAAATCCAGATACTGCAAAATACCGCACTGCGTATAGCCCTGAAGTCACACCCTCGTACACACATACCAGTCCTTCATAGCTCGGCTCAAGGTCCATACCTTGAAGATCGAAGGATGGTGCATGCCCTAACCTATTTATATCCAAAAACAAAGGACAATGCTTTCCTTGATCACCAAAGAAGAACGAGGGCAAATGAAGCCCCCCTTTTTAAGATTGCCACACCACGAGTAAATAGCTTCAAAAGAAACATAATGTACTATGGAACAACGTACTGGAACAACCTACCAGGTGACGGCCATTGAAACCAGTTGCAAGACTGAGGCCGCATCCAGTATAAATAAAAGTTTCAACAAAAAAAAGTGTCATGAACAGGATTACTTAATGAAACTAATTTCTGGTATTAGAATCAGTGTATACATCCTAATGCATTAAAAATGTCTCTGAATGAAGTCCTATAATGGGTCTGAGTATAACAGGTTCAATATCCTGGTCAGTGGATGAAGGTAAGGAGTGTGTGTGGGGGAGAAGTGCTAATATGGAGTGACTGGGTTGAGATAGAATCATATGCCTGCCGTTCCACCAACCTCTTACCTCCTTACTGGGTCTGTGTTTCTTTAAAGAGCATAGTGAATGGTCTGTCCTTCTGAATGTGGAAGTTCCAATGCTATACAGTGAGGTCTGTCCTATCAGATTTGAAATGTACATGCATTGTAAAGTGGTAGGAGAGCAGTGAGCCAGAAAAAAACCAGGCTCTTGAGGGTAGCTAGTTGGTCAGTAAAGTAGAGGGAGGGGAGGGGGTGAGGGCCATTCGGACCTGACTGTAGAGTGGCTTCAGGAGTTATACCTAAACCTTCATCTGTCCCTGTCCCAGTAGTAAATATGTCTATTTCTCTTTGTTTATGTCTGTTTTCTGTCTCCAGCTGTCTGCTTCTCTGTCTGTCTCCCTGTCACTATTCCTGTCTATATAATGTATATGTAACTCTCTCTGTTTATATCTTTGCCTCTGTCCCTGTCTGTCCATATGTATGTCATACTATATCTTTATGTCTGTCCCTGTCTGGCATGTATGTTTGACTATTTCGCTTTGTGTGTTGCTTTCTGCATCTCTCTCATTGTGTCTCTCCCTATCTGTATGTCTCCAAAACTGGTTTGTCAGGTCTGCACAAAGTGGGTCTTAATACAGCATATTTAGATGTGTCACATCAGATCTGACTCTCTGAATCCAGTGTATTTAGATGTGTCCCATCAGATTGAAATGTAAATACCACATTTAGACAATATTCTCATCTAATAGTTTCTTTTTCTAGTAGCAGATTACAGTAGCCACAACTAAGTATTTATCATTTCGTGAAAGGATTGACATAGTGAATGTATATGAGGGCGTTTTCCTGCACTCATAAAGCTGCGACAATCGGATTGCACCGCAGGCCCGCTAAATTGGCATGCAAATTCATATCAGGAATGATGTACATTCTATGATATGCGACGCGACAAATCAATACAGATACGTGCAATTATTTCATCACACCAGTGGGACAGAACCTTTTAGTCTGTTTCGAGACAGTAATGGCTATTAATTCATAAACCTTATATTATGATTCAAATTTAACTAGTAGCTTTCAAAGTTGTACTACGGTCTTTCTAGCTATAACTAGGGTCAATCGTCCTTCCTATATTTCTATAACACAGTGTATGATATTACGCGGAATTTTGTTGACATAATTCTCGCATATATTTTACCTTTTTACAGTATTAGTAAAAAGATGTCATGGTAGAGATGTCAAGTTTAGAACAGAGTACAGTATGTAATAGATACAAAGTTTTAGCAATGAGGTTGATATTATAGAAAACAATTCAATAGTCTGGTGCTATCCAGTATAAAAGTTTAGATATCACAATAAACATTTAGTACAGTGGAATCGATATAGAAACAATTTAAAGTGGAGAACTATACGTCCAGATTCCAAACCAAACTGCCATCCGGTAGTAACAAGAGGACACTATGAGCTGTCTCAACTTGGCATACCGAGTCAGTGCCCCCACCCCTACCCCGATGGATTAATGGCTCTCACAAGCGCGGCAATAGATTCACGGAATAGAACTCCACTTTAACAATTGGGAAACACTTTTATCAGGGTACTTTTAAATCTTACATAGTTATCATAAATCAATTAATTATTTGCAGTTAATGTCATGTTGAATGATAGATTTACCATAACTTCGGTATTTAGAGTTCGTTTTCATTAACATATGGTGTTTCTATGGGGCAGATGGTAATATATAGGGACATAGAACTTAGTGTGACTGGATGGAATTTGTTTAGAGATGTGTGACAGAACATGCATCACCTAATTCCAAGACTTTAGAGGCAACTTTCCAAGACTTTAGAGGCAACCTTGCCCATGCTGGCAAGGTGTTGGGAAAAGTATGATAATAAACGGTTATGGATGGATATCCTGTTAAGGCTGCATACACAAATCACTGAAATAGGCAAACAGCTAAGGAAAGAGGCAGCCAAGTAGAAGAATGTGCAGATCAAGGAATGTTACTACATGTATATGCTACAAGTGGTTAAATGTAACAGCAGAGAGTGCTGTTATACTTGGAAGAGTTCCCTGTTTCTGATCAATGAGGACAGGTCTCTGACAGGGATGCAAAATGCCTATTGCCACATTTTCACCAGATGATTTTGGCTGATTATGGCATCAAGCACCACCCACTGACTATTTGACACTTTAGTGTAGATGATTATCTATGTAGATGATGATGAATAAAAGATAACAATTTCAGGTCAACCATTTCTTTATAGATACATCTTAGATCCTTAAGGATGTTGTCCTAAACGTTCACCGCTACATAATTCACTCAGCTTCGCTTCATGAATTACTCCGCAACCAAACTTGGTTGATTAAAGACCAAGTTATTTTCATCTTGTTAATTTTCTTTTGATAATAATGTAATTGATACTGATACTAGAACTAGACAGTGAAGCAAAATCACTCTTAAAGTAAAGAAAGCCTGTGATGGTCAATTTATGACATCACCTGTATATAAAGGTATGTTATTATGGAACCAGTTACCCCATGAAATACAATCCATAAGTGGAAACAAAAAGATTTAAACAGGTTATCAAAAAGTATCCAGATTTAAACTATGATATTCAATGTGATAGGGATTTTTCCCTTCTGTCATATGACAAGGGTGATGATATGTATCCAGTCCCCTGCTTTTTTCCCAGGAAATACTTTGAAGGGTACATAGCACACTTCAATTGCTGTCCTATACATTTATTGTCCTGTTAATGTCCAGTCATGTAAACATATCTGTATTATGTTCTGTGTTACTTATCAAACATTAATATCAAATATTAATGCATAAACCCTTTATATTGATTATTAGTAATGGTTGAAAACTCTGAGATAGGATTCAACAAACTATGTCTAACTGTATAGTATATAAGTTATCTACCAACTGGCTACATGGAAGAACATCATCTGCAGTAGACAGGCCCCAGTCCCTGTTTCCCTCCACCTACCCCACCCATCCTCTCCTCGATACAGGGACTGGTAAAATCGGTAATGGTGTCTGATTTCTGGCGCTGTTTAACGCGAGCATTCCCAATACTCCATACAGATATCCTGGCTACTGGTCAGGATATCTGCTTGGAGATTGATACCCTCTCACTTTGGTCTCAATCAGGTCACAGTCTGGAGCAGGCGAAATTTTATTGCTATGACAACATGCGGCCAGGGGACTGGAGGAGGGGAATGGGGAGGGGTAGGAGGAGGTATAGGGTTACATGGAGCGGCTTGGGGCCATAAACAGGAGATTCTGTTCATAGCGGAAAAGTCTTTGATTCATGGGCCAGTCAGAGAAGGATGCATACTAAAATGAACTTTATTCTGATTGTGTTTAATAATTTAATAAATGTTCATATACATACATACATACATACATACATACATACATACATACATACATACATACATACATACATACATACATACATACATACATACATACATACATACATACATACATACATACATACATACATACATACATACATACATACATACATACATACATACATACATACATACATACATACATACATACATACATACATACATACATACATACATACATACATACATACATACATACATACATACATACATACATACATACATACATACATACATACATACATACATACATACATACATACATACATACATACATACATACATACATACATACATACATACATACATACATACATACATACACATACATGTATATACACACATTTAAATGTATGCAAGCCTCATCATACATGGGTGCGCAGGCGCGCGGACACCTAAACACACATAGTTATCCCACCATTCCTCAATCGAGTTATATAAATGCATGTAGGCCTACACACACTTGACTGCACTGGGGCGTCATTTTTTTCGGCAATCAAGAGGAGTACCCGTTATAGTACGTATAGAGTTAAAGGTCAAATTCTAGGAAGAAACGGTAAGTACGACATGAACTTACATTTTTGTGATTATTTGAGTCATCTTAAACACACCAGTGCGTGGAGACCTATCTGAATGGAGGGAGAGAGGCATCTCAGACCTGCGTACCGAGGTGGTGCATCGGATTTGTTACCGGACATCTTACTAAACACATCCTAAATATACCGGATAACCAAATCTTTCTCGTATGAGGTTTGCATGTGATTCGGTTTGGTAACTGACATTCATTAGTTCTAATGTACTCTTGTATTTTTAGATACATCTTCGCATTGGTATTTGAATATCATTGAGCCATGTTAATTTTTATTTTATACTAACACTTCTTTCTATCCCCGATGTTAATTGCAGTGCATCCATAAATATCAAAAATGGAACATAAAAACACCGAAACCAGCAATCCGGAACAGGATATCAAGTGCATGAACTTGTGTGAGTTCGTCTATGTCTCTACATATATTTTGAAACTCTTGCGACTGTCAGATTTGATACTATCACTGTGACAGAGACGGGGCTGCATGTACATACATATATTACATCGTATTATTACATAGCTATATGGCCGCACGTCTATGAAATACTAAACGCTGCTAAGGGCGCATTATTAATAATGCTCGCACAGCGAGTATAGTGAATATTCGGGGCACTGTCCCCGTAGGGAATATTCAGGCGCATTGTGAATGCCTCGAGTCAGCAGGCACATGGAATAGATATATAAAATGGAATGTTTTCTTGATATTCAGGTATGTGATAATGATAAACGTATAGTGACTGAGTCCGTAGGAATGCCATTCTAGGCCTATTGATGTCATAAATACCGCAATCGGTCTGCGGCGTCGGGACGGGCATCAAAAGACCTCCAATATCCATTACTACGGACTTAGTAACAATATTTTCTCTTATTACACACATCGCCATACATTTCTACACTCTGCCTTGAGTAGTCCGTAAACAATAAATATATAATTAGTTTCACAAGTAATGACTCCCGTAGGAGTTACCATGTCATGTGGTAATAACTAAATGTGTAATCTGAGTGAATCATATAAGAATTGAGAAACGTACATGAAACACATTCGGTAATAGCAAACTCTACTTTCAGACTCCCAAGTAGACCGAATATACACCGAGCTGAAAGAGGTAACAGTTCATTATCCTACCCCTAATAAAAAACGCCATAGGTTTAACATTGACTCAATGTATTTGACGGAGCGTTGAATAAAGTGTTATTTATGCACCGAGGTGAATAAAAAAACGGACCAATCAGGGACGAGATAACGAAAGTAGATCCGGCATCATTGATAACTACTAACATGGATAATTACAAATATTCTCTGTATATCGGTGAGATAGGGTAGGATAAATACGAAACTGAACTCGAGTTAGCCTTCTCAATGTTTATACCACTCTGGTCAGGTCTGCTACTCACTAAACTCGGCTAACGCCTCGTGTAGTAATACAAAACCTGCCCATCGTGGCATAAACATTGACAAGGCTAACTCTCGTTTGGTTTCTACTAATCATCTTATCGTATACCCCATTATTACATACCTATGACCGAACGTCTATGAAATACTACCCGCGCTACCAGGGGTGCAGTATCGATAATGTTAGGATGTAATAAGCCCGTAATGAATGTTCGAGCGCACTGTACCTGTAATGTACGTCGTAAGTATATAAAATGGCAGTTTAAAAAAAAAGAATATCAAGCTATATGATAATAGGAAAACGTAGTGACTGGTAGGGATGCCATTCCCGGCCTTTCGTCCCATAATACGTCCCGACGCCGTAGGAGGAGGGACGTATTATATAGGACAAATACCTCGAACGAACATCCTAGGAGCTCAGTAACCACGTTTTCTCTTATTGAAAATGGTGTCTCTCACTTTGATGTCGAAAATTTGGTAACTCACCTGTTTGAATGAAGCTGACATGTATCTGAATATACGATATAAAGACACAAGTAGCATGGTGTATATAATAAATAATTTTCTCATTTTCAGATAGGTTTTGACGAAAACGACAGTCTCAATGTCGATGACGTCAATAAATTTGATCAATACCATTACTTTGGAACAGAGACTATAGATGCTGCCATAAAACGTCTGCATATTGGGTACGTTTATCTATCTGATTATTATAGACTATTTGTAGACATTCAGATATGTGAATAGTATGGATGTGATAACCGTATGGTAAATTATGGGGTACCTCAAAGATTAGGTTTACATGTTATATATTTTGTCACTCTCTAACATCCTTTGAGTTCATCCTTATGTTACAACGTAATAGCACCAGAGATTAACCTCCAATAGCACCTTTAATATCCCCTCCTTGATCCGCCCCTTCGCTGATAGCGATAAAACACTCGTGTTTATGTTGTACAACGCATTCACCTCTTGCACATAAGCGTGGCGCTGTGGTCGCCGTAATAAAGGGTCGCGCTGGTTATTGGTCGGAACACTGTCTGTAAGCGGAGTAGGATGGTTCTCTCCTGTGTACGCCACTGGCTACTTAGAACTAGATTTCAGATGCTTGTTTTATTTATACTCATTTCTTCTCATTCATAATCACTGGTCTTTTTCTAGCTTTGGGTTTACTCTAGTCTCATCAGTTTTTTGGGTAAATTTTTTAGTCCTGCCAATGAGGCCGTAAGGCAAGTTGTCCCACTGAAGTCATCAGATATTGTGATACATCAACATATTTTTTTACTTTTCTTTTCTTCATTGTACCTATACATATATAACAAGTAATCGAACATACATGAATAATGATGTTAAATACATATGAATATTTTAAATCGATGGAAGATAACAATGATTAATCTAGTGTAAGATTACTGATACATGGTTACTAGCTATAGACTTATAGAGCCATATTGGTTTTAGGGTAAGTACTATTTGTCCATTAGATACTGCGAGATTTTCTGTAGGGCCTCCTGTCTGAAGGACCATTTTGTCATGCCTGTATTAGCAGCTTGTGAGTCCCTTGATAACAAATTCCAAATGTACAAACCAATATTATAAACAGGGGTTTACAAAATTTTCCGGTCTTTGTAAAAGGAATGCATAGGTTATACATATTACTTGATCGAGTCGCTCTAATTTCTATTTTCTCCACAAGAGCATTGATATCATTAATGTCTGTCTTTGGTCACATGTGTCCACAGGTATGTGCAAGTTGAAGGCAGTCTGGCATGGCATATACATGACAATGATATAAAATGTTTTCTCCTACTAAAACCCATTTGATTTAAGAAGTACTCACAGAGAATATTTCTATTTGTTTCCTGTACCATAATAATTTGATGAATCTGCAGAAAATCACGTTTTTAGTGTTCTTTTAAACTATTTGTCATCTGATCTTGCGATGCCCCGCCCTCCCTCCTCTATCATAATCCTCCATTACCTCAGGAAATATCTATCACAGCCTGGCAATATAGGTATCATTTCATTTGACTTGAAGTGCCTAAAAACATAGGATGGTTATTGCTATAGGTTATCGCGATAGATTTTTCATTAAATCACTGTGAAGACAGAAAGGTAAAAGGGTTTAGTATTTTTACCTAACTAACATGGTTTAGTATTTTTACCTAACAAATTCCGAAGTTCAAGCTATCATGGGAAATCTTAGCCATGTCATAGGTTTATGATATATATATACCTACAAATATACCAGTCTTAGCTTTCTAACAATGGTTTATTTACAAAGATCAGCCTGTTATGTAAAAGGCAAGAACAGTTTCCATTTTCCGAGTTGGAAAAAAATAGTTTTTTTTCCATATCTAATGCTCAGGAGTTAGGTCTCACGCCTCGTTTTCGTGTGACCTACTTTGGCGGCAATTACAGGATGGCGCTAGTGTGCAAGTCCTGAATTACAACTGATCACATTACGTAGCAAGGGCATGGGGAAGAACGAGGGGCATACCCTCTAATCCTATTGTGTGTGTATTGGGAGGATGTGTGTCTATGTTCAGAATTTTCAAAATAATCTTAAAGTCTGAATAAAGGATTGTATACAATAATAGCTAAAGGGAATTCCCACTAAAGGATAGAACCCACAAGACAGGTTGATTGTGAGAGCCATCCCGGAAGTGGCTAGGAAACCTCTCAGGATACCTCTTATGTCATTTCCAGGAGGTTCGGAAGTTTCATGGATGAAAACCTCCAGAACACCTCAAACCCTCTGTAGCCTCGGAAGGCCCTCCGGAAATTCGGAGGCACCCCTGGAAGCCCCCTCTAGACAAACCCACCATACCATGCATGTATTATGTGTGTATTTACCTACCGTATATAAAAAGGCACGTTTTCGACAGGATCTGCCTGGGGTTGCTACGCCACATAGAGACGGACATTCTACTGGCCAAGAGCAGGCTTTCCCGCACACTGCACCGCTCGGGTTTAACGCTCCACAAAACCTTTGCGTTTTCAATTAATCTACCTTTTTGGTATTTAGGGGGAGGGGATGAAACCTTTTTTTGGGTTTTTTTCCCTTGGGATACAAAAATTCTTATATGGGGGAGGTGGGGGGGGGGGGGGGGTTAGTTGGTTGTGGTTTTCTGACGGAAGGGGGCGAGGCAGTCTCTGAACGCCCCTACCGAAGGATCTAATGTAATACTATAATTATTTTAAGTCAATCCGTGAATGGATGTGTTCGAATATGTGCCCACTACATATTACAAAGTAACAATTTTATCAGTGTCTGCTCATATTGTAGACTTGGTGACACGGTGTTGGATGTCGGGGCTGGGCTAGGGGGCCCTGCCCGTTACCTAGCCTCACGCTGCAAGTGCCACGTGGTGGCAATAGAGCTTCAGCAGGACCTACACGACACTGCCGTTGACTTGACTCGTCGCTGTGGACTTGCAGATAATATCCGACATGTCCACGCCAACTTCATCACCGACCAATTTGGTGAGTTTTCTTAGGTTTTGCCAAGAAAGAATTAACTTCTCGACACTATATAAGATGTCCCCGAAAAATATCCGGAGGACAATACTTTGGAACTTTCCAATGAAAAAAGGTGTTGTCGAATTTGTATTGAAAAAGGAAGTATACTGATTTTTTTTGTAATAAAGAAAGGCAAAATATGTGACAATCTAATTTAGAAACAATAAAGTACTTTCGACTTGAATCAGGTCGGTATTTATATAGAACGTCCTGACCATGATGTACAAGTCACAGAACTCGATGCTAATTTACGGTATGTACGGACCGAGGCGTTTACGCCGAGTTACGTACAAACGGTAAATTAGCATCGAGTTCTGTGACTTGTACAAGCATGGTTGGACGTTATATATTTACTATATATCCGAAATTTAAAAAAAAATCAATTTAATTTTTCTTAACAACAAAAATTTTAATAAATGTGTATGGGTAGGTAGTCCGTATTTTGGTGTACGGACCACTGGTCCGTACAGTATTTTTACGTCATATTCCGAAATGGTACGTATTTACAGTATATACGGCATGGGTATATAGTAAGACTTACAAATGATATTGAGTGTTGCATTTGAGACACATTTAGAGTTGAAGCATAAACTAGCTTCAGCATAGGCGTCTATGGGAGCCTGAAAATCGACACACGTTTTCTGGAGAGGCAGCATCCTGTGCTCGAGCTAAGGGCAGGGCCCCTTCTCTCCCCACTCACGTTCCACCACACCCCCTTCTCTCCCCTCCCCCTACACACCTTCCCCCATTTTCTCCCGGTGCTATGTTGCCATCCCACTGAATTGTTATCTATGAACTGTGTGTGTACAAGTAACAACGATTAAGGTAGTCGCCATAGACGGCATGTTAAAAAGGGAGCTACGAGGCTCCACCAAAATATGTTCGGACCATCGTTTATAGTGTAGGGCGCAATTTGTTTTATTCCTAGGAAGATACTGTGTAGCTAGGAGTAACTGCGGCTAAAACCCCAGCTCCACTGGTGGGAAGCGATTGTCGCAAGTCATTAGAAAGTCCTAAACGGCCGCCGAGGGTCATAAAAACGGCACCTCCCGTCGCATCGCACACAATCGCTCCTGTGGGGTCGGACTTGCGCGGGTGTGCTATTGTGTGCAATGCGATGGATTCATCGCATCGCACATCTTGAAATGTTCATGATATGCGATGATATGCGATGGATTAGTCGCACAAGTAGGTGTACTTCCCATTATATCTGTATAGAAACTTTACTATCATTGACACTACATTTACCATAAGCATTGTATAGTTAAATAGGAATAGTATATCTTCTTACTGTATTGTTGAATGTAAACCAGAAGCTGACACCAGCAAAAATGTAAGACCACCAGATTTGTCAAAACTCGGCCACCTACACCCGTTTGCAGGCGGGTTAGGCGGGAATTAGGCGGGACTGGACTCAAATTGGCGCCTGTGCCTATCACCTCCCGCCTGCGCCGGATTCGGACATCAGGGGGGTCGCGGGGAGCCGGCTGGGGGCTTCTCACTGAGGTCACCTATACTTCTACCAACACAAACGGCGGGAGGCGGACCTTTTTTATTTTCTACCAGAACACGTATACGCCTGGTGTGAAATACAGCCAAGACGCGTCCGTATTCAAAAGGAAACAGTATTGTATACGCCTCATACGCTGGAGCGAAATATAAACGTATATATATATGAAAACAAGTAGATTTATAGCCCATTCAGGCACTTCCGCGATGGCGTATATACGAATAAACTTGTTAGTTTCGTGCAACAACACCTAGGCTTATATACATATGTGGTGGCAGAAGTGATGCGACGCATCAGTGGGGCATACCCTGAATTTTCCTTGCGATTGCATGCGATAAAATCCATCGCAATAGGGGCCCGTCTGGTCGGTCAGAATCAGTGAACTTTATGTCTCTGTACGCACTTTACCGACCCGATCCAGTGGCGTCAGAATAGGCATAACCTTAATATATGTGCGGTTATATTTCATATAACTATATAATTGAGGCCCAGGCGAAGGTCGCTAGCGTAGTAGCTTAGGTAACCAGTAACAAGTTGGTAGCATGGTAACCAGTCGCGTGCCGGTTACGTCACTGTTTCTCACTGTTCCAACGGTTGCGCTAGTTGCGCCTCAACTGTCTAACTGACCACACGGGTTTTTCACACTGTGAAAAATTTTAATTTTAAGTTATTGAATAAAGTGTGGTTGTCTATGTGTTATTCCGCCAAACCAATTTCCTGTGTCTCGTTATTATTGTTATTACTGTTGTTATACTCATAGCCGGAAGCCGCCAACTTATATATATATATATATATATATATATATATAAATATATATATATATATATATATATATAATATTTCCAAAAGACAAACTGGTGGGGTTCCTATATGTATGAATAGGGTTATGGTAGAAATCATCATCAAAGGTGTTTATGGCAGAAATCATCATCACTGAGGAAAAGGCCTTCTTTTTCATGAAGAATTGAGAATGTGAACCTGCAGTCTGCTACTGATCCAGATACTTCAGGCTTACGGCATAACGGATGATATCACTGCATTTTAACTTTGTTAATATCATCTGCTTTACTAGTTTATGATGACATCCCTAGGGATGTAAGATGTATCTATGAAGAAATGATTGTCCTGAAATAGTTATCTCCTATTCCACCTGATAATCATCTACCAAAAAGTGTCAAATATTCAGTGGGTTGTGCTTGATGCCATAATCAGCCAAAATAATCAGGTGAAAATGTGACCATAGTCATCTTGCCTCCCTGGCAGAAACCTGTCCTCATTGGTCAGAAACAGGGAACTCTTACAAGTATAACAGCACTCTCTACTGTTACACTTAACCACTTGTAGCATATACATGTAGTAACATTCCTTGATCTGGACATTCTCCTATTTGGCTGCCTTTTTGATTAGGTGTTTGACTATTTCAGTGATTTGTGTATGTAGCCTTAACAGGATATCCATCCATAACAACTTAACATCACTTTTTCCAACACCTTTCCAGCATGGGCAAAGTTGCCTCTAAAGTCTTGGAAAGTTGCCTCTACAGTCTTGAAATTAGGTGACGCGTGTTGTGTCACACATCTCTGGAAACCCCCTGTGATTTTTAGGCCGTGACACACTCTACCACCCCACCCCCCTAAGTGTGACATAATTTATGTACGCCCCCTAAGCCTGCCCTACATTTGTGCTCTGTATCCTCTACTACCAATAGCTTTGACATTTTTATGTCAGTGCTACTGTATCCACCAAACTAACTTTCATATTAGGTACCTATTTATTCATACTGTTATGTAGCCATACCTGAGGGAAATCTGTGTGGGTCAATATGATTAAGGTAGAGCACAACATACTACGCACTCCCCCCCCCCCCCCCAACTTAATGTTGGAGGGTCTAACATCCCTCCGGTTCCGTCACCTATGCACATGTTATACACAATACAAACTATGAACTATATTCAATGGTAAATAACCCCTGCATTGTGTAAAAAGCTACATTGATACTGTATTTTTTCGACTATCTTTTAAAGACTGTGATCCTGCCAGTTGCCTCATCAGTTTGCTGACATTTCTTCATATTTCTGAAAAGGAAAAGCTGTTTAACCGTTGCAGAGCGGCGATGAAGCATGGTGGTAAAATGTGAGTCTGATATCCTTATTATATTGTGTATCATTGCATTTGGGTTTGTTATGAAATAATAACCCTAAATACATTCAGTCAGTTGATAGATTACAGTCCTATATACGATCCCTTACATACAGAGAAATTTATCATGGAACATGAACACGACCCCACTAGTGCGAAGGAGGCTACAATCATGCATTCAACTTGCATTTCCCTGTAACCCTATATTCTCTGACTTGTCTCATGTACATGTATATTCAATAGAGTAACTCATATATATGCCTTTTGATCTGAAATCTATAAGATGTTGCCTTACATACACGTGTATATGTATAATCTAAACAAAAGTATCATTATATAGGCCTATCTATGGCTAAGGGAGCGTTCATTAATTATGGCTGGGGGGCACAGTTTTTGGAACACTGATCGGTCAAAAAAAAATTGCTCCCCCAATGGGAATACCAATCCGGCATCGGGATGTATGTGATCAATATTTTCACCGTGTATTTTTGACGTACGAAGATAGTAAGCCAATTTCCGTATATTACATAATCAACATGGCCATTGTAAAGTTGTCGTGGGGGGGAGGGGGGGGGGGGTCGATAGCCATGTCAGATAAAAGATGGGGAATGAAACAGACAGATTATGTAGGTTGTAAACCTTTGACTTATTACATAATTATACTGTCACATCCAGGTATATAGAGGATTTTTTCTTGGAAGGCGAACTGACTCATCGTGAGCGCACTCTAGTCGAGAAGGCATACGCAACTCTAAGTACCAGGGAGCAGTATATTCAACAAGTCACGGATTCTCGGTTCACAGATGTTCAGGTGCATTTTGTTCCTTCTAAACTAAGCCTAGGCATCCTTACCACATTCCCCTTCCCCAGTATCTAATTATCGTTTATCTATTGTTCATTGTTTGTGAATTTTCTTCCTTCTATAGAATTGCATCCCCTACTCCACGGACCTATACATCCAAATCTATGCCAAATCTAATTAGGTCTTCGTTGCAAGCGTTTATTAAATACGCCACTAGCCCTAAATCATCCTCCATTGTAAATCATTTGTTTTCTAATCCAATTGAAAGTAATTCAACAAGGTTGTTTGTGTTTGGGCAATTCAGCTGGAAGACATGACATCAAAATGGACGCCTTTCGTGGTTGAGCGCGCTGACAAGTACCGGGCCAACAGAGAGCGCCACGAGCGCGTCCATGGTCGGCGTGTCTATGCCGAGCAGCAGCAGTTTTACGACGACTTTGCAGAGTTACTCACAGGTGGACATGTAAGAGGCTGTCTGGTAACAGCCACCGCCAATTGAGAAGGCAAAAGATGGGGAAGGGAGAGGCTTTCATATTAATAAATCCGGTAATACTTTTTAACATATCTACCTAAAGTTGTGGATTATTTCTTGTTGCATCTTAGACATTCTGCATATCGTGCCTATATATATAGAACATAGAGCCAAACACATTTATTTTGCCTGTATAAGTTCTCAGTTTCTACTTTTATGACGCGACGACCAGAATAATAAATGTAGCTGAAATTATCTGTGCTTCTATCTTTTCTCTGCTAAAACTCGTTTCCGCCCAGTCATTCGTTTCAAGACAGAAGAAAAACGGACTCAGTCTGTTCATCTTACTACATCATAAAGGAAATTTTCACTGGTTATTGTGAAAAAACTCGTTACCGCCCAGTCATTTGTTTCAAGACAGAAGAAAAATGAACTCAGTCTGTTCATCTTACTGCATCATGAAGGAAATGTTCACTGGTAATTGTGCTTCAACAACACATCGACATATCATTTCCCTAATAATGTAATGTGACCATGGAATTTTTGTTAATCTATGGTTAGAAATCTCAGGAGTGGTCCAGGGTAATATTCAAGGATTTACCATGCAGTTTGATAAATGTACATTAGTAAGCCCATTATAGAGGGCATTCGCTTTTAGAACTTGTACAACTGAACCTAGGCCTGTTGTTTATTATGTGTCTAGAAAAAGCTGTGTTATATGGATATAATCAATCATAAAATAAATAAACAAGTGAAAATTATCCCGGAAATAATGTCATATCCATCAGCCACTATCAACAATTGCAATTTACTTCTAAAAAAATGTGGCTTTTGGACAGTAGTATCTTAAAGAGGCATAATGGTGAGTAGTTCATTTGTAAGGCATCGCTTTGAGAAACAAATACTCGGGAAAGTTGTAGTCACTAAACTCACAAATAATACATACATATATTGTTGTAGGTGAACTACTTAAAAAAAATTAACTGATATTATGAGGACATGTTGGTAATATAGGAAAAGGTCATCTACAGTATTCTGACAAACAAATTCTAAGATGCTAAATCATATTGTTGGACAAATTTACGAACAGAAAATGGTAGGATATCAACGCCAGCATATCTATGGAGAATTCAACAATAATATACTTGCAACACTGGCAGCATCTCTTATCGAGCAGCAGCAGAACAGTGTAAAGCACCGCACGAGCTTGCAGCGTGACATTGCGGTTCAACGAACAAGGTGCCACATAAACAGGTGCACTGCTTTGGTAAAGCTTGGTTGTGTAAGTCGGGCAAATACCTGAAATGACTTAAATGGTATTGAGGAGTGGATAGTAGGCCTGCCACTGTCGTGTCATCTCCATCAGTACCGTTTTCATCCATGATTTACATTAATCTGGCCTTTTTGGTAGTGTGCTCTTGTGTCCATGCTTTCTATTAAAAACAGTCCCGGGGTACTTCCTTTTACTTGCTCTGTATATATACACCACTGTTTTCAAATAAAGCTCAACTACTTGATGTTATAGTTTCCGCTCCTTTATTTAAGTAGCTGTTACTTGCATTACTCCAGTGTCTAATTAAAGTGGTAAATTCGATTAAAAATTGGTTGAATGATGATAACTAGTTTGCTAATGAGATAAGTATCGAGGTCCTTCTTTTATTGTTGCAGTAATGTTTAATAATATCTATGATGGAAAAGGATGAGAGTGGACAGTTTAGAAATTTATTAGCATGAACGATAAACATCATAAACACTGTGTACAAAAATGAGACTCAAATACATAATGGTTTCACAAGGCAACAAAAACATATTTACATGCAGATTTCTCAGGGCTTAGTACCAATCCAATCTGCCTCTGAGCCAGATATTTCTACTGAATCACTGTCATAACTGTAATCACTGGGGCCAATATTCACAACCTTCGCTTGACATACAGTTCAGGATTTTGTCGCAGGAAAAAGATATATCCTACCTCTGTTACTCACTGAATTTGCCAAAGGTCTGGTCTACATGGCGGCGACGACAACTGGGGCGAGCAGGAGTGGCACAGGTATCAAGTGTAGGGTCAGTATCTCCAGCTTGAGGATCGCCAGCAGTATTCTCCAGTGTACTTAGAGCAGCAGCTGGTGCTGCCTCTGGTTGTGCAGGCATGTCAGCAGGCATGTTAGCAGCAGCTCCTATATACCCCAAATGCAGACCACAATTCAACAGGAATGACTCTAACCCTGTCTTAACTCGTCCTGCCAGACCTTAGGTCGACATGAACATCAAAACTGTTTCACCTTAAGTCCACGGGCTTCATTACCCCATGGAGAGCATATTGGCCGTAGCGAACTTAAGTTGTTGGGCTTCCTGATGGACAGGATTCAAGTCGACAGCCTCTATGAGAAGTTCCTGACTGAAGTCTTGTCAACTTATGACCACAGAGCCTATGGACTTAAGGTTAGGTCTTTGGCGGAAGTCCCGTCTACTTGAGGTGAACCCCGGCGGTCATAAACCCCTTGGGGGTTGCGGTGATTGTTGTGGTGGATTTTTTGATAGACTGAAACTTTTCACCACAACTCTCTGACAGCCAAATCGACCCATGATTCACAATCTCTACGACTTAAGGCGGACTTGGAGATTGCCATCAGGATTTGGCGACGCCCTGTTCAGGCTCTTGGGACTGTCGGGGTGATGGTGTAAACCTATCATAAGGTACCGTTCATTAAATATGGCCGGGGGGGGGGGGGGGTGGTTGGGTGGGTTACAGTTTTAGGAACATCAACAGGTCAAAAGAAGTTGCGCCCCCATTGGAATACCCAACAAATTTTGCCCCCCCCCCCCCCTGCCCATAGTTATTGAATGCCCCCTACTTATAACTTACCTGAATTTATAAATCTTTACTGAGGCAATATCACGATTCACCGTTCCCTTTCACGCTTGCTGATGTATGAAGGTGCATTTTCTACCAATGTGTTTTCAGTTGGTTGGTTATCTAGAACACTAACCAGCTGCTGCATACAGATCTAAAAAAAATTGTTTATTCATACTGTGAAGACGTCAGCGATGAGGCTGGTATGAGTGTCCTCAAAGTTTCAGATACACCCTTACAAAACCGGTATAGATATATAAGGACAAAAATATATGACATAGCATTGATAAATCTGAAGCACAGATTTATGATCAAAAAGGATCATTAGTGTGCAGTTCAGACTGCAGAGTCAACACATATATGGAATATAAAACTGTAGTGATAAATTGTTTAACTCTTTCTGTCCGAGCCTGATTGGAGAGCACAGGCACTATAGGACGAGGCATAATACCTTTATAAACCCCAAGGGGACGAGACTATCGCCGTATGGTGTCTGTTTGTCGTATAGGTGTCACTTAGCAACCTTTAGATACCAGTTACTATAGTTACTTATCGAATACCCACAGAGTATAATGATGAAGATGGTATTTTTTATCAATTGTGAAATAATGGTGTAAATCTATTCATTATTTCTCATAAAACATAATATTTGTGATGATGACACATAAACATAAATATATTTTTAACCCTTTCCCTGCAGCACCCAGATCCCCTGCTCACCATTACACGGCAGGCAATGCCTGCCCAAACGACCCTGCTACGGCAGGCACCTTTTTTGGGGAAATAGCAATGTCATGTGATGTGTCATGTGATTTAAGTAATTTACCTTGGTAACTGATCATATTTTATAATACCAAATCAAAGGTCAATATGGCTCTTATAAATTTCTTTTAAATCAAACAATTATCTTTTTATCTATTGAATTTTGTATATATATAAGTATCAATGATTCCTCTAAGATGCCTTGAGGCATCTTCCTGCCGTAGCCAGGGGAATGCCTGGTGGCATCTTCCTGTTGTTAAAGGGTTAAACAATGCCTGGAGGCATTCCTCGTCCCCTGGGTGGGAATGCCTCCAGGCATTGCTCGGACTGAAAGAGTTAATTCACTTCTTTCTTTTTTCTAAATGGTTTATTGACATTAAGTTCACATATTACACGATATATGATTTTCAACTACAATGTCCAGAGGTAACATTAAATACATAGTGCAAAATTGACACAAATAGGAGGAAAAAAAGAGAAATAGTCCGGCTATAAAGGCCATTTTGGGATAAGGTCTTCGACCTAATACCCTGAGCCGTAGACTCATCCAACTGGTCAGTAGGAGACAGAAAGGTACAATGATCGATCTGTGCATATTTTATTTTATCCTTGATCCAGTACTCTTACCATGGGGATGGACCCCCTCAAGGTATCGTTCATTTAAGGTCTCTATATGGCTCTGGATCTGGTTCTCACATTTTGATTTCCAACACATAACACATACAGTTACAATTACAATTACATAAACACAAGGGAGGGCTAAACAAAAAACATACCGTCATTTTCGAGCCCCTACATTGTGCGAGAGATTATAAGTCCATGAAGAGCTCATAGCATAAAAAGCATACAAGATATTACTTTACAGGATGTACGTCTGTGGTGAAGTTATTTTGCAGTTTTCCATTCACTCTTTCAGGCATTTAGCCTAGAGCACAGTGGAATTAATACTACTGTACCAACTCAAACTCTGTTGTAGATATTATCAGTCGTCCATTAAATCTCCAAGCATTCCGCATAGGTCAATATTTTTTACTTTCTTTTTAAATAAGGGCCTATGTCGGATTTGTTGTACCTCGGCTGGCAGGCGATCCCAGATCTTAGTCCCCTTATACATAGGAGACCTCCTGAAAAAGTTAGGCTTGGGCCTACACAATCTTATCTTGATCTTTTTCGCACCCCTAGTAATCGGTCCACCCTCCCCTGGGCAAGCCAGAACTGTATTCCCAGGTGAACATGACCACCAATGAATATGCGGAAGCAAATGATCGACTCTCCTCAGCGTTAGATTATCTAAATTTGCTCGGTGGAGTAGGGTTTTTATTGAGACTTGGTCTGCTTTCCTCACCCTGAAACAACACCACAGGGCATTGTTCAGACATACCTGTAGCTTTGACCTCTGTGTCTTATTCAGGCAGATAGCCACAAAATCGCAATATTCTAACTTGGTTAGAATCATCGTCTTTACCAAGCAACTGCTGTATTACAATCTACCAGATAGCGTAACTTTTTTAGTTTAAAGAGACGCTGGTTAAAATCACTCAGAATCTTTTCAAAATAAGGAGCAAAAGAGAGCCTCTCATCAATTATAATTCCTAGGTAATTAAATTTTCGTACTTTCTCTAGCGGTTTGTTACTAATCGTACACATCAGAAGCAGGTTTATATTATATCGGTTATTCGGAAGACACCAAGATTTTACTTTTTGATGAGTTAGTAACCAGGTGATGCTCTGAGAACCACAAAATGAGCCTGTCAAGATCATCCTGCAGTAATTGCCTTGCAATGGTAGGATCCTTATTCACGACAAGCAAGACAATGTCGTCCGCATAAAGTAAGTGTTGTATTTGTTCCAGACAACCATTTATGTATAGAACAAACAGGATCGGTCCCAAGACCGATCCTTGCGAAACACCTTTTTGAACATCACAAGGTGTTGAATGGTTTCCATTCACTCTTGTGGACTGTTTATGATATAAAAAATATGTCTTGAAAATATTGATAATCTGTATATTACCAGTGCACTGACCTAGGATCTCCAGAAGCCTACTATGATCCACACAATCAAAGGCCTTCTGGAGATCCAGGAAAAGACACATCGTTAGAGATTGTTGATCCCTTGCATCTAAGAGGTGATGTAATAAGGAAAACAACAGCATGATCGGTTGACCTCCCTGGCAAGAAGCCATGTTGGAAATCTGAGAAGCACTTTTGGTCCAATAACTGGGGGAGGAGTTGGCGATGAAGCTCATATTCAAGTATCCTTGACATGACTGGCAGCCTAGAAATTGGGCATAAGTCGGTTGCTACTCTAGGATTACTGATTTTTGGGACGAGCGTTATAATCCCCTTGCACCAAATACTCGGGAAAATACCCGAGGCCAGTACCTTGTTCACTATTCTTTGGAGGATGTCAGGACGGAATAAAAACGAGTTTTTCAAAAAGGCGCAGCTTATATTTGGGGTTCCCGAAGATTTGTTAACCCTGATTTTCATGATTAGTTTCATAATTATTTCGTCTTGATTGAGCTCATTCAGTCACCGGCACCTCAAAACTATCAGGTAAATATTCCTCGTTTGAGCGCAAAGGGGAGGCACATCTAGTGATTGTTGTAGCGATATTTATAATAATATATATTACTATAAATCCACTAGCATTCTCAACTACTATCGGTTTATGGTCACAATTTCAGATCGCTGGTGTCTTATTGATTTGTTAATAGCTCTTGAAAGTCTCCTACATTCCTCCAATTCTCCACATGATTTGTTGAACACTCTGTACCATAGTAAAATTTATATATATAGTGTGGTAGTCGCCAGAGGGGCGCCTGCCGGAGTTGCCGGAGGAGGGCGACTACCAGGACTAAAGTGGATACAGCCAGGAGTGTGACGTTATCGCGCTTACTTACCAGTACCTTGTTACTTACCGTGTGCACTCGGAGTGTCGTTTTAGCCCTGTTGGGCTAGCCGGGTACGTGGAGGTCAGGAAGGATCCCCGGAGTTCATCTTACTTGCTACGTTGATCACTTACGGTACCTATCGTGAATGTTAGATATTAGAAATGTACACCTTTAACAGTTGGGTTAACAACAAAACAACTTAAAAAGTAACTGTAAGAAACTTTTAACTTTGTGAACAGAAGAAGGTTGTGCTCCCTGCGTGCACCACATACACCAAAAAATACTCACCAAAAATGGCACCAAGGCAGAGGACGGTGATGTCGAGGTGCTCCTTTCTCGCCCCTTTTACAAAGTCGCCCGACTCTGAAGGGGCCATTCTACCAACCAGACAAAAACGCTCATACAGCAGTTGCTGGGACATCTTGTGTAATTTTGTTTTTTCTGTTTGGTGGAGCATCGCGCAATGCTGCACAATGCCCATCTGCCAGACGTCTGTTTTTGGTTGCTGGGTAAGTTGAGCATCTGTTGGGGGTGGCTGGCACATTGCCCCAGGGATGCTCACGGTTGTTGGAGGGTTGCTGGGGCATTGGCTGTGGCATTTGCTGAAATGCGCACAAATGCACTTCCACCCACCAGAATTTACAGACGATGTCTCAGCCAATGCTCCAACAACCCTCTTCAAGATGGAATTATAGCGTCGGCTGAGTAACTGATTTATTAGTTGGAATTGGGCGTCTGGCTGATGGAGTACGGCACCCGCCCGCGAGCGCTGCTGGGACCCGCAGCGAGGGAACGGCGCCAACATGGCACGACCAACACCGGCGATACCGGAAGGCACAAACGGACATCGAAAATCCGACACTTTCTGTATTTTCGGCAGAATTCTAGCACCATAGCCTGCCATACACATTCATAGCATCAATCCTTATCTTTATTTACCTTCATTGTTCGATTTAATGTGTAATTCTGCAGTTATTTGACGTTTTCTGACTGTTCCCGAACAAATCCTGACACGGCGACACACCGCTCCACTCGATACACGGCGTTTGCGGATTCAGAGCGTTGTCATCATCATCATTCATCATTCATGTGCACTTTCCTGGATTGCCAGGTCGCTCAAGCCCATACTTGTATCAGTGGCGAGCTGTGCTATTTGTGTTCTATGTGTGGTTGTTTGTGTTTGTGAGTTAGCCTTAAGTATTTCCTCTATCCTGGTTGCTTCTTTTGCTATATTTTTTAGGGTTTGTAAGTTGTGGTCAAAAGCCTGGTTTAGGTATGTCTTGGTGGTGTCTGTTGGGTGGAGGGTTGTGCATTGGTTTAGGACATGGTGTATTGTTTCCTGTGTTTGGCCACACCCCCTGCATGTGTCCATTTGGTGCATTGTCCTGAAGTTGTACTTGGTAGGGAACATCCTCTTCCTTAGTTTGAAGATCTGTTCTGCTTGTTTTCTTGTCATTAGTGTTAGATATGTTGGTCTCCTCTCTGTTTCCTTTGTTGTTCTGTTTAGGATATATTTTACTTTGTTCTTTTTCTCTGCTACTGCTCTTGTTTGTTTTAGCCAGTCGTTGTTTATGATTCTCTGGGTTATCCTATTCCATTGGGATTTGGTTGTGGTTCTGGATGCCGTTGGGTTTATTCCTAGTGTTGTGATCAGTTGTTCGGTTGTTGCTAGCCATCTACTATCTTTTGGTATGCTTGTGATGGTTTTTCCGTTTTGGGTTTTCCAGTAGTGTAGGATTCTTTTTGTTTTCATGGTTGATTCTGGGTCCTTAACCCTTTAAGGATGGATGATGCCTTGAGGCATCAACCGGCCCAGGCCGAATGATGCCTCAAGGCATCAACCGGCCCAGGCCGAATGATGCCTTGAGGCATCATTTCTCCGAGATTTAGTAAAGTATTATTTTTTTAAGGAAATATTAATCAGAAATTCACGAAATTTTCACAGTATGTAGATAAGACATAAGGAATGATATATTTGATAAAGAATAATATTGAAACAATATATGACGTCATCACTGACGTGAATAATGATCGATTTACGGAGTACAGACGACAATCCAGCCTAGCGCCCGCCACTGCCGTCAACATGGCGGATCCATTGTCGGGTAGTGATGAGGAATGGCTTGACGGTTTGCCCCTAAGTACTCTCAAATTACTTGATGCGAAAAGAAAAGTTCCAGAAAGTGACTCAGAAATATCTGAGGATGATGATAACAACGGGAAAGAAACGGCTAAGAAAAATGAATCGAAGAAAGAAACGATAAACGATAGACAGTGGACAAGATTGTGTAAAGGAATCCGCAAATCACCCGGCGTAACATCATTCGACGACTCGAAAATTGGCATATCGGAAACAATCGATCAAAGCAAGACCAAATCAGCCATACATTTTTTTTATATTTTTTGCACACTACCTTTTCTGGAGAGGATTATGATTTGTACCAACGAATACTTCTCCAAAACGACTTCTGATGCCGAAAAAAAACGGAGAAGATGGACCCCAGTGTCGGTTGACACCCTAAAGAAATTTATCGCCCTGTCAATGTTGATGGGGTTGGTGAGGAAAAGCCGACTAAAAGATTATTGGTCAACTTTAAACGAGATCGCCACACCTTTCTTTCGACAGACTATGAGCAGAGACACTTTTTTAAACATTTTGAGGTGAGTGTATCTAATATCAAATCATTTCTCTCCATTTTGAAAAAAAAGTAAACATAGCGAACAACTCGTTAACTCCACTCCCAAGTTCCCAGTCGGGTATCAAGAATTCCCGCACTGTATAGCGGTAGTCAATAGCGAAAGGTAAATGGCATAAGAACAGATAAATGAATAAATGAATAAATATAAAACCAGTATGGAGAATCTATAGAGAAAAATAAATAAACAATACTAATTTATATTACACAGGTACCTGAACTTTTGGCACGAAGAAGATGACGAAATCGACCCTGCCCAACCCACTCCAGCGACAAGCCCAAAGCCACGGTCGGCAACTAAAAAAGTTCAATGGTTATTCTCTATCTTCAATAAAGTCACCAGAAGTGTATATATACCCACGAGGGAATTGTCTGTGGACGAGACCATGGTTGCCCACAAGGGCAAAACTGTACACAAAATCTACATGCCAGCTAAACCTACCCGGTGGGGGTTGAAGGTGTGGGTACTCGCCGAGAGCATCACAGGTAAGCAAAACATATTTTTTTATCTGATCGATACTCAATGTTCAAATTATATTTTCTACAGCTCCACCCATCCAAACTGCTTAATATATATACTGGAATAAAAAAAAGAGTATTGTCTTTGCTCCCATATAGCTCCCTGATCGATTATCTAACATTAAAAGCCTGTGCGAATTGATTTTCAAATCGACATATTCTACTGTCAGTGCCGTGTCAACCGCTCTCCGCAGTAGACGCCATGTTGAAGCCAGTCAAACTATGAACTGCGTAAGGCGCAACGGTTTAATTTGATAATCAAGTTAATTCTCGATCAAAATGTAAAATATCATATGGGAACAAACCTCAGAGTGTGGGGAATATCCTCGTATAAGTCATTATTCGTATATTTAATGTTAAACCCTTGTGCGATGTGATTTCCTAACTCCCCCAGATCCGCTGTCACTTGACAAGCGTTCCTAACCCCACCCGCCCCACCACTGAGTCGAGTGCGCAGTTCGATGTCAATATCTTTAATTCATTTAATATTACTTCCACACGTTCAAACCTGACAATATATATATAGAAACAATCCTCAAAGTGTTGGGTTCACTCCCATATAGCTCCCTGATCGATTCTCTAATGTTAAAACCCTGTGCGAATTGATTTTCAAATCGACATCTCCTGCTGTCAGTGCCGTGTCAACCGCTCTCCGCAGTTGACGCCATGTTGAAGCCAGTCAAACTATGAACTGCGTAAGGCGCAATGATTTAATTCGATCATAAAGTTAATTCTCGATCAAAATGTAAAATATCATACGGGAACAAACCTCAGAGTGTGGGGAATATCCTTGTGTATATGTTTTATCATATAATAAGCAAATATGTTTTTATTTCAGGGTATATCGTGCAGGCCTTCCCACACTTTTCGACTAGAGAAAATGCTCACAAAACAAGATTATACGAAGACATCGTTTTACCCCTGCTCAGAGGCGGCAACGTGTTAGGACTTGGGCGACAAATATATTTTGATAATTTCTACACTACGGTTCATATGTTCTCTGATTTATCCTTACAATTCCTCACCTACTGTTGTGGCACCCTAAGAATTAATAGAAAGGATCTCCCGAAATCACTCATGGTCAAGAAGCATGCAAAGTTGAACCAACGTGGGGCAGTTATTTTTTCCCGATCTGGAGAACTCGTATTATGTGTTTGGCGTGATCGTAAAGTGATCCACGCACTCTCATCTATCCACAGTAGTACAATGGATGTCTGTACCAGAAGTGTAAAGAATAAGGAATCTGGAAAATTCAATAGAACTGACCGCAATTAATTTCTGACTATTGTAAGTTTATGGGAGGGGTGGATCTTTCAGATCAGTTAACCCAGTATTATTCTTTTTCCCGAAAATCTCGCAAATGGACACTCAAGATGTTTTTCTATATGATTGAGGCTATGAAGCTGAATGCTTATGTCATGTTTTCCTCCACACAGGCCAAGAAACCATCACTATTTCATTTCACCATTGCTTTAATTCAGTGTATTTTGTTGGATATTGAAAAGAACCCAACTCTTGCCTCTAACCAGAACCAAAACATCACCCCTAACCGCCTCACATCTAGGTGCATGCCCACTGATTTGGGCCAAAAATCATGGTGTCGTGTATGTTATAGGCGAAATGTAAACAATGTCGAAATTTAAAAAAACCAGACCAAATATGATTGCAATGTGTGTAAATGCCATTTGTGCATACCCGACTGTTTTACAACTTACCACACTCTACAGAACTTTGACCTCACCGTTACCGGAGAAGAATAAATGAAGTTGTAAATAAACCTACCTGAACTGTATATGATGTCTTGTCTCCAGTCACTGCGGGATCATAATTCAATTTCTCAGTCTCATATCGTCTGAACTTGGACAATATACACACAGTAATAATCCTCGGAATCTGTAGTATCTTCCTATATAGATGATTAATCAGTTCTCATAGTGTAGAGCCTTAGGCGAAATTAATAAATCGATGACAGTTGATCGCGGACAACGCACTGGCCCAGCCTCGGTATGAGACGCCATGGTGCTGTCAGTCCGCGTGATGTCCAGATTCATTAATTCATTTTCTAATTTCTCCACTCGTCCAAACCTGGGAATATATATATGTAGATGAACCTTAATCTCTCTAGTTTGTTCCTATATAAGTCTCTGATCGTTTATCTAATGTTAAAAGCCCATACAAAATGATTTTCTAACTTGCCTAGCTCCGCTGTCACTTGACAAGCGTTCCCCCCTACCCGCCGGTGCCCAACCACTGAGTTGAGTGCGCGGAGCGATGTCAATATCTTTAATTCATTTAATAATACTTCCACACGTTAAAACCTGACAATATATATGCTGGAATAAACCTCAGAGTCCTAGCTTTGCTCCCACCTACTTCCCTGATCGTTTATCTAACGTTAAAAGCCCATACGAATTATTTTTCAAATTGACACCTTCTACTGTCAGTGGCGTGTCAACCGCTCTCCACCATTGACACCATGTTGAAGCAAGCCAAAATATGAACCGCGTAAGGCGCAACGGTTTAATTCGATCGTCAAGTTAATACTTGTCCATAGTGTAAAATATTATACGGGAACAAACCTCAGAGTGTGGGGAATATCCTCGTATAAGTCATTATTCGTATATTTAATGTTAAATCCTTGTGCGAAATGATTTCCTAACTGGCCCAGATTTGCTTGTCGTAGTCGGCGTCTCCCCCCACCACTGAATCGACAGCCCGGTTCGATGTCAATATCTTTAATTCATTTAATAATACTTCCACACGTTCAAACCTGAAAATCTATATACTGGAATAAACCTCAGAGTCCCAGCTTTGCTCCCACCTACTTCCCTGATCGTTTATCTAACGTTAAAAGCCCATACGAATTAATTTTCAAATCGACCTATTTCCCTGTCAGTGCCGTGTCGACCGCCCTTCGCAGTTGACGCCATGGTGAAGCAAGTCACAATATGAACCGCGTAAGGCGCAACGGTTTAATTCGATCATCAAGTTAATTCTCGATCAAAATGTAAAATATCATACGGGAACAAACCTCAGAGTGTGGGGAATATCCTCGTATAAGTCATTGTTTATATATTTAATGTTAAACCCTTGTGCGATATGATTTTCTAACTCACCTACTTTGCCAAGTGTTTCCCCACCCACGCAGCTTAGTGCGTAGTTCGATGTAGGTTATGTTTTATTTATTTTCTATTTATCTAACCGTCTAAATTTTACAAAATTTATATAGGAACAAACCTTAGAGTGTGGTGATTCATTGTATATATGTCTCCATTAATTTCCTGAAGGTTTAAACCTTGTGCGAGATCATTTTCTACATGTTGTCTTGACACTGCGGTGAATGGAGTTGCGGAATTTGAAAGTGCCAACCACAAACACGTCATGCTGGGGCGAAGCCACATATATAACTCCTTGATCAGACTGACTCGTACAGATCTAGCACAGAATATAATCATATTAATATCCCAGGTGGGAGATTCAGCAGGCTTTTTTGTTCCTTCCAGTATAATCCAATAGCGATGTCATAACGTCTTGTAGGAGTAAATCGACCAAATCCTGAGCGAGGTGATGGCTGAAGAACTCGGCTTTCGTAGTATTGGCTTCATTGACACCACACTGGGTAGAATGTCAATCAGTTCGGCGCCTTGGAAAATATCCATTTTCTCCCGTTATTTAGCGTATATATGAATAAACCAGACACTGGCAGATTCGTGAAGACTTGTAGAATATTCCCAGGGTGATGATTAATGATGTCAATGCATTTTCTATGGATATGACAGCAGCAAAGTTATAACTCTGCAGAACCGCAACTTCGCAGCCTGGCGTTGTCAATATAAACCACTGTCACAGTTATTTTTCGATCGATGTCTCAACTTGGTCCTGTCAATAGACGTTGATCTGCTGACTATTTCTTCATAACAACCACCCACAGTTGTAGGGAATGCATATAGTTTGGTCATCATCAGCTGGTAGAGTGATATTTGAATGATTGATAACGTAGTGGCAGTTTTTCCCGTTGTGATATCCAATTCGACTGAAGGGCCCGAACTGGCATTTTACGGGACGCCACTGTTTACCCGCCTAAACTTACGAACAAGGAGGAACTAAAATGGCGATATTTTTTTATTGGTTCGATAGGAATTTCTCAAACTTCGTACACTTAATCTCTAAAACAAGGCGATTATTCTGATATCAAACTTTATTGTTTCCGTTGGGGGAAAGATATTTATTTTCATCGATTTTGTGACTGAACTGCTGTCAGCAGCGGCACCATGCGGGAAACTGCACGAACCCTTCGTCTCCTAGCGGTGTATTCGGCCACTACCCCTCGTCCTTGTGGACGTTACCCGGCCGGAGGCGCCCGTCCTTAAAGGGTTAAGTTTTGTTTCTAGGTAGAGATTTTCTCTTTGGGTTGATGATGGGGCTCTGAGTGTTCTCCTTATTATGTTGTCCATGATTTTGTTTATTTGTTTTATTTGTTGTTTGTTTGGTTCCCAAGTTTCGGCACCATAGGTGGTGATCGGGGTTATGCATGTCTCGATTAGTTTCCATATTGTCTGCATTTCTATCCCTCTGAAGTTTGTGTCCTTTGCAAGGAATAGGATTGTCTGGAATGCCGCTTCCGTTTTTCTTTTTATTTCCTGTATTTGGTCGTCCAGGTTGCCCTTTTCGTTGATGATTTCTCCCAGGTATTTGTAGTGTTTAGTGTGTTGGAGTTTTGTGTCGCCTAGGGTCATTTCAGTTTGTTCCCCTTTGCCAATGATTAGGGTTTTAGACTTTTCCTCACAAAATTCAATCCTGTATCGGCTTGCTACTTCGTTTGTGATATTTAGGAGTTGTTTGTGTTGTTCTACGTTGTTGGCGATTATCGCTACATCGTCGACCCAGAGTAGGCAGGTGGGCGTATGGTGTGTGTTTGTTTGTTTGGGGTTGAGTTCTTCTATGGTAATGTTTATGTCGTCCATGAGGGTTGAGTATTGTGTTACTACGAGGACACCCCCTTGCCTTATACGGTCCTTTATTTTTATTCTGCTTGTTGGTCCATGTTTGGTGTTTATCGTTGCTGTCAGGCCTTGGTTTAGTTTATCAATTATGCTCCAGGTGCTATCGGTTATACCTTTTTTCTGTAGGCTGTACATTATTGCGTCGTTCCATGCCTTATCGTGGGCCTTTGTTACATCGAGGAATGTTATATATGTTGGTTTTTTGGCTTCTTTGTTTTTTTGTATTATGTCTTTTATAGTTATGATGTGGTCTGTTGTTGCTGCTCCTTTTCTTCCCCCGAGTTGTGCTTGTGTTATATATATTTCATCTTTTATTCTGTTGTTTATGAGTCTCTCATAGAGTTTTCCTAAGTTGCTCGCTACCGTGATTCCTCTTTCGTAGTATATCACCGCTCGCCGCGCCGCCTATCGGCTTAGCAGAGAACTTGTGAAATGCGACTAATGTCCACACAGACAGCACCACTGTCCACACCATGCTGCTCCCTCTGGAGTGTCGGCTGGGACATAGCCTAGAGGATCTGCTGCAACTTTTGGCTATCGCCTGAAACATCTGTTCGGTGGAAGCACACGCCAGATGCTCGTATGGCGACCACATGAGCGTGGTTGATTGGTAGAATTCCAGCTTACATGTGAGCTGGTAATCCCGCCTACACAATGTAGCACAAAAATCCTTCGTAAGGATTGGGTTAACTGCAGAACGGATGGGGATACATTCCCCCAATTTGGAAGACCCGTGCGACTAACTTGTTGATATATGTCTGCAATATCTGGGTGTTTGTCATGTAATTTGATGATAGGAGTTGCTCTGATGAGACGTGTTATAGAGGGCAAACTAGTAGGCTCGTCTGGGCAACTTGTGTCGCCAGTACCCATTGTGATGGATAATTGGCCTTCATGTAGATTTGTGTCGACATGTACCTTTTCAGTTTTGTATTATTACCAAGACAACAAGTATCTTCTGGTTTTAAGTAGCAGATGATGTTTAGCGGTCAACTCGGACCCGGCGTTGCTCTTAGCATATTCGGCCATCTGGCCGCCTCTGAAAAATCAGTTTTGCGTCGCCTAGGGACATTCCAGATGAGGCCACACGGATATGTAAATAAGGTTGGGCCGACATTAAAAAATTGATGACCTTCCGGCCAGCCTATTTGGTGGATCGGCAAAACAATGGGATTTGGAGGCGGCCGGGTTCAGGCGACGTCCAACAGACCAGCCGATGCTTGTGGCCAACGGGGTTTTGGGTGACACGACTAGGGCCGACTGTGGGCGGGTCCGGCCGTGGCTGTCTAATTTATTTGCTGATACACCAAGCAGATTGTCTAAGCCAATTTGAGCCAACGAGCGATTTGGGCAGGCTAGAGGGGCCAACGTCCACAATTCCTCCACATGGACATCGTCCGGCCCTAACTCACTCTTGGTGGATCACACCCTTTAGAAGGATAAAAGAAAAAGGGAAAAAACTCTCCTTGCCTGTATCACACTCTCACTCCCCTACTCATCCCCACCTTTTTAATTCAGAAAAAAGGTAGTCTTCCGCAATGTGGACATTCAGTCATTCATTCATTCAAACAATTATGTGCATATATATGGCTATTATACTTTTCAGTATGTCCAAACCCTCACCAAAAGGTGGGAAGAAGGTGGTGGTGCCGTGGTGTGTCACATCTGAAATAGGCCTTTTTCCACAGGCCGGTGTCGCAACTTATCTTCCTAGTTACGCCATGGCTGAAGCCAAACATTCACTTGGCAACGTATACCTTAGCATTGATTCACAGAGTGTATGAGCGTAATACATTCATAATACCCATACGCATTACTTTCAAAGAAAACCACTGATTGCATCATATTCTATGGCATTCCAGCTACAATTTGGTGTGTCATACATGCATATCACCTCAATGGTACTTTAGATATAACTTAGATAACACAGGGACATCGAAACTGCATACACACTAATATATAGATAATCCCTTATGCTTGAAGTTCACTAGTCCATCAGTTATATACAGGGCAATAACATGTTTTTATGCATTGTTCTGTTCTGTAAAAGGCAGGGCAAGTAAGTATAACATTTGTAGTCTGAGGGAAGATATCACAAATATACATATACTATGGCTTTTTTACCAGTAGTTTTCAGGTTTGCTTTATTATGGAATAAAATATCATTTTCACTATTGTTTATATATTTCTATTCATGCCATTATATCACCTTAGTGTTCGGTACAACTACTTCAAAATATTTTCCAAATCGGAGCAGATTCCTGCAGATTTATGTATAACGCGGCAATAATAAACTCGGGGTGATTCCTCTTCAATCTTCAATTATGCATTAGTCACAGAATGCTAGAATTCCTGCCACTGGAAACTACCCGTATATCTATTTTAAGCTAACAATTAAAACATACTACTGACAAATTTGCTTTCAAATATCCTTGATAGCTCTGTCATAGTCGATATAATCTTTAGTCTTTATTCTAAAACAGTCCATCATCTCGTGTTTGTAGTTGTGACATATAATCATTGGAATAAGAATAATCATAAATGTGTCACGTAGCTCCAGTCTCCTCATCATCTGAGGATTCTGGATAGTCAATTCCAAGCAGACTTGATCCTGTTTCTGCAGTTCCCTTTGAATGTACGGTGTATCCAACATGATCATCTCCTTCCATCTTTTTCTGAAAGACAACCTGACTTTTATTCGATTCAGACACCCTGAATTGTAAAGGCTGGTCCTGAAGTACACTGGTTGATTGTGATGACAGTGGATGTGTCATATCCTTCAGCTCATAAGTATTACTGTCGCTATCTGCTATGGCTAGTGCCTGTTCACGTCGAGACTCATCGGGAAAGACACGAGAACCTTCATGGTCCTTTTGAGGATAGGCCCCTGCTATAGTCTCTTTAGATTCTGACGAGCTTAGCATCACTTTGTCTTGCAAATACTGCTCCTCAATGGGTGAGGTTAGTATTGGTAATGCAATGCGTTTAACCTTTTTTCTAGGAGGATTGATGTCCGTATGGCTTTCCAGATGGGGCTCATCCTCGATACCATGTGTAGTTTCAGCATCTATTAAGAAGATAAATATCGTTATATTCTTTAACTAGAAGAATATCTTGTATACAAACATAATTTGACCTACAAACTAATCAAGAGATAGCTGCTTTAATAACCCCGACATATCGGTTGCCTTTTCTTGATCTAAAGTTTATAATACACTTATTGTGATTCATCAAAACTGTTTCCAGTCAATTTGACTCATACATGTAGAAGTAATTGATATGTCCATAGAGAGTACATTTAAAGATATACATATACCCTCAAAAATGTATGAGTGTCGTTTTCAAGGTACGGGCTAGTTGTGGTGTTCATTAGAACCTGCCTTGGAGCTATTGAGAGGGTAATAGTCATGAACTATATAGGCTCAGTCTACCATCATATCTCTGGATCACCTGTAGGGTGTCCTGTTATTGCTGTTGTTCTGTTTATAATGTGTATCTCCACCTGTCCTTTTCCTTGTTCTCAATATTTTGTTACCAGCTTTTCATAGGTACTATAAATCAGTTTGTATGACTTTATAATTACCACAGACTATAGGGGGCAAGCCTCTTGAAATATATATGTTAAGCATATGACTTAATGCCAACTCGATTCGAACAGCACATGTATTGCTTTAAAAAAGTCCTGGTACCATATTATATGTAATTAAGGGTAAACAATATGTACATCTTAATATCAAGACTTTGTCAGGTCAACTTTTATGAGTTAAGTTTGTCCTGTTTATGTTAAGACTATGCCTGTTAGGTACACAATATGTAAATCGTACTGTCAAGACTGTCATTTCAACTTCAATGAACAAAATTTGTCCTGTGCGTGTCAAGACTCTGACTGTTATGTACACATGTATGCAAGTCTCTGTGTGCTAGAAATTTCATTGTGAATTTATGTTTGTCAAAAATTGAACTTTAGCATTGTATGGCAAAAGGACTTATGGGTCCACCAAAAAGTTATAGCAGCGCATACACCTGTCAACTTGACCTTCAAGACGATTCCAGTTTATGAAATAGTTGTTATGATACTGTATGCATTTTCAAGGAAAAACATTACAAATGATACTTCATTGTACTCTCTTCTGAAATAAAAGCTGCTATGAAAAAAACCCAAAAAAAACCAACCTGCATAATAACATAAGACGAGCTTATTTGATTTTATATACATGTGTGAGTACAGTTGCTACTCTTACCTTGCGCATGTTGTCGAGCATAAGGACGGTCTGTTCCCGGTAATACGCTTAGAGAGGGCTCCAGCTGACGTAGACGCCTTACAAAAGCCTGATACTCCCGTCTCAGCTGGTCTATTCGATTGTTAAACTCTACGATTTTCCTCTCTGGATAACACCATACTTTCGATTGCTGAAAAATATTAAGAGTTAGTGACTTGGTTATGACATGGATATGAAATGCAAATCTTTTCGGGATGTAGACTTAATCAATACCTATTCGGTGGTTTTGTGTAGACATAATAATATACATAGAAACACATACTAGAACAAATGCCTATCCTTTCACAAAAATTCACAAGGCTGGTTACAAAGGGGCCATGCTAGTATGCTAGTATTCCTAGTATCGTTCTCAGTGGAACGTGTTTTTTATCGAGTGATCACCTTTTGTTATTCGAAAGAAGCAAAGAACGAAAAAGCAATATTTCTGGCAATTGGGGGAGGCTAAAGAGATGTGGAATTTTATTGAAAATGAAATCGTTTACTTTTTAAACTACTACTGTCCCATACGCACCTGGCAGATAAAAAAGATCAAGGCAGAATGGATGACTGGGAATATTATGGAACATATTAAGGAGAGACAATATTTTTTGACAAATTCTTGAGAACTGGAAATGGAAATCGCTTAACTTGTGCAGAACACCTACAAAATGCCATAAGCAGATTAGGTTAAGTAGTTAAAAGAAACCATATGAGGGAGCAAATTGCGTGATCTCATTATGATCCTAAAAGAATTCTGAAGGGAGCTTAAAGGCATCTGGTCCCCTAACTTACAAACTCCCCTGTCTGCTTTTATCAACGAAGACACAGGCGTAATAGTAGAACAAAAATTGGTACCTGAATATATAAACTCGTACATTGCCAATATCGGCCATGTATTGGGAAATAGGATCGACAGCTCTCTTGAGATGAATTACTTAAATGACGTAGATATGCTGAACTACCACGGCTAGTGAGACCCTATCAAGGTCAACACGGAAATGTTAGAACATCTTTTCAAAGAGATAAACGTTAGCACCCCATCCGGGATTGAATCGGTTAGGTCTTCTGTCCTTAAGGATGTTTTTACCAAAGGTCATTTGATACATGAAAACTCCCAAAAGCCTGGTGTCGAGCTACGGTCACAGCAATTCCAAAAAGTGGCAAACTATCGAGCGTTGATAATTGGCGACCAATATCAATCCTCAGTGTCAAATAAAAAAATCGCAGAACGTTTGATGCATGGACACTTGTCTCGTATCCTGGAGGAGAACGACAAAATTAACAAGAACCAATTTGGTTATCTTTCGAATAGAGGGAGTTTAGATGCGGTATGGTATATTGTGAATGATCAATATTGTGCCCAGGATCAGTCTGATAACAAGGGCAGTCTTTGTTGATTATCGCAAGGCATTCAACAATGTACACCATGAGATTCTGTTATCAAAGCTAAAAGGATTATACCTATCCAACTATAATCTATACTGTTTTAATTCCTACTTGAAAAACTGCCAACAAAGAACGGCAGTGGGGAAAGTGACATCATCCTGGTCCCCTGTTACGTATGGAGTGCCCCAAGACTTCGTCTTGGGGCCACTTTTGTTTATTTTTTATACTAAGTATCCCATATCTTAGAACACCTTAGTCTTACAGAAAAGCTTTATGCTAACGATTTGGTCTTCTACAAATCTGATCGGAGTGTGGATACACTCTAGTCCTGAGCATTTAATATGGGTAAAATCACAATATCTATGTGTGGTAAAATCTTTCTGACCGGCTACCCACGTGAAGACGTTGAGTTTCAGTTAATAAACTTTTTTTTTTTGGTAGCGAGGAATACATCTAGCTCACGGCGACACGCCAACCTCGTGAGGTGAAACACGTTAAGAGAACACTTGTGGTCGCGTTACGCACCTATATGCTTCGTCTGACACTCTTTGTAAAATCACAATATCTAGTTCAATCACATGCAGCATCTGCAAAAGATAATATTTTAAAAATTAAGTAGACAGAAACCAAGAAACCTTCATAAAGAATACACAACAGAACTTTTCAGGCCTAAGATTCTTAAATTGTGGTGCCACCTGTCATTGGATCAAAGAACTTTGGCCTGAGGTCTTATTTCTACTTGAATTACTTACATTATAAGTAAACAAGTAAGACTTGATTTTCCTCTAACCTATCTCAGTCAATAATTAGCATAGATACTTCCAATAATAAAGAGTGATTTGTAGATGAAGCCCACACGATACAACTAGTAGGTTATCTTATTGATTAGATGTTATTCAGAGGTAATTATTTGCAGTTTCTAGCTATACCATATGCCCAAAATGCAATAATATCAGAAAATCACGTTTTTATGGCTCTTTTGGACTCTGTCATCTGGCTTACTGCTCCTGTACCTCAGGAAATATTTATCACATACCATGTAGGTATCATTTTAATTGTCTTGAAATAGCTAAGAAGAAAGGATATTTATTTCGATAGGTCATCATGATAGGTTTTTCATTAAAACACTGTGAAGACAGGAAGGTAAGACTGGGCACCCACCATTGTATTGTATTGGTGTGTATCAGTGTGCATCGTAACATATTGGGAGGGTGCATGAAAAAAGTACCATGATCCCGATACACTCCAATATAGGTCACGACGCAACCCGTGTAATCAACCATATTTCATCATATTTGTTTCTGCTCATATACATTCTGCCTGATGCAGTGCAAAGGATTCTGCCATCAGTGTTGAACCTCGGGCAATACCGACAACTGCTTGGTCATAAACAGATGTATGATTGAAATTATAACAAACATAAATATCGTATAGGTTTTATTTATAGTGTAGGTTTTATTTATAGTCTGGTTGCATTTTCTTATATACACTATGAAGTAGGTAGGAATTACCGGCCCTAAAGATAAAACCAAGAGCACAGAACTATATCGTAAAAACATACTAAAATCTCTAATCTTGAAGGGTACAAAACATTTTGGCCAACATATAGAAACCTGCAATAAAGAATCGTTTCACAGAGAAACTACAAAAGTCCTGAGATAAATATTGTAAAATCTAACATTGTAAAATCTAACAGCTAAACGTCCTTTTCTGATTTACATTTTCTAGCCTCTCTTGGTTCTCTCAGATCGGTGTGGTCCATTTCTTTTCCCCGCTTAGTGTCAGTCGATTTTTGTCGTTTTCTGGAAGGCTCAACAGCCTCTCCTTCGCTGTCGTTCACTGTTGACGCAATCTCGTCGTCCCCTGTGTCGTCAGTTTCCTCTACATCTGAAAATACAAGAGATAAAATAATAACGGAAACCGAGTTCCCAAATATGTTTAAGCATTTGGAACATGAAGGTCAAGGTAAATATATAATGGCACAGTTGTAGGCGTTTAGGGAGCGTTCACTAATTATGGCAGGGAGGGGGGTGCAGTTTTTGGAACACCGGATCGTCAAAATAAAGTTGCCCCCCCCCCTGGAAATATCCTAAAGAAAAATGGCTGCCCCCCTTGGAATACCAAAATAATTTGCACCAAAAAATAGTCCCCCCCCCAAAAAAAAAGGAATAGGGTATAAGCACATGGGAGGCTAAAAGGATGTGCCCTTTTTTTCGATAAGGCTTTCCTTCTTTACCTTAGAACAAACCCAGTTACAGTCAGTTATTTGTCAAAATTTTGAACAAGCTTGGTGGCCAAGTGGTATGGGTGTTTGCCTCAAGCATGGGAGGTCATGGGTTCAAACCCTGGTCGGGTTATACCAAAGACTTACACAAAAATGCTCATTCGGATTAACACCTACCATCAGAATGAGGGGTATGGGGCTAGGGCCGAAGTGTAAGAATGGCTGTATCGCCAATTTGGTGATTGCACACACGATATTCCCTAAATGAAAATTGCTTGAAAATGAAAAAAAGTATATAAAAGTCCAATTTCTGATGTGTAATAATAACTGAAATTGGCTCTATTGGAACACTGCCCAGATCTTGTCATTTGATGTGTTATTTGTCGTATAAACACACTCTCTTCATCTGATGAGGATTAACCACCTCTTGAAGATATTTCTTGTAGGAGCTGTAGGTAACTTATGGTATTCCAAGTATATATAGACAGTACTGCTACCGACAGTTTGTCAAGCTTGCCTTCCCCATGTTGCTTTTCTCAGTCATAGTAACTATATCCTTTGAAAAGCAATTATCCATGATGCTGCTACCACATGAGACCTTTGTCTCATTGCCTTACAGAGCTCCAGCTAACATAGGCATATTACGACAAAACTACTCCTGTGGTGTATTCCTCCAATATCTGTAAACCTGTGTTCCACAGATGTTTAAAATAAGGTCTTTAGACCAGGTTTTAAACATCAGGGAATACAGATGAGGAATCAGAAGATTATAAAAACACAGGTTTACAATTTTCTTATTACTATATACCTCAAAAATTTAAGATATTTACCTTATTTCAGCTGTTTGAGGCATTGTAAATCTAATTTGGGCACAGACTGGTCATAGCCCCATGTGAGTTTTGACAACAAGTCCAACACAAAGCCTTTCCTTCTGCCACTTTTGGAATTCCTCACTTCCAAGTTCAGAGCAAGGCTGGTTTGTAATGTCATATAACTCTCCGACCCTCTACTTAGTGTTGATATTAGTTTCGACATACAGGCAGAGGCAAATGCTTGAAGTGTGATAGCATCAAGCAAGATGCCAACTGTTTAAAGTTGGCTGCAGTACTATAGGGTGCTAGGATGACAGTTGCTCCTAGTCTATATAGTTGTAAGATTGTGCTAATGATCTTACCCGAAATCAGGGATGCAACCCCTGCCAAATAAAGGCTTTAGTTGGGAGCTAGCAGACATGCTCGAAGCCCCCAGCTCTCCTGTACCCATATAATCAATATAAAGCCTGACTACCTAGAACCTAATTCTCACTGAAGTCATTTATTGAGACTTGGTTTTTCATATTCAAATATCCAGCAGCAATTGCTGCCATCGGTTGGTAGTCATCAGGCTCCCTTGCAGGATCTTGCAGGAACTTCAGTGTTTCTGGTAGCAGTATCATTGACATGCAAATACGGATGTTCTGGCAATTTGCTATAGTCTGGCATGGTGTGTGGGATCTTAGGTATGAGTGAATGAACCCATGGTATGGCACTACAAAAGGACACAGAACCCCTTCAAGTACTCAATGTAGAGTTCTCAATGAAGAGTTTGCTCATAGTGCTCTTCCATAAATATGGTAATCTTATTGAAACTAGCAGCAAATAGTATGTTCATCATTGATGAATGAGCATGCAATAATAAATGAATAACAATGAAAAGGTTTGGGTTACATTCAGTCAATGGATAATTTGTTGTAATCCACTTGCACCAAGTAAACTTGGATTCAAACATATCAAGCACCAGTTGGTGTTGAGGTATTTTGGTCTTGAGTGATTGGTCATGGTCAGCTGGGCATGCCTCTAAGACCCTGAGACCTGGCTCACTGTTTTGTTCTCAGGATCACAGTGAATAGCACGCAGATAGTAAATGGATAGTTTTCTGATAAGCAAGCTGGAAGTTCATTGTGACCACTGTAACCTCTAGACAATATATACAGAGCATGCAAGCACACCAATATGCAGCAACAGGGGTGTTTTGTAACACTTGATGTTGTAGTAAATGCTTCTAATTCACTGATGTTAAAGAAAAAAATAATGTTTTTGTGAGACTGCATTGATTCTGGGACAAATGTACTAGTGTTTGTTCATTGTTGTCTCCCTCTACACTAGTCTGTCAGACTGAAGGAGGGTGCACACATCTCCCAGTAGAGAAATGGGAACCATAGACACTGAACTCTAGAGAATGACACAACTATAGTTACCTTGAGCGTTAATCATTACTATAGTAGTTTCTTGTGATATGGTATGAATGCATTTCATTACAAATATTAATTATTATCATTGTACACAAATATGGGCGTCTGCCTCATTGTTTAACTAAAACGTAGACCCTTAGGAAGAAATAATGAAAAGTTGCCCCCTCCCCCTTTGTAATAAACAACAAATTTTTGCCCCCCCCCCCTTGGAACACCCCTCAAAAAGTCCCCCCCCCCCCTAAAAACTGTGCCCCCCCCCGGCCATAATTATCGAACGCTGTCTAATAGTGTAGGTGAAGGAAATACACATGGTAAATTTACCTGTAGCAGACACTTCCTGTGTTCTCCTGGTCTTCTGCTGGAGGATTTTAAGCACTGCAAGATAGAAGATTATTTCTGGTTCAGATATAAAATAGTAACGACATGGAAAATATTGCCTGAGCATCATATAATCTAACTTCAAAAATCAAAAAGATATTTTCAATGTACCTTTGAATCAATTCAATTGTTTGTGCATGCAAATTATTTTTTGCAATGTGTGTGAAACTGGTTTCTTTCTGGAAACCAAGATACATACCGCTGCTTGTGGCATCGTGAGTGGCTACCAGGTGACGACTGGCCGTCGCTACAGTGTTGTTGAGCTCCTTGACACTTTCTACCAGCTCTTTCAAGAGAGAGAGTTTCCTCTCACGGTAACTGCGGTTATAACTATCACTGTCTGGTGATGAGGCAGTGCAGGTGGCGCTGTTGTTGCGAACAGGTTCGCCAATACTCCTTGTTGGAAGGTTGAGGCCCATAACTGTGGGTATTTGCGGACTGGTAGGTTCCTGGTCATCTCTGGAAGGAGTCTCTGGAACTGCACTTTGGACTTGCTGCTGTTCAAAGAGATCTCCTGTAATTTAAAAGAAAACCCATCTAACCCTTGGTAAAAAAAAAGCTTAAGAAAACAGTCCTTCACAGGTAGCACATAGTAATGTCAGTCTAAATCTATGTGCGGACATCCTATAGATATTTGTATGTTTCATGTGTGCACTGACTTTATGTGTTTTGTTAAAGACTGACTGGTTTGGTAGGTATTACAACTTAAGGAAAGTATGTTTTTATCATTCCCTTGGATATGAAGAAATTCTTATAACCTTTGTGTTTCACCATACTAATTAGCGACATTAACAGATTTAGGGACATTTTGTGGAACATCTTATTAAGCCTACCCCGGTAGGAAAACTCCAGAGCAATCTTCTCAGAGGCAGTCAAAGGTTCCTCTTCCTCTGTGGCACTATTACACTGCACCCATTCGGCATACTGCAAGGTCATAGAAAATAAACTTGTGTGAAAATGCTGTGTAAGCATTATTTTAAAAAATCTATTTCTGATTTTGATCTTTCAATATATCTATATTTTCGTTGTTGATGCACATTTATTTTTTCGTCTTTTTGATGGAGGAACTGCTTTGTAGTAATATGTTGCTAAACTTCACAGACAAGGATATCCCTAGCCAAAATTTAGATACTATTACATGCTTCACATTTGTTTTAAATTTCCTGCAATACATAAAGTTTCCTGGAAATACCATCAGTTATTATCTCATAACCAAGCACGCCATGATAACGATGACAGTCGTGAGTGTTTCATTGCCATTTCAAGGTAGCATCTAGCTGGAGGTAATAATTTTTTTTCGCCAGCCAAATATTAGTATTTTAAAAGTCATATTTAAAGTGTTTATAAAACAATATACCGCATTCTTGACTAAATAATAGCCTATTGAACATGAAATATCAATCTGGTATTTTTATTGGTATGGAAGTGTTCTTTGAATACTTGAAAAAGATATTGCAGTAGTTTCTATACCTTTATCTTTGTCTCTGACATGAAATGCTGCACCTTACGCCGGCATTCTCCGGATGTGCGGTTGTACTTAGAAACTGCATTGACTTCCTCTGAAAGTAAAGTAGAACAATTCAGAAATGTGAAATTCTATGAAGATTAGTCTATATATAGATCCGGACTGCATTTTAATGAAGGGTTCAGTTGTAGGACATAATGCTGAAGAAACAGCAATTGATTAGCAAGCCCCAGGATTTGAAGTGCTAAAAATGTATATTTACTTTGTATGTCCTCCCAAGCCTCCTCTTTTAGTTCCCTTGCTACTGATGTGGACCTTAATATGTGTCGCCGCTGGTTCGCAGCAACCATCAATGCCAGTAGCTCCCCTGACCTCCAGGTTGGCCTCCGGGTCATTTTTGAAGGCATGTCACCACTGGTCCCTGGAGCAGGAGAAGGCGAGTCCTGCAATTGCAAAATGCAGTGTTGAAACATAACATTACACCATGTGGGCATATGTAATTGTAGTTGATACAAAATATGAAATTTCACAAAATTCTGGTTCCTATATAGGTGAACAATACACTTACAACAAACTGTGAAAATGATGATAGCCAAATAAGTATAATATGGCATGAGAGAAACATGCAAAAATAACTTTTGTCAAAAGAAAGTCTATACCTAGGTTGGCAGCCGAATCACTGACAAAACTAATGCAAGATTTGAAAACAATTACTTTCGACAAACCTATATTGTGTAATATTGATAAAAGCCTAACATTGGAGTGTGCGATAACACCATTCACACACTTTGATTTTTGTTACTGTGCCTCCCTTACCCAGATAGAGATGTGTACCTTAAAAATGTATGAAAAGTAGGAAATACCTCAAGGCAAAAGTCTATTTCATGCTTTATTGCTGGCAGCAAGCACTCGATCTCAGTAGCTGTTGTAAATGTCTCCTGAAATTAGATAAAAATACAGCAGCTCATCAAAAAAAGCGGCCAGCTCTATTAAATTTCGACAACACACAATTATGCGTTATTCTAAAATTATAATGATATGGCGGTTATATAAGCTTAGCTTTAAGATACTCTGATTCTTGACCGACTCACAAGATTAGGGGTGTGTTTAGTATTGACTACCATTCAATAAAATGCACCTGGGACATTATGGTTTAAATACTCACAAGCTTTGGACATACTGGGTATTTCTGTTCATCATCTGTAAGATAAACAAATAACTTACATTAATAAACACATTTGTAAATGTGGTACTAAATTACGAATAAGAACTAAACACAGGATATGTATGTACAAAACTACTGTTTGTATTTGATTGCTTAACCCTTTAGAGGTGGCGGCATGAAGTACCGACACATGGGAGAGACCGTTACTGATGAAACGGCAATCTGCTATGGGATGGGCCTATTATCAAAATAGTATTACTTAATGTTATTAGTACTATTGATCTCAAGCTTTATTTTCTTACCTGTGGTAGGTTAATATTAGATCAGATATATATTCTGCGAAATAGAGGCATTTAAACATAACAGTCAAATGGTGTTTTTAACACATCGTTTTTTGTTTATGTGGAAGTTGAGACTGGCCCCCAAATTATTCAGCGGACGCAGATGAACCAACTTATTCTGCACCATTACAAAATTCAGAGGGGAAACCAAATCTTCTTTTTTACTATGTATTCAGGGATATCAGTTGGAGTCAAAGATGTTAGTGTCGGCAATGGCGTGGGGCTGAGGGTCTGTGAAGAGGTTCAAACCAATGTTCTATTGGTGTGGTTTAGGCTGAATCAATACTAAGTTTGTTTGCACAGGAAAAGAATTCTTTATACTGAAAATGAAACCATGGATCTCCATGGAAACATGGGAAAATGCCATCACTGTATATCTAGTATATAAAATACAGAGGAAAACCATTCCATCATATCCCATAGAGATTTAGCTTTAATTTGGTAATTAAAATATTCAGATCTATTCTGTGGTTTTGTAAATTTGAAGGTGTAGACTTTGGAGGGCTGGCAACTAATCATTATCAGGACAACTATCCCAGAAATAACTCTTATATTTTGATAATATAATAAACATCAAAACCATGATATGAGAGAGATTAATTTGAAATAAAAAAGGTATGAGGCTAAAACAACCATCACAGCTGAACCATGCGAGCACTAGTCAGTTAAAATATGGACATTCCATTTGGACGAGAATTTGAATCTGTTCTCCAGTACTGACAACTACTGAGTTGTTAACTGCATACCTCAATCGATCAGTAATTTATCATATAATATTGAAGTCAATGGTCTCCATGAGAACTATCCTAATCTAAATGGGTAAGTAGTTCAAAACCAAGATTCAGATTTCACACAATAATTTACAAATGAGTGTTTGCACAAAGTGCGTCACCATAATGTGTGGCAAAATCTAGGGGTTGCTATGTATTCTCATGTATGGTGATGGCTGTACCTGTGGGTATTTGAGGACTAGCAGGTTCCTGATCATCACTGGAAGGAACCTCTGAGACTGCACTTTGCGCTTGCTGCTGTTCAAAGAGATCTCCTGGAATTATAATGGAATATCTATTTAGCACTTTGTAAAAGAAAGCCAAAGATATCAGATCTTCACATGTGACGCATGGTAATGAAAGTCTAAATCTATATGCAACCATACTATAGATATTTCGATGTCTGTATGAACTTTATGCATTATGTTAGAGACTGACTGGTTTGGTAGATATTGCATAGTAAGGAACAGTTATTTTTGTTCCCTTGGATATAAAGGATTTTTTATGTTGCTTGTTTCAAGTTAGTTTCAAATTTGAACAGTTATATGGAACTTTTATGGGATGTTTGCTTAAACTTACCCCCATAAGAAAACTCTAGGGCAGCTTTCTCTGACGAGGTAAAGGATTCCTTTCCTTCTGTGGCATTGTCACATTGCACCCACTCAGCATACTGGAAGATCATAGAAAACGTCCTTTTGTGACTATGTAGTAAAGGCCATATTTGAAGTGTTTGAAATACACGGTAAAGCTTCTTTTTGACTAAATAATGGCCTACTGAATGTAAAATATCAACCTGGTATTTTTATGCGTTCTTTGAATATTGGAATAACAAAACTAATAGTTCAGTGATTTTGTACCTTTATCTTTGTTTCTGAGATGAAATGCTGCACCTTGCGCTGGCACTCTCCGCATGTACGATTGTACTTTGAGACTGCATTAACTTCTTCTGAAAGTAAAATAGAATGGTTCAGAGATGTGAAATATTGCGAAGGTTAGTCTATAGATCCTCTTTTATGCTAACAGTCAAGAAAAAATAAAATCATGTTTACTTTGTATGTTTTCCCATATCTCTTCTTTTAGTTCCCTTGCTACTGATCTGGATTTTAAGATGTACCGGCGCTCGTTTGCAGCCACCATTAATGCCAGTAGCTCCCCTGGCCTCCAGGTTGGCCTCCGGGGCATTCTGGAAGGTGTATCACCACTGGTGGCTGGGGTGAAAGAGGCTGAGTCCTGGGAGTCCTGCAATTGTAAAATGCAGAGTTCAAACATTCTTACACAATGAGGACATATGTAATTCTAACAAAGTTTTTCAACAAACACCAATGACAAACCCGTAAAGTGAGTCTAATATTTATTGGATCCTGTTGTTAATGGTACAACTTTCATGGAATTTCCAAATTAAGTCTAACATAGCTTTGAAAACGTTTATTCTTTAGATAACAGACACTTTCACAAAATTCAGTTCCCATGCTTAAATACACTTACAACCCAAAATGCAGCTGCAGGTTATTGTCCACAAATTGTAGGAGAAACAAAACCTAGTTATAGGCTAGAGCATGAGAGAAATATCCTGAAAGAGCCTCCGTCATACTAATATGACAAAAGAAAGTTAAACTCAGGGCGGCAGCAGTACTGGCGAAAACAATATCAGTTTTGAAAATACTTTTGATAAACTTACATTGTGCACAGTTGGCAAAGCATCACAACATTGGCTACTGTATATAACAAAGCATGATCATCTTGACTGTTAAATACACACAGAAGTACTGACATTCTGCGTGTAAGATCTTTTGTCAAATGTTTTAATGGTGACACAATAACTGGCATTTTTTTTGCTATTGACAGATGTCCGTAGGAATAAGCACCATGCATACTTTTAGAAGTGAGTGATACGAGGGCTTACCCTATTTAATTTTTGTCACTATGTCAAACCACAAAATTGGAGCTACTGTCCCATAAGAGAAATGCTTATATAAATTGATACCCTGTCCTGTGCTTTTCGGAATTTCCATGTTGCAAATTTGAATACTTACTTTGTGGGACCTTGAAAAACCTTGTGAATATGATGTGCTTGACTGCCAAGTTTGGATGTCTGAAAACTATACTCCACGAGTTTGGATGGATAGTAATCGTCATTAAAGCAAAGCAAAGTGACCATTAAAGCGTGTCCAAACAAGTGCAGTGTTGTCTATTTTCTTATTCGCGTATGGTTCTAGATTTATCTCACCCCTATCATGGACATTAGAATAGAATCAAAATATTAGAATAATTCAAATTACTTACACAAATCTGGTTAGGAACGTATAAATCTCCATGTTGATGTCTTGATTACTTTCCCAAATCCTGGCTGCAGATTGGCCAGTCGCTTTTGACGTCATCTCACATCACTCTGCCATAACCATGGCGTAGTATCGTCACTTTATGTGGTTGATTGTTGCGTATGATTTTTTAATGTTATTCCTATGGCTGATCTTGTACCAGGGGTGAGATAATATCAGGAAACGTCCTTACTGTAGGCGAAACTTTTATTGTTCGTGGTCAATTACGGAAAATATAAGGCATGACGCCGTAGGCGGAAGGCCGTATATTTTCCGTAATTGACCGAGAACAATAAGTTTCGCCTACAGTAAGGATGTTTGCTTATTATTATATATCTTAAAATAATCGAAAACGCCATTTTAATCACTTACAAAATCGTCAAATAACAGCCTATCGTCAAATAACAGCCTATCCCACGATCCTTACGTCCCGCTGTCACTTAACACTGATTTCCCGATTAACCACTAGGAGGCGCGCCGATTGCCGACAATAGAACATTTAGTTCCTACATAATTTTCGTAATTTTTAAAAACATTTTTTTTACTGGTATCACCTGGCAGGTATCATGTGGTTTTTCACTAATAATGATATGTATCTCAGGTGTTTAACGATTACTGATCGTCTTGCCTACGTCTTACGTGTTATCAACTTTTTGAAGCGACACACGCGATCCGCCATTTTTTTTTATGTTGTCAGAGAAACGAGATCTCGTTTTCATGACGTTATTCTACCGTTAGTGCGACGTAATATTTAGCAGCTGGCAAGAACATTATTATTAATGCACCCCTTGCAGTGGGTAGTATTTCATATATGTTCGACCATAGGTATATAATAATATGCTATACTCTTTTGTAATTCTTCAGAGGACCCAAATAAAAATGTAGGTTGGACATCAATCAAAGAACACCTTTATGCAAAAAACATGTTCAACTCATAATTTCTGTTGATTATCTGGGAACTATGTTGGAATCGTTGATGGAATAGTTTATTAAGGCTTGATGAGATGGGAATATTTTCAAAATCGATGTTTTTCATGTCAGATTTTCTGAAAATGGGGGAAAAAAAGAGCACCAGATTTTGTATCACTTTGACTGGGGTCGGCAGGTAGATTTCCTGTATAGAACAGCAAAAATTATGGCCCTAGGTGTACTGGGGGGTTCCAAACAATTGGAAAATTTTGGGTCACTTTGGTTGGGGTCAGGACTCAGATTTCCCTCATTTTCAAGGGTTCCACATGGGAAATCAAGAATCTGAAATCATTACCACCTCACCCGGCCTTCGTAAACTATTTCACAGTTGGTTCTAGATGTGTATTTAAATGAAACAGTTATGGTTATGGTGCTAAGTGTACTGTTTTTTTCTTTATCTTAATAAATATGTAGACATTTGGTTCTATTAATATCAAAGTCCCACTGCATATCAGGATCAGAACTAAAAAAGATTACATATGTATCATTAATGTGATTAATGTGCACTTTAGATCATGTTTCTATTCTTAATACTTGCTGAGATATGGATTATAATTGTATCACTAGCGACTTCGTCGTTGCCATGTGCGCTTCTCTGTGTGTGTAAGATAAAGAAAGTAACTGCTAACGCCGCCTGGTGAAAGTCGGCCGCACTACAGGCTATGTCTATGTGTGTATTATTTCACGTGACACCGGTACTTTTACCGGCAACCAGCGCAATAGTCTCACAGACCGATCTCATGCCAATGAGATTGGAAAACTATAGTTCTAAATTATGTTTTCAATACAGCTAGAAACAAATCTTAAGGATAGAAGTTAAAGAAACACAAACAAATTAGCATGATTCAGTTAAGTACTGCACGAGAATCTCACTCTCGTGTCCCTTCAGTCTCCAAGCCTAAGTTTGGTTCACTATGTCTCTATGTGCGGGAAGATCTCCAAGCGGATTCGACGGAATTCTACCGTTTTAAATATAGTAGGTAATCATCTTAAAATTTTGTTTGGATCAAAAGAAAAATCCTGGTGGGTAGAGCTGGAACTACAGCCCCTGCTGCGCCGTCTAGCAGATAAGCGGGAAATCGGCGATGTACCAGCGGAATCGGTCAAGCGTAGCCGAGACAATCATATTGTAGAACAAACACGTCGCTCGCCCGCGTTGCCTATCCATGTATATAGGTCCGTGTTTACACCCATTAATTTTGCAATCTGCCCAAGCACCCTTTCATAATTTAGGAGAGCTCTGTTAAATCTTTCTGGGAGCTGGTCATGCCTAACAAGAATTGGGGTTATACCTTCTTGTAATACAGAGATGGAGAATAAAAATAGATTAGTTGTCTCACTACTTAACCAGATACATATGTGTACCTAAAAAATGTATGAAGTACCTTAATACAAAAGTCTATCTCAGTCTTTATTGTTGGCAACCAGCATTTGATTTCGGCAGCAGTTGTCAAGGTATCCTGCAATTAGACATTACATTTTGACAACACACACATGTGCCAAGCTTTTCTTATAGTCAAATCAGTATAACGTGAAATTCAAATCAGCTTAGGTTTAAGATACACGAATGTTTGGTAGATATACAAGATAAAAGGTTTGGTTGGTATTGCCTACCATGCAAAAATCAGGAAAAGGAGGACAGGGAAAAATTATGGAGTGGAAGGAGGTGTGTGCCAATATCAAACTACACATGCATGCCTGCCTATGTATCTGGCAATTAAATGAAATAAAATGCACCGAGAACAATAATTCAAATACTCACAAGCTTTGGACGTTTGGGGTTTTTCTTCTCATCTTCTGTAAAATAAACCAGAAAATTTCATTAACCGATTTTAGGGGTAACTGCCAATACAGGATAACCTAGCCACATCCCAGAAATAATTGAAAGGTTAAATGAGACTTACCCTGGTTAAGGTGATATGTTATTTAAAATCTACGATGTTACAGGGTTGTCATATTGAGCAACAAAGATAAAGCACTCGCCAGGTACCAGCATTTTTCAACATCCTGAGGGGCACAGGTGACCTACACCCTGAGAGCAACAGAGGCTACAGTCCTGGGACCCGTTTCAATAGAATGCGTCACTAAGCCACTTAGTGACATGACTAGTGACAGCAATAGTGACAGGAATAGTGACAGAATTTAATTCTCGTTTCAAAGGGCATGTCACTATTGGGGTGGTGTGTCAGTTCACTGTTGGTGACATAGTGACATTGCTGCCTGGGCCTTATAATGGATGGTGTTAGTGAAAGTCGCTGCAAAAATTAGTGACAGGCTTGAGTAATCCTACACTGGCCATCAGAGCAGCATTTTCTATGACAAAATTCAAATGCGAATATCGTTGGATTGCATGGGCCGATATCCCTCATATTTGGCATGTTTATAAGTTGTATGTGTCCCTAACTGGGGTTAAAGTTTTATAGCTTAATTCCTACGGGAAGTAAAGTTACGCGTTTGTGACAATAGAAGTGAGAGGGTATACCCTCTCGCTATTTGGGACCCCGATAGTGACCGGACATCGCACTTATGAAATGGTCAAGCCACTATTAGCGCCTGTCTATAACAAGGACTCCCGGAATGGCTTGTCACTAAACTACTGCAATGCAACCTGTCGCTATCGTGTCACTACACCCAATAACGGACGTCCTACAGGCTATTGAAACGGGCCCCTGGGTAGGACCATTGCTCAATCCAATGACCCTGTAACATTGCAGACTTTAGGTCAAATATCATCTTTAACCAAGGTAAGTCTCATTTAACCTTAAAAGTCTACTTCTAGGTATTGGTCTGTTGGATATCGACGGATTTTAACACGCTACCTGTGCTCCTCTAAAGAATGTTTTGAAGGCTGTTGGATGTCTAACTGTCTTTCTCTTTGTGTAGAACCGTGTCCTGGAAAGTTTTGTCATCCAAGGTGAGGAAGTCAAGTCACAACCAGTGTTGTGATCATTGTCTGTTACTTGAGTCCCAAACTAGAACGAGGGGAAAGGGAAAGGACTGACAGAGATCTTACTATGGAAGAACTGTCAAATGCCCTAAAAGAACTAAATACCAACAAAACACCAGGCTCTGATGGTCTGACCACAGAATTTTATAGAATGTTCTAGGAACAATTACAAGACCTGGTTCATGAGACACTTAATTTTCTCTGGCCAAAGGGATGCTGGGCTTAAAACAGCGACTAGGTGTGATTACACTCATCCCCAAGATTCAAGAATGTAAGCAAAACTTAGATTACTGGAGACCCATAACACTATTACATTGTGATTATTTATATAAGATACTAACCAAAGCACTAGCAATAAGATTGTTATTAACAAACTAACACACCAGGATCAAACGGTTTACATTAAAGGCAGATTCTGAGGGACCAATATTCACAAGATAGAGGACGCCTTGCTGGGGGAGGGTCTCTCTTAATTTTCACAAGGCTTTAGACTCTGTCACCTGGCCCACAATTTACAAAAGTCTAGATATGTTTGGATTCAGGGAGTGGTTCACAAAATGGACAAGGCTTATATATAGTGGTCAAGAATTATGTATAAGAATAATGGTATAACCACCAAGCGATTTAACGCAGAGAACGAAGCCTGTCAGGGATGTGTCTCAACATACTTATTCATTCTCACCATGGATATATTAACGCATGTAATTAGAAAAACAGAAAGTATTACTGGTATGGAACACGATGGGGTAGCATTAAGCTGGCCATGTTAGCAGATGATATTACGGTTTTGTGCATGATCTAAATTCTCTGGACAGACTCCTTCATGTCATGGAGGATTTTTAGCAAATTTTCAGGACTGTGTTTGACTGAGGCCAAATCTAAAATCATGTGTTTCAACCCACATAATATGAACAAGATCAAATGTAAGTCAAGGAGGTGGAGAGACTGAAAGTCATTGGATCGTTCTTTGCCAGAAAAGTTGGTCTAAGAGACCACATGGAGTGGGACTTCATGCAAAGACTTCATAAGTGCAAAATGGTTGTGAGTAGTTGAAGGGGAACATCTTTTTTATGGCAAGGAAGTACTCCAAAGATAGCTTATAATACGCTGACCTTTGACGTGATCAGCACTGCATATGATTGGTTAGTCTAAAATGACAATTACTACAGTAAAGTATGGTAAAGTTTCAATATCTTTTCAATGATCTAGGAAATCAGAAGTTGTGTCTCAGGTAACATTTCCCTCTAAATTCTCCAAGTCATCTGGTGACTTCCGGTTTAAAATACCCTCCAAATTATCCAAATGTCCCTGACAACAGAAAAGGTTCGCCATATTGCTGGTGACCATAAAGTGCTGTCAGAATCTAAAATAGTGAAGAACTTAACTAATTGACTTCCTCATGTACAATCGTTACAGTACCTGTAATAGTTAAGATATGACTATTTACACCATACAGGCATGATTCAAACTTTCCAACTCTTGGAAAATCGGTTGTTTCAACGATTTGTTGACATCGCATTTATGTACTGAACTGATGCGATCATATAATCAATTGATTTGAAATTGCCAGGAAAGTCAGATTTTATCAAGAGAATGACTTCAGAAGTACTCTACACTTCCTCTCTCATTAAACAGTCGGGTAAATGAACGTGCAAATGTCCCATAGGCTTAGCACTGCGTAGTTGCTTCTCCAAGATGGCCGTTTCCTGTCAAAAGCCAGGTTCGTAGCGCCATCTACTTCCAGGCTGACTGGATGAATTAAGGGCTGATTCCACCAACGTGATGGATTTGTTGTGATATATCTTAGTATATCTTGTAATAGCTTACAGTATCGCGATATGTCGTACCTCCGTTGTCTCAAAACGTAGCCATGCTGTGTTGGGTGTAAGTTTTGGTGCTTCACCACCGCAACACCTCAAGAGTCATCGCAACAAATGGGCACGCAGTTATTCAAAGCTAGCCAATTTAGCAAGTCAGCCAAATCGTGACCAATCTCGCTACCGGTATATCTTGTGTGTCAGTGGAATTAGCACTTTAATTGTGTATTACAGTAGCTTTGTCAAAGATGTTATAACTGTTATGTTATGCTATCTTACATAATAAACAAAATGAGGAGGGGGTGTTTTGGAAAGTGTGACCTAATTTTTTGGGGGTTGGTATAAAATGTGTGACGAAGTGTGACAGGGGATGGGGGCCAGGGGGGTACGTGGGGTGGTCCTAAAAATGTCCTAAAAAAATGTAACACAATTTATGGACGGCCCCTAATTAATCAATAGGAAATGTACTGAAAACTATGATTTTCTTTCAAAAACAATGACGGTGACTTATGGCTTTTAAAACTTAAATGCATAGATCTAGAAGAACACTTGGGGGGCGTTGCACAAAAAATTATCGTACGTAGATAACGCACATACGTATACGTACGTGCGTTAGCGTCGCACAAAACCAAGCTTAGCCCTAAGACAAAAGCCGTACGTGCGTTATTGGGTCTACATGCGATAAACCCGTTGCACAAATCCGTTAATGCACGTAGACCTCACGTAGTGTGCATTTTTTTATCGCACGTAGAGGGGTGTTGCACAAAACCAATACGTCGATATTCGATTAACGCACGTGGTTCTGCGTGAGTTAGCGTTGCACAAATGGCTGACTACGTACGATAAACGTACCTCCGAGCGTTTTATCGCACGTACTGCTACGACAACCCATGTAGGTCTCGTAGGGTTTGTAAAATGACTAAGTTATCGCGTTACCGTACCGCTGTGCGGCCCATACTGCCCCCGCCACCTATACTGTCCCTCCACCATACTGTCCCTCAACCATACTGCCCCTCAACCATACTGCCCCTCCACTATACTGACCCTCCACCATACTGCCCCTCAACCATACTGTCTCTCCACCATACTAACCCTCTACCAAACAACCCGTCCACCATACTGCCCCTCCACCATACTGTCTCTTAACCATACTGCCCCTCCACCATACTGTCCCTCAACCATACTGTCCTCTACCATTCTGCCCCTCTACTACACTGTCCCTCCACCATACTGCCCCTCCACCATACTGCCCCTATATCATACTGCCCTCCACCATACTAACCCTTTCCCATACTGCCCCTCTACTACACCGCCCCTCCACTATACTGCCCCTCCACCATTCTGGTCTTCTCCCATACTGCCCCTACACAATACTGCCCCTTTCCCATACTGCCCCTCTACTACACTGCCCCTCCACTATACTGCCCCTTCGCCATACTGCCCCTCTACCATACTGCCGCTCCACTATACTGTGCCTCAACCATACTGTCCTCTACCATACTGCCCCTCTACTATACTGCCCCTTTCCCATATTGCCCCTCTAAATACTACACTGCCCCTCCACTATACTGTCCCTTCACCATACTGCTTCTCTACCAGGGGCAGTATTGTGTAGGGGCAGTATGATAGAGGGGCAGTATGGTGTAGGGGCAGTATCATGGAGGGGCAGCATGGTGGAGGGGCAGCATGGTGGAGGGGCAGCTTGGTGGAGGGGCAGTATGGTGGAGGGGCAGCATGGTGGAGGGGCAGTATGGTCGAGGGGCAATATAGTAGAGGGGCAGTATGGCGGGGGGACAGTATGGTGGAGGGGCAGTATGATGGAGGGGCAGTATAGTAGAGGGGCAGTATGGGAGAAGGGCAGTATGATAGAGGGGCAGTATGATAGAGGGGCAGTATGGTGGAGGGGCAGTATGGTGGAGGGACAGTGTAGTAGAGGGGCAGTGTAGTATTTAGAGGGGCAATATGGGAAAGGGGCAGTATTGTGTAGGGGCAGTATGATAGAGGGGCAGTATGGTGGAGGGGCAGTATGATGGAGGGGCAGCATGGTGGAGGGGCAGCTTGGTCGAGGGGCAGTATGGTGGAGGGGCAGCATGGTGGAGGGGCAATATGGTGGAGGGGGAATATAGTAGAGGGGCAGTATGGTGGGGGGACAGTATGGTGGAGGGGCAGTATGATGGAGGGGCAGTATAGTAGAGGGGCAGTATGGGAGAGGGGCAGTATGATGGAGGGGCAGTATGATAGAGGGGCAGTATTGTGGAGGGGCAGTGTAGTAGAAGGGCAGTATGGTGGAGAGGCAGTATGGTGGAGGGACAGTATGATAGAGGGCAGTATGATAGAGGGGCAGTATGATAGAGGGGCAGTATGGTGGAGGGGCAGTATGGTGGAGGGGCAGTATGATGGAGAGGCAGTATGGTGGAGGGACAGTATGGTGGAGGGGCAGTTTAGTAGAGGGGCAGTATTGGAGAGGGGCAGTATGGATGTGGAGATGTGGGGATACAGTATGTATGATGTATGGATGTGGGGATGTATGGATGTAGTGATGTAGGGATGTGGGGATGTAGGATGTAGGGATGTCCCAGCTAACAAAATAACGTTTTAAAAACGTTTTTAAAAGGTTCGGCAGAGACCAAAAAACGTTTCCCAAAAACGTTTTTTAAACGTATTTGCGTGGACGCTTTTTTACGTTTTAAAAACGTTTTTTAAAACGTTTTTTAAAAACGTCTTTATAACGTTTTAAAAACGTTTTATTTGGGGTAAAAGTTTTCAAGTCACCTTTTCAACCCCTTTAAAATACCTTTCCAATGAAAAGTTTTAAAAAAACGTTTTTATGACCATTTTTAGACTTTTAAAAAACGTTTTAAAGACGTTCTTTCCTCATAATTAATTTAAAACGTTTTAAAAACGTTTATAAACGTTTTCATAACCCCATAATTTTCTCTTAATCTGAAATATCAGCACAACTAAGGCATAGGTTCATGTTTAACAGCAATTTTTTTATTTGTACTCATAGACATTTAACAATTTTCATAAAACATACCGTATAGAACAATGTTGAAATGCAAGTATGGTCCCACTCCCACTATGAATATTAATCTGATTCTGATACCAGTGGACTACAATATTTGTGAATAATGCAATGGCTGTTAATATTACGTTTTGTAATACATCATAATACATAACATCATAAATATTGAGACTATTACAGCTACTTATTCATCAATATTTGTAAAAGCATACACAATACATTCTTAGATATATATACATATTTCAATATTATACAGTATAAGACATCATATTGGCAATAGTGCAGTTAATTAAGTAGGTAGAAATACCTCAAATTGATATCAGCTAGGAGATCGTTGTGAAGGAAAATCTTGTCAGAAGTGTAATAAGGATGAACAGAATCTAGATACAATATACGGGGAACACATAGTCACTCTTGGGTTAATTTACTTGAGTATCCTTTTAAAACAAACAGCTACATGAAAAGCCCACTTTATAGGGGAGCGGCTTTTCGGAAAAATGTCGACCCAGCAACACAACTTCTTCCAACGAAAAAAGCTTTTAAGTATGCAATCAAAACTGACACAACCCTGACTATTAGTTAAGTCACTGCCTGGCCATATCGTGGTTCTATTTTCTACACTTTTACATTGATAATGATAAGTCTTTATGTGGGTATCACCATTCATGGAAGATCTGTCTCATAGCAGAATTTTTTTTTTTTTTCAATGAAAAATTGGAATTGATACACTCGGCTTTTTACAGGTGCTCTTTCTTGGACCGTTCCAGGTGAGACACAAAAAAGAAACACACAGTCAGAGAATGTCTTAATTTTCAATGACTGGTAGTACAGATCACATTTTCACTCATCAACACTTTAATCATATGTAGGTCTGTATCACGTGATTATCATTCACAGAGTGAAAATAAGATTCTTTTTCATTGGGGGGAGTGGAATGGAATGAAAAAACGCACTCACTATGTCTCCTTATTTTTGTATACCTGCAAATGAATCAGAATGAAAAGGCCATTTAAAAAAAGTCATGTGGTCTGGAGGGACATATGTATTTTATTTCATCACTCAGTGAAAAACTGTATATAATAATAATGAGACACAGTGAGTGTGACTGAATTCCATCTCTTCCTCTATATTTCGGTTGGAAAAAAACTGAAGCTCATGTATTACTGCGTGTCAACCTCTTGCAGTTTATGGCCGCTTGTTTGTTTTATTTGGGTAATTTAATGTCCAATTTGTCTAATTGGAATTTGGGCTGCCTGCCACAAAACTATCATTTATTGTCTATGTGCACCTCTCTGATGCCCTCAAACTGTTATTTCCCATCCCAGAGTCCTCACATAGGCCATACTCAGTAAGGCAAAATATGGTCATATACTCACTCTAAGTGCAGAGGTTTGGTGCGGGATAAAGTCCTAGGTTGAGATATGTCTGCACAGGGAAAATTTGAGGAGGCCATAAATTCTGATATCTGTGGCGTTTTATAGACATGGACATCTCTATGAGTGATCATGGGAAAACAGTGACTCATTGGGAGACCATTTTAGTGATCATCAATGCAATGCGTTCCATAGACCAGAGACCCATTTTTTGCACCACTTTTACAAATGATTTGGCTGGTGTATCACAAACAATGAAGACTTTTGTTTCCAATGCCCTGTAATACATTCATCATGAAGTCTGGCAGATCTTCAATAGTGTCATTTAGGAAATCAAGATTACAAGGTTTTGAAGAGCCTAATGACGGTGCCACAGGGAATACTGTGATTGGGTTCAGATAAACAATTCCACAAAGAATAGGCCAAAGTACTTGCTTAGAACTTTTGAATAATGGCAGACCATCAATATTCAATGAAAATTCTAGTCCTGATAATTCTTGTGGTGATGTATTTGGTTTGTTGGTTTGATTTAACGTCCAGTTAACCATTGCAGGTTCTCACCAGACTTTCTCAAGTTTTCCTTTTACACCACAAGGGTGGTGATCTAATCTATGTAATGAATTTAGATAGAAATCTCACCCCCACACATTTACCGAGGTGAGAGTTCTTTTACTTCCCACACCACATAGACATGGTATGAGAAGGATTGGCCTTTGGTATAGCAGTAAATCTACCACTGCTGGGGGAGAAGGAGAAAAGTGGCTACAGTGCATGTGTGCCCATCTTTTCCAGATTCTGGGCCTTGTTTTTTAGTCATGACCATCGTTATAGGCGACATGTTTTTGCTGCAAGTGTACTATAGATGCGACATTTTAGGGGGTCGGCCATTCATCGCAGCCCTACAACACTTAGGGCTGTGTTTGGTGTGCTATAGTAACGACAAATGTAAGGTCACGTGGGTAAATTTGACTCCCAAACTGTCGTAGCTCCAAGACATCTATAGACATGTCGTACAGAATGCAAAACTTCACTTCCCGTGGGAATTAAGCAATGAAATTTTCACACGAGTAAGGTATACATATAAACTATAATCGTGCCTAATATGAATAAAAACGGCCGTAGCGTCCCGAAGATATGGGCGTTTGAATTTCGTCATAGCAATCTCTGCTCTGGTGGCCAGTGTAGCCCTATGCTCACGTGACCCTAATTTATGCAGTGACCTCGACATTCACTGTGCACGGGAGTTGGGAGGGTGCAATGGCCACCAGAGCAGACGTTTGCTATGACGAAATTCAAACACCGATATCTTTGGAACGCCAAGGCCGTTTTTCTTCATATTTGAGACGATTATAGGTTATATGTGTCCCTTACTCGTATTAAAATTAATTCCGTCGGGAAGTGGAAAAATTCTCTATATACGCACAGTGATGTGTTATAGAACCTAAGACAGTTCTATACTTGTCGTAGCGGCCGACATTTTTCGCGGCGATCGTCTATAAAACACCGGCCATCTTTTGTCGTCCAAAAAGGTCGTAGATCGGCTGTGCGATCGTAGGGCTGCGACACTCACAAATGTTGTGACTAAAAAACAGGGCCCAAACTTACTGTCTGCCCGACAATCACACCTCCCAGAAAGGCCAGCAAACGGATTATATTCCGCTGAAACGGCTTAGAGCCAAGTGAAGAATTGAATTCTTCTAAGCTTTCCGAGCTTTCTATTTGGGAAGTTAGTACCTCAGATATCAAGTCATCAGGCCAGTTGGGTGTTTGGCCCTGCAAGATAAGCTCCTGATTCATCAGGATCTTCTCCTGATTTTTCAAAACTCTCTCAAGCATTAGCCTATTAAAGAAAACGATTGTTTGTTTGTTTGTTTTGGTAGTTTAACGTCCAATTTGTTCAATTAGACTTACTTTGGGTTTGATCGGATCTATGAGATGAATTTAGATAAAAATCTCACCCCTAAACATTTACCCGGGTGAGAGTTCTTTTACTTCCCACACCACATAGACATGGTATGAGAAGGATTGGACTTTGATATAGCAGTAAATCTACCACTGCTGGGGGTGAAGGAGAAAAGTGGCTGCAGTGGGACCCCAATCAGCAAAGTCTGACAACCTTTGGATTTACAAGTCCAGGGGGCTGTTTCACTAGTCGATATAAGTCTCGCTGTTTGTAACAGTGGCACCAAAGCGGCAGAGTAATTGCAGCCAAGTGTGAACGGCACTTGGGACACAAGCGTCACCAACAGTGACAGAACCCGTTTCATCAGTCAAGTGGCTCTCGCTGTTAGTGCCACTGTGGAGCCGCTGTAAGTGAGAGGGTCGACCCTCTTGTTGGTTAGGTATATAGAATATTCTCACCCACTTCCCGTGGGAATTAAGTGATGAAATTTTCACATGAATAGGTGGTACATATAACCTATAATCGTCTCAAATACGGAGAAGATCGGACATGCCGATTCACCGGAATCCGCATTTGAATTTCGTCATGGCAAACATCTGCTCTGGTGGCCAGTGTACTCTCCCATCTCCCAGACCATCAGAGCACACTTCCCCTAATTTATGCGGCGACCTTGACATTTACTGATCCGCAGATCCACGATAAGTTGTCATCCTCGATCGATGACGGTCTCGGAATGCGTACTCAAATATCCGCAGAACGGAACCTCCGATCTTCTTCAAATTTGAGATAGTTATAGGTCACATCTTTTCATGTAAAAGTTTCATGGCTTAATTATAATGGGAAGTGGGTTTAATTCCACGTCCTGTACGGCCTGTCAACCTATTTGACTGTGCTCACTAAGTGCACTATGCCGTAAAATATGAGCGGCAGTAGGCAGAAGCGAGACTTTATTTCACCTCAGCAGCAAGACCACTCATGAAACGTGATTTTGCGGTTGACACTGTTGGTGCCGCTATTGCTGCCACTGTTGCAGTCTTACCTCTCGCTTTCATGCCCCTACTAGTGAAACTACTCTTATAAACGTGACCACTTTTACAAATGATTTGGCTGGTGCATCACAAACCATAAGATAAGATGACATAGCTATCAATATTGCACCAAATATATTCAATGTTTTCAGTTGAGTCTGATTTGTTTATCTCTGATTCATTCTGGTAACTATCATTTGTGGAACTGTCCTGAGAAAAGATGCTGTCTTTGTTGGTAACAGAAATGCTTGAATCTTCTGATGAAGAAGATGAAGTTCTTTTCAAAGCCCTCTGTGCATGATACTCTACCATCTATTTCCTTTTGTACTCATATTGACTCTCATTCATGTTGAATGAATTAACAATAATCAATGGTTTTGTGGACAGGCAGCCATAAACTACTCAAGGTTGATGAATAGTAATACATGAGCAGCAGCGAGTGTATCGCTACACATCAACCTGAAGTGATTTACAGAGCAGCCTATCTACAAAACCATCGTTTCTTGTATTAATTATCCGTATTCTCTAATAATCTAAACCCAGGAATTGCCATATTTACAGGTATATCAATAGGGATCATTTTTTGCTCTCTTGAGTAGTTGGTCTTTCAACCGAAGATAAATATACTACATTCCTGAAATTTCCTTGGAAATTACTACTTTGGGCATATTCAATAGTGTCTTGATAGGTACAGGTATATCTGAATGTCACATTGCTTGCCAGATCTTCAACATTTCATTTACAGCATTATGCTTGACATTGTATTTGGTTACCCATTCTCGCAGGAGCTCTGGTAAACAGGGCCCTGTTTTTCAGTCACGACATCATAGGTCTACGATACCGTACGTTCGTCCAGCGAATCCATGACAATTTGTAAGACAAAAAATGACACAAAATGGCACTGACGATCGCCGCTAAAACTGTTGGCCGTCACGACAAGTATAGAACTGTCTTAGGTTCTATAAAACCTCACTGTGCGTATATAGAGGATTTTTCCACTTCCCGACGGAATTAAGCAATGAAATTTTTAATACGAGTAAGGGACACATATAACCTATAAGCGTACTAAATATGAAGAAGAATGGCCTTACGGTTCCGAAGATATCAGCGTTTGAATTTGAAACATCGGGCTATCGATCGGATATGGTACAAGCACTTTCCTAGCAGATCATTCGCGGTATCGCGCGCGGAATCTCTGCTTGGAGAGTGAAGTAAACGCAGTCGATGTCAAGGTCGCCGCATAAATTAGATCACGTGATGGTAGGGGTACACTGGCCACCAGAGCAGTATTTGCTATGACAAAATTCAAACGCCGATATCTTCGAAACGGTGCGGCCTATTTTCTCCATATTTGGTACGATTATCGATTATATGGAGACCTTACTCGTGTTAAAATTTCATTGCTTAATTCCAAGGGGAAGTGAATTTGCGCATTCTGTACAACATGTCCATAGCTGTCATGAACCGACGACAATTTGGGCGACATTTTCAATCATGTGACCCCACAATTGTCGTGACTGAAATACACGTCTGGATGCCCTGCGACTCTTACACTCACCAAATATCGCCTGTTCACTATAGTGTCGTGTCTATCGAACACTGAAGGCAAAAACATGTCGCCCATAACGATTGTCGTGACTGAAAAACAGGGCCCAGGGTTGTTCATGGTAGACATTTTCACTTTCAGAAGACAAGATGTCTTGGCTATCAATATTGCACCAAATGGATTCAATATTTTCTGTTGTGTCTGATTTGTTTGTCCCTGAATTGTTCTTGTAACTATCATTTGTTGAACTCTCCCAAGAAAAGGTGTTGAAATAGTCCTTTTCAAAGCCTTCTGTGCACAATATTCTATGATCCATTTTCTTTTACACTCATATCAACTCTAATTCAAGTTGAATAGATAATAATCATTGGTTTTGTGGACAGGCAGCCGTAATTTGTTTGTTTGGGTAGTTTTATGTCCAATATGTTCTATTATACTTTCTTTGGGTTTGACCGAATCTAAGGGATGAATACAGGTAGAAATCTCACCTCTACACAATTACTCAGGTGAGAATTCTTTTACTTCCCACAGCACATAGACATGGTATGAGAAGGATTGGACTTTGATATTTACCACTTCTGGGGATGAAGGAGAAAAGTGGCTGCAGTCAGACTCAAACCTCTTTACCACTAATGCTAGGTTTACACCCATCACCCCAGCAGTCCCACCAACCCCAAAATGCCATCACCCTAACTCATCTTGTACTTCCTAAGTCATCGTATCTGGTCTTGGTTGTGAATCTTAACTGGACTTGACTTCCGGGAGGTTGCCGGGACTGCCAGGACAGAATTTCTGACGGTCAAAAAATGAAACCTATTCACTTTTGTTTTAGAATAGTGAATTATGGGAAGGGACACCAGGGCCCTGTTTTTCAGTCACGACAATCGTTATGAACGACATGTTTTTGCTGTGAGTGTGCTATAGTCGCGACATTTTAGAGGGTCGGACAATGATCGCCGCTCTACGACACGTAGGGCAGTGTGAGGTGTGCTATAGTCACGACACATGGAAGGTCACGTGGGTAAATTTGTTTCCCAAACTGTCATAGACCTAAGACATCTATGGACATGTCGTACGGAATGCGCAACTTCACTTCCCGTAAGAATTAAGCAATGGAATTTTAACACGAGTAAGGTATATACATAATCTATAATCGTACCAAATATTATGAAAATCGGCGACACCGTTTCGAAGTTATCGGCGTTTGAATTTCGTCATAGCAATCATCTGCTCTGGTGGCCAGTGTACGAGCATGCCTCCGCTAATTTATGCGGCGACCTTGACCCTCTGCAGCTGTCACGTGACAAACACAGCTGGTTCTTGGGGCAGTGTGCGCCTCTGTACAAGACAACTATTGACATGTCGTACTGAATGCGCGAATTCACTTCCCGTAGGAATTAAGCAATGAAACTTTAACACAAGTAAGGGATACCTATAACCTATAATCGTACCACATATGAAGAAGATCGGCCCATCAGATTCGCCAATATAACCAAAACAGTTCTCTGGTTCCTTGATAGAACCTAAGACAATTCTATACTTGTCGTACGGCCGACGTTTTTCGCGGCGATCTCCCGTGGCGCACTACGATCGTGACTATAGAACACCTACCATCTTTTGTCTTCCAAAGTGTCGTACATTCACTGTACGATCTTAGGGTATCAGTAATAACGATTGTCGTGACTGAAAAACAGGGCCCAGTATTTCATATCTTATACATAGAGATATATATATATATATATATATTATATATGTAGGCGTTTCTGTGAGACCCCAACAGATCTTGTCGGGAACTGCCATAATTCGGCGCAAGTCGACTTATGTTGACAGGAAACTGCCGTAATTTGCAGTCAGGCCCGGCAATCTTAACCCGGCAGAGCGGATAAAAACCAATTAAAAAACCATAAAAGTCCTATCTGGTCGGGACTGCCGTAAGTCGACTTATATAGATGGGAAACTACAATTCCGTAATCCGTCAGGGTCACAGTTTAAGTGGTCGTAAGTGGTCTTGGCCGTACCCTAGCTGTACCGGTTCATTGGCTACGGCAAAGATCAATTCAACCTATGTTGAGCTATGTCCAAATTAACTCAATTTAAGTCGACAGGATGTAGGGGACCAAGCAGGCAAATACCATTAAAATACCAAAAGTCGAATTCTGCCTAAATCCATTGCTAGGGTGATGGTATAAACCTAGCATAAGGTAGCTCCCCAACCCAGTCGCTTTAGTTATGCTTGCAAGCAAGCATATCCGACCTGCACCACACAGAGGCAAGACAACCAAGAGGATGAACAGATTGATCATTGTTGCCCACCCCAGCAGGCCAGGCACCATGAGAGGTTGACGCAGAATAATACACATGTGTAAGCAAGTGTATTAGGACAACAACAACTAACTATACTAGAAAGGGCAATAAGCCCCTCGTCTAATTGAATTGATTAGGAACTGCTATATTCATGAAATATCCATAGCCACTGAAAATACCCCATTTGTTTTGGTTTGCTACTTAATCTCACTTTTGCTTCTTGAGATTACAACACAACCAAAACCCATGGCATATTTTCAGTATCTATGATTCTCGATGCAGTTCCTTCTTAGTATGAAGGCCCTGGACAGCAAATGCTTAACATAACTATATTAATTTGATGTTTATGCTGAAACGTCTCACTGTTGGTATCAAAATTTTGTCAGTCATTGACTAATTTGGTCGGTGATGGCCTCAGTGCATAATTTTTGCCTACTTAATTAGTGGCCTCTTTAAATATAATGACTGGTGTACACAGAACATCCTTTGATGATTCCTGACTGCAGATTGGTGGCGAATAATTCTTATATTAATTTTTCCACTGGCTGACACTGATTTGAAGTCAGGAACCACCGACGTCAGATTGGTGAATGGAACCAGACATGCATAGAAGTGTCCACAAATCAATTGTGTATAGCTTATGCAATAAGGCCACCACCAGCTGACTTGGTCAATAACCGACTGAATCAAAGGGGGTTGAAATGGTTTGTTGCTTTGATTTAACGTCCAGTTAACCATTGCAGGTTCTCACCAGACTTTCTGAAGGTTCTTTTACACCACAAGGGTGGTGATCGAATCTATGAAATGAATTTAGGTGGAAACCTCACCCCCACACATTTACCGAGGTGAGGGTTCTTTTACTTCCCACACCACATAGACATGGTATGAGAAGGATTGGCCTTTGATATAGCAGTAAATCTACCACTGCTGGGGGTGAAGGAGAAAAGTGGCTGCAGTGGGACCCAAATCAACAAAATGGTCATGGGTCATTGTGTTTGGAGGACAATTCTGTTGGTATGGACCTGTTCAGTGCAGCAGAAACAAGGCATCCACATTACCCTCACCAATTTAGAAGAACTCACTTTATTGGAGCAGCTTTCGTCGGCCTATGGAAAATGTCTTTATGAGTGAGTCCAGTTGATCAGCAGAGTAAGTACCTAGCAAAGCCTGCTAATGTATGTCCATAGATGTCACTGGGCGGGAATGGATGAATTTCCTGAGTGGTGAGTCGCAGTGCCAGGTCATCCTCCTGGAGCCCAGTGCCGGGTCCTCTATGCTAAATTCTGGTACAAGCTGGTAGCCGGGGTCTAACTGAGGGCTCTCTGTCTCTGCATCGCAGAATGAATATTGGTGCAGGTGACCACCATAGCTGATGTTGAAGTTGTCCCCACTGCATGTACTTGGATGCATCCACATGAGCACTGCGTTCACTGAAAACTTCTGGAGTGGTACATCTTGTGCCTGAGGCCAGGTCCCTGCATGTCCATGCTCAACAACTGGCCACCCTTCACGATGAGGCTGAAAGTGGAAGAATTCCAGTTAGAAACTGGCCAGAGGTCTGTTGAATAACTTATGCCTATAAAAATGAAGGGTACAAAGAGACCTTGTACCAGAGTTACCGTTCAATAGTTTGATTATATTCAAGCTTATTCACAAAGACAGTTATAGCCAGTGGAAGGTTGTCCACTAGTGTTTAATAATCCACATCATCTCCTTAATGCAGAAAAAAGGGTCTTCATATACAAGTGCAGGTTATTCAACAGGCCCCAGAGTGCTGTTGAACCTTTTGGATGAATGAAACTTTAATGTCCTATGATGTCTCTTATGATAGTCTTATTTCATAAACCTTAATTCTCATCTTGCATGAGTCTCGTACAAAAAGATAAATTTATTCTTGTCCATAAGCATTGAATAAATTTAACCAAGATCAACCCTGGGGCTCATAGATCCGAAGTTCTCGTTGTATTAACCACACTTTCAAAGGGTTTTCCGCAATAATATTTATATCCTCTTGTAGGTACAAGCCTTATATTGAACGTGCTGGTCTCCATTTACGTTGTTAATCCACTATTTAATAAGGGGAAAGGATTTTACACAGCATCTATTGCGTAGATGAATCTGCTTAGCCTTCCATATTGACACTGACACTCCCGACCCCGCCAACGGTTTTTTGCCTATTTTAGGCCAACTTCGATTCAAGTTTACTTATATCCAACAGTTGCTTTTATTGACAAAATACATACAGACACATAGCTACGAATCTTCTGCTTATCAAAATCATGGCAAAATAGGCCGGCGGTGCGAGGGAGCATATAGTAAAAGCCTGCAGCGGTGTAGTACATAGGTTTGCCGTAGGGGGCGCGGCAGTTTATATCCCACCCAGAATTGGCGTGTGGCGGTTAAAGGGTTAACAAAAACGGTCATCTAGCTGCAGACTTACTATAGGTTTGGTAAGGCAGTGGGCCGTTGGTCATGACACAATTTAGAAAATCATTTTTTGAGGATTTAACTTGGAAATATATGATTGGGCACATACTTATTCATAAAAAAGAGATTCTCAGCTTTCTTCTGATATATATTTTGTCACTTTCAGACGAGTTGGGACTTAGATATTCAATTTAGAAAATTAGAAATAATTGTTGAATAAATTAGCTTATTTCGCCATAGTTTGATTCTAAGACATCTTTTTCAAAATGTTTTTTTTCCCTTTTAACCTTGAATCAATGGGAACTTAGATAAGGGCAAACTACTCTTTCTGAGGTTTCTTCCTATCCAAATATCATTCACTTTGAACTAGGGGAGAATTTATAATTTAGTTAACAAAAATAGCTGCAGATTTACTATGGGTGCGGTAGGGGAGAGGGCCTCTTGGCAAGATATGATTTAGGATGTCATATTTTAGGAGGTCTTTACTTGAAATATATGATCGGGGGCATTAATATTCATAAAGATTCTCAGCTTTCTTCTGATATCTATATTGTCCATTTCGGACAAGTTGGGGCCCAGCTAGAGAAGTTAGAAAATTACTCAGTGAATGAAATAGCTTATCGCACCATAGCTAGGTCCTTAGCAAAGGGCAAACTACATACTCTGAGGTTTGTTTATACGAAATATCATTCACTTTGGGAAGAAACGATTTAAGAAATTATTCTTTAGGAGGATTTAACTTATGATATATGATTGGAGGCGTTAACTAGCGATCCCAAGCTTTCTTCTGATATATAAATTGTCCATTTCGGACGAGTTGGTACGTAGATATTGATTTTAGAAATTTAGATTTGAGCAGTGATTATACTGGCTTACTTCGCCAATGCTTTCACTATGGACTATCAGCCACAGAATTACAGTGGTCTCTTCAAATTAATATGCCTAAGGATTCTAATGGAGTTTGATCATTACAAGGGTACATTTGGTCTCCCACACTATAAGGATCATGTACATATATATAATGTCCAGTCTGATATACTGAATTTATACTGATATACTGAAAACCCAGAATAATGGCAGGTTGCTTACACAAAATGAAAAATATACAAGGCTTATCATTCTCATATCATTAGCTACAGATGAGTCCATATTTAGAACCTCAATCTTAAATATGAATAGAGATATTAATGAGCCTCAAAGTAGTTCAATGCTCATATTCATAAAATAGATGTTAAAGACGCTATAGAGTAAATTATGTGGAGCCTATCAGGCCATCGTAGTTCATGTTTGAGTGGAAGCAAACCATGGAGTCCTAATTGGCAGTTGTATGCTCCTCGTAGATGACTGCAATATCCTGACATGTGCTCAGATATTACTACGTATCAACTTTATTTTGTATTCATATGGGGGGGAAGGCCAATTTTGTTTGGTGTATTACCATTTTTGGTCTGGGTTCACTGATTTTCCGGCAAAAATCAGTGAAATTGGGGCACAAATTTCACCGGAAAATCGGCGAAATCGGGGGGGGGGGGGGGGGGGGGGGGTAAGGGTGGGGGCTAATTATTGGGATCGGAAGAAGTTTTTTCCACATTGGATAATAGCTGTTGTATGCTGCTCGAAGTTGACTAAAATATCCTCGCACGAGCTTAGATATTACTATGTATCAACTTCATTTTGTATTGAGGAGACTAAGGGTGGGGGGGGGGGGGGGGGGGTGGGCTTTTTGGTGTATTTCCGAGCCAGGGTAACAATTTTGAGGGGTGTTCTGTAGGGGGTACCTTTTCTTAACAGTATGAGACATATGTACATACCATGTTTTGTTGTCATGCCTTCTCACCTGAACCCAGTTCCCTCACTCTGCAAGTTCTGTTGAGAAAGTACAAAAGGGTTAGTACAAGTAGAATTCAAATGCTCAAATGGCTCGGATTGTGCAAATGTTGCTCTGTTTTGGGTAATTTAGAAGGTTTAGAATAGACTGGAACTTTACAATTTATCATTTAGGGATATATAAAAAAAAGAAAAGTAAATAATAGTAACACCAACTTTATTTACATTATAGCAGAAAATATATCTTTTATGGGTTTTATAGGGCAATCTTTAATCTCTGACCATATGTGGAAATCCACTTTGCCTGACCTAAATCAGAGTTATCCCAGTCATATTGGGATTGTATCAGGAGCTCAGTGGATGCTGGCCCTGATGATCGCGCCTCTAATAACCAGGGGGGTGTTTTTCAGTAGTGACTATCTCTAGCTGAGACCCGCTGAGATCTGTGAGTGATCCTGAGACCGTTTGGGAGATCAATGGCTGCAGGTGTTTTTCAGACGTGGTCTCAGTGCGCCATAGCGGATCTCAGGGGGATCTCAGGTTGTGGTCATTTAGCTGAGAACCCTAGCGATCATTTCCTACCAGGTACAAGATTTTGCAATCGAAAAATTATTGATTTGAGACACTTAAACTTATTCAAATTATACCATATTTACAGCAAATAATTGCCCATGTCTATCCAATCAAATCCTAAGATCTCATAATTTTCTATTGAATATTTTAAGTGTAAGACATGTTTTACTTTGTGAATGGGTATTCCCCGAGTCATCTGGTGACTTCCGGTTTAAACTCCCCTCCAAATTATGCAAATATCCCTGACAACGGACACTGTCCGCCATATTGCTGGTGACCAGAAATCACTGTCAGAGTGTAAAATGGTGGAAAACTCTACTAATTTACCTTCTAATGTGTAATTTACACATGCAATGATTTAAATAAGATTATTTACATTATCCAGACATGATTTAAACGTGCCAACTCGAATAGAATCGTTGTTTCGACGATTTGTTGACATTGCGTTCGGAAGCTGAACTGAGGCAATCACTTAATCACTCAATTGATCTGAAACTGCTAGGGTAGTTTGGTTTTATTGAGAGATTGGTATCGGGGTCACTTAATACATCCCCACACATCAGTTACTATCATGAATGGACTTTTGAATTCGCCATAGGCTTAGCATTGGGTAGGCTGCCTTGCAAAATGGCCGCGCTAGTACTAGAGGCCGGTTCATAGCGCCACCTACTTCCAGGCTGACTCGCCGAATTGTTGTTATTTATGTATATGAAGTGACCTTGACCCTACCCTGCTCAAATAAAATCGAGCATTACAGTAATTATACACAAGCTGCCTGAGAGGTGCAGTGCCTGCATTTTTTCAGATTTCCAGACAAACGTTTATCACTGTTAATAACCACAGGTTACTTATTCAAATTGGAAAATATTTAGAGCAAAGGGTACTAATAATCTGTCATACCTATATCCCAAATTTCATAGTTTTCCTGTGGTTATCAAGACTGTGATAAACATTTGTCTGGAATTCTGAAAAATGCAGGCACTGCACCACTCAGGCAGCTTGTGCATAACCTACTGCAATACTCGATAAATGATCACTAGGGATCTCAGATTGTGATCGTTTTAGCGGCGATCCCCTAACATGTAATGGTATGCGATAGCCTATATTGGTACTAAAGTTCATAAATACAAACAAAAAAGTTGTGAGTGTGGGGGGGGGGGGGGATTTGTAATCGAAGGTTGTCATAGTTTTAGCGGCGATCAGTGTGAGATCCGCAATGGCGCACTGAGACTACGTCTGAAAAACAGTTGCCGCCATTGATCTCCTAAACAATCTCAGGATCGCTCACAGATCTCAGCTAGCGATCGTCACGACTGAAAAACAGGCCTCTGGGATGCCAGTTGAGGTAAAAATAAAATGTGGAATATTTGTTTACCATAAGAAAACGGAATTCCTATCATCTGAATCGATTGGGATATTGCCAAGTGAACAATAATTATATTTCAAATGTTATTGTTTTTTCCATTTAGTTTTTCGTATGAAATTTTCCCCCCTGAAAATGGTCCGCCTCCTCGTGGTGCAGACCAAATATGCTTGCACGCAAGCATAACAAAAGCGCCCAGGGTGGGGAGTTAGCTCGGTGGTAAAGAGCACTGAACTTGTAAATCCAAAGGTTGTCAGAGTTTGTTGATTAGGGTCCCACTGCAGCCACTTTTCTCCTTCATCCCCAGCAGTGGTAGATTTACTGCTATATCAAAGGCCAATCCTTTTCCACCTAAATTCATTTCATAGATTCGATCACCACCCTTGTGGTGTAAAAGAACCTTGAGAAAGTCTGGTGAGAACCTGCAATGGTTAACTGGACGTTAAATCAAACCAACCAACCAACCACCAGCAGATTTTCACCATGAAGTCCTCTCTCCCCTCCCCCCCAAAACTGAGCTTTGGGAAATGATTCACACACGCCTAGATACGCTGGTTCCTTGGCTATTTGCTAGGTGGCATGGGAAAATATATAATTTCTTTTTTGCCTGGGCTCTCCACACACGTTACTGTTTCCGCAAATCCAGTAGCGGCACTGGGTGGCGGTGTCGGCACTGGGATGCAGTGGCGGGGCCCGACAGTGGCGGCACGGGTGGTGGGTGGCAGCAGCGGGTGGTTATAGTCGGCAGTGGCAGCGGTAGACAGCGTCGGTGGATGTGGGGACTGATGGTGGGGCACCTGGTGGCGGTGGCAATGGGAGTGGTGGTGGTGGCAGGTGGTGGGGAAAGTGGCGGGTGGTGGGGGCAGTGGTGGGTGGCGGACAGCGTCGGCAGATAAGGGTGGCGGCAGTTGCAGGTGGTGTCAGCAGCAGGGGGTGGTAGGGGCGGGGGTTATGTTAGTGGTGCATGGTGGATGTGGGGACCAAGGGTGGGAGGAAGTGGAAATTCAAAACAACATTATTTTGGAACAGAATGGTTATCAAAAGATATATATTGTAGCGGCCAGGGGGAAGGGGGGTGCTCCGGGGGGGGGGGGGGGGGGCAGCACGCTAGCGGGATGTCCCCGGGGGCCTAGCGGGGATCTACCGGGGTTTCGGTAGATCCTGCGGGGCCATGGGGACTCGCGAGACGTGACGTCACGCCTCGCCTATATAAGTAGAGCGCTGCCGCCCCGGAGGGACACTTGTGGTGTGCCAGCCCTTGAGCCAGGTCGCCTTTGATATCAACCACGGAACACTTAGCATGTTTGATGTACTGGTAGGATTACCTGAATAAATACCAGCAGCGTTGTATGTGAACCGTATTTCCTGGACTTGTCATTCTTTACAATATTCTAACACTCTGAATAAATAGAACAGATGTCTTATAGGTATAAGACATCAACATTTTATTCCTGATTCTCACTGGGCTGGTGGTCGGAATGAATCGGGAACAAATATTGATGTCTTACAGGCTTAACTTTTTTTTCTATTTCCATGGGGGGTGCCAACTTCTCATTTTTCGGTTGGGGGGGGGGGGGGGTGAATTTCCGGGGTGTGGAGGGGGGGGGGACTATTTTTCAGTATTTTCAAACAGGGGAGACATTTGAGTTGAAAAGTCATAAACCTGTATGAGGTGCTGGAATGGTCAAAAGATTATCAACAACTTCAAATAGAAAGAAAACAAATTCCATAAAACAGATGTACATGTACATACCTTGCATTGTCTTCATGGCCTCTGGCCTCGACCCACAAAGTTGGTGGCCGGATCCCATCAGGCATGCTGCCTGGAAATGGTTTCAGGTCGCGGGTAGCCTGTATAGTTTACTGCAGCGTCAACTATAATTATAACATTTGAAAGATACATGTGATAAACATAAATCATTCTTCACTGAAAATATCTAGGGATTCGAATAAGGATTGGTGCTAATGTTTATACTGTTGTGTAAGCGATGACTGGAGATGTGCATGCTTCCCGCTGGGTTTTTTTCAGGGGAGGACAATTCCAGGATATTTAACCCATTAGCTGCGGGTGATGCCTTAAGGCATCACCACACAGGATGACTTAAGGCATCACCAGTCCAGATCGGTTGATGCCTTGAGGCATCATTTTCCAATATTTACAAAATTATTGTTTTAGGTGATAAATTAGAAATAATTCATCAATATACATCAAACTTCCACAGAGTTTAGGTATAGCATCATATTTAAAATGTTAATGGAAATGGAAAATGATATCGAGTATCACATGTTATATCACATGATCAAATCATCAAATTACCATAATGGGCCTGTGGATACCCGTTCCCTAGTACTAATACCTGACCCCTATATACATTACTATACACCTATGGGCGAACGTCTGTGAAATACTACCCGCTGCTAGGCATATAGTATAAATTCTGTTCGGGCCCGCCGAGCAGTAGGACGTAGTGATTCCCATAGGCTTAAGCATGTAAAAATATACGGCCCGCTGCTACAAACACTACGGCCCGCTAACGTAAAATATCGCGATAAAGCGAGACCAGTGTCCGTGTCAAAAACAAACAAAGAAAATGGCGGTTCTCTCCCATTCATAACTTCTGAGGCATCCCCCGATATCCACGTAACGACTCCAAGTGTACAATGGTGAAATATCGAAGTAAATAACGTATAGCTTTCGCCTAATACTGTTTTAAAATAGCTGAAACATATGAAATCACTCGATAACAACAAGTCCGACCACTTCCCGTTGTCGACGTCATAATTACGTTGGCTACCAGAGTTCCAGGTCGTCCCGTGTCATACATTTCATAGTCCGCTCCACGTCGGCAGTTGCTGGGTTTTCACCCTCCCACCTCCCGGTGCTCAGTGGATGTCAAAGTCGCCGTATTCAAACGCCGATATCTTCGGTTTAAAGTGACCGATCCTCATCATATTTGGTACGATTATAGGTTATATTATATATAAAATTTCATTGCTTAATTCCTACGGGGGGTGAAGTTATAGCGTCATCTGTTGCTACACATCGATCGTTGCCGGGTTTTTACCGCTAGCGGGCCGTAGCGAATGTCATTAGCTTTGTACAGGAACAGGGGCATTAACCACCGTGCAGGGAAGGTCATGAAACAGCGTTTTAAATGAGTTGGAGGTGTATAGTTATAAGGAAACGTAGTGACTGAGCCCGTACGGGTGCCGTTCTCGGCCATTTGATGAAAAAATACGGCCCTCCCGCCTGCGGCGTCGGGCCGTATTTTTTCATCAAATGACCTCGAACGGCCACCCGTACGGGCTCAGTAACCACGTTTTCTCATAGTATTTTGCAGGGGGGGGGGGGGGGGCTTATCATACACAACTCATCACCTCTCTTTCTTTTTTTGGGGGGAGGGGGACTTCTTTACTTTTATTGAGGGAAAGCATGACAAGGGTTGTATAACAAAACATGACCAGGGGGGGGGGGGGAAGGTTGGATACCGAAAAATAGCATGACATCATTTATGGAGTCTGAGGCTAGTGTGAATGCTTCTGGTATTTCCATGGGAGGCAAGGGAATATTCTTGTGGAGGGGCCCCATCATTATCAAATTTCTATATGGGTTGGGGGGGGGGGGGGGGGCAACTTAGGGACTCAAGAGTCAAGTTGACTGACCAAACTGCAGTAATAAATTGCCACACTCCTGCAGCTTCACTAAGGCCGAGTGCAGAGTTTGTAATTTCAACTGACAATTCAGATCTAGATATTGCGTAATGCTGAACAAAATCACCCTAGCTTTGTCAATAATTGACCGATCTCGATCACACTTACATCAACAGGGAGGCCACACTATGGGAAGAATGAAACTGGCAACAGATTTTAGTTTTGTTGGCTGAATTACGGGCGGGAAGAACGTAAATTTGACGCAAAGAGACTTGGATTTGAAACCAAAACCAGATCGAGGCTATATTGTTATCTTGGTGTTCGAGTCAGTAGAATTCGCCTATGTGCGCCAATAATCGTTCGAATTTGACAAAATTTACATCAAATGAGAGCCCATTCCCTGAGCAATATGATGGTGGTGATGAAATTTACTGATATTCATTGTTCCACACGTTAGAGGAGGTAAACATGCCGCAAACGGCACCGCGAATTGCGTCATAATTGCAGACTGACAATGACTCGGATTTGGAAGAGCTACTGAGTTAGGATTAGGCATAGATCAGTGAATAATCAACCGATTTTGATCAAACTTGTACCAAATAACAGCTAAGTCTCCGGAGGATCAAGGACAAGCAATAGTTTTGTTTTCAACGCACTCTCTCGAGCGTCAGAAAGACTTAAACATGGCACGCTCGGCAATACGCCACAACTGACAGTCACAATGTGATTAGCAGTATCACAGACGCTGTTCTATCAAGCCAGACAACATTACATTTCGTAGCAATAATTTCTTTAATAATGACATAGTAGTGTACATCTTGTACAACTGAAGTATTTACTTAGCAAGATAAACTGACATTTAAAATCATTTGGATTATTAGTAATAGGTGTTATGGTCTACACATTGATTTAATGCAAGAGATAAAAAGCGGCGTCTCACCTTCTTCTTCTCCTTGTCTGTGCTTCTGCTGGTTAAGACTTGGTATGAATGATGACACTGGGTGCAGCCGGGTACAAGCAAAATATGCTTGGAGACTTGTGACGTCAGGAAATCATCGTGTAACGTGCGCGAGTAAAACGATAGGTGGCGCCATGGCACTGTAGCCTGAGCTAAATGTCTAGGGGCACAATGAATAAGTTGATACAAGAGATGTGAGCAAAGTTTTCGCCTATGGGAGAGTTGGGTGGAGATGAGTGAGTGGGATGAGATATAAAACAGAAGGAATAGACATTTCAAACACAAACAACCCTGTGTAGGCCAAATGATTTTGTACCTCCCATTTACCAGTTTATGCTAAATTTCATAGAGTTCAGGTCCCTAATGGGATTGATATTTATGATAAAACTTCGATCATATAGATTATAACTGAAAAATACATGTAAAAACATTTTTATCTCCTGATCTCGACGGGGGGGGGGGGGGGGGGGGGGGGCAGCTGCCCCCATAGCTGCCCCCCTCAGCCCTCCCATATAGGGTTCCGGTATAGTAGCCTACTGGGTGCTGCACACAAATATGTTGAATATCTCAGCTATGATTCGGAGTAGAAACATGATTTGAAAAGCATCATACTCAGGACTGTCCATCTTTTTATTACCCTTCACAGATATTTCTAATTTTGATATAAAGCGCCCAATATAATTGAATATAGTATGAAGGTGTTCAAGAAACGTTTTTAAAACATTTTTAAAACGTTTCAAATAGGCATAAGAAAGGTATGCTAAAACATATAAAAAACGTTTTTAAAACGTTTCCTAAAAACGTTTTAAAATTACCTTTAAAAAACGTTTTAAAACATCAAAAAAACGTTTTGTGTTAGCTGGGGTAGTATTTATATAGAACGTCCTGACCATGCTGTACAAGTCACAGAATGAGATGCTAATTTACCGTTTGTACGGACCGAGGCGTTCACGCCGAGTTCCGTACAAACGGTAAATTAGCATCGAGTTCTGTGACTTGTACAAGCATGGTTGGACGTTATATATTTACTATATGCCCGAAATTAAAAAAAAAATCAACTTCATTTTTCTTAACAACCAAAATTTTAATAAATGTGTATTTCTAGGTGGTCCGTATTTCAGTGTACGGACCAGTGGTCCGTACAGTATTTTTACGTCATAGGCCAAAACGGTGAGTATTTACAGTATATACAGCATGGGTATATATTAAAAATGGATGTTGAGATGTGGGGATGTAGGGATGTAGGATGGATGGATGTAGAGATGTGGGGATGTAGGATGTAGGGATTTAGGATGTAGGATGTAGGGTAGTATAGTGAAGGCCTGGGCAGTATGGTAGAGGGGCAGTGTAGTAGAAGGGCAGTATAGTAGAGGGGCAGTATAGTAGAAGGGCAGTATGGTGGAGGGGCAGTATGGTGGAGGGGCAGTGTAGTAGAGGGGCAGTATGGTGGAGGGGCAGTATGATAGAGGGGCAGTATTGTGGAGGGGCAGTGTAGTAGAAGGGCAGTATGGTGGAGAGGCAGTATGGTTGAGGGACAGTATGGTGGAGGGACAGTTTGGTTGAGGGACAGTATAGTGGAGGGGCAGTATGGTGGAGGGGCAGTATGGTGGAGGGGCAGTACGATAGAGGGGCAGTATGGTGGAGGGGCAGTATGATAGAGGGGCAGTAGGCCTATTGGTGGAGGGGCAGCATGGTGGAGGGGCAGTATGGTGGAAAGGCAGTATGATAGAGGGGCAGTATAATAGAGGAACAGTATGATAGAGGGGCAGTATGATAGAGGGGCAGTATGATAGAGTGGCAGTATGGCGGAGGGGCAGTGTAGTAGAGGAGCAGTATTGGAGAGGGGCAGTATGGTGGAGGAGCAGTAAGATAGAGGGGCAGTATGATAGAGGGGCAGTATGGTGGAGGGGCAGTATGGTGGAGGGGCAGTATGTTTTTGATTACACACACATTTATTCCGGTTATTTCGCTTTTTCACAGTATTTTGGTAAAAGGAAAATGAAAAGAGGCAAGTCTATACCGGTATATTATGTATTGTTGAAAAATTGAAATCTTGAAAAATTTTAAAAAGAAAAATCTCAGATGTGTGTGGGGGGTTGAAACCTACCCTCTGTTTTTTATTTCATGTTTCTACGATCATTATTAACGTAGTAATCGTCCGAAATGTGTTTGGTATCCTTGTGACCTATCGTGACCTCTCGCATGTGTGAGCGATATTATGCGAATTTACGGGTACCCGGCCGTGTTTTCCTGCGTAAGTACGTAGCATCGTACGTAGTATGCTGTTATCGCACGTACTACTACGTGACGTCTACGAGCGGTTTTGTGCAACACTGAAAATTATCGCACGCAGCATCTCACGTAACCATACTAAAATTAACGCACGTACTGAAGCCAGTACGTGCGTTATTTGTGCAACGCCCCCTTGGAGTCGTTAGACTAAGTTGGAGATACCGATAATCATTCAAATTTCAGGAAAATGACATGGATTCTAATTTTAAAGTCAAATTGTCCGATATGCCTTTATGTACCATCGTGTTACTACTGTCTACCTGACGCCTTCAGAGTACGGTAGATGTCCGCACCTCCCAGTTAAGCCTTACGATTTTATTTACGATTTTAGATCAGAGATGTGCAGTCCCACGGTCCCCCAGTCCCACACTGGTGCCAGTGGTGGCAAGTGTAGGAACTGCAATATTGAACTAAAGGTTACTCAGGGACCACAAACATTCTTTCAATAACTCACCCTCTCTCTGTTGTTGAAGAATAAGTCTATTTAATCTACAATATTGTTTTTCTTCATTCCGAGCCATGACAAAACCCGAAAACTGTTGATGTAACTTCTCTACCTGAAGGGTCCCACTTCGTTCGTCTCCGCGTTTATTCGTTGATACGGGTTCTAAATCATGATTTGGGATGTTTCTCCGTTTTCAATTATAGTATACTTCCGGTCATGCCAGGCAAACAGCCGCTCTTGACAAAACGACGTACTTAAGAGTCTGTCATGGTTATTACAAGTAATTTCTATTAATTAAGCACATCCTTTTTAAAAGGATTTAGCTTAAATTTCCCCCAGTGCAATCAACACTACACTCGTTATTCTCACCGACAGGATGGCTGCGAATCAGCCTCAGCCTGCTCAGGTAGGCACCGTATTAAATACGTTTACATTTGGTTGTACTTGTAGTCTAACGCTTTGAGCCCTGTGCGCATTGAGCGTTTCTGTGGACGCCTTGAGACCACCTTGAGGACGGTTTTTAGCCTATCCCTGTCGACGTCTTGAGCTCACCCTGTAGACACTTTGAGCCATCCCCATTCTGAAACAAATTGTACTTCTATTTCTGTACGGTAATCAGACGATTCGCACTGGCAGCCCATTCGCACCCGACTTTTCGCACTGTAAACAAACCGATTCGCACTGTAATTGCAAATCAAAACAATAACGAACGATGTGTCGCACTTACGGAAAACGGCATATTATCATGTGTTCCCTTTCGTGAATCTCAATTCAAATTGTCCGACTGTTTCCTACATGTATTTAGTCAATTCCCAGTCCTTTGCTGGAGTTTCTACGTCCAGTATTCACAGAAAAATGACAGAGACTGGGTTTACGTTCTTCATGGCGGCTGTCGGCCGTTTCCGACTGTCAGTGTCACATGGCGAACGGTAGCATCCAAGTAATTGAGATATGCATATAATGATATATATAAAAGCAATTCATACTTTCATGATATTTGCGGAAATCACGTCATTTGTAGCGTTTTTTGCTGAGTTTCTAGTGCAAAACATTGATGGCATTGGGCGGGTGATGACTGAGTGAGTGTTGATTAGGCAATCGGAGTGTGCCGTTTTCGCGTTCGGATATCGGCAAATTCTGGCATGTTCCCTTTGAAAAATCAAAATATTAACTTCTGCGGTATGAGGTAAGAAGTACACAGTGTCAAACCAAAGTTTGTTTATTTACATTTTGCGCAAAGGCTAAAGCATCGCTTCCATTCTAATCGCAAATGTGCAAGAGCTGACAATAATTTAGGTAATTCCAAGTAACTGTGAGTACAATTAGTCTGCTGGTGAAGGTCTGGCAAAGTATTGTACAATTTTATCATGATCAAGGGTTTGTAAGACTTAGTTCGATTTTTTAGTGCGAATCGGCTGGTGCGAATCATCCGAGTAGCAGTGCGAATCGGTTTTCAGTGCGAATCGTCGTACATTCCTATGTACCAGTATGTATAGCCTAGTCTATATTATAGGGGACAGAGCCATTCGTCGAGTCAGCCTGGAAGTAGGTGGCGCTACGAACCCTGCTTTTGACAGGGGAACAGCCATCTTGGAGAAGCAACTACGCAATGCTAAGTCAATGGGCCGTTCAAAAGTTCATTTACAATACTATCTGATATGTGAGGATGTTAAAAGTACTTCTGAGTCACTTCTCTCGATAAAATCAAGGTTCCCTGAACATTTCAGATCAAATGATAATGCGATAGCCCTGGTTTAGACTGTAGATGCGATGTCAACAAATCGTCGAAACAACCTTTTTTCTTCGATTTGGCACATTTAAAGTATGTCTGGATAATGGAAATAATAATATTTGAACTATTACATGTAAACTTTACATATAAAAGAGCAGATAAAACCATTTTTTTCACCATTTAACACTCTGACAGCGCTTTGTGGTCACCAGCAATATGGCGGACCTTGTCCATTGTCAGGGAAATTTGCATATATCGGAGGGTATTTTAAACCGGAAGTCACCAGATGACTCGGAGAATAGTTAATTCATGAAGCAGTCACTAGGTGGCCAGCAGTATGGCAGGCCCCTTGGGGGGACAGAACCTGTGTCATGGCTCTTTGTTCTTACGAAATTCAACTGCCTTTCAATATCTTACCATGGTTCATTGACTTTATACATCGATCCGCGAGCAGGATGGCATAATGACTAAACCAAGGACATGATGTTTTTCACATGGAACAGCTTGTAAATATATGTCAGCAAGGCTAAAGTTGTGACACTTCCCAATTATCACTCACTTCTTTTGAACCTCCTTTAGTGAAGAACACCTACTTTTTCACCTCCATTACTGGGCATTAGTGAAGAACACCTACTCAGGGGCGTTATGGCAGCCCCCATGGATCATACTAGGCTATATGCCCTAGAATGTCAGACATTTAACTGACCGAAATCTCAACTGACACACTCCTATGTCGGACAACTGACACACAGAGTGAGACAACTGACACAATGTCGCGCTCGCGGTAAACTCCGTAACAAAAAATGGGAAATTTGTATTTTACCTTTCATAAATCAAAATGTAAACTTAATGAATGTTTCACACATGTATCCAGCTATCTATTAGTCATTATATGGTGTTTCTATGCTAAATATTCACAGAGTTATGACCTGAGATGTACTCGATCACGACCGCTGTATACACGGCCGCCCGGGTATCGTAACTTTCGATCACAAAATTGGATTTTTCAGATAGAAAAAACATAATGAAATTAAAAGAAATTTGAGGATATAATTTCTATGTGTGTGATATGCATATATTCACCAAATTTCATTGTCTTATTACGCTTGTTTGCTTGAGATTTTGCCATATACTAGCGACTTCGTCGAGTCCGAGTTCGGGGGGGAAATATAGAAAAACGATAAGCCCAATAGCCAACACGGGAATCAAACTCCCTACACCCGCATTCCTAGCGGAACACTCTACTAATTACTCCACAGAGCCATACGTTAAAAGCCAGGTCAAATACTTAAACTGGTGGCTGGAGTGGTGGTGGGTGGGGGAAGTGAGATCTCATTGGTTTCTCACGAGAAAAATAGATCAGAAAACTACAATACTAAACTTTGATTTGGGCATGGCTTGAAATGAATCATAAGAGAAGAAGTTTGTCTGAGTATAGAAACACAAAAAAGAAGAACATGTTCGAGTTTTTCACTGTACGAGAATCTCACTCTCGTGGGCGCTCAGTCTCCAAACATAGGTCGTGTTCACTCTGTCTCTATGTGCCAGAGCAACTTCAAGTGGATTCGACGAAATTCTACCGTTTTAGATATAGTAGGTAAAAAGGACTGACACAAGGGTGAGACAACCCCCAGTGAGACAACTGACACACTGTTTTCGGGTATGTCACTTGTCTTGTGTCAGTTGAGATTTCGGTCAGTTGTCCCGCCCCCATGCCCTATATACCGTATGGTACCGTACAGGTTTTGAAGAAGGGGCAGCTGCACTTGGCAGCACTGAGCCTCTGAGGTAGTCCGAGAGGCTCTGCACACAGAGTGTGCCCTCATAGAGCCCTAGCTTAACAATTATGACAGATTGGTATGAGTTTAGTTTAGCATCATTTTAGCAAATAATTACAAGTTGAATCTTTCCGATTTCGTAGTAGACAATTTCCTAGGACAAAGTGCAGTAAATGACTGATTTCCTACTTATGGGCCATATGGGAAGTCCTATCAGTATTACAGATTACTATTCGTCAAGTCAGCCTGGAAGTAGGTGATGCTGCGAACCCGGCTTTTGACAGGGGAACGACCATCTTGGAGAAGCAACTTTGCAATACTAAGTCTATGGGCAACTCGGACGTTGATTTACCATATTATTTGATGAGTGAGGAAGTGTAAAGTACTTCTGATGGGATTCTCTTGAGAAAAACTGACTTTCCTGGCAATTTCAGATCAAATGATTATATGATCGCCTCAGTTTAGTACTTATATGCGATGTCAAACAAATCGTTGAAACAACCAAATTTTCTTCGAGTTGGCATGTCCAAATCATGTCTGGATATTGTATCTAATCCTATTCAAATGATTACATGTACAGATTGCACATAAGAATGTTAGAAACAATATTTTTTCACCATTTTACACTCTGACAGCGCTTTGTGTTCACCAGGAATATGGCGGACTGTGTCCGTTGTCAGGGAAATTTGCATAAATTGGAGGGTATTTTAAACTGGAAGTCACCAGATGTCTCAGAGAATATACCTGTGCCATATTTATAATAAATACTTAATGATGGTAATTTACGGTTTCTATGGAACGAGGCTTTTACGCCTGTAAATTACCATCTTGTTCTGTGACTTGTACAGCATGGTGAGGACGTTCTATATAATTACCGTCCCCTGCCCGCATGCCTTTGAAGGGGGCTGCATGGAACTTCACATCATTTCATCATTTCGGTTTTTCTTTGTAGAATGAAATGCCAAACATTATTTCACATATAAAGCGTTACCGGGGTGTTCATGAAATTTTATTGGAAACATCGCTTTAAGTATGCTCATCAAAAGTCTAATTGAACAAATAAGACGTTAAACTACTTAAACAAACAAAAAGCTCATCAAAAATAAGTAGATAAAGAAGAGAAAGTGGCTGCTGGTTTACACTTTGGAAGTCCCACAACACACTGGTTGTGTTAGGTAAAGTATTAATCCCTGATCTCCATTCAGGGGTGAACAGCTATTCCATATAAACCAGCCAAGCTCCACTGGAAAACTACCTCTAAATACACAGTCATAACATAAGAGACAGCTGTTTTGAAGGTTGGCAAAGACAAATGGGTATATATTTATCAATTCGATTTTTTTTTCTTCATATATGTCAGAGTGTGCGCATTATGAAATGACAACCCCGGTGGAGGGCTCAATGGCAGAGGAACCCAGACACACTGGCTATGGTTGTGTGTGAGGTTTGTCTTTGGATGAGGGTGTGTGTGACAGGTTTATGGACGTCTTGGGCCCAAGACGATTTGAGTCTTTCTGTTGGATGCCTTGAGCCTACCACGTTTTGGTGTCCTTGAGCCTCTAGTTTAAAAACTTTGAAAATTGCACTTATACTGGTTTATAGTCATATATATACCCTGCTAATCGGAACTAAAATCGGGTAGGCTCAAGGCGTCCACGGGGTGGGCTCAAGGTGTCCACGTCTTCAAGCTGACAGCGGGCTCAAACGGTAAAAGGCTCAAGGTGTCCCAATTCCGGTAGGTTGTGTGTGTCTTAAGGTGAGAGTGTGTGTGTTAGAGTGAGGGTGTGTGTATCTTCAGGTGTAGATGTGTGTGTCGTAAGCAAGTTTACAAATTGTCAGAGCTTATTTTAGCCGGCCAACGACCACAGAGGGCTTAGTGGCCACCCACTGACTGCTTCCAGGCAGTGTGATGGTTCCGGCATGCCGTCTGATAAATGTTGGCTGCATTATTGTTCTTCAGTCGTTCCCTGTTCATTTGACAGGGAACAGCGAACGCGGCTCCGCAAATTATGCTGCTCCGATTGCTCAAAAAACAGTGTACCGGTGGAAATGACAAAAACTTGTCTATTTTCCTAATAATACTGCGGTTTATTGAATACAGGTAAATAAAGATAGGTATTGATGTTATGAATGTGTATAGCACATGCTGGTGCTAAAATCCTGCCCAAACTACCGAAACTGTCTGAACTTTCAGCCTCTGCTCACAGGTTTGCAGTGCACAGGTATCATCTGGTTCCCTGTCTGGATCTGTTGGGGCGAAGGCAGGGAGTCGTGAATGAGGGTGCCGGCAAAGCTCACAGATATGTACTGGGTGAGCCGGCAGCACTGGTAAAATGCTATTCATTCAGCTTTTGGATGGTGATCCTTTGCAGGCGAGTCTATATAATCCTTGGTGACAGATGCTTCGGCTTGGTGGAGGAGCAGGGTTTGTGGGCTGGCTCTCCACATGCAGGGATTCTGCCCTGGTTCAGGACCCGGCACAGCCAGTCTGGCGTCTGGCGCTGGCACTTTCTGGATTCTTCCAGCAGGCAGATCATTGCCATGGGCTGGTGACCCTCATATGGGCTAGCGTCTGGTCAGTGGAACACCCGCTTTAAGGTCAGGTTGTGTATGTCTTAGGGCGAGGGTGTGTGTGGCTTAAAGTGATGGTTTATTGTAGGGTCAGGTTGTGTGTCATAAGGTTGTATTCCGCCAACTGGACGAAATTGGTGCACACCAACCATACAGAGTTTGCCAGCATATCTGGCTTGTAGCAGGCCACCACCTGCCCTGTTGTACACCGCAGTTGCTGCCTCTGCGTGCGCCTGCCACTTTTGCTGGCGACCCTCGTATGGGCTCCGGCCATGTCTAGTGCCTGGCTGGTGGAACACTCGCTTTAGGGTGAGGTTGTGTGTGTCTGAGGGTGACGGTGTGTGTGGCTTAAAGTGAGGGTGTATTGTAGGGTGAGGTTGTGGCTTAAGGGTGTATTCTAACAACTAGGCAAAATTGGTGGACACCAACCATACAGGATTTGCCAGAATATCTGGCCTGTAGCAGGCGACCACCTGTTGAACATCTGTTGAACATCTCAGCTGTTATCTCTGCCGGCACCTGCCAGTTGCTGGGTGCTAAAATGGTAGTTGGTTGTGGAGTGTGGGTCTCAAGGCATCATTTACAATAATTATGGTATTACTCTTTTATCACGAAATAATGGATCAATAAACATGAAACTTTCAGAGAAGATACTGATGATATTATATTTGACATTATCGAGTAAACCAAATGAAGAGATTAAGTTTGAAGTATCATATCACGTGATCAGAAAATCGAATTAGGGTTTGGACGATAATAGGATCGCCCCCTAGCATTATACCCGTCCCTGGTACCCATCCCCACCAATATGGGTCTGCCACAGACCCCCGCACCAAGAGACACACCAACATCCACATTCACTACCCATGAATCTAGAGTCTGTGTATAACCGGCTCTGGACTATGATTGTACCCCCAGTACCTGACAAGGCACTAATGTGACATATAATGAGCCAAAGTGAACCCCGCTGAAACCATAGATACCCATTTACAAAACACCATTTCCGGTGGCCAGTAAGAACGAGGCTTAGTGCTAAACCTATGGGGGTTTGAGGCTAGACTTTTGTTTTTTGTCTTGTTTGTTACTTTTGAAGTGTAGTTTACTACTATCATCTCTACATAACTCTGTTTCGAAACATACCATGACAGTTGTTAAGTTGTTGTTTTTTAATTTGGATTTAAAAGATGGAGAATGACACATATAATCTCGAACCTACATAGGCAAAGTACTGAGCGCCTACATCCGGAACTGGTGTTTTGTAAATGGGTATCTGTGGTTTCAGCGGGTTCACTTTGGCTCCCTATACGGTTGAGTATGAACACATAATGAATAATGAAAAAAATGCCTCATCACTTTACAAAATTGCTTGGACAGTAATCTGTCAGTGTTTGTAAAATCCATATGTGGGCCCTAAACAGGCGGGAAAGATTCCAAAGTGGCGGATTGGGGAAGTGCAGGGTCATTGTAGGTTACATAGTTGTAGAAGAGAGCAGCGCACACTAGCAGATGACTATTTTTCTAGTTCAGAGCCTGCGGATATTGGTTCCGTTTGATTTCTGATTACCCTATTCCTTACAGCGGACACCAATCATCTGTAAATACAATATGGCCAACATGAGTTTGAAATGTTGAAATGAGTTGTACCAAAAAGCCCTGGGCAGAGAGCAGTCGACGAGGGACATTGTGACCGAGTAATTGTGTGAAGGAGTGATCGTGACACATACCCAAGTGACACATACCCTGCTGCTTAGTCCACCACATAGCTGCCGGTAGTAGATTCACATTAAGACACCGTGGCAGGAGCAACAAGTAACCGAATGGGCCATGGCATCTCAGATTCAGTCATTTTCATAAAATATTCTGGTATTCTGATCATTTATGTCCTTTTACATTGGAACCACTGCTTTACCAGCGCGGTGGAAAAACATATGATTAATAATATTTGTAGTGCATACTGAAAATACGGTCAAATATGTCTGTTTATCCTACCCCTAATAAAAGGCGCCATAAGCTTAACCTGGGATTTGTTTATGTCAAGGATGTGACATAAAGTGTTGTTTATGTTTATAAAAAACTTTTTTTCTCAAAAATCGGAGAACACTCGTGGTCGCATTCCCAATACGGCTACACGCCATCGTCTCACACCACATAAAGTGTTGTTTATGTCACTACTTTCTTATATTCAGAAATCGTGGAAATGGGGTAGGATATTATATATCATGTGATATTATATATCATGTGATATCATATATCATGTGATATCATATATCATGTAGAATATGTGATCTTTATACCTCTCATTGTCTCCCGGCCAGATCTCGATGGTGAATATGTACCGTAAAACCCCGCTTAAGGGACTACCGTGTGTTCTGAGCAAAGTGTCCCCTTAAGCGGGGTTTTCAGTCTGCCGATTGTTAGGCTATATGGTATATAATATCTTTATACAGGTGATACTATGGCATAGAGACAGTTTTAATCTCACAAACACCCGACAGACGCCTACATGAGCCTATGCAGTCTGTTGCCAGGTGTTTGATTGTCTAGACACCAGTCTACCCGCCTCACACACATACCATAAACAAGCAATCAAGATAATCTGGAGTGTTATCCCCAAACTGTCCTGTTAGATTTGATAAGGTGTTCCTCCAAAGTCTCCACTGAGGTGTGGTTAAGAAGCATTCTGTACCGAAATAACTGTCCCCTGAAGCGGGGGTGCCCCAGAGGCAAGGTTTTACTGTATTATAGAAATTAGAAGTGTGTTCAACTGGAACATTACTTCCTTTGCTGATTGTTGTATAGTTTTCATAGAATGAATTTTTTCAAGTGTATCATGACTATTCCAGACAATATACCTAAATGTAACGTATAAACATAACAGTATTTATGATATATATTTTTTCAGCAACAGCCATCGACATCTGCACCGCCTAGTCAAGAATACATAGTTCGTGTGTCCAGGTACATATGACGAATTTATCATTGTTATGAGGTTACCATTCCCATCATTATCATCTACGTCCCATAATACTGAGTTTTTATTATTATGTGTCACATATTTGGTTTTTGTCGTTAACTGTTATTAGCAGGTGGACGGTTGGTCTTTAGGTTATAGCTATAGCCTACTGTAGTAAAACTGCTTGTAAAGTCACTAGATGATCTGACCACATCTGTGCTTTTTAAAGCTAACTAAGTACAGATAGGAATATGATTTCTGTTTTGGAAAGAAGATTTTATGGTGGTACAATGCCTTACAGTTTTAATATTCAGTATTTTGGCATGGATTTAAAAAAAAAAAGGGAATTCAGTTTTTTTGGGGGGGACCTTTGTAGTCACAGGTCCATTTATAAGAACTCCTTTATGGACATATTTCTACCCCTTAAACTGGTTGAATCAGAATATGATATGCCTCATTTGAAAGAGAATAAAAAACAGTAGGTGCTAGGAAGTGGAATTTTCTAAGTAGATTCTATACTTACAGATATATTTAAGTATTTGTTGAAAGTGGGGGGAATTTTCAGTGAAATCGGCATGCTCAAACAGATGTTTACTCAATATTGATTTAAAGTGAGCATTGATATTGTTTTGTAAAATCATTTGTAATGTCATTTACCACCAGATATTGGCTTGACCTACTTTATTGGTGTATATAGGAACAAAGTTTTTGTTGGACCACATGGGCAGGCAGCATGCAGACAGGTCTGTGTGCACTCATCCATGAGGCAAAAACGTTTTGTAAATAGGCATTAATGATTGCCAATTGAATCCCCTACAGGTAGCTAGATATATGTGTGCACTGATCCATGAACTACTGTGTTCACAGAGGAATAGGCCTTTAAATAGCCAATCAATGCAGGTCCTTCCCTATCCATGGACTCCCTCCCTCCCTCCCTCCCTCCCTCCCTCCCTCCCTCCCTCCCTCCCTCCCTCCCTCCCTCCCTCCCTCCCTCCCTCCCTCCCTCCCTCCCTCCCTCCCTCCCTCCCTCCCTCCCTCCCTCCCTCCCTCCCTCCCTCCCTCCCTCCCTCCCTTAGTTAGAATTAAGATATCAAAATATTTTCAGTCAACAATTTTAAACATGTGTTAAGCTACTTGTAGTGAGTTTTAAATGCGTCCACCTGCTTATTTGGCCTTTTAAAGGACAATGATTCTATTTGGAAATGCACACTTAGCTCTTGTTTAACTTAATTTTATAGATATTGTAATCACCATTCGCGTGTATTCAAAACTCATTCCATCTTTTTAAGTTCTGAAGCATTCACTGCCTTGATTGAATGTCTGGTTCTCATGTTGGACCGTTCTATTTCCAGAGATGTGAAAAAGAAGCATAGTATACTAAAGTTTAACCCTGCAAATAATGTGGACTTCACAAAAGGTGCAAAAGTAAGTATAACTGTTTTAATAGACTTTTTTCAATGGCAACGATATGAAAGTTCATTGTATCACTTCTTTAGTGATGATACGAATGAAAGGAATATAGAGGTTACACAGAGCAGCACCTGCCTCTGGAACCAAAAAAGTGCCAAAATCAATGTTAGGAAGGGTTACTCAAACTTTACAATAGGTGAAAAAATATCTTTACCCGTTGTAAGTTTTAGAAATCACATCAGGTTGTAACTGCTAGACAAGGGTATAAACATGTAAATTGTTTGAATAACAACAAAAACAGCAGAGAAGTATTAGTCTTGAGTACTTTCAGCCATACTCTTCAAGAGTATAATGTTGAGTGGCGCCCCTGCAGAGAAGGAAGGTGGGGTTTGGTCCTTCGCTCTCAGTAGTATTACCACACGTAGTATTCTAAATCTGTCTTCGTGAAACCAAGATAAATCCGTGCATCCACTGCGCTCCCGATACATGCCGATAGGGCCTTATGACTGCCGTCCTAATTCGAATAAAAAAGTTTGATTCTAAGTGTTAGGTATTTCTAATCGTAATGTATCAATAGGTCTGTCGTGGTGAATCGGCGGCAGTGCGTGCACGATTTAAGGATATGGAAAAATGAGAGGAAAAACAGTAAGGGGAGCGACTTTGTGATTAAGGGATATATCTGGTAATTAGAAATCATATGAATTTTTTATTTGTTTTGAATCTTGTTTTTATATAGAACGACCTGACCATGCTGTACATGGTACAAAATGAGATGGGGAATTGCTGTTTTTACGGAACGAAGCCCCGGAACGAGTTCTATAAATAACATCAATTCCCATCGAGTTTTGTAGCTTGTACAAGCATGGTGGGTCGTTATGTATTTATTGTATACCCAAAATTATTCAAATCTTACCATATATTGGCATAGAAGACATGTCAGCATGAAAGCGCACACACTCCTGATGTTTTCAACGTGTGAAGTATAACAATGTACTGCACAAGGTTCAGTATACAATTTATACTGCATAGGGAGCAGCAGTACATAATTATCAAAATTACTGTATGAGTATATAATAATTAGTAGAAAACCAAACGAGAGTTAGCCATGTCAGTGTTTTATGCCACGATGGGCAGGTCGTGTATTACTACACGAGGCGTTAGCCGAGTGTAGTGAGTAGCAGACCTGACCAGAGTGGTATAAACATTGACAAGGCTAACTCGAGTTCGGTTTTGTATTTATCCTACCCATCTCACCAATATACAGAGAATATTTGTAATTATCCATGTTAGTAGTTATCAATGCTTCTACTTTCGTTATCTCGTCCCTGATTGGTCCGTTTTTTTATTCACCTCGGTGCATAAATAACACGTTATCCAACGCTATGTCAAATACATTGAGTCAATGTTAAACCAATGGCGTTTTTTATTAGGGGTAGGATAATATCAAGAGACGTCACGAGTTTGAGTCTGAGTTTATTTATGCCACACATTTTGTTGCCTCCGTAATTTCACGAGTCGAAGATGAGTGACATTACGGAGCCAACAAAATGCGTGGCATAAATAAACTCAATCTCAAACGAGTGGCGTCTAGATTTTATCCTACCCTGTTTCCATATTTTTTCAGTATCAGAAAGTACACTACCCGTGACATAAACAAATTCCATGTTAAGCCTATGGCGTTTTTTATTAGGGGTAGGATAATCTATATTACTATACACCTATGGCGGAACATGTATGAAATACTACCAGCTGCTAGGGGTGTAGTATAAATAATTTTCGCACCCGTTGTGACAGCGGGCCATAGTGAATGGCAGTGGTCTTCAAGGAGAAGATGATATAATAAAATAGTGTTTTAAACGATTAGGAGGTGTATAGTATAGGAGGTGTATAGTATAGGAAGGCCGTTCTTGGTCTTTTGACTCAAAAATATTTTTTGAGTCAAAAGACCTCGAATGGCCATCCCTACGGACTTAGTAACTCTGTTTTCTTTTAATAACGCATGTAAACTTCAATCCATAGGCAACACTCGAACGTGAAAACAATTTCAAGGAATTCAAACAAGCGTACGACATAGATGCAGTGCCAAAGTTTGGAGCAGGTAGTGAGTTCGGGAGAGAGGCACGTGAAGAGGCAAGAAGAAAGAAGTATGGCATCAAATCAAAAACGTACATCCCTGACGCCCAACCATGGATGATGAAACTTGGGAACGACAGCAAGAACATGCGGAAGTGAGTACAAGACCTATACTGTTACTTCGAGCTTTGACATTTTCATAACGAGACCATAGGGTCGCTAGAAGGAACCTCTAGTGTGGCACACTGAATTCCGATCAAAATGATTATTAGAGAACATGCACTCACGCTAGACTTGGATTGACTCGGATCTTGAACTAAAACGAAATCTTGTTGTACACTGAATATATAAATCAAAGTATGGAGGTTCCAATTACAGATAACTATAAGCATACCCATACAAGTATCCAAATTAGGTACGTTTGAAACCGTCGTATATGACTTCTGACAGTCAATGTTTTGTCCTGCATTGATGATATTTTTGAAGGTAAGACCATTACAGAACCTTTTATTGTTTTAAGCTTATAGAAAGATGTGATTTATGCCGCAGCAAGTCCGCTTATTGTGGCATCCAGAGCATGTAAGATTGTCGCTAAACGGATTAAGAAATCTAGACTTCTGATTGGTAGCATTAGCAATTTTCAAATATGAATCTCAATACTATTTTGCATAGAATATCCCATATTGTTTTCCATTTCTGATCTAGATCAAAACATTGACCACACTGTGATTCTGTCTCTATTCGAGTCTACAGTACACCTATTGCCACTTTATTGATTCTTATATGGAGTGATATTTTAAAACAACACGATCAGATGGATACATGTAAAGAAACTTGATGAATCAACAAAGAAATTCGTACCTAAAAAAAAAAAAAAAAAAAAGGTTCACCATTTGCAAGACAGACTTGCATTTACCACTTGAAGTTTTAATGTAATTACAATCGCGGTATGTTTAATCCGACAGGTTTAAGGGCATAAAAGAAGGCGGAGTATTGGAAAACACATCATACTACATCTTTACACAGTGCCCAGATGGCGCCTTTGAAGCATTTCCCATCGAGGAGTGGTATAACTTCACACCCATTGCTAGATACAAGGTTTTAAACTCAGAAGAGGCTGAGAAGGAGTTTGAAAGGCAAGTTTTAGACTACTGTTATTTCTGTCACAAGATTGATATAATTTTATTGCGATCTGGAATTAAATATCAAACTAGTTATTACAGTACATATATCACTAGCCAAACAAATAGATTAAAATATGAGATATTTAAATATCATTATTAGCAGGTGGACGGTTGGTCTTAAGGTTATGGCTATAGCCTACTGTAATACAACTGCTTGTAAAGTCACTAGGTGACCTGACCACATACTAAGTAAAGATAGGAATAGGATTTCTGTTTTGGACAGAAGGTTTTATGGTGGTACAATACCTTACAGTTTTGATACTTAGTGTTTTGGTATGGATTTAAAAAAAATAGTGAATTCAGTTTGGGGGGGGGGGGGGACTTTAGTAGTCAGAAGTCCATTTTTAAGAACTCATTTATGAACATATTTCTACCCCTTAAACTGGTTGAATCAGAATATAATATGCCTCATTAGAAAGAGAAAACAAAACAGTAGGTGCTAGGAAGTGGAATTTTCAAGGTAGATTCTATTTTTACTTAGATATTTAAGTATTTGTTGAAAGTGGGGGGGGGGGGGGGGGGGATTTTGAGTGAAATGGGCATACTCAAACAGATGATAACATTTACCATCTCCATAAGTGGCACTGACAGTTGCTTAACCTCTAGTAAGTGTCATTATTTAGGTTGAAATTGTATTTTGCATGATATTCATGTATTTTTGCCTAATTTCATAGCATGGGGGGGGGGGGGGTAGCAGCCATCTTTGAATTGTAATGCAGCCATGTACCCCCAGAGGACTCTGTAGTTCCTATCACTCTCCAAGCATATTGGCACATGCCTTATACCTATATCCTTATAAGAACACTAAATATCTGGTTGAAGCTCAGCCTCACTTTGAACATGGAAGTCTGTAGTATGGCCAACTAAAACCAGATGGAGCCATAGCTAAGTATGGATAGGTATATAATTTCTTTTTTCTTTGGACAAGTTTTATGGCAATGCAATATCCTATACAAGACTGTTGCAAGACTGTTGCAAGACTGTTGCAAGACTGTTGCAAGACTGTTGTATGACTGTTGTATGACTGTTGAAAGGCTGATATGAGACTGTTGCAAGACTGTTGTAAGGCTGCTATAAGACCGTTGTAAGACTGTTGTAAGACTGTTGCAAGACTGCAGTAAGACTGTTGTAAGTCTAATATGAGACTGGTAAGACTGTTGTAAGCCTGATACAAGACTGTTGTAAGACTGATAAAAGACCATTGCTAGACTTGTTGTAGGACTGTTGTAAGACTGTTGCAATACTGTTGTAAGACTGCTACAAGACTGTTGTAAGACTGTTACAAGACTGTTGTAAGACTGTTGCAATAATTCTGTAAGACTGATACAAGACTGTTGCAAGACTGTTGTAAGACTGATACAAGACTGTTTCAAGACTGTTGTAAGGCTGATACAAGAATGTTGTAAGACTTGTTAGACTGTTGCAAGACTTGTTAGACTGACAGTAGACTGCTGTAAGACTGCAGTAAGACTGTTTGTATGGCTAATATGAGACTGTGGTAAGACTGATACAAGACTGTTTCAAGACTGTAGTAAGACTGATACAAGACTGTAAGACTGTTGTAAGACTTGTGAGACTGTTGTAAGACTGATATAATATGATATGATATGGGGTGTTAATAGATTTAATATTACATTTATCCTGTTTGGAGTTATATTAGTTATATTTTTTGGACTTCTTCAACCATATATACATAACTCTGTACAACGTTGTTTAGTATTTTGACATGGATTTAAAAAAAAAAGAGTCATTTCAGTTGGGGGGAGGACTTTTTTAGTCAGAGGTCCATTTTGAAGAACTCCTTGGCAGGGTCTGGTCTCTTCCTAGACTAGTAATTAATTAATAGCAGACCTTGTATTGAGTTTTAAACGCATCCACCTGTTAATTTGGCCGTTAAAAAAGGCCAATATTTCTTTTTCAAAATGCACACTTAGCTCTTGTTGTAAAAAAAACCCGAGAAAGTAAGGAAACCCAATTCCATTTATAGCTAACGGCCAGGTATATTTACATTCCAGACGAGAGGAACGACAGAACTACTTTAATATTATGGTCAAAAAACGCATGAAGACTGATGATGGTGATGATGGGAAAGAAGTGGACGAGGATGGAAAGAAAGTAAAGAAATCGAAAAAGAAGGACTTTGTAAGGATATGCATATATTCTTGTAGGACTTTGCAAATACATGTATACGTATATATAGACATAATCAGTGGCACTGACAGTTGCTTACATCCTAGATAGTATCATTATTTAGGTGAAACTTATATTTGGCATGATATTCATGTATTTTTATGGAGCCTGTAGTATAGCCATCTAACACCAGATGGTGCTATAACTAAGAACAGTAGAACCCCGCCTAAGCCGACACCCCGCGTTAACGGACACCTTTGCTCAGAACATTTCCCTCTATTAGATGATAATCTCAACCCTGTGTAACACCTTGCATAAGAGGAACACTTTGACACGGTATGGAGGATGTCCACTAACGCGGGGTTCTACTGTACAGGCAGGTATATGGTTTCTTTTTTTAAACAAGTTTTATGGCAATGCAATATCATTTTGTATTTTGACATTGATCTAGAAAAGGAGAGTTATTTCAGTTGGGAAGGGGGGACCTTTTTAGTCACAGGTCCATTTTTAAGAACTCCTTGGCAGGCTCTGGTCTCTCCCTAGACTTGCACAAGTCTTTGATTATGGACCTCAAACTACTTAATGAAATTCCCCAAACACCTGACAGGCCCATCAAAGACTTGTAAGATTTGTGTAAGTTCCTCCTATGGTAACCCGACATCTCCCTTTCCCTTTTCCCTAAACATCCAATTTCTCTCAACTCCTGGGGGGCTTCCTTGTTATCGTAATAATTTATTATTGTCAGAACTTGTATTGAGTTTTAAATGTGTCCTTCTGCAAATTACATTTCTATTCTAAAATGCACACTTAGCTCTTGTTACCATTAGATAACTTATGACATTAAAATATTGATTTCAGATTTCTATATTATGTCCTCATATATTTTTGCCTCACCTTCTGATGGAGAATTATTGGATCGTTCAAAATCAAATTGTTGTATATTCATATCACACGCTGCTCCTATCTTTGGTCTAATACCCGTAATCTTTTTTGATGAGTATCACATAACATAACTATAATGTGTACATTTCTGTTTTTAAGAATTATAATCGTGTTAATGTTCTTATACGAATATCTTCCATTATTGATTATTAGAACAGTAATGGGCACTGATAATTTGATTGAATTTGGTATTACAGTTGTTAACTGAACTAGAAGAGTGGGCAATTCTTTCTGATGATGATTCAGGCGACGACAGTGATCAGAGTGGTTCAGGCAAGTATTTATTCATAATCAAAAGAAACATGATGAAAATTACGTTCACTAAGAATACAAATTCATACAGCTACTAATGTACACCTTCGTCTTTAAGTTGGTACAGATTGAGTATATATGTATTAAGTAAAAACATAGTCATGATGCTAATACTCACGTACTTTATTGAAGTGTGGCCGATGAAAACGTTCAGAATGAGTTCACAGAAGGAGCTCTGAACGTTTTCATGGCTACACCAAAATAGGTGTGTAGTGGCGTCATTACTATGGTTTTTCTTATTATTATTATATACCTTAAATTGTTTATAAATCGCCAAAACTGACCACAACTTGACCACATTGGCACTGTCACTCTCACCCAGCGCAGTGAATACATTACTATATTAATCTGGAAATGAAATGTCCCTGTGCAAGACAGATCTGCTCTCCAGACAGGTACTTGCCTCACATATATGGTACTAACAGAACTATAATCTGCTTGGAGAATGTGCCAAACTCCAACACATCGCCTAGCTGAGGTTAGGTTTGCTTAAGCTTACCGCAAATAGAGACTACAATGGGGCATTCACCGGATACAGTTTAGATGGTGTAAATATGCGATATCTATTGATAACAACAAGTTCAATCACCATCCCACATTGCCAAGTTACGCCAACTGACAGACGGTGGCACTGCCAAGTAAGACAGGAGGAACTACAATACATTTTGTTGACATCTGTTTGTCACCTGCGGACATCGGCCACTGATTGTGTTGTTCTCGATTGATTTTGCATATTTAAGCTATTCAAACAGTATTTTGTGAATGCACCACTTGAAGTAGCTTAATATCTGGTCATTGTACACTTCTAGTTGTTACCGGGAGTAAAGGATCTTCAAAGTCACGAAGCCATGGCAGTCTGCATTGCTAATGTTATCTTGCCGTGGTTACTGACTTCCAGTCACGCGTGAACACATTACGGGGTTATTGCCCACCCTCCAAGCATAGATCCTGCACCTTACTTCCTGCCCTGCTTAAGCGCAAGCGCCATAAAAGATCTGAGAGGAGAGTGGTTATTACTGTGTTAATGCCGTTGTGGTTATATCCGTGGTTATGCTGACTTCCCGTCGAGTGAACTTGTTGCTATTGATTGTTTTGGCATATATGAGCTATTTAGACTGTATCAGTTGAATGCCCCACTTTATATACCTCCATATATGGTGAATATGCATGACAACTGATTTCGGATCATTTATAAAACATCTCCAAACTCACAAAGCGATGGCATCTGCCAATTCTAAATTTCCCGCCTAGACGAGTGCCTCCGGCCTCTCAGCCAATCGGAATATGTTTCAAAGCACACCATAGTAAGCCCAAAGCACGTTGTAGTAAGATCAAAACACGGCATACTAAGGTTCAAAGCATGCAATCTGTATCTGGGGACAAAGGTATTTGGCGTACTACAGAATATGTGCGTCATTAGTACACCTACCAGCACCAGTGCATATGTACACTGAGTTCGTGTATAGGTATATAATGATAAATGATTAAATATAAATCATGACTCTGAATGAAAAGAACCCTACATACTGCTACTTTTGTTTCGTAACTTTAATCACTGTTATTAAGCTCATTCGATTTTGATAATTAGTTATTAAAGCAGATTGTATTCATGAAGATGATTATTTCAGTGATAGTATGTCTTCACTCTTTATGATACAGAGAATAAAGAAAAGAAAAAGGAGAAAAAGAAGGAAAAGAAACCGAAGAAGAAAACAAATAAAGGCAAAAAATCGCGAAAGAATTCGGATAGTGAAGCAATGGAGGATAGTGATGATATGGACGAGGGTAAAGAGGTGGACTACATGACAAGTTCCGACAGGTAATCTGAGACCTGCCAACTTCATATTGTTCACACTAATATTTACAAATAAATTCATTTCATTTAGGCTGAGATGTAAAAGCAAAATCTATTTTAGTTTACACTTATAAAGACAAAAAACCAAAGTGCACGACATATACGAAAGGACGCCCCCGGCAGAAATCTAGAGTAGACCTATTCATATTTCGGACTGATTGTGACATCCAGGTAATCTAGATTTTGAACTATCCGTTCTTAAGAATTACCTTTCATCGTTACCTGAAAAGGGAGGATATAAGATCCCACAAACTCCAAATGGATCGGACAAAAGGATGTAAACTCTATATATCCAAGTTGGACTTTATAATAATTTATTCCTTGCCGACGTTTCGCACCGATTATTGTATCAGTCTTACACCGATCCGGGCAAAAAAAACATTAAATTAGAAGAACACGGGTTTATATATATAGTCCAGATAAGTTCCAGTGAACGTTACTATAGAATGTACAGTGATAGGTGCAACGTGCGATTCATCTACTAATGAATGTGAATAGGTTTTATATTCATTTATTTGGTTTTTAAGTTACCCAGTGAAGGTTGAAGTTTTAGCCACGTCTTCAAAGTAAATAGAGATTTTAGTTTAATGAATAACGACCTCGACGACTGTAAGATAGAACACGCAGACTATCAGCTAAGGCCAGAAATTCACTTTGAATAGGTGAAAATGCAAGAGGTCCTGTTAGCTTCTCGAATCTCCCCCTGAGTTCATAACAGTGCCCTTCACCGAACCCTGTTGAAAGCCTCTGAGGCCTTCCAAACCTGTGGCACCTTTTTCAGAAAAGTTTTTCTAGAAGTATTTGTCTTGTATATACCACAAGTGGCTTCAGAGGTGTGCAGTATATAACTCCCTCTTATCCCAATAAGGAAATAGTTTTCCATTAATGATCGTCCTCCCTTAAAACATAACTATATCTGGATTTAAAACGTCTTGCAGTGACGATGACGACATGTACGCAGATAGGAGCAAGCTGAAGTCAGACAAATACGAAGATAAAGGTGTAGTAGAGGAAGATGGGCTGCGGAAGTTAATCGATTCTGACGAAGACGAAGAAGAAGACAAGCAAGAGGACGCAGACGATGATCAGAAAGAGGAGGATGAAGAGGAGGCTAAAGAAGGCAAAACAAAGAAAGGTAAGATTACGTTTTCGTAGGTACTAGTCTTGCTCTTTCTATTTCATTTACCTGCTAAGTAAGGTTATAAATGGACATTGATGTGCAGCTGTACGTATACTACCCTTCTTACTCTAGTAGCAATATATGTTTGGATGTCCTTGTCTTGGGTAACATTGATTGATTTTCACTTAGTATGCATCAAATTAATATTCCTTTATTATACACCCGTGCACGAAAGTAACGCTTATACTGTATGGAAGTAATGTTCTGGTACCATATGTATGTCCACGAAATTCAGTGTACGGGCACCGGGTGCACGAAACAGGAAACAGTTAGCTTGTTCCCGATCGTACATTTCACATATGAACCAGCGAAAAAAATACGGAATGCAACCTAGTACCACGTACAAAACGACGTCCACGTAGCCTAAGCCTGTATTCTCTAAGTACTATAAATTTATACTCATATCTCGCCGATTTATTGAAAGGTCTCCTGTTTGACTCCCTTTCGAGCACAGTGAAATTGAATCACGTGGGTGTGGTAGGTAAACTGATAATAGTTATACTTTCATCTACTGAGAGAAATTTGACGACTCCATATTTTCTTTGATGTTGCTCTTTTATGGTCGTAATTAAGGGACATTCTTACTGTAGAAAATGTATCAAGGAGGATGGAGAATGTGCACGAAGAGTATTTAAGGTGCGGTTTACCGGCTGCTAAAACAGATGTAACGTAATTCCCATGGTTTTAGAACAAAATGAAAATATCTAAGAAAAACAACATTTATTCAGGCTCTGCTCTTATAATCTTCCAATATATCTTTTGAAAAGGTTCGGACAGTGAGTCTAGCTCCAGTTCCGAATCGGACTCGGACGTGGAAAAGGAGAGCAATTTTCCGTCGGCATTATTCATGAAGAAGTCGGAAAACAAATCGAAAAAGGAGCGCCAAACCAAGGACAACACACCTTCAAACAGCCGTTCGGCAACGCCAACAGTTCCTACAGACGACGACAAGTGTGAGTAAAGAGTCCCCTTGTAAAAATATGTTTCATAGTTAAAAAGAAATAGTCAATAAAATCGTCATAAACGTTAGTCCTAGTAGCGCTACCTTCCGAAAACTTGAATAGGTTAGCGTACAACTCACTTTGAACAGAAACCGTGTTAGCTTCCAATACTAAAACCAGAGAAGCCACTCTGATAAGTTGGGTATGAAAAAACTTCGAAGAATTACAAACTATACTCGCCTCTTTTTAACGAAAATGTTGAGTTCTTGTTACCTACCTCACTCACCTGTTCCTCCTGGATTGAGAATATGAAACAAAATCAGTTGCCTTATCAATTTTGCACAAAGACTTCAAAAGGTGTTTCCAGTACCAAATATTTATTTTCAAAAATGTGGAGAAGGTTGATTTCCATCAAAATAAATTTCGCGGTTGCTGCGATCCAGTGCAGACCACACGTTTAGCCAGTGCTACTTTTGAAACAATAATTATTGTTGTGTTTACAGCTAGTAGAAAAGACCCGACAAGCAATTCTAGTCCACAAGGGGATATCCGTTCACCACAGTATTTATTTAGAACGACCTGACCATGCTTCTTTTCTATGAATATTGGCATGTTACACCTCAAAATCACCGTCTTGATGTGTTCTTATGATTGCTACCTTTTCCCCATGTATTAGATGGAACACGATACCAAATTATACTTTCAACAGAGACAAAATATGGTTTCTTTAGATTTGATTCAATTTCATTAGAAATAAGTACATTGTATATAACCATATAATATGACTTTAAATTCATATTTATGAAACAGGTTGCCATGGTAACGATATTCTTTTCGAGAACTGAACTAGGTGATCTGTAAACAGGCATGTTACCCTAGAAATGTATTCTTTGATACGAATATAGGCATGTTACACCTTAAAATGACAGTCTTGATGAGTAGTACGAGGAGCTGTCTATTCTCTATTGTTTCAGTGGGAACCCGTGTCATAGCAACCGAATTTCCATTTTCATATATACACCAGTGTTTTAATTTGAGGGTCTGTAAATAGGCATTTTACCCCCAAAAGATCTGTTGGTATGCTTAGATGGCTTAGTTTGTAAGTGGAGATTAGACAATATAGATATTTTTGCTAGGTATTATACCGATGTTTTTGATATACCACAACACAGCTAAGAAGCGGAAAGATCTGTTGGTATGCTTAGATGGCTTAGTTTGTAAGTGGAGATTAGACAATATAGATATTTTTGCTAGGTATTATACCGATGTTTTTGATATACCACAACACAGCTAAGAAGCGGAAGGCAGCAGACAATGAAGGCCCTGGCAGCAAAAAGCCGCGGGTGTCGACGCCTACGCCGACCAGCCAATCATCCGCCAGTGCCAGGTAAATTCCTCTTTTTATTTTACTGATTATTTTAAACTGAATACTTGAAAACCAATTTTTTGCCAAATGTTCAAAATTAGGCAGAAGTGTAGTAGGGTTGAAATACGAAAGCACTTACTTTGTGCACACCACAGAGACCACATTGTTTTCTAACAAGTGTTTTTGGGTCGGGCAGACGCTTCATAGCTTGACCCTTGATGGCCTACGAGGTAATCCATCCTAAATCATAAGATTTCTAAGAATTTATGTTATTAGAAGGCTATACTAACTATGGACGACCCCTACACGTTTTAGAAGTTCCAGAATCTTTTTTGCCCTGATAGACATAATGTTCATCACATAAGAATCCAAGACAATCCCCATGTAGTAAGGGGTTCCACTTAAAACTGTCAGTTCTAGTTCGTTTAGGCAAGGTACCGGTGAACAACAGGCACCTCCCGATCGATTTCTGCTATTGTAACGCCACTATGTGATATGAAATAGATCCTTAAAATACTCTGATTAACTGATTATCTCTGATTATCCGGTTATCATGTCTGGAAATGAATTTATTGTCTGATATATACTATTTGCCCAGTTTGCTTATAGTAGTATGTTCTTTGCCTTTGTACTAGTGACGGCATCACGGAGGAGCTTGTACGCCGCTACCTACTACGCAAACCGATGACAACAAAGGAACTGCTAATTAAATTCCGCAACACTGGCCTCAGCAAGGAACAACGGGTCACACAGCTGGCGCAAATACTGAAGAAACTTAACCCAGACAAGAAAAAGATACAAGACCAGCTATATCTGTCGATCAAGAAGCCTGAATGATAACTTAAACGAAAGCGTGGTTTTATAGAATCATAGTGTGAGAGGTGCGTGAGTGGACAGTGGTTGGTTGGTAAGAATGTATCAATATGCATTACTATGTCCGTATCTTTGTCCGATAATATAATACGAGTGAATTTAATGAAACTTCACATCATAGAACACAGAGCCCACTGGATATTCAGGAAACCAAGTTTAAGTGCCTATTTCAGGGGAGGTTTAGAATCAGTTGTTATAAGATCGACTCGAGTAGAAATGTATTTAAGAGCTAGAAATCGATATTTGTAACTATGTACTATGAAGTACATAATGGTGTGAATGTATATTTTCCCCTACGGTAATGAATAAAGCAATGGACGTCAAAATAGAAATGTCTTGTTGGGATTTTAAATGATAAACGTAGTCTCCAGCAGATTTGCTTGGTTAACAGATTTATGTAAATTGAATGATCTTTCATGTTGGCTGGAGCAGTTGTAGAACTAGGCCTCAGTCACGGTAAAGGGGCCAGTTCAACAATCTCAGAATTCTACATCATGATTATCAATCTAGTCTTTTTTTTTTAAGTCCCTGATCTGATTTGTTATCTTTCTGTCGGTGATCTATGGGAGGGCTAGCCTACCAAATAATTAATTTTCCATGCTTCACTCAGGGACGCAAGTTTTCCATCAATCGAGGTGTTACACTACTAGTTAATGTCAATATACCATAGAATATGATGTCTATACCTTCAGAAATATGGAAGGACCTGCATTGATTGGCTATTTAAATGCCTATTCCTCTGTGAACACAGTAGTTCATTGATCAGTGCACACATATATTTAGCTACCTGTAGGGGATTAAATTGGCAATCAGCAATGCCTACATTTGATTTGGTTTGGTTTGGTTGATTTTACGTCCAGTCAGTTTAGAATTTCTCTTCCCAGACTTTACAATGGCTTAAGAACTTTTCTTCTTTTCCCTATTCCTTAGATAGGGTGGTGTGCCTGGATGTCCAGGCTTCAAGTTGCTTATATCTGTTCAAATATCTTGGATTCTCTTAGGAATTCAAGAAGCTCTTTTCTACCAGTGCTGTGAAAGGCACTGCCAATTGATGTTGTGTTCTTCAGGAAATTTTCCCGGTTCTTCTTTGTTACCTGACAATGGAGCATCAGATGTTCAATGCTCAGATGTGTTTGACATTTCTAGCACATGGGTGCTAATTCATCTTTCAGAAGGTGTCCATGTGTCAGTTTGGTGTGACCGGTCTGCAGACGGGTCAGTTTCACCTGTTCAGATCTTGTCAGGTTGTCTTTTCTGAAATCATGGTTGATGGACTGTACAATATTCCTCAATTTATTATCTCTGGCATTGTTCCAGATGTTCTGCCAGCATTTTTGCAAATGCTCTTTAGTCATTGGTTTCAGATCTGTATGAGGAATTGCATGGGCTCCCTATTGTCTGCCCAGTGCTTTCTTGGCTGCATGGTCTGCAGCTTCATAAAGTTCTAGATAAGGTTTAAGTACCAACATGTCCCTAACACGTTGTTCAGTGGGCCTCTTGCTTGCTTTAGGAATGTCATTAACTAGAAATTATGTAAATAGGTCTGGGTTTCAGTTGACAGTTGAGTCAGACTCCCTCACTAAAACATGACAAATTGGGCTAACTTTGAACAACTACTGCATGCAAACGACTAAAGTTCTATGAAAGGTCTTTTTATCTATTGATAGATTGATATCTAATCTGTTTAAAACCACCAAAGAACTCAATAGTACCTCCGGATTTATGTCGGTTTTTGATCTTGGAATACAGCTACGGTTATAGCAGGTCAGGGTGTATGCAACTTGCAAGGTACTGACAATGATGTCTTTCTGTTTACATGAGCGAAAATAGTCAGACTTGGATGCTGCTTCCTCCTTGCTGTCATACTTGAAAGTGGCGCCGTGAGGCAGCCACGATCGCATATATGGGTCAGGTCAGTATAGGGGGCGCTGCGCTGTGTACCTCCTCTGCTGCCTGCCCATGTGGTCCAACAAAAAATTTGTTCCTATATACATCAATAAAGTAGGTCAAGCCAATATCTGGTGGTAAGTGACATAACAAATGATTTTACAAAACAATATCATTTGAATAGGTCTTGACTGATTCCTAAAACAAAATTATGAACCATTTTGACTTCTGTTTGTGTGTAAATATGATGAATCAAATATCTTGTCATACACCTTCTGCCTTCCCACCCCCTTCCCATTATGAGATTTAGCAAAAATACATGAATAGCACAACAAATTTACATTTCACCTTAATAATGACACTTCCTAGGGTGTAAGCAACTGTCAGTGCCACGTATAGAGATGTTACACTAATGCTGAATAATGCTGAAATGTAAATCAATATTGAGTAAACATGTGCTTGAGTATGACCATTTCACCACAAATCTCCCCTCTTTTAACAAATACTTGAATATCTCAGTAAATATAGAATCTACCTAAGAAATTCCACTTCCTAGCACCTACTGTTTTTTATTCTCTTTCAAATGAGGCATATTATATATCATGATTGAACCAGTTTTATAGGTAGAAATATGTCCATGTTCTTAAAAATGGACCTGTGACTTAAAAGTTCCCCCCAAACTGAAATCTCTCATTTCTAAAATCCAAATCAATGTACTAAAAATTAAAACTGTCAGATAAGGTATGACCATAAAACCTTCTGTCCAAAACAAAAATCATATTCCTATCTGTACTTAGTGAGCTATAAAAAGCAAAAATGTGGTCAGGTCGCCTAGTGACTCTACAAGCAGTGTACTACAGTAGGCTATAGCCATAACCTAAAGACCAACAGTCCACCTGCTAATAATCTACACATCCCCACCATCAATTTGGTATATGATAACATGCAAGTTGTTAATTTCATAGCCAGCCCATCTCAGTCACACGTTTCTAGTCGCACTGCAGCGCCATGGTACCTCAACGTGTATGGAATTAGCGTTGTGACACCTCGACGGAATTCCGACATTTCATTTGCATCAAAAACACTCGCAGTGTTAGAATATATATCAATTTATAGCTATACTGTTCCAAAATGATGTTATAAATCTTACTTTTTAAGCGTTTTAAATTTCTGATTTCTTCCTCAGTCCAGACTTTCACCCATGTTCACTGTGCGTCATCGTTTTACAGACAAGTTAAGGGATCACCCTCGAGGAAAACCTCATCATATTTCAGGGGGGCATTGTTGGGACAACACTCTGGATCATTTAAATCCTTTGTCTGTGGCTTGTGTTTGGCACATAACCTGTATGAATAATCAGACAAGAGACGATGGCCTGCGTAGCCACCTGTAGGAGTCAGATAGCTGTCTGTGGGCTATCTGTATGATTATACCAGTGTCTCAATGCCATATTGCCACCTGTATACACATTGATGACATATATATCTCAACACACTGAAAACCCCGCTTAAGGTGGCATTCCGCTTAAGGTTCTGGGATCCCCCCCACCCCCACCCTCCCCAGTCACATTCACAGTCATGCTTTGTAAAAGATCATAACGCAATGTCCAGATCCATACTCTTAAGCTGCCAGATGTATGTCTGATTTTGGAAGTGTGCGTGTCCCGGGTGGGGGGGGGGGGGGGTGGTGTGGAGAGAGAGAAGGGCTAAATTTCATCAACTTTATTCGCCTGTAATTTATGAGTGTGTACTCATGGATGGTGGTGTACTGGTATGGTGCCATCTGTTCATGTTTACTGAGAATTGTTAGTACCAAACTGACCAAATCAAACGGCGGCTCTACAATGAGGCCAGATGGAATTTTATTAACAGAGACAATCAAAACTATACAATATATCAAGTCAATATATATATTTCAGAGGATATAAAAATATAAACGGATTTGTCTTTTGAAATAGTAACAAAGTAAAATTATGTTAACAGTTTTATCACAGCCATAAGTTATCAGTTGAACAAATCATTTAGATGGGAGAACCATACAAATCAATGAAGCAGTTCCTAATCATTCTGCGGTTGATTACATAGTTCAGCAGGAGGCCGACTCTCGGTTTAATATATTTTCCGGGTAATCTATAACGTACAAGATTGTAAATTTATCATTGAATACAGATTCTTAGCCAAGCTTGCTCCCACTACGTGATATATATAACAGTCTCACAATGGTATGTACATGTATACCACTAAACACCAATAATAAATAACGAATTCACGAGCAGTCATTCTACATATGAAGGAATGATAAGTGTTGTTTATAGCCTATATATGGCTATTTCCTGTCACTCGCACAAGTCATTCCTTGCAGATTATCATTCTACGAAATAAACAGATTTAAGCTTCTCAAATACAGATCGCCCTTCTATCGCAAAGAGATTTCAAAAGGTCTGGTAGGGGTAGTTTTAATGAAGAATCCCATCTCATGTCACCAAGCAACATCTTCCAACTGGACCACAAGTGCGATCACCGCCTGTGAGCTTGTTCAACCAGCCACTGCATCGCTTGTTGTACTCCGGCTAGCGACTGCACAACGCAGTCATGCACCTGAAAACAATCACATATACATGCGTTCAAACAAAAATACTGCTTATAACAATTTATAAATGTGATACACATGCTAGATATTGTATTTTTTATTGCTCTTTTGGATACTCTTGGACATTTGATTAGTCTGAATTTAGACTATATATTTGGCCGCTCTTAACTTTTAAATACTTAATGAATCATTCTACATAAGTGGTTTGTTTGGTTGTTGTTGTTTTTTTTTTGGGGGGGGGGGGGGGGGGTAACTATATCAAAATGAGGCACCTACAAGTGGGGTGCTAATTCTAAATATCAGCAAACCAAGAGATAATAAACATCCTTGATGACTCACCTGCCATGGTCTATTCAATTTTCCCAGTTGCAATGTTTCTACTATGGTGATACAAGGCAGCCTTGTCACAGTGTACTCTTTCACACAGGACAGAACGACGACGGGTACATCCGGACTAGACCACAGCTCACTCACCATGGCCATCAGTTCGGGCCGACTCAAGGCAACTAAGAAATAGAACACAACTATACATATATATGTATTCAATAAATACTATCTTTTTTGTGGTATTATAGACCAATACAGGAGTAATTGAAAGAGTTGTCGTATATCTATAATGTGTTATGGTTAACAGGAACTTGTCTTCAAATATTCTTTATCTATATCGCCACATCCAACAAGATTACATTTTTACTGCTTATAACTCACGTTCAAGGGTGGTGGTCTGATATTACAGCAAACTATGAATATTCGTATTTTGTTGTAATATCAGGCCATGGATATATATGCGACCACGAATTTTTCCGATGAAATTTGGGCCCCATTTACGGATATTGGGAGCTCGATGTTTTTCGACGGACTTATAATACGAATATTGACTTCAAATGAGATACAGCTGACTTACTTGTCTCTTCACTTTGACTCGCGTCCACGACAAATACCAGGCCATCTAGCGTCCGACACAGATTCCTGACCGACTCCTGGAGTTCGTAATGAGGTTCAACGCCCTCGATGACCTCCTCGTCCACGGGACGGGCCACCAGCAGACGGTTGATCCGTAGGCGCTGCGCCTGAGGCACGTTCTCACGCTCGTGCGCTGTGCTCATGTACAGTGTCATCAAGTTAAAAGACACACCTGACGATACCATCTTGATTGTAAACCCAGAGCCAACACCTAGAATAATTAAAATTGGCCATTAGATATTGATACAACATTGAAATGTTGCAATGTTAACATATTGAGCTACCGCATAGAAGTAAAAACAAACCTTTAGAAGAGAGACTGATAAAAGGTGTAAAAAGGATAGTGAATTAAAAAACAATGGTGATGAATGATATAATTTAGCTCGTCCTTATGCAAGTGAAACCTTTATACATATTGAAGAGGGACATAGTTTCCAAATTATTCTGTAATTACTGCAATTCAGTATTCTGTTATTCATTCTAGGCTTTGAAAACACGAGTTCTAAATATAAATTGAAACAGGGGATATGGGACCAGTATATGACTTAGTTATGTATGGAATAGTTTGAGGGATCCACCCCAGAGATAAGCCTAAAAACTGGTTTGACGTGGTATATTACGGTTATAGGCCTTAGTAAGAGACGAGTTATACCATAGTGGTCCTAGTCTGCGATACAAGCTGATATGAAATTGATATCATGAAGTATCTCGGAATGTAATCTTTAAACGTAGATGATGCTTCTCAGTATCAAACAATAACAATATTACATTAACTCTACGATGCCCTCCCCTCCAAGATATCACAAATTTACAGGTCTAGATATGTGCAATTGAACAAGTATTACTTAAGTAGGAGTTGGCAATTCCGGGTGATGAAAGCGAGGGGAAATGGGTAGGAGATGGGAGACAGGAACAGACAGGGTGAGGCAGCGAGAGAGGAAGAGGAGAAACCAGGAGAAGAAAGAGAACGGGGAAAGAGGAGAGGAGGGAGAAGCGGTGTGGTGGAGATGGGGAGTGGGGAAGGTGAGGAAATGATATTAAAAAGTTTATCGGGGAATGAAGGAGAGAGAAAGGCGTCAGAATCTGTCTGAAATAGCCTGTCAAATAGTAATACAAAAAGATCGAATTCCGTGTGTTATAGCTATGATTGCAACAGGGAAACAATGCACGTTGACTCACCACCAAACTTCCCTGGGAACATTCCTGTGACATCAAATACTCCCGTTTTTGTTTCGATTATTTTTCTTGTTAAACCACTAGTCTCTGATTCCAAGCCAGGTCCAAACATGGCGAACCTAGGTGTCTTCTTTGGCCATAAGGACCGCAAAATAGATGACAACTGGTGGAAATTGATATTCTGTTGCCGTACGATTCTGTTAACTTCTGGGGAACACCTCAAGTATCTGAAATTATGATTGCAAACCGTTAGGAATCATTTGAGATAACAGATGCAATTATCGTTTTCAGAAACCGATACTTAGAGATAATAATTGAATCCATACAACTTATTACAAGTAATGCCATAGAGTAGAGAATACTTCAATATACAAAACAATTAGATTTTCCCCCTTCTTGCAATAGGCTTCACACTAATAACACCCTACCACCCATAGCATCGTATCAATGATAAAACAATTTGGGGACTTGTCTAATAATACACTTTATGTTTTGGTATTCCTATTGACCGTATTTAGTGGGTCCCGTTTCGGTGCAACTAATTATAAAAAAAATCCCTGATGAAGGTCCCGAGTGACCGAAACATGTTGGAGATCTTTAAACATCAATTCACCGACTCCTTATTAATTAGTTAAGATCAGTCCTATTGGTTTTGAGGGAATATTTTGCTTAAATCATCCTATAAAAAAAAGAACAGTTGTGGCTATAAAATTGAAAGCCAATGGCTTAGCACCACAAAGAATGTCGCAGACGGACCGAAACATACATATCAAACTGAACATATATATCAAACTGAACAATAGATAGAAACTAACGACAGGGGTTGACAAAGGACGGTTTGACAATGTAATAATTGCCCTTACATGTCTTTATAACACCATTCCGATTGGCATTCTTCGTAAACCATGGGGTTCGAGGAATGGCCAATGACGTGCCAACTGTTGACGTCATTTTGGAGGAGACGCTTCCAAAGTAAATCGTCAGCGCTGAGCATCAACCAATGTCTGCAGACTGATGATATTCTACACAAGACGGCTGCATCAATGAAGGAGAATATGTGTAGTTGAAGGCTATCCTGTCAAAAGGAAAATATATGTATCAATGAACTATCATTCCATATGAAGATAATTTTTAAATGTATGGTCGAACGTATTTTAAAAACGGAGACCCTCTCTAATTACACCCTATCATTTTGACTTATATTAGAAGATTGTATAACTGCTGATTCAATTTGCTCTCTGACAGTTGATTGTTTTCTTGCCTTTCTATTTCAAAGTTTCTTGCTCATTTTGCTAAACCAAACCTACCGGTAGATCATGAAATGTAGTACAACTGCTGCCATTCCCTTTTCGTGGTTGTTCTGTCTCTACCCGTAATTTATCCCTATTTCGTATCAAGTACTGTTGAAATCCACCAGACAGGACGACCTCATCTTCTGTTGACGTTCCTGCCTCTATGGTTTCGCTAGTGTGTAAGCCGGCATTGATGTTGTTATACATGTTTACAACTTGGTAAAGTACCAATTTGATTGCGTTGTCCACTCCCCAGGAGTTCTCATACAACTGTCTTTGTTCGGGTTTTCCTAATGTAGTTTCAATTCCGTGACACACATCCCCAGATTCACGATTAGTCGATTCTTCCGAAATCGTGGAAACCCGGTCCAACGAAATCCTATCGTTCTTAACTGTGAGACTGTCAATGCCGATGCCTAAGTTATCACTATGTGAGTGACAGTGGCGATCAACATGTATGTCCATAACCTGCATGCTTCGTTGAAATATTTGATACAATAGCGACATGGATCTTATTGGAAGAACTGCAGTTATGCCGTTTGAAAGACATTGAGAAATTCATCGTTATATATCCAGGATAAACAAGGCGTTGTTGAAACAGACGTAAACCACGCCAACGTGGCCGATGTGATGTAAACATCAACCAACGTCACTTCCGAAACTCCAACCTGTGGTTGACCTCCGGAAGCGGAACCCTCGCCGTGACCTCTTTCCTAACATCTAGCCGTCAAAATGGTGGGTTATCAACGTGTTTTAAAAGAAATCCGACTCCATCTTCTCTTTATTAGTATACATTTTAATATTCTTATGTCACATACAACACTCTGTATATGTTTAGCTATTAATGGCAAAGTTAGTTTTTTGGTAAATATTGTGACGAATAAGTAAACGCTGAATTTGAAGATGCCTGTCTGTATTGGAACTCGTCTGGGTGGACGATGAAAGGGGATTTGTGTATGTTGTTTCTTGTCAGTGAACAGGCAATTTGTAATTTCTTATTGGAATAAAGGTGTATATCAAGGTGCAGTACTTTGTTAAATAAGCAGTCCATGTTTTGTTGCCCATGTCATGAAAGATCATTTAAACCTGACTTTGACGAAAGAAACTTGTTTTCAAAACAGTGGAGTTGTGATAGACGTTCACATGCCCCACGGATATCCTACCATTTGCAAATCTTTCAATAACAATCTGATATTTTGACAGCAAGTTAACACGTCTGCTCTTTATGTTTATTGTCACTCTACAATAAATTGTTTCAAATCATGTACATGTATATATATTGATTTTCTAAACAGACGAAGGGAACATCCAGCTTTGGTAAGCGGCACAACAAGACCCACACCATCTGCCGGAGGTGTGGAGGCAGGTGTTACCACATCCAGAAATCAACATGCTCACGATGTGGATACCCATCTCCTAAAATGAGGAAGTGTAAGTAGAATCATCGTTTATTCATCACTTACAAAATATATGTATGAACACTCTTACGATTGTATGTACTGATGTGACCCAACACATGTCGTTCCACATGTCAGTGTGGTAAATCAACTTGGTCTGAGTGCAAAGTAGCACAGTGGGCAGGTATTTTTTAAGGCTTTCTAATCAACAGTTGAACTCTGTTACTCTGCTCTACTGCAGGGCTAACTGAGATTTGGGTCAGGCTTTGTGGAATCTAGTAAGAGGGCTAATGAAATTATGGCCCTATAAAATCTGCTGTGCTGTAGTGTAAATAACTATACTTTTACTATATATTATTTATATTTTTTAGATATTTCTGTATGGAATGTGTTATATTACCATGGGACGGGCCCTGTCTTTAGACGCAAATGATTTCAGAGATTTGAAAAGCTGCTGATATCCTACTTTTTCTGCACCTTAGGTATTCCGTGTGCTACGCTAATATTGAAACCAATTCAGCATAATTTGAACTATGTCTATGTCGAAAACTGGAGATTCGATCAACAGAAGTGTCTTATTCATCCAGAGTGTCAGGTCAAGGACTCAAGGCTGCTTTGACATACAGGCTTGCAAGGCCAAAATCAGGAACCTGTCCTGTTGTTAGATGCAGGGATGTCAGAGTTGGGAAATCTCGGGATTTTATTGAATTAGTACAAAAATATTGTCCTCAATATTTAAAAGCCTCAACAGAACGTGTATGTCAACCTCATTTTATTTCTAGAGCCTAATATACTTGACTTCCCTGTAAATGTGCGGATTATTACTTCCATGATCTCTCATGGTTTTCCCTGACGAGCTGTCATGCATCATGCAGCATGGAAGAAATTTCATGAAACCACTGGTCAGTTACCAAACACATCACTTTAAATGAATAGCTACTATCAGCAGGAACCAACTACACCTAATAGTCCCATGCCGTTGTTATTATTAACGTTTATTCGGCAGTGTATGGTATTCATAGTCCGAGAGGCTCTGACTGTGAGGTGGTGCAGACAGTCAGAGAACAGTCCCATAGAGCCCTAGGCTAACTAGTCCACCGAAAATGTACATCTTAGCTCAGCAGCCGTTTTGCTTATAAATATAGGTTGACTGTTTCTGATTTTGCGGTAGACAGTTTCCTGAGGCAAAATGCAGTTAAGTGACAGTAATTTCCTACCTTTGCATTAGTTCTAACTAATAGAACAGCCAGTGTTTGTAAAATCCATGTCAATGCATTCTGCAGGCGCCAAAAATAACAAAAAAAAACTTGTTTCAAAAGTGCAGGAAATCATACACAGGGGTTTGCCAGGAACCAGGGGGGTGTTTTTCAGTTGAGACGATCTCAACTTGAGATCCACTAAGATCGATCAAAGATCCTGAGACCAAATTTGAGATCAATGGCAGCAAGTGTTTTTCAGATGTTGTCTCAAGTCCAACCAGAGGATCTCAGCTGAAACGATCTCAGCTTGAGATCCCTAGCCCTCTGTATAGAGTGATCTAAAGTTGAGACCAATCTCAAGTTGAGACCGACTTTAAGCGATACAGTAGATTCAGCACAAACTAGCTGAGTGGTGCAGTGCCTCCATTTTTATGTTGCTTATCAATTGTGTCTCATGGTCATAATAGCTACAATAAAACTATGAAATTTGGAATGTAGGTTTGCCAGGTTACTAATACACTTGGCTCGAAATATCTTAATTTCGATATGTTTTGGCACCAGATGAGAAAGTTGAGACAAGTATCAACTAGTCTCAAGTTGAGACTGAAGTTGAGATCCCCTAAGATTGTCTCAACTAAAAAACACCCAAAGCACCCCAAACAGTCTTATCTTAGTCTCAACTTGAGATCCCCTAAGATCATCTCAACTGAAAAACACTTTGGCCCTCAAACGGTCTCAAGTTAGGATCGTCTCAACTGAAAAACACCCCCAGCTTATCAAATATGGCCGACATGAGTTGGAATTGGTGAGATGTGGTTAAATAAGTTATACAAAAAGGCTCCCGAAAGTAACATAAAGGAACAAAACAGAAATTTTATCATTGAAAAGGAATTATTATACATTTCTGAAGGTAAGGGAGCATAAACATGCCCTGACATTGACAGGATTACTCAGAACCAAGGAAGTGATTTTCTGTACTGTGGGAAGAAGCGGTTGTGCTCTCTGACTCTGCTAGGCAGTCAAAGTTTCTCGGACTAGGTATACGGTGGAGTAGAATTGGCACTACCCAAACTGCTTCGTTCTACTTTGTTGGGTCATGGTTCCATCCATAGGATAATCTTAAGGTTTGTTTTGTTTTGTGAACCAAGATATTTCGCACTCGGTCGTTTTCAGATATTTTCATCTAACATTAAAATCCACCGGAATCGTTAGCTTACATATTCCTCTTGCTTCTGATATATTTTGATCAGGAGAGGGGTTCCATCTCCGTGAAGAACTTAAGAGATGACACTTTTCCACGGAAATATACTTTTTTGATTATCAGTATATACAGGGATGCCTGTTCTCAACGAAATTCCAATCATGTTGAAGCTAGACCTGTGTTTGGAGAGTTTGTTTGGGTCGTTTAACATCCAATATTTTCTGTTTACTTACTTTGGATTTGACTGAATCTGAGATAAATTCAGGTAAAAAATCTCATGCTAATTGAACAGATTGGACGTTAAAATACCCCAACAAACAAAAGAAATCTCACCCATACACATTTACCAAGGTGAGAGCTCTTTCACTTCCCACACGACTTAGACATGGTATGAGAAGGATTGGCCTTTGATTTAATAGTACATATACCACTGCTGGGAGTGAAGGAGAAAAGTAGCTGCAGTGGGACTCGAACCCACAAAGTCTGACAACCTTGAGCTTACAAGTCAAGTGCTCTCAGCCACTGAGCTAACTCCCTGTTTCGGTCGCTTTCGTTATACTTGCATGCAAGCATATCCGGCCAGCACCACACAGAGACAAGGTGACCAATGGGGTGAACAGATTGATCATTGCTGTGCACCCTAGCAGGCCGTTTGGAGAGTGAGCATGTGGCTTCTGAAAATAGAGCCTGGTTAGTGACTTAGCTGATGCCGACCAGGTGGTTGTTTTTCAGTAGTGTTGATCGCTACCTGAAATCAGCTAAGATCGGAGTGGGATTGTGAGACCCGTTTGGGCAATCCATAGCGGGAAGTGTTTTTCAGTTAAGGTCTCAGGGTGCCTGTGTGATCACCACTAAAACGTTCACTGTCTTAGATCAATAGCGATAATTACCTCTCTAGTACAAGATTCTCTAATCGGAAATTCTTGATTTTAGACATTTATATTTATTCAAAATAAACCATATTTACAGCGAAGATTTGTCAATGTCCATCCGATCCAATTTAATCCTAACATTTCTTAATTTACTGATGAGTATTACTCAAGTGAGACATGTTTTACTTTTTGAATGGGTGTTGTTGTTATTCACAAAAATGAAGTGACCTTGATAGATGAAATCAAGTGTCACAGTATGTTACAGGCTAGCTGAGATATGCACTGCCTGTATTTTTCAGATTTCTAGATTAATGTTTCTTATGGTCATTATAACTCAAGAAATTTGGGATATAGATATTTCAGATTATTAGTAACCTTCGCTCCAAATATTTTCTAATTTGAATAAGTTGAAGCATCTGAAAAATGTTATGACAAGTACCAATTGTGGCCAATTAGGCGATCGTTTCACTTGATCACGAGAGCTTGTCACACCTGAAACCCCCCCCCCCCCCCCCCCCCCCAATCCAGCGTAACGGTCACGTCTCAGCACGTGGCAGGGATAACAAAAAAATCGTCACAACTGAAAAAGTTTTGCCTTTCAAATAGTTGCTACTGCTGAAACAGTCGCTACTGAAACGTCCAATTTCAATTAGGATGATTAAATCGTCTATGGTCTATTCTGCTTGGGGCCTACATCACGTGATAATATGAACTTACTAGCTTTACGAGCCGCTCCTTTTTGGTGTATTTTGTCATCACCCTCCCCCAACAAAATAATCTTTTCTCTATCACAGTAGCCGGGCTTACTATTGATCGAATCCCAGATCCCTCGCTCTCACCTTGTAAAGCCCTCTGAATGATTGTCGCTCAAATGTCGCTGAGCATTATTAAGCAATTACGACTGACCGTCTTTCATTTCGGAAAGATATCTTGCAATTTTTTTTATATGGGTCGTCCACAAAGTATGTCTAGAATTCCTTAACTTTTTGACAGCCCTCACTCCCAATCTTGTACGCAATAGAACAAAGAGGGAGCATGCGCAAAATTTCCAAAAATATGACACCACCCCATCAGTGCGTACTTACTTTATGCATGGCCCCATACCAGAGAGTACTATTATAAGGTCTAAAGTATTATGAGCAAGCAGTAACTCTAAATTTTCATTTTTTTAACAGACAACTGGAGCGAGAAAGCTTGCAGAAGGAGGACGCAGGGTGTTGGCCGTATGCGCCACCTTAAGAAAGTCTTCAGGCGTTTCAGGTAGGAATTTTGTTGAATCAAATGTCGATTTTTTTTTTTTTTAATGTATCACATTTAGAATTATTTGTAATGCAAATTCTATGCTTTCAAACAATATTTGGGCAATAAAAAAATAACGTTTGTAAATGTCCAGAATTGCAACGCCCTGTGTGTTGTTATTTTGGTGTTATTCCATTTTCTTTCTAGACTTTCTAGACGAATTATAAGAGGAAAATTGCATCGTGTTGTATATTCTGAACTAAATGATTACATCTTAGTCTTACTGCTATCGGTTTGTATTCAAGTCCGCCATACACGTAGAGCATGCTTTCGTAAAACAGATTCCCGTAGTCGTGAGGGTGAGAATTCTTTACCCATTCATGATGAATCAATACAGATAGGGACAACTGAATCTCTATGATTAATGTTCTGTATACTGAAATGGGTAGGCTATCTCACAACAATCATACTCGTACAATACATGTATATGGATCAATGTTTATTTCCTCATTGTGGTATACTGATTCAATAATTTGCAGGAATGGATTCCGTGAGGGAACAGCCGCTAAGCCAAGGAGGAAGGTTGCTGCCGCTGCATCCTCAGCCGTTGCCACCAAGTAGACGCGAAAGACGGCTTTAGTCACATGTTCCAATGTTGGCAATGTACAGAAACACACAGTTTAATAAATGCCATCAAACAAACTAGAAATCTTTCTCTTTTCTTTAGGACATAATTAAAGCAGATGAGTAGACCTTATTTTTACTTTATAAAGTAAAATTGTCATGAAAGCCTCCACGTGAGATACTCTAGGTACCGGTAGTAATGTATAAAGTACACTTGGAGTAAATTCAGTGTAAAGCAGGATTCACACGATAGAGCTCAGGCCTCCGAGTGAAACCTTTAAAACCTGTATTTTGATTCTTGAGCCTTTTATCTTTTTTCAAAGGAACCTATTTATCTCACCCCTGGTACAAGTTTAGCCATAGGAATAACATTAGGAAAATATACTCAACGATCACCCTAGTAAAGTTACAATTCTACGCCACGGCCGTGGCATAGTGGATTTGCTTAGTATATTCTGATTATTCTGAAGTTGTGATGTTATTTAAACGATAGAAAGGGGTAAGATAAATCCAGAACCGCTCTCGAATCGTAAAATCGACAATACTCCACTCGTTTGGCTGTGCCATAATCGTCACTCGGCTTTGCCTCGATGACGATTGCGGCCCAGCCAAACGAGTGGAGTATTGTCTATTTATACGATTCCTGATGCAGTTCTATATAAATATCATATAAAAACCTATATTTTCACTACCACACAAATTTATGTGTACAGGAAATCTTATCTTAGGAGCCGGGATGTCCGAGTTCAGGGAAATCCCTGAAATCAGGGCTTTTATAAAATACAGAAATATTGTCCTCACAATTCAAAAGTTGAAAAAAAACTTGTGGATGTCAATCTCTAGTGTTTCATGAACCCCATTTCCCTATAAATCTGTGCACCATTACTGCCATGATTTTCAGGGATTTTCTTCAAGGGCTGCTGACATGCCTATAGAAGTTAACTTGACACAAATTTAGATTGTCAGATGACAAGAAATCCACATGATCCGAATGTCAGTTTATTTAAAAGATCATAACAGTGTTTGAGAATCAACAGTTGGTGGGACTTCTTGCCAGGCTGGCTTGCCTCAACAGCATATAAATGCTTGCTGGGTATAACCTGATGAGCCTGACGACCTGCAATTTAGTACTAGGTACATTTTTTAGAAATCAAGACCTGAAAATAAGTGATTCACTATATTTTGCCTCTTATGCTGAATATGTTAACCTTGAAAACCTATGTTTTAGGCCTTGAAAAACCTATATTTTGATTTTCAAAACCTATGTTGAGGAAGTGGGGCACTGGGAGGCCTGGTCGAGCACAGCTCAGGAGTAAAAGGCATATTGGACAATTTGCCTTGAAAATTAAAGCCCATGTCATTTTCCTGAAATTTGTATATAATGATCTGTAAGTGGTCTAGTTCATACATCTAATTAAGAAATTAGGGGTCGCCAGCTAGTTTTTGATTTAGATATCAATATTATGATAATTTTGCAATAGAATCTCTAAAAAGTTACTTTTCACATAGTAAAACCCATGTCATTTTCCTCAAACTTTCATAGAATATAGAAGATGTGTAGTACTACATATTTCGATTTAAAAATCATAGGTCACTGTACTTCGAGAGAATTGAAGAAATCCAAATCTTTCAGTGAATTCGCCTATTTTACCTATCAGAATTGTATCAACTGGATAACGCAACAAATTAACTCTTAAACAATTAAAATGAATCAGAAAGAATCAATTTTGACTGATAACTGCCATTATCTAAAAATCACCTGGTGGCGCCTGCGTGAATTGTAGGATATACCTTTAACATCCTAGATTAAAAAATCTATTATCTAAATTTACTTCTGAATCCAAGCTTACAACTGACCAGTTAAAACTGAAGATGTGTCATCCTGAACCACAAAGACAAAGATTACGTCATACGTCAAATTGGCAGCCAAGGAAAAGGGAGCGTCCCACCAAATACACCTGCTGTAATACAAGTCAAAACATAGTCTGTGATAATTATTTTGACATCAGATGCAACTCATACATGGGAATATCTGGCAACTAATGAAAGTCACCCACTGTATCCGAAGAGGGCGGAACCACACATTAACAAAAAAGATCAGGTGCAAAAAATATTCAGACCACATGAGACATTTTAGTAGTCAAGGTTTGCCGGATCATGTCATTTCCGCCTACCACAAGCCTAAACGACACTGTTTTACATGTAACCCAAGACAACCACGCTCCAACCAATATAACACAGTTTTGGAAAAGGGAAATGTGCTTCCAGTGTGAAAAAAAGTGTTTTCCATAATAGTGGCAAGAGAGAAACTCTTGACTTCCTCAAGGAATACAAGATTATCGATAAGATATAATCGTGAAGAGTAAGATGCCAGGGTTATGGAAAACACGGCATATTACTGTTGCATTACTCAGGAGTTTCTCCCTGCTATTCTGACAATGTAACAGATGTTTTATGCTAGAATTACACCATCACCCCGGCAGTCCCGGCAATGGATTTTGGCACAATCCTAACTCGACTTGGTGTTTATATGGTATTTTAATGATACTTTTATGGTTTTTGCCCGCTCGGCCCCCTACAACCGTTTACAGTTATTCACCTCCTCCGGTGGTTAGCATGTATCTTATTCAATATATTCTCTGCCTGTGACTGTCGGAAGTTCAATGAATATTCCGATGACCTAGGACGACCTACATCCCCATAGGCCTAATGCTATCCGTAACCCAAGTTGACTTAGGATTCATAATCCCGACGACCTAAGATGTCCTAAGTCCAATCAAGACCACTTATGGCAGTCACCACACTCGAACACCACAGGGGATTGCTGGGACTGCAGTGGCAGATTTTTTAACAGTCAGAAATTTTGTCCCGGCAGTCCCAGCAAGCTCCCAGCAGTCAAGTCCAGATAAGATTCACAACCAAGTCGAGATATGACGACTAAGGAAGTACAAGTCAAGTTAGGTTGCTCCCAAAATCTATTGCTGGGACTGGCGGGGCGATGGTGTAAACCTTGCATAAGAGCCGGCCCCCACCTACCACGATGGTCTACGACATACTTCCCAATAGCTACGATTTGAAATGCCCAAATTGCGACCTATCGGGAGGTCTCCGAGAGTTTCAAATCGTGGACATGGTTTGAAATCGTAGAGTGTAGAAATGCCTTGGGAGGACCAAAAACATAAACCATGGTCACGATTGGCTCACGATTCAATCGGTGATTCACTGTAGATCTCATGCATGGTTTTAATATTGATATATAGGCCTACTATAATTTTGGAAATATTGAATGAATCCGAATAATTTTCTACAGATACCTACGATATATTATGACATTATTTTCAAACACTAAAACAATCGAATTGAATAATATAACTGTGGTAGAATAATAATTCTGATATAAAACTATTATTTTCAGACACTTAGACTTCATCAAATAATATCATATTTACAGCGATTATACATCTACATGCGCCCTACCTATTTCCAGAATTACATAATTTTTCACCAATTATTCCATCCACAAGAGATATTTTCCTGTTAAATTACTTCCAATAGGCTACGACAGCCTACGAAATTTCCAACATGTTGGAAGTTATCGTGACCTCTACGATTGGCTTTTTCTATCGCAGCCTATCGTGGGGTATCGTAGAGTGAATCGCAGAAACCTGTTCCACCTACCACGATTTAAGCTTAACTCGCGATAGAATCGGAATGGTGTCGGGAAGGCCATCGTAAGGCCAATCGGGAGCAGAATCGTGGTAGGTGGGGGCCGGCTCTAACATTCAAGGGAGTGTTGCATGTCTGGCACACAATAGAGGAAACCTATGAAAGTATAGGGTCAGAGCTCATACCCCATCCCTAAGGGATTGTAATTCCCACAGGATGAACATGTTAGTGAAGGCTGGTGTCCACTGCATCCGAAACACTCCAACACCGAATATCCACATCATAGCTCTGTCAGAACTGCTCTGTTGGAGTGCGTTGCAGTGTCAGGGGTTTCCACCGACTTTGCGATATCTTTTGTCCATGACTTTTCCATGACTGACTCCTGATTTTCCAGGTTTGTTTTCTAGGTTTTATATAATGTAAACATAGACAACAATCAACGGTTTTGTGGACAGATGGCTATAAACCATGAGAGGGTTGACATGTAGTAATACACAAGTGTCAGGGAGTGTATTGCGAGGTAAATCTTGCATGGTGTATAGAGTCGCCTGTCCACAAAGGGACTATTTTCCTTTATTATCCAACGTATACTCATTACAAAAGCCGCCATTGAAAATGTATGGGGACTCAGTAAACCACGACCCATTGTATAAAACCTGACAGATACTGTTGTACGAGCGCTAGCGGCCGTTTGAGTGTCAGTGGATATACCAGGGATTCCCCCTGAGGCTCATTCAGCCTCAGGCGCGATGACGTCATCGCAGGGATTCCCGCGTTGTCGCACATGCATGAGGCGATCTCCATATGTGGGAGACATACGATACCAAGCTTTACAAGTGGGCACACACCTTACTGAAGCTAAGTCTCATATCCTCTAAGGTAAGTTCTCTGATATTAAGGTTCAGATGTAATATTCTTACATTTGGTGCCAGGAGTACTTACCTATGTCGATTCTGTCTGGTTTATATAGTTTATAAACCAATTTTAAGAACATTTTATATACTTTTTGTTGAGAGAAGAAAGGGATCCCCAATCAAACACATGTGCTCAATTTATTCAAACATCAAGGACACACCAGGGTATTTCACTTTCCATTGGAACTCTCTTTTTATATTATAATTAGGCCATCGTTTATTCACAATCATCAGAGGATCTGGCCAGAACTAAGCAGATTCTTTTATCTTGGATGAATTAGGTCAAGTGTGACTTTTGTCTGGGATTAGTGGAATCTGTTTAGCCATTTTGGATTTACATTCTTTTTTATAATCCAAGTCATCCTATCAATATCCCTATTTCTTTTGGGCAAGAACATTCACAAAGTGACTGCTGAATATTGACACTTTCTCTTTATCTTATTATTTTTTAAGAATTAGTGCCAAGAAATAATTAGGGGTCTTTCAATTATTTACCCCCCTTCTCACATGTGACCTGGAAGCCATCTTGGATGTTTTGAATATAGCAGTCACTTATCTTTTTGACAAATTGTCACCCCCAACCTTTGATTATTAAACAAGAGGCCAATATTAAATAATAACTAGCATATTCTAAGTAATTTCCTTGAAGTTCCTATTTTCACATTGTCACATCTTGGATCTGATTTTTCACAGAGGAGGATTCTGTATAGGCCAACATATTCATATATCTGGAAAACACCTACCGTCAACTGGGGTTACTTAGACAGCTGTGGTAACTTGAGACACTTCAGTGCTGGTGGTGTCCACTATCATACCTAATCGAATCTATTGCATTTCTGCAGTACTAAAATGCATTGTTATCAAGACCAATTCCAAATCATGCCCCAATCTGGCAATTTCATACCATTTAAAATCCAAATTCTGAAAAAGATGTGTTCTTTGGGGTAACTTGTGACAAATAGCAGTGTCTCAAGTTACCCCAATGAATAATTATGCTTAATAATTTTGGCAAAACACCTTTTGTCATATCTTTGAATATAAGGAAATTAATTGTTTCTTTGTTGCCTCTCTAGTTCTTTTATCCATCTTCCTCAAAATGAGAGAACTTAGATATATCTTCAATCTATATATGGCTAAAATTCTATATAAATAAATGCATTTTTTTGTATTTCATGATTGCTAAAATAATCCATTTTTTCATATTCTGTACTAGCTTCACTACACTCAATCTATAAGATCTCCTGAAGATCATTTAGACCATTATAAGAGGATAAGAATAGTGTGAGAATGGACCAGATCAGTTAAGAATTGAGCAAATGGCACACCAAAACATAAAAAAAGAAACACACAAAATATGAAAAGATAAGCAGAGATCAGAATTTATTTACAAGAGAGACTGTGAGAGTGCCTTTTTCTTGGTTCAGTATGAGGTAGGGCAACATTAGTGCTTTATGTCAGAAAGACAATATGAAGGGCAGCAGATGACTGAAGGAAAGTTGAAGTAATAGCATAGACAGTCTGTCCCCACATATGGCCATAAGTTATTGACATTGACATGGTTCAACTGAGCTAAATCATAGGTAATATTGCCAGCCCCATAGAGAAAAGGGGCCACTTCCAGTTCCCTGTAAACAACAAGTAATGGAAATGAAACAACTATTGGCTGTAGTACTAGCCCACTTGAATGAACATGTTCATGTAAAAGTTGGATAAAGTAATATTGTAGGGCTTAGGCCTACAACTGACAAAAAAGAAATGTGACGCATAAAACAATGAATAGGCCTAATCAGTGAATAAAGTGTTATTAAGATATAAGATTTCACTTTCTATTGCTTATAATCTGAATGTTACAATAAAAATTAAAGTGGTGTTTGGGGAAAAAAAAGAAGAAAAGGAAAAGTGCTGTTCGGAAAAATAGAGGAAATATCCTCCCCTCCAAAAGACAAAAAGACCAAAAGGGCAGGGCAAAAAATTATTATTTGAAAAAACTAGGTTCACAGAGCATAAACAAAGATCCTTGTCAATGTGTATATTATCTTTCTTATGCATACCCATATGTGCATGTGTAGGCAAGACTAAGGTCAAATCCAAGGTCAAGATTGTTTCTGTCTCAAGTTGCCCCAACATGGGGTAACTTGAGACAGACTAATTTTGCAACAAAGATTTAAGAGAAAATGACTAGCAATAGAGATTAGATACTCTCTGCAATGGTGTTATACTGGTCTAAAACATGTAGAAACTAAAAGGTGCTATCATTAAATACTTAGGAGATATTTTCATAAAACCTCAAAAACTGTCTCAAATAACCCCGGTTCACGGTACTCAATATAATTTTCACTGTTCTGCTTTAATTACAAAGTATACTGTTTAGGCCAATATATTTGTATATCTGGCAAAACACCTACCCATAGCAACTTTCACTGTTTCTGCTTTGATTACAAGGCATCCTGTATAGGCCAATATATTTATATATCTGGCAGACACCTACACAAAGCAATCCCAATAGTTTCTGCTATGACTAAAAATTGTTCTGCATAGGCCAATATATTAATATATCTGGCACAGCACCTTTACACAGGGATATCATCTGGATATATATTATCTTCCTCTAGAGGCATATTTTGTGTGGCATCTGGACCCCACCATTTCTATATCTAGATCTAGTTCATAACTGGCCAATATTAATTAATATCTGACAGATACTATTTTGGAGAACTGTTATTATATTTCTGCAACAAGTTACTTTGTGCATGATCGCTAGATACTCTGGGCCAATATTTTGATATCTGGCATATCTTGGTGTAATATTGTGAGCCAATATTTTGATATCTGGCATAACTTGATGCAATATTGTTAGCCAATCCATAACACCTGGCATTTCACTGAATGAAAATAACATCTAACTGTCCTGCATGCATTAACATCACACCGTTGAAACAGTATCCAGAAAAGTAAGTAAAGAGGTTATAATACAGATAACATAGAATAAGTCAGTGATTGGGTAGTCCTGCTTTTTGCATTCACACATATCACCTGGGCCTTGTTACTTAACCTCTCGGTTTCATACTGAAATATCCCTACCTCTTTCTTCTGCTTTTGGGTGCTTGACTGTAAGCCAATAAGATGACGGGCCCAAGGCGATTTGCATAAATGCAGCAAGCATTGATGACCTCAAGGCAGTCTCAGGTATTGGAGCTGCACACACTCGCGACATCCTTCAGTGCTTGAAGGATTGGGGTCCTTTCTCGGCTGCAGTGGGACTAGAATTAACAAAGTCTGACAACCTTGATATTACATGTCCAGTGCTCTTTACCACTGAGCTAACTCGCCACCCCGGTTGCTTTTGTTATGCTTGCGTGCAAGCATATCCGGTCGGCACCACAGTGAGGCGAGGCGACCAAGAGGGCGAACAGATGTTAATTGCTGTCCACCCCAGCAGACCTCCTTCACCCACAGCAGTGGTAGATTTACTGCTATATCAAAGGCCAATCCTTCTCATACCATGTCTATGTGGTGTGAGAAGTAAAAGAACTCTCACTTCGGTAAATGTGTAGGGGTGGGATTTCTTCATTTCATAGATTCGGTCACCACCCTTGTGGTGTAAAAGAACCTTGAGAAAGTCTGGTGAGAACCTGCAATGGTTAACTGGACGTTAAATCAAACCAACAACCAACAACCTTTCTCGGCAGTGGCAGAAATGCTGCCCCATCTCAATCCGGACGTGGGCAGGATCCTTCAGGAGGCCGTTGTGAATGGCTACATAGTGTTTAACATGGAGGAATCGAGCATGGAAGGCATGTGGCCGACTCTTCCACCTGACATAGACTCATCGCGAGACTATGATGCACTGAGGGCTTCGTGGCAAAAGCTGGCCTTGCGTGTTGAACGGCTGGTGGGGGAGAAAAAGAAGAAACAGGAAACTCAACACCTGTCTGTCAAGGTTAGGTCAGGGATGACGTGTACGTCCCGGCCACCCGGCCTAAAGGGCCAGAGCCAGCCAGACAGGTGAAAACGGCTCCAACCAACTCCCATTACACTGATGCCCATCAGGAATCAGTGAGGAGCCAGATACATATAACCTATAATCGTGCCAAATATGAAGAAGAACGGTCGTGGTGTTCCGAAGATATTGCCGTTTGAATTTGAAATATTGGGCTATCGATCGGATATCGTACACACACTCTCCTAGCAGATCTTTCGTGGTATAGCGCGCCAAATCTCTGCTGGGAGAGTGAAGTAAGCACAGTCGATGTCAAGGTCGCCGCATAAATTAGATCACGTGATGGTAGGTGTACACTGGCCACCAGAGCAGTATTTGCTATGACGAAATTCAAACGCCGATATCTTCGGAACGGTGTGGCCGATTTTCTTTATATTTGGTACGATTATAGGCTATATGTATACCTTACTCGTATTCATCACTTAATTCCTACGGAAAGTGAATTTCCGCATTCGGTACGACATGTCCATAGATAGTTTGGGAGACAAATTTACCCATGTGACCTTACATGTGTCGTGACTATAGCACACCTTAGACCACCCTAAGTCTCTTAGAGCGGCGATAATTACTCGACCCCTTAAACTATCGGGACTAAAGTACACTGACAGCAAAAACATGTTGCCCGTAATGATGGTCGTCACTAAAAAACAGGGCCCTGGATTGTGAAGCAGATAAGCACTGGACATAACAGTAGGCCAGTCTCAGCACAGGAGGTGGAAGACATGGTAGGGCAGACACCACATCACTTGCATGTTCTACTGCCGGACTCAGGAACTACAGGCGATCCTCCTCGAGTACGGGTCCGTGTTCTCAAAGGATGACACTGACCTAGGGTGCTTCTCTGCCATCAAACACTCCATTGACACAGGAGATGTGAGACCAATTTGACAGCGTATGCGCCGGACACCCCTAAGAAGAGCAAAAGCACCTGAATAAGATGCTGGATGCTGGGGTCATCAGGCCTTCCTCATCAGCATGGGCAGCAGTTCCAGTCTTAGTATGTAAGAAGGATGGATCAGTTAGATGATGTCTGGACTATCGAGGCCTCAACAGTGTGACAGTCAAGGATGCTTTCTGGTTACTGCTGATCGAAGAATGCTTGGATTCGCTATCAGGCAGTCGCTTCTACAGTACTCTGGACATGAACTCAGGATACTGACAGATAGAGCTAGAAGAAGCTGATCAACACAAGACAGCATTCATTACGAAGTATGGCCTGTAGGAATGGACAAGAATGGGTTTTGGAATATGCAATACCCCTGCGACTTTCTAAAGAGCAGTACAGCTAATCCTGCATGGGATGCAATGGAACAAGGTGCTCTCCTATCTGGATGATGTGGTGGTTTTCTGGAACCAACTTTGCCCAGGCTAGGGACAACCTGGTAGAGGCCCTGCAAAGGTTTAGACAGTACAATCTGAAGCTGAAACCAAAAAAATACAGTCTGTCCCAGGATAAGGTCACATTCCTAGGTAGGCAGGTCACACCTGAAGGAATCCAGATCAACCCAGAAAGTCCTTCCTTGGATACGCAAACTACCACCGTAAGTTCATCCCAAGGTATGCAGAGATATCTGCACCCCTGTATGCACTGACAGGTCCCAAGGCATGATTTGAGTGGTCTCGGGAGGCCGAAACAGCCCTCTCCTTACTAAAGTCTGCACTACTGGAAGCACTAAAACTGCCCTACCCAGACATGAAATACCAGTTCATCCTAGACTGCGGAGCTTCAGATGTGGCAGTGGCGGGGGAACTAGGCCAAATTGTAGATGGCAAAATCTGGGTGATAGCCTACAACAGCTTCATCCTATCACCTGACAACGGAAGTACTGCACAACCAGAAAGGAGCTCCTGGCTGTCATCTGGCTGTCACGGCAGTATTTACTACCTCCTGGGTAGACCCTTCTTGGTGTGGACAGACCACAACAGCTTGACGTGGCTGATGGGATTTAAAAACATCCAGGGCCAGCTCTCAAGATGGCAGGAGGAGCTCCCAGAGTATGACATGTCGATCATACATCAGCCTGGGAAAAAGCATGTTCATGCAGATGCCCTGTCCCGCATCCCTGATACAGTTGAGTACTGTGACTGTTACAGGGCTGGCTTACCAATTTTGTGAAAGAGCCCATAGGCAATGGAGCCACTTTCAGTCTGAAGTAGATGATGTTGTTCCACTTGCAGTACATAGTCTAGAAGTCTGTTTGAATGGGCCCCAAAAGAACAGACATGTCAGAGAAGTAGAGCCTAATCTAAGGATGCTGGATGTAGAAGGTTCTGATGCACTTGACAATGGTGAAGATGGGGCTATGCTTGGCACCTGTCTCTGTGGATATTCCAAGGCACAACTCCGAACGAAACAGCTTGAAGAGGCAGATCTTTCACCAATAATAGGCTGGCAGGAAGAAAAGGAGAGCCTGGGCAGGCGACACTGGCCCTATGCAGCCCAGCCACAAAGTATTTCAGGGTGCACAAATCACAATTGACACTCAGGGATGAAGTGCTATATTACAAGTGGGAGACAATGGAGCAACCCCGCAACCTACTGATGGTGCCAAAAGAGTACAAGCTGGAGATACTCCAGTACTGTCATGACCAACCCACAGCAGGTCACCTCGGGCAGAATAAAACTCATGCAAGGCTCCAACGACGTTTCATCTGGTTCCAGGCACTAAGTGACTGTCACGACATTGTAAGGACTTGCTCCACCTGCAGCCATAGTAAGAAGCCCTGCCAGAAAGCATGAGGGCCCCTGGGGAAATATCATGCTGGTGCCCCGCTTGATAGAGTCCACCTGGTATTCTTGGACTGCTACCGGCATCTGAGGATGGGAATACCTGCATCCTGGTCATCATTAATCAGTTCACCAAGTGGGTTGAGTGTTATGCAATCCCAGATCAGAAAGCAGAGGTCATAGCCAATAAGCTTGTGTGTGATTTTGTGGCACGTTGGGGCTGCCCTCAGCAACTACACACTAACCAAGGCCAGAATGTCAATGGCAATCTCATCCATAGTGTATGTGAGCTGCTCCAAGTAAAAAAGACTTGGACAACACCATACAGGCCAGCATGCAATGGCCAGGTGGAATGGTACAACAGAACAATTCTGGAGATGTTACGCTGTTTCATCGACAGGAAGGCAAAGCAGTGGGACCGGCACTTACTGGTTCTCACTGGTGCTTTGCGCACAGTCCCCCACAAGCAGACGGGGTACAGCCCAAATGCTAGGCCGAGAGGTCTCCCAACCAGAGGACATACAGCGAACAAGAAGGGTGAGAGTCCCAAGCTCAAGTCTGGGAAGGCCCTCACCTGGCTGAGAAAATTCTATCCCCTGTGCTCCTCAAAATAAGGGGTAGGAAAAAGACTGAAATTATCCACCATTACCTCCTATGCTGATGACCTTGTCCTTTATGACAAAGGCAAGACTACCATAGAGATAGAAACAAAAATAAAGACTGATCTAGCTGCATGTAATTCCTGGATTTGTGATAATAGACTAACAGTTAACTACAAAAAGAGTAAAGTAATATGGTTTAGTAATAAACGCAAGGCCAACGATTATAAACCAGATATTTATATCAATGGTAACCTATTAGAGTCAGTAGATTCGATTAGATACCTTGGTGTGGTAATTGATAAGCATCTTTGTTTTAAACAACAGTTTCAAAAAACTAACAGTGAATACAGGTTTAAGTTGTTTAAATTCCGAAAAATTCGATATCTTCTTAATTTTGAACAAAGTTTGAAAATTGTTAAACAGATGCTTCTCTCTGTGTTAGAATTTTCTGATTTTATACAATGGAATTTTACTGTCAACATGAGAAAATCGCTACAGATAAATTTTAATCATGCTTTGAGGTGCTGTTTAATGATATATAAACCACAGGATGTAAGTACAAGCGAATTACTTAACAGATGTAGAATACGGAGTCTGAAGTTCCGAAGAGTCTCACATACCCTTAGTATTATTAGATGGTGGTCACTAGATCAAACGCACCTGGATACAGTACATTCTTATATGACCCGAAGTTCTGGAAAAGTAGTATTCAAGCAAAAGAAACCAAATCTTGAGAAATACAAGAATAGCCCATTCTGTATAGGGGTAAATTATTGGAATATGTTAACAGATACTACGCAAAAGGCTTTATCAGCAGATAATTTTAAATCCAGGATGAAAAATGACTTACTGCGAATTTTCATGCATAACAACATAGAACTGCTAGATTAATGACGTATTAATATGTATGGAGTATTAATATGTATGGAGTATGCTTGCTTTGTTTTGTCCTGTCTATGTACTGACCCCTCTGGGAAGAACGTCTTCGGATGACAGACTGTGTCAATGTTTATTGTTACATGAATAAAAAAAAAAAACAACAAAAAAACCTGTCAGCTCTCACAGTGGACGATCTCCAGTGCTTTCCAGGAGACTGGAGGTACAAGGCTGACCTCCCAGGAGTGAGGGTGGGACTAGCAGTTGGCATCCATCCTACTGTAGTTCCTGAGAGGCTGGACCATCTGGAGGCACTGCTAAGTAGGGGCCACAAGGCTGCCACTGAGGACATAGTGGCAATTGGCGAGATAGGCATTGACCTGCACCATCCTACAACCGAAGAACAGGTCCTTGCTCAAGAGGTGGCACTCAACAACCTTGCCGTATACGCTGCAAAAAGGGGCCTCCCTGTCATCATTCACGCATGGGATGATGGGGACTGCAGTGCTGGTCGGGGGTGCCGACAGGTCCTGGGGCAGGTGCTGCCTAAACAGCATAGAGTACAACTCCACAGTTTCAATGGGGGCCTTGTGGAACAGAGGGCCTGGGAGCATATGTTTCCGGAAGTGTCCATCAGCATCTCAGCTCTGCTGTTGCACCCCAATCACAACGTGGAGCTGGAGAAGGTGGCGCAGAACCTCCGCTTGGACAAGCTGCTTCTGGAAACAGACTGACCACACCTCTGCCCCCCTGGAATACATTGTCTCCAGCATTTTCCAGAATCCATCTCGGAAGTAGCCAGGCGCATAGGGGAGCTGAGGAGCCTGCCTGCTAGTACTGTTCTCAGGTTGGCTGCGAGGAATGCTGAGGTGTTCTTCAGCCCTCAGCACTAGGCCCTCAAGTTGGGCCATGTAGTCGGTTGGCTTAGGATGTCAAGCTGGGCTTCAAGCCTGGCACCTCAAAGACATGAAGGCTGGCCCCTGGCCTTTAAAAAACAGAATGGGGAGGAGTGTTGTATGAGCGCTAGTGGACGTTTGAGCATTAGCGGATATACCGGGGATTCCCCCTGAGGCTCATTCAGCCTCGGGTGTGATGACGTCATCGCAGGGATTCCCGGGTCGTCGCACGTGCGTGAGGCGCTCCCCATATGTGGGAGACAGATGATACCGAGCTTTACAAGTGGACACATACCTTGCTGAAGCCAAGCCTTAGATCCTCTAAGGTTAGTTCTCTGATATTAAGGTTCAGATGTAATATTCTTACAATACCATAACTGTGGAATACGGATTAAAACCTGTGGTATACGGCCTCAAAACCATGGTATATGGGAAAATAGTTCCTTTTGCTATAGAGCAAAGAAATAATCCCTATTGTTATACCATTTGATATGGCAATTACTGGGTTTAATTTATTAGAAAAGATGGATAATAAATGCAACAAACAATGATTTTGTGGCCAGGGGGCTCTGTAAACCAATCTAGGTTGACATTGTAATACACTCGCTAGCACTTATGTATTACTACGCATCAACCTTTCATGGTATATGGCCGCCTGTCCACAAAACCATCAATTATTGTCTATATATACAATGACTTTTAGGCCATATGCCATAGATTTGAATCTGTATACCAGTTTTTAAACCATGGGTAGTGGTATACTGAGTCCCCATACATTTTCAATGGGTACTTTGTATGTGATAGATAATAAATGGAAAGGTTACACAATTAAAAAACCACTGTTTTCTATCCATGAATAAGGCTTAATCTATACTCTCTTTATTTTATAGACTAAGGATAGATTTATAAACTGGAAATGAAAACTAGGATTTCCAAGGAAAAGTGGAAGACTGTTATTTCTGAAAGCTGCTGTGAATTTTAACAAATACCTCAAGTCCTGATCATTCATCAAATAAAAGAAGATATATTGTAGAGTTTGAGGGCACAGACATTTTCAAAAGATGAATATTAAAAAGCAGATGTTTAGATTTTCACTGGGATACTATACTTTATTCTTAAAAAGATATCTTTTAACTCTATAAGTATGATGCATTTGAAATATCCAACTGTAAGAAATGATTGAAAAATTAATTCTTAAACACTATCTGAAATATTATGAAGGTATATCTTTACCTAACATAAGCTATGTTTAAATAGTTATAGTAAGTAGCAATATGGGCTTTTCCAAGGAGAATCTCAATTAATTGTTAGCAGTTTAACAATAGAGCCTCTCTTCAAACGGGAAGAATGAGCATTGATGGGAAAAACACATTACAATAAAAGGTTTTGCTGTTTTTCTGGATGATAGTTTCTATAGTGTGGCCTTGCCCAACACCAGCTTTGACTAAGTAGTGGCAAACAAGTCTAATGTATGCTCAAAATATTAGAGGTTCTTTCAATGACTGAAGGTTTCCAGGAAAAAGCATGAAATATACAGGCATAGAAAGCCATGTCTAAATGTTTTTTATAAATAAAAATTAAACAATTTGATAATCAATCATGGTATGCATGTTTCATCTTATATGGCACATTGTGTGTTTCAATGATCTCTGTCATATAGAAAAATTTCATGACTGATGACCAAAATTCCATGACTTTTGGCAAATTTTCAAATTCCATAACTTTCCCATGACCACTTTCATTTTCCAGGTTTTCCAGTATCCGTGGGAACCCTGAGTGTGTCGAAACGGGTGGTTTTTATAAGTAAAAATGTGACCATGGTAGTCTTGCTGCAAAAAACTAAACAGTCACCATCTGCGTTCTAACACGGTGATATTGAGAAAGGAGCAGGGAGCCAGTGTCTCAGTGTCTGGATGACTGGGGAACGAACACACAGGACCTTAACCCGAGAGCCTGTTCCACCCAAGTTCTGAACTGATATCTCTGAAGTGCCATTTTTCCAGGTTCTTTACTTTTTATTTTAGAAAAAAAATCAATCCTATAATGGTGTATTAAAGAGTATAGATAAACAAGGTCTGGAAATTGGTTGACGTCCCAGAACTACCCGGAAAAGGAATAGGCTCAGTTGCATTTTGATTAGGATTGGTGCCCTACATGTACTGACGGCTCGAATCAGTTCAAGATATTCCTACCATGCCATATTACACGGCATAGTGGATGTTATAAGTCATAAAAAAATATTAGGTTATTGTATATTCTACTTTTTACTATATACCCATGCCGTATATACTGTAAATACGCTCCGTTTTGGCATATGACGTAAAAATACTGTACGGACCACTGGTCCGTACACTAAAATACGGACCACCTAGCCATACACATTTATTAAAATTTTGGTTGTTCAGAAAAATGAAATTGATTTTAAAAAAAAATTCGGGTATATAGTAAATATATATCGTCCAACCATGCTTGTACAAGTCACAGAACTCTATGATAATTTACCGTTTGTACGAAACTGGGCGTAAACGCCTTGGTCCGTACAAACGGTAAATTAGCATCTTGTTCTGTGACTTGTACAGCATGGTCAGGACGTTCTATATAATTACAAGAGCTCACCTACTATACATTTAGTCGATGGGGGTGGGGGAATGGGTAACCTTATCCCGAGTCACGGTCACATCAAGACAAAATATGAACTATAAAATGGAGGGAGGCATTAGTATACCAATGGTAATTTCAATTATGATTCACACGTTGGTTATCAGCGAAAAATCCAAGATCACTAACTGTTCCTCCAACAAATAACAAAATATTTCATAATCATTTGTTATGGTTGGTTCGGACATTTATTTCATCTTTTTTTTTGGCGTTTCAACAAGTTATATGTGCATGAAACAATAGTTAAAAAAGACGTGTCAAAATTGCTATCACCAAGAAACCAGCACTCACTAAATGGTTGCATTCCTCCATTTGTCAAACTACCTTGTGTTCCATCCATAAAATCAAATATTTCATACAAATACCATCTGAATAAGTTGAGATGGTCAGGTAATCTTTTGAAAAGTATACACATTATCAGCCTTATCATCTTCAGTTTTTCCAATAGAATATAGGCAAACTACGTTTTCTATAAACCTATGATAAACGTTCAAAGCAGCTATGTAGTTGTGTGTGCTGCACCATAGCACGCAACAATGCACGAAGGAAAGCATTTCCAGAACATCTTTGCACCTTGACAACTGTACAAAATATTTACAATTCAATCCAAATCCGTATATGCAACTTTTTTGCTTTCCATCATAAGATCCGACACTTACTATCTTTCACTTTAAAATGTTCAACACATCATCGATGGTCGAGTTCTATTGTTGTAGGCACAGGAATTTAATAGTATATTTCGAAAGTGCGGGAGTCCATTTTGTCAACAACAAAAAATCTCGGACCTTTTTAACCATTTCACACCGGTCAGCTATGGTATAAATTGGCCACCACCTCTATCTCCGAATTACAGGTCGGTCAGGTCCGATCGCTTTCTATACCAAGAGCTCAATATAAATAACTTGAAGCGGAGTACAACTTTGGATAGCGTGGAATATAAACTATGAATACTCCCTACAATACATCATTAGCTTAGATGATTGATAGCATAGTCTAACTTCCTGGCCTCTTCATCAAAATACTCAAAAAAGAAAATGATAACATGAATAAGGGGCTTCGAGAGTACTGCAATCCCCAACCACGACAAAAGGTCTGCTGAAAGAATGATAAATTCTACCAGCAGGGATTCTGATTCTGGTAGCAAGAAGGTCAGCTAGGAGAGTACCAGTCAAGGTGGCGCAGATCGGACCTCACAAGAGCTTACGTCAGTGTACTCTGTTGGCCAGAGTACCTGTGGTTGTCTCGAACTTGAGGCCATGTACTAGTGTCAGTATCCACCACTAGGAAACGAGTCGATTGTAATTTGATTACTTTGTTGCGAATGACACATGGTGATTGATATACTTGATTTTTCATGAAAATCTTAAGTATGGTCTTATTCCTAAATTCTTTGAAAGTTAGTTTATTGAACTATCATTTATTTTATCAAATAAAAATAATGATTTTGTAAATATCAGAATTTGGTCCCTTGTGGGAGTGCCTCCAGTCATCACTCTGAAACATAGTGTTACTGATCACATTATTTTTTTCAAAACGTAATCAGCTGAGGTAAGGAAATTATGGATCCCATAATGCACTTTATTACTGTCTATTCGGTCATCAACGGACACGGACAGAACCGGACTTTTTATGTTCGTGTTTTGCCAAAGTATTCAAAGGTACGGGTAGAATAGGTTCAGATTTTTTCTAGAACAAGTGCGTACTTCATCTATCAGTTCATGCATCATTTTGGTTAAGTTATCACGGAGAACTGAACACAGCTGATTGCACACAGAGCACAAACGAGATGATTTAGGTACCATGGCACCTGATGATATTAAGACCAGAAAGCAAAACATGATATTTTTAGTAACGGCTAATTGTCAGCATTGGTCTTTATAACCTGGTAATCATTCGCCAAAGTGCCACAGGCATCTGCACAGTTTGCCACTGAAAGAGTCGTAATTGTACACTTGGGATTTTATAGGTACGATTTTCTGTTGCCCTGCCAGGGACTTTCGTTTCCTACTGAACGCTCTATATTTAGAGCTTTCTAGTCCTACTAGAATGTCTTCACATCGACCAAATATGGATAGTTATCAACCATTATTTACTAAGCAGAACGTAATTACACAAGAAATCATTGTTCCTCCTGTTATTAGGTAAATGGTGTCTTTCTGAAAGCTGTCTTAGCTTGAAAAGAGTCAAATATCGGGTGTCCAGAATACATTATAATCTGACCGAACACACTGCAATACATTACAAAAACATGAGAAATTAGGATTATCATCTTAGGTTATCTTAAAAGATTTTCATACTTGATTGTCGATGTCTTTAACCAGTTGACGTTGTTATCCAAATTATGGCAATATGTACATCTAGTATTAACCTGTATAATAAATCAGTGTTTTATCTACATATCTAAATATTTATATCTGAATGCTTTATACAATGCCATTTTGCTTCAGTCACACAGGTACTCATTCCAAAAAAGTGCCATCTAAATATATGTTTACATGCATACAAAAGTTACATGTACCTGCCAAAACCAATACACACAAGCTTGGGGAAGGCGACGATACTCATTTCCAAAATTACACAGTAACGATAACAAATAATACTGAACGTATGTTACACACTCAGTTCCATACTGTTGTCAACTTCAGGTAGAACTTTAAACGCAAAAAGATAAGCTATTCACTAAATCATACATTCCTGGCATATCATCACAGTCTACCGCCGCTTCATGTCAGACTCTACCGTCTCAACATCAGAAAACGACCCCAAGGCTTTCCATCATAAACTTGAACATACTCAACCATCTCGTCCAACCACATACCCAGTCTCTCTAACATGGCCTGGGCATGCTGCTCCTGCTAGATATTTCCAGGAATCACACCGCGATAAAAATGGTTGCCGTTTTCTTTTAACAAGAAATCCGACTGACTCGTTATCTCCGAACACTTACAACTCTTTCAGATTCCAGCTTCGGATACTACCATCTACTCAAAAATCCCGGGTCATGCTTTCATAATCATGGGTATGACATGGAGACAAGTAGAACTTTTATGAAAGCACCTTGAGGTTGAAGGGTAATGGAGAAAAACAGCGCCTAATGAAAGTAACGCGATTGAGAATTTCCCGAGTATGTTTTCTCCTATTGGGTATCTTGGTGCAGTTTATACTTTCCATAGAGTTCACTAGTTCAAGTTGTGGTGTTCTTGAAGCACACTGGTCGACTTATCGCGCAAGCGTTGTGATGAGACTGGCGCACATTTCAAAGAATTCTAGAGTTTGGTGGCAAGACGTCCCTTCCACAGTTGGTATGTCTGAAAAACAAGCAATGTGACAAGTCTCAATTTCAGTCTACTAATCAATCAAGGATTCAAAACTAAGGGAGGGGGGGGGGGGGAGGGAGGGAGAATCCAGCAAAACATACATATATTGTTGGTGCTTATAGACTTAACGAAATATATCGCCGCTCCCGAGATTTTCGTGCAGTCCAGAGAATATACAAAAATGGCGGACGTCTTCAACTGACTTAAAAACGACTCCAGCATGATCCCTCAACCATAAATGATCATGAAATAAACAAACATTCAGCATTGTAAGTACAGACTAAATACATGATAATTTTTTACTAGAACAGTTACACATGCATCCGCCCTTCAAAGCACTGCAATCAAACCGGAACTGACAGCTAGTCTGTGGTTACTCTGGCCACCAGAGCCCGATCTGCAATACCTTGACTTGCACTCTCCGAGCTGATCTTCTTACTACCAGAATCAGAATCTCTACTGGAAGAGTGAATCATTCTTTGGCGTGGTTGTAATCGGCACAGGCTATTGTGGTAGGAGATTGCAGTACTCTCAAAGCCTGTCATTCATGTTATAATTTTTGTTGTTGAGTATTTTGATGAAGAGTCCAGGAAGGTAGACTATGCTATCAATTATCTAAGCTAATAATGTCTTATAGTGAGTATTCATAGTTTATATTTCACGCTATTCAAAATCTATTCTACTTCAAGATACTTGTACCAAGCTCTTAGTCTTAAAAATGATTGGACCTGACCAACCTCTAAAGCCCATAAGACAGCGACATTTTCCACAGATTCTTACCGATCCGATCACCGATTATAATCGGGAACAAGAATGTTGCTGTCTTATAACCTTTAGTGAGCCAAGCGTTGTAGTTATTGGGCGCGAACATCATCTATATTGCACCCATACCAGTGGGTATTATTTTTTGATGATCGACCACAAGTGTATAATAATAACCGAAATCAATTAGTCTTACTTTTTCTGGTATTGAAAGTCATTTTATTGTCCCAAATCAAGTCCTCATATCATTCGATCAGCTTGAATATGCAAAATGCTAAGATGCAGAACAAGCTTTTTTTTTCAAATAAAGCTTTTCCCTTCTTTCAATATTTTTTCTTTAACAATAATATCCTCCCTAGTCATATGGGTCTCACTACCGCTGCTATTGCTTAGAGACGTCATTATTGTTGAGTGATGAAAACAGGGGATAAACGCGGTAATAACCGAGTTGAAGCATGGTTAAGGGGCGTATTTAAATTGTATTTTACCATTAAATATTTCGTTCCAGAAGTCAGGCATAGCCTTGCTTGTACTTATTATCAAACCTTCACAGCACTCATCAAATATAGTGTAGTTCCGACTTACCCACTGGTTGCGGTGAAGGCGGCGCGTCTTTGTTCATGGCTGCCTTGGTCATACTCTCTACACGCTTAGCATCTGGGTGATCCACTGTGTTTAGACTCTTAAAGTCTAACAGAAACGACTTCTGGTCAACTTGATAAAGCTGTAAACTCATCTTCACCTGCAAGAGACAATGCAGGGCTATCTAGGTTGGCACGATGTTATATAAATAATTAACAAAGTTACTGACCAAGTATTGAAGGGGTATTGATGTTCTTATAAGCCTAGTGTACTACACGATTCCCATGACCATATGAAGGCAAGAGGGAATACATGAAATAGCATAACATGAAAGAAAAACGGCGCAGAGGAACCATGGCATTCGAACCTGATTTATGTTTAACATAGTTATATGTCGCATACCTACGCCAAACTAACACTGCAGTGCTTAGTCAGGACTCCCAACATGAGATTTCACAACAGAAGGCAATACCGTAAACCTGCTGAAAGCCCAATACTACTTGGGGACCTCTCTATACTAATTATCCAAGTCGAGATCAATATATTTAAAAAAAAATCATCTATGGATACCAATGAAGACAGTCATTCCAGTTGACCACACGGCCAGGTCGTTAGTGCGCAACACCGCATGTTAATTCGGCAATTGACCTACCGATCAGAGCGCCTTAACACAGGGAGTCACATTGTGTGCCCCCACTGCCTACCATTCTCTATGTGTGAGTAGCTCCCCAGACACTTAGTACGGGGTCACCCTGGGGTAGTACTGAAAAACACACCACGTGGAGGCGACCTGTTGACAAAGATCTGGGCGTTGATAGGCCCGCTGCACCTGGGCCTGTGGGTCTGTTGGGGGAGGTCCAAACCAGTGTTTTATTGGAGTAAATGAGGCTAAATAAATCTTATCTATGTTCGACACAAGGGGAAGCAATTACAAATACTGTATATGAAAAAGTGGGTTTCCACAGAAAAGTGGCAAACTAACATCTCTGGCTTTCGTCCACAAATTTCGCTAGATACATAGCCAAACATTCATTCTTTAGAATCTCAGAAAAAAATGAAAAGTTCCCATGTTCAATCAATTAATCTGTAATAAATTTAATTATTTCATTTGCAACGAGGGAAGCTGGCTGATCACCAAGAAAGGTAGTTAAATAAAGTCAGGGATGCCAGTTGGGGTCAGGAAAATTTCCTACATGGGGACTGAGGCCAGTCTATGTATCACCTAAAACGCACATGGTGTATGGGGAATCCCCATCACTCTCCTAGCAAATCCTTGGGCCTGGATGGCCAGTATAGGATATCTAGATATATGCTATGAGAGTGGGTATATGTGTAGGTCTGCACTAAATAAGGTACTATTCAGAGAAAATTATTTAAGAAAGATAACCACACACTACCAGTTCTATATTCCGCAGAATATCTTTACAAGTTCATTGGGCATTCCTCTGATAATTATTTACACTTGGTGAGGCTTCAATAATTCTATTCTCACATGACATATTTTAAGCCAATCAGATGTCAGTATTCAAGTTTGCATTTTTCCGTAGGAGCATTTCCTACAGGAATCCTACCATCCTACAGGTCTAGGTTGGAGCACTGGGATCCACAGGGCCTCTAACTGAGTGTACTGGTTGTAGCTGAATTGAGGATTTTTGAAAGATTACAGAACAAGTTTATCTAAGATTTAGATTTTAAGGAACCTGGAGTCTATATTGTTCTCAAAACGTACAATTTCTTGAAATTTTCATCTCTTTGAGACTAAAATGAAAATCCTACATGTAGGCAAAATCCTACAAACTGGCATGCCTGTAAAGTGACTACTTAAGATATATCAATCAATAGAGTTGCTTTAAACATCGGATTTTGGCTTATTTCACCTTGAATAAATCAGGGCATTTTCATTGGAGATAAGAAAACGTATGGCTAAACATAGTTTGACATTTACTTACATATTGTCCAGTTACAGGATTTTTCCTTCGGGACCGAACGTTGAAGGAATTTACTATTTTCCATTCCTGAAACAAAAAGACCATTTTTTCATACTATGTTAACGTGGAGAAGGTGGGCTGCTTTTTTCAATGGCAAAGGGATAATTCATGTGTTGATTCGATTACAGTTACCTGTCTCGGCTCTAACAATTTCACGCAGATGATATTCTTTTTGCGAACAAAAATATAATAAGAGCACTTACGTATCCCAACGTTTTCATTGCTCTATAGACCTCGTGCATGATGTCGTGTGGGCGGCTCTGGGACCGGATTCCTTTAAGAAATAAAATATGACATGATCATTGGAAAACGAACAATCAAAATAGCGCATGTGAATTTATAACTTCTTTCACCTAGCTTACTTGTAGAACTCTCTCGCAGAGAACTGCTTGCGCAATAAACATTTTTAAGAATACTATGACCAAGACCAGTTTGGAGCTCAGAAACGAACTTCACGTTTATAATTCACAGATAATAGAAAGTTCAGACGTGACTAGATGTTATCTGATTCGCGTAAATCACAGATAATGAACAGCGAAATTATTCGAGTCTGACATTCTACCTGTATATATATATGGGATCTCTTAAACCACGGAGGTCAGTTAGGGTCCCAAAACAATTTTCACAAATACGTGTAAATATAGAATTGACCTCCTTACCAAGATGCCATTTCGCTTTCTTCATCGGGATATTTTTCTTCCTTTCAGAGAACACTGATTCTAGGCTAGGCGTTAAGCCTGGTACTTCTGAAAAGACAAAACAGGTTAAGTTATTTCCTTCACAGGGGGCACCACTGCACAGTGCAGACTGATCCCTCACAGACCCCTTCATGCCTATCTGGACCTAGATCAAGACATATCATTGCCTGGAATCATTTCCCGCCTCTCTTTGTTCTAGGATCAGCCAACCAGACTCAGGATAGGAACACATGTAACAGGACACAGCCAGTGTGCTCCAAGTTTATAAGGTGGCCTGAATAAATCAACTCACTCGCCGCTTGGGCCTTGGCAGCAGAGAGTCCACAGCCACATACCAGCAGTTGCTCAAACTAGTCTCATATGTCGTAAACTATATTCAGGCTGTAGTACGTCTAATGACCACTAGGGCTCTCTCAAACTTTGGCTGGTACCCACCTGTATCAAACGATAACAGGCAGGTAGTACCCGCTGAGTGGACAGCTGGCAGTGGTTGAAAGCTGGTTTTGTATTGCATTATTGTAAGCGAGTGGCAGACCAGGAATTACCTCAAGTCAACGAACATCGCGCTAGACTTGATATGTGGTTATCATGAATAATAAACTTAAATTGAATATCAAACCATTACAATTCAATTAGGACTCGCCATATTGTTTGTTTTGAATCTGGTGGCTTCCACGCCACTCCCTTGACAAGGCAGGGCACATAATCTAGTAATCGCCTGTCAGTATGGTTTGAATACTCAACAACAAAGGAAACATTGTGATGTATCATTTTCCGACTAGATATATCATTTTAGATTATTCTATATATTGACAGTGTGATCACAGTTTGTTCAAGTTATCAACAAGGTCAGGCATGCCATCTTATTTATTTACAGTCATTGGGCTATCCCTGTGGGTATTTTGCCACTGAGCCCCCTAGCGGCTACCCTGGGAACCAGCGTATATCAAAACTGTCCACATTGAAAAAAAAAAATCCAATATTCAATATTCAAAATTAAAACTGGAGTACTGATGCACTACCCAACTAAAATAAAGCACTTTTAAAAAAACAACAATTCCAATCAAAATTTTAATGACAAGGTCTGTCTAAACTTTAGAATTGATAATTGTCTCAGTTTTTCCGTAGATAAAGATAGGTATGTTAGTCATCAAATGCTAAACAATAAGTTTCCAGGCGTTTGTTTGGCTGCAGCTATTGCGTAACCAGGCAGATAAGGTGCGAAACGTGTGGAAAAGGGTATATTGTTCTGAACGTCTGTGGTTCGTCTGATTGCCGGTAGGCGTTGGGAATGCTTTATGGGCGAGAGAGATGTTTCTGTTCCGCCTTAGTATAATTACTTCCGAATTTTCAATTCGCCTCAATGCAGAAACGTTTTTGAGATTTAGAAACCAGGGGATCCTTTTTATGATTTATCATGTCAGGCCAGTCTTGGTTAGTGTCAGTCTGCAGTGACAAAAAGTTTCCCAGTTTTCTTAAACACTTAGGATAAAGATAGAACCACAACCCAAAGTGTTCAAGAAAGGTCTGTAATAGCTCTAAGGCAAGCGGCATGTGCCATAAGCCTTGATAAGGCTGATACGTTTTTACGAATTTCATGTCAGGGGTCACTTTTGATGATTTATCATGCCAGGCCATTCTCAGAAAATGTCCGTTTACCGTGACAACAAGTTTCCCAGTTTTCTGAAACACTTAAAATAAAGATAGAAGCATAATTCAGTGTTCCAGAAAGGCCTGTTATAACTTTAATGTAAGGCGCATATGTCATGAGGCTCAGACGGGTTTAAGATTCATGTCCATTTAGTACAATGTCAATGCATGAACCAATCGATCGTTCTCTTAACAAAGGAATGTTCTCTTACCCGGCATTCTCTCTGGGTGTGGTTTTAAAGGACTGCTTGGCGGAAAAGAACCTGCGTATTTCTGAAAGTAAAATATTCAACGATTGTTATGTGTTATTGTTCACAACAAGCATACATAACGTGCAGACTACCTACATTGTATGTTTATTTACTTACTCAAAGAACAAGTTTTTCATCTTGTTCTGGGTAAGACAAACCAGCCCTATCCATACAAGAAACAATAACTTTTTTGTATTCATAGTTGTGCCTATAGATATATCTAGAAAACAACAAGGAAACTCACCTATATATATATATATATATATATATATATATATATATATATATATATATATGTAAAACTAGTCACGTCCACTGTGGTGGTCGCCGCCTGTCTAGCAGGTTGGATGACCCCAATCCGGAACGCTAGTTCCAGGCAGGATCCCACCCTACGCACTTACGTAGGTTGGTTCGGTTTTCGGTTAGTTTGCACAGACCTATTCACACATAACACAACAACGTCACTTAATAAACAGGGATGTTTATTAATCACTTACTTCCCGGAAAGATCTGGAAGATCTTCCCTACAAGTACAGTACCCTAGCACATGGGTGCTAGGTAACGCTGGATAGGCCAATCCGGAAGATCAGCCTAACCACCAGGAAGGTTACAAGAACCCGCCTGCAAAGTGAGGGCCCAAGGATCCGTTCCGTAGAAGGGACGCGCGAGGACAGCCTGTCGACCTACTGTGAACGCTGAGTATATATACTAAGCGTTACGTAATCCCGGTCTCCACCGCGCCACTCTCGTGTGCGGCGTTGTCCGGAATCACTGCACAGTAAGGATCGGCATATCGCGCAACCTTCCGTGAAACAAACGAACACTGCTGGATTCCCGTCCCACTACATTACCCCTCCCAGTTTTTACTAAGGGGGGAACCAAGGCAGCCATTTTGCTGCTAAGGGACTACCCAATTAAAAATTACAACATATATCCAGCAGTTCTTGGTCTACTCTCTAGCTTCCTGGTGTTCACAAGAATTCACTGATACAAACGTATAAGTGAAAAAGGTGGAATTGTAAGATGGAGAAATTTGTTAAAAATATGGAAGATATGACATTTAGGAAAGAGGAAACGACATTTGAAGAATGAAGGACTAGCCTCGCTAGCACCTTGAATAAATGTGATATTCACCCATCTTGAGCCGGGGAGCGGGTTCTTGAGCGTTGGGCAGAGAAGACTCGACAGTCGCGGACCTACAGGTGGTCAGCCCGGCCTGTCGAGCACTCTGCCTCCAGCTGTTCCGGATCTTGTTGAAGTCCTCTGTTAGCTCCCGGCGAGTGAAGTGTCGTTCTCTTTCTCATCTTAAAGTATCGAGCCCAGCTGGCCCATCGGCGTAGCAGACCTACTACATTCAGCCCGATGCCGACGGGTGCTGGGCTTCCCACTGTTCCTCAAGTTGGAAGACATCCATATGTAGAGAAGGGTTAGCCTCACTAAACACCTTCCGAGTTGAAAGTTTCCGAATACGGAAATAACGGCCAAAAAGGCAAAACAATTCTCCATCCACCTGGTAAGAGTGTGTGGTATCAGTGTTCTTTCATTTTGACTCCAGCTATACTGGCATATTTTTTTCTCGGCTCGAATCGAGTACCAATTAAGGCCCCAATTCTAAGCCGGATTCAGAACTTACGATCACCGACCCAAGGTAGAAACAGCCGGCGTAATCCATCAGATCAGGGGTTACGCCTACTATCTCACTATCGAGTCGATGAACTCAGTTCCGACATAGACCTGGTAAGTCAGATCTGTACCCGAAAGGCACAATCTTCCTTACCTGGTACCACACCACAGGCCGGAGGTTTTCGTGATGGGGGCCTATTACGGGCCTAACCATCGAGAGAACCTTCAGCCGTCTGAAACCAGGGTTGTGCCTTAGGGAAGTCATTTTACTGACTTTCCCCAGTCCCAACCCAGGATCGCTTATTATTGGTTACTCCTAACTTTCCCTCTACCCCTCCCAGCGATCCTTGCGGTTCGCCGAGAAAGTGCAGAATTCTGGCTAGGAGGCCACATTCTGGAAGTAGCTAGGTCGGAAAAAAATTTTCCTCCCCGGGACTTCCCATACCCGTCTGACTTCGGATCCAGGAGAGTTATTGGCTCTGCCGGTTCCGAGTTTAGACGGCGTCTTCCCGGCTTGTTAGGCACCAGCCGAGTTGGTCATTGTCAACCCCTAAATATCCTCGTCGGAGGATATCCTGAGGTCGAGAAGGTCCGACTGGCTTGGTGCACTAGCCGTCGGTGGAACCGACGTTGCCAGGGCGGTCCTCTCTGGTCGCAGTGGACTCAGCGCAGACGTAGGCTGCAACTGAGACATCAACTGCTGTAGAGAGGTTGGTCCGGTATCTAAAAAGATTCCAGACTCCAACGGGATGATGTTGGCATTCACCCCCAGTGCCCCACTTGGTTCCTCGGGCTGATCTACCGGCTTAGCCCTGGAAGGCTTTGCTGATTTTTCAGCCCGTGTCACGGCGGGAGGCCTCCTCGGCTGTAGGACTTCAGTCTGATCCTGTGGGGTCTGACCGGGTCCTGACAGCGGAGTATCTACACTGACATCCATGGGCTGAGCCGCTATGGATGTAGTGTCCTGTTGGGAAGTTTCTTCCACGGGTGACCATCCCAACATGCCAGCGAGTTGCTGACGTGTCGAGTTTGATTCTTCCGTGGTGAACTGAAGAAATCTTCCCCGGCTCCTTTGACGGGCCAACCACGCTTCCTCAAGGGCTTGCGGGTCGTCACCGATGTCATAGAGCGACATACCCAAGTGCCGAAGACAACGTTCATCTTGGCGATGGGTCTGGGCTTCCGCCCGGGCAAACCTCGACTGGGCCGTGGTTTTCGCAATACGCGCGTCCTCCAAGTCCAACGCGTATTGTTTAGCCAGGCCTTTCGTGGCTTCTCTTACCTCGAATCGGGCTAGGTTCACTAGCTCCTTAACGAGGCCTTCATGGAGAGCATGCGCGCCCGTTCGGACACGGCCCTCCAAGGTGCCACCTATATGCGACTCTAGCTGATCCGCCCGTTGGACGTATTCAACCGACATCGCACAGGGAGAAGAAGTCACCTTCGACGCAACGGGTGGTTGTGTCGTTGGTTTCTTCTTTACCTCAACAACCGGGTTGGCTGGTGGAGGGAGTGCCGGAAAGGCCTCTTCTTCCTCAACTTTCCCGGGTGCTTGGGTAACACCTCTGTTGAGTGGGGAAACTCCCGAGAGACTTGAGCTAGGACGAGTCCTAGCTGGTTTTTCTACGGGTCCGCGGGCTTTTGAAGCTGTTGGAACGTTTCCTTCACTCAGGTCTGAGAGGACTTTCAATCCCCCAGACAACTTTGGCCCTACCTGGTAAGCAGCTTCCACCACGTCAGCGATGGTGTGCTTACCTCGAGCCAATTTCTTTCTGGGCTTCCGACTGGATCGCTCAGAAGTGTCAGTCTCGCTGGACGAGGACGATGACAGCTTCTTGACCCGTCGTTTAGCCTTCGAGGATTTTTGAGACGGTTCCCGGCTAAGGGACCGTTTCTTCCTCGACTCTTTTGACATCTGTCGATGTTTTGACGCGGATAGCATCAGAGTCCCGAACCAGCCAGGATTCTTCTTCCATCCGATCTTAAACAGTCGACCGTCTGTCACACAAGTCTCGGGTTCCGGTTTGCCTCTCTGAGTCTCTAAGTCAACGAATCTCTGCCACAGATTCATGACCCGTTCCCGAGCAGCAGCACCAGCAGTCCGGTGTTCCCGGGCAATGTATCTAACTAGACACGAACGCCTGGAACTGGCACACCCAGCCTGACAAGAACCACCCTTCTTGCCAAGGCACTGTAGCCATGGTCGTTCGGCTAAGTGTACCTCTACGAGGTGCCTAGCGTAACGACCTTCAGTCGCGTAGGTCGGTGACAATTTCTTGTCCCTCCCATGGCAACTCAAGAAGACACAATGATTGCCGTTCCCAAACTTGTGCCATGCGTACGCGATCCGGTCTTTGACCTGATCCTCGTACTTCAGCCGGCTAACTCGGGAAACTCCTTTCACCTGGTCTATGTACCAGGCGTTGGGAGAACCCTCGTCAACTAGCCACTCCTCATCGTCTGAGGTTCCATCTAAACTGACACCATTGGGGATGTAATGTCGGTTTCCATGACGGAGATCTTCTAGGCAAGTGTAAGTCTTGCCCAGCAAAGAGGCGGGTATCTGTCTGGCTACCGTTCTCTTCCCAGCCCGCTTTACGCCAGGTTGGAAATCACCGTCATCATTGTCGGGGTTGGATGGGACCAGGGGTTTAGTCTTGTCCATCTCTGTTCCCCAACACTTGACCTCTCCGCCACCCGTGGCACCTGTTGAGGTACTCGGTATAGCGTCAGCCACACTGGGTCTAGCCTGTGCCGCGGGTTTGTCCGAGCCTTTCGACTCAGCCCCCTTCGACTCCTCACGCTTCCCGGTTTGAGGTTTCCCTTTCTCCGAGTCACGTGATTTCGGCTGACCTCCGGTCCTTTCTAGCTCCGCCTCAGCCCGTTTCCGGGCTGCACGACGGAGTCGCTTTCGGTTCTGTTTCGAAAGCTGCGGCTCAGTCTTGTCAGCTTCCCGAGGTTTTGACACCTCAGTCTTACTGACAGACTTCCCCGGCGCGGGTTTAGCCGGTGTTGACACCGGTTTCTCACCTTTGCTGGACGACCCTTTTACAGAGTCGTCCCCAACTGACGAATCAGTCTCCATAGCCGTCTCTGTCCCAGCCTCAGACTTTCCGGGTTTTGCTACCGGACCCGGGGCCAAAAAGGTCCCGGCTTCCGCCAGCTCCACTCCGGGTGGAGTCCAATTTTGGTACATTGACTGTACTATGGCACGCGTTTTGGGATCTGGGATCCCAGCAAGCATTTGTTCCAGGCTCTGGGTTGAAACCTCATGCCTGGAACCCATCTCTTCGGAGGACTTCCTCGGAGAGTGACGACGCGGGCGGGCTCGGCCTCGCCTTGGCGTATCACGCTCCGATTCAGAACCTTCGGCCATGAACACATCCGAGTCAGAGGCCTCAGTTTTCACTGAGCTCGTCTTCGGACGGGCACCAGAAGAGCCCTTAGCGGCCGGGGCCGCCTCAGACTTCTTCCCGGTGTGACTTTTTCCCTTTCCGGGTCGTTCATCTCGGGTTTCCCCAAGAAGAACAGAGTCCGCAGACTCGTACCCTTCCAGGTCAAAATCACCATCATCTGACCCGATGAGCAAAGCATCATCGTCCAGATCTGCCCCCCGCTCAGCCGAAGCTGAGGATCCTGGCAGGGGTGAGGGGAGCTCGCGCTCACCCTCCGTAGACGGGGCACGGTCAGCCATGCTGCTACCGCCCGACTCCTGTGGTGCTAGGCACCACTCCGATCACAGAGTGAAGACTACTGAAAAAAACAGGGTCTTATATACTCCTAAGTGACCTAGATTCACTGTCGCGAACCAATCAACCGTGTCGAGACTGGCTCATCTTGAGCGTCTCAACACCGCATGCGTGAAGAAACCAAAGGTCAGCGTTACGCTTGACTTGATTCGTTCACGCCTTCAATCACCCAGCACAGGTTCCGGAACCCGGGGAAACCCCTTTTCGAGCTCCACCCCGAGTTCTCTGTAGTGTGGGAATTCTTATCGCCGTCGTGTATCTCGCTGATAGTATGGGAGACTTGTCTAATTTCCATGTAAATGGATCAGACCTTTCAGAGCGTTCGGCAATTCTGCAGCCTCTAGAGGGTCCTCGACGGGGTCCCTTAGAGCAACGTCTGGGCTGCGGCACATAACGACTGATTTTAAGGTAACTATTTGATCAACATTCATGTATAATCGACATGTCACTGACTACCAACGATCTACATTTCGTACCATTGCTTCTCGTTGTGTTTTCGACAACCCCGGCACCACTACTCTTTGTAGTTAACCACAGCCTTCGATTTTAATCGAGAGCTGCGGCGGGGTTTTGAGTCTATTTTAGACTCCATTCTACATCTCGAACCATGTTTATTATACACGGCTCGATCTGTAGCAAATTTAGACTTTTCCGTGTCAGGTTTTTCTTCTACCCACACTTCCCTTTTTAGGTTGGCGTAAGAAGGAATCACCTTCCGCGGACGTCCCGGTTTTCGCCGTGTAGGCGAGCACCCACTCGGAACCCCGGTAACCTTTGACCGGGACTTCCCTATCGGAGTCTGCCTCCGCCGTGTTGACGGGGGTTTGACACCCGGCTTCCCGGCTCTTTGAACCCGGGACCTCCCTGGTTTACCAGTAGGACCCGTGTTCAGTGACACATCTCGCTTTGTAGCAGGGTGTGAAACTTCAAAGTCGGAACATTCACGCTTTCCTTCCCATAGTCGTAAACGAGCTACATGGGATTTATAACGCCTTCTTGACCATTCGTCTTCTATCACTACTGTCATTTCTGACAATAATTGAACAATTCTGAATGGTCCGTCCCAGTTAGGAGCGAGTTTTACATTTACCAACGGAGTGTGGTATCGTACAACCCGGTCTTCTACTCGGAACTTACGTGGTTTAAGATTGACGTCATGTCCAGTCTTTTGCCACTCTGCTGCTTTCGTCAGATTTCGTCTCGCAAGGTAATATCCCTCTACAAAACGTTCTCTGAGTTTTTCGACAAATCCTATGGGACAAGGATCATCCGTAGACATTCCAGGAACCCCATAGACTATGTCCGCGGGCATTACTATTTCCTCGCCAAAGACGAGTAAATTAGGTGAATACCCCGTGCTTGAATGAATGGTCCCATTATATGCGTGAGCTATAAATGGTGCTAATTCATCCCAATTCTTCCGATTTTCATCTACCAGGGTCCGAAGACACTGGATCAATGTCCGGTTGAATCTCTCTACCATACCATCTGATTGGGGACGATATGGATTCGTATGTGTCTTTTTAATCTCGAGTATCCTACACATTTCTTTCCAGATCTGGGATTCAAATTCCCTTCCTTGGTCGGAATGTAGTATGCTCGGAGTTCCAAAAGGCAACATCCAGTTTTTCACTAAAGCTTCCGCACACGTGGCAGCTTTGTGATTTTTCATGGGATAGATCTGCACATATTTTGTGTAATAATCCATCACCACCATCATACAGGTATTTCCTTCCTCTGACTCGTCGATACCAGATATGATATCTAGAGCGATTCTGGCAAACCTGACACCAAACAGTTCCTGTTGTAACGGCATCTTTCCGAGTCCTACCCCGGGTTTGACTTTGCTACATATGGAACATCCAGATATCCATCTTCGAATATCTGCACCCATTCCAGGCCAGTAGTAACGACGCCTTATTCTGGCTACCGTTCTTTTCCGTCCTAGATGAGCTGCACTCCTATGTTCATGACATAGGGTCATTAGTCCGGATCGTAATTCTCGAGGGACCACTAGTTGTAGAGCACGTTTAAGTGGTTGCAATGTGGTTCTCCATCGATATAATACTCCATCACGGACCTCTAGCTCTTTCCATTGACCACATAGATTCCGAAATTCTCGGTTTTCAGGCGAGATCTCGGGTCCTGTAGGCCTATGGAGTCCATTAGCTATCAGTTTAGTTAACCGGAACAAATCTGGGTCAGCCTGTTGACTTTCCTTAATCTGTTCTAGTGTCCACTGATAGTTTAATGGCGGCTTCACTTTCTGGGAACGTAGAGTAGCTATGACTGCTCTATGCTCGCCACAATCCCGGCAATCTGGTCGTCCACATTTCCGCACTGGTCTCCTTGAGAGACAATCCGCATTAATGTGTGACTTTCCAGCCCGGTGTTCAATCTGGCAGTTAGTCAACCCGAATTCGGAGAGAGCTGCCAGCCATCTTCCAATCATTCCCTCGGCGTCTTTAAAGTTAAAGAGCCATTTGAGAGAAGAATGGTCAGTACGTAGGATGAAATCTCCACCTGCTAAGAAGTGTCGATATTTTCTTACATACACCACAACCGCTAAGAGTTCCCTCTTAGTAGTACAGTAGTTCCGCTGACTTTTACTTAAGCTGTTGCTGGCAAAAGCTATTGGAACTTCTATACCATCTTGTATCTGAGACAAAGCCGCTCCAATACTCTCATTACTAGCGTCAGTGTCGAGAATGAACCGACCCTGGGCTAGAGGGTATTTCAATACGGGGGTCTCCGTAAACTTTCTTTTTAGTCCCAGAAAAGCGTGTTCAGCTTCCGGAGTCCATTGGATCTCTTTTTGCTTCCCTGGCTTATCTAGTACTACATACTGTTGCATAGGGTGTGCAATTTCAGAAAAACCCGGGATAAAGTCGCGGTAATACGAACAAAATCCTAGGAAAGACCTTATGTCTTTTATATTCTGGGGGCGTGGCCAATTAGCCACTACCTCCAACTTAGAAGGATCTGCCCGGATTCCATTTCCGGAAACTATCCGTCCTAAGTATTCCACAGATTTGCGAAACAGCTTCCATTTTTGAGGTTTGAGTTTCAACCCATAAGATTGAATACGCTCAAATACCTCTCTCAGGTTTTCTAAACATTCAACATAATTCTTTCCGAAGATGATTATGTCGTCTAGATAAACCAAACACTTTTTCCACTGTAGACCCCGCAACATCTGATCCATCATGGATTCGAAAGTTGCAGGAGCGTTACAGAGGCCAAATGGCATTACTGTGAACTCGTAAAGCCCTTGATGAGTGGTGAACGCCGTTTTAGACTGATCGCCACTGTTCATCTTTACCTGCCAATATCCAGACTGGAGATCCAGAGTACAAAACCACTGGTTCCCTTCCAGAGAGTCGAGACTCTCATCGATCCGGGGTATTGGGTAGGCATTCTTCCGGGTGATACCATTCAATTTTCTGTAATCAATACAGAATCGGCAAGTACCATCCTTTTTAGTAACCATTACCACTGGACTAGCCCAAGGACTTGCACTGGGGATGATTACTTTCTGGTCCATCATTTTCCCTACTTCCTCTTCTAAAGCTTCCCGTTTTACCGGAGGTAGCCGTCGATAAGGAAGGCGGAAAGGTTGATGACCTTCAGTGTCAATCGTGTGTTCTACTCGATCCGTTCTCCCCAAGGGATCTCCAGGTCGAGTAAAGATTGACTCCATCTTTTTCAAAAGAATCCTTAGTTCATGTCGTTCCCCACTGTTTAGTGTGTCTGTCGTCTGAACTAAAGTTTCCAGAGTTTCGTGCAATGGACTCGGAACTGGAAGGGATCCCGTTCCTGTATCGATAGCACTAACCCGTACTTCTTCATAATCATTTCCTATTAAGTCCGACCTTTCCAGTTTAGATTGTTCATCTTCCCCGGTTATTTCGGAAACGGGAATAGGTGTGATTCCCTGTGGACTGGAGTCCACTAGGCCATCCACATGAGCTAGAGTTACCCAGCCCAATGTATCACCCTTCCTTAATTTAATCAACCCGGAGGTATGATTACTTATAGGAATTGATCCTTCTCTGGCACTTCCGATCAGGGTATCCCAGGCCTGTATTCCTTTTTTAGAAAACAGTTCTGGATCTGGCTCGAAAAGTGCATCTCCACGTGGTAAGTCACCTTCCCCAGCTATCAGGACATTAACCATCTGCTGGGGGGGGATGCCCACATCTTGTCGGACAGAAATCAATGAAGAGATCCGTCGACAACTACATTCCACCTCCATTAACTCAGGAAATTTGAGTCGGAGAGTGCCATCGGGTAGATCTACAGAGCCTCCATAGAGGGTGAGAAAATCTACGCCTAATATTCCACTTTCTTCGATATCACTGAGTATGGGACCCCATACGAATTCAGTGTTACCTATTGAGACTGGAATAATCACACTACCATAGCACCTCATATGAGTACCATTAGCAGCTTTTGCCGAGGCTCCAGGAACATGACATTCCTGCGCAAATCCAAGAGACTGATAGAGTCCGTTGTTTAACACAGAGCGACTAGCACCAGTATCCAACAATAGATCCACTTTTCTTCCTTGAATTCTAGCCGGCACATACCAACGACGTCCTCCCAAAGGGGACGGTAGTCTTATAAACCGTGAGATTCCATCTAAGGTTCCAAGATCCCATCCGCGTTGACAAAGCCATTGCAGACAAAGATGCCCGGGTGAAAGATACTTACTACAAATCGTTGCGACCGTATTTTGTATCTTCCCCTTTTCTGGTAAGTTGGAAATATTTTCCTCCTTATACATCTCACAGGTTTGTGTTCCCTGGCACTTTCCTTCCCGGACCGCAGTGTTGCCACTCGCTACAGTCCTCCTTTGTTTTCCGGTTCACCCTGAGAGGCAACCATCAACGCAGGCAGACTACGAGATGTTTCCACCGTAGTAACGTTCCGGGTTTCTGGACAATCTGGAGAGATATGTCCCATTTTGTTGCACCGCCAACAACGTCGGACATCCAGCTGGTTTTTCTCCACCTGATTCAGTCTTTCGTTGATTTTGGTCAACAACTTCATAACCTCTGAGGAATTTCCTTCAGGATCAGTGGTTATTGGTTTTGCCTCTGCCACAGAAGGTACATCGCTGTTCCTTCCAAAGCTAGGGGTTCGACCTCTTCCACGTCCCCGTCTATTGAAGCCTCCTCTTCCGAGTACCATCGAGCAGACATTAGAGAGTATATCCTCTATTTCCGCTTCCTGACACTCGTAGGTATCTTCCTCTACTTGTGACCAAGTAGAACCCACTATGTTAACCCGAGAAGTTTTCCCGGGATTAGCATATTTTCCGAATAGTATACACCGTTGTTCATAGGCATCTACTATTCGCAATACCTGCATGAAGTTCATACCGGGCTCCCATTTAGAGATGACTTCCGCTCTCACGTCATCATCTCGAAGTCCTTTTACAAACTGAGTTTGTAGATCTTCATGCAGCGCAGGAGAATCTAATCCCGTCCCTGGGTAAACCTCTAACAACATTTGTTGCAAAGCTAGCCCATAGGCGCGAGTTGTCTCCTCTTTTCCCTGGATCCTCTTTAAAAAAGTGGAACGGGGGTTCAGCGTTACCAACTGACCACAGTAGTATGAGGCTACCTCCACTAACTCATCCCATTCCGTACCACCGGAACGGCGAAAAGTGCGAAGTGCAGCTTCCCCGGGTCCATCTCGCAACGCTCTTTTGAGGTATGGCAATGCATCGACTTTATTCCAGCCATTACATTGTATGTCCTCACAAAATCCCGCGAACCAGTGTTCCCACTCCATTCCTTTCCCGTAAGGTTTTGGAATGACAGCGTTTTTTCTGGCTGCGTTCTCTGGGCGCATCATCGGAACCTTGTCAGCTCTTGCCATTGACAAGTTAAAGATCCGATCCTGTTCCCGGACTTGGTTGAACGAGTTGAACCCTAATTCAGCTATAGCTTTACTAGTACGTTCGGAACTCGGAGAACCCATTCTTGACTCAGAGGGTAGCCGGAAGCTAACCAAAGGAGTCTTTACACCCTTTGTTCCAGATATGAATCTGTTAGGGGTCTTCTCTGGATCCTCTACTCTTCCTGGTGGGGAATATAGATGATCTCTCACATTACTCCAGCCAGCTTGGGACATAGGCATCCGTTGGGATGATTCTGTCTCTGCTAGTCGAACTTGGTCCTTCATGTATTGTACATGTTGGTCCAAACGCTCAATTTTTTCTAGAGTCTCAATCTCGCGAACCGAGAGTTCTTCCAAGTTATGGTGCCTTTGGGCTACCTTCTTGGCGATCTCACGGTTTCGAGCTTCTAGTTCCCGACACATGTCTCTGGCTTCCCTTTCCCTATCAAACTCGGCTAAGAGTTCGGGTCCAAGGAAACCTACAGGAACTTCCTCGGAAGATACCCTTAAAGTATTTTCCGACCTATTCCGGGGAGTACTAGACTCTCCAGGACTATCTGTCTGAGACCCAATTTTACTGAGTCCCTCCAGATCCCTTGCGGGGCCATGTCGGCTGTCGGCCGCCGGACTGAAACTCTTCAGGACCGTCGAACTCAGATTCTGAGCGGCGGTTCTCTTCCGAGATTTCTCCTTGCCAGACTTCTGGGTTTCACCCCCTCCCTCTGGTTTTGGAGACTTGTCGTCATTCCGGGCCGGAAGAGTTTGTTGAGAAGTTACCTCCCCATCTTCACTCTCCTGTTCAGCCTTAGATCTGGTTTTTATTCCAGATCCGTGCATTTACCGAGAATCCCGGGTTGTGCAAGCAACCTGGGATCCTGGTCACGGCACCAGTGTGGTGGTCGCCGCCTGTCTAGCAGGTTGGATGACCCCAATCCGGAACGCTAGTTCCAGGCAGGATCCCACCCTACGTACTTACGTAGGTTGGTTCGGTTTTCGGTTAGTTTGCACAGACCTATTCACACATAACACAACAACGTCACTTAATAAACAGGGATGTTTATTAATCACTTACTTCCCGGAAAGATCTGGAAGATCTTCCCTACAAGTACAGTACCCTAGCACATGGGTGCTAGGTAACGCTGGATAGGCCAATCCGGAAGATCAGCCTAACCACCAGGAAGGTTACAAGAACCCGCCTGCAAAGTGAGGGCCCAAGGATCCGTTCCGTAGAAGGGACGCGCGAGGACAGCCTGTCGACCTACTGTGAACGCTGAGTATATATACTAAGCGTTACGTAATCCCGGTCTCCACCGCGCCACTCTCGTGTGCGGCGTTGTCCGGAATCACTGCACAGTAAGGATCGGCATATCGCGCCACCTTCCGTGAAACAAACGAACACTGCTGGATTCCCGTCCCACTACACCACAATACATGTATAACATTTGCTGTTCATATTTGTATATCATCCGATTTTTAATATTTAAGTGCCTCTTCTATAGAAGTATTTTCTCATCTAAAACACTTTCATTTGATTTAATTTCACTGCTGTTTTAGATATCTAGGGTACTTTATAATGAGAATCGAGACATGCTTACCACCATGAAGGACTCTGACGGGGGACTGGACGCCAAGTAAAAATCGCGGATTGCTAGTTTAGCAGCTGTCAACGAGAACAATTTAGTATTTGTTACGACGGAGTAGGTTGGCTGTTTCAAGTAAGAATGTTTCAATTTAACTAGTACAAATCATAAACTCTATGACATCACAATTTAACAATTATGTCATAGAAATGATTTATTGATACTTGGCCATTAAGAACTCGCGAATATCCATGATTTCAAAAAGCCACTGCACGTACATGCATCAACAATTTCTTTCTCACATATATACTATGGGTTGAATAACGAAAAGAACTTTCAGAAAAAATGTATCTATGAATCTGTAGAAGTATCCCAGTGGCACCTACATCATGAATTAAACCTTAGAGCAGACCAAAGAAAATAGTAGTTGTAAATCATACAAATACTTCTAATAACTTACTCTCATCAGCTATCCGTTTGTTGTCAATGACAAGGTTGTAGGCTATGACGAGTTGGTCTTGAGGGTCGCCACTCAGCAGTGCATACTGTACTTCATGCTCTGTTACGTTACATTTCTAAAAAATATTAAAAAATGCCATAAATGCCAGAACCTAGATAAGACCGTCAAGCTGCATCATCTCAATTTCTACATGGAATCCTAATTTCGCTTGCGGGACGACAGTTCCTGTTTCGCCGAGCTATATTTTTAAATCCGTAGTGAATAGGGTATCGCCTTATAAATTTATGTTATGTCTATAATGGTGTGTTGCATCTAGGTGTGCGCTACCTTACCTCACATACTTCACGGATGGCATCTGTGTCCACGACAGAAGTGTCGAAGTCTGTGTCAGGAGGGAACAGATACTCCGGTAGATCAGCCTTGAACCACTCATGTTCTCTGCAATAGATCAGGGACACATACTTCATAAATGGAAAGTGATATTCCTTTATATAAAATATCAGTAGAAAAATAAACTTTTTTAGTTAGCAGTAGAGTAGTTTTTCATGTGAGTACAGGCAAAAGATAAAATAGAAGTTTGATCTATCTGCAGGTTGTATTGGATTTAATCTCGAACAAGAGTGCAATGGTATCTGTATTGTAAGAAGGGAGTACCCAATGGTGGGTGTAGGAAGTACGCAGGCCCGATGTGTAAGCAAAGTATTTTGCGATTTAATTTCAAGAGTCAAACCAGTGTATAAGATCGTGCCCTAAAGTCTGTTCTCTTCGTTATTCAACAGAGGGGGGTCCAAGTTTGTTTGTGGTTTAACGTCCCAGAGGACCCTAAGGGTATATAGGGACCATCAATGATTTAAGCTTTTCACTTTCGTAGACGTCTTTCAGTAATTCTTTTCAATGTTTTCGAATGTTGTTACTGCTTTTCAAGTACTTTCTTCTATTTTCTTGTACCCTTTGACAGTTCAGCAGGACTTGATGAATAGTTATGGGCACATTGTATGCTTGGCATACTAGGGGATTTTCCCATTTCAGGAGGTATTCGTGTCTGGAGTGACCTATTTTCAGACAGGTCAACTTCACCTGTTCACTACGACTTAATACCCCACAGTTTCTCTTCCCATTCAGAGTTGGATGAATGGTATAGTATTCCAAGTTCCAGAAATGGAGTCAGAGCTTTATAGAGCTCCTCAAACAACATCACTAATGAAATTTACAGGTTAAATGAGAATTTCCTGGGTTGAACGTGAAGTTTGGCCTGAAGTCTATCATGTTGCAGGGTTGTCGAAATAAGCAACAGAGACACGGCGCTCGCCGGGTACCAGCAGTATTCAACATCCTATGGAGCACAGATAAACTTCTCTCATAGCAACACTAAAATTGGGTAAGGAACAACGGCTTTGGGTGAGACTGTTGCTCAATTCAAAGACCCTGCATTCAACCTGTAAAGTCGATTGCTTGTCTCGGTCATATATATATGCGCGCATAACGTGTCAAACTAAACCAGATTCATGAGATTGTGGTTTAACATCCTTGTGGAACGTGAGGGATCTAAAATAGGTATAACAAACCTTAACACTCCTCAGGCTGGCTACTCAGATCCTACAAGTTATGGATGACAAATGACAAAGAACATGTACCTTACGTCCTTGATGGTGGCTCTCTTCAGGGGGTCGACATGTAGCATATGGACAAGCAAATCGACGACAGACTTGTTCAGGTAGTCGGGGATGTGGAAGATGCCCGCTGTATATAAACACAAAGTGTTAGTTTTCCACACAGGAACTTGTAATGACACGGCAGAAAAAAACCATTGTTTATATTCTGAATTAGTGATATCGTTCTGAATAATCTACTTTATGTTACAACAGTTATAACCAAGGAGTGTCAGTTCTGTCGATGGAAAAGATCTCATACTTACACTTAATCTTTCGGAATAGAGTTGGGACATGCTCATCGTCGAATGGTAACTGTGGAACATAAATAAAGAAGTATATAATACGTCTCTATGAAAGCTTTTTTTAGGTAACGATCTAGGAATTTTATCATTGTGTGCCTAAAATTGATACATGTATCTTTACCTTAGACCTGGTGCCAGCTGTCAAGTAAAAACTAATTATGTTAGTTATTTACGACCATCTGTTTACAGAATGGAAAGTATTTGAGTGGGAGCGGTGTTAATATGATAATATTCTAAGAAAACCATGAGCTCAGTTCAGTTGTATAAGAATCCACTTACCGTGCCACATAAAAGGGCGTAGAGAATAACACCACAACTCCAAACGTCCACCTCAGGGCCCGCGTACAGTCTGAATCAGTAAGGCATTGTGGCATTACATCTACATGTAAAATACCTCCGTTGTCTAAGGTTTGGTTTCTTAGCTTTCATTCTGTCTCTACTTGATGGTCAATCTAAAGGTGCAATTAAATCTTAACAAATGTCTAAGTGCGATAGGCATTGCTCTGGAAGGATACGGAATCTTAGAGAACAAGAATAAAGCATTGATACTAAGGGAAAATATGAAAAGAAAAAAATAGGACATTGGGCAGAATAAATCTAAAAAAGTATCAACCAATACAAGATTTGTCCACTTACTTTCCTGAGATAACCTCTGGTGCCGCATAGTTTGGCGAGCCACAGCTAGTCCGTAAAAACTCTCCATCAGTCATCATGTTCGACAGACCTATGGACATAACATACCATATACTCCAGGTTTCTTACACATTGCTGACCCTATATATCATAATTACCGGATGTGCTGCATTTTCTAAAAGCAAATAGGAAATTTAGGAAATACCGTAAATTCCCGCTCATGAGATGCGGCATATAAGACGCGTCTTATATACAAACCAAACCCCTGGTGCGTCTAATAGGATGCAGTCCAAACTCGAAGTGCATCTCATGTGCGGGTTTTTCCCGAGGGTGATTGAGAATTTTGAGGAGTACCATTAGAAGTGCCCTTATTGCTGCGTCTTACTAGATCACGTCAAAGTCAGGGGGGAGGGGGGTGTCTCTTACACAGGTTTTACCCAAAACACTCAATCGCGAGGTGCGTCTTATAGGATTTTCCCAATGTCAGGGTGCATTTTATGTGAGATGCGTTTTATACACGAGAATTTACAGTAGCATCGCTTACTCCTGTAGTCGTATAAAAGCTTTTGATTCATAAAGGTACAAGGTAAACATGGTGAAAAGCAACAACCTAGTCGCTTCTGATTTCTACTTTTTTCCTATTTAAAAATCTTCTGATAGCTACATATTCTGTAAATCACCTCACTACTCTCCCAGCAGATCTTTCGTGGTGCTAGCGCTAAATAATCTCTGCCGCAACCCAAAACTAGTTCCCCTGGTATCCACTTAAGACAGTGGGGACCAGCTAACATTTCAGATTCAAAAGAAAGCAACTGTCAAATTTACAAGTCGAACACAAAATACTTCCCAAAGCGCTCAGAATTTAGGATATTTGAAAAACTGGCAGAAGGGACAGATTCTGTCAAAACAGGCAGGTTGGTGCAGAGATAAAAGCGGCCGCAAGAAGTAGAGCGCAGGATCTCTGCTAGGAGAGTGTCACCTAACAAAACTCAGCATTCAGAATTTCTGCTTCATGTCATAACTGAGTTGTAAAAAAAATACATTTCAAATCTAAGTCGGTAATTCTGGCAGTAATCCATTTTGGGGCTCACCAAAGTCAGCAATTTTTACATTGAGGTACTTGTCGAGGAGCAAATTTTCAGGCTTGAGGTCACGGTGTACAATCATATGTCGATGGCAATAGTCGACACCGGAAATAATCTGTTGAATGAAACGCCTTGCCTCATGTTCCTTCAGCTGTAATGAAAATAAATTAATCTATTCATCATCTGAATAAACACCAAAGCAATAAATAAATAGGAATATAGCAATCCATTAATATACGCTAACATACATTACAGGTTACCTAAACCTGAAAGTGAACTAATAACAAGTTCAAACACAAGGCGTGTGGGATATATTTGAAGTTCTATCCAAAATGGGTCACTAATAATAGTTTTTGGAGATTCCTCTAGTTTCACGTATATCTATTATTTACCTTGCCATGTTTCACGATGTAATCAAACAATTCTCCTCCAGAAACATATTCCATAACCATGAAAATATCGGTCGGGGTGCTGATCACTTGATACCTTTTTCAAAGAGAGAGATTGCACGGAGTTAAACACATTCAACACTACAGTATACAAACCAGCAGACATTGAGTTTTAAAATAACAAGAAGCATAAATCCAATATTAGCTAGGATTTCAAAGCTGATGTATTGAGCAAATATAAAGTGTGGCAAGAACAGAGGAGTAATTAAGTGATATACGACTAGATAGTTCACTAAGGTGATTTATAGGAGTCAGCCCTTGTAGTAGGAAGCCATATCAAAGAGAGCATAATAATGTAATTATTGCAATGATATGCACTTTTTATACACTTACAGTTTGATGATGTGAGGGTGCCTGAATAATTTGAGATTCTGAATCTCACGCCTGATCTTGCCTACGACATCTAAGCTCTTTATCTTCTGTCGATTTAAAACCTTGACTGCAACCTTATGTCCTGTCAGCTGGTGCACACCGACTGAAATATACGATTCATAATTCATCATTATATCAGATGTGACATATTTTCACAACTTTGCGAACAAGGATAATGGTATGTTTGATACACAAGGCAATATATATCCGTGAATATAAACGATATTAAAGTTGCCGTTTTAAAAACAATCATCATATATCCCTATATCTGGCCGGTGTTAATCTAGACAGATGAAACAACATGTAAGAACTACAAAGGACCCTGCGTTTCAATGTGTACTTTGGGAACCATGCATACATTGACCCAAAGAAAGGTGCTGAAAACGTACGACATGTGTATAAATATTATCATAATATTCATTTACCCCTGCTTCCTGTCTATTCAAAGATACAAAACTATACATTATGAAGGAAAGATCAATCTTCTAGTCTTAGACATAGTGGCAATCAACTGACTGCAAATTATGGAACACAACACTGAAAATGTAGAAACTTCTAATGTAAACTAGAAAAAAATACAGACAATAAATTTAGTACATGTACTTGATAATTGCAAACAAGTTACAAGGCATGATAGAACACACCTCTTTAAAAAAAATAGTGTTTTACATGTTACAATTGCATGAGCTTTTGTTACAGGGAAGACTAACTAACATATAATTATGTGACCTTTCCGAGATGACATGGATAAGGTATGAACTCAGCTGTCTCAACACGAACGAAGGCAGTAAGTGTAAAATGTCAACTACTGGTATCACCAAGGTCTCGTAGTTAGGATCCTGTTTATTTTGCTCATCACTCTCATAAACATGTAAGGTAATGATGGGAAAATTACCATGAACCACGCATGAACCTACTAGTTGTTCAGACAGCTTTTTGTAACGAAGGTAAATCTTTTAGCACATCAACCAGTGGTGTTTTTTAGCCACTAGTTGGCCGACGTTTCTGCTCTTGAGATATGGCTTTCATATGATAGGCAATTTACCCGAGGTATTTCATAGTACTGATGGGCAATCGGAGTTCTAACGAACGTGAAGCATGTTGTGCCCAAGGATATAAAAGAGAACGAAGTTTATATATCTCAAATTGGATTTTAAAATGTTTGTGTATGCATGAATGTACATGTATGTCAAAGCTATTTCTTATCGTTGTTCGCTTTATTCTACCGCTATCAATGTATACTATAAATGATATTTATCAAATTCTAAAAAAGGTGGCAAACCATGAAGTCCACTACACTTCAACTACTTGAAAGATTATCTTTTTTCTTCAAAGCATCTTCATCCAAAATTAAATTCAAATTTTTTTTTTAATTGATTACCGGACTGTAGACCTAAAATCGGAACACCCCCATTCCCTATAATTCATAGGGTGGAGACTTGCTCTGATAGGGTGGAAAATGGTTAAACCACCACTGTCTTAGGTGACAGGGTGGAGGTTACACCATCTCCAGAAAGCCTTTCTATTTTTTAATAGATTGGGATGGGCCGAGATGAATCATCCCGACCCCCATAAGTGATAACATCACATGCCTTGACTTAGCCAAATTAATTAAGATGCCTGAAGAGTCCGAACCGGATGAAACCTTGACTTATTCCCCACCAATTCTGTTCATTCTAACAGTCTAACACCAAGAAAGTGCTTGGTGTACAAATCCCCAACACTGTACTGTGTTGGAGAGTGAGAACACGGCGATAGCCCGTTCCCAAGGTGGCGGCGATTGTTGTTACACAGGTAATGATTGTCAACCTGGAGACACCATAGTAAACTGGTTCAAAATTGACAGGAATTGTCATTATCAAGGTAGCATCGGCTTGTAGCAGAGGTGTCATAGCCACGTCTCACGAATCAAAATTAAATTCAATGCAACCCTACGACAGAAGAAAATGTATGTATTTGATGGTGTTCCCAGTAAACAGGCGAAAAAAGTCAGACAAAACTGCTAGGGATAGTTGGGTCATATACTAAATAGTATAAATGGAAGAAGGCATTCCCGAGGAGGTGGGGGTTTATAAACGATATGGCACAAGAGCGCTATGGCACGGGTGAGTTATGCCACAACCTTAGACCATATGGCATAGAAAAGGAGCCATTTGGCATAAGTTGGACCATTTGGCACACTTTCTGTTTTGATCATATCACAGGTTTTGGAGAATGTTATTCGTTGATAAAAAAACATATCAACCGCTAAAATCGATCGCATTTGGAGAAGATATATGTGAACTTTGTTTGTTTGTTGCAATATTATTATTCATTTTGCCTGTTTTGTGTGAAAACGGAAGGTTTATACCAGGGCTGTCAGTCTGTTCTTTGCTTGTTTGTTGCAATACTATTATTCGTTTTGCCTGTTTTGTGTGAAAACGGAAGGTTTATACCAGGGGTGTCAGTCTGTTCTTTGTGACCAAAGAACCACATCAAGTTACTGCAATAACCGGAAAACAAGGTTTTGTCATGTATACTTGTTTAGAGAATTAATGTATTATTTCTAAGACATCAATACATGTATATCAATAATTATTGTGTCCCAGTCACAATTTGATTGTCACACAATTGTCTACTTAGTGATCTGTTGTTATTAGTATCTCAGCTAATATTGCACCTAGGTACTCCAAATAAAAACGCTTCATTTTCGAGGTTTTATCGAGCAAAACCCACGACGCTGCCGTAAATGATTAACTTTCCCTACGTCGTACTAGATCTAGCCTAGATAAAACCATCTAGACTTAGTCCTAGATCTACATCTCGTAAACAGATACAGCCTACACAGGCTTTCCTAGTCTCTGGTTTCTGCTCAGCATGTTCAATTGTTATAATAGTATGTATACATTGTACTCCATAATAGCCACCAGAGATACATATGGGGATCCCTTAAGGAAACTAATTCATCACTTGTATAAACATACTCGTAATAAATGAACATTATACTAGATAGTATCGACCTATCGCATATAGTAGCCATACGACGGCTGATGTCATGTCAATTGTCAGTCACATCCTGGATGGCCAAGAACTGATTCGTATGGACTGTATGGTGTAGCGGATCAGAACGTACACGCAGGATAACAAATCAAACTGACATGCATTAAGACCGAAAGAAGATATACTCACTTTTCACTTTTCCAAACGTCCCGACACCAAGTGTATCCCCGAGCAAATAATGCCCGATTCTTACTTGCGCAGGTGGAGGTGACTTGTCCGCCATGATGTTGTTTTTCTGAATTTGTTTGGTTTGTGGTTTGACCTTATTAATATTCACATAAACCGGAAGTTCCCTTACTGGGCACCCTCGTTTTGTGCATGGTATTGCGATTCATTTTCGACGAGGGATACTGTTGCTAATTTTAATCAAACGTTCTTTGTAGGATGTATAATTTTTCATTAGCTATAATTCATTATTGCAAAATATTAGAAGAAACCAGCCTTTGGGGTACGTTCGAGGGGTACGTGTTAGACAGCTTGTGTACCCTGGCCCTGGCGACAACGGGTTGTACTACAGTCAAGGTCATCTGTATGTTAGATCTTTTGTGATTGGTTACTTGGGGAGGGTTGTCTTTCTTCATACAGATTCACTGGAAATCATATAAAGATGTAGGGGACGGTCAAGGAGAGTGTAGGGGAACTGTACTTGAACCAATGAACAATCAGATAACATGATCTGGCAGTAAACGCGGGAACACTGGAAGGAAGGGATGTACACACAGAGTCAGGATATATCTCGATTTACTCTGTGATGTACATCACGCCACAGCCACCGCAAAACATCGAGATATACTGTCCAAGGATATACTCGATCTGTGACCTGACTTACTTACTTACTTACTTACTTACTTACTTACTTACTTACTTACTTACTTACTTACTTACTTACTTACTTACTTACTTACTTACTTACTTACTTACTTACTTACTTACTTACTTACTTACTTACTTACTTACTTACTTACTTACTTACTTACTTACTTACTTACTTACTTACTTACTTACTTACTTACTTACTTACTTACTTACTTACTTACTTACTTACTTACTTACTTACTTACTTACTTACTTACTTACTTACTTACTTACTTACTTACTTACTTACTTACTTACTTACTTACTTACTTACTTACTTACTTACTTACTTACTTACTTACTTACTTACTTACTTACTTACTTACTTACTTACTTACTTACTTACTTACTTACTTACTTACTTACTTACTTACTTACTTACTTACTTACTTACTTACTTACTTACTTACTTACTTACTTACTTACTTACTTACTTACTTACTTACTTACTTACTTACTTACTTACTTACTTACTTACTTACTTACTTACTTACTTACTTACTTACTTACTTACTTACTTACTTACTTACTTACTTACTTACTTACTTACTTACTTACTTACTTACTTACTTACTTACTTACTTACTTACTTACTTACTTACTTACTTACTTACTTACTTACTTACTTACTTACTTACTTACTTACTTACTTACTTACTTACTTACTTACTTACTTACTTACTTACTTACTTACTTACTTACTTACTTACTTACTTACTTACTTACTTACTTACTTACTTACTTACTTACTTACTTACTTACTTACTTACTTACTTACTTACTTACTTACTTACTTACTTACTTACTTACTTACTTACTTACTTACTTACTTACTTACTTACTTACTTACTTACTTACTTACTTGTGAGTGGAGCTAATAGCTCACTCGTGCACATTCCCGGGTCGCTCAAACAAGTTGTGTTTTCGCTTCCGAGCTGTGCTAGTTGAGATCGGTGGGTTTGATGGGTTTTTGTTATTTTGTTTTGGTTGTTTTTGGAGGGATGCGAGATTGTAGGATTTTGCCTACATGTAGGAGTCTAAAACAGAAATTGTATATGTTTTTAGAATAGGTAATAATTGTACGATTACTTACCTTGGTAAAAGTATGAAGTAGAATTAAGGTTCCTGTGAAGCCTAGGGACATTTTCTAAGTGTCCTAGGCGGCTAGGGTAACAGGGAGATAGGGTTACCGAGATAGTACCGCGTAGTAATCAGTCGTGAGAGTGCGAATCCAGGATATATTCAATAGGGGAAAAATTTTTCTGGGGATTTTTTTCCCTTTTTTTATATAGTGTGGCTTGTTTGGGGATTGAAGGTGGGTCCCTGTTACCCTAGGACACAAAGTCGTTTATCTTTTTCAAAAGTATCTAGGAAAATCGCCTGTAAGGCTTGTCCTGTTCTGGCCGTTTTCATTACTTTCGTCTTCAGAATATTTGGGTTGTGGGGGATTTCTGAGGTATGCCGTACGAACGGCCCTACAAACCCAGAAATCCTTTCCAATTGTTTCTTCGTTTTCGAGTCTAGGTAGGAGAATTGATAACGCACATCTGGCTGCGTTAGGAATCTACAACATTGGAAATTTGTTGGTCATAATTTGTTGATTTTGTGGGATATGCAAAATGTATTACACTTATTTATATAAGTGTTATATGTTTTCCTGCTAAGATTCCATTAGGAATTTGGCAGTATCTCTGTCACAACCCTACTTCTGCACCAGTTTTCATTCTAGAGTAGAGAAATAAGTAGCCCTATTCCCGATGGGAAACATTTTTCTTGCGATTTCGGGAGAGAGAGGATCTTCGTTTTTTCGATCGCTTTGACGGCTAGTGCCTGGTTTACCAGTGGCGCGTACCAGACTGCGGTGGGCCAGTCTGGTGTGACTAGGATGACTCTGCTGGGTTTTTCCTTTCGGATTTTCAGTAGTTTTTTTTTTTTTTATTCTTTTATTTAGTCTGACGTCAAAATAGGCTCTACAGAGTGGCCTGTCTTCCTTTTAAGCCAGAAACAGATATATTGGCTTGTGTTCTATATACATCAGTATGATGTTATTTTAAACAGTAATTTGGTTCAGCTTTACGTAGGGTAACAGTAATAATAACAATAATAATAATAATAGTAATATAGGGTACATATTTTGTGCCCTGCGGGCTTACTGCCCAAAATTAATCGCCTGAGGCAGTGCTCATATATAGTGATGTTAGTTATGTATATGGTGTGAGAGATAGTGGTGATGTTGAGCATTACATATTCATTTGTACTCATTTATTAGTTGGTGTACTCTTAGTACTTGTTTCTATCAGGTTATACTGTCTCTGATCATCTCCTATGGGTATCTGACAGATGGTGATAACTTATGTATTTTACATACTCCAGTTTAAAGTGTTGTTTTTCAGATATTTCTTTAGTGAGGCTGGGCTGTCTAGGGCTCTCATGCTTAAAGGTGCATTGTTCCATAAATGCGCGCATTTATGGCGCACACTCTTTGTGTAAGCCACACAGTTAGGCTTTAACATCTTTAGTAGTTTTTCATCATGTGCGCGTGTTCTAATTATCCTTTCATCTCTATATGCTACGTCTTTTGTCCGTCTTATGGCTATCTGCAGATAATGTTTTTTTCTCCGGAGATCTAGTTTGTCGAGTTTAGCTAGGTCATGCAATTCTTGTGTTCTGGGTTTGGGGAATCTCGAGGAGGCCAGGCGGAGACAAGTATTTTGGATTGTCTGTAATTTGTCGATGAGGTTTTTTGGTCCAGCTTGGTAGATAATATCTGCGTATTATACGGGAGTATCATTTGTTTATACAGGCAAAGTGTTGCTCTATCCGTTATGTATGGGGGTAGTTTATGAAGTAGGTATGTCTTATGATTAAGTATTTGTATCAGTTTGTTTAGGTGTTTCCTGAAAGTTAGACCTGTGTCAAGTATAGTTCCTAGGTAGCAATAAGAAGGCACATGATCAATTTGCTGTTTATTCAAAAATAGTGGGTCGGTTCTAAGGTCCTTGCTACTCTTTGTTGTGGTAAAGATCATCGCTTTCGTCTTTTTTACATTTATTATGAGTTTGTTCTGTGAGCACCATTTGTTGTATCTGTTTAGGTCTTGTTGTAATTTTACTGCTATGTCAGGGTCGTTCTTAGGATTTGCAATGTAGATTACGGTATCATCCGCGTATAGTTGTATGGAGCTGTGATTTAGGGAGGTTTCGGCGTCGTTTGTATATAGGATAAAGAGCAAAGGCCCCAAGGTGGATCCTTGGGGCACACCATGTGTTATGGGGAGGGGGGCTGAGGTTGTGTTATTGCATTTTACTTTCTGTGTGCGTTTGTCTAAGTAATTACTAAACCAGTTTATTATTTCTTGGTTGAATCTGCAGTGTTTTAATTTATTTAGGAGTATTGAGTGATCTATTGTGTCAAAAGCTTTTTTTAAATCAATAAATATGGCTCTGGTATATAGCTTATTGTTTATGGTAGTATATAGGTTGTCAGTGAAGGTAGCTAGTGTGGTGGTCGTTGATGATTGGGTTCGGAAACCTTGTTTTGTTGTAAGTATGTTATTGGTTTCTAGGTGGGTAATTAATTGTGTATGTATATTTTTTCTATTAATTTCCCCAAATATTCTGAAGACGAGAGTAGTACTCTCAGCATGAGGCTACAAGGTGGAAAGGCATATGCGTTAATATTTGTCCATGAAAAAGTAAAATGCATCTACAAATGTGCAGTTTCGGTCTGGTTTCCAAGATGCATATTTGTCACATTTGTTGTTTCGGAATGATGCAAACAGATCAAATTCTGGACTGCCAAAATCGCGTATGATTTATTGAAAAAGGTGGTTCGAAAGGGACCATTCCAGGTTATCTTTGAATACTCTTGAAGTATCGTCAGTCAGGCAGTTGAACTTTCCTGGTAGGTAGGATATTGTGATCCAATTTCTCAATGACTCTGCCCATGTCCATATTTCTTGAGCGATTAAATCGCATGCTGGGGATTTTACTCCTCCCATTTTCGAAACGTAACACAATGCAGTTGTGTTATCTGTTTGGACATGTATTGTTGAATTTTTTACTTTGAAAAAACTGGAAAGGCCTAGCGAAATCGCTTTTAATTCTAGCACGTTGATGTGCTGGATTTCATCTTCTTCCCAAGTGCCTCCTATTGAGGTACCTTGGAAATGAGCGCCCCAACCTTGAAGGCTGGCGTCAGTCGAGATCGTGAAATCGCTGTCGTCTGGTCAGATTTTCCGATCAGAAAAACAAATGTGATCTAGCCACCATTTTATGTCAGCAATTCCGTTTTGCGAAAAAGTCATAGATCTCCCTTGTTTATGACTATTACTCAGGCACATTGGCAAATTGTAGGTCTGTGTGTGGACAATAATTTGTTTGCCGTTTGAACGAATTTTTCTCTCTTTGCATCAGTCAGAGTGATATTCATGATTGTGGAATTAAAGATAAAACCAAGGAACAAAAGATGTTTTGAAGGCATGATCACAGATTTTTCTGGGTGTATAACAAATCCTAGCTTGTCTAACATTACAGCAAGTTGTTTTACAGCTTTCGTACATTTTTCTGTCGTTTCGGCCATTACGAACGAGTCGTCAATATATCCGAAACATTGTATTCCCGACTTTCTGAGTTTACCAAAGATTGGTGTTAATATCTTTGTGAAAATTCTAGGTGCGCAAGCAAGACAAGTACAGTAAACTGAAAAAGTTTCCCATCCCAGTAAAAACAGAGAAATTTCCGGTGTACTGTTGCGATACTGATTGAATAGTATGCGTCCTTCAAGTCGACTGAAGCCATGTAATGATTCTCTTGTATCATTTCAATTGCTGTATTAAGTGAGGCCATTTTGAAATGTTGGTATTAAACAAATTTGTTATATCCGTTAAATCTAGGATGATTCTAATTTTCCCTTCCGGTTTTGGTCTGGTGAAAATATTAGAAACCCACTGTCCTTGAGACATGACAGTTTCTTCAATAATACCTTTGTCTTTCATGTTCTGAATTTCACTTTTGACTTTTTCTCTTTCTGTTTTAGTCAGTCTATACGGTTTTGGTTCCGTTTTCTGTAGAGGTATTGACAGGAACGAAATCTTAACACCGTTAACGGATTTCTGTACCCAAGAATCAGTTGTTTCTAACTTCCACTGCTTTGCAAAATAACGAGTTTGACCTGCTACAAATGTCTCTGGTACATTTTTTACTCCCCAGTGATTGAGTTTACTACGAACCTGCTGGCCTATTTCTTTTGTTGTTTCTGTTGTTGTTGTTGCGGGTGGTTGTGGTGGTAGCCGCCGTAGCCCTGCTGTGGCGGACCGTTGGGATACCACGGGCGTTGGAAGTTCTGTGGGTTCTGGAACCTTTGGTTGTAGGATTGTTTTCGAAACCCCATGTGTGCGTTCTTTCGTGGCGACTTGTTCGCTTGAGTCTTCTTTGCATCTTTTTTTGTCCGGTTGAACAAAAATTTGTTTAAGTAGTTTGCCGCCCTGATCCGCTTCTTTTACGGAGGCTCGGACAGCTTCTCCAAAGAGTGACTTTGGATCAATCTTGGAGTTTATCACAGTGTCTGCGGCGTCCTTGGCAAGTTTACTCCGGAAAGCTTCTCGACGCCTCCGGACGATAGCGGTATTGGCATAGAACATGAGTCTTACCGCGTCAACAGTGGATGCAGATGCGGCATTTAACTCCGGATCGTCTTCGCCTCGTGTTAATGCGAGTTCGATGAATGGTGTTAGGCAGGTCATTGCAGCCATCATGGCATGCGTAGCGAAAACTAACTGTTGGTCACCTTTTTTTAGTCCGGTATCGATCTCCTTACTCGTTTTCAACGTATCCTCCATTACGGGCATGTACACGTGCGACACATTTTCCGGTGGCGGATGTTTATTTTCCTGCTCTCATGTTGGCGGTCTTGTTTAGGAAAGAGTCGAACATTTTCGCTAACTCCGGATTAAGAGGTGGCGAAGCAGGCTTGTTGTTATCGGCAGCTATAGCTGTGATAGCCGCGGACGTTGTAAGTCCGGGTTTTGCATTGGCAAACAGAGGTGTTTCTTCTTTGTTGCTCTCAGCTTTATCAGTTAGCGATATTTTTCCCGTGTTCGCCGGAAAAATAGTGGAGCCGGATTCTGAAGCCAAGAACAAATCTAGGTCTTCGTTGTTAGGGTTGGGCAAGGTATAGTCTGGCTCAGTAGTAAGCGGAAAATTCCAAACTCCGTGAGGTTGGACCGCGTCCCCTTGGCGGCCATCTTGGTTTTGTGGCGTGGGTGTATGTGCAAACTGTTGTAAACTCAATACATTATCTTTTTCTGCTGAGAAAGTACTGTTTGAGGTAACAGTAGAGGAAGGTAGCCTTCTTTTCTTCTCTAGTCTTCTTCTTTTTAGGAAGAGAAGTTCTTCTTCATCGGGTGGTGTATCCGAATCCGACATGGCTGGGTTCTCTTTGTTATGAGTGTCGGCCATCTTGGTTTTTTGAATTTGAGCACATGGTATTTGCGAACTTTCCGAATCATTTTCCGGTTGTAGCAGACCATTGTAAATCTGCGTCTGTTTCTAGAGTCTTTGCCGTCGTCATCGCAGTAAGTACTTCTAACGAGTTCCCTGCAATTATGATAATCCGTGAAGATTTGAATTCGCAGGGATGAACGGCCGCAGCCCCGGAGTAGTATGTTTTGAGGATCTGTAAAGATTGTTAAAAATAACCGGAATTAGTGAAATATATTTGTTCACAATAACAACCCCGCAGAGTAAGTGATAGCAATTCTGGAAAACATCCAAAAAGCAAAGTAATTCCATAAAAACATGATGAAAATAAAGCAATTACCTGTTTTCTCACTTCTCCGCACATCTGTTCCCTCCGGGTATTCGCGCTGGACTGATTACTACACAGTACTATCTCCCGGTTGCCCGGGACTAGGAAGAAAGTAGTCCCTATGGCGAGTATAAACAATATGAAATCCAGCTTATCTAAATCTTATATAAATCTGTTTTGTAATCTTTCAAAATTATTAATTCAGCTACCCCTAGTGCACTCAGTTAGAAAGCCTTTGAATCCCAGTGCCCCAACCTCGAGTTGTAGGACGTTTGGATATTGTTCGAGAAGACCTGGTTTATATAGATTTTTGTTTTGTTTGTCGGGTGTATTTCTTTGCATTGGTTGAGTAACGGACCTATATCTCTGGATAGGAAATGCGGCCCATTGCCGTGTTTATTCAACGATCTGTTTGCCTCGGCTACGCTTGACTGCATTTCGCGGGTAGCGAGCTAATTTCCGTGTGATCTGCTAGGGAGCACCGATACCGGTTCCATTATAAGCCACCAGGGTTCAAAAGTGGCACTGCTAAAAAAAAAATCTAGGTATATATCTGGAAAGGACCATCAAATACTTTATTAAGGCCTAGGGGCATGGGAATAATTTAAGAATCTGGATTTTCAAAAATTTTTCTTGGAAAATCAGGGAAATTTGACTGCTGACCCGACCCAAACTGACACAAAATGTGCCGTAACTTAAAATAAATCTAGTGCACTTAGAACCCTAATTCCAACGGTCCCATATAGGTATATATCTGGAATTGACCGACAAATACTTTATTAAGGCCTAGGGTTATGTGAATAATTTTAAGATATTGATTTTTGATATGTGACTTTAACCTGGGTCGGCAGGCAAATTTGCCTCATTTTCAGAAAATTCGGCACAGAAAAACAAGATTTTAAAAATATTCCCATTTCACCAACTGTAATAAACTATTTCACTGACGATTTCAAGACACTTCTTAAATAGAACAGTTAAAATTATAGTCCTAGGTGTGCTGGGGGGTTCCAGACAATTGGCAGATTTTGGGTCACTTTGGGTTTGGTTGGGATTAAGATTTCCCTCATTTTCAGGGTGTTGACATGGGAAATCAAGATTTTGAAATTATTTCCCCCTCAACAGGTTTTAATAAACAACTTCATCAAAAGGTCTAAGGGTGCGTTCATTATTTATGGCAGGGGGGGTGTGGGTTTTGCTCGGCGAATCCTCCAAAATAAATTGCGCCCCCCTCGGAAATACCTCCAAATGAAATGCCCCCCCCCTCGGAAATAGCTCAAAATAAAATGCCCCCCCTCGGAAATACCCTAAAATAAAATGCCCCTCCCTTCGGAAATACCTCAAAATAAACCGTGCACCACCCCAAGACAAATACCCGGATATATGCCCCCCCCCCTTCCCTAGGCAATAGCCTTAAATTGATTCTTTCTAATATGTACATGTATATGTACACATATAATGTAATGTTAGGTAAATAAAGCCAGGTAAATTCTGGCATGCAAATTTTAACTATCTATATTCAAATCCTCTAATATGCAGCTATCCGGCTCTTGAAAAATGCAGACTGTTCATGATGGTTATAGTTTTTTTTTTGTTCAAATGCTTTTATTGGATCATAAGTCGTACAATTTCCATATCTTTCGTAATTTATAAACGTCATACCAGTAAAAGCGAGACCATAGATATCTTCTCAGCTACAGCATATCGCAATATAGCAGTATACAGTAAGGTGAGGTTGTGATTTTCAATATATCTCTCAGTTACATCATCAATAGGAAATCTGTAAGGTCTATTCAGATCAATTTAGAAGAGAAGTACTCAGTTGTCGTGTCTTAAGTTATAATAGAGATAAACATCTAGATATATCATATGTAACATTTAATTAGGTAATATAACGTATAGTCTTTTTATTTTGGAATTAATTCAAGTAGTAGTGTTTTTGACAAACTTTTAAATTCATTATAATTTTCAGTATTTCTAACTATTGGTGGAAGGGCGTTCCAAAAGGCAGAACCAAAATATTCAATGCTATTGGTGTACTTTTGCATGTTTTGTTGATATATTTTCATGATAGGGACAGTATAGAGTCTAGTTTTCCCTCCTCTTATATCCAGGTATTTTTCATTTTGTGATCTTTGAAACAAGAAATTTCTTAAATGTGCTTTTCTACGTTCTGATAAATATGGGATTCTTAGGCATTGGTTTTGTGCCTTTTGGATTTTTTCCAACCAGTATTTAGATGCATTATAAAATAAGAGGTCCCCATGATCGAAGTAAGGTAATATGTAACATTTAAAAATTCGTAGGGCAGTATCTATATCCAAAAAACACCTCATTTTACCCATTTGATAGATACGATGGTTTACCTTTCTTAGTAGATCTTTTATATGTAGTTCATAATTTAGTCCCTGGTCTAAAGTATAACCCAGATACTTATAACTTTTAACATTTTGTAATTCAATCCCTTTCATATAAAGTGGTACATGCCCGATTTGTTTGCACCTATGGGCTGTACCAAAAGTCATATATTTGGTTTTTCCAATGTTAACAGTCAATTTGTTTTGGTCAGCCCACAGGTCAAACATATCAAGTGCTAGTTGCATCTTTTCTCTGATTTGTGTAACAGAGTTACCTTCAACGAAGATAAGGGTATCGTCAGCATACAATTTAATATTGATGTTGGGAATACATGACAATAAATCATTTATATATAATGAAAATAAAGTAGGGCCCAAATTTGAACCCTGGGGGACACCGCAGACCACCCCATCCTCACCCGACATCAATCCATTTACCTTTGTTTGTTGAACCCGATTTTTAAGATAATTTTGAAAAAGTATTAAATTCTCGTTCCTAATCCCATACCCCTCTAATTTCTTGAGGAGGATGGGGTGGTCGACGGTGTCAAAAGCCTTTTTTAAGTCAATAAAAACCGTTCCAGTGGCCATACCCACGTTCATTGACCTTAAAACCGTGTCTGTAAAATCATAACTGTTTGTAGAGTAGAAAACCCTTTTCTGAAACCACCCTGGTGGTCATTTAAGATATTTTTATTATTTATATGGTCAAAAAGTCTAGCATTTATAATTTTTTCCATTAATTTAGCCTGTAAAGGCAATACAGATATTGGTCGCAGGTTAGAGCAATCAGTAGAGTCCCCCACCCTTGGGGATCGGTGTTATAATTGCTTTTTTCCAGGTGTTTGGAATGGAGCCTTCATGGAAAATTTTGTTTAATAGGAGTGGAAAATTTTCCTTAATTATAATCAAAAAGTCCTTTAGAATATCAGTTTTTATTTTTTCATTCCCTGATGGTTTCTTATTTTTTATTACTTTGATTAACTTTGTTACTTCTATTACATCCGTAACAATATTTGGCATAATTGTATCAACTTCCCGATCATACATTCTCCATGGTGTGTAATTTTTGTCAGCTAATTTTGTTCCTATTTTCGTAAAAAAAAGTTTATAAAGTTAGGAAGTTCTTCCGCTTCTATTTCTATTTGTTTATCTTTATCTTCTAAATTTAACTTATTATCAGTGTGTATACCGATTCCTGGAATTATTTGGTTAATATGCCGCCAGAATTGTTTTTGGTTGTCTTTATATTTATCCATTTGAGCTTTAAGACATATTTCCCTAGCCTCCTTTGCTGCTCTGTTAGCACTGTTTCTTATTTCTCGTGCCAGTTTTTTGCTCTCAACAGTATTTTGCTTTCTTACATTTTTAATTTGATCATTTTTATCCTTTATTAACATTGCAATTTCTCCTGTGATCCACGGGTCGTTTTTTGTCTTAATACGGTATTCCCTAATCGGACAGAATTTATCCAAAAAACGAGTCAATATCCCCATCAAGTATTCCCATTGGTAAAACTACACAAGCAAACAAACAATTCCCATTGGTCCGTAGTGTTATTTAAGTTATTATAGTGTAGTGGGGTGGGAATCTAGCAGTGTTCGTTTGTTTTACGGAAGGTGGCGCGACGTGCCGATCCTTGCTGTGTAGTGATTCCGGACAACGCCGCACACGAGAGTGGCGCGGCGGAGACCGGGATTACGTAACGCTTGGTATATATACTCAGCGTTCAGAGTAGGTCGACAGGCTGTCCTCGCGAGTCTCTTCTACGGAACAGACCCTTGGGCCCTCAATTTGAAGGCGGGTTCTTGTAACCTTCCTGGTGGTTAGGCGAGTCTTCCAGATTAGCCTCTCCAGCGCTACCTAGCACCCATGTGCTAGGGTACTGTACTTGTGGGAAAGATCTTCCAGATCTTTCCAGGAAGTAGTGATTAATAAACATCCTTGTGCGTAGGGTGGGATCCTGCCTGGAACTAGCGTTCCGGATTGGGGTCATCCAACCTGCTAGACAGGCGGCGACCACCACAATAGTCTTTCCAGTTAATTTTGTTAATAAATGTGGTTAATTTTTGGTAGCTATAATGTTTATATGACCTTCCCTTATAAGTTTTACCATCTAGTTTGGTTTGGTTTTTTTCTTAATGATGAAAACAATTTTATGATCGCTGATTTCATTAGAGAGAACTCCTGATGAATGTACATAGATGGAATTTGAAAAGATCAAGTCGATTATAGATGGGTTTTCACTGTATCTTGTTATATCGTCAATATATTGTGTGAGACCTAGTTGTATCATACCTTGTAATAACAATTCAACTTGTGTGTTCTTTTTGTCTGATATATCGATATTAAAATCACCCATAATAATGATTTCGTTCTTTGTGTTTCTAAGGTTGGATACCGTTTCCCTAAGTATTTCGATAAATTCAAGTGCATTGCCATCAGGAGGTCTAGAGAAACCTAAGCGGGGCACCATCCCCGACCCAGCGCGTCCACAGGTTGCGGATAGTGGAACGGCCTCCTATCAGAGGTTAACTGCGAATATTCTACAAATAAGCCGTCGCGGACATATCTGGAACCACCGGTGGTGACCCGGAGGGACAATAATAGGTCACTGGCCAATCCCCTCCTGGCCTGGAGCAAAATGCTCCTAAATTGAGGGGAAGTCAAAAACAATGACAGGAAAAAATACAAAAATCATACCGGATCGGTCGTCGCCCGGGTCAACAAGGACCGACAAATCCCCAGCAAGGAACCAGGCTGGTGATGACGTTTCAGCTACTGGAACAAAAAAGAAAAAGAAAGAGAGGGAGACTCTGACATATAACAGCCAGAACTGGCCTAGGTTTCTGGTCATAGAGTCCCCTGACAGCAATAGTCTGGCAAAGGTATCCCCTTTTGCCATCAACAGAGGTCTCATAGCTGAGGTCGGCAGACCAAAGCATGTCAAGAAAATGAGATCTGGAGGCCTCTTTGTTGAGGTCGACAACCGCAAGCAGTCTTTAGGTCTCCTGAAGATGAAAGAGCTTGCAAAGACAAGGGTCAGAGTTTCGGCACACCGGACACTCGATACTTCCAAGGGAGTAATCCGCTGGTGGGACTTGCTAGGCACACCAGTGGAAGAGATTCAGGAGGAATTGAAGCATGAAGGTGTGACTGAGGTCTACCAAATGAAGATCAAGAAAAACGGCCAAATCATTGAAACAGGTACCTTCGTACTCACCTTTGATAGGCCATCCCCTCCAGAGACACTAAAGTGTGGCTATGAAATACTGAGGGTCGAGGAGTACATCCCCTCCCCAATGAGGTGTTACAACTGCCACAAATTCGGGCACACTGGCAAAAGGTGTAACCGAAAGTCAATGTGTGGGGTTTGTGGGAAAGTTGCCCATGGCACACCTTGCAGGGAAAAGCCCTCATGCAGCAATTGCAGGGGGGAACACCCTGCATTTTCCCGCAAGTGTCCAATGTACCAACAGGAGAGGACGATACAATCTATCAAAGTGAAGAGGAAAGTTTCATATGCAGAGGCAAGGAAAGCTGTCCAGGCTGCCCAACCTGCTATGAATCAAAAAACATATGCTGCTGTTGTACAAAGCAGCAAAGAAAAATCTGTAAGACCAAACTCGGCTGCTGGACTCCAGCCTTCAAAAACAGTCCCTGCCACTGGTGGCAGTAAACACCAGAATCACCAAAGTCGCTCCCAGAAGAAAAGGAACGGAAAAAAGGTGATAGATGTCACTGGTCCTGACAACAACAGAGCCAAAAAGCAGCTGGAAGCCCCTGCTCCTGAAAACAACAATCAGGAGGATGTGGTTGCTTCAAGCTCTGGCTCTGTCTTGACAAAGAAAGGACCAGCAGACTCAGAAGAGGCCTCAACATCTGGCTGTGGCAAACAGAAAGATAGGATGGCTGGGTCCGATGATGTAAGCCATGAGGAAGCCGTTTCCAAACCTAGCATGGCTGAACCGGCTGCACCCACCTCGGGAAAATGTACATCCTCCCCAGGGATGTCGTGGTCCCAGGCTGTAAAAAGCCCTCAGAAGAGTCCATCTAAATCTACACCAGAGGAAACAAAACGGGGTAAAGTTATATTAGTAAGAGAGAGAAGTAAAACTTTTGATGGGACTAGAAATAGCCCCATCCAAACAAGGACATTCACATGTTCCAACAAATTCTCAGCTTTACAAGATGACTATGGGAAGTAAACTGAGAATTTTACAGTGGAACTGCAGAGGTTTTATGGCAAACCTTGAATCCCTGCAGCTACTTAGCAGGGAGAAAGACCCAGTTGCCATATGCCTCCAGGAAATAAAGACTCAAGACCAGAACAAAGTAAAGATCAAAGGGTATAACATATACTCTAAAATCCCTGATGGCCAATTCCCTACTGGTGGAGTGGCCATATTCGTAAAACCTCAGCATCCACAGCGTGAAATATCTTTAAATACAGAGCTTCAAGCTGTTGCAGCCCGTGTCACAATTAATACCTCTGTGACAGTGTGCTCCCTGTACTTACCACCATGTCAGAGAGTCACACAGAAAGACCTAACGGGCTTGATAGAACAACTTCCACCCCCATACATCCTCATGGGTGACTTTAATGCCCATAACACAGTGTGGGGTGATGGCCAATTAGATGGAAGGGGAAGAATGGTGGAGAGGGTCATTGACCGCAAATCCTTGTGTCTTTTCAATGACAAAACACCAACTTATCTCCACCCTGCATCTGGCACTTTCTCCTCAATCGACCTGACACTAACTGACCCCAAATTTTCCAAGATTATGAATGGAGAGTGTACCATGACTTATGTGGAAGTGATCACTTTCCAATAATCTTGGAAACAGAAAAAAGAGGCAACGATACGGAAAGACCACCAAGATGGAAGATACACAAGGCCGACTGGGAACAGTTCCAAGGCTGTGTGACACCTCCTTCCGTTCATGGCCACTAATAAAAGAAAGAGAGGCAGACCCGGTACAGTACTTTACAGAAACCCTTAGGGAAGTAAGTAGTATGTGCATGGGAAGAACCTCCCAAGGAAATAAGCGGAGACCCCCTCCCTGGTTTAACGACAAGTGCCGTGAAGCCAGGAGAGAACGCCGGAGAGCTCTCCGCCGGTTCAACAATGACATCACAGACGAGAATATGCACCAATACCTACAAACCCGTGCCAAAACCGTCCAAACATACAAGGCAGAAAGACGAGAGTCCTTCCATAGATATGTTAATTCCCTCTCCAGTACAACTCCAATGCGGAAAGTGTGGAAGGAGGTGAAGAAACTAAATGGAGGCACCTCATCTACTGTCCACCATCTCAAGAAAGGTGGGGAGATATTGGAAGTGAACAAGGACATTTCAAATGCCCTTGCGAACCACTTCAGCAATGTCTCCTCATCAAATAACTGCTCAAACACCTTCCTAGAGCACAAAGGGAGGCAGGAGGCAAGGAAACTATAATAGGCTTTTCACCATGGAGGAGTTAAGACACGCCCTTTCCCAGGCAAGGGACTCCTGCCCTGGCCCTGACGACATACACTATCAAATGTTAAAACATCTTCCAGATGATGCTCTCAACCTGCTCCTGGAGGTGTTCAACAACATTTGGACAACTGGCAACTATCCACCATCCTGGTCTGAAGCGATAGTGATACCAATCCCCAAACCAGGGAAGGATCCCAGTATCGCCTCAAGCTACAGGCCAATAGCTATGACCAGCTGTATGGCAAAGACCATGGAAAGACTGGTGAACAACAGACTGGTATGGTACTTAGAGTCCAACGACTTGTTGACTCCCTATCAGTCAGGCTTCCGTAAAGGACGCAGCACCACTGACCATTTAGTCCGTCTGGAAAGCTGGAACCGTGAGGGTTTTACCAACAAAGAACATGTGGTTGCAGTCTTCTTTGATCTGGAGAAGGCATATGACACCACCTGGAAGCACGGCATCCTGAGGGACATCCAGCATATGGGTTTGAGAGGAAGACTGACGGGGTTCATTAAACGATTCTTGACTAACGGGACGTTCAGTGTTCGCCTAGGAAGTGCCATCTCCCAGAGAGTCAACCAGGAAATGGGTGTACCCCAGGGCTGTGTCCTCTCTGTCACCCTGTTTGGCATTAAGATCAACGACATAGCGAAACAACTAAAGAAGGATGTTAACTGCTGCCTCTATGTAGATGACTTTGTCGTCTGCTACAAGGGCAGATTCATGCACACAGTCGAAAGAAAACTGCAGCAAACTCTAGACAAACTTCATGTTTGGAGTGACAAAAATGGCTTCAAATTCTCTGAGACCAAGACATGTGCAGTTCACTTCTGTCGTAGACGAGGATGCGTGGACAAACCTTCCCTCAGTCTCCAGAACAAGGAACTGACAGTCCAAGAGGATGTCAAATTCCTCGGACTGGTGTTTGACAGAATACTTTCTTTCAAACCACATATCGAGTACCTGAGGAGAAAATGTCAGAAAGCCATGAACCTTCTGAAGGTCCTCAGTCACCCTGACTGGGGAACTAACTGTGAAACACTGCTGACTCTGTACAAGATGTACATCCAATCACGACTGGACTATGGATCAGTTGTGTATGAGTCAGCGGCAAAATCTTACCTGGACAGGTTAAAACCTGTCCAGAACCAAGGTCTACGACTGTGCCTAGGAGCATTTAGAACAACACCTGCCCAAAGCCTGTATGTAGAAGCAGGAATCCCCCCACTCCATCTGCGACGGGAGGGACTGTCTACAATACTCTATGAGAGTTAGGGCCAACCCAAGAAACCCAGCCTACAACTTGATTTTCAAAGAAAATCAACAAATGTACAAAGACAACCCAAATGCCATAAAACCATTCCCGGTCAGAGCACGAGCTCAATACCGAGAAGCAGGCATCCCAATGAAAAGAATAAGAGGTGAGCGGCCACCTGAAACCCCTCCATGGGACCAGGAAACTCCCTCGATCCTCTTTGACCTGGCCAAAAACAAGAAAGGTGACACCCCTGAAAGTGTCCTGGCTCAAAAGACGGTAACCGTGTTGGTTATGGAGTCCATACACCATACGGCGACCTGAAGAAAGCCCTCCATGGCAAGAGCAGCATTTTCACAGCTGAGGCCAATGCTATATTGCATGCCTTGACTTGGATGAAAATGTCACAACACAAGAAATTTATAGTCTTCTCAGACTCTAAATCTTGTCTACAATCCATCGGACAGCATGATGCAAAGAATGCTGTCATCAGAGACATCAAACTGTCATACACAGACCTAAAGAGAGAACATGGCAAAGAGGTGGCCATGTGTTGGCTGCCGAGTCATATCGGAATCGAAGGAAATGAAGCTGCAGATCAAGCAGCCAAAAGTGGATTAAGCAGACAAGTTGGAGCCCACACGGTTCCACATACAGACCTGAAACGAATGGCCAAGGAGCACATTCACAAAACTTGGCAGAAACTCTGGAACTGCACCAGAGACAACAAACTACGAGAAATTGTAGTGGCTACTAGCCAAAACTTGAGGAAAGACAACCTGACACGAACTGAACAGGTGAAACTGACCTGTCTGCGGACCGGTCACACCAAACTGACACATGAGCATCTCCTAAGAGGTGAAGTAGCACCTGTGTGCCAGACATGCAACACTCCGCTGAGTGTAAAACATCTCATGCTATGCTGTCAGGCCTTCAAAGAGAACAGGAAGAAATTCCTTAAGAACTCTGATGCAACCTGAATAGTACTTGGGGTCCTCTAAAACAATCTGGAATAAACACACTCTTTGTTCAAATATCACTGCAAATGATGGCACACTTTGCCTGAAGACCATCTTATGAGGACCTAATAGGGCCTGACAGTAGTTACTTTCCTTTGGTCTCATCATTTGCCAATCATAACAGAGGGAATCATTCGCTTGATTAAATGGTACCTATTTGTTGGGGTACTTGAGCACTTGAGGGGTACTAGGGGTTCATATAGGTATTTATCTTGCACACTTTCACAAATGTATGTTATCAGTAAAACACTTATCTCCAGATCTGAAAGTAATTTGCCTGTTATAATACCCCCCCCCCCCCCACACATTCTCAGTGAAGATGCAGTCAAACGTTACTCTATTGGACATTAACATTCTCTCCTAAAATGATTCCTAATAAAAGTTAAGATGTATCTTTTTTAAATTGTTAAATCAAAACCGTTTTATCAACAACAAACATTACACAAAGACTAACCATAAGGCCATTTCACAAAAATCAAACGGTTTCATTTTGGTATGTTAGGTTAATTCAGTCAAAATGTTTCACAAATAAAAACAAACTAAATAGAGAAGCCAATTATTTTGCCCAAACACAAATGTGAAAGCTGTTCTGTTTAAAAATGGATATTTTGGTTCCCTAGAAATTCATGGATGGTATAACGATAACTGTACAAACCTTCAGAGGAATGACTTCTGACTTTTGGGACATTATTTCAGAGTAGTCATGTGCGATGTGCTTTGGAATGCATTTGCCCATCCACTTTAGTTCTGGACAGAACCGTACTAGAAGGCGACCAATCTGAAAGAAAGTGGTTCAATATAAAGATATTGTAACAGGGCATGGGTGGCTGTCAGCCAGCTTTCGGGCAGTCTTCTGACATCACCCCTGGTTATTGTGACAGCCGCTGTAGAATCACATGTGGTACCCATGGTGGTGGTCATTTTGACCAAGCCTTGTGGGATGGAACAGAGGTGGATCACAGCCAATCAGAATTGTGTGTTATATATCATACCACCTCCATCCCGCCTCTTTGGGGAGGGCCCATGACATCCCGCCTCTTTGGGGAGGGCCCCTGAAATATTTAGAATTGAAAGTAACAATTGCTTTTTCGGTCGTGGGCGACCTTGTTCAGATATCCAACTGTAAGTACTACCACTAGCGTTATTAAGAACCACCACCTAGTATGCTATGATGCCTGGAGGCATCATTTCCGAAATTTAAGCTATTTTTTTAAATGAAATAATGTGAATATTTTGATAATATTTTGCCAACCTATGCAAAACTATACCATATTTAATATCATTACTTTTATATAACATCCTTATCATTTTGGATTACCATGGCGGTGTGATATAATGACGTCACTGTGGATATTGTAAAAGGTGCCAGTGTACAGGGGGGAAGATTGTATTCCATCGACAATATTTCAGAGTGCGTATTTGGTGCTGTATAAAGTATTGAAAGGGTGAACCAATGAAATTTATATGATTTTACCTGGTATCCGTAGTTTTGGCGAAGGATCTTCTCTTCTTCTGGAGTGAGGAAGAAGACCATGGGGTTCATTACTTCTGGTACCTTCGGTGGACTCATGGACAAGCCAGTCAAGTGTGATGGATTACACCGATCAGGGTAGTAAGTGCTTGCCGTGAAATGATAGTGTTTGTTACCATCCCCCTTCCGTACTTGCCTTGCCCGGAGCATTCCATCAATGTTGTCTATTGTCAGTTTCCCATTCTTTCCCTTTCTAAGACTATCAATTAAACAGTCAGTGTTGAATTTGCCCAGATTTTCTAGAAAGGTCAGTTTAAAGCCGGCAGACATTGTGACACCAACCTTGTGCAGAATATCGAGGAGTTCATTGTTAGCATGCAATCTTATGGCTGCTGCTGTGTTCAGCTTTTGAATGGCACTCAGCTTTGGATTCCTATTGTGCATAATCATGCCATAGATCATGGCCACAGTGTACTTGGTATAGGGCCGCACAGTACCAGGGGGGTCACATAGGTATGTGAGTAACTTGTGCAGGAAGGGTAGTGTACCTTCTAGTTCTTTGTGTGCTTCCTCAAGCACATTCTCTTCCTTACGTTCCCTGGGATGAGAAAATTTCCTTAAGACGGAGGGTCCTGGTGGGAAACTCAGGGAAGTCAAACGAGTGAGCACAGAATTCATATCCTTGATCTTCTCATCTTCTGGGGAAAAAGACATTTCTGTTTTTGCTGACATTTTTCTCTGTGGGTGTACTTAATGACAGTTCCTCCAACTTGTCACCATTTGAGTGATCCTGACATGCACTGGGTAGGTGGGAAAATGAGAGAGAGCACTTAGAGTCTGGACGTCTTTTCTTTAAATCTCTTTTGATGGGTGTTGGGGTGTTCCCCGGTGGTATCATGCGTTTAGTACATACAGCTGTGGTCGGTGTCTGGGTCATAGCCGAACAGCCAAGGGATTCATCAAGAGTCTGTTGCTCTACCTTACCTAGGCAATCAAGTGCATTCCTCACTTTTGTTTGCAGATCTTTAGTATGTTCTATTTTCTTTTTACAAGTGACACATATGCTGAGTGCCCATGCAATTTCCTTGTAGGCATTCATATCAACAGAGAGACAATCCTTCAATGTTGCAACAAGGGGATTTATATCGTATACTGCTGTATTTGGACATAATTTTCTCAGATTTGATGACTGTTCTGATTTACAAATAAAACAAAAACATTTCCCAACTCTTTTCTGGCGTGGTGTTTCTATCTTACCTACTGGTGTTTGTGTGAGATGAGGCAGATATTTTCTAGGTGTTTGCACTGGTGTACTAGTCAAAACTTGGATATCAACTGATGCTGACAGCAGAATTGACTCAAGGTCTGAGCAATACATTTTGACAGTATGGTAGTGTATCTGTTCCCCTGTGTGTGGATACTTCTGTTCTCAGGTGGAGTGAAGGTGGGAGGGCTTGACTGATTGTAGTAGGTCATTATCATTCCTGTGAGTGCTGGTTGTGTGTCATCCTTGCCGGGGGCTGTTTTCGCCAGTATTTGAAGGATTCCTTAAGATAAAAAGAAAATTATAACCGGTTAGAATAATAAGTTACAGTAGTGGAACAGCAATCATGGATAAAATCTCTTGCAACTAATAAAAGGTAATTGAGGGTTGAATAAAGGATAAAAATAAGTGGAAATAAAATAGGATTAAATAAAAGGAAAGTATTGCAACCTTGTTTTTTCCCCCGCATCATCCAGTCTAGCTTTGTGTACCAGCTAGGTCCAGTGTTATAACGTCATGGTCATAATGTAGCCCTTTTGCTGTTAGATATACTTGATTGAATACAAATTTATGCTACACTATACCCGAAACCAAGCATTTACTGTATACTCATTGTTTTTCATCTCATTATATATCACATTAACCCTGTACCACTGTTCAATTCCAAAAATTTCCTGACTATGAGGCCAACATTGTTCAAATGGCTGTACTTGAAAATCAATGCAGTTGAAAAACGTCCAATATACTCCATTAACAAAAAAATTTATATATATATCTATATGACAGCCAATCCTATTTAACATGGCATAAGAAAGTGAGCAGTGCATGTGACTTTCCTTGAGGGAAAAGGAAATGACTGAGTGATTTCAAGGAACACATAAACATAAATGTACAACAATTCACATAAGAAACTCCCTACTGATTCGCACCAGACGTTTGCACTAAATGTTGTCACTCCTGGGGCCTGTTTTTTAGTCGTGACCATTTCCTATAGTGACCAGTTAGTGACCGTTTGGAGACCTTTGGGTTCCAGAAATAAGTCGTCATAACATGTGCGACCATTTAGAGGGGTAAACTGTTGTGGTCACTGTTTTGGGTTCTAGAGTTGTGACCATTTAGCCCAAATGGTGGCATATTTCATTTTATACACTTCCACTGTATCAAATGAAACAATATTTACTGCGATGAATTATCTATATCTGTTTTATCTAATTCCCAAATTTCACAATTTTCTGTTAAGTAATATACATGTGAGACATGCTTTTGTTTTTGAATGGGCCTTGGATAAAATAAATATGGGTTTATCCTAGGTAAGGTGTTCACCCCTTTATGGTCATGGCATGGGGCTGGAGGTCTGTGTTGGGTTTCTAACTATTTTTTTTCATTGGAGTAAATGAGGCTAAATCAATATTATCTTTGTTTGACGCAAGGACAAGTAATTACATAAGCTGAATATGAAAAAGTGGATTTTGATGGAAAATTGAAAAAGTGACATCTCTGATATTGACAAAGAGGTAGAGGTTGGGGGGGGGGGGGGGGCAGCGAGGTAGGTCATAGGGAGTGAGGCCAGTGCTAATAGTGGGGTGGAGGATAATGTAAGACAAGGGAACACTTTGAATAGAATAATATCAAGCCAAAAGTGAAAAGTTCCTGTCATAAAATATAGAACTTGACGGATATATAGATTCAGTTAAACATTAGATTAGGTTAAATCTATTGTGTTGTTGCGATTTTCTTATATGCTTATGCTCTATGAAGAGTAGATCTGAGATATCTGATGTGGATGATAAGATTTGGATATCTATATGATTTAGGACAGGTTTCTATGCTGTAAGTCACTGCTTGTTAAGGATTTATTTGTAACCTAACTTCATCATAGATATGAGAGTTCATTTGAATTGTCTAGATATATAATTAGGCAAATAGAACATGCTAGTATCAAGAATATCAAATATCACTAATAATGTAACCAAGCACAGTTCATATTTTTCATTTGATCTGTCTGGTTACCCTTGTCGGAAGGAGAATATAGAGGTGGATTTATGATTGAACAGTCAATGAGAATTAAACAAAACCACTAGTTATCAATGCACCTTGACTAGATCTGGAGGCTTGCCTAGGTTTATAAATCAAATGTAATCAAAGCCAGAATTGACAAAAGTGTACCAACCTTACTTAAAAACATTTTACCCTCTCTCCATTAACTCATCTCGAATAGGTTGTCAGCTTTCAGCATGTTGATTAAACATCAGTTTTCCAGCACTCTCACAGTCTCCGAAAGAACTCCTGGCAATGTTTACTAACAGCTACACGCGGGAAGCGATGACCTAGATAGCCACCAGAAAGTAGTTCCTTCCCAGGGGCCTGTAATAGCAGCGACGAGTTTCTGAAGGTTGCTCTAGCGGTGCAGTGTGGACAAAGAGAGGCAGGAACGGTGTTCGACCAATCCAAGCTTCTCTTATATGTTGTCTTTGGAGTGAGGTTGCTGGTAGCTGGTGTGTCAGCAGTGTTAGCAGTCACCTGGTGGCCTTTTTGTGAGTTCCTATGTTTCTCACTAGGTGGCTTGTCAGTATGGGTTGTCATATTGTTGTGTGCAGGGGATCTTTATGTTGTGTAAAGTTAATTTTTTATGGACTTCATCATAGCAGCAGTTTCGATTATCGTTAATCTCTTTCAGGCTATTATTGGCTGATCGGTTCTTTTTAGCAAACAGACCTGTTGTTGGTCTGTTTTGCTTCAATGGTTGAGGTGACACCACTTTGTGGGTGTGTTTGGGACTTTGATATAGTCTAGTCACGTTGTTTTGTGGCAAGCAGGATGATGTGGGGATGTAGGATATCAGGGATGTGGGGATGTAGAGATCTGCCGCAAATTCCATACTTTCATACATCCATACTTCCATACATCCATACTACCAAGAAATGACACACTCTTAAACCATAGGTGTCGGTCAGTAACCCACCAGACCACACGGTAAACATCGTTAAAAGTCGGGATGCCTCACGTCGGACACACGGTCCGCACCACGGAGCTGTCAGTGCAGAAACAACACCTCCCTGCGGCTTCAAAAAACGGGCCGGACGCGCCCCGCGATTGAGTGTGGCGCGTGATACACCCCTCGCACTTAGTACGAGTGCACTCAGCGAGGGGACTGCAGTCACCGAGTGCACGACATGTGACGCAACACCCCACGCGACAACAACCCCGCGTGCCGACCACGTGGGGCAGTCATCTCGGCAGGAAACCCCGCCCCCAGAGGAATACACTCCCGTGTATAAGGGTGCTGGCGGGGCGACAGAGCAATTGGTTTGGCAATTGCCCCGGGAGGACGGCGATGACGCTCTTCAAATCAACTTCGCTGCCGTTTGACTTCGTGAGGTTCGGGTTCCCTCTGGGGTACGCCGGCCCAGTTAGCGACACACGGGGCGTGCCCAACCACCCCAGTGCCACGGGATACCCAGACCAGGTAGCGAAATTCATCAAAAAGGAGAAGGGGTATTCCAACCTCATGGGACCATTCGAGGACCCCCCCTTTCTCCCGTGGTGCTAGTGTCGCCCTTAATGACACACGAGAAGAGGGGTACGTCTGACCGCCGCGTGATCACGGATATGACGTACCCCAAGGAGGACAGCGTCAACAGGTACATTGTTAAAAACTCTGTGTACGGTGAAGAAAGAGAACATGGCCGCCCGACCGTCGACGGCTTCGTCGGCCGCCTGGTGGCCTCGGGTCCCAGGAGTTAAATGTGTACGATCGATATTGCCCGGGCGTACAAGAATTTCCGGTGCGACCCCCTCGACTGGCCCCTCGCGTGGGAGGGCGGGTACTACTGTGATACGGCGATGCCGTTCGGTGCCCGCACCTCCTCCTACCACATGCAGTGCGTAGCAGATGCGTTAGTAAAAATCCTCGGCCAGAAGGGGGTCGATGCCGCGATGTACCTGGACGACCTCATCATCCTCTCCCCCACGGCCAACAAGGTGGCCGCGGACTTCGACATAGCGCGGGGCCTTTTCCAGGAACTGGGCCTCCCCGAGGCCAGAGAAAAGGCCCAACCCCTGAGCCAGGTCGTGACTTGGCCCGGCATCCTCATCAACTCGGTGGATATGTCTCTCTGTATCCCCGGGGATAAGCTACAGGAGGTGCGGGAGCACGTTAGGGCCGTGTCCTCCAAACGGTCGCTGACGAAACGACAGCTGCAGTCGGTCCTCGGTCGGGTACTACACGTCGCCAAGTGCATCCGGCCGGCGCGACCGTTTGTGAGCAAACTGCTAGAGGCCCTCCGGGGCATGGCCGGTTACTACCTCAACATCAATTCTGAGATGCGGCAGGACCTCCAGTGGTTCCTGCGTTTCGCCGAAGGATGGAACGGCCATGCCCTAATACCTAGAGGGCCTCCCACCAAATGCCTAATAGTGGATGCGTGCCTGACCGGGATCGGGGGCACGGACGGCAGATACTTCTACTCCGGCCAAGTCTGTCCCGTGGACGACCCCGTGTCCTGCATCGCGGAGCTCGAGGCACTAAACACCGTGTACGCCATGTGCACTTTCCTTACGGATCGCGACCGTGGCACCCGTGTGGAAGTGTATTGTGATAACATGGGAACCGTCCAGGCACTCAGGTCGGGGCGTGCCAGGAACCCCGTCCTGGCTGAGTGTGCCCGTCAAGCCTGGACAGTCCAAGCCAGACTCCAGGTGGACTTCGTCTACACACACGTCCCGGGGGCACTTAACACCGTAGCGGATGCCCTCAGCCAAGCTCACCTGACCTCGAGAGACTATGCCACGGCCGTGAATTTCATGAAATTTCACTCCCTTATTGAAGTTATGCCATGCACCCATGCCTCCTTCAATCCTGTTCTACGCCTCGCCTGCATATCCGGCGCTACGATCACTCCAGACGAGGGCATCTGCGCGGCAATGCAAGGCGCGTGCCCCCAGAACGGTCGCGAACCAGCGGAGTGCCGTCGCAACCTACCTAGCCTTCTGCAGGCGGATGGGAACAGATCCGCAGAGACCCACCGTGAGCTTTACTACAGCGTACCTAGAGTACGTCGCGGGCCACGCCCCTTCTCCGGCGACGGTCGCGAATCACCTGTCGCACGCGCGGTCGCACCTCCGGCTGACAGGGGGCGATGTCGCACCGACGGAGGACTTCCGGGTAAAGCGCGCCCTCGATGCCATGAAAAGAAACAAGGCATATCAACCCAACGCCAAGCCGCCGGTCCCGATGGACGTCTTCAGAGCGGTCCTCGCGGCCCTGACCGAGTCCCCAATACACATCGGACTGATCATCCTGATCATCTTCTTTGCCGCGCTGCGACAAAGCGAAGTCGCACCACCATCAGCGACGAAATACGACCCGGCGCGACACCTGTCACGCCGAGACGTGGTGGTCACGCCTACCTAAGTGTCGATACGCATCAAAGCCGCGAAGAACATGCAGAAGGTGGTGGAGGAATAAACAGTGGTGATACAAGCATCCCCCGAACCGTCCTCGTGCCCGGTACGTGCTATCAGGACAATGCTCGCGGCTGCCCCTAAGGCCCCGTTCCTCAGCCTAGCGAACGGGTAAGTGCTCACTACGAGGACCCTGTCGAGGGAATGGAAGTCCCTCCTCCAGGCGGCAAACCAGCCTACCTCCTACACCCTCCACAGCCTCCGGAAGGCTGCCGCGACTCAGGCATTCCAGGCCGGTATGCCCGAGCTAGCCATCCAGCGATACGTTGGCTGGAAATCGAATGCCCACCGGACCTATATCAAAGACACTGATCCCCAGGCCGTCAACCAGGCATTGATTAGGTCCCTCACTAAACACTCTTAAAAGTTTTTCCCCCTCAACAAAGACTCATAATTTTATTCCCACCCCCCCTCTCCTTATTGGCTCTTGGCTATTTCATTATAATATACAATTACGTATGTATTGTCTATACAAGTGTATTGTATATCATCGTTTATATTTTAATAATTGACCTTTATTCTACATGTCAATTACCATTTATGTAATAATACCTACCTCCATATTCATATTACATATGAATATGTCGTCCAGTAAGGTCGACATAATATTTTATCAATTTTACTACCATAAAATTCAATAAAATTTTATTCTCCCAGCTACTGCTTCTCTACTTTCATCCGGGGATAGGGTAATGATCTGCAACTATAATATATTCATCTTGTTTCTCACATTAGTACATCATCAACTACAACCGCATTATATTCATCTTCATAACATAAATCCCTTAATTAGCACCCTATGTGACTTTCATTTATTATTATCACAGTTTTTATCATATTTTTCTTAGATTAATATCGTTGACTAATAAAGAAATCACAATAGGCCTTTTTCCACAGGCTGGTGTCGCACGTTATCTGGGTGGTTACGCCACGGCTGAAGCCAAACATTAACCTAGCAACGTATACTTTAGCATTGGATTACTGAATGTGTGAAAGTAATACATTTATAATACCCATGTACATCATTCCCATAGAGATAAAAGTGATTGCACTGTATTCTATGGTATTACAGCTAAGATTTGATGTGTCATACATGCACATCAACTCAATAGTACTTTAGATATAACTTAGATAACGCAGATACACCCAAATTGTATATACAATAATACATTGACAGGCCTAGCTATAATATGCTTATCTTTCTCCAAGTTAAAACCTAAATAATTATCAACTATAAAGTTTTGATAGTCCAGACTCGTTGATACAATACCTTTAATTGTTCTAGCAGTCCAATCTGTCCAAAACAAACACCACTGCAATCACACCAACCGTTCACACTCTAGCTGTGATTGCTGTATATCTCCATATGAATACCGCCAGACTCGCGGTGCTTGTCCGAGCGGCCGCGTATCTAGACAGTGGGCCGTTAGGCGGCGCTGAACGGCAACACCTGTATTGCACCACTATTAAAGGAACAATAAATACTATGACTAACATTCTACGTGTTTGTTGGTGGTGTTCATCTGCGCATCATTAACCCCGCTTCTAATAAGGATGTGTGCATCTTCCTTGTAGTTCACTCAACACAATATCTTCCCTCACGCTCTAATTTTACCATCTGTGAACAACAAGGAGCGCACATGCATACTCCCTTATCTACAGCTTGTTGTTCTTGTTGTTATCCAACAAAAACCTAGCATCTTATCATGATTTTATTGTTAACACGTTTCCAATAAGGGGGCCCTCCCACCTACTACGACGGGCTACGACAGGCTACAACTAAGTTCCCGACAGCTCCACGCGCTGCCGTCGGGAACTTAATCGTAGTGTATTAGGAGGGTTGTTATTTTTACGGCCACAAAATGAAGAGCAGGAAAATCGGCGCGCAGCGCGTGCTTCGGCGACAAAACCTGACTAATTGACAAGGTTGTCGGCGACACCTCCACAATTTTTTTCAGTTTGTTGCCGACACGGCCAAAGGGTTAATCGTAGACTTAATCATTGTGGGTGGGAGGGGCCCCTTAGAGTGTGCATCTTTCTTGTAGTCTACTTATAACGCAATATCACTAATTGCTCCTTATATTACTACGAGTAAACTACAAGGAGGATACACACAAGCACACACACACATACACACACACACACGCACGCTTATTGTGAGCGGTTTGATCACTCTAACCATCATTGAAAAAGAGACCTCACCATGGGTCGAAACATTGACACAAGCAATTGCGAAACATGAGCGAAATGTGATTTATTTTGATACTACCACATACACCAATAGTCATCTAGGTCGATAATAACATCTGACATTGAGAATTACTATGTCTGGTCCTTTTTGTGAGTTCACCTTCATTACACTTTGATATTAACACATCACCATGCGTGGAAATGTTGACGCAAGCAATCTAGATGAGCTAAAACTTAAAGATAAATTTGTATGACTAACATTGCACAGTTTGTGGTTTTGTTGAGCAACAACAACATCACATCATCTTATCATGACTTTTTTTTAACACCTCATCCGAAGAAGCACATTGAACATGCGTGAAAGGTCATGATTTGTTTCGATACCACCACGTACACCAATCGTCATCTTAGTTGATTATAACATCTGAGGGTGAGAATTACTGTGTCTGGTTCTTTTTTGTGTGTTCATCTTCATTACACTTTAATATCAACACAATTTCAATGAGAGTGTGTGCATCTTCCTTGTAGTTCACTCACAACACAAGATCTCTGCACACGCTCTAATATTACTATGAGTGAACTACAAGGAGGATGCATGCAGTCTTATTAGAATCAGTTCAATTGATCTAGCCATCATTGAAAAAAAGACGCCACCATGTGTTGAAAAGGCGACACATGCGAGCTAGATGAGCTGAAATATTTTTGAATAAAATGACACGACTAACATTTTACAGTTATGTGATTGTTACTCAACAACAACAACAACAACAACAACAACAACAACAACAACAACAACAACAACAACATCAACAACAACAACAACAGCAACAACAACAACAACAACAGCAGCAGCAGCAACAACAACAACAACAACAACAACAGCAGCAGCAGCAACAACAACAACAACAACAACAACAGCAGCAGCAGCAGCAGCAGCAGCAGCAACAACACAGCAACAGCATCTTATCGTGATTTTTTTTATATCAATACAATTCCAGTAAGAGTGCATCTTCCTTGTAGTTCACTCACAATGCAATATCACCCCTCACGCTCTAATATTACTATGAGTGAACTACAAGGAGGATGCATACACTCCTATCGGAAAACTCCTTTTCCTTGCTGTTCAGTCATTGCTCAATTATAGTACAGCATTTTGTCTGAATTCAACATAAAAAAGATGTAGCCATCTTATGACATTATAGTCCTGAGCGTTTAATATGGGACAAAAAACTAGTTTTTTCTAACTTGATAAAGGGAAATTGCTGTTGTGTCGTAAATAATGGGGCGATTTTTATAAACAAAACATTGTTAGAAAGCTAGGACTTGAGCCTATCTATTGCTGTATATCTTATATACCTGTGTTATGGCTAAGATTTCCTGTCGTAGATTGAACATCGGAAATTGCTAAGTAAAAAAACTAAAACATGTAACCTTCTTGTCTTCACAGTGATTTAATGAAAAATCTATTGCGATGACCCATAGAAATAAACACCTTATCTTCTTAGCTATTTCAAGACAATTAAAATGATACTTATATTGCAAGGCTGTGATAGATATTTCCTGAGATACAGGAGCATTATGACAGATGACAAACACTCCAAACGTGCCCTAAAACGTGATTTTCTGATATTATCATTTTTATCATATGGCATAGCTAGAAACGGCCAATAATTACATCTAAATGATATTTAATCAATAAGATAACCTACTGGTTGTATTCTGTGGGGATTCATCTACAAATCACTCTTTATTTGAAGTATCTATGCCAAATATTGACTGAGATGGCTTACTTATAATGTCAGTAATTCAAGTAGAAATATGACCTCACCAAAGGTTCTTTGATAAAATGTCAGGTGGCACCACAATATTAGAATCATAGGCCTGAAAAGTTCTGTTATGTATTCTTCATGAAGTTCTCTTGATTTCTATCTACTTAATTTTCGAAAATATTATCTTTTTACAAATGCTGCATTTGATTGAACTAGATATTGTGATTTTACCCATATTAAACGCTCAGGACTATAGTTATCTTCATCATGTTTATAAAAATTTACTTAATAGAGCAAGAACTTTAAGGCGATCAATTAACCAGAAAATAAGGAGATATAAGGCTAATGTGATTCAGAAGAATCTGGACGATAATGTAGGTAATCCAAAGAGATTCTGGCGAAGCCTTATTAACACCTGGGATCCAAATGAATCTGTTACTACTTCGCCTAATATGGTAGATGTTAATGGAACTCCCACTGAGGAAATTATGAATGACTACTATGCTGGAATAATAAATAGTTTAATACAACCAACTGATGAACAAGAGAGATATGAAGGACCAGACGCACCGACTGTGATACTACCAATGCAACCACTAGATGTCAGCACGTGCCCGATGGAGGTAATTGGTATTATTAAGAAATTAGATCATCACAAGAGCTCTGGTTTTCGCTGTTTGAAAAGTAGTTATTTAAAGAAATGTTTACTTGAAAATCCTGAGTTAATAACTGCAGTGATAAACCGGAGCTTTCAAGATGAAAGTTTTCCCAAATGTCTTAAACAGGGTGTTATTACACCAATCCCCAAGGACGGTAATTTAGAAGACCCGGGTAACTGGCGCCCAATTACAGTTATCCCGCTCTTTTCGAAAATTATTGAAAAAGTTATGCATTGTATACTTCTGAATCATATGTGTAATAATAACTTAATTTCAGATAAACAATTCGGTTTTCTTCCGCAACGTTCTACTTTTCAAGCAATATTTACAATAGCCAATGATATTCTCTATAATATTGACAATAGTAATATAGTGCTGACTCTTTTTATTGACTTCCGTAAAGCTTTTGATAGCGTAAACCATAGACTACTTATACTTAAACTAAGAAATTATGGAGTTTGTGAAAATTTGACAAATCTAATTCATAGTTATCTTACAAATAGAACACAAGTAACCAAAGTTAATAAGAAGCTTTCTAAGGAGGAAGAGGTCGTTGTTGGTGTGCCCCAAGGATCTGTCCTGGGGCCTCTGTTATTTGTGATATTCATTAATGATATTTTAAACGGTATGACTTACATGAAGGGAATTATGTATGCAGACGATTTAGTCTTATCTGCAGTAGGTCACTCGCAAGATGATATAATTAGAAGGATACATGCTGATTTGATATACCTGCAAACATGGACATCCAATAATATGATACAAATTAACTATAAAAAGACAAAGATTATGTGGTTCGGAAATAAGCGAGGTATTGACAGAGATAGATCAATAAGCTTAACGAATACCAGCATTTTTGCAGTGGATAATTATAAGTACCTAGGGGTAATATTTGACCTAAAATTGAATTTTACTAAGCAAGTAAACAAAGTAATTTCAGATTGCCAACACAAGCTTTTTAAACTCAGAAAAATAAGGTATTTATTAAACGAGGAAAATTGTTTGCGGCTAGTTAGGCATATGATTATACCAATTGTGGAATATGCAAGCATGATTTATTATTGTACAACGCAGCGTAATAGAGATAAGTTACAAATACTAGCAAATAAGATCTTGCGTATAGCATGTAAAATTAGAAATAATGATGAGATTGGAATTGATGACCTCCATGAGAGATGTAAAATAAGAGATCTAGAAACAAGAAGGAAAGTTCAGCTACTCCAACTAATTCGGTGGTGGTCTAAAAATGACGACAATATATATACCAATGAAACTCGAGAACTACGGAATAGTAATAAAGTCAAACTTAAAGTCAAAAGACCGAAAACACAAAAATATGTTTATTCGCCATTGTACAGAGGCAAAACGATATGGGACCAGCTGTCCAAGGAAGTCCAGCACCTGGAAAAAAGTGATGTATTTAAATTAAGTGTAAAAAAATGGCCAACCGGTATTGGTTAATGTGAATCACGTTTAATACTAGATTGGCAGCTTATCCAATTTAGCAGTTACGAAAAGATGTTGTATATTAATACTGATCAAGAGATCATCCTCATGTAGAATAGGTCGTAGTAGAAAGACATTTTTAATGTTGGACCTGTATATCTTTCTGTATTATGTATATTTTTGTTTGCTTGTTTGTTATATGTCTGTCCTGTCTGTCTACGGCTAATAATGGAGGAACGCTGTAAACGCGGCGAATTGTTTGTCGGTATGTATGTTTTCATGAATAAAAAAAAAAAAATAAAAAAAAAATCATTTATAGTGTGAAATTAAAGCAAAGGACAGAGGATCAGGTAGCGTGTGTGTTCCTTATACCTAATCCAAATTCGCATGAAACAATGATCAAGCATCTACTATGATCAGAAAGATGAATGGAGTAATGCATATCAACATACCAAAGGACAGAAAAAAATTGTCAACCTCACGATATGACACCTTTAATTTGCATCAACTACGTTTAATTACATAATAGATTATTTCACGAAATGCTTGTCTGGATGCTGTATAATCATTTAAACCACACACTTTCCCTATAATATATGGATGTCAGTCAGGTTCATGAAAAAAAACATGATATGACACCGTTGATTTTCATCAACTATTATCAACTACAAAATAGATTATTTCATGAAACGCCGTCCTGGAGGCGGTATTATCACATAATCCACACACACACACACCTACACCTACACACACCTACACACCTACACACCTACACACACACACATACACACAAAATGACTCATTCCCATTACTTTCAATTTACCTATTTTTTCAAATATTTAATTTTATTCAATTCTTAATTCTATTTATTATTATTTTTTAAATATACATATTTCTTTTATCTATTTTATTGTTTATCTTATTTTTCTATTCTATTTGATTATAATTTTCAATATACATATAAATATATATATATGTATTTTTTTTTATTTTTATAAAAGTGTTTTTAAAATGTTTATCTATTTATTTATTATTATCGTTTATTTATTTTGTAATTATCATTTATCCTTTATTTCTCTTTTTTTATACATTATATTCAATCTAATTCTAAGTATTTCCTTATAGATATATTCAACTAATGTATTCATTGCATTTATTGAACAAATTTTCGTTATTCCTAGATTATTCATTTTACATGTATGTATATTCAATATCAATTTCTCTTGATTTATATCTTAATATCAAATTTCTATTCAACATTCTTGAAATAAGAAATAAACTGTTGCCAGTACACCAAGGTAGTACAGCATGCTATGCCTTAATACAAATTACACCTATAAGACATATGCTACACAGTCATTTATCATGGAATGGGGTTGCTGTGAGTGGGTTTTATCCAATATTTATCAATGTGAATCAGACTAAAATCATTCTCTCTTTTTTTTTAAGAGAAAAAAAGTTTTTTTTTTTTATAAACTCAAAATGTAACCGACTAAAACTGATCTCTCTGAAATTTACAAATGCAGATTTCACTAACGTAACAATGTCTACATATTCCATAACTCGCACTGATTATTGTAGCTAGGTCTAACTCCTCAATGCACCACCTGTTTATCTATAATGCAATGTATACGAGGACTCTGCCTTGATGTTCGTCCCCACCAAAGCAGTAGCATTTCTAACATTACTTCGCTCATGAATATATGTATATTTTCAATTTTTTCTTAATCGCACTTTTAGTTTTAATAATTGAAGATTGATTAAGATGTTTTCAATACCTTTAGTGTCAGAAGCTGTAAATATCCAAGACTAACACCATAGTCTATTTATTTACATAATTTAGTATCTTCTAAACAACGATATTAAAAAAAGGTTGAGGTGAATCACTTCATGTCTGACACATTTGACCTCACTCCATTGCTGACATGTCTCTCAGTTTGATGCACACGATCAGGGATTGTCAACTATTTATGTTTTTTCACTGTCAAAATCTGGGGACAAAAATTCTTTCATCAATTAACAACTTCAAATGAGCAGAACTTACCTTGATGATTTCGTTCTTTAATCGCATCTGAAAAGAATAGCAGTTATACCCTGTTGTTCATTTTACGTAAAACACCACATGCGCGCGCAGCTACACACACACACCCCCCTCCTCATATATTTTCATGCGCCAGTGAGGAATTTCTTTTATTGACCTAAGTATTCTAAAGTATGGAAGGGTAGTAATATGGTAAATTTTATTTCATAATATGAACAATGTCTCCTGTAGCGTCCAAACATTTACTCTAATATTCATTTCAATAGTATATTGCTTATCGTTTATATGTTGCTTATCGCAAACTACTTCCCCCTCACATACACAGCACAACTATTATGGAAGGAAAACATAGTAGATGTTATCTATATTTGTAAACAAGTGCCAATCCTTTGAAAAAATGTTTTAGTGTCTGAAAATACCTTTTGTCTAATCCTTTACTATAAACCTTTTCTCTACTATCACTTATCAACAATTATAAAGCCTATATGACCCGACCGCTGTGCCCAATTAATACACGCGACGCTGGAATTGGAGACATTAAAATTTATTACTTTGACAAGACTCCGCGGGAGTAAGTTATGAGTTGAACAATTGGAAAGTTGTGGAAAAGTCAATATTTAGCCAGTTTGGCGGATAGTGCCAATGGAACCTCGAAGGAGGTTGGTTGGAGGTAGGCATTGACGCCTGACTTTGACCTCCAGGTGCTGTGGCACATTATGGACTGGAGGTCCACACCTGGAGAAGCAGCCGCATCCTGGGTGGCTCTCCTCCGGAGACTATGGATGGAGAAACAGCTCGGGGACGGTATACCGGCTTTTCCCAGTCCGAGCCGAATGAAAGCCGTCAGTTGGCACAAAGCCAACGGCGCTCCTGAGGAGGTCAGGAAGGCGGGAGCCCAGGGAGGGGCGGGGCTCGACTCCCTGTAGCGGCTCCACGCCGGCACCGGGCAGAGGTCTGACGCGGAGGGAGCCACCAGAAGAGAAGTAGAATGGGCCTGGTCTCGGGTGGTATTTGAGGAGTTGATGAAGACCCGGAATCCCCCCCCCCCCCCTCCTGCTGGATGTGTCTGCGCAGGAGGGTGTGGGGGCCCGGGCCCAGGAAGGAGGGGGAGATGAGGTTCGATCCCCTGAGCATGGTGGAGTAACCAAGGAGTAGAGCTGACTTTAGGACTGCAGCCTGCGGCCCCGCCTTATCCGCGATCCTGGCCAGGAGGGCCACCAGACCTGCCGAGAGGGGGGGGGGCGGAGCTGGGACGTGCTTGGAGAGGGGAGCTGCTCCTAGGATGACCTGACGGAGAAGTGGATGGCTGAAGGGCTCCGGGGAGCCGCCGTGAGCCGTTATCCAGGCCGGGGCGCCAGAGATGTAGTTTTGGCCGACATTGAGCTCTCCCGCTAGAGCACTCATCCAAGCGCAGGCTGAGGCGGATACTAAGGTCCTGGGCGCTGCGAAGGGGAGGCGGAGCTGTCTCCCCGGCGCCTGACGAATTTCAAGGTCTATGTCCCTGCCCGCGAGATGAAGCCACATCTCCCTAGTTATAGCTGCGAGGACTGGGTCACGGGTCCTTCCTGTGGAGAGGGCCTCTATACCTTTGAGGAGGTCGAGACCTATTACTATCCTGGAGCCCGGGGTCACCTGAGGAGCGAAGGTAGCGCAGGCTACTAGGATCCCGCAGGCTAACAGGTGGACCGGCTTGGTGATGAGGACATTCATGGTGTGGTTTCAAGTGCCCTGTAGGCTTTGTCCGAGGCCACTGCCAAGCCCCTTTTGGTCCGAACCATCCAGAGGGGGGCCACTGTTCGGGGAGGAGCTACAATGGCCAGACCGTTGTAGGCTGATGCGTAGGCTGCATACCAGGCGAGGTCCGCCTTGACCCCCCTAGAGAGGCCTATGAGGCTATCCGGCCTGACTTTGTGGAGAGCAGCTAGAAGCCTGTTGGTGAACTTGCATGGCAGGAGGACGCAGCTGGATACATGGATAAGCCTCCCCACCAGGGACTGGAGTTGAGACTTGGAAATAGCCATGATGTAGGTCCAGTGCGCTGCCAGAGACTCTATCTCCCGTATCTTCTCTGGGGGGATGGTGACCTGGCCTGACCGTGAGTCAATACTATACCCTATCCAGTCCATGGCCTGAGCTGGGGGGGCACACTTCCCGGGAGATAAAGCTAGGCCCAGCCTGTCCGCGAGGGCCTGAAAGTCCAAGCAGGCTGTCTGGCCTTGGGCTCTGCAGGGGGCCACCCCGAAAAAGTCGTCCAGATACACCAGGGTGGTGTGGCCGAGCTTAGCCATCATGTATACCACTGCTGTGGTAGTCCGTTGGCAGGCTGCCCGGAGCTGACGATAGGCGCGAGCTAAGTCCGCCTTCCATATGTAGGCTTCCGGGCCCATCTGCTCCAGGTAGGTCATGGCGTCTCGGATACCTGGGAGGGTGTAGGTGTATTTGGCGCCCTCAAAGTTCCCGGGGAGAACACCTGTGTTGACACCTACCCCGGGGGGGAAGCTGAGATCCACGATGATATGCCAGGACCCATCCTTTTTGGGCCTCGTCATCATGGGCGAGACTTGGGTCCATGAAAACGGAGAGGCTGTGAAGGGTCCCAGGAGACCCCTGTGGGAAAGCTCGGTGTCGATGTAGGCTTCTACTGCCTCAGGGTACTGGGCTGTTGAGGAGTGGTTAGCACAGGTAGGAACCGGGAGGGTGGTGCGGGTATAACCTGAGGGCCAGCCAGCTCCAGGTAGTCCAGCAGGGTGGCATCATGGTATCCGGTCATGCCTGCCTTCCAAGCTGGGATGTTGAGGCCTGTTGGTAATGGTATCCTCGCTTGTAGATAATTAGGTAGGCCTGTGGCCAGAACCTTTTTATATGTTTCCTGGTGAAAAGAGTGAGCTTGCCAGATAGCATCGTTCGGGGCTGGCCAGCTTTTCTTGATGAATGGCGCAAACTCCCCCTGTCCTATCCAGAGGGGGAGGGGGGGGTTGACTGTGGCGAGGGGGGCCGCAGCGGCGAGGGCCCGACCCAGAGAAAAGTCCGTAGGGGGCCCAGTCTGCCTGGGTGAGGGACGTGAAGGTGCCGCCACCTGGTGGCACACTGCGGCTCTCCCGGACAGCGGTGCCGCCACCTCGCGGGGAATGGCCGACATAACTGGAAGCACGTGTTGTGCCTACAGGGGCCTGAGTAACATAGCTCATATCATTGATCACATGTTCGTTATCCGGCACAGTACAATCCTGGGAAAGAGAAGTAGGTTGGACCGGATAGCTTACTGTAGGTGACGGTGTAGTACTGGGGCCGGAGCCTGAGGCGAGCCCAGAGGCTTGGAGAGAGAGTCGAGGGGCGAGGCGAGCAGTTGTGCTTGGAGAGTGAGGAGGGCTACTGGCTGCATTGTAGGTGCAATAGCTCTCCCTGAGTCCCGTGTTTATAGGCCCGGGGCAGCCTAGTGATGAAAAGTGGGGGTCACACCTTTCTTGAGGTCCGGTTGTTGGTGTCCGGTGAGGTGTCGCTGCTTAATCCGACAGTCCTTCTCTGGGTGTGGGTGATAAGATGAGAGTTTGAACAAGCAGTATTGACAGATATGAAGTTGTTTCTGCCGTTCTCTAGATGACCTGACTGCTGATGGCAGCCTTTCTTGTTGAAATTTTTGCAGGGGGATCCCCCCCTGAGGTCTTGTTTATCTCCCATTTCATCCAGTCGCTTGGCTTTGCTCCCTGCTGGTTGGTGTAGCCGACCCAGAGGCGAGCGTGAAAGGGATATCCGTAACATCTGGATGCATGTGGTGTTCGCCCAGGCCTGGGCTAGGCGGCCTTCCGAAATAAGGCTGAGGACTTCCTCCGACCAAGCCCGGACTTGGTCAAATTCGTACTCCAGAGCATCCTCCAGAACTTCCCGAATGTGCTGCATCATGGGAGTACTCCGGATCGTCCACGATTCTGAATAGGCCCCACAAATACTCTGGGAGGTTGAGGTCATTAAGTGTAGTCTTAGTTTTTGCCAGACTGCGAAACACATAGTTGTGAGGAAAGAACTTCCGAGCCTTACCTGCGGCTCCCAGAACATGTGAGGCTCCCTCTAGTATCTTCTGAACTTCAGCGATGGAGGTGGGCAGGCTTGCCGGGACTGATGCTGCGATGCCCAAATATCCAGGGTCACGTGCACTGGATTTCTGCTATCCTGCAAGTTGAGGATTTGACCTGGGTGTATGGGGTGAATCGTACATCAGCCCTGGCTGCAGCTCCCCTAGCTCTCCTGAGCTTGGGGGAGAGATCCTGCGGTTCCTCCACTGTATTATCCACATCTGAGCTTGCTGTGTCTTGGATAGACTCGAGCTTGGTAATGGTGCACAACAGTGACTCCAACTGATCAAAGCGTGTGTCGAAATCTTCTAGCTTGCTGTCTAAGGTGGTAACTCTTTCTTCAAGACTTGCAGCCTTCTTACTCCTCGTGATGGTCGGAGTCTTTTTCGACGCTTTCAGCATTTTAACGGGTGTCAAGACTGGAATTATGCCTGTCTGAAATGAGCTGAGATCAAAAAGGTCTTGAGAGTCTGCAGCGCGCCGCCCGAGTGAGGTCGATGGATGACGTCATCTTGGTAGGTTGATGGATTATCCGATAGAGGGCATCGCGGATAAATTACAGCTCAATTTCCAATTATTCTCCAATTCTACCTTCGCCCGACGGAACCGTCGGGTCTGTGACAATCTGCGTCAGTCGAGTTGATGACTCAGTTACGAAGGCAGCATTGGGATCGTATAACAAGGAAAAGTACATATTATCTGTTAGGGGGTATATATATATAATAAGGTATCACAGTAGTATTGTCTTAAGGCAACTGGACGTTTAACATGTCATGAAATATGTAGGTGGAAAGGGAATTTACCACATGCACAAACACAATATACTCCAATTGTCCCAGAGTTCTATAGTATTGTCGAGACTCTTAAGTAAACATGAAAAAAAGAAAGATAAGAAAGAAAACAGTCCCAGTTGCAATCGCAATTTGAAGACCAAAAGAAAAACAACATGTTAGAGGAGACTTTACTGACGCGATTTTATTACCTTCCCCGTCGTGTTGCGCATTACGACCATGTTAGATATGACCGACTCTCACCGACCTTAAGATTTCGATGCTAGACATCAAAACTTTACCCCGATTCATCCCGACCATCGGCTCGGTGAGAGTTGGGAATAAAATGTCGATGTCTTATACCTATGAGACACCAACATGTAGACTCTTCCCGATCAGACCTCCTCCTTTTATAACCTCGTAAAACAACCTGATTGAGATCAAAGAGGGCGGCTGGGAGCCTGGCCCAGCTGGGCCCCAGGCCAGGTGATAGGTCTATAAAGGTAATAATGCCAAGTTTAATAACTTCTGTTTTATCTAAGATATTAGAAAACAGGTTTCAGATCTATAATCAAAGCTGTTTCACCTACAAATTGATATAAGGAACTCCTAAATCAGACTGGGGGATAAGGAGCATTGCTATTCAAATGGCCAACTCAGAATCGGTATCAATCGGTGAAAGTGCGTATATCGAAATCTTAAGGTCGGGGAGAGTCGGTCATATCTGACATGGTAGTAATGCCCAACGCGTTGGAGAAAGCAATAAAATCGGGTCGGTGAAGTGGGTACATCGACCCGATTGATTCAGATTGTCACAGACCCGACGGATCCGTTGGGCAAAGGTAGAATCGGGCACAGCCGTCGGGTCGGTTTCTTATAGGCTTTATAGGCTTTAATAACACCAATAATTCAGTGAAAAGTGGATTTCACATTGAAACAGTATGCCAGATACATGCTATTCACATTCACAATAAAAGTAATTAAGCAGAAATGCACTTATCTGACTTTCATCTTGCTTGAAACTCCTTTAAAAGGCCTACGTCCTTGAAGCAGCTGATGAGTTTAAAACCTGTCTACCAACCAATCTGCCAAGCAACCTTCCTACCCACTACCACGCCTACCCACCAACCTTCCCACCCACAAACCTACTTACCTAAAAACTTGATTACCCAGCAGTCTACTTACCAACCATTCTACTTACACAAATATGCCTACCCTATAACATGACCACCCACTGACCTGACCACCCACCAACCTGCCTACACACTAATTTGCCTACCCACAAAACTGGCCATCAACGAGCCTGCCGAAAACCTCCCTAGGCGTCTGCTCATCCACCAACCTTTCCCAACCACTATCCTAACTACTCAAACCTACCTACTCACAAACCTGACTGGCCGTCAACCTGCTCACCCACAGACCCAAGTCAATTGGATGCCCACCCATCAACCCGCCTTCCCAACAGCCTGCCTACCCACCAACCCCCCCCCCTACCCATCAACCCACACACCACCAACCTGCTTACCAACCTACTTGCCAATCATCAAATCGTCCACCCACAAACCTGCCTACCCACCAACCAGCCATTTAACCCTTTAAGGGCGAATGATGCCTGGAGGCATCACCCGGCCCAGGGCGAATGATGCCTGGAGGCATCATCCGGCCCAGGGCGAATGATGCCTCAAGGCATCATTTCTCCGAGATTTGCAAAAGTATTATTTTTCTTAGGAAATATTGATCAGAAATTCATGAAATTTTCACAGTATGTAGTTAAGACATGAGGAATAATATATTTCATAAAGGATAATATTAAAACTAAATATGACATCATCACTGACGTAAATAAAGATCGATTTTCGGAGTACAGACGACAATCCCGCCACTGCCGTCAACATGGACGACCTATGGTCCGGCAGTGACAGTGACTGGGAGGATCAACTGCCCATTAGTACATGGAAATTATTACAGAAAGAGTCGAAAGAGGTTGAGGAAGACGATGAAGATCAATCTGATGCTGGGCCGGAGGAAATAACAAAAAAAACCGAAGAAATTGGCACGAGGCGATGGGTTCGAATGTGTTCTGGAATCCGTAAGGCGCCGCCCCTACCTGAGTTCGTAGAAGATACAGGTGTGAACTACAACAGGGTCAATAAGGACGATTTGAAAACCCCTCTTGATTTCTTTAATCTATTCTGCACGGTCACATTTCTAACAAGGATTGTCGCCTGTACCAAGGAGTATTTTGATCAGACCGCCCCCGAAAAAGCAAAGAAATCAAAAAGAAAATCCAACATCACCATCGTTTTGCTCCGAAAGTTCATTGCACTGGTAATGCTTATGGGACTCGTTCGCAAATCACGCATTAAAGATTATTGGTCTACTGTTGCCGAAATCTCCACCCCCTTCTTCAACCGAACTATGTGCAGAGATGTGTTCGTCTGTATTTTACGGTAAGATTGCCTAAAGTTTGTTTTTAAATAGTTATAATTAATTACGAAATGACAACATAAACAAAAACAATGCACCCACTGAGGCTGTCACTGTCACTTCACACTACGCTGTCGCTTTGGTTTCCTCTAGCCTACTGTCACAGTACCAAACAGTGGTAAAGTCAATCATTCTAGGGTTATAAATATATATATTCAAACCAAGAACACTTCTATAGAGATGTCCTCTTAACAAAAATATAACTATTTCCATATTTAACTGTGTTTCAGGTATATCAACTTTTGGTCCGAAGACGATGACGTAATGCCTGCCTCCACTCCTGCGGCCGCACCAAAACCCAGATCGGCAACGAGTAAAGTCAATTGGCTTTTTAACGGAATCAACAACATCGCAAAAGACGTCTATAAACCCAGGAGAGAGCTAGCAGTTGATGAAACAATGGTGGCACACAAAGGGAAATCGATTCACAAGGTCTATATGCCTGCAAAACCCACCAAATGGGGTTTGAAAGTGTGGGTACTCGCCGAGAGTGTCACCGGTAAGCAAAACAATTTGCATTCCCCAGCACTGAGTCGACAGCACGGTTCGATGTCAATATCTTTAATTCATTTACTATTACTTCCACACGTTCAAACCTGACAATACATATACTGGAATAAACCTCAGTCTCGGCTTTGCTCCCACCTACCTCCCTGATCTTATATATAACGTTAAAAGTCCATACGAATTGATTTTCAAATCGACATCTTCTACTGTCCGTGCTGTGTCAACCCCCCTCCGCAGTTGACGCCATGTTGAAGCAAGTCAAAAAATGAACCGCGTAAGGCGCAACGGTTAAATTCGATCATCAAGTTAATTCTCGATCAAAATGTAAAATATCATACGGGAACAAACCTCAGAGTGTGGGGAATATCCCCGATTAGTCACTGTTCATATATTTAATGTTAAATCCTTGTGCGATATGATTTGCAAACTCGCCTAGATCCGCTGTCACTTGACAAGCGTTCCTACCCTACCCGCCCCACCACTGAGTCGACAGCACGGTACTATGTCAATATCTTTAATTCATTTACTATTACTTCCACACGTTCAAACCTGACAATACATATACTGGAATAAACCTCAGTCTCGGCTTTGCTCCCACCTACCTCCCTGATCTTATATATAACGTTAAAAGTCCATACGAATTGATTTTCAAATCGACATCTTCTACTGTCCGTGCCGTGTCAACCCCCCTCCGCAGTTGACGCCATGTTGAAGCAAGTCAAAAAATGAACCGCGTAAGGCGCAACGGTCAAATTCGATCATCAAGTTAATTCTCGATCAAAATGTAAAATATCATACGGGAACAAACCTCAGAGTGTGGGGAATATCCTCGTATAAGTCACTGTTCATATATTAAACGCTGAAAGCCCCTACTTTTACTTTTTCAGGGTATATCATCCAGGCAATTCCTCACTTCTCAACCAAGGAGAACAAGCATAAGACCCGTCTATACGAGGACATAGTTCTAAAGCTGTTACGGAATGCAAATGTGTTAGGCTATGGACATCATATTTATTTCGATAATTTTTATACCACCGTTCATATGTTTTCTGATTTGGCTCTTGGGTTTAAGACCTTTTGTTGTGGTACATGCAGAATAAACAGAAAAAATCTACCAAAAGCCCTAATGGTTCGTAAGCACTCCAAACTCAATAGACGTGGATCTGTGTTATTTTCTCGATCGGCCGAAATTGTTTTATGTGTATGGAGAGACAGGAAGGTGGTACATGTATTGTCAACTATTCATGGTAGCAAGATGGCGGAATGTACAAGAACAGTAAAGAATGATGAATCCGGAAGGTTTGAAAAGAAGAAAGTTGATCGCCCAGAGGCTATAGAGGAATATTGTAAATACATGGGGGGTGTGGATCTGGCAGATCAGATGTCACAGTACTATACCTTCGCCAGAAAGTCAAGGAAGTGGACCCTAAAAATGTTTTTTTTTCATGATCGAGTTGATGAAGGTGAACGCCTATGTTATGTACGTATCGACCCTGCCAAAAAAGATTTCTCTGTACGATTTCACCATAAGGCTATTGCAATTAATTCTCTTGGATATCCAGAAAGATTCAATGCTAACCAACAACCCAGCCCAAACGTCCACTCCCAACAGGCTGTCATCAAGGTGTCTTCCCATAGACTTAGGAAGGAAATCATGGTGCCGAGTGTGCTACCGTAGAAATGTTGTTGATTTCAATGTGAAAAAAAACCAAACCAAATATGGGTGCAAGATTTGCGAATGTCATTTGTGTATACCGTTTTGCTTTACTTTATATCACTCAGTAGAGAACTATGGCATTGTCAACCAACCTGAAGAACCTTACGAAGAATAAAAACAATGTGACTGACCTGATCTGTATATGATGTCTTGACTCCATTCACTGCGGCATTGCACCCTCAAAGTTCATAATTAAATTTCTCAGCCTCATATCGTCCAAAGTTGGACAATATACACACACTAAGAATCCTCAGAATCTGTAGTATCTTCCTATATGGATGATTAATCATTTATCTCAGTGTAGAGCCTTAGGCGAAATTAATAAATCGATGACAGTTGATCGCAGACAACGCGCTGGCCCAGCCTCAGTATGAGACGCCATGGCGAAGTCAGTCCGGGTGATGTGCAGATTCATAAATTCATTTTATAATTTCTCCACTCGTCCAAACCTGGGAATATATATATGTAGATGAACCTTAAACTCTCTAGTTTGTTCCTATATAAGTCTCTGATCATTTATTTAATGTTAAAAGCCCGTACGAAATGATTTTCTAACTCGCCTAGATCCGCTGTCACTTGACAAGCGTCCCCCCCTTCCTGCCTCACCACTGAATCGCCAGCCCGGTTCGATGTCAATATCTTTAATTCATATACTATTACTTCCACACGTTCAAACCTGACAATACATATACTGGAATAAACCTCAGACTCTCGGCTTTGCTCCTATATAATTCCCTGATCTATTATCTAACGTTAAAAGTCCATACAAATTAATTTTCAAATCGACATCTTCTACTGTCCGTGCCGTGTCAACCCCCCTCCGCAGTTGACGCCATGTTGAAGCAAGTCAAAATATGAACTGCGTAAGGCGCAACGGTTAAATTCGATCATCAAGTTAATTCTCGATCAAAATGTAAAATATTATACGGGAACAAACCTCAGAGTGTGGGGAATATCCTCGTATAAGTCACTTTTCATATAGTTAATGTTAAATCCTTGTGCGAAATGATTTTCTAACTCGCCTACTTTGCCAAGTCTTTTCCCACCCACGCAGCTTAGTGCGAAGTTCGATGTCGGTTATGTTTTATTTATTTTCTATTTATCTAACCGTTTAAACTTTATGAAATTCATATAGGAACAAACCTTAGAGTGAGAAGATTCGTTATATATATGTCTCCATTCATTTCCTGAAGGTTTAAAACTTGTGCGAGATCATTTTCTACATGTTGTCTTGACACTGCGGTGAAGGGAGTTGCTGGATTTGAAAGTGCCGACCACAAATACGCCATGCTGGGGCGAAGCCACATATCCAACTCCTTGGTGAGATCGGCTCGTATAGATCAACCAAAGAATATTATTATGTTAATATCACAGGGTACAGAATCAGCAGGCTTTTCTGTTCCTTCCAGTATAATCCAATAGCGATGTCATAACGTCTTGTAGGGGTAAATCGACCAAATCCTGGGCGAGGTGATGGCTAAACAACTCGGTTTCGTAGTATTGGCTTCATTCACACCGCACTGCGTAGAATGTCAATAGGTTTTGCGCCTTGGTAAATGTCCATTTTCTCCCGTTATTTAGCGTCTATATGAATAAACCAGACACTGCCAGAATCGTGAAGACTTGTAGAATAGTCCCTGGGTGATGATTAATGATGTCAATGCATTTTGTATGGGTGACACACCAGCAAAGTTATAACTCTCCAGAACTGGACCTTCGCAGCCTGGCGTTGTCAATATAAACTGCTGTCACACTTATTTTTCGATCGATGTCTCAACTTGTTCCAGTCCATACGCGTTGATTTGCAGGCTATTTCTCCATAACAACCACCGACAGACGTAGGGAATACATATATTTTGCTCATCCTCAACTGGTATATTGATATTTGAATGATTCGTAACGTAGTAGCAGTTTTTGCCGTTGCAATATCCAATTCGACTTTTGGGCCAGAACCGCCATTCAACGGGACGCCACTGTTTACTGTTAAGGAGGAACTAAAATGGCAATATATTTTTATTGGTTTGATAGAAATTTCTCATATTTGGCACACTTAATCTATATAACAAGGCGGTCATTGTGATACCAAACTTTATTGTTTTGGTTGGGGGAAACATATTTATTTTCATCGATTTTGTGACTGAACCGCTGAAAGCAGCGGCACCATGCGGAAAAATGCGCAAACCCGTCGTCCCCTAGCGGAGTATTCAGCCAATACCCCTCGTCCCTGTGAATGTTACCCGGCCGGAGGCGCCCGCCCTTAAAGGGTTAACAGACTTACCTGCCCACTAGTTTGCCCACCCACCAACCTACCCACAGACCTGTCTTGCCACAATCCTACCTACTTACTAGTTAACTGCCTAATCACAAACCTTACTAGCCTGTAAACCATCCTGTCCACTTACAATCCTGCCTCCCTACGGATGTTACAACCCATCCACCTGCTCACCCACCAACCTTCCTACACACAAACCTGCCCATACACCAACCTCCTGAACCACCAACCTGTCTGCCCATCAACCTGCCCTGCCACTATCTTGCCCACCCACCAACTTACCAACTGTATGACTTGCCCAGCTACTTACCAACCTGGGGCCTGTTTTTCAGTCGTAATTATTTGGACGATAGATATGGGCGAGCGAGCGAGTGTTTGGGCAATAATTATTTGCGATAATGTTTAACTCTCGTTCGAGAGACCTCCTCGCTCCTTCTATGGCCTCTCACTCCCCCTACAAGCGATTGTGCAAGCGATAATGGTCAAACCTTAATTATCGTAGAAAAGTCTCGCAAAGTCTTGTCACGTGATAGGAACCAGCAGACACGTCAGGTAACAGGTCAGAGCAACCAGCGGCTCTGCACATCATTTCCGGTGACGGCGTTAGCTCCAAACCACGCACCACGCACCAGCAAGTGAAAGGTGACTACAATCCTTCTCCAATTTTCAAAGTAAGTTTCATTTGTTGATGATGTGTGTATAATATGTTACAGCAGTATATTATTTTTCAAGTGTAATACAATTAGTAAGCATTCAGATGTATCAATATAGAACTTAAATCAGCACTGAATATCATAAGTGCGTCACTACCACGTCATAACGTTTCTTCTTGCACTTTGGCCGAAACAAGGAAACATACAATTACTCTAGTCTCTGCGTTCATTTCTCTAATCTTCTACACCAAATAACATGTAGGTGAGATAGTATTTCATTGTGGTAACTCATAGTGGTAATCATATGACACAGTCAACAAGATCTCACATAGGAACATGCTATTTTGTCTTAGCTACTATGTAAATTGCTGCACACATTGTAAAGCTTCTCTCAGGCTTAGAGTTTAATGCATAACTGTGTCACTCAAAACTATTTTTCTCTTCAGCGTTAAGTGAACATTGAATATACATTATCTGTGAAATGTAGCATTGGTTTCATTAAATGAATAATTTCAGATTTTAAAATTATTGTGGGGGGGGGGGGGGTTCTCTTTCAGTAGGGGGGGGGGGGGTTCCAGGTATTCATATCACCCATCTTGTATGATCCACTAGATCATAATTTGTGTATAACACTTTCCGTGTCAACAAATTGTAATTTGTCCCAGTGATATTCCATGGTTGATACCATGTAATTTGTGGCCTCCATTCAAATGTGTCACACACCACATTAACCCTTTCCTTACCGCACCTAGCATAGTGCGCAGTGTGTTAACGACTGCGGCCCCTGCCGCGAACGTTCCCACGACTACCGCACGTCGCACGTCGTACAGACGTTTAAATACCGGCCTATTCTGCAGGCGTTAGAAAATAGCCAGAAGTGCAGACGGGTGCCTCACTAATTAGCAATATAATTATACTAATATTTCCAATTGCAGGAAGAATTTGAGACATTTTTTTTGCCTCCATTGACACAAGCCTGTACATAGGCCCAATATAGCACTGCACATACAAAGATGTGTATCTTTTTTTCCATCGCGATGACAGTATGTTTTTTTTTACGTAAATAGTGATAAAAAGATGTGGGGAACACATCTGTGAAGTTGTTTTTTTTATGTAGACATTTTTTTTTATGAAAAAATCATGAAAATGTGATGTGCCTGATAGGTGGCGCCCACCGCACTCAGTGTAAGTATACGTAAGGCTTTGTTTTCTCAACTCGCCACTATTTATAGCGGGGTATAAATATCACCATGGCAACTATTCATCAGAAATTCTGTTAAATACAATATATAATATGGTTTTCTTTATCAAGTGAAAATCTTTTTCAAATTGATACATTATTTTCGGAAATATAATGTCTCACATGTTCTTGTATCAAAATGCTGCATTTATGCAGCAGCGGTACATGGTCCTATGGTGCTGCATAAATGCAGCAGCAGTACTGGCATAGTGCTGCATATATGCAGCAGCGGTCGTGAAAGGGTTAACAAGAACCAAATAAGAAACATTTCCTCTATGAAACCACACAGATGGAAGATGAAAACATGCAAGAGAACAACAACGAGAAGAGGAGACCAACGTGGAAACAGGATGAGCTCCAGGTATTAATCCAAGGAGCACTAGATGATTGTCACATACTGAAAGGGTCTTTCCGCGGTCCGAGTGGAGGTCGGCGTGAAAAAGAAGAAGCGTGGGAGAGGATAAAAGGTTTGATTTCAATAAGTTCTTTTAGATTCCGAAATATATAAAAGCAAATTAATTATTTTTTATATCTACATGTTATCTTGGCCTACTGGGGTTGCCTTGCCTCAGCATGGTGCATTCCGGATGTCCTTGAATGTTAGCATAACTAAACTAACTGAAGCGAATCTTGTGTGGAGTTAGCTCACTCTTGTGTAGCCACATTTCTCATTCATCCCAAGCCTTGGTAGATTTACAGTATATCAAAGGCCAATCGTTCTCATATCATTACTATGTGTTGTCGGTAAATGTGTATGGGTGAGATTTTCCATCTAACTTCATCAGATTTTTTCGAACCCCACTAAAGTTTCATATGAAATATTGGATGTTAAACTACCTATTCCATCCTCCCAAGAGTTATATTATATTATAAATTACAATTAGGATTAGTTTGTTTCAAGCTGTATATGTGTGTAACTCATTGCATAATGCTCTGTTGGTCTATGCAATGGAATTCTTTCAGAAATGTTACAGAAATCTCCCTCAAATAGCGGCCTTATTTTACCAGATGGAGCATAGCTATTATTTGTGCTAAATGGTGTTTTTTTTATCTATATCACCTTCTTTAGCTCGTGTGAATAGTGTGTCCAGCGTGAATAGGTCTGCAGAGGAATGCAGAAAGAAGCTAACATACTTTGTCTCTGCAACCCGTGGTCGCGTAAGTATTTAACATATTTTCATCATTAAAGGAAGGTAAATACAACCTATAAATTTATACGAAACCTGCATATACACTTTAAATTTTTCAAATATATTGAAGTACCATGTAATACTTTAAAATATGTAATCAGTGTGGACATGACTTTCAAAAGAAAACAGAAATCGTTAATATGTGTGCCATACCATAGGATGTATTAAATATGCATCATCATATTCAGTCAGTACGCCCTTTTCTCATTTAACATTATCATGATTCTGTAATTTACTGTATGACTTAATTCACTTAATTCAAACCATAGCAAAATAAGTAGTAATGAACTCTTTACTCTCCTATTTTAAGTATATAATGAACTTCAATTTTTTAACAATTAAAGGCCGGCAAAAGGAACACCTGGATCAAGCAGACCGGTAATGGTGCTGTGCCTGGAAACCTTCGTCTAACCAACATTGAGGAACTTTGTCTTGAGTATGCCTCAGAGAACACAGTGACCGGTAGTTATATTAATATTTTCGAAGTATTTCATCTCACTCTATGTAATATCAATTAGACTGTGAAATAATGATATACCATGTTTCAATCATATTCATACACAGTTAGCCCCGGCTTATCACTTAGAGAAAGTAGTACGTTATTTCAATGACGTCAGTTAAATTTTTTCTTTTCATAGTCCAGAATGTAGTTCAACCCATTATAATAGTTGATATAGTAACTGCACAATTTCCCCACTGAGACATTATTTCTTTTGGGAGAAATATTACTGTAATCCACCAAGTTTAAATCTGAAACTGTGGCCACTGATCCACTTGGCTTTGTCAACAATCCTCATATAAATATTAACAATTGTCTGGCTATTAATGCAGTTATTTTCCAGTGTACAACATGACTGCAGTTCTCATTCATCCACCCTATAGTTTTCTTCAAATTTACAGGTCACAGAAATTTCCGGAAATCCTTAATTGACTATTTAGTAAGGGATATGTGAATTACAAATTTGCATTGCTACCCAAAGTAAAACAAGCAAAAGTTCAAGTTGCAATTAAGCTTTCTTTTATTTAAATCATTTAAATATCATACTTCACTGCCACAGGTTGACATACCTGAAGAAACACATAAGTATAAATCTCAATTTCTTTTTTATCCTATTAATGATCCAATCCCCGACTCTTCATGAAAGGAACACCTGCCAAATTCACCATACCTTACAAACCCTTCGTAATATATTCACCTTCCTTAAATAAACCTGTTCATTGTAAACATTAAGAAAGGTAAACCCCCTTTTTTCACAACAAAATAAACCCATCTTACCAAGAGATGAAAGTCACCTCCCACAACCTTTTATATATCACCCAATTTTTCATACAAAAATTATTTCTTAATGCATGGACAAATGCCAAAATTCTTATCTACTTCCACGATTGCAACAACACTAATGAGACCTTGTGGAGTCAAATTATGTTTCTCATTTTACTATCAAGATCTTCATACCTAAATCACATACGGTTGTGGGTAAGTGAAATCAATATTGCGTTTAGCCATTGAGATCTTAAAAGGCACAGATATCAAACTATCAAAGTCCTTTACCATGTGACTAACCACTTTGTATCTGTAATTGCAAATAAACTCTCTTCCTGCACAGACTTCGCAAAGATGCAAGAATTTAAAATTAACTGTAAACCTCAACATCAGCTAGGCAAACATTGAAACCCATCTTTGGACTGAGTGTCAACTAGTAGAAATTAATGTTTACCCAAAAGAAATGTTCACTTCTTTTTTTCAGACTGGAGCTCATTCAAGCATTAGCTGGTCATGAGGAAGCATTTAAAACATTTGGTTATTCCAAATATTTCCAAATTGGTGTCTCTGTGGGTAAAGTTTTAATTATTTTCTTTTTTATATTGCAAATGTCTCTGCAAATTTACTGTTTTCCTTTTGAAATAAAACTTCAATGAAAGCCAATAACAAATGGTTCACATAAATTAAATCTTTTTAACTAGCTCTCTTCCTTACGTATGTCGCAATTCCTCTCCCACACACAGGGGGAAATCGCAATCCACTTTTCCAGTTAACCCTTTCCTGAAGTTTACAAATGGTATCCTAAGGTTTCCCACCAGTACCTGTACATGCAGGAGACTACCACAAGGCACATGCCTGAGTTCAGTAGAGACCCTTTCCTCGATCAATTCCCTGGTCCTTGCGTCGTTTTCGTCTAACTCATCCCACAGGTAAACTGTCATTTTTTCTCTTTTCGTCTGAACTTCCTGGTCATGGCTTTCCACAGGAGGTAAGGTTTGCACCCCCGCATCTTTCATTTTCTCTGTAATCGTCTGAACTTCCTGGTCATGGCTCTCCACAGGAGGCAAGGTTTGCACCCCTGCATCTTTCATTTTCTCTGTAATCGTCTGAACTTCCTGGTCATGGCACTCTACAGGAGGTAAGGTTTGCACCCCTGCATCTTTCATTTTCCCTGTAATCGTCTGAACTTCCTGGTCATGGCACTCCACAGGAGGTAAGGTCTGCACCCCCGCATCTTTCATTTTCTCTGTAATCGTCTGAACTTCCTGGTCATGGCTTTCCACAGGAGGTAAGGTTTGCACCCCCGCATCTTTCTTTTGCTCTGTAATCGTCTGAACTTCCTGGTCATGGCACTCTACAGGAGGTAAGGTTTGCACCCCCGCATCTTTCATTTCTTCTGTAATAGTCTGAACTTCCTGGTCATGGCTCTCCACGGCAGGTAAGGTTTGCACCCCGGCATCTTTTATTCTCTCTGTAATCGTCTGTACTTCCTGGTCATGGCTCTCCACAGCAGGTAAGGTTTGCACCCCCACATCTGTCATTTTTTCTGTAATGGTCTGAACTTCCTGGTCATGGTTCTCCACAGCAGGTAAGGTTTCAAACTTTTTCACTGTTTGAGGGAAAGTCTGGTCCTCCATATGGGAATGATTTATAGACGGGTATTTCTGGTTTTCAAGGGTGAAGAGTACAGTCTGAATTCCCTTGTCACTTGTATGGGGTACTCTCCTGGGAACTATCCGCCTGTAGGTCTGCACGGCCTTATCCGCTAGCAACGGTCTATCTGAATTCATCAACGGTTCTGGTGGCAGAATATCCTGTGACTGTGCCCTATCTGAAATGCAAGCACAAAATTTAGGTTAATACTGTCCATCTCCCCATGCTGGTAAAAAGTACTGCGTGCTGGGATGAGGATTTTTTACCCCCTGATAGAGCTTCTCCTCTCCCATTGTGTATGAAGATTTATTTAAGTGAACATTTAAGTGAACAGATTCATTGAAAAATACTTTTGTCAACCCTTCTGTATGGCTTAGGGTTTGTGATACAAAATCCCTATCATGCATGTACTCCTGCTTTGGTACTAATCATTTGCAATTAGTGCCTAAGAATTTCTCCCTTAATTTTTCACCTTCAATTGGGAATTATCAATTCCATTACAACCTGCCAAAACAGCTGGAATGTAAAGCAGATTCAGAATGTCCTACATCTTACAGCAATGGAAAGGAAACATGTAGGCGTAGGGCACATAATGTAAGCTACTTATTCCCCACCTGCTTTGCGTTTCTGTGAACGCCTCTTGCGCATGTATATTCTCCTCTTTGTGTTGTAGGCCTCTTGTTCTTCTGGTGTGCGGTCAGCCTTCCGCTTGTTGTATTTCTGTAAGAACAGTAACACTTTTGATTTCCATCAATTCTAAGTGCAATTACAAATCAAACAAGTCAGTAGAATATCACTTTATGCTGGCCCATGCTGTAATCAGATAATTTTCTGCTTAGATAGGGTTTAATTGGTGTGGGTTTCTTTACAGTTAATTGTATTCTTGTCAATATTATTTTTCCAAAGATGTACATACATAATTTGCCTTTACTGAACGCACACCGCACTTGGTAACACACATGTGGGCAACGGGCAAATCCATGCTGTGTATAGACCATTCACACACCGCGAAACCTTCGGGTTACAGTATGTGAAGGTTTAACAGAGCATGGCTTTGATCGGCTAGTAATCTCAATGAGAATAATATCATGGTTGGTTGTTCTAATTATTGCATTAGTTTGACAAGTCTATTTTGCAAGCAAGGAGGCGGCAGGCAGTGCCGCTTGCACATGGGAACACCTTAACAGTCTCAGTATGGAGACTGTGCGCCATGGCACTGGCGACAACGAGCTGTACTACAGTCTATCCTATGTAACGCTAGATAGTTTGGCAACCAACCCCTTCTACAATGTCGGGGTTGGTCGGGTTATATCACAAACGGCATCAGTAGGGGTGCGCCTGGATCCAGGTAGTTCTCTTCTGTGTAGGCTCTCAAGACAGAAAAACTTTATAGGTAAAAGTCATACCTTGAAAAAATTTATAATGCGATTTAGCTTTCGGATGGTTGTATTCTAAAACTACACACAAAAGGAAAGGATGAAATGGTATTTGTTAAAGTTGCAATGTGATAGTGCTATTACGCATAGCACAAAACATAGTATAGTCCCTCCACTAAGTAGAACAATGTGTGCCCTGTTAATGTGGACTCACCTTCACACGTTTCCTTTCCCTTTCAACGAAGTCTGGGTCAAGCTTCATCCGTTTGTACCATGCGCGACTTCGAGCTCTTCGCTTCTCCAACTGCTCTGGCGTGAATATTCTTTTGGGCATCTGCAAAAGACATAAAGTGTGCTATAATGTGCTTGTTTAATGTTAAAGACTAGTTCCACTCGTTCGGTGACCATATCAAAGGGAAAACACAAATAGCGGCACCAACAGCAGACATGACAAAGGAGACTGTAATGTCTCCTTTTAAAAATATTGTCAATCTTCTTTTTCCAATTATCTTATTCATAACAGGATCCCCATCAATATATAAATATTTACTGGATAGTACCTAGTTAGATCACTGTGATCGAAGGATACAGTATTGAAATAAAAAGCCTAGGTGACACAGTTCAACCAAGTTCACAGCAGGTTGTCCGCACTAAACAAAATGGCGACTCTCTGAAATTTCCGAAGTTTTATGTCAAGGATTATGCAAAAGTGGCGGGTTGGTTTGCTCTGAAACTTACACAATCTATTCTCAGGAACTCAGAGAATCATAAGCACAACAAATTAAAGAGGTTAAGCTGTGTATGAAGTATCGAGATACTTGATATCTTACCTTGATTCATGTGCTACGATCTGCTCTCGTCGAAGTCCCTGTCTCGAGTGAGCAACAACGTTCGAGAAGACTGATACTTCGCACCCGCAGAGTGCCGTGCGGCAGGCGGTGTCAGTGACTGGTTGTGTGTGTGTAGGCATACACATATGCATGTGTGTATGTATAGGGTGATAGATATTTACAGGCAGCACTCAATGTCCACTGACGTCTGTGTTACTAACTGTTTAGGTGCCCTGACAGCATGTCGGCAGAGACCATGAGAGAGCTCGCTGCTGCCGCTGCTGAGTTCCTTCTTCCAGCACTTATCGGGGCCTTTCATTGCTATGTTGGCAGCCTGCTGTCATTGATGGTCCCAGCAGAGCTTGCGCCGGGTGCCTTACTATTTTCAAATCTTGTGGACCAGTGTGGTTATGCCAACATGAATTCAAGTCATAACTTATTTAGGATCAACAATACTCGAACTGTTCCACAATTTGTTGTACTTACGCTAACAGTTATAAGAAAATCATCCTTGGCCTAGCCTTGATAATGACAATATATAATTTTCTTTTTTTCAAGGTATCCCAGATACTACTGAGGGTGGAATGCCAAAGAGACTCCCAGGCCGTCCACCAAGCAAGGGTAAAATGAACACCCACGATACATTTGCTCCATGGCCTACCGCGAAACGACCTGTGGAACCGGTACCCTCAAAATTAAGTGGCCCAAAAATTTCCAAAGACCAGCTTATGCCTCCTATTAATGCAGCTTGTGCCCATCCTCCGTCTGCTGCCCTTGAAAGACCACTGGGGTTATCATCACCCATTGTGGTCACTCGGCCTAGGGATGTAGAAACTAAATCAGCAAAACTGAGAAGGCTAATGCATGAAGCAGAGGAAGAAGAGGAAGCCGAAAAACAAAAGTCTTTAGAAATGATGGACCAATGCCACAATGGTAAATCTAATGTGAATCCCATCGCTCCATTGCTGAGTCTAGAAAATGGGTTCGATGTCAATGACGACAGTGAAGGTAAACCAATATTTCATCTATTAGATTATTGACTAAGTTATTATTATTGCAACAGCTTTAATGTGAAAGGGCTGTTACATGAAATAGATGCTCTAAAGACGAATTTTGTATTATCCTCTAGCCACACAATTAATGTTTACGGTGTGTGTCATGGTAATATTGGCCCCCTCGCCCGCCGCTGCCTCCCCACCCCGTAATTGGGAGAGAGGCGTTGGAGTGCGGGCGGGCCGTGGGTGGTCTCCCTAGGCCAGCGTACGGTCTCCCATCCCCGACAATGACTTTGCAAGTCATAACTCTGTGACCTGACAGCTACCAGTACCACTATTCGTGGTTTGTTTACATTCTAAACCCACATACACAAGATGCTGGTTAATGGCAAGCCATTCTTGGGAGCGGGGACGTTCAAACCCAAATAAGGCTCTAGCTGGCAAAGGGTATTGCCATCTTCAGAGACCCTAGCTTTCTCTTATTATCGCTTGATTGACGAAACGTAAATCGATGTTTGAACTCACTGTACATTATTAATATGCGAAATTAAGGGTAGTTTGATGTTTTTCTAACAAGATATATCAATGGAATATTTTAATATACAAATTTTTTTACTTTTGAGGAAGTTCTTATTTTGACATTTGAGATATTACCAGAGATGTACAGTGGGTTTAACATTGGTTTCAATGGCATGAAAAGTTGTTTAACCCTTCGTGCATACCATAGTGCACTGGACCGCTTTCGGAAAAATAAACTGCAGAGCGAGAATATCGAGCAACGCAGTGTATCTTCCTGACGTTGGCACCGCTCCCGAGAATTACATAAAGACTGAGTAACACAATATCGGCTGAAAGTAGTGGCCGATCTTCTTCATATTTAGGGGGATTACAGCTTGTATCTTTCCCAAACTGGTGTTTAAGTTTTATGGCTTAAATCCTAGGGGAAATTTGTGAATTGATTCTAATTATTTCTTTTCGGCCATGACTCCGATAATGCAAACTGCGCCGCTCCTGTCTATTGTACCACAAAACCTCTTATAGTCTCTTTCCTGACCACTCGCAGCACACAGGGCAAGCTGAGGAGGGTGTGTAGGCATCTATCAGAGCTGTGCGCTCATTGTCTGGTATATGAATTTTCTAGTTGGGCGCTGAAAACTGTACGGGTTCAAACCCAGGGAATACCAAACAAATCCACACGTGTGAGCTGCCTTCGAGTATGAGATCTGCTGATTGTGGAAACTAAACTTATGTCTGGGTATCACACAAATGTAATAAGTTGAGAAGAAGTAAACTTAAAAGATTTTAACATATTATCTTTGAAAAGTAATAGGAAAAAATATTAGTGGCCTAGACAGCGGTTTCGAACGCGTATAAACATGTCACGTCATTTTAGCTGCCATACTGCTTCTGGCTATGTAAATACCTACCTCAGCTGCTAGACTCCAAGACACCCTTGTCAGTGTATCCCAGCGTGAAGTGGAACAATCGCAGTTCCCTGGTTCCATGTGTTGATACTCATCTGCCAGGAACCAATCAATTGCGGATGCGCGACCAGAATGTAAACAAACCACGGAGAGTGGTAGCTGTCAAGTATTAAATTAACATAATCTGTTTGAAATTGGCACTGTGGGTCTACAAAAACAAGGGGACTGCCAGTGATATCCATTGTTTTCGTCTACAAATATAAGTTCTCTGTCTTGTCTTCAGCCTATTGGATCATGTAATACACCTATTTTCGCCCATTGGTATCCTCATCATGAAGTGCGGCCATAGTCCTGTCACAATAGTAAACATTTAAAAATACATAGAACTATGTGAGAATACCGCTTTGATAAAATCAATTTTGTGGGAAAGCAAAAGAAAGTAATCAGACCAGTTTTTTTTTGTTTTTTTTTTGGGCGGCACTCCTCTCAAACAAACAGTGATTATGCATTGAATATATCTGAAACAGTGAATATGCATATAACATGTCTGCAACACAGTGACAGAAGCTTAAGCCTTAAGGGGAAAAGTTCCCATGAACCCCACCCCTTTTTTAAAAACAAGACTTGACAGTCTGCAAGAACACCCCCCCCCTCCCGCCTTCTGCCACATGTGTCAAGTGTCTATAAGAAGTCACTAACAACACATCCAGTCTTCCCAAAATACCATTGATTAATCAATTACCACATAAATCATTGTGTTGATGTGGTGTATTTAAGCATCTACTTCAAAATACCATAAAGAATTAAGAATAACACCTTTTTAAAGGATGATTTCAAGCAATTTCCACTGGAGACCTCTTGAGTTATTCACGTTTTTACCTACCACATATAAAACGTTACAATTCCGTCGAATCTGTTTGGAGATCTTCCCGCACATAGAGACATTGTGAACCAAATCTAGGCATGGATACTGAAGGGCCACGAGAGTGAGATTCTCGTGTGTGGTGGAATTCAAACCTGCTCCTCTTTTTTCTAGGTTGATATACAGGAATGCTTTTTCTCTTAAGATTCAATTCAAGCCATGCCGAAATCAAAGTTTGGTAGTGTAGTTTTCTGACTTACTTCTCTTGTGAGAAACCATAAGATCCCAACTTTCGCTGGTAGCCCTTTCAAAACTCCGCTGATTCCCCCCCCCCCCACCACCACACTAAGTATTTGGCCCAGTTCAAACACCTATATTCGTGGAGCAGTCGGCAGGGCTAACGGCTGGGTATGCGAAAGTTGGTACTTCGATCCCCGCTATCCGCGGTGAGATTTGTCATTTTTAATTTCCCTTCTAACTCAGACTCAACAAAGTCACTGGTTCCCAATCAAAATGGCCTGATTTTTAATCTGGGACTGTCAGTTGCATTGTGGGAAGGATGCTTCTCCTCCTATTAGCATATTCATGATGTAAACATTGGCCAATGTGCTTTGTTATTGTTTTGACAGATCAAGTTGAACCCTCAGATGGGAACATAAAACTACATTTTTCAAACAATTTAGGTATCTCGGTAGACTAATTAAATACTGGAGAAGACGAATCTCACATTTATTGTCACAGATTGTGCCCCCCCCTGCTAGCGGTGCATTGTGCCGCTGTATACGGCATTGACATTGACGATGTTTCTTCTTGTTCGTGTCACTGTTCACAATGTCCTGTTCATAATGCCTCTGTTTCAAGTGGAGTCATAACAGTGTCATTGAGGGCGGGGGACTGATAGATTCCTAAATGCAGTTTATTTTTTAAAAGCCTATGGAAATTCATAGCTCATCCATATTTGCATGCTGAAAAATAATACTTTATAAATTTGCCGTGGTGATGAGTAATACCAGATAAGTAGAACTCCGGGAAAGCCCATTCAAGGTATAGCCCTGTGAACTAATGGCTCGCATGCACTTTTTCCTACAGGGGAGAAAAACATCTGGTACCCACTTTTATCATGTGCGACTAGATCTTCTAATAGTGTACGTTTGTTCCCTGGGTATCCTCCAGGGTTCATGGCGGAGATATACTATGCCACTTTCGAATGGGAACACTGCACTGAAAAAAAAACCCGCCTGCGACTGAAAAAAACAGCCTGTTTAAAAACTAGTAGTGTGCTGTATGACAAAGTGAAATTTAACATTAAAGTAGAAATACTGCTTCACCTAATTTTTGATTATAAATTTTTTTTTTAATTTTTTTTTAAAGATTTTTATTCAGCTTCTGTTTGGTATAACAGTTCTTCCAGTGAATAAGATGTGTTACATCGAGATTGTACATCTTCAAGTAATCAATTACAAGATGAGAAAAAATGATGAGGATGTTAGTATAATGTCTCATTGTGTTTACAAGTTAGAATTTTGCGTTTCTCCATACTCGTAGTTCGCTTTTGAATGCTTCTTTACTATTCACTTTCTGTATGTGTGCCGGGAGTTCATTCCATAACAGTATCCCTTGATGAAATGCCTACTTATTTTTCATCTTGCATCATCCAACAGCCTTGGAGGTGCCATCATTCCTTCACGCCCAAGTTTTACTAGGGAACGTATCATCTGGTGATTCTTCAGGATTTCAGAGTATTGATGACAGTGAAATCATTCATGACAGTATGTTTCAATTACTATTGTAGTCCTCTTCGAACTACATGGCTCGGGATTTAAATAGAGGTTCATCTATGAACAATTTAGTGTGAAATCCCACATTGATATTTGAAATTGAATAAATCCAGGAAAAAACATTGAAGAATTGTGTCACCTAAAATATTTTACTTTCCATATACATACAACTTTGTTCATTGACTTGAGGTTCAATGATCTATATCAGAAATCTTTCCTCAATATAAAGAATATCCTAACCTAATTTTAAAGTAGTATTGAAAATGACTTATCTTGTATGGGGACAGCATTACCAATAGTCTAGTAATAGACTTTCGGTCCCTTCATAATGAAAATATCTATTTTTTTATATGCGCTATTAACTCTTCTTGTTAAACCATGTTACAGCCGAGTTCACACAGAAACGTAAGCGCACCCCTCTGACGCTGCGTGCTGAATATCCTATGTTCCCAACAACAGCCCCTACTCCAATGCAGTCTCCTGCATCTACTGTCAGTCAATTTGACAGTACCCAAGATAGTAGTAAGTATTGTAGAATGTGTTCACTTTTTTTTTTTTTCCTACTATAATTGTTCTTAATAATCACCGTAATCAAGAAGAACCCTGACATTTTCATTTATAGCCAATATGATCAGCTCCTAACCTATAATCCGATGTTTAGGTTCATGCCCAGCAACTTGAACCTTAGAATCTGAACCTATTTATTCAATAAGATATAGGCATTCTCAGGCCATGGTACATTGAAGCTGCAGCAACATAGCATCATGCGTCTATAATTTGTATCATGTCCTTTCATGTATACTAATGAGAAAATTTAGGTGTTACACATCAGAAATTAAAAGTTCCAAAGTCATGGATGTAAAATTTCAATATTTTCGTTGAAATACATTTATTCAATTTCTAAATAAAATTTTAAGCAAATAAAACAGTAGTACTCAACACAGACCCTGAGTCCCATGGCATGACTGACGAGCACATATTATATATGTTTTTACCAGTATATCGCAGGAATGAAAGTACACATAGATTATTTTTTTAAATCACCCAAAATTACATTATTACTCCCAACGAACTTACTTCAATGTTTGCTCACAATTTCAAAAATCTTTTTTTGGTTCTGAAGGAGAAGAGGTCTTCATCATTGAAGAAATGCTGTCACAGGAAGCTATAATGGACGTCGCAGGTCAAGTCCAGCAAGTGTCTAGTGTGGCAGTCTCCACGAATGTTGCTGCTTGTAACGATAGTGAGTTTCAGATTTTTAAACCGTTCTTAAACAAATGTGTGCAAACAAGTGTGAACTATTTGATTCTAGAACTTATGTAATACATTATATGGTTTTCAGTAAGTGTGACCGACTTGTGGAGGTGTAATGGTTTGTACGAGGAGAACTGACTGGCGCCACCTGGCACTTTCCGGAGACACGCCGCGCTTATCAGAACTATCGCCATCTAGCGCATCGCGGCCGTTGCGTAACGTCATCGCTCCCGCACTTAAAAGACTTTTATTATCATTCTCTTATCCCAGTATGAGACTGTTGTTCATACTGTTCACATTTTTTATTCCCTGTATGATACCGTTTTTCATACTCCACACAGAGCCTTAGTAAAGTAACTTGGTCATTAGGAAGTGTAAAAATGGGGTTTGTCTATCAAATTCATTTGCAAACTTATGTAATAAGCTGTAAATGAGATGCAACTATTCACGTCTTCTATGTATAGATTTTATGTTTAGATTTAGAAACCATTCATCTGGTAGTAACAATAATGCGTATTTTAAACTTGAAAATAGACTTGTAAGGAAAAGGCAATATGGACAAGGGCTGGAACAACCCAAGTGAACGCCCCCCCCCCAAAAAAAAAATAAAAACAACAAAACAACAAACAAAAATAACATGGTAGAATGTGTAAGAGAAAAGGAAAATTGTGCATCAGCCTAAACAATAAGTACTAACTGATTCTAAACTATCAGAGAAATATGTCCTCTAAAAAAGTTTTAAAAATCCATACTGAATTGTATTTTACAGTCGACCAACTCTTACGTAATGTACATGCGACGGAGGCGTCATACCTGAAGACAGTCTCTCCTCCTGACATCAATGCAACTAAAGTGGGAACGAAAGTGGAAAAAAAAGATCTTTCATTGACAACTGAACCTGAAAGATCACAGCCCAAAGTGGATATAGCAACGCAGTTGACTGGGCCTCTAAAGGAACTGACTGCGGCTATACAGACTGCTGTAACTCGTCCTACTGCAACACACAGCGACACTATAATGGAAAAGGGTATAAAATTCAATGTTTTAAACCAGGCATAATATGTTATAAGGTGGAAATATCTACTTTATTATGTAATATTAATGGGAATTTTCTCCTTATTTATGATTAGAGAGAAATTTTAAGAACTATGACACTTCACAGTTGTATATAAATCAGAATATGATATATACATAGATGTATGCAGTGGTATAAAGTATAATAAATGTCATATACCAACATTTAGGAAAAAAACTTGTTTAGAAATGGCAAGAAAATAGATGTTGACAAAAAATTGAAGTCCCCAATAAAAGAAGAAAAAAATATAAAATATGAAATGCTGAAGATCAACAAAGAAGGTACATTTGTGTACAATAATTACTCTTTCATGTACCTAGTTATTATTCATGCCATTCTTTTATCCATATCAAAGCTTAAGAGACGCTTACGAAGGATGTCAAGGATATACGTCAGGATGTTGAGGCACTGAAACGAAAGCCATTGCTCGCTGAAATGGCAAGCCAGACCGATAGTACACCAAAAAGTGCCACAGCTGCCACCCAAACTGTAGATCCCATGTTTAGTAAGAGGGAAACCATGGTTTTGCCCCCTAGACCCTTCACCTTTGATGTCTACACACAGGCTGGACCAGGCATAGGTCCTTCACATTTCACAGAACCTTCTTCACACTCATGCAGAAATACAGCAGCCAAAAGCCAAGGTATGTGTGCATAGAACATTATTCTAATTCCAGAACAGTGACTGGCAATGAATAACCATGAAAATATGTTATAGTTGGCCGACAAATGAAATAGTCTATAATAGAAAATGTTCAGTGGTCACATTACTATCTGAAAATGTTAAAGTAGTTTAACATCATTTAAGACAATACCTTATGTTTCCTGAACCTCTCAAGGGAACTCATCCCAATGCCATGGCCGAAGGGGACACATAGTATCCCATATTTTCACGTTCTGATGAAGAAATATGAACCTGGGCCCTGTTTTTTAGTCACGACATCGCAAGTCTACGATCGGCTGAGATCGGATCAAGATTTTACGCGTGTTTTCAAGACACAAGATGGCGGGTGTGCTATAGACACGGTCGTAAGTTGAATCGAACTATCTTGGCGAGATGTATCGGAAGTTAAGACAAGTATAAAACTGTCTTAGGGGTTAATGACTCCTATATTGGGGATTTGAATACAGATCCCTACAGGTACTGTGTGTAAAAAACGATTGCACATAGCGCCCCACACTCCGCCGACGTCGGGCACACTTGAAACCGCTGCACGCAGATCCCCACGAAACTGCCCACGCCGCGCGGAGACCAACCAAATCGGCCGTCTGCGTCACATGACGCGCTTGGCCAATCAACGACTCAGAAACTGGGTATGTAGATGACAGCGCGGCAACTTCCCGCGTTCCGCTCAAATCTTCTCTCTATCCGTGGTCGCGAAGCGCTAGGTGCAGAAGTGAACCGCTACGCCTCGTCTTTACGATATAAAACTGTCTTAGGTTCTATAATACGTCACTGTGTATTTTCTATGCTTCCCCTACGAATTAAGCAATGAAATTTTAACACGAGTAAAGGATACATATAACCTATAATCGTACTAAATATGAAGACGATCAGACCCACCGTCATGAAGATATCCACGTTTGAATTTGAAACATCGGGCTATCGATCGGATCTAATTCCGCCGTGCCCCCTAGCGGATGACCCGGGAACCAGCGTAGGCATGAACACGTCGTCTGGTGAATGGTACATGTGGTGCTAGGGGTACACTGGCCATCAGAGCAGTATTTGCTATGACAAAATTTAAACGCCTATATTTTCATAACAGTAACATATTTGGTACTATTATAGGTTATATGTATACCTTACTCGTGTTAAAATTTCATCGCTTAATTCTTACGGGAAGTTAAGTTCCGCGTTTGTTACGACATGTCCAAAGTGGTCTTAGACATACGACACTTATGGCCACTATTTCCGCTCCATTGGCCACCGAGTGTCGTGACTATAGCACACCTTTAACCTCCCTACGTGTCGTATCTTCACAAACTGTCGCAACCTCTCTACCATCGTATCTCTATAGCACACTGACAGCAAATGCGTGTCCCAAGATACGAAAGTTGTGACTAAAAGACAGGGCCCTGATAACATTGCATATTTTTTACTTGAGAGAATATTATCTGTATTTACAAATCTGTTATATTATCATTGTTTCAGAGAGTGGCTCTCCATCGAAGCTTCAAGTTGATGATAAACAGGCACGTAAATCATCCCGTTGCCGACGTGCAAAGGTTTTCACATCTCTGTGAAGACAGTCTCCAGGCACATGTTCAACCGTAAAGGCTATTTGACAACAATGTTGTATTGGAAATTTGAAACTATTATTTCAAAATGATATTATTTTCACCTGCCACCATTTTAATACCATGTGTTTCTTTAAACTAAACAGAAAATGTTTGGCCCTTTAATCATTTCACAACCATAGTGCACGTGAGAAGAAAACCTTATTTGGTGGATGCCTTATAAGAGGACAATTTAAAGTTCTTTATGAATGTTTTCCTTTAAATAGTTAGTATATGACAAAACTGGAAGATGTCATTAAAAGTGAAAAAAAATTTTTTTTATTTATGGTAAGCAATGTTTAATAGAGTTAAGATATTTTTTTCCATGTTTCAAGTCAACTTTTTTTTTGTCATGGACTCTACGTTGAACGAATACGTTGAACGAAGAACCATGGTTGGTATTTATAAGGTATTGAAAATGTTATGCTGTGAAAGTCTATGAGGAAGGTGCTATGTTTTAAGTTTTACAAAAGTATTAACTAGGTCATGCAACAGAAAATGATGTTGTGCTGCTAGATGTCATATTCATTTTTGTTTCTACAAGTAAGTCTTTTTATTATCATGCCCACTACTGTGAAGCTCCTAGCTTAATTCAAGAGTTAATTTGCAGTACAGATGCTTGGATGGCCATGGTGGCTTTTTGTATCATAAGCAAGCAGACTATGCATGTATGATAAATGCATGCGTTTGTCTGCACAATATCTGCAGTCTTTTTATGATCATCACACCGTGCATGTTCTTCAGGATTATTGATTTCTTATATTTCATTTTTTCAATTGGTGTTGAACTGTATCTCCATTGCAATAGTATGACAGAATCCAGGCTGGGGAGGGGGGGGGGGAAGGTAGCATGTATCAGAAAAACCTAATTTTGGACAGACCTTGATGAATGCTATGTTGAAATTTAAACATAGTTCAAGTTATGTGATACATGTAGTTTCATTTATGAGTGAGAGTTAGTAAGTCTGAAAGTCATGGGCATACTTGTGTAAAGTTTGTTTCACAAAAGCCATTGTAGGTGGAGGTACAAATTCTCTTATATTTTCCTGGACAGTGCATGTTCTTGTTTTGCAGGTGTTAATTTCTACATTGGTGTTGCTATACGAGAATGGAAAGAGTATAGACATTCATTATTTCTGTAAAAATGTGATACTATTATTTCACAATATATTGTTTTGTCTATTATAAAATATGTTCTATATCCTTATTTATTATATAAACATTAGAAATATGTGGGAAGTATTTCATTTGATTACAATTTCTTATAGCATGCAAAGAAACATTTATTTTTGCAGAATACAGACAAATCTTTCTTTTTTTGGTGTGTTCATTCCTTCTGAAGTGTTTTCAATGACTGATGACACTAGGTCAAATATAGCAGGGATCTCATTGTTTTTATATTGCTGTGTTGAATACAGTGAAAACTCTAAAGACTTACATGAAAGATAAAGTAATATATAACTAATATCTATCTATATATGTTGGTTTGTCTATTGGAAAAGTACGGTTAAGACTAAATGTCCATTACAGTGAGTTTCATTTTACTAAGATTAAGATATAGGTAGAAAATTGAGAACACCTTTTTCAATAAAGTTTATGAACAAGTTCATGTGCCGATTTGTCTCTTTATTTCATACATTCAATTCCTGAAATAATTCAATTGATGATATGAAGAGATGTTAGGAGTTTCAGTATGAGTTTATTTATGTCACAGTTTGTTGGCTCTGTAATTTCACGAGTCAAAGACGAGTGACATTATGAATCCAACAAACTGCGTGAGATAAATAAATTAAAACTCAAACGAGTGGCATCTAGATTTAATACTACCCCCTTTCCACATTTCTTAGGCATTAGAAAGTAGTGAAATAAACAAAACTTTAAGTCACACCCGTGACAAAAAAAATCCCATGTTAAGCCTATGGATTTTTTTTTTTAGGGGTAGGATAAAATGATACAGCTTAAAGATACAGGGAACAGCCTCAGATTTTTAAATCAATTTGGGCTTTACATGTTCATAGGCATAAACTGCCTTTCTTCTACTTTTCTTCGGTGGAAAAGTGTCAGGAAAAGAAATATTCATGACCCAGTCACTCTGGCATAAGAAACGGCGTTTTCCCATGTACAAACTTCTACGTTCTTCTATGCATTTTGAAATGTACAAATGCGCGGCTATGCGAGGGAAATGCGGAGATGCATAGACGCAAGCCAAAATGCGTAAACGAACGTAGACAAAAGGTTTTAAATTTTTCAAACTTATCTCTATGCATTTTAAATGCGTAAATGAACGCAGTATAATGCCACAATGCGTACAGATGCATAAATCAGCGTTGAGAAACTTTGAGAAACTTAAAGAACTACAAGCTATGAAAATAGAAAGGTTCCCAATACATAGCAGGTACGTGGTACACAACGCCTGAAATACATAGTAAATACGCCAGAAATTACCCCAGTGTCACTGCATTGCGTACTAAAAGATAAATGCGTTCGATTTGCTTACTAAATACGCGGAACTCGCGCCCTTTCAAATGCGTAGAAGAAACGCCATTTTTTACGCCAGTGTGACTGGGGCATAAACTTGCAAAAAAGTAATAGAGAAACTTGCCCAATGGTTAAGAATGAATAACTTCCTTTTTCCTTTAAGTCAATTTTCATCACACTGCCTTGACATTAGATCTTTTGCATTCATATGAAATAATAGCAAAAATCAATTTTCATCGCTATTGGCACCTGCTCCTATTGGCTTTTGTTGTGTCATGGTATGCTTCACATTAAACATTAATTTCTGAAATAGTATCTCATGAGGTTGTTCCTCCGCGCACGTCCTTCCTGAGTCCCTTGGTCTTGTGGAGGACCAGGTGGGGGTTGAGCCAGTGGTGCAGCATAATTTGGCCGCCGGCGCTGGAGGACTTCATCATCTACCTCTGGTACAGCCACCCGCAGATCTATGCAGATATTGTGCAGACAAACGCATGCATTTATGATACGTGCACAGTCTGCTGGCTTATGATACAAGAAGCCACCATGGCCATCCAAGCATCTGCAAATTAAGGATGGAAGTAAAAGAATAAGCATTTTTTAAACCAACTATATGAAATATAGAATTAAACACTGTATATAAAGAATACTGAGAAAAAGCTGCACAACATTAGAATTTAATGTAACACTCTTGAATTAAGCTAGGAGCTTCACAGTAGTGGCCATGACAATTGAAAAGTACTTTTTTACTATCTCTTGAACATTGCATTACACATACATATAGTGAACCAACTTATGGATTATAGCAAAATTTTCTCCATCGACAAGATCATTATTGGCCTAAAAACAATTTGTAAATGATATTGATAAACCATGGAAAATAATAAAATGTATATTTTTGTTATACCATAGAGTGTAACAGGTTTTCATTAATGCCTAACCTGAATCTCTGTTTAAGTACACCAATTGCCTGTTCCACGAGGGCCCTAGTGCTCATGTGCCACAAGTTGTACTCTGTTTCTTCTTCATTGGATGGACGAGAGATCGGCGTGAGAAGGTAATGACGTAGGGGATATCTGGTGTGCAGAGATGTTATTTTTTTGAATTAACATGATGAGGCTTTTTTATGTCATACTTTCTATGTACATGTCTACTTAATGTAAAGTTTAAATTTTCTGATCTTTTTTATAATTATGTAGACCAACATAAAAAACACCATCTGATGATACTAGAAGAAGAACGCCAATAATATTTACTTTTTGAGGCCCAATGTAATTCACTGTTTGCATATTTACAATGTGAATTATAAAGTTTTACTTACCCAGAGTCGCCTAAGAGGTAGAAATTTCGTGTACTGATCCTGGGAAGCGTGCATTGACGAAATTTATTCTTCTCTCAGCATCAACTACAACCTACATTGACAAAATATGATAATTAAGATGTAGCCTATGATAAAACATGTATATACAGTATAACCACTCTTCTGGGATACCTCGCTGAAAGGGGCACCCCGCTTAAGCATGTGATCCACCAAATCGACGCTCAGAACCGGCCAGAGGCGACGACCGCACCGGTGTGGGCGACAGGGTTTTCAATGGGCTGGGTCGGCCGATTCTGGCCAATTTGCTGATCCACCAGGCAGATTGTCACAGCCGATTTGAGCCAATGAGCGATTTGGGTGGCCAACGTCCACAATTCATTCACATGGTCATCGTCCGGCCCAAACTCACTCTTGGTGGATCACATGCTTCAGGGGGGCAGTTTATTCAAAGCATAAAATCTTTTTTATTTCAATTGAAATAAGCTTGAGGTAAACCTCATTTCAGGGGTCACTTTCCCCTTTAGCTGGGTTTCACTGTCTATTAGATATGTCTGGCGTCCACCGCGCTCCCGACTTGCACCGATCCAATTCTGATATTGACCTCCATATATATACAATCCATATTGTAGCGAAATCATAGCGCATATGTTGGCCAACTTCGTAAGGGTTTGTACAATAACACTAGTGATGCACAATGATGAAAAATTGTGTCGCTGGTCTACGACACTCTCTCATGTATCAATTGTCCCAATGCGTTGATGCGAGTCGGTGTGTGTCATCATATCAAATAATTAATGGAAAATTTATAACTATCTCGAGAACAAGTGCGCATATCTATAACATATTTCTGCGATATCAAGATTATAGAATGATACCTCTCTATTGCAGACCAAAAACTGTGATTATAACGACTGGGAAATAGGTAATGTCCATCTGCAAAAATAGTGCAAATATAATGAATGAAGGTCTCGAAGAACTTATTTACCAGTATGTAATGTTATGAAATGTTGGTTTGTATCTACAGTGAAAATATCTATAATTGATATGCTTAATTTCTGGAAATATCAAGGAAATATAGTTCATTACACTGTTCCCAGACGGATCCGAAGGGTCAGTGAGAATCATGTTATTGTATGCACTTCACAGGCTATTCACCTTTCAAATAAGTTTTTTTAAGTTACCCACATATACACATTTATGCCCACATTTCTGGAAATATCAAGGAAATATAGTTCATTACACTGTTCCCAGACGGATCCGAAGGGTCAGTGAGAATCATGTTATTGTATGCACTTCACAGACTATTCACCTTTCAAATAAGTTTTTTTAAGTTACCCACATATACACATTTATGCCCACATTTCTGGAAATATCAAGGAAATATAATTCATTACATTGTTCCCAGACGGATCCGAAGGGTCAGTGAGAATCATGTCATTCTATGCACTTCACAGACCATTCACCTTTCAAATTATTTTTTTAAGTTACCCACATATATACATTAATGCCCACAAATATCTTTTTTATGTTCTTAGTTAAGATAACTAGGGGACAGAAGATATGGAAGTGTCCTTCAAGCTGGTAGAATGTATTGATTTAGAATTTATCTTTACATACAAGTAACAGGTGTATCTACACATTAATTTTTTTTCGCTGTAACTCACCATTGCATTTATTGAGTGGTAACCCTTGCGGTTCACATAGTCGACCTCTCTCTCACGTGGTGCCACAATTGGTATATGGGTACTGTCTATACATCCCAGGCAGTAAGGTTTCCCGCCATGACGGTCATAGAATACATGTGCTTTTTCCAGCATTTCTTCAAAGGTCATGGGCCATTTTATGTAGTGGTTCAAGCGTGACTCAAAGAAACGCAACACCTCGTGCAGGATTTTACTAACTGTTCCTTTGCCTACCCCTTGGAAATCTCCAACAATGCTGTAATTGCATCCTGTAGCAAAATACCTGAGTGCTAGGCACATCTGTAAGAAAAATATGAGAATATTATTATTTAAAGAAGATAAACTAAATACTAACTGTTCTATGTGTGATTGTTTGTTTGGGTAGTTTAATGTCTAATTTGTTCAATTAGACTTTCTGTGTAATAGAATTTTGATGAAGTATTATAAGTTATGAAGGCTTAGGAAAATTTATGCCACCTTATGAAAGCTTATGCCACTTTAGAATTATTAGTGACCATGCAATAACAGCTCTGTTGTTAATATACAAATATTGGACATTTACATTACATTACATTTTTTCTATGAGGCATATATGCAAATATTAGCACAAACATTTACCACTGTATACCCACTGATGTCCACAACTACCATTATATGTGTGCTATGTGATTTACCCAACATAGTTGGACCTCCCCCCCCCCCCCCAACGAACCACCCCTGCAGGGCTGGCGTGAACCCTTATGACAGATAAGGATATTCTCTCTACAGCCCTATGTTACCTTGGCATACTTAAGTGTACATGTTTGGTTTATATGTATCACTTTATAGACATGGATATATGGGTAGAATAAACAAAATATGAACGGACTCACCCGCTCTTGGGCGCCAAGTCCCATACCCCTCCGATCGAGGTCGCTTGTGGTGCAGAATCCAGAAAATCTATAAAGTTCTGCCAACTCTACCACTTTGTACTTTGGGAGTCTATACCGCTTCTGGAATAAATCATCATAGAATCGGTCTATGGGATTTACCCGTGGCTGATAGAAACGCTTCTTCCTTCCATTCACATAAAGCGCCATTTTCTTGTGAGAGGTTTAGCGATAATAATGCGAGATTTGGCGAGAGGTTTTGCGATTATTATACCTGCAATTATCGTATCTCTAGAACGGCTTATTCGATCATTGACTTACTCGCTGCGCATATTTATCACATAGTTCTGCGATATCGCGACTATAGAATGATACCTCTCGCTCGCAGACCAAAAAATGCGATAATCACGACTAAAAAACAGGCCCCTGCACAACCTACAACCTGCCTAACCACAAACTATTTTTTTCCTATTTAAGATCTTCTGATATCTACATATAGTCTGAAATGAGCTCCTTTAATTTTTTTCTAGTGTTACCGATTTCATTGTAAGATGCATGTACAGAAAAGGTAATAAGCATGTATTTGGATACTTGGATGATTTTATCGTTTCGGTAGATACTGAAGATGCTTGCCAGGATGCCCTGGATGGCTTAATCAAACTTTTAAGGTCTCTGGGCTTTGGAATATCCTGGAAGAAAGTGATTACTCAGAGTCAGACGGTTGTTTTTTAGGCACGGAGATAAACAGAATTGCAATGATTTTATCTCTTCCGGAACCAAAATTTACTAAATTATTTTGCATTATTGATGAATTTCTTGAAAAAACTTCCGCAACTTTCAACGAAATCCAGGTTTGTGTGGTGTTTTGGCACATTGTAGTGTTGTAATAAGAGCGGAAGGACTTTCTTCTGCAGATTTGATCAATATTGGCCGAACCATTCAAAACAGTAAACACTTTGTAGTTTTACCGTGATGGATTCGCGATGACCTTTTGTGGTGGAAGAATTTATCGCAAACTTTTAACGGTATTTCTTCAATTGTACATCCACACGAGTTTGAGATATCCACCGATTCCTCAATATCTGGAATCGGTGCGATTTTTGGGACCGATTTGTCAGCTGGTTCATGGGACCCAAGTAGGATGGGAACTCATATTGATAACTGTGGTCCCTCAGAGTTTCAAAATTCCTATAACATAAATATTCGTGAGTTATGGCCCGTTGTCTGTGCCGCCTACAGATGGGGCCATCTATGGTCCAGCCATAAAATACGATTCCTATATACCTATGGCTGTACACTCTATGCTTACACCATGCTCTGGGGGGGGGAGTAACTATCTGATACTACCCAAGGTTGGTATACTACCCAAGGTTGCCGTATACTACCCAAGGTTGACATTTAGACCAATCAGATTGTCTCTTATTAAACCACATTTGAAGGTATATAGGAATAGGGAAACCAAGTACCAGTGAAAGGAAGTCAAAATTACTCGGTAAGGCTTGGAAAAATTACTGCCCGCGGCCAGGGCCTTGGGCAGTAATTTTTCCAAGCCTTACCTCGTAACTTTGACTTCCTTTCACCGGAACATAGTTTCCCTCTAATATTTAGCGACAACACACACGTTGTGACCGCTCTCAATACCTCAAGATCAGGCCTTACAATGAGGTAGTCACGAGAGCTATTTTGGCTTTCTTTTATTTTTAATTTTCATTTTGTTTCCAGTTATATCCCAAAACTGGAAAACACTGTTCCTGGTGGTTTTTTTTTATCTCGCTTGTACTTGACTTGTCACTCAAAAAATGCTTTTTGTTGCTTTCAGTTGAAGTCCTAATGAACAAACGATCCTCATATCAGGACTCATGGTTATCATTTAACACTGCTCGCACCAGAGAGCGCCAATGGTCTCATTATTTCCGTTTTTGTAGTCATTACGATTTATCTCCTCTACCTGCATCAGACAATGCTATTTCCTCATATATGTTCATGGCGGATAAGTTCAAATATGTAACCATTGTTACTTACCAGGCACTTACCAACAGTCGCTCAAGCTGTTTACCTCGTTTCCCGCAATGTATCCATTGTTAACCATTACCCTGTATCCTGAACACAATAGAAGGAGAGTCTAGAGTTGGGAAAATAAAATTTATTTTAATTTTATGAACCAATCCGACATGAGATATTTATACAAGGTAGAAATATGTAAATGATAAGCATATCCATATGTTAGATATGATATGATAAGAATAATCATATTGGTAAATATGATATGAAAAGGTATAACATATTGGTAAATATGATACAAGGATATACATATTGGTAAATATGATATATGAAGAGAAGATACATATTGAAGAATACATATGGTAATTGACAGGTGTCAATTATGGTATAGGTATACTAGTATTATGAAGTAATACGTATATGTATTTGTAGCCCATGACCCTACGGCCATGGGCTACCCATTACCCTGTATCCTGAACACAATAGAAGGAGAGTCTAGAGTTGGGAAAATAGAATTTATTTTAATTTTATGAACCAATCCGACATGAGGTATTTATACAAGGTAGAAATATGTAAATGATAAGCATATCCATATGTTAGATATGATATGATAAGAAAAATCATATTGGTAAATATGATATGAAAAGGTATAACATATTGGTAAATATGATACAAGGATATACATATTGGTAAATATGATATATGAAGAGAAGATACATATTGAAGAATACATATGGTAATTGACAGGTGTCAATTATGGTATAGGTATACTAGTATTATGAAGTAATACGTATATGTATTTGTATAAAATGTATAAAATAACCCAAAAATACCATGAAAGGTGGTGGTGGGTGGGAAAGAAAAAAGTTTGCAAATCACTTGTTGATGGATTTGATAAGTGATTTGTTGACCTCAGTGGCATTCGCGTCCAGGATGTCGCCGGCTCCGGTGAGGGCTGGAGGGCCACCCGCTTCTCCTCTCCAACACACTGGAGGTTTTTGGCGGCTTTGATCCTTACTATCACGTGAGTCAACGTGACTGCCACGTCTCCACGTGAAAGGTGTCGCACCAGATCGAAGCCCCCCACCGTCGGCGGCGCGACCTCGCTTTGCCGGAGTGCGGCGTAGTACAGCACCAGGAATGCCGCGCGCAGTGTCCGGTCGAGGGGCGTGGCCGTGAGGCCGGCGAGGACGTCCCTGAGCACACTCATCGGGACCGGAGGCTTGATATTCGGCTGGTACGTCTTGTCTCTCCTCATGGCGTCGAGGGCCCTCCTCACCCGTACGTCCTCGGTCGTCGCGACGTTTCCACCGGACAGCCGTAGGTGGGAGAGATGATTCGCCACGGTCGCTGGTGAGGGGGCGTGGTCGGCGACGTACTCCAGGTAGGCCGCTACAAAACTCACGGACGGTGCCTGAGGGTCCGTCCCCATCCTCCGGCAGAACGCGAGGTATGTCGATACGGCGCTTCGCTGGTTTGCGACCGTGCCTGGGGCACGAGCCATGGTCTGTCGTACAGATGCCCTCTGCTGGAGATAGCGTAGCGCCGGATCTGCATAGAAGCCGAAGAATAGGGACGAATGAAGCGTGATTACACGGTTTTACATGAACAAGATTATGGAATGACATGTAGTACGCCGCCGTTCGATAGTCTGTTGAGGAGAGGTGGGACCGACTGAGTGCGTCCGCGACCGAGTTCTGCACTCCCGGTACGTGAGTGTACACCAGCTCGACTTGTAGCTTTGCCTGCACCATCCAGGCCTGGCGGGCACACTCGGCGAGGACTTTGTTACGCGCCCGGCCCGAGGTCAGTGCCTGGACGGTGCCCAGGTTATCACAAAATACCTCGACCCGTGTGCCTCGGTCCCGGTCGGTCAAGAAGGTATTTAGGGCATATATAGTGTTCAGTGCCTCTAACTCCGATATGCAGTTGACCGGGTCGTCCAGTGGGCACACCTGCGCTGAGTAGGCGCGTCAGCCGTCGGTGCCCCCGACCCGGTCAGGCAGGCGTCGACCGTTATGCACTTCGTCGGCTGTCCCCGGGGGATGAGTGCGCGGCCGTTCCAGCCCTCCGCGAACTGGGAGAACCAGTTGAAGTCCTGGCGCATCTCGGAGGATACGTTGATATAGTAGCCCTCCATCGCCCGTAGGGCCTCGAGCAGCTTACTGACGAAGGGCCTCGCGGGGCGGACGCATCTGGAGACGTGGAGTATCCGCCCGAGGATGGACTGCAGTTGTCTCTTCGTCAGAGACCGCTTTCAGGCCACAGCCGCCACGTCCTGTCAGACTTCCTCCAGCTTGTCCTCGGGGATCGTGAGTGTCATTTTGGCTGCATCGATCTGTATCCCCAGCCATTGCACCGTCTGGCTGGGCGCCTGCGCTTTCTCGCGGGCCTTGGGGAGACCCAGTTCTTTGAGAAGACTGCGAGCTGCGGCGAAGTCCGATGCCGCTTTCTCTTTGCTGGGGGAGAGAATTATTAGGTCGTCGAGGTACATGGCGGCCTCGACACCCCCCCGGGCAAGAATTTCCACTATGGTCTCGGCGACACACTGCATATGGTAGGACGAAGCGCGGGCACCAAACGGCATCGCCGTATCGCAGAAGTACCCGCCGTCCCAGGAGAAACATAGCAGCGGCCAGTCGAGGGGGTCACAGCGGAAATTCTTGTACGCCCTCGAGATGTCGATGGTCGCCATGTAGCTCCCGGTCCCCGAGGCCACCAGCCGGGAGACGAAGCCGTCGACCGTAGGGAGGCTGTGCTCCCTCTCCTCGCCGTACACTGCGTTCTTCATTATGTAGGCATTAACGCTCCGCTCCTTAGGGAAAGTGATATCCGTGATAACTCTCCGCGCTGGGGAGTCCCGCTTTTCCCGCGACATCAGGGGAGACACGTGGCACCACGGGCCGAACGGCGCCTCCAGAAAAGGTTAGAGAAACCTAGCTCCTTTTTCACAAAGTCGCTCACCTCAACAGGGTAAGCGGTGGCGCTAGGGTGGTTAGGCATGTCCCGAGTATCGGAGGCCGGCCCGAGGTAGCCGGGGGGAAAGCCGTAGCGGATGAATCCGAGGAGCTCGGCCTTTCCCTCCATTCCCGTCAGGTACGCCTCTTATGCCCGTAGATTCAGGTCGGTGGGGAGCGTAATCTTGGCACACATAGCGTTTGGGAGCCCGGGGTGCAGATGGAGGAGCCGGCTGTGCGTCGTACCCCATCGTGTAGCCTAGCTTGCGGTTACACGCGTGTAGAGAATGCCCGCACTGCTTCCCAACGGAATCGCAGTACGAGCAGATGTGTAGCCATTTTACCGGCCCGTCCTCGTGGCTGCCCCGGTGCCGGCACCCCCTGTCCGAGTTGTACTGCCGGCATTGCAGATCCTTCGAGCTCGTTTTTCCCGTGTCCGATCTAGCCTGAGTGGTCCCGGTCGTCATGGCCAGTCGCACTCGTTCCTCTTGAATCAAACTATAATCGCTCCACACGAGTCGGCCGGTTTCTATCTGGTCGAACACGTACTGCGACCACCTACGCACCCCGGCCCATGGGCGGGACTGTGCGTCGACCGAGACTTGGTGTAGGTGCTTGAACATGTGGTCCCGGTCCCCCGGGGCCACGGCTCGGTGGTCGCTGAGAAGGCCGATGAAGGCGCTGACGTACTCCATCGGTCCCAAACTCCCTCTCAACTCCAACTTCTGAGAAAGAGTGTACACTCCCTCTCGGTCCAGAAACATGTACGGCTTGGATGTAAGGCGAGCAATATTTAGATCAGAATAGAGCTTACCGGCCGTACGGTCGTGGCGTATCGTCTCCCGGTCCAGTTCGCGTTGGATGTAGGCGTCCGGGGCGTAGCGCTCCCTCAGCTGTCTCGGCTCCGGGAGTACCCGGGAGGCCTGGTCCTCGGCCCAGTCCTCCGTCCTCCGTGCGGCTGCTGCTCGTGCCGAGGGCGCCCGGGAACCTCGGTCCTGGGACCGCGCCCTGGTCAGTGCTGCTACGGCTTGCACCACGCCATTGATGTCCGCTCTCATCTGCGCGAGGCTCGCGTCAACGGCCGTCGCCCTCGTGGATCTCACGCTTCCCGCCTGGGATACGGACTCCACGTGGTCCTCGCTGGCCCTCACGGTCGAGTCGGAGACCTGGTCTCCCTCCTGCGCTTGCGAGGGTCCCGGCGTCGCCCGTGTCTTCGGCATTTTCCTCACTGTATCTGTACTTTCGAATCACCCGTAGTTGTCCTCGTACGGCTCGGTCCGATACTCGTGGAGTATAGGGACGGCGAGCGATGTAGGCCAAAAAGGAGAAATTGTAGAGTACGTCCGTATGTGGTGAAGAAAAGCAGGAGAATGGGAAGAGGTGAGTGTAGTGGCGTACCAGGTGACCGCGTGGTTCACGTGGCCTACATGAGGGGGCGCGCAGGGAGCGCTAGTAGGAGGGGAGTGCGTCAGGTGGAGCAATGACCGCCCCTGACCCTACGGCCATGGGCTACCTATTTATCTGCAGTTAAGGTCCTCTACGAATTTTATGGTTATAAATACCCAGACAGTCACTTGATTAAACGAGTGTTATTAGGTGTTAAACGATCAATTGGTGATGTCAGGTTCCAGGCTAGGCTATTATCTCTTATGGATATTTTCTGTTATTAATGTTAGCATTCATGAAGAATTATATCGTTTTGGGTAGCCTGTGGTTTAGGTTTTCTAGGTATGCTCAGAAAATCAAACCTGGTCAAAGAAGAACTCTCTTTAAAATTATGTGATGTACAATTCTTTCCTGATTACCTATCAATAAATATCTCAAGGTCTAAGACCATTCCGTTTCAAGAGAGTGTTTTTAATTCCATTTTATGAAGTGGATCATTCTTCTTTTTTGTACATATCATTATCTTTCTATGTTGATTACAAGGACCTCATATATGTGTGTAAATTATTAATTGATCTCTTAAATTGAACAAAAACGGTTCATTTGTCAGAGGTACATATCCTTGGTTTAATAAAACGTTAACGGACACCTTTGGTCAGAACGGTTCCCTATATTAGATGTTTATTTAACCCCGTGTAAGCGAGCACCCCGCGTAAGCGGACACTTTGGCCCGGAACGGAGAGTGCCCGCTTACGCAGGGTTCTACTGTATATATGTATATATATCCCTGTATTGATACATTATCACTCACTACTATCATCATTATCTATAGTTATATATACTCCGTTTCAACAACGACTAGTTTATATATATATATATATATATATATATATATATATATATATATATATATGTGTATATATGTATACACACACACACACCGACACCGACACACCGACACACACACACACACACACACACACACACACACACACACACACACACACACACACACACACACACACACACACACACACACACACACACACACACACACACGGACACTTTTGCTCGGAACGGTTCCCTCTATATGATGTTTATTTCATCCTCGGGAAAGCGGTCACTCCGCGTTAGCGAATATTTTGGCCCAGAACAGAGTGCGCCGCTTATGCGGGGTTCTACTGTACACTTAGATATATATGTTTGTAGATGGGGGGTGGAGTGAGAAGGTTGAGCTCCAATAATTAAAAACGCATTATTTTCAAAGAAATCATGACAGAGCTGTAGTAGAAGCTAAACATTACAAATATTGCTGGAAATACAGAATTTTAATATTCTCCCATGTATGATATTGTGGCCTATTTATTTATGTCTGAAAAACTGTATGCAGATGAATTCTTTCTCTAGCAGACAATTATCAACTCTTCCTCTCTTGTAGAATAGCCTTACTTGTTATGGTAGACGTATATGGGAGAAAACAACGCCTCAGCACTCACGCTAACCTTATAAGTTATATATGTGTAAATGCATATACGGGAGGCCAACTATCTTAATGTTTGGGCATACACGTACACCAGAGGACGCATAGTTATATAGAACTGCATCGAGAATAGTTTTCTTAGATAATACTCCATGATCGTCATCGAGGCGAAGCCAACTAACGATTTCGGCGCATCCAAACAAGTGGAGTACATTGTTTGTGTTTACAATTCGAGTACAGTTTTGGATTTACCCTACCCCATTCACTGACAATAGAACAATGCAACATGAACATAGAACTCTAGCTCTAGAGAATTCACTGCCCACGATACGAATAGCCCTGTTCAGATTCACCATATGTATACACTGAACTCTCAATATCTATGGAGTCGCTGACAGATGGGCTGTATGTTTCACGCGGGGCTGGCTTTTGCAATCTCCAAGCATAACCATGGGGTAATGGGGAGAGTGAGGATGACAGCACTATCCACCAATGGGGACTGGGGACACAGACAAGTTAACACAGTGGCCAATCAGCGCACGCGAGACACACGAACAGCTTGACAGGTACTCCGCCGCCGCTGACCGTACATAAACAAATCTGCTTCTGACAGATGACAATTTTGGGCAGATCTGCACATTGTATGATAACAAATGTAGCACCAGAATCACGGTATCGAGCAATAACGACTAATCCGTTGAAGCATGCACGGTAGGTAGCATTTTCTCAGTAGACAGCCTGCGTTTTCGGTGGTTGAAGCTGAAGGGGGCGGGTCTCTTTTCTCCCGAGTGGCTGCAGCAGAGGCATTGGGTAAGCTCAGGCTTCGCTCACGTACTATCACAGCATCGTTGAACCACTCCCGCATCTCCTGTCGCTGCATGCAAGCGAACCGAAGTTGCTGAGTGAAAACAAAACAGCGGCCAGTGACAGCAGGATCAGACGTGGTTCGTAACTCGCCATTGGTGTACGTACGTGGATCAGCATGTGATTTGATCCCTTTGCCGTTTGAAAATAACTGACCAATACCATTCATGAATATACATATATGTTCACGCCGTTTAAAATCTAGCTGGGTTTAGATACATACACATGTGTCCATATAGATACACGATGGTGGGCTATTTTTAAAGTACTACTTTCTGGACATATTTAGCTCCATTATAGAGCTGTTTCGTAAAATCAAACACGCTGAGTTTTGTCTTATGAATGTTTACTTCATTATAATATCTATCCGTTGACGTCTGTGGTTGATATTGTATGTATTCGGCTAAACGAAGAGAACTCTAATATGATTAAGTTAAGCCGCATGAAGGAATTTCTCTATATGATGTGTATTCGATTTATATAATTAGAAAATAGATATCAATTTTCTATTCAAAGATTGATCGGTATCAATAACAGACGAGATCTCATGATTCGTCCCTTAGGACGGATTGAAGATCAATGGAAGACTATCGCGAGCCTTTAATCTAGAGGCGGTGTATTTTTGTTTTCGATATAGTGATATCTATAGACATGGAACATCGATTTCTATTCAATTGTTGGAATGTTTATTCGGAAATTTCAGGTCATATATATATATATATATATATATATATATGTATATATATATTAGGTGTAACATGCCTATATTCATAAAAAATATCTAATTTATAGGATAACATGCCCATTTACAGATTAATATATGGTAATGACAGTTGATCATGAATGTGAACATACGGGATGGGAATAAGTAACCTTCGTTATGATAATATTTTTATGGGATTACATATCTATTTATGATGAAATTGAATAAAATCTAATGAAATCCTGTTCTATCCCTAGAGATGATAGCAACCATTAGAACTCATCAAGTCGGTCACATTGAGTTGCCACACACTCATGTTGGTAGCAACAAATATTATCTTTATGAATCTTCTAGTGATTATGGGGCTGATGAAATGGCCCCCGTACTCTCGAGATTGTAATGTAAATTACATATTAATAATCAGAGATGGAAGTTTTCTACTTTTTCCAAGAAAATCATTGATGTTTTTCAAGTTTATGAAACATTTCTCTAGTATAAAACAATGATAGTAGAACTTGATTTTGAAACTTCCAACTTCTATGGGCATAGACATTCCTTGGCCAACATTGATATGTTTTCTCAGTTTCTTTGAGTCAGTAAATTCCACATGAAAATTATACCTCCTATATTTTCCTGACCCCAACTGACATTCCTGAATTACAATAGTAATAATCATCCCCAGTTCCTGTAATGGTGCTGGGCTATACCAATACGCTATCTATCGGGAATCTTTGACGGGAACTACATGTTAAATTTTCTTAAGGTATTATCTAAGCCCGTCTAACACCGTTTACACCCAACACATTTCTCTAAGTTAAGTACATGCTTATTACACATTATGGTATCGTCCAGAAGGGGATATAGTCCAAGCTCCTTACCTCCCAATTTGATCCTCTTACAGGAGACCAGCAGCCAGCTGTTTGGAGGGAGCGGTGCTCGGAGCACAGGAGGACCTCCATACAACGTGGGGATATAATATAAACCAGAACTCGCAGAATGATATTGCCCAGCAATATCACAACGCGCAAGCGTGTGACATTCATGTTCCAACACCCCACGAAGTCTCTGAGATTTTGAGAACCTCTTGGATATATATGACGGTTGTACTTTCGGTGTTTTTTTCCCCTGAGACGAGCTACAATGCACGGATACAGGGCACTACGGAGAGGCACACTGTCGAGCGAAAGGCTAAATGTTAGGTTGGTGCCGTTGTAATCTACAGCGGCTCCTAATCACAGACGTTGTACGGAATGGCGAGAGACGTTAGTTCCACCTGCGGCTTTATAGGCCTTACAGGACATCCAGGATACCGACGGACGCCGAATCCGACGTTGTCACTTCGTCACAGTAGTTGGCCGACGCTGTTGTTGACGTGGATTATGGTAGGGCTGTTTTTGTTCACGTTGCCCTCGTGTTCAGCCTACCACACAAATGAGAAGGAAGATATGGGAACATTGTCCGGTGACGTGCAAAACTGGGCGACACTTATCCAGAATTATATACTTCAGGTAGGAGAGCAAAGGGAATCCTTTTCCTTTTTTTGATGATTGAAATGACCAAAGGAATAATCGCTGAACTAAATTTAAGATGAGTTAGGTCCAAGTTTAAATCTGAGGCATTTTTGCCATTGATAAAAAGACAAACTTAAACCGACATAATTGCTTGAAGATCCTCGAAGCCCCTTATATAGTTGCCTTTTGACATTTTCAGCAAATGTACTTTCCTTTCAGACCCAATATAAAAGTGCACATGATACAAATTTATTTGCTTTCTTTGTGCATTTGTATATATACCAAAACATTGCCTAAACATCTACTCTCAGGTAAAATATCTTAAACTGGAGATAGAATGCGATTAGAAGAAATAGTCTGAGCCACAACAGTCTAAGTTTAATTTAACATATTGAACCCTAAACTATACCCAAACAAATTAACAGCAGTTACCTATAATCATTGGGCGATAAGTCAAACAAACCAAACCAAGCCAAGCGGGCGTCCGGCCAACCATTTCCAGACCTCCTCGATTATCGATTTCCCCAATAGTTTTTTTGCTTATTTCAAAAACCTTATCATAACTTATTGATCGTCGTATATATGCTCCAGAACAAAACATAATAACGGACTCAAGAATTCTGATGTTTTTCTTTGGTAGCTTGCCAGTGAAGGCATCAAGCGGGAGTTCACACAGTCACTATTTGATATGGCCAACTATACCTTTGAAGAAAAGGACGGCGACGAGTTAGTCCGTCAGGTCAAAGAGAGTCTGGGTGATTACTTCAGCAGCAAAAAGCGAGCAGCACAGGTAAGCCATACTATACATAACTACTTACACCTAGGATTATGTATTTTCTAAGTGTCTTAATCAAATAAGACAAACCTGTGTCCCAGAAATAATATCTTGTTTGGTATACAAGGCAAAAAGATCTACCCGCAGTGAGATGCAACCTTGAACCCTTGTTGTAAGTGTAACCATGATGCACTCGTTGTAACGTCATCACACTTTAGTAATCAAAACAGCAACTCCGGTGTAACCGAGGAGACTTCAATGGAGCAGGAAAAATAAACATTTGAGTATGCTGTAGGTCTTTTTTAAAAGTTTTTTTTTATTAGGGTCGAATTTAGTACGACCATTGCCCGGCAACTTCCGATCTTCCACCTGGTCCCCCTATACGTGTCATAGTAAATATACATTATTTACTTTTTCATCAGAGTAGGGCGTAATATAGGATATCCCTGATGTTACATTCATATACATTGTACACACAGTTATCATCAAGTCGGTGTGATGTGATGGGATGAGATACACGATTCGTCACTAAAGGAAATAACACTATCATAATGTTTCCATAGTATTATTAACTCAATTAAACTGATTTTTCCTCACCTTTTATATATCATACTTAATCAGATAATTCAAGAAAAAAATATACACAGTTCAAAATACATATGCCAATGTTGGAAATAATTCTCATTATCATACTAGGACACAATGAGTTAAACTAAAAAAATATTACAGGAATATTCCAAAAAGGTATTATGTACAGGAACTGGTACACATTATAGAGTACTAGTCGACAGATTTTCCTATACATTGACCTTACGGTGGCCCACCGATATTAACAGGCTACAGGAAGCAATAGCTACATTCCAATGAGTATCATGTGTTAAAGCTCAACGCCATATTTATTATCTTCTGCTAGGACAAACACTCAGCAGTAATTGTACATCTAGATATCCTTGGTACTGTACATGGTATAGGTAAATTTAAATGATAGAAACCATAGAACATTCAACAAAAGTTAATGCCACTCTTTATCCCACCCCTAATATAAAATCCCATAGGCTTAACATTGAGATTCCGCTGACTGGCATACGGAGATTCCGCTGACTGGCATATGGAGTTTTATATGCCACTAGTGGCATACAGAATTATTATCACGTAATATTCCAAAATCGAGGAGACAGGGTAGGATAAAATCAAAACCTGATTCGTTTTAATCTTGGCCACCACATGCCACTCCTGGAGTATGGCTCCGGACTTCACTCGGCTTCGCCTCATGAAGTCACTTTGCCAAACTCCAGTCGTGGCATATGGTGGCTAAGATTAAAACTCATCCAGTTTTACGATAATATCCACACAAAAAGGTAAGAGAATAATGATTATGGATGTTGATAATGGGTATTGAGACCAAACATTTTCATTCCCTTTTCCCGAATTAGGTTCATTTCTGTGATCACCTCTTAAAAGATTGTTTGGTTTCGCTACGTTCAAGCAGTGCATCAAGGTTGTTCCATAACTTTGTGCCTCTATGCTGAGGTGCCTTGAAAGAGTGATTACAGTTAATCCGTGTTTACTTGAACCTTACTTTGTTAGCACTTCTTGTACGTCTCTCCTTTAGATCTAGTAAATTCACATTTGTTGACCTTTTGTATATCAAATTTAATAGTTGGACATTTCTGCTTACATCGAGATAATCTATCTTTAGCGTATCGTGAAAATCTCCAACCCTTTGAAACTTTAGTCGTTTAGCTTGAGTTGGAGCACGGTTCTAAAAGCCTCTGCAATCTTCCTACAGTAGTAGGTCCTGATATATGTGCCTGATTGGGCCAAATAATGAAAATAAATACGTTTTTAATGGAGTTTGATGGTTTTGTTTCACAATAGATCATCAGGCATCATAGAAAAAAATATGCATCCAGGGTCCAACAAGAAATATAGGGACAATTTCCTGAAGAATACAACATAGCTTCGCAGTGTGTTCCACAGCATTGGTAGAACAGGACTTCTTCAATTATCAAGAGAATCCAAGATATTTGAAGCCCCAACCTAGGCAAACCATCCGACCTAAGCAATAGGGGCAACAAGAAAGGTTCTTAAAGAATGATAAAGTCTGGGAAGGGAAATCTTAAAACTAACGGGACATGCAATCAAGCAAACTAAACCAAAACAAAGGGTCCAATAATAATATAAGGGCTAGATAGTCGAAGGTCTTATGTAGACATGCAGTTTTAAGGCAGCTTTAGGGAGCGTTCATTAATTATGGCCGGGGGCACAGTTTTTGGAACACTGAATGGTCAAAAGAAAGCTGGCCCCCCATCAGAATACCCTAAAAAAATTGCCCCCACTTGAAATACCCAAAGAAATTTGCCCTCCCCTTGAAATTCCCCCCAAAACGTTGCCCCTCCATAGGAATAGGGTAAAAGCACTGGGGAGTGGCCTTTTTTCTATAAGGCTTTCCTTCTGTAACTTAAAACAAACCCAGTTACATTCAGCATTAAATTTTGTCAAAATTCTGACCAAGCTTGGTGGCTAACTGGTAGGGGTGTCTGCTTCAAGCATAGAAGGTCATGGGTTCAAACCCCAGTCAGGTTATACCAAAGACCTACATAAAGATGGTACCAACTGCTCATTCAGCTTAACACCTACATTAGATTTGAGGAGTAGGGGGCTAGGGCCCGTGTGGAAGAATGGCTGTATCACCAAATTTGGTGATTGTATACACAGTATTCCCTTCATAAAAATAAAAAAATGATGAAGCAAGAAGCAAATAAACATCTGTTGCTGACGGAACAGCACTGATGCAAAAAAGACAAAGTTTGAGGGAGTCTGAAGCAGGACTAAAACCACCAAACCACGCTAACCACCAAACAAGCTGTCAATATCTACAAAGCAAAAGTTCTCCCGTATTTAGAGTACGATGACGTACTATACAACAATGCCACCTCAAAATTACTCGATAAAATCAAAAAGTGCCAGAATCGGGGTTTATGCATTTGCTGTTGCCATAGACAAGGCCAACGTATCTCAAACAACCATGTACATCGTCAATGTCAACTTAATTACTTGAACCAACGTAGGCAATCTCACCTGCTCACCCTTGCATATGATAGAGCACAAATCCCTGCCTATACTGTAGAAGGTCTGAGAAACACTCGCATTTATGATGCGCCATTACTAAAATCAGCTCTGATAATATTAAATCAAACCAATACCAAAAATCAGTGGAGTACACAACTAGTCAACTATGGAACAACCTGAAATCAGCTGATAATATTAAATCAAACCAATACCAAAAATCAGTGGAGTACACAACTAGTCAACTATGGAACAACCTGCCACGTGACATGCGTAACATAAACACCCGTGACTCCTTCAAATCAACCCTAAAACGCCGGTTGAACATACAAAGAACTGAATACTTATAACCATTATTTGTGACCCAAATTGCCTCCCTACACAGATTAGCTAATGTTTATCATTAACTCCATCTGCTAAAAGCCTTCGTGGCCTATGTTACATATCGGAGTTTGTTTCTTTTTTGGGTTACCTCCCGAAAAATCGACTAATTTGAAATTAATATTTGTTCAATCAATTTGTTTGTAATTATCTGTAAATACCGGTACACACACTTACCTTGCTTCAGCCTGCTGTAAGCCTATTAGTTAGGCAAAGGCACCCGACTGTTTGAACTGGAGCTGCTGGAAGATGGGAGTCTAGTACACCCAAGCATCACTCCAGTATAAATAAATTCCTTACAAAAAAAACGAAATCAGGGTTGCAACCCATACCAAATCGAGGCTGTAGTTGGCAGCTAGCAGATATGCTAGAAACCCCCATTTCTCCTGTACCCATATGATCAATCATAAAGCTTGAGACTTGGTTGTTCACATTCAAATATCCAGCAGCAACTGCTTTCTTGATTTGTGCCATTGTTTAGTAGCCATCAGGCTCCCTTGCAGGATCATGCAGGATCTGTGTTCACTCTTTCTTGTAGCAGTATCATTGACATGCAAATACAGACGTTCTGGCAATTGGTTATAGTCTGGCATGGTGTGTGGGATCTTAGGTATGAGTGGACCAACCCATGGCGTGGCACTACAGAAGAAGAAGAAGTCCCATTTATTGACCAGAGAGCCTCTTTAAGTATTCAATGTAGAGTTCTCCTTGTTTATAGTGCTCTTCCATAAATATGGTAATCTTATTGAAATAAGCAGCAACAGTGGTGTTTTGTAGCACTTGATGTTGTAGTAAATGCTCCTAATTCATTGATGTTGAAGAAAAAACTAATGATCTTGTGAGACTGCATTGATTCTGCGACAAATGTACTAGTGTTTGTCGCCTTCGACATCAGTTTGTCAGACTGAGGGAGGGTGCACACCCATCTCCCAGTGGCGAACAGGACTGTAATCATAGACAGTGAACTCCAGGGAGTGAGACAACTATAGCTACCTTGTGCGTTAATCATTTTCAATAGTAGTACAACTAAGCTGATTTCTTGTGATATGATATAAATGCATTTCATTATATCAATTCTTGTCATTGAACACAAATATGGGAGTCTACCTCATTGTTTAACTAAATATGTCGACCCTGGCAGAAATAATGACCCCCCATGGAAATACCCCCAAAAGGTTGGCCCCCTCTTGGAATACCCCCAAAAAGTTGACCCCCCCAAAAAACTGTGCCCCCTGGCCATAATTATTGAATGCTCCATTATGGCTACTAAAGGGGAATACCAATAGTTGAATAACGTCATTGGCTAAGTTACAGTAACATTTCTGAACGAGGCAAACAGTATAGATGTGTTCCTAGACATAAGCTCACTGTCGATGATGTCTATTGATGGAAGCTTTTACCAAAGTATGACAACCTCTGAACAAATATAGAAATGAAAGAACGATTTCTTAATAAGATGCGTTATACGCAACAACACAATAGATATAGTTACTGATGCTGGTACTTTTACTTATAGATTCATTGACAATACTGAAATGGGGTGACACAGAAAAAACGAGACATTAACAATGATATACAATTTGTGAATGTCAATGATTGGAGCGGTCGCACCAGCGCCGATCCGCTGTCACCCCGCAGTGGGTGGCGCGACCGAACTGGACATTGGCCACCTGTAGTGCGGCGATTATCCATATATATCTTGCATGCAAGCTCTACCTAGATGAGGTTGCGGGTGTGGCCCATAGCAATATCGCTGATGGAGCCCTCGCCCACCCTGTAGACCATGAACCGGATGCCGGTGAGGGGGGTGCCAGGCCGATGGTAGCAACCGCTTGTAGAATTGCTACAGCATGGCGCCGACTCTCACCGCGACCGACATATTCAATGCCCTTGATGTTCTGGTAGAGAGCGCCTGAGGGTGAGTGGCCGGTCATGAAGCTCTCGGTGTAGGTGCAATGGATCTCATATAATGTGCGGGGAGGATCCAGAAGGACCGCGCCGTTAGCCATGCTCGTGTACTGGATGAACCATCTGAAATCCTCATTCACGGGACCGGGTATGACTACAGCCCTGTGTTCCGGTACGCGATCGAGGAAAGCGAGGGTGCATGCGAGAAACCGGCGGCTCTGTGAAACGCAACGCGTTATGTACAGCAGGCAACCCATCATGTACTGACCATGCCTCGCAGTCTGCGACGACCTCGCATAGGCAATCATCCGGTATGTGTAGGGTCAACTCAATACAGTCGAATTCGATCCCGACCTTTCCATGTGCTGGGTGGGGGGCTGGCACTTATCGACAGCAAGTTCTAGGCTGAGAGCCACTGCGTGACCGATGATGGCTGCATAGACCCGACTGGCGGCCTCATTCATGACTGGGCTCTACTCCAGCGAAATCGTTGATGTAAGCCATAGACGTGAAGCAGTCGCATGCCAGAAGGTGGGTGACAGCCACGGTCATGTGCTGGCATGCCGATGCGGCAAAGAACGAAGGCGTGCAGACTTCGAGGTAGAAGCATCCCTCGTGGAAGGACTGGAGGGGGAGGTCTTGTGGCTCGACCCAGAGCTGGCGATACGCTCGCGCGAAGTCAGCCTTCCAGAGCCAGGCGTCGGCCCTGAGATCACATATCCTAGCAGCGAGGTCGGCCACCATGGGGAGGGTGCAGACACGGGCGTAGTCCAGGTGGGGTCCCATCTCGACCTCATTGTTGATGCAGGAGCCAGGTGGGTAGGACATGTCGACTATGATGTGATGACAGCACCCCTAGCAAGTTCCTTGTCTATAGATTGACTCACGTGGTCCATTTACTTGGTGCTGGTGCATATAGATTTCTTGAGTGGTGCCATGGAGGTCGAAGCCATATACACCAAAAGTCATCCTTACTTATAACCCGGCAGACGGGGCAGCACTCCCTAATATTAAGGCTCGATAATTTTGCACAATAATTCGGGACACCTGTATCTTTGATGCGGTGGTACGCATCCTTGTAGAATGCATATTTTGCCCAAGCATCGCCGACTGGAGTGGGCCAGAGGGCCCTGACTACAAATGCATATGCGAAGGGAGGAGGGGGGGGGGGGTTGTATGGGCACAACCTGCGGAACTGCAACCCCTGACGATACGTCCGCGCTTGCGGCGATGGTGGGACCGACCGGGAGATGTGACAGACCAAGGGCCGGTCTATAGACCCTTGACTCATCCGCGGGCGCATGGCAAAATGGCGGCCGCGCGTGAGTTTCCGGTTTCGGACCCGGTGGACGCCATTGTTTGTTTTGATTCTAACACAGGTTTTGGAGCAGCTTATCGCTGGCAAAAAAACATGTCAATAATCGAGATTGGTCTAATTTAGAGAAGGAATGTAAACTTTGTGTGTTTGTTACAAAATGAATGTTTGTTTATCCTGATTTGTGTGAAAACAGAAGGTTTCCCCAGGGCTGTCAGTCTACATGTTTCGACTACATTTCATCATTGCTAGCTGCTCTGTAAAACATAGTTCTCTCCAGAGGTGCATCTTTAAAATATCTGAAAGTTATTTACATGTATATTGAGCATGAACTGCATATGCACTTACAATACACTGTCCATAATTCGGGAAAGTACTGGGTGATTTGTATTTGTAGTTTTGTCTAAACATACTTATGAACACTTCAGAACAGTAGCCTACTCCGCCTACAGTATAAACTGTCACTGACACACTACGACACGTTATGTTAGATGTTATTCTATCAAATATGATACGAATAAATTCAGTGACAACTAATAAATGTGTATTTATCAGCCTATCAAAGGTCTTCTCCTCGGATATTTATTATAGTAATACAATTTTATGTTGATTATTGGCTGTTATAATTTGGTTGCTTAATCTTGTTTATTTAAGGAAAAACAAGAAAACACACTGAAAACAGAAACAAAGAAAACACGAACATCAGAGAAATCGAATCTGTGTATTCCCTTTCCGCGAATAGTGGGTCAATTTACCGGTGGGTCTATCAGTTAGTGGGATGATCAGTCGGTAGGTCAATCAGTCAATGAATTGATCAATTGGTCGGTTGGTGGGGCAATCGGTCTTTTGGTTGATCGGTTGATGGGTCGATTGGTAAGTGGGACAATTGGTTAGTGGGTCAAATTGAGTCAATTGGTCAATGGGTCTATCAGTCAGTGGGCTGATTGGTCGGTGGGTTGATTGGATGATGGGACGATCGGTCGGTGGGTCAATCAGTCAGTGGCACAATCAGTCTATGGAAGATCAGTTGGTCAGTCAATCGATTAGGGTAATCATAGCCCATCCTGAACATAATATGGAGTTATCAAAGAGAAAAAAAAAATTTAAAGCAAGTTGAATATTGGCCCTGTTCTGCATAGACATTTGTCGATTGGGTGTCAATGCATGAAGTAAAGAAGATATATATAGACTATTCCTGTGCCATAAAATTGTCCAGAAAAAAAGATTTATAGCTTTATGCCTATAAGCAGAATATAGATGTTTTGTTTTTACCAGATATATATGCATTTTTGTTAATATCGTTTTTCCCCATTTCTCTCCATAAACAGCCCACCTGTAATTATGGTCATGGGAAGTCCTATTACAAATTACCGTCCGAGCCTTTTTGAAAAGTGATAAGGCTATTTTTCATTTTTCATTATTTTTTCATACTCAACCATATATGTCATATTAACACTTTGTCAGGTACTGCGGGTACAATCATAGTTGAAAGCCAGTTAAACACAAACACAAAGACTAGATTAAATGAAATAATGCTTTAATAATAGATAATGAATGATATACATGTATTAATTGTATCATTGTCTATACTTCTATTCATTCAAAAAGCTTGATAGGTGTCAGTGCTTCCTGTTGTATAACTTAACAGCAAGTGGAAATATTTTCTATGTTAAAGAAAATATGGAAAACTCATTCCGAAAAGAAGTCACATTTTCCATTTAGACCCACACGCCTGCATATGGGTCAGATTTTTTAAACCTGCTAAATTACGCTTTCTTCCTGGGATTTTACATAAAAAATAATTTAAGAATAATACTTCTTTTTGTATTTTATATTAGTCTCCTACTAAGTACCTTCCAGAAAAACATTATTCCAACAAAATCAGACAAATGGTTCAGATTTTAGAGCCTTCTGAAATTGTGTATAATACTGCATGTTGTCCACCCCCATAAAATATTTGAAATCTCAAGAAACTTTATAAAAGCTTTTGATTTGAGAAAACCTAATATTATATGGTGATATGTGTTATATGTGACCCAAAACAGCTCCATCACATATTAGATATGAAACAAAAGCTCTGAGCCATATATGGTGGGGGCCACACAGGGGTGTCGGACAACACAAGGGGTGTTGGACAACACAAGGGGTGTTGGACAACACGTTTATAAAATCACTCAGAACATTGGAAAAAATAACATTTTTGGCTATAATCTTTTATATTCTTAATAAAATGATAAGAAACGACCCCAAAATCATTGCTTATATCAGGACATGTTTTCCGACACCCCAGGGTGTTGGACAACACGTTTCTAGTTTTTGAAACACAAAATGTATATTTTTTCATTTAGACTACCTGGGTATTCAAAAGTGGTAGGGATACTTAACTTATACAGGAATATTTGTTATTCTATTATATTTATCATTTCTTCTTTACATCTTTTAACATGTGTGTTGTCCAACACCCTATTTTTTGGAAAAAAATATCATCATGGAATCACAATGTTTTGATATCAGAATGGATAATCTGATAGTGTTGAAACTTTCAGGTCTCACAGTCAGGATATTGGTCAACATTTTACAATAAAGAAAATATAATTTCTCATTGGATATCTCATTAGTACAATCCTCTCAAAATTGGGGTGTCAGACAACATGCTCTATGGGGCTCTCAGTTGGAAAATTTAAAGGTCCTGGATAGATTTGACCATTTTGATATTTTTGCAAACTTTAACCAATTTTCAAAACTATATTGTCTACACTTCTCAGGACATATGCTTTAAATAAGTTGATAGAAACAATTGGCTCAACATTGTGCCTCCAAGATTTTGAACAAAAGTGAAAACACTAGAAAATCACAGTTTTTGTTGATTTTCTGAAGGAAAAATTCCTCAGAGCTATACAAAACCATATGTTGTAATGAAAGATCATGTAAAGATGCACCAAAAAATGTCACTTTTACATAGATGAGATACGTTTATACAACATTAGCCTTAAATAACCCTGTTTTTGGTAATTTAGCAGGTTTAAAAAATCCCACCCATATTTCTAAATCTAGATAGACTTCTTGCAACTATCAAGTATCATTGTGTCAGCCTATGAATCGTTTTACATTTAGGTGCCAAATTAAGTCAGTTTCTATGGTTAGAAGTAAGAAAATTGTGGTGATATTGCCATTGTTTACATTTTCGGAAATGACAAGTGGGCAAGTGGATATGTAGTTAGACAACCACTTCAAAAACCGTGGGTCTACATTTGTAAGTATCCAAGTAGCCGGGCTTTACACAAACACACTGACAACCACAGCTGCTTTTGTCCAAAAAAACGCGCAATTCGCCATCGAAACTTCATATAATCGGAAATCCGATGCCAGAAATGGAAATATCAGATGATTTTACACCTGAACGTCAAATTACGGGCAGTTTCTACGGTTAGAAGTCGGAGACCCGGTGATATACGGCCATTGTTTACATTGTCGGACTACCAGCGCTGCAAACGGAAACTCACGGAGCGCAGGAATTCTGGGATACCGTACAGGGGTCTATTGGCGAAAAAACAACCGGAGCTGGAAAAGCCTGAGATGAGGCCTTTGCCTGACCGGGGGAGTCCTTGCCTGAGTTTCTCTGCTTAGTGTAGCAGGCATATTCTACATGTCGGTATGCGGTGCCTATGTATAGGCCATGCAGGAGGTGCTTACATGGACGAGCCTACTGCTCCCATGCATATACCCCATAGGCTGGTCACAACCTGCCGGCTTATTAAGTGCCGGGCATGGGGTGCCATTCCTCAGACTATCATCCCTATCATTTTTCTTCCTTTTTCCTTTCTCTTGTCTATCAAAGGCCGTTAAACGGCCGACATAGACCTGGGCCACGGCCACCCTCATCGATTGTATTTTTGCATCATCGAGCCAGGCAGCCCATAGGCAGCCCTTCGCGATGGCTGTGAAGAATTGTTCGGACCAACGCCTAACCTGGCTAAAATCGAAGTCACTGGCATCTTCAATTACTCTGTTAAAATGTTTGTAGAGGGGGTTTATAAAAGGGTCCGGGAAGGCAGGGTCCTAGAGCCTCCTCAACAGTCCCCAAAACAGTATTCAGTGGGATTTAAATAATTTAGTTTCGTTTTTGCCTGTTTAGGACTCCTAAAAAATACTTATCGGCAAAGAAAGGAACTATACCTGCCTCTGATACGCGAGCCGTTGTTGATATGAGTATCTGCCGAACCGTACGCTCAATCTCAGCATCTGTCCGGCCGCCTGTGCCTGCCGTGCTTGGTCAGACATTGCGTAGATTTCACTGTCAGCTCCTTGCTCTAGTGACTTTTGGGAGTCGCTAGCCTGGGTACCCGAGTCCCGAATGGTTTCAGTGGGTCCTTCTGCTGCAGACTGAGGATGCCGATCTGCCACATCTTTCCATTGAAGATCCGATGCCACCTTGGTATGATCTGTGATTTCTGCTAGGGCTTGCTGTATCTCAGTGAATTTTTGTCCAATGCGTCCATTCTCATCTCCACGTTCCTAGAACTTGCTTCTATGTCTTTCGCTTTTATGCCTTTCTTTTGTTCAGCTTCGCTGGCTTTACCTTTACCCATGTTTTTTCCGAGTTTCTGGCAGAGCCGAGTCAGACACATTTAAAAATCTTTTTGAGGGGCAAGCTGCTGGTTAATTCAGATTTTGGCCACCAGTCGTAGCATCGTTCCTGTCTGTCTACCCTATCTGGCAATAAAATCAACAACATTGCGAAACAACTGAAGAAGGATGTCAACTGCTGCTTCTATGTAGATGACTTTGTCATCTGCTCCAAGGGCAGACTCATGCACATAGTAGAGGGAGAACTACATCAAACTCTAGACAAACTTCATGTTTGGAGTGACAAAAACGGCTTCAAGTTCTCAGAGACAAAGACATGTGCAGGTCACTTCTGTCATGGAGGGGATGCTTGGACAAACCTTCCCTCAGTCTCCAGAAGAAAGTTCTGACAATCCAAGAGGAAGTCAAATTCCTAGGACTGGTGTTTGACAGAATGCTTTCCTTCACACCACATGTTGATTATCTGAGGAGAAAGTGTCAGAAAGCCATGAATCTTCTGAAGGTCTTCTGAAACACTGCTAATTCTGTAAAAGATGTACATTCTAATCACGATTGGACAATGGATCAGTTGTGTATGAGTCAGCAGCAAAATCTTATCTGGACAGGTTAAGACCTGACCAGAATGAATGCTTACAACTGTGCCTAGGAGTATTTAGACCTACACCTCCTCCAAGCCTGTATGTAGAAGCAGGAATCGCTCCCATTCATCTGTGATGGAAGGGACTGTCTTTACAATATTCTATGACAGTACAGGCCAATCCAGGAAACCCAGCCTACAACTTGATTTTCAAGGAAGACTACCAAATGCATAAAGAGAAGCCAGATGCCATAACACCGTCTCCTGTCAGAGCATGGGGTCAGTACAGAGAAGGAGGCATCCTAATGAAGAGGATAAGGGTTGGAAGGCCACCTGAAACCCCTCCATGGGATTTGGACCTTTGACCTAGCAAAGAAGACAACAATGTTTCTTAATTTATGTACGAACATGTGTATCTAAACCTGTCTGAATATTACAATGATTAAAACTAATTAGTTTACGGTCCCAAACAATCCTTGTCGCAGCGCAAGTGAGATCTATTCAGACTGCTCCGTATCGATTGCGGAATGACGCAGTGGCTATTGTTCGCACTGAGCATGGTAATTAGTGTTGTCAGCTCAGACCCCAAGAGCTCATAAGGCGCACACATACAATTTATATCCTTACACTCTCCCGCCCAATACATTATTACAGTATCAGAAGAAGCCAGCTGGTGACATTGACGTAGAAACAAACCCAGACTCAATTTTCCATAAACTCCTGGATGCCTGGATGACTGGCGAATTCTCTCTACACATATACTGACTCCTTCCCGGAATTTTTCCTTTTGTGAACGCACCCTTTTCATCTATTCCAAGCCAATTTCTTTTCTATTGAAAACGGAATTATCTTTATCCCGCGGCCTAGATCGATAGACCTCCTTCTCCGATACCCTAGGGCATTGGGACAACGGCTCGAGAAGTAGATCCTCCGTAAAGCCGCGTTTTAAACGTCAATTATGAAACTGTTTTAAGATGGTAGGAAGCAAATAGAGACAATCATAATGTGAGAAAGAGTCAGGACTTGGGGTCAGGGAGCATGGAATGTATATATATATATATATATATATATATATATATATATATATATATATATATATATATATATATATATATATAAACAGGAGGGAAGATGGGTAAGCGGACTGGGGACACATTGAGTGGAGGTGGACACGAAGGCGAGCAGAAAGGGGTGGAGCGGTGTTCTTCAGTAGCAGCCGCACCCGATAGGGTAGAGCATTTCTGAGGTGCGAGAACGAGGCCAAGACGAGAAGGGTCCAGAAAAAAGCCAGTGTTCCTCGTTAATGATCGATGTAGTCGATTGATAAGCATCCTACCTCCACCTCATTTGCTGGCGAAACCTAGCGCTGTTCCCCTGTCTGGCCGGCGTGAATGACGCTCAGCTGGCGGGCACGAGCCATAGGCCGCCCAGTCAATACGCCGATATGCTAATCAATATGCAGATGTAAACGTAACGACCTCTCCCCCACTCCCACCAGCCCATCTGGACGAACCCTTAGCGAGGCCTATAGGAGTGGTCAGTAAAAAGGAAGTCAGCCTGACTCCACCCTACCTATTCATCGTTCAAACCAAGAATGTGGCTATGTTATATACAAAATATCTGGTTTCAGATACAAGTGGCCGTACTCTCCGAGGGGATACGACCGCTTTTATCTAAAACCAGTTACGCCATTAGCAGCGGGCGCCTGCAGCTGTCATGAATGCTCGTAGGGATCGGGTACTGTAGTACGTGTCAGTGTATACCGCTGGGGACCGGGTCTCCATAGACCTATTATCGTGTTATATCAAGTAATACTTGATATCATTTGCTTAAATATGGCGTCATACCTACACACTTGGGTCATTTTCGTGATTTCCAGCCGAATGAGGAACATTACCACAGTTGACTGGTCAAATCAATATCACCTTTATATATAGAATAATCTCCTATAACAGTTTGACATGTATACGATTTCCTTTCTGGTAAATTTGGCCCTTTTATAATCCTGCAATAAAATGACATCATTAATCTGTGTGTAATACGCAGTGAGTGAATAATTTTCTCACCACAGTGTTAACATGCACAAATTGGAGACAATAGGCAATTACCTATCAGTTAAGTTCTGGTCTATATATCCGTATCGTGGCCAAGTAATGTTGGTTTCTATCAGAAGAACGTAATCATCTTTATCAATGAACAAATTGAACAAATTGAAACAGTCGTCATTTTGGTTAATCTCTTTATCCCTGATGATTACAGTCCATCTGCCATGCTTTGAATGGCGTATTTATCCATATTATCACTCAGCTATAGTTCCTAGTCTGTCCACATGGGGGCGGGACGTGCGGATGCAGGTCATGAGCAGCCCTCCTGACATTTGTGACAGACCGGAACGGGCACTCAACCGGAACATTTTGGTCATATCCAATAGGCCTTTTTCCGTAAGGCGGTGTCGCACCTTATCTGCTTAGTTACCCCACGACTGAAGCCAAACATTCACCTGGCAACGTATACTTTAGCATTGGGTCACTCAGTGTATGTGTATAATAGGTCCATAGTACCCATCTACATTATTTCCAGGGAAATAATAATGATTGCATCGTATTCTGTGGTATTCCAGCTCAAATCTGGTATGTCATACATACATATTGGCTCAATAATACTTTAGATATAGCATAGATAACACAGGATCACCGAAATTGAATATACATTAATACATTGGCAGGCCTAGCTATTATGTGCTTATCGTTCTCCAAGTTAAAACCAGTACAATTATCAACTATAAAGTTTAGACAGCTCAGACTCGTTGGTACAATACCCTAGTTTGCTCCAACAATTTAATCTGTCAAAAAACAACACTCCTGTAATCACACCCACCGTTCAAACTTTAGGTGTGATTGCTGTGTTCTCTATACACATATAGCCAGATTCGGCCAGGTTTGTCCGAGCGGCCGTGTAACTAAGCAGTGTGCCGTTAGGCGGCGCTGAACGGCAACACCTGTATTGGCTGCTGTACAACAGCTAATGAGAGCGTCAAGTTCATAGATGCCAAGCTTTACTATCAAGCTGTAGTTTTGACTGAAGTTTTGACTGTACACAGTAATGTCATTAAGGTTGAGAGTATTATCATTATCGTTCTCATCAATTCCAATATCTCCAAATCTTTTAATGTACTCTTTGCACATGAACGTAAGGAGTAGTTCTTCCTCTTGTGTTGAAAGGTTTCGGTTTTAGTGTAATGATAAAGTTGGTCTACTGAGAGCGTCATGTCATCTTTCTGACAAATTCTTAGTGCCCTCATTTGCAGTCGTTGCATCTTGCCTAGGTTTTGCTTGGTCACACCACCAAGAAAGATGCCAGAGTATTAAAAACAGGCAATATTGCTTGCTTAAAGAATTCAAGCGCTTCTTGTTTGGTCAGGAGATGCCTTATTTTCTCAAATTGGAACATTTTATTGAAAAAAAAGGCAGCCTTTAGTTGCATTTAGTCCAGACTAGAAACATGATTAAGCTCCATTTTTCGTCCTGTGTCGATTGATATTGTAGCAGTTGTCATCGGGTTATGATTATTCATGGGGGGGGGGGGGGGGGGTTATAAATGTCAACAACCACGCACCTGTTACAGCCTCGTCCACAACCTAAACCTTCAAGCCCCATTGCGTTGGTTTTGCTGGCATGTACTGAGCATGGGCACATAATTTTCCTTTCTGTGCAATCACACTCTCATTGACCGATAGCTCCTGTCTGGGCTTGTGCAAGAGTGCGGATCTTTTGTTAAAAGATTGAAAGCCCATTCAACCCTAGCCTTGCCAGTCGGTCTAACAGCACCGCCTATCAGTCTATCGTAGCTGGCTTATTCCTCGTGCTCCATGAGTACGTTCAAGTACCTACAAAACGACCGTTTCATATTGTAGTTTATCTCATCAGATGTGACGAGAACATGCTTTTCTTATTATTTTGTATTCTTCATAACAACTTCCAGGTAATGAATGGTGTTATAAAGATTAGCTGGTGAAATGGAGCGTTCCTATTTGACAAGTGAATACATGCCCCCCTCCCTATTTTTCGGCAGGTTCAAGAGATCTAGAGGATGTATTTTCCTGATAATTGTCATATTTCTATCCCTTGACACCATCAATCTGCATGTCTTTAATCAAAGTTTCATTCGTAATTACGAATACCATTTTACTATATGTTTGATATATAAATGTTTTCATCAAATTGCTTTTCGGAGTTTTGAAAAGGCATCAGAGCGACAAGGAACAGTCGCTTCAGTTTAATCTCAAATTTCATCATTTCCTTTTTATCTCATTCCACCAATTCAGGGTCAGTGGCACCACAAGAAGTGACCTTAATTAAGTGGCCTGGTTTTGGCAAATTCTTCTGAAGTACTGAGGCAGGTTTTGGGTGGGTCCAGACTCAATGAGCTGCCAAGATAACTGTGAATTATTTCACAAACAAATTGGAGTCATTTAAAAGACAGTGGATGTGATTGGTCCTTTCCGACCACGCTAATGCCAAAATTAATCTCAATCTATTTTCTATAGTCGCGTTGCTTTACTGGAAGTATATCAATAAAATTAATTTAATGACAATGACATGCCTCGGAGTCGAAGGAGATGATATATTTATATACCATGCATAGTATTTTCTAATTATCAGCAGTTTCTCTGTTTTCATGAGGATTTTATTACGTCATTTCCTTGGGACTAACAACTGGCAATTAATCTAACAGTTCTGTGGTCGTAATCTGCATGCAGTTTGTGCGTTGGATAATCCCTTTCCTTCATTACTCTGACATTCAGATGTTATATTGTCATAGACACAAGAACACCGGAACTGGTGTATAACTAATGGGCAGGCTTTATTAACCCCAGCTAATAAAGACAGTAATACAACGGGGCTCACAACGGCCACAATGCTCTTCATCGAGGCTCACGGTGCCCCAGGGGTCTTAAAAGACCCTACGGGTTTAGGTCGTCGGCCGGCCAGGCGGGCGGGCGGCTCCCAGAATTATCCACAGAGCCACCCGCGGTCTTCTTGCATAGGTTCATGTTGGGGTTCATGTAGAGGCAGCCTATGCACTCTCGGAGGCTGACGCAAAGACAGGCGATATTCCCGAGGAGGGTTCATGGGGGCTCACGCGGAGGCGGCCGATATTCCTGCAGAGGCTCACGTGGGGACAGCTGGGGCGCTCACGGAGGCTCATGCGGAGGTGGCCAAGGTGCTCGCGGAGGCGGCCGATATTCCCACAGAGGTACCTGCGCAGGCTACCAAGTCGCGGGCGTCTCGCATACTTTTAACAGTTTAAAGTTAATTCACAGCTAAAGGTTATCCAATAAATTTTAACATAAACATGACACAAGCTTCCTCCCACGACACCGACGCGCCTTCTTGGGGCCCGTCCTTCCCGACCCCGACGCTCCTTCCGCTTCTTCTGGACTGGTTTGGGTGCTAGGCATTTACTGCAACATCAAGTGCTATAAGACGGTCCTGCTATTGCTTATTTCAATAAGTTATTTATAGAAGAGCCATATGAGCAAGGAGTACTTGAAGGGGTTTGCATTTAAAAAATGTGGGATTATGTGTTCTTTCTGCAGTGCTACACCATGGGTTATCCACTCATACCAAGGATCCCACACACCATGGCAGACTACATCAAATCGCCACCATGTTATTGCCATGTTAATGATACTCCTACCAGAAACGGTGAAGGTCCTGCAAGAGAGCCTGATGACTACCAACCGAGGGCACAAATCAAGAAAACAGTTGCTGTTGGATATTTGAATGTGAACAACAAAATCTCAATAAGTGACTTCACTGAGAACTATGATCTAGGTTTTAGGATGTCAAGCTTTATGATTAATCATATGGGTATGGGACAATGTCCCCATGCTACCAATAATGACCTTGGTTTGACAGGGATTGCATCCTGATTTCGGGTTAGATCATTAGCAGAATCTTACAACTTTAGAGACTAGGAGCATCAACTCACACTGCCATCATAGTAACTTATAGCAGGGCAGCCACTTTCTACCAGTTGACATTGTGCATCATACTAGCACTCTTCAAGCATTTGCATGCACCTGTATGCAGAACCTCATAACAGCACTAAGTATCAGGTTGGAGAGTTATATGACATAACATGCCTTACTTTGAATATGAAAGTGGGGAATCCCAAAAGTGTCAGCAGGAAAGACTTCCTACTGGACTTGTTGGCAAAACTGACATGAGGCTATAACCAGTGTGTGCCCAAGTTAGATCTGCAATGGATCTGATAGTTATAAGGTAAATATCTTAATATAAGGCATATAGTAATGAGAAAACTGTAAACCTGTGTTCATAATGGTCTGATCCCTCACCTGGTCTTGTATAGTAGCAGCAGCATGTAGAAATGCTATTTAAAGGATATTATAACAATGACTGAGAAAACCTACTTGCTGAAAGCAAGCTTGGCAATCTGCCGGTAGCAATACTGTCTATATATATATACTTGGAACACTATATAAGTAACCTATAACTGGAGAAAAAAAGATAAAATCTAAATCATTATAGCACATGTATCACAAGAACTCCTCAACAGAAGTCTAATAGATCATATTGGACGTTAAACTACCCAAATAAAAAACACAAAGTCTTCAACAGTGACATAGAAAGCAGTGTACAATTCGAGCCTGAGCATGACAATGAGCCAGAAGAGATTGTCATACATGAAATATCTTCAGAAGATGGTTATTCCTCATGAGATGAAGAGAGTGTGTTCATACCACAAATATCACATCAAACAACAAGATCTGGGGAGTGTTCCAAATAAACAAATCTAAGTTATACACTGGGTTTGTTTTAAGGTAAAGAAGGAAAGCCTTATCCAAAAAAGTCACATTATTTTAGCCCCCCTTGCTTAGGGGGGCCAACCTTTGTTTGGGTATTTTTCAGTATACCCATGGGGGACCAACTTTTTTTGACAATTCGGTGTAAAAAAAAAACTGTGCCCCCAAACCATGATTGATAACGCTCCCTTAGGCCACTAAAAAAAGACCTTGGTTCTCATCACCAAGCTATGAAAAATATGACGAGGGCGCTATATAACTGTATGGTATACAGTAAAACCCCACGTAAGCATACACCCCCCGTTCCGGGCAAAAGTGTCCGCTTACGCGGGGTGTCTGCTTACGCGGGGTTTTCAAGTTTCCTTCAGGCCAATATTGTAGTGCCATATACTGATATGTAGGGGAGACAGGGAATGGCAAATCTGAAATCGATTTTCCAATATCTTAATTGGATCTGAAATTATCTAACTTTGAATTATAATTGTATTTTCTATGAATGTACTCACACACACTCATAAAAAACATAGATAAATCATTTTGGTAGGGTTTCCGTCAGAAGTGTCCGCTTACACACGGTTAAGGCCTTTTTTGTACTGAAATAACTGTCTGCTTACGCGGGGTGTCCACTTACGCAAGGTGTCCACTTAGGCGGGGTTAAATCAAACATCTAATAGAGGGAAACATTTCCGTTCCGAGCAAAAGTGTCCGCTAATGCGGGATGGCCACTTATGTGAGGTGTCCATTAGGCTACTGTACTACATAGCCTAACCATCGACAGACTGAAAGCCCAGAGTAAGCGGACACTTTTGCCTGGAAGGGAAGGTTATTTGTTGAAAATATGTATCTTTATATGTAAGAATGATATAGGTCGCAATAACCACATAAGATGTTATGGAAGATCGCAGACATGTACTGACGAATGATACCTGAATAAAATTTTTAAAAAAAAGCTTATGCGGGGGTCTATTCTAAATAGGTACACATAATACCATTTTGAATGCATCTCTGACATCAGGAGCTTTAATTTGATACCAAATACACATACCTTTTAGGATTTCTATCGAAGTTCATCTTATTGAAAAGTGGCCTTATTTTAGTGGCCTTATGGCAGGTCAATCACAGGGAGGGGTGCAGAAGCTGAAAGAACTTGAATTCACCCTTTAAGTAAATAAGCTCGTCTCGACTGACGTCCCACGTGAAATATACCACGTGATCAGTGTCTTCTGGAACTGCCTGAAGGTAGCGCTATCAGTCATGCGTGGATGAAGAAGGGCTGCATCCAGTTCACTGTGAAATTGCTGTTTTAGGAGCCTTCTCATCCAGCAGGCTTGCTATCCCCTCCCTCTCCCATCTCTTGCCTCCGGGGAACCGGTGCACGAGTGACGGGCTGACGTGAAGCCTACGGAGCTACTCGGAGCATGGAAGGAAAACACGGCACACAGGGACGGCGCATTGATATTCTGTCAGCGCCCGCCCAGTGGCCGGCCTCGTGCCGTGATTCGCCGGTCTAACCACGCTCACCCGGCCGGAAATATTTCCCGCCTGACGACACGGACGGGTTCTGATTAAACACTGACTGAGGTGGTCTTTTTTTCTGTTTTCTTTATGGACCGATATTACTTACGTTCGACCAGAGTTAAATACAGGCTCGCAGACTACACCTTCTGTTCACTTCGTCTATGTGCATTTAGTTGGCAACCAAGTGATGAGCTCACATCAGCGCTGATAATATTCTATTCTCAGGAGACAATTTCTTCCTAAACGTAAACTGAGCTGATTCATTCCTCATGAATACAGTATTTATATAGAATGACCTGACATGCTACAAAACGAGATGGGGAATAGTTGGTTTTTACGGAACAAGGCCCAGGCCGAATTCTGTAAAAACATCAATTCCTATTGAGTTTTGTAGCATGTACAAGCATGGTAGGTCGTTATATATTTATTAAAACCCAAAATTAATAAAATCTTACCAGATATTGGCAGAGAAGACATGTCTATATGAAAGCTCACACACTGCTGATGTTTCAACTTGTTCAGCATAATGTTCAGTTTATCTCACCCTTGTATTTTTCTCCATAGGCTTAACATTAGGAACTCGTACTCCACGGCCATGAAGTTCGTGTACCCAATACTCAATGGCTAATTGGGTGATTAATCTGATTAATAAATGATGTTATACTGGGTGAGATAAAATCAGAAACCCACTCGATGAAAATAACTTGGTCCCTACTCCACCTCGTGAATTACTCTGCAGTCAAACTCGGTGGTGTACGGACCAAGCTATTTTCATCTCGTGGGGTTCCTTCTAAGTACCGCACAGGGTTCAGTATACAATTTATACTGCACATGGAGCAGCAGTACGTAATTATCAAATATACTGCATGGGTATATAATAAAGTTTAAACTAGGACTCCTTCATATAACTTCAAAGTATGGTTCCACAAGTACCTGCTATCTTTCCCATTTTGAATGGAAGGATGGCAAATAAATTGACTCTAATTTTACATTAATGCTTCGGCCTACGAGATTAAATTTAATGTACGATGATGAGTCGTCCCATATGCGAACATATCGGAGTCTCCTTAAAAAAGGGACCCGATTTCTGAATACTTCCGGTAGAGCTTATGCTATCCTGCAGGGATTTCACGGAGTGCAGACCTCGTAAAGCAGGGCCACTGCTGAGTAACCACATTAAACCAAACTGTGGGTGAGTGAAACCTAGAAAAGCTTTCTGGTTTTGTAGACTTAGTGAAGACGGGGCCCAGCTTAGTTTCTATCCAAAGCCTTGTATTTCGTAAAATCGATTTCTCAGATTCTTTAATTAAAAGGTGATTATTCAATTAGCATCGAAGCTATCAAAGAAGTATTGGTTCAGTCTTGGTTCTCCTGTTCGTCTTGCCGAGACATTACGAGCCACGAGTTATACACGGGAATAGTCCAATTTCTAATTCTGGATCAGGATTCATCATATTAGAGAAACAAAGCAATTTTTTCATTCATTTCCTCAGAGAATCCATGTACGTGTGCACATCTCACCTCCATTCAGTACCCGTCCTCCAAATTAAATTCACCTTGGGCGTATATGCTGATTTATCAATGTTATCGATACACAAAACGTCTATGTTTTCATAAAATAAAACCTGCAGTTAAAACATGGTCAGACATATATATATATACATTTGTACACAATATGATATAGATGCATAGCAGTATATACCACTTACCCATAGGTTTATCATTGATAACATAATAAATATCCTTATCAGCGTAGTAGTATATGTTAGGATGTCGTTTATGATCGCCATCCTAATGAATGATAACCACACGATTATATAAATATAACCGTATGGTTATCATTTTATGTGATAGGGAATGTAATATGAACATAAATCTACTAGTGTCCTTTCCCATCGTTGTAGCAGGACATATAATTTCGATATTGCATGGGCTTCATCCTTTGTACCTATCAGGCGCCTCAGGCAAACAGTGAGTCAGTGAGGGCTGTCAGGGGCCCAATGGTGTACATATTCCCTGAAGTGATCTAAGGATGTTGTTAGTAGTGTATAGAAACAGGAGATGATGCAGGCGCAACGCTGCGGGTATAAGAGGGATAACACGGTAAGCTACTGACAGTGTTTTTTTGCACCGACATGTTACTTTATAGGTAACTCATCTAAAATATACACATGGATTTTAAGCACAAGCATTTCGATAACTCAATATAGTGACTACACGAGCGTAGTTAATTAATCAGATATAAAATGCCTTAGCGACCTCGTGGTAGTCATGGTAGAAACAATTCAATTTCATGCATAGACTAACTGATCAATAATTGTACAGAGAAAGGCCCTTCGCTTGGCAGGAGCAGTCTCTCACGGGAAAGTTCTTTCCAGCTCCCAAGCACGAACTGGGTCTGTGTAAGAGCCCATTGTGTTGGGTTGTATTGATGTCTAGAGACAGGTCGCCTCAGGGGACCTGCACAGCCCCACTCTGTGTAGCACAGCGGGGGCCCGGAGACACTCTCACCCTACCTATGAGAACTCGACACCCCGTCTGTCCATCCTAAATCAAATCAGACATGAAACGGAGATGATAGAGACATTTGTCAGCGGCCTTCTACCGAGCATGCGTCGTCATGGCCACGTCAATCACTCTTATATCAATATATGAACTCGCTCTTATAGATTATCAATGTGTTCCTCGTATGTTTTGAACATATACATATCATATAGATTAGATCATGCCATGGCTGGATATATGTACATAGATATTGCTCAAACTCATGAATTATATATGTTTAATAAATAAGATCTTTATTACGCTTCCTGCATTAAACAAAAAGACGATAAATCAGTTGCATATGGGCACCAAACATTTTAATTCTTTTGACGGGAATGTGCATTTTGCTTGTTCACATATTCAACAATGCAAGTCTATAAAAAATATATATATTCATATAAGATCAAGGAAGCCACCTAAACATTAATCTACTGATTATATCTGAGTATATGGTATCTGTATTCAGACATCCTGCCATTGTATATTGTGGCTTGATTTAATCAATAAGGCATCGCCTAGGAACCGTCTCACTGAGGGAGCAGCTCGGCAGCTGTTTTCGGTGCCTATGTAAAGCGAAGACAAGGATGCGTTCTTTGTCGAAAATCCAGTGTGATCCAGCTTGTCACTTTCAACCACCAAACCACTTCCCGTACTCGACAGGTACAACGCGTTGCTACATAAAACACATCATATAGACAGTACTGCACACCCCAGTAAAATATTTCATAAAGGGGGAACGACATGAATCTGACAGTTGATTAGGTTTGACGGTAAAAGAGAATCAGAAAGCTAGGGAGTCACTGCTATGACAATCAGAATCGTTTAGCTGCTTGTATGGCGAAAGAAATATACCATGCAGTGTGATGAAACGTGACATCATCTGATATGTAGTGCATATATGTGTATCATCAAAGGGTAAAGAAAACGGACTGCAGGCATGTGCTGCACAATCACTTTCCTACCCGAACCTTTTTTTTTAATAATTCAAAGATATTGATTCACACTTGTGGGTTATGTGCACATCCGTTCCTATGCTGTAATACGAGACGATGCGATGCACAGCTTCTGTTTCGTGCAACGGGGTTCGGAGCTTGGACACGCGGCAGAATTTGAATGAAGAAAGTCTGTCTAGCAGTTGGTTTAGATGAGGGGGGGGGGGGGTTGGGAACACATCTAGGTCTGAACACGGCCAAAATTACCGACTAGCCCAGATTATTGATCGTCACGATCGACAGTAAACCATTAAGCGAGCCTCTAACCCGTGACTGCTCCCGGGCCTTGTCGGTAGGATCCAATAGAGTTAAGCCCATCTGCCTGATGAGGTTACAGCGTCTGGGCTAATGTAGCAGACGGGGGGGGGGGGGGGGCTACTGTTGTAAGAGGGGTTTATAGCACTATGCAGAAACACTAGACCTCTTCACCCCGATTATGTGTATGCAGATTCTAGTCATACATTACTGACTTTGTTCGGCCCTGATTATTTTCATTTTTGGAGAACGGTGCAATAGCTTCCAGCTTCCGTAGTAAATTTGTTTCCTCACAAAAGGTTTAATTCGCCTCAGCTATATATATATATCTACTATCATATATATATATATATGTATATATATGTAGTTGTGTTAAATAGATAAAGACGGGTGGTTTCTGGTATCAAAAGTGTATCAAATCCTGTAATGTGCCACTCTCTAGCCCTTAAGAGGCGTCGAACTTTAGTAATAGTTTAGGAGCAATTGTAAACCGGTTTTTGAAGGCAGTGGAATAAAAGTTCACCATCCAGGAAGTGGACCATGAGCCTAACAAGATATGGTTACACTTGAGCTTATATCTAAAGCATGAGGCATCACTTGGTGGTACCTGCTGCCCTGGGACCTATCTGACTAACCTCAAGAAGATGTAGAGCTATTACAACATTTCCTTTCTCACAGAGGGCCAGAAGCTTACTAATGTAGAGATACGCACAATTTTCACAGAAACTGTTGTTATCCGTTGAAAAGGTTAAAAATCATTGGTTCTGAGAACCAATGATACTAACTAAAACGTGATTGATGAATTGAAGATTGTGCTGTTTTCTGTGGATGTTATTGAGCGCGGGAAATCGCGCTCATATACGTCACCTAGAGTTTAGAATGATCACACAGGTTTTCAACTTACTGCAAAATAAATCCCTTCACCGTCCATGCACCAACTATAAAGGCCTGGTAAAAGGATCAGGTGCCCAGTATCCCAGCCATACCCCTGCCCCTGCTACTTGGTTCCTAAAAATAGAACACTTTGTTTATAGTCTTTTGGGGGGATAAATGATTCACTATATCAATCCTGCCAATAAATGACAAACACTTAGTTATTGATACTGTTATCTGCAACTAGAATAGGAAACTATCAGATGATGATAATGACCAAATGTGGTATTTACATTTTCAAATCTGATATTCAGGGCTATGTCTTTAATGCTGGTGGTTGGAGCTGGTGATGAGCGTAAAGGGATGTCGATTAGACCGTGTGTGATATGCAGGACTGACGATGGAAGCCAGAGGTCAGGCAATAAATAGGCTACTTGAACAGTAAAGAAGGGTATCAGGCGATTAAGGAAGGTTTGTGGTGTTATAAGATGTTGTTATAAGACAGGGTTATAGATGAGAGACACATATTTACATACCGTCTTAGATGGAATTGAGAAGCAGTGCAATCTCCGCCAAAAGCATCGGTCTCATCCTGAAATGCTTAATGAACATTCATATATTATGGACAAGGATGGAATGAGATTTGTGTTTTAAAGGGTTAAAGTATCCCTTGAATATTCCACACCATTCACTATAGATAGGTGGGGTGGCCATCTTAGGGGCACACTGATAGAGTCAGACATTAAGTGGGCAGCACAGAGCTTTGTGGCGCGCTTCTGTAGCCATTGATAAGGCTGCCGAAGCTCTATCTACATCACCCTGTTCAGTATTGATAACTGGTACACTCGCTGTGCGCTCTTTATTAGGGCCTCTGTAATCCCTATCAATGGTAGCTGGAGGCTATAGCCATCGCAAGCTTTTGCTAACGTTGAGAATTTATGAATGTCCTTTCAAAGGGCTAGTCAGAGAATGATAAACAACGGAAGAGATATTCATACAATGCAAACATGACATGATTTATTCCCTAATAGGTTAGAAACATGGATTTTCCTATTAGAAATGAAATGTTCGGCGGTAATTTCGTACTGAATAATTACAGTGTACAGTTTAGTCTGTGCCGAAGATATACATTGTCATCTAGAATTCTAGTGATTCTAGTGATTTACATTGTACAGTTCAACCGATTCAAATAATTTCAACCTGATTTCCGGACAATAATTGACCATGCAATGTCCGTTACGAAGTTCAGCTGTTTACCATCCAGCATCTAGAAATATTTGGTGTTACCATTCTATGGCATATGAAGATAATATCCATATCCCTGGGAAGGTATGCCTACTACGTCGGCATCATGTAATGGATAAGGAAGTAAAAGCCCTGGGGTCCCTTAATACTCCCAACCTGCTGCCATCACTCTACACCAAAGCTGCTGGTCTTTTGGTGTCGTCTCGTATTTTGCCTCCGGATCCGGTCTCACGCTGCTCTGACTGGGAGACGTGGCTTTACCTGCGCCGTGTTAGTCGTTAATGTACGGTCATTCAGCGTGATTTACCGCATATCTGTATGAGCCTGGCTGCCCCTCCATCCTTTAAATCTGGATAGCCTCACTCCAACCGCCGCCCCATTCTCCTATCAACAGACCTTGTGGCTCAGGGTTGAAACAGTACCATAGCATATCCAGAATACACGTTCATTTAATACGTACAATGAAATGTATTACGCCGAGCTGGTCCTCATACAGGCGAGATGATTTAGATTTCTATTTTTGGGAAAGCTAATTCCAAAATTGTCCAAGATTTATGATATTCCAGCAACTATATATATCATTGCCAACGACACCTGAAGGTCTCATGCTGCATCTTCACTGCAAATGCCTTGAGACCGTCATTTGCAAGTCACATATGATAGATAAGTAGACTAAATATATTTGGAGTATATATATATATATATATATATATATATACTTTTAGTTCTGTGTAAACTAATTTACAATTGGTTCTATGTAATAAATTGGTTCTATGTAATAATGAATAATTAAAATGAAAGTTGATAATAAGGTGGATTTGAAATAAGTCATTCGACAAAGTTTATGTTGCTTTGACTTTATAGAATAGGGTAGTGAAGGTAAAACCTCTTCCATGGGATATAAATACTGATCTGAAGAGTCGCCATGAATATGAGTATTAGTGCAGTTTTGTGGAGCCATACTACTGACTGTCCATGTAGTATAAAAGTATGGAGACATAGTGAGTGTGCCCGAATGGAATGTTTTCCGAGATGTTTTGATCGAAAATTTTCACCGAGTTCGAAGAACGAGGTGCATATATTTCTGGCCAAAGCATCGAGGAACAGATAGAATTGAAGCATGCTCTGTATGTCTCCTTATCATTATATACCTGTAGCTAATCAAAACGCTGATTAGCTTTTCTGTTACGAAAAGGACAGTGAACACGTGGTACGGAGGGACGTATGACTATTCTTTCGTCGCTCAGTCACGCACAGAATCTATTCTACTAGTCAATGAAAGTGAGACATTGCACATAGGTATATAATATTATTCAAATTATCAGCACATTCATTTATCTTCCATATCTGTTCCAATGTACATATACACGGTAAAGATCTACTTGGAATAGAATAACATATTGACAGTATTGATTGAAGTATATATAGTCTCATAACGTTATTAGTAATAATTGAGTATGGAAACAGCCCAGCGATTTATATATGAATAGAAATAACAAATACCTGTAGATGTCGATGTAATTGTCCTTTCTAAAGCGATAAGTAGGGCAGTATTTGAACCACGCAAATGTAAACAACTCCAGAAAATAGCAGTATTAATTAGTTCCAATATGTCTAATAATGCCTAATGTAATATGTCTAATATTTCGTTAAAGTTGTTGACGTAAGGACTGCGTTGAACAAGACTCGATTGGGGCGCTGCTCGGAACCGCAAAGTATTTTGCATGAGAAATATCCCATTTATATTTCTGTTTACATTTAGACTATGGATTTTGGCGGACAGGTACTGTCCCAAATATTGCCACACGCGTAACATATGGCCGCGGGGATTATGACAAGACGTTTTCCAAGTCGGTGCTGCCGTATGCATTTAGCAAAGCGCAGACACAAGGCGTAGACACGGTCCCCAGATTGGCTTCGTTTGCAGAGGGGAGTATGGCTACACTGTGGTTGGGTAGGAAGGAGAGGGGGTGTAGAGTAAGCCGGTATGGCCATGAGGGGAATAGAGACGAGGTGCGGAAAGGCTATTAGGAAGGCGCAGAACAGACCAAACCTTGGCTGTTAACTGCACACAACTGACCACATTCACAGCACCTACACACACTAATGGAGTCCTTAGGGCCGTTCGTCCAAACGGCCGCCATAGGCTAGAAACGCTCACTATGGGAGCAGTTCACCGTAGCAGACTGGGAGCTGCTCACTGAGCAGATCTAAGGTTGACCGACAGGTAAAGAGCAAGGCTAATTACTCCTGCGTGAGAGGCTCCCTGCGTGGCTAATACTAAGTCCAGCGACTTGGATCAGGCATGGTGATGGCTTTGTATCACCGAATGTAATTCGCAGAAAAACATTAAATGTCAGAAAAACCGATTGAATGCTTCTTTTTTTATTAAAACGTTTATTTTCTCTTTTTTTTCACATCGAGATCTCCATGTATCCGTTGGTAGAATCAAACAGAACCATATATCTGATGGTAGGGTCTAGCAATAGCCATCGCCATGCTAACGTAAGCGTGTGCTACCTTTTCCCCTTTTTTACTGGGGATAAAAATGAGGTTTGTAATGCGTTTTTCAAGACAGTCTTATACCGTCTTATACAGAGTTATGGGCGATACTATAATGAGGGCAGGTATTTGGTTTTAGCATATAGCTAAATGAAAAAAGAAAATGAAGTGATGACTGGACTTTCCCACAGCTATCGTGTTAACAGAGAGAACTGTGACTGTGTGCATTTCCAAGTACATCTAAGAGCAATTTAACATTATGCAATTACAACCTGACCTGAGGGGACTAACCTCAAGACCTAATGTACACAACCAGGTATTAATTTTTACAACACCAATTACAGCCTAACCATATGGACATAATGCAGTGGATTATGATCAAAATACAAGGCAAAACAGACCGGTGTAATGTTACACTGTATAGTATCTTGTTGCAGTAGAGTATCTGATATACTCGGCAGTTGGTCTGGAGATATATATTGATCACCCACTACGAGGGAAATCATCGCTAGGTACTTCCCATTTGCCTGCTATCGGGAGGTGCCGCTTCTTGTAAGACTGTTTGACATGGAATATAACAAGGTCCAATCGTTATTAATCTAATAAAGACATGATACTGGTTTCAAATTCTTAAAATCTCTTAAATCTACATTTGCCGATTACTGTGTAGAAAACGAAAGTGAATGAATAAAAGGTATTCCCTGGTATCTCCAGGTAATGGCCTTAACTATGTAAGTTAGCTAGAAATGCTAGACCCATAGAAGGCCTGTTAAGTCCTAATAGCTATTATTGGACGTTAAATCAACCAAACCGACACATACCAAAAGTGAAGAAAATGCTGGTAAGATGGATAAATTGAATAGTCTGGTAGTCTCACCTCGCCTTACTTTCGTATTTGTATGTAAGTCAGATTCCGATTATATTGACTGTTCTAAGTATATATTTATATCAACACATACGCGGCGCGCTCGATATGCTTAATTGACAGCTTCAGATGACACTATTCTATTTTAATTTCTTTTATTCACTCATTCGCTAATAATTCCCCTGGAAAGTAGGTGGTCTTCCATTACGGCATGACAAGTCAGGGCTACCTAACATCGGTTCATGGTAATATTTAGAGTCACATGAGTATTACATGTAATGCCCGGCGTCCACCTATTACGATATAATATTGACCTCCCGATATGGCTCTGATACAAGTCAAAATCGTAGAGACCCTACGATATAGGTTTTTCATCGGGACCAGGTTTTTCATCGGGACCAAATCGTAGACGCCCTTTTACATTGGAGTCTAATCACAGAGAGGTGGTTAACTGCCCCGATGTTAGGTGACCTTCCGACGCGATTTTTATATTTTATCGGGGGTCCATCGTAGACCATATCGGAGCCATATCGTGGTAGGTGAACGCCGGGCCTAATAGTAATAAATATAGATAGTACCAACGAAACAATTATGAACAGAAGTGACAATAAAGTATGTCTGAGGTATGTGTAGATAGATACTAAGACTATTACACTTTAGACTATCACCGCCTAGTTGAGCGATCAGGAGGTTAAATGGGATTCACACGGTGGGATCCATGTACCTCACAAAGTGTTTGTCTGAGACAAATCCTGTTGAGATTTGGTACTGGAACACAATCTCCTCGTGTGAATGACAGGGTTCCAATTTGCTGAAACAACTTTTTTCCCTTGCAATTGTCGGCGACAATCACCCCTAACAAGGAACAGAATCTCATGAGATTTTGACTTTAAACAGGTTTAAAATCTATAGGGACATTTTGGTGAGACAAATGGACCTGCTGCGACCATGTACCTGCCCTAGCCAATAGGAGGCCAGCAAGCATGATTACATGTTTGTAACACCCTTCACATCAAGGGTAATTGAGTCCCAAGTTGAGTGGTCACTGTGAATATGTCTGAGATTATGTACCAGGTGTGTCCTCCCATGTGAATCAAATTCGCCATTTTTCCTTGAGACTGATAACAGTACTTAGCCATGAGAATTCTTTACCAAACGAGAATTGTCGGAGACTAGAGAAAAGGTGTGAAGTACACCAGTCTCAGGTACATGAGTCTCTTCGTGTGAATCCCACTCCACTGTAATAACTGCCCAATGGACGTGTAGCTTGTCCAGCTGGGATCACTGTGTGCTTTCTGTAGAGTTGCCCATGTATCCCTCTGCATGGCGAGCAGCCCTTTCCGGCAGGATCTGCTCAGGGCGGCGGGTGAGGTCAGTTTCCCGGCCTTATCGCCTCGTACAGCCGTGCGGCCGGTCTCCCCCAACCCTACCCGCCTGGAGCAGGCCCCCGCCCGCCATCTCGGCCTGCTCCGCCCCGTAACATTACGGCGCTGAGTACTCGTCGGGGTCTCCGAGGCAGACCCCCCACCTCCCACCCAACACCTCCTTAATCCAAATGCCACTATCGGCGCTTTAAGAATTATTGATTCCCACTGGAATGTTTTACACATGGCCTGCTGACGAATCCAACTAGGAGAAAGGGCGCTCCATGGATATTAAGGGAGGTGATCGACGAGGAAATGGGGAACCTAAAGATCTGCTACTCGGGTGACTACATGGCAACAACGATGGCGAGATAAAATGGGAAGCTACCCAATCATTGAGGCTGTATCAGTGTTACGTTGTTATGATCAATGATTACATGTAGCAAACAGACATTGCAGGCAGACATCCGGGACTAACGATGAATCGTTATATTGACACACGGCAAACTGGGATAGAGATGGGAAAGCGTATGACGGGGCCGTAATTTGCGATCTTGCCACTGATAGATAAGTATCTTCATTTAATTGAGAAGGTAGGTATAGAAGACGATAAATGAATATATTCCTCCGATATATCTTTATCTACGTGTTAGATAACTTGAGCTGATGAAATTCATAGAATGGTAGATTTATTTCAGTTGAATCTGCTCATTATAACTTTTCGACCGGGACTGCATTTCCTGAAATTTATGGTAAAGGGAATGCATGATCAATCATTGCATCTACTGCTAAGGACCTCACACACATTCATTGATAACGTACATCTCCGGGTGCGTATGTGTAAACGGATGATATGAAAAATGTTTATAAGGCAGAATCATTACATAAATATCTTTATCGTCCTCCGGTATTTTTCTCCATAGGCTTAACATTAGGAACTCGTACTCCATAGCCGTGTACCCAATACTCAATGGCTAATTGGGTGATTCATTTTTGTTAATTGATAATGTTATATGGGGTGAGATAAAATCAGAAACCCACTCAAACCTCGTTTGACCACAAAGTAATTCACTCAGCTTCGCTTCGTGAATTACTCTGCAGTCAAACTCGGTGGAGTACGGACCAAGCTATTTTCATCTTGTGGGTTTCCTTCTGAATACGTCATTTTCAATCATAAAACCACCTCAATGAAATCCAGATGGCAATTAATACGGAATTACTCCGGAAAGTAGTTTCTGGCTAAGTAGAATTTGATTGGTAAGATAAGAGCTCTCTTAACTCCAAACTGCTGCAGTCAAGGCTGCGATACCATGCACTGAATTAGTATTAAACCCCCTGAGCACAGTAGGCCTAAATGGCACTACTGGCTAAAGGCCAGTCGTCAATCAACCCATGATATCGGGTCTGAGACACGGATACCTCATGAAATCTCGTTGTCTCGTTGTTTGCACAGACAAAGGATTGCCCAATGGATCCATCTTTGTCTTATGAATAGACATGCGTGCAGACTGCCGCCGGAATAATTGGACACATCCTCGGCTAAGGAGTATTGATTACTGTTGGTACTCCAGAGATACAAATGAGGACTGCCCATCCACGTAACAACTGCAGCTATAGTAAAAACCGACATATACTATAGGGAAATGATACATCACTTGTTCTCTCGTTCAGAAAAGATCTCTGATTTATTGGACTGTTTGAAACAGGAGATGATTGTATCAATCAATTTTTCAAGCCGAAACAACATTGAAATAACTGCTAGATAACATCGTTCATTTATAAACAGTTATTGGTCAATATATGATACATAGTTAGGAATGATGATTGATAAGGATTATGCAAGGACATAGAAAATTAAAAAAAATCTAAAAATGTAACTATTCTCAGAGGTAGTCGCCCAAACCAGCCATGCAGATGACACCTGTGTTTTGAATGAGAAAAAATATAACGAAGCATATCGACAGCTCGATTTCATTTCAGCAAGCAATCTATAGAATTTATTATTGGTTAAAGAAATATTAACGAAGAAATACAAGTTCATTGATAATATGATATTAATGAGTAGGCAATAGTCTGTCTGGTTAAGTTTCATGTATTATTACATACCTATGGCCGAATGTCTATTAAATACTACCCGCTGCCTGGAGTACAGTATAAAATATGTATGGGCGCACTGCGCCCGTAGTGAATATTCGGGCGCACTGTGCCAAAGTGAATGTATCAATAGCTAGATGAAATAAGTATATAAAATGACGTTTTTTTAAGATATCTAGGTATGTATTAATAAGAAAACGTGGTAACTGATTCTCGGCCTTTTGATGCCTTAAATACATCTTCGGGACGGCTTCGGGACGTATTTTGTCATCAAAAGACCTCAAACGGCTATCCCTTCGGGCTCAGTAACCATGTTTTCTCTTAGTAGGCCTACTGCAGCTGATCATGAAGACTAGGAGCAAATAGAATGTTCATCATTGATGAATGAGCGTGCAATTATACGTGGATAACGATTAAAAGGTTTCGGTTACATTCAGTCTATGGATAATTTTCTGTAACCGAATGGAACCCAGTCAACCTGCTATTTCTGCAACCAACTGAGTCTAGGATCCAAAAATATCAAGGTCAAGCACCAGTGGGTCAATGAGGTATTTCGGTCTCTAGTGATTGGTCATGGGCAGCTGAGCATGCTTCTAAGACCCCGAGACACTGGCACTCTGCTCTTTTCACACTATCACAGTGGATGGCACACAGATAGTGACGGGATAGTTTTCTGGCAGCATGCTGAAAGTGTATATATGTGACCACTTTAACCTCTAGGTCTCTTGATGATGTATATAGCGCGCGCAAGCACGCTCTAAAAAGCTTACTTAGAGAATACTGGTATTCGCGACAACGTCGCTCTTGTGCTCTGTTACTATGGCGATTGCATTGCTTACTCTCCGAACACATCCTCTGTTATGCACGACTGAGGGTAGGGACAAAGCATATGCTGGGCGAGTGAGTCGTATATAGCTTGTTGCCGACTGTTCTAGTATGAGAAAGATTGAGATCTGTCCATAACGAACGCATTGTTATCACACTGCCTCGCTCGAGCTACTAACAGAATATTTGCGGACAACAAGCCGGAGCGGTGCAGTGCTTCCCGTTGAGAAAGTGATCAATGTAATCGCCATAGTAACAAGTCCAGCATGTATGTGACGTCACGTTTTATTTCCATTTTACGAAGCTGACTGTCGGCTGTGTATGGCGCTATGGCGTGCCGATTTCTTTTATATTTTTAACTATGCATATTGATGTTTCATATTTATTAATCTATTTATGTACCACTTTCATGGGTCTTAATGGTGTATGTTTACGGTCGATACTTAAACTTTGCCCACCGTATTTTTCCGCTGGTTTTCATGTGTGATATGGTCGGGAACAAGCTACATACTTCCTGTTTCGCATACCCGGTGACCGTTGTGGTGCCAAAATTGGTAACCCTGCCATAAGTGGTAATTATCACTCACTATTGTCTTTGGCGCATGCGCGAACATGTGCACTCTTGCAGTCCACGATTGGAGAGTGACAAATTCATCGGCCCTCGAACCACTAGTTTGTCACTCTCCAAGCAGAAATCCAGCGCTCTACTTCCTGCGGCCGATAGCAAGCGATAGCGCCACGAAAGATCTGCTGGGAGAGTGCTAGTTTGTACATGCGCACTATTGCTATGTTTCACGTCCGTGAATAGTCCGTGAAATCTAAGCGGTACAGGACGGGAAGAGACATGCTGGGATAGAGTGAGCGATAATTACCACTTTTGGCAGGGTAACCAATTTTGGCACCACACCGTACACTGAATTTCAGCAGGTATATACCATATCTGAACATTACTTCCATACAGTATAGGCGTCAGTTTCGTGCACGGGTATATGATAATAGGACTTACCTCTCATCTCGATTTCGCCAGATAGATCATATTCCATAATAAAGCCAGAATGCAAAAATGTCAGAATCAGGTTCACGAGGGGCAATTATTCTGTAAGTTTTGTTTCCATGGAGTTTTATGGTTTCCCCGTAGCACGGGAAATATGAAACCCTGTGATGAGGTGTTTACTAGTAGGGTTTTCAGATCAATATTTTTCTACAATGTGTACAAGTTGGATACGCAGGTTCCCCTGCTTATGGTGGCGTGTTGTTTTATATTTTGTGTCAACAAGGACTACTATCGCCAACTGGTGTTATATTTTGTTGGAGGCTCTATTTGCTCCCAGCAAGAATACTCTGTGATCCTTCCATGCACAGAACCGTTACGCATTAATTCATAGGCTTCCTGATGAATATCTTGTCCCGGGAACACAAGACTCTATTTCGCCTTTTGAATACAAATGATAACTGAAAACAATTTTTAAAAGATAATGCAGGACAAATCTAAAAAAAAAAATTCCCTTCTGCTGCACGCTACTTCCCACACCCCAACGGGAACGCGGAGTTAAACCGTAAAGCGAGGAAAGTTTTTTGACCACCACAAATCTGAAGTCTGTTTGATATTTCTGTCTACTAAAAGTTAATTGTCATCAAGCAGGAAGTCTGCCAGTTGAGTGGTGCAATTGATAGTCTGTACCCATTGGCTGGCAGTCAGATGAGAGTTGGGAAGAAGGCTGAGTTGTAGATGACGACATAGTCTCTAATCTTTCCTTTTAAAGTTCTTAGTAACAGCATCATTAGTGATATATCGTACAGTACCTAAACATAGAGGCGATTAGAAGGAATTCTAGGAAAGCCCACTCGCCTGCCACCAAGTCCGAAATCTGAGAAACTAATAGTGAAACCCTGTGGTTCTGCTGGTGGCCTGTGTATACAGCGTTAGCTAACTGCCAATAAGTCTGTTCTTTCGTGCATGGGGGGGGGGGGGGGGGGGCGTTGGGGGGATGGCGCTGCTTGGCCCTCTTAGTAGATTATTGAAGCCACTGGTCAACTCGGTGACTGCATTGTGTTAAGCTGTTATGCGGGGAGTAAACATCAAAAAGGTCGTGTTGCCAATTACCATTGACATGACCATTTCCAGCGGAGCATTGCCCTAGCGACACCAGTGATCTGCCGAACACGTTCTAAAATGCAAGGTATATATGAATAGGGTTTTGTAGGGGAGGAAGTCCCTCGAAATCCATCCTATCCTTGTCGGGCAACTGCCTCTGCCCGAGTTCAAGCTATGTTTGCCTCTATGGAGACCCAGCTGATAACTTGCCTGCAAGTCGGAGCAAATACAGTGTATGAGAAAGGCTAGACATTGTCTGGTGGGCAGAGAGGGTCATGGTCAATTTATCCATTGTCTAGTTCGTGTGACCATAGCACCTGGTATATTGTGGGATCAATAAGTACTGTGTCCAATTACTCTCTTACACCTGGGCAAGACATGTATTGGGTTTGTTGAATCTGGACCAAGTCAGTCTGTCACTGCCCAACACCGACCTGACACCACCCAATATCAATACCGCATTTCCACGTCCAAACTCACGAAATAGGTACCTTGTATATTACCATCGCACTTCCCTTTCAATTATTCTATCCGGTGCCTAAGATCAAAACTGTCCTGACAGTCTTACCTTTTTTGCACGCTCTCCTGTCAATGCTACATGCTCTTTTACTCCCTCCCTCGGATGCTTCTTTTATACCACCCATGGTCATCCTCGTTTCATCTCACCATCTCCACTGCGCACAGCGACTACGTACGACCATCTATAGGGGTTCTCTGGACATGCAGATTTCACAATACAACCGGCCGGCCCCGTTATATATTAAATCATCTTTATTGTAATCTACATGCATGTTTTTCAGCAGAATAGTTTCCAGTAATCGTTTTATACAATAGCAAGTCACAGGTCCAGGAAATAATTAAGTAAAGAAAATAGTCAAACAAAAAAAGAGAAAAGAAAGGTAAAAGAGAGATTGAACAGATCTCCCCGTATCTTATAATGCACGTCGATCTATCGGCTTCCTTTCACCATGCAACGCCAGCTTCTCTCCTCTCGCTCTGTCTACTGTACTACGACCTTCACCCATCACCACGACTGCCATCTACACCAGCAGCTGTCCGCCCGAACCTCGCGTTAACACAGCCCGCCAAGTGCTCGTTACCTCAGCACACCGCGCATTTCCATTCGACTGAGGGCGGCTGGGGACAGTCAGTTGTGATCTGTGATTTCTAGCCAATCATATCCTCGCCCGGGAATGATTTCCTTCTAATACATCTAGTGCAGGGCAGGGTCCGTCATTATACCTGCAAGGGAAAGCGCACGATAGAGATCATCTTAAGATCATCACCAAGATTTTTCTTTTTACTTTTTTCCTAATAGTTTGTATGTCCGTCCGTTTCTAAGTCGTCCGAGGAATACCTTCTTACCACCAGAGGGTGACGGTATATGAATGTTCGTATTTCGTACTTGTCATATTGTATTCTGTAGAGGTATGCAAACAGCTTACCGTTGGCGTCGGACCTCCTGTCCATGAGAATTATCGACTGTTGCTATCTTATTCCATTGTCAGGCACTTTTGCATTATTGTGTTCTCTTTTCCTTCATATCAGACCATGATTATTCTGCTCCATCGAAAACAACCCAATTTGCCTGATAGTAATCACTTAAATAAACAAAGAAGTATAAACCATAGTGAGTTTACAGATATACGGATGGTCCTATTAGTGCTGATAGAATTGCCAAACAGTTTCCGCTGTAGTTTTCAGGGCCGTCCTTGTAGCAAACTTCATTTCCCCACAACTGCGGATGTGACTATCAGAAACAATGACATTACTGACTGCGCCGCACATCGCTCAACGGCATCGAAGGAAACTAATTTCCTTAGAAGAAATGGGGTCGCTCAGGATTTCTGAGCTGGCAGAATCTACTTAAGGCGGCTTGCAGTTGGTGAATGCCTATTGACTTGGAGCCTCCAGAGGGACTTCGCTCTGATGCCAAATCAGCTTTTTAAGGCTGAGACACAAAGGTATAAAACTTATGTTGGATTCAAGTATGGTCTCATTTCTCTGTAATGCGTACCGTTTCCCTTTTTTGATCCACATGGGGTTATCTCCAGTTACAGCTCATCACATTGATATCTAGACTTCTAATTCATTATTCATGATTCGTGATATCTCGTGATTCATAATCTTGCCCAGTGCCAGCATGTCTTATCGACTGATTCAATACCAAAGCTACGAACCCCACCAACCACCCTCAGAAGACCTTCAAAGTAAATCATTTAACAGATCTTTTGATGGACCAGTCCGGAAAATAAATGATATCAGAACAAATAAGTACAATGAGTCAGTTGAGTTCAAATCGGCCACAAATGAAGAAGGAAGATAGAGCACTTCTAACCATGGAATCTGAACCCTGCCAAATCTAATAGAAATATATTTTGTATTCGTGTCATTGCATGTATGTTTATATACCAATCTACGTGTGCAAATACTGCCTGATTGTAGCAATATACATCGATTTATCATTAATATAACTACAACAAACCACAAACCATAGCCTACTACATGAGAAACTAGCACTGGAGTGACCAGAAGGTAGGGTCAATGCATAGATCCCTAGGTATAAAAACTCCATCACCAACATAAATAAAATCCTTTAAATGAATAACCATTTAGGCTACTGATCAAAGCGGGAAAATCGTTCAGAATGATAAAAATCCAATATGCATACCATGAAGGAACTACAAGACCATAGTTCGGAGGAGTAGGTACTCCACGAGTTGATGGCGTACATAGAAGTTCAACAAGGTGAAGGCACGTGAGATCGTGTAGCAATTTCTACGAGTGGAGTACTTACCCATTGGACCGATGTAAATGCAGCCAGAATCCCACCACTGAAATGAATTATACTATCGTAAAGCAGGAAGAGTTTTAGTCTTGGCCATCGTATGCCACGACTGGAGTTTGGCATAGTGATTTCACGAGGTGAAGCCGAGTGAAATCCGGAGCCAAAACTCCAGGAGTGGAATGCAGTGGCCAAGATTAAAACGAATCAGGTTTTGATTTTATCCTACCCCGTCTCCTCGATTTTGGAATATTACGTGATAACAATTCTGTATGCCACTAGTGGCATATAAAACTCTCTATGCCAGTCAGCGTACGGAAACTCAAAGTTAAGCCTATGGGGTCTTATATTAGGGGTAGGATAAAATTGCCATCTCTCGGCCTTTTCTCGTGGGATTACTACACACCTTCAGCACATGGTAGACATTTCAAATATCAATGGTCGTGCAATTGATTCATATTTCTTTATATTGCAGAGAGTAGCTAAGAAAGTGGTAGAAGCATACGACGATTGGGTGTCCAATAACCACACGGCGGGCGTTGATCAGCTACAGGACCTAGATCTCCACCTTTACCGTGACTCGGACATCCCCAGCCGCCTGCCACAGGACCTGACCTTCAGCGCGTACGTGCAGTGATCAATACAGTGATACTACACATGTATTTTTTCTAAGCATTTCATGTATATGTGTTCTGTCAGTGCTACCTCTCGTTATGTATTAATATTTACAAAGATATTGCAAAAACCTCTGTTTTGCTTATTATCTTATTTACCGGTACTTAGTTTGGATTTTGTTGAATAACAGTAACAAAGAAAGTAGATTGCGGCATCAATGTACCCTACCCCCTGGTTTGATACACGGGTGAGGGCGGAACGTCGCAATGGGGTGTGAAGGAGGGGTAGAGGTCAGGACCTGTCCCTATCTATAGATAACTCAGACTTCCGATGTAATGGACCAACTCCATTCTCGCTATTCACTATGACCTAAGAATGCTTGGGGCCCAACCCCTCCACTTCCTATCTTTTTTACCCTCAAAAGTACTAGATCCACCCAAAGCGTGGCATACTGTACGATACGACAAGTTGTCTTCTCGCCTTTTCTGACGAAATTGCTTTGTGGGAATAGCTATTCTAAGCTAAGCCAAGTGCCAAAGGGATTTGTCTTACTGTTTTGTATGTGTCTGGGCCTTGTGTCCTATATATGTACCGCAACTACCCTGAAGATGATAACAACTATCAAGGAATAGCACCCAACAATACAGCGTATTGATAAGGCCATTAAAAAAAAAACCTTGTTTCTCATCACCAAGCCATGAAAAATATGACGAGGGCGCTTTTTTTTTTTTTTTTTTTTTTTTGCTCGATCAGACATGGCGTTTGAAGTATCATGAAATGGACCTCAGATGAATTATTTAGGTCATACCTTGCACTCTCACTGTAAGTTGTGTGTAATTGTCTCTGTATTAGATGTTTATTATAACCCTGTGTAAGCGGTCACACCATGTAAGTGGACACCCTGCTTTAATGGACAGTTATTACCTACTATATCTAAAAAAACTCGATTCCGGTAAGATCCGCTTGGAGATTCTCCCGCACATAGAGACATTGTGAACTAAACTTAGGCTTGGAGACTGAGGGGCCACAAGAGTGAGAATCTTGTGGAGAAGGAAACTTTATTCGCTCTTCTTTTTTTGCAGATCGTTAGACAGATATGCTATTCCTCTAATCATTTATTACGAACCATGCCGAAATCAAAGTTCAGTTTAATTCTGTAGTTTTTATATCAGCACGTTTTACAGGGTGTCGTAAGGTCTATAAACATGCCACCTGTAGGATACATACCCTGGTTTCCGGGGTATCCGCTAGGGGGCTCGGTGGAGATATGTTCGTACATTCACAAAGTCGAGATACCAGCCAATAGGATACACTGGCAAAAGTCAGTTGGGGTATGTGACTGTGGATACGTTACAGGAAATCGGCCAATGATTTCCCATCACTGATCTACAGTCAGGAACCACTGATGGACTTTTAGCACTGCTTACCCAATAGCGGTCAATGGAAACGACCCAGCTCATGAAATGACCCACAACTTTTTATGCTTCAATTATGCAGTGTGGCACCACCCACCACTGAGTGAAAGCTTGGCCATTGAGTGAAATCTACTACCCTTCTATACCGACACAGTCAGTGGCACCACCGACAGACTTTCTGGGTAACTCAAAAGATCTAGGCCTTTTTCGTCGGCCAATGGAAACAGGCATTTTAGGGCACAGAGTCAATGTGAAGGGTAAGATAAATTCAGAAACCTATTCAAATTTACAGTCAGAGCTCTATCCCATCCCATTTGAATTGCAACATATTTCATGCAGCTTTGCCTTGTTAATTACTATTAACGATTATTTACGATTCAAACTCGATGGGATACAAGCTCTGAACCCAAACTTTCATGGGTTTCCTCTATAGTATCTATGCCATAGTATCACTTATATAAAGGTATGATATACTACATTATCTCACCCCTGGTATTTTCTCCCATAGACTTAACATCGGGAACTTGCCCATTGAGTATTTAGGAAAAACATCCAATGGGGGATTATGTCACAAATGTTAGCCCATTAGTTAATATGAAGGGTGAAATAAATTCAGAAACCTATAAAAGTTTAGGGTCAGAGCTTGATCCCATCGAGTTTGAATCGTTATACAATCCATGTGGCTTCGCCTTGTGAATTACTACGCAATTAAAACTTGATTGGATACAAGCTCTGGCCCTAAACTTTCATAGGTTTCCTCTATATAGTCTAACCATTTACGGACTGAAGTCTGCATGTAAGCAGACACCCCATGTAAGCAGACACTTTGGCCCAGAACGGAGGGTGTCCACTTACGCGGGGGCCTAATCTACCTATATATGCATAATTGGTTGCACTTAATGTATCACTTTTGCCAACCATATAACCACATTGAATGCATTCCTGACATCAGAAGCTTTAATTTGATACCAAACACCCATATCTTTCATGATTTCTATCAAGGTTCATCTTATTTAAAAAAAAAAAAAAAAAAAAAATCTTCCAAAAACGTTTTTACTGACGCGCGCGGTGATGAGAAACAAGTTTTTTTGAATGGCCTAACATATCGTATATATGAACTACAGTGTAACAAAGAAACGACCAGAAAATCGACGGATGTAAAAACCCGCTACACCAAACAAGAAATCGCAAAAATAGGAATATCGTCTTCGGTAGTTAATTGTCCAGACTTTTTACTGTCTTGTAACGTCTTGCACTGTTAACACTGTATATATGGAAGAACGCCTTCATTCGGCAAATGTACAATCTCATATTTACTCTCAATATTGAATAAAAAGGAAAAAGTGTATACGTTAGAATCAGTGGCAATGAAATTTGGTGAATCGTAAACACCTCCTAGTCCTCACTCTACTACAGCACATAACCGCATTAGCCTAGTAGCACGTGCGCACTTCGCCTTCAATACGCCACTGTTTTTGAGTAAAAGCTTTCTTTCAGATGATAAAATGTCAACATATATCAGATGATAAAATGTCAATATATTCTTCTCAGGGACCCGACAGAGACATTTTCATAGTATCCATAGGTGAATAAAGGACAGTACCTGTATTTCATCCTAAATTCAACTAAACAGAAAAATATTGTAAGGTACTTTTGAAGTCTTCCGTAAAACAACTACTCATTCTGCTATAAATGCCCACATCATTATCCCTTTAAAGACAAGTAAGGATTATCAACAAATATTTCGGGAAATAGTCTCGCTGATAAAACCCGGTAATGCTACTATAAATTCCACATCCACTTAAGTACATAGCCACAATTTCTTCTCCAAGCGTTCCATATACACATATTTTTATGCAATCATTATTGTTTTGCAAGTTGAATTAAAAAAGTCTACTTGTAGCTATGATCCCGTCCCTTCATAATGCAGATATTTCAAACAGCCGGCCAGTTTCAAGCACTCTAGCGTGAAGATCTCCGACGAGGTGCCGCGTAACGACGCCATCACCATCTCAACGGTAGCGTGGACGGCAGAGCTGGAGGAGATCTTCCGCTTTAATGTAAAGCAAGACCCCCTCATCAGGTAAACAGCGGTTCTCACGAATTCTCTTGGATTTAAAGCATTTTTGATGATGAAACTGATGTTTTAATAGTTTCCCAAATCTATGGGTGCTCCAAATACAGAGGCAATAATCGAGTGTTTGATGCTAGTCGTACTATACAAGCAATAGAGGGTATATTAAGGCATCAACCTCGAGTTGTTTACAGGGATACCTTTTCACTAAACCATAGTGTATTGTATTTATTATCCATCTTCATAAATAAATACCATGAATTTCAATATTAAAGGTTATGCCAAGTCTATCAGCTCTCCATGCAATAAGGGATTGCAAATCTGTTTGGGAGTGTATTTTTCAATAGCCAATAGGTTTGAGGCTCGTAATCAATTTATTTCAAATCCCTAATCAAAGGTTATGGGTACTGACAGCTTAGAAACAATAGGTAGGAGTTTAATAGGCATTTTTATTGGGGAATGTCTTTCGGATGCTCACATAAATCATACTGAAACTCCGATTGGAATTTCTGTAATATATTAATTGGGAATGAAATCTTTTTAAGCGAAAAAGGGTAATTTTATACGATATTTGTTGCTACATCATAAAGTGTTGCTTTCCCTGCAGATGGCAGTACTTCGGGTCGACGGCGGGGCTGGTTAGGCTTTACCCTGGTAGGGAATGGGGCACGAACTTCGCCGGTTTTTACAACGATTACGACCCACGGGTGCGGCCATGGTACATCGCCTCCACCAGTGGTCCCAAAGACGTCGTCATCGTCATCGACTGCAGGTAAAGCGTCCCGTGACCGAGTTACTCTCGCATCTGGAGAATACTAAACTAGAAGAGAAGTGCTTCCCTGTGAGACGCATTTGACCATGCGATTAGTCATACCAGATAGGGTATTACCAAGAAGGCCAAGGGTCTGACTTTAAAACGATATATACATTGATGGCTTTATCTTTCTCTTTTTGTATTTCTGTCTCCGTCTCTCTCATTTCTTTAGACTTTTTTCAATGTCAGTTAATTACTATTGGGAAGCTCACTTTTGTTGCAGCTTGTCAATGAAGGACGAGAAATTTACAATCGCGCAGGCTGTGGCCAAGACTGTTATAAATACCTTAACTCGACAAGACTATGTCAACGTTGTATGCGCACGAGCAAGTCACTGGGACGAAGTTGGAAAGTGAGTGTTTGATTTGTGTATCTTCTTTTCGAATTTAAGCAAGTAATTGAGAGAATTCCTCTTTATATCACATGTTCATGCATTGAGCCCCCCCCCCCCATATCATTGTTAAAACTTTTGTAATATCAATAGTTCAATTTTACATTTTGTTAAATTGTATCGCTACCATAGGGAACTGCTAAGAGCCACCCCGAGCAGTTCATAGAGCTAGCAAGGCGAAATCATCAATATTCGACTGGAAAGGCAGAAGAGATCCAACTATTGATATCTTAAACCGAGAGTTTCATTATTGTTTAACACCAAGCCGTTAACTGACTAAAGAAATTCCAATGTAATTCATTTGACTTCCGCTAGGTGGCACTTCTTCCAGACAGAAGTGTTGAGCTGTCAGCAGCGGCAAATGGTGCAGGCAACCAACGCCCATCGTAAGGATCTAATTGAGAAGACATATCGTATTGTGCCGGGTGGCACCAGTGAGATGGAGTGAGTTCATCCCTAAATACCTCAGAGTAGCTCCTACAGTTGCCTCAACATCATGTCTGTATAATGAGTTCACTTTAGAAACTTAATCATATCGTCGTATTTATAATCTGTAATTAGATTATCGAAATTAAACAATAAGAAGAGCCATTACTGAAGATAAATGAAACGAATGTTAACAGTTTAGACGCCGCTTGCATCCATTGGGTTCCCTCTATCAGACTGAAAGGAAAATGCATAGATAAGCACACTTGAATCAGACGCGAAAGTTTGTGTGCTGGAATACACATTTATAAAAAATAGAAAACAACCTCCTCGTATGTGAAGTCTATTGTTTCCGGAATTCTTTAGAAACCCAAGAGGGGGCAATGTCTTTTATATTTATCATAGTACCTGCATCATCTCCTGGGTGGTTCCCTTCTAAAGCCTGTTATGTATATCACATTTAACCTGTCTATATTAATGACGTGTGCGCTTCCTGTTTTAGGCGGGGTTTAGAGGTGGCGTTTGACCTTTTGGACGGGCGGTCGCGGACAGGTTGTCAATCCATCATTGTGTTCGTCACGGACGGCAAAGACACAGACGGCGAACAGGTCCGCTGTGGGCCAGGTATGTCTTTTCCCACGAAGTAATTAGAAGAAACTCATGAGATGAGAATAACTTGGTCCATACTCCACCGAGTTTAACCGCTACATAATTCATGAATCGAAGCTGAGTGACTGGTTTTAACTGAGGATTTGCAAGGATAGTGCGTTCATTGAAAATTGCTAGATCTTTTTAAGATGGCGATAAAGGGCGATAATGTAAAATTAAGAATCGATGGCATAATGCAGACTGTAGAGCGAACGATAACAGCAATTATAAGTAATCAAATTGAGGCTTTACGTTTCTTCTCTATAAAAAACCAAATGGGTACAATTCCTTATGGAAATTATATTTATAAGAGCGGAACATAGAGAGTAAAGGAAATAGAAATAGGGTACACATATACAAGAATACATATTTCGTTCTCATATGTTCTTGTTTGAGATTACATGTACTTATTCTCACCACGTTTTGTGTAAAGATGTTAAAGATTCTCTTGTTTCATTGATTATTATCTCTGTGTAAAGGATACTACACAAGGAGTGGTTACGTTCCTGGACCCATTTGCAAATATAACTGGACCAAAGTATGGGACGTCGCTAATACAAGAAACAAAATGGTTTCACCAAAGGTAAAATCTGGCTTAATTTCAATAACATGATAGGCATTAGTCCCCTCCATCTTTTCCCATTAATATCCATGTAATGTATTCATTTTTAGTTTAGTTTTATTATTTATTGTAAACGTGTTTTAAACCTAGAATTTGAATTTTGAGTTTATATGTACTTTTCTCACGCGAGCCTCATGTAGAATTCATTTCTAGAACATATAATATTAAATCACATGAACCATTTATATTTGTGTAGAGTACGTAATATTTGATTTCTATAAGTTTGCAGTGTACAGTCACAAGTGAATATAGACATTTTTTGTATTTCTAGCGTCGCTACCGCCGTTTTGTACCAAGGTACAGTCTTGTTTGCTATGTATTTATTGCTTTTTAAGTCGAAATATTTATTTTTTGTGGTGGTATATTTTATTGGAGACATTGACCCAGATGTTCCTGTAATATGGAGGGCATCTCAGTTATTTGGTACAATCTATTTGGTACCAAATATTCTTCACGGTATTTCAATTTCTATTGCGTAAAGGAAACATTATGTTTCAAAGCCTCTATCCTAATACATTGCTGGTGAAGGACACTTACCCCCCCCCCCCCCCCCCCCACATTTTGAAATATCAAAATAGACATTTTTCTTAGACGTTATGGAACAATCTTTCTAATAGGTATTTCCGATATATATTAGAAACAGTCTATAATATAAAATCATGAATTAACTTCTAATATATGAATACTATTTAGGTCTGAAGAATTACAATATCGATCAAGCACACTATTTCTTATGCATGTTTTGCCTATCTATAAGTTGCTTAAGCCGGAGACACACCAAGCGAGTCAAGGTGGCCATCTCCGGAATCGCCAATACAAAATAGCTTGTATCTGAGATATCTTTTAATAGTAATATCTCCTACCGATGATATAGCGTTCTCAATGGCAATAATCAAGGGAAATATGAAATAATATCTCACATACACGCAATTTTGTGTTGGCGATTCCAGAAATCTTTTCTCGAGTGGTGTATCTCTGGCTTCATGGTGTCTCTACTTCTGCACTTGGAAATATTTGGAACGATAAACAATTGTAAGAAAGTATTGTTTTTGTCAAGAAATAACCAATGAATGCTTAATATATGTATTCCACTTTTAACTTCCGGTTATTTCCATAATTATGCTAATAAAGTGAAATATTCTATATGTGTAAGGTGCCGAAATTTGATTTGTATCTATGGGAAACAAGATCCTATCTTTGAGTTCATTAAGGTGTGTGTGTTGGTGCAAAACATGCTATCTCGTCTCCATGATAATTAATAAAATCACACTGTGGCTAGACCATACTGAATGGTCTCTATGTGTCGCTCACAGGCCCGGATATTCAGTTATCTGACACAAGACGACGGCGAGCTGTTCCCGGGTAAGCTCGCCTGTGACCACCGCGGCAGCATGAAGAAACTCACTTCGGGAGAAAACCTCATTTCCGAGATGAGCAACTATTTTGGGTTCCTCTCACGCAATGCTAAGAACAGTGAGGGTCTCTGGACCTCACCCTACCTAGACGCCTGGGGTTTAGGCCTCATGGTCACTCATGCTATACCTTGTATAAGCAATGTAGATGGAAGGTTAGTAATCATGAACACATCCATCAGTATCTCTATTAGAAACGCTATTAACCTTTCAAATGATATATATCGATGATGTTGTTCTTTCAGACGTTTGTATTGTTCTCAAACGCGGTATGTGCTATGAACACTGATGTACCTGGAACAATAGTTCAATCATAGTTGATTCGGTTCACATTAATACGATTTCCTATTGTAAGATTCCACCAAATTAATGTCAGTCAATATAGATAATGGACTAATTCATAGTTCATACACATTTCCATTTTAGGACTATAGGTGTTGTAGGTATAGACGCGACGCTAGACGAGATAGAAAGTTTCCTAAGTAGCCACCAATGGGGGACAGTCTACTCATTTCTCATCAACAAACAATCCGAGACTATTTTTCATCCTCGGCTCAAGCCAAGCACAAAGGTAAGTCCTTCATATATTTGACAAACAACATAGGAAATATCAATTTTATACTAGACAAGTGTCATATTATGCCGTATAGATATTCCACGATGATATCAGCGCCAAACTACTTAATCTATGTCTTACGAACTACATCTTAATCAGCATCACATTCAGATATTTCCTTATATCGGACCATTATCGAATAATATATACAGAGACGATTCAAAATTAGTACTGAAATTCCTGATACTCATAAATACACATTGTTCTCTTTCGAAGCTGAGAGTAACAGGTATCAATGAATTTACTATTTGATAAGCTTTGACAACTTTATATTATTTTTTTCAGCTGGTAGACGATCCTATTTTTATTCCGGTGACTCACTTAGAACAGAATAAGGATGGCCATCCTAAAGAATTCTTTACTGTTATAGCTGAAATGATTGCTGGTCACACAGGCCATCTTCGAATTGAACATGCACGCAAAGGACTAGGGAAGGTAAGCTCAAGGAATACTTAAAAAAAAAACATTTAAAAAAAAACACACCATAAAAGTACCTTGTAAAGTTTTCAGAAACGGATCTGGGAGCTGTTTCATGTGTAGAAAATACTCTCGTCGTTGGTCTCACTAACCAAACAGCAGCACCTCGTGTTGCAATAGGAGAGGATGGCAACAGCGAGCGGCCACCAACAGCGGTACCACCCGTTTCAATAGTTAGTGAGGTCTCGCTGTTAGTGCCACATAGCTGCCGCTGTTTGTGAGAGGGTTTACCCTCTCGCATTGATCAAAACAACAATTTTAAAACCTATTTTATCAGATATTATAACTTATTTGATTAAAGAAAAACATGCTCCGAACAATTTCAAATGTATCTTTTAACCATATATTGATTTTCATAATTCTTTAGTGGTCTACTCTTTCGTGAGAACCATTATCCTACTCGAACCAAAAACTGCGGTCACTGCACCACTCTATAACTTTCCTACTCTATCGCTCAACCCTATTCCATGATATTGGGCATCGTAACTCTGTCAAAAATGCATGTAGAAACGTCAAATAAAGACTGAAATGTGGGGAAGAACACGAGCAATAAGTTGGAATGTCTCGTTTGTTATGCTGGCATAGCGAACGGCACCGGGATCTCAACAGCGACGCCAGTTCTGATACGAGACTTTAGTGCCGTTGATTGCTCTCGCTTTTGAAACAGCTCCCTGTAGTCGTATGTTTTCCTCTTCATTTACAACAGCAGGCGGGCTACCACCCACTTACAGTTTATAGATTGTTCATGGAAGAAATGCATCTTTTCAGAAAATGGATAAAGGATTTGCAAAAATACATCTATATTTCATACTTTAATGGCACTATTAAAGTACAAAGTATACTTTCATGTACATTTACATATCAATGTTAATGTGAGACGATACATATTATTTAATCAAGATGTGTGCTGTTTTAAGAGCATCGCTTAACCCCTGCTGTATCATTCTGACCTAGGGGTGGATACCAGCTACTTACTACTATGCAGCACTTGACGATTCCGAATACTCGTTTGCCTTCAGTCTCTCGGACACAGATAAGGTAGGTATATTTGTTTTGTATGGAAGGAGACCCCTAACATCGTCCTGTTGAATTCTTGTTTAGTGATAAATTCAACGTGCGAGTCCAATCCCACTCTCATTCATTTTAGATGGTCAATAATTGGTAGACCGCAAAGTTATCACCATCTGACAAGCGAATCGTTTCCAATAAAACGAAAATAATTTGCATCTCAATGGTAGAAATGACAGTTTGGATGACTTCCTCTAGTCAAACCGTGTTTGGTGACTGAAAGTGTCTGTTTCGTTCTTGCAGTTCGATTCTGGTCAAAATCATCTGCTATCATTCCCATTATTATCCATTTTATGTCATCAAGAAATTGTATATCGGGGGGCTCATACTTCATGATCATGGGTTTGACACCTGTCTGGTTTGTGAACGTGGCACCCGTTCTGCATCGGCTAGCTAGTACATGGTGGAGAGGCAAGCTTTTCCCTGTTAGTGGCACCACTTCCTCTTGACGTATACAACAGTTATGAGCCATAAAACTTAGTTCCATCAATCATTACCGCACTATCAAAGAACTACAATGTGAACTTGCATCTCCTGATTTTTCTACATGATGATATATATATATATATATATATATATAAAAATATATGATGAATATGCCTCTATTATATTTTGATATGAATTCGTTAACTTTGATCTTAGATCCTTTCGTATCTTTGTAGGCGTCAAAATACAACATCTGCTTCATTGACCACATCATTTAGTAAATCAATGTTTTCTCTCCTTCCCATCGCATAATCATTTCCTGATACTGAGTTGCAATTCCATATACTACTAGGGAGAAATACACACCCAGCAAGTCTCCCTCAAACAGGCCTACTTTTCACTTATTACTTATATTGACCATTGACGTATGTTTTACACTTATTGTTGTAGCATGCATTTGATAGGTTACTGGCGCTACAAAAAAAATTAATACTGCCATGCCACATATATGAAATCATAGGTTTGAAAACTGTTTTCTGATATCAAAAATGGTACATTCACAATATTTATACTGTACATATCATCATCATCCAGTAGCTCCCTAGTAGAGAACACAGCATGCGATTGCCGAATCAGGGACTCATCGGTCGTTCAGTGGCTGACGAATGTTTGTATTTCAACAGCTTCATATATCACATATTTCTTTGATAAGAGAATGACTTCAAATGAATTCTTTTGCATGGACAAGCGTTGATTTATAAATATCTTTCTGTTATATAGAGTAGAACTTCAGTAAGCGGGGCACCTCCGTTCCGGACCAAAGTGAGCCAAGTTGGGGAATGCTTCGCAACCGGGGTTTTATTATATTTCAATAATATTTGTATTCATATGTGGTAATCATTAAACTTTCTATGGCAGGTTTTCCGACGGGCACAGGAGCCAATAGACAAAAGCCCTTATGACAAGAGCTACTTCAACCTGCTCATAGAGTACAATTCAGAGCTTGCTCGCAAGGAGTTGCCCGGCACGTATGAGTACCTGAAGGTGTTGTATAATGAGGGCAAATACCCCGGACTCCGGGTCTCCTACCTCCACTCCAGCATCTTCTTGGCCCCCAAGTGTCACTGCGACCCCAACACGTACTTCTATGACGACGACTTGGCCAAAAAAACGGTCGACGCCCACAAATGGATTAACAGCGTCACACCGGACGTTGGCTGCGAGGGCGGCGGCAAGTACGAAAAGGGCATCAGGTAAGATACATGTGTCCTGTGCATACAAGTTATTTAGTTGTGTGTATTGCTATTTCAACATGAGCAATTGTCCTGACCATGTCTTTGAATTGCTGATAGGCTATCCACTAAAATATATCGATTGTAATATCATACGGTGATGGTATTTCAATCTTGTAAGCCCCGATTGGGTGTAACACATACATATGTTAACCACGATAACAAACACGATATAAATGTCAACCGGCTTTCTATGAGAAATAGAATTATCCATGTCAAATAGGATACGTGAGAACAACTGATATCAAACGGAGAATCGCTTTAATAAAGTTTACCTTTGCAGCGGTTATTATGCCCTACCATGCATTTGTCGAATTGCAATATAAAAAGATAGTTCAATAGGACAGTCACTTCATCTAAATATCAACCGGCTTTCTATGAGAAATAGAATTATCCATGTCAAATAGGATACGTGAGAACAACTGATATCAAACGGAGAATCGCTTTAATAAAGTTTACCTTTGCAGCGGTTATTATACCCTACCATGCATTTGTCGAATTGCAATATAAAAAGATAGTTCAATAGCACAATCACTTCATCTAGTCAGTATTTGTAACTATTGACAGAAAGCATACGGCAAAAACCTTGGTGGGCAATTTTAACGAAAAATCAATCCATCGATTACACTCTTCTCCCCTGTAAATGAAATGATTAATTTGTAATTCTGTCAGTAATTACAAAGAGAATAGATATCCAATCGACTATAATACGTAGTCTAAAATATAGCGTTTGCTAATTATAATGCTTAGTATGAATATCTACATCTTACTATGTGATTTCTCTTCAGAGCGGATGTTCTAATCTCTCAGACGGTGGAAAAGTTATGGCGGGTGCGTTCCTTCCCCGGCGTCGATGACGTCAAATGGACATACGTAGGCATGCGCAGTGGCGTCTTCCGGACATACCCTGGCCACCGCTCGCGGCGTGGCTACGACCCGTCGAAGTAGGGAGAATTCATTTCCCCCCTGATTATCTGATCACTTTTTCTAGTGAGTGCTGCTAAAGCCATGTATGGGATGAATTTCCCCCACAGCAGTCACTGGAATATATTGCTCAGTCTTTAAACAAATTTCTACATACGTGTCGACGTTTGTTTGATCCTGTAAGACTATGCTTTCAATAAGTGGTCATATTAGTTACTCTGGAGGATAGAATTCAAACTTAATTCGATGGGATCAATTATTTTTTAATCTTCGAAAATTTCTCTTAAAAAAATACGAATTCAAAGTGAAGAGATTATTTAAAAAAAAAAAAATTACTAAGAGGTTCAATTATGATTGTCAGTTCTTAATGATACAGCAAATCTTTCCAATGGGGTTCATGTAAATGTCCAGAATAGGATACTTAATGACAGTACACCATTCATTTGTGTTATAGGCGTCCCTGGTTCAAGAGGACAGCGGGTTCACCGTCCAAAACGTCCATCTCCACCGTGTACATGGACGCCGCAGGAGTGGGGAAGATTATTACCATCTCACAGGCCGTCTTTGAAGGGATGGCCGCACGCACAGATGAAGAGTGCAAGAATATCACTGACAAAAAACCAGGCGGTTGTCGCTGTCGGGATGATAGTGATTGTGTGATAGGTAAGTTAATCCATTTGGATGGTAAGCATAGACATCACGGGTACTGTTTATTTTGACAAGTTTATACAGTTAAGCCTTCTTAGAGGTTAACATTTTGGAATGTGGGTGCAGTGACATAATCGATAGTATCGTCTACTAATCGGTTCACTTTTAATCCTCTACAAGATCTAACAAATACAGCCATTCATTCAGTTTTCCTTTATAGAAATATAGACTTGTGAGTAGGCATACGTAGCTAGAGTTTTCCTATTACAACCGAAACAAAGAAAAATGAACTTTATAAAATATAGAAAAGAGCAGAAGTAGACATACGATTTTGTTAGCGATTTCTAGCCTGATAAATAATATAGAGGATAAAATTTGTTTAGCCCATATTAAGTCTACATCGAAACATCATCCATTATAACGCATACTTATCTTTGCTCACAGGATACTGTTACGTCAGTCGGGCCCCAGGCCCCAACAGGGATAAGCCCCGCTGCGCCACCCAGCGGGTAGAGGCTGTAACTAGCCTCGACATTCTCTACAATCGCTTCCACGAGATTACGATGTCCATCATGCAGGCGAGCGACCTGAAGAAATCATGTGGCATGAACTACAGCTGTCCCGACGGGGAGCCCGACTGTGAGACCAGGTGAGTTAGGATCGCTACCTGTCTGACATATCACAAATTTATCATCGTCTAGTAGCAACAATGTTTAGGTATATTTTAGCCGTGCGTGCATAAATCTGTGACTATAATTTTAAAGAAAAGTTTATTAGATGAAAGGGTTCTCAATAGTATACATGTAATCTTCCACCCAGTAACTTACAAGTGACATACAACATTGGTATTTTTATATGTTAAACGTGCATCGGAGAACATACCGAGAAAGTTATTGTTTTTTATTGTTTCAAGAATTTGTACAGAATTTTACATAGAGGCGGATTACCATGTTCTTTGACTCTTCCTGGTGGGTACTATAATAATTTGGATTTCTTAGTGCTAACTACTGACTTATAATTACCCAACCAGTCCAGATCATCTTGCATCAGTTTAGCAAATAAGTTGGGGCCTTTCCCACTGCAAGTCAGCAATTTGTCATCAGCACAAAGAATTGCCTTGGCATGCTTCAGGGCTCTTAACTACGTGTATGTCGTTCGGGTAGGTAATGAATAAAATCGGCCTAAGGACTGATCCTTGCGGGACCCCTTTAGTAACATTTACAAATTCAGAATAGCTGGATGGAATGTGAGTTCCCCGTTTACGGTTTTCAAAGTATGTTTTCATCAGTATGATTACTTATGGATCTGCACCCAGCCTACCCAACTTCTATATCTAAATCCTTATTAAGGGTGTGTTCTACCAGATAGACTAGACTTCATCTTCACCGGCTTTCTTCCAAACATGCTTATAGTGAAGCCCATTCCACAGGGGCGCCCGTACGGCAGCCGCCTGCAGGTAACAGGCAAAAGCTATTTTATTAACTTTTAGCAGGTTTCGGGCTTACCGCAGCCGCCAGTGGACATGTGGCCTGCTCCATCACACATATTCCTGTATATATAAATATGGGTAGACTAATATAAGTTAGTCTGGTATATTTCCGGAAGAAGCCGCCAGAGAGCCCCACGGGTTGCAGCTACCACCCAACCCCAGACTATTCTGGTTCTTCACGCCGATCAACGGTGCCTGCTTTATTCATCCGTTTTACCATGAAAGATTTTTTTGTGTGTGTGTTTTTTCTATTATCATATGTGTCTTACTTGTTATGTAAAAATGAAGAAGTTATCCGTGGTCAGTTTGCCTAGCTATCGGGGTCTTCTTGGCAAGCAGAGCTTAGTTGTGTCTTCTGTCAATAGAAAATATAAATGCCTGCCACTCATGGAATACGCCCTGTAGTACCAAATTATAGCACAAGCTTTTTAACTTACGATTTTGACGTATCATGTACAACATTAATGATGTCTTACTTGAAATTATCATATAAAACTGAAGCCAACTGCTCTTTCCAGATGCTACTTATTTGATAGCGCTGCCAATCTGATCACCGATCCCGACTTTATCCGTGCCGATAATCTTGATGAGAGCAAGTACAAAGGCATCACAATGGGCAAGAAGGAGGGGGAGGTGATGAAAGACCTCATCTACAAGCACGGCTTCTTCAGAAGAACAGAGGCTGTCGACTTCCAGGGGGTTTGTGGTATCTCCCCTTATGCTCCAAAGGTTGGTTATCGACTAACATAATGCATCATTTTTGTCCACGATAATCGATTTCTAGCATATTTTGTAAATCTGTGTTATGATAAGCGTAAGCATCACGCAGTGGGTGGGGATCTGACAAGGATACAAAATCACAGTTTAAAATCATCTTTTTTTCATTCCAAATGATTACCTCTGATATATTTGTTTCATTGCTTATTGACGAATATACATCTATTTCCTTTGAAATTAAAATGTGATCTTGATTCCGTATACCTGAACACTTAATACAATTTGTCGAACTAAGGGGGCTTTACATAGGGAGGGTAAGCTATACTACAGGGCATTGGAAACGAGGGCAGATACTCATGTGACCGGACAGTGCTTATACTGCTCTGATATCTGCTTATTCAGCTATGTTTGAATTCAATTATCGCAGGTGACTTTAGAAGGAGTTCCGAAGAATCCGGAAGAACTAGATAACTATTATAAAAACAAAGGACCGATCCCAAAGTTTGGCAACGACTTTGGGTGCATTACGGATGTAGTAGCTTATAGAGTAAATGACTCTGCGTTAGGTAAGGATCTCCTACTTCTCTTCACTTAGAAAAAAGATAGTGATACAAGGAATTAATTATCAGAAAAGTGGACTTCAAGACTACTGTACCAAAGGAAAACATGAAATATGAACGAATTTTTATTGATAGCTCAAATACAATCTATAAATCATTAATGCATTTCATATACATGAAAAGCTATTTGCACTATATATAGTCATAATGCTGTAAAACGCATATCACTATATGCTCCATAGCCTACAAACGGTGATGATGTGAATATCCATGTTCCAGGGCCGAGTCGCATGATTACGGGTAATGTGTCAGGACCGTGTATGTCAGGTTTTTATTATGTGACGTCACTACCCAAAACAAACCTTTATCTTCTCGTCATAGAGAATTGGAAGCAGTATAAAGACTCATTCTTCTACAATTTCAATTGTAAAATAGCTCAAAGGTAAGCCACATGATTAACTTTTCTTTTCTGATCTCAGGTTGATAAAATAGCACTCTAGCTGGACTACCATGTTTTATTCTAAATGTTTGAAAGTATAAACATTCATTTTCCTGTAGAAGTGCCTGATTCCTATTTTGCCTATTATACGATATGTGTACGACATACACCTGATTAAAAAAAGTATATATCATCTATGTGATTCAGAACCAACATCATTGAGTAGACACAACTTTCAAAAAATTATCTGGACTTAAGGGAAATATTCTCCTGATATACATTACCTCTCACTAGTTTGTAATTCCCAATAAGGAGATAAAGAACGCTGTAGAGACAAATACACAGCAGAGTCCACTGTTACTCACCAATACCATCAGCTATCATTGCGTGGTCCCTCTTGTGGTCCAATGCTGCATTTACAACATGTATATAGTTGCGTACGGTATGAATGGATGCGCTGGCTAATTTCAGAACTGTATAGGGAGCCAAATAGACTGGCTCTAGTCCCTGCACCTTATGTCTACTCTCCTCGCTTTGATTCATGGGCCAGTCAGAGAAGGATACATACTATAATGAACTTTATTCTGATTGTGATTAATCATTTAATGAATGTTCATAATCAAAGACTTGAGCAAGTCTAGGAGCCAAAGTGAACCCGCTGAAATCACAGATACCCGTTTACAAAACACCATATCCGGATATAGGCGCTCAGTACTTTGACTATGTAGGTTCGAGATTATATTCTCCAATCTTTTAGCTCCATATTTTTTGATAAACTTAACAACTGCCATCGTAGCTTCGAGACAGAGTTATTCAGAGACGATAGTAGTAAACTAAACTTCAAAAGTAACAAACGAGACCAAAAACAAAAGTCTAGCCTCAACCCCCCATAAGTTTAGCACTAAGCCTCGTTCATACTTGCCACCGGAAATGGTGTTTTGTGAACGGGTATCTGTGGTTTCAGCGGGTTCACATTGGCTCCCTATATAATGAGAACATAGACTGTCGATTGAGGATTAATTTGTTTTTATTTGCCTCTCTACAGAGCTTTAAATATGAAGAGTGTATTATCGCATTGCTTAATATGCTCTGACACCTGCCTTTGCAGTATCGTCAATTCCGGTGCCTATCGTATAATCAACGGGACGTGCGCCCACTCGGAGGTGGGAGGCTCGACGCTAGCCGAGGAGGGGAAGTGCCCTACATTACGGGACATCGAGATCCCGTGTGCCTTCACAGCTGCGGGTGCGCTGCGGGCATCCGTCGCCGCGCTCGTCGCCCTCCTGGCCGCCTGCTACCTCCTGGGTCCCGGCTATCTGGCCACATGACAGCCCGCCCCCGCGCCCGCCTCTCGCCAACCCCAGTCTCAGTAGGTTATACCCCTACAATGCAGTGTCGACTCCCTTTCCCTATTTCCTCCACCCCATCCTGGACACTGGAGGTCGCTTGTATGAGGTGGTACCTTGTGGTGTGTCTTTATTGATCAGGTGCGGCAAGCAGAGCAAAGTGTTTTGTTGTTCCAGGTTCACCCAACATGGAACCATTAGGCCTCTGTAACATTCCTCATCATTACCAACTAACATACAGGAGAATTATGATCGATAAGTACATATTGAGCCCGTGTTAGCACTTGTTTATGGGGAGGTTTAGATACTTGCAAGAATTCTTTTCTTGCCTATGATACAACATGGAACAAACGTGCTCAAGAACTGAATTATTCCAATTACCACGGAATCAGAATAGAATATTAGAAACATCCATCTATGGTTAGAATTGACAAGAACAGAAGTTAATATTTAACTTCACATGAAATTATATGTATCAAATACACATATTTCTATAGGTTTATTGTAAGGTCTGGAGCAGTAATCCTGCCAGGCCTTGGTGGTTAGGAGTGGTATTTATCTAGTGTTCAAAATCCGAAAGTAAAAACAAATATTTTAGCTTACTAATAAGGGGTGTCAGCCACGTCTCATTATCTGGATTTTTTCTATATCTGAAGGTATAAAAGTGTAAATTCCGGGCAATAGTCCAAGGAGACGCTTAACCTCCCTTGCTAGTCTGGTTTCTGACACCACAGGCTTTTTCAAGTACATGAATGTGAAGCTACAGATAATGCAGGAGGGGCACCGTGCGACCATGTGGCACCTATTTCCAATGGCAAGTTACAGAAACGCAGCCAGCACTACCAAATCTCAATCAGTACACCTATGTTTTTATATGACTTTAACCTAACCTATTCTAACAGCCGAGACAACCACACACCGGTTTCCTGAAAGATGAACATCTAGCTTGGTCTTAACCGATATCCCCAGACACCGCTGGCCAGACCAGCCGTATCCATGTATATATCTAGTTCTGTATCATTACACTAGGTGACGTCCAGGCTGTTGGTACGCCCAAATCAGACACACGTTTTCTTTGTGGATCTATTTAGGTTCAAAAAGGATTTTTAATCAACCATGACTAAACATCAGGGTCACTAACAGATATCTCGGAAACAATATTTTTGTGAAATGTGTAATTATGGTAATTATATTACTATTCATATAACTTAGGAGAAAGGATTGTTAATTGTCAAATCATGTAGTAATCACATTAGCATATGTAATGTTTTCATATTCCTATAGAAGCACTGGCACAAGACTTCCAACTCCGTGTTGGACATTTTTATGGGTGTTGCTATACATAATGCTATGGGAAACAAAATATATGATATCTTTGCTGTGGTATAATTACACTTGCTGTTATATTTCATATCATAAATTCCGCACATTCACAAATAACACGAATCAGAAGTGTCTAAGAAAATGGCGCTATAGAAATGCGCATAAAACTTTTTGCAGTGATACGATCGGCGTATCCACATAACTAGATATAAACTATTCCGATTTACAAACATTCCAGAGTACTTACAACCTTGGTCCTACTGATACATTAGTAAGGGGCATGGCAAGTGTGAATCTTATTTTAGTTGTTTAAAGGATTCTCAAGCGCGCAAAACCATTCTAATAACACTAGTAATACATATTACATGATCAATATGTTGTTATCATTGTTGTGTAACAAGAGTCTGTGGTAAGTACTTCCTTTCCACCGTAGTGAAAATATTGCTATCTATATAACTGTACATATGTCTATATTGGTGTGTCTTAAACTCGCATGAACAAATGTAATGTTAGGTCCGGCGTCCACCTACTCAGTATGGCTCCGATATGGTCTAAGATGCACCTCCCGATAGAAAATCAAAATCGCGTCGGAAGGTTACCTAATATCGGGGCAGTTGACCACGTTTCTGCGATTAGACACCAATAAAAAAAACATACAATGCGTGGTGGATTGGCTTGTCTAGACATATGTCTACGATTTTGCACCTTCCCGATATGGCACCGATTTTGACATTTTGTATCGGTGCCATATCGGGAGGTCTACGATTCTATAGTAGTAGGTGGACGCCAGGCTTAACATTAAGACTAGCCGATAAGGCTTATTCCTCACTGTTCACAGGTATTACTATGTGAAGTTGTTAAAATATATTAGAAGAGAATTAACACGTTTTATTATAATTTGTTTTTCTGAAGTACTTAGAAATATCACATCACAGTTGATTCTTAGGTGGTTGAGTCCGGAATAGCATTTATTATGTGCATTTGTAGTTTTGATATCTAAAGGCAATAATGTTGAGACAAAATGGCTGTGCTTTTACGTCGTAATGACATCAGTTCAACAATGCTTCCGTCACAATACAAATACTCTATGAAACACCACCATTATAATAGGGTTTGTGAGTGTCATATTCATACAAGCTGTACATAAAGATACCGTTGTTTGTGACATACATTGTCTGTTGTTATCTGAAAGTTATGAGTCAAAGGTGCCTCACGTGACATTGTTGACATCATTCTCAGCGCCCTCTATAGCATAAAACCAGATTCTTTCTCGGTACACTGTAATCGTATATAACTTACATTTATATCTCAGTCCGTATTGGTGTTGGTGTACAAACTTTATTCTACCGTCATTATTATCTGGGGAACTTATTAAATTGCACCTCTTGTTTAGCTATAGTAAGATTATTTCAATTTGCCCCATTTCTGAAATGCACTTCAAGCTGTCTCTTTGAAATAATCTGTATGTATCATTTTTGGGTGAATTATGTAGCATCACCGAAAAAGAGCGTTCAGTATTCTGTTAGACCTCTTTTATTTATACTTAGAGATTATATATACATGTGGTTTGTAACTCTGGAAGCGTAAGTAGTGATTCAGTATTTTGTAAGAATTTGATCAAGAAAAATACTCATAACAGAGATTCGTCTATTGCGTACTCCGTGATATCTTTATGAACCAGACATCTCGACAGCATTTTCCACTGGAAAGATTGGCGCTTTCTTGTAAAGATACAAGAACAAATTTCGAATGTTAGATAAATGAATAAACACAAAACGTAAGTCCCGAGAAGCATGGAGGATCGTAAATATTACGGTTTGTACATCTTGGTAGCTCCGATAAGACAAATATATTGATTACATGTTATGTTTACATACATATTTCCCTCAGTTTTTGTCAAGACTATTTGATATTACCTATTCAGCCAAGACAACGCATTTAAATCAAATATGGGGTCATTCCATTTATATGTACGTGCCAAATATGGGCCAACTATGTGCGAATACGGACAACCCAGATTTCTATTCATGTTGTGGCCAAGTTATTTATAGAAAAAAATGGGTGGTTTTATCATATGTATAAACACCTTGTACATGAATTAACACACTTCTTGTACACTATATCTTGTACACTATACAAATAGCTGGTGTTGATTAATACGCTCCATGATAAGGTTACTGGTGGTTAAATATCAAGATACTTTATGAATAGGCTACCAGACAAAGGTTGTCAAAATTTCCATATACAGGCACATTTTGTGTACATAAGACACACAACTTAATTGATATAAGGTCTACATGTCGGCAATAGAAGCCAAAATGACTTCACAAAGCAATGCCTATTTCTTTAGAATAAATAAAGTGAGAAGTACCTGTAATTCAAATGTAGTTTCTATTTATTTTGTCCCTCTGTGTAACTGACGCTCAACTTGAGCTTCCCGGAGCATACAACATATATCCGTATGCGCCGGGTATGTCCATACACACGCTCTATGTGTTTTCTATGGACACTTTGCATTAGGTGGATAATAAAATGGAATATCAACCAGGTATGCTGGAGGATATTTGCAGACCTACGATGTATGTAGAGCTCTATTTTCCTTCATTTGTTTGCCATAAGGTAGCACTCTTATGTCTAAACTCTAGTGCTGATGTATTGGACTGTATGGAGCTTTAAATCGTGAAGGTAAATCCTGTGTTTTGCTGTGATTAAATACTTCATTAGGCTAATGTCTACAACTAAACCCATCTTGTCCGCGAACGAGACAGCGTTATAGTTTTGTCCAAACACGCCAGGGCCTATTTACTTTAATATCTATGCAAGGGCAATGTGTCTTTGGAAGATATACAAAATTGTTAAATTTGAAACATTGATATATATATGTATATTATAAAGTGTGGAATGAAAAATACAAATCAGATCATACGTGCAGTATATTCCAAATAAACGTTAACTCTTTGTACAGTAATGCTCATTTATTGCATGATATCAAATAGTAACAGTTAACGACGTGCTATCAATAAATATATTGAACACAATCTGAATACCAATCTGAATACCAATAACCAATAACATCGGCCATTTCAAGGTTCATGATCTGGAAAATCTCTAAAACAGAGCTGTCAATGCCAATCAGTGTTGATACTTTTTTTTGGAAACATTTATTTATACTCGGTAACACTCAGTCCTAGGACTGAAAAACTTAGATATATCACATGAAGAAATGCATTTTTATGCAATGCTTTTATATCATCATATGTTAAAGAAAGTAGAAGCGATAGTTTTAAACCACTGTGCAAGGTTCAAACCCTACGTAATACCACAGAACCGGGATTTTTTCATCGCGTACAAAATTCCAATATGAAACACAGCGCCTCGCCTTAAATTCTAAGTATATTTGTAGTCATCCTGGCTCTTCAGTCAATATTTGACATTAAGATATACATGTATTAGGCACCAAAATTACGATTTCAAAATGGTTGACTAATACCGGTATATATTCAAATATAATGATTATTGAAAATTGACACATTTGGAAAGTAACTCACTGTAATCACAACGTTTAAATACAACAAATTGATAACACAACGGTCAAAAGATTAAACAGAAGTAAAATGCGTAGTAGATAATATCAAGGCACGTTTTGGAAGGAACAGAATTGCTGCAAGGTGAGTTCTTCACTAAAAAAGTGAAAAGAAGTGTAGTTCAGGCACAAACATTTGCAATTCTAGTAGTACAAATATTCCCTGCATCCTCAGTCCTTGTAGCTTTGTAATCATGAAGTACAATGCACTGCGTATGCATACCAGTGGAGACAGCAATACATGTACGAGTGGCTATGAATTATGCGGTCGCTCTCAATATATGAAGGCTCTGTGGAGAAGGATAAATTGATAAATCCATTAAGCATTCAATGTATATTTACGTGTACTTAATAATCAATTCATCTCTAGACACTGGATATATGATAGCAGTGCATAATAGAGGGAAACTATGTTCCGGTGAGAGAAAATCAAAGTTACGAGGTGAAGACCGGGAAAATCGAAGCCCAAGGCGTTAGCCGCGGGCAGTAATTTTTCCGGTCCTCACTGAGTAACTTTGACTTTCTGTAAACGGTCCTTGGTTTCCCTTTTCCTATATACCTTCAAACATCGATAAAATTGTTATTTCTCTACCAGCGATAACCCAAGAAAAATGGCCACCCTTGTCGAGTAACTGCAACAACTATGTTTTCGTCCCGGCGCTCTTTATATCACGTGGTCAACCCGTGACGAAAACGTCAGCCGGGGCCGAAAACGTCAGCCTGGGACGAAAACGTCAGCCTCGCTACATAACTCATAATTACTGCACCCCAGCAGCGGTATGTTACTATAGAGGTATATAGAAATGATATCTTTGTAACATTTATTCAGTTAAGTTTCTATTCACGAGAATTACCTTGCGAAAAATAATATTTTTGGTACACGTTGTACTTACTTTTCCGTAGCTAGGTCTGTTTCACTACCAGTCAGGGTTTGAGGAGTGGTTGGCTTTGAACTACAAAAAAGTACATCAGCAGACAATTTTACAGTGATGAGACGTAAGCACAAATAGCATACGGTGTTTACGTGGCGGTGGCAGCATTTTCACATTAGATCCGGTAGTGCTATGCGATTTTTAATCTCTGGAAGGATTCTCTTGGGACTGTCGTATGAAGTAGTCATGGGACTGTCAATGAAGGGACCGCGTTGAATAAACATGGATTGTCCCTTCAGATGACATACACAATAATGGCTGGTTTTGTGTACGAGTGGCCGTAATCTCCGAGTAGTTGTCACTCGTATACAAAATCAGTCGTTATTGTATTCATTACCCACCTACATGATTAATAACAAGTCTATTGCAATCAAAAAGGTTTCTGTACGCCAGTTAGTTCCAGACACCACAGCACTGTCAAGTGTGGCAGTAATACGGTTTAGACTTACACAAATTATTAAGTTCGCCATTAACCTGTGATTTTGTCATGCAAAGTGTGTTATTACAGTGATTTCTGATGGTAAATGAGATTAATATGATTGATTCTAAATAATTAATATTGAATAAACATTCAAAAAACTTATTTCGAAGTACATGATGTTTAAACCTCATTATGGACAGGACTATTTTTCTGGAATCTCCTGCAGGAGATTCTGACATGCTAGAATCTCCAGGTAGCTAATTCTGGGTGCCTTATACATTTTCTATGGAGACTCCGTAATAGGTGGGTAATAAAGGAAGAAGAATGAGGACTTGGAATGTCCTTCCAAGGTGTTTAATAAATTTGCCATTGTCCTGACCTCGATCCTGAAAACTGTACTTTTGCAAGGACTTCTGGATAGGTGTCCTTTCTAACCGTCATGCAATCAACGCACTCGCTTGAATAATATTCTTCAGAAATTCTATACAAATTGTAAATAATACATTAATTTGCCATTAAATAATAAGAATTTTAAAAATGAAACAGGAAAAGATTTTACTCCTCCATCAGCGCTCAGATGCATCAAAGAAGCAATCAGAGGATGACTGGCATCATGAAGTGTCCTTCCGAAGGATTGACGTCAGGAGAAGGACAATGCAATATGGACAACATTTATTTGATGTGATGGCTCTCCAATCCTTGTCATTGTCCTCCCATGAACTCTCCTATCATTGTCCTTATCCTTCTCACTGTTCCAAAATATTAAATGGCCCCCAGGATACACAAAAAACAAATCTAAAAAACTTTTTTTGGCATCAAGTTGAGATAATTCTCGATGATCAAATTTGATATACAGTAGAACCCTGCCTAACGGACACCTTGCGATGTCATGAAGTCACTATGCCAAACTCCAGTCGTGACATTCGGTGGCCAAGATTAAAACTCATCCAGTTTTACGATAGTATCCCGCGGGTGGCTGCCGTACGGGCGCCCCTGTGGAATGGGCTTCACCATAAGCATGTTTGGAAGAAAGCCGGTGGAAATGAAGTCTAGTCTATCTGGTAGAACACATCCTTAATAAGGATTTTGATATAGAAGTTGGGTAGGCTGGGTGCAGATCCAAAAGTAATCATACTGATGATAACATACTTTGAAAATCGTAAACTTAGCTATATTGATGTACATGTATATCAAAATACCAGACAGAATCCTTAAGAGATACGATTTTTGTCTATATTAGCTAGGAGTGTATCACATATTTATGAAATGTACATGTATATTAAAGACTTACTCGTCTGAGCTGGAGGTACGGCCCCTCAAAGTGGAACTCATGTTGTCGTAGATAACTGGCGGCATGCCCACACAATCCTGAGTCACCGCATGGTAGATACTGCAACAAAAATTTTATATATATATATATATATATATATATATATATATATATATATATATATATATATATTATGTTGAATATCTTTAATAAGAATAAAACTGGTTTGAAACAAGAAGTATTTGTAGAAGGAATAGAGGAACAAGTTCCCACTGAAAGAATCCCGAAATTACTCGATGAGGATGGCTAAAGTTATTTACCTTGACTAAAGCCTCAGTAAATACCATTAGCAATCCTCACCTCATGACTTTGCAATTCTTTCACCGGGAACCAGCTTCCCTCTAATCCTGAAATAAAGACATTTTCTTTAAATGAAAATGCAATATGAGGTTCACCTGAGCTCCCTCAATGTGTCCATGATCTCGCGCTTCTGTACTTGGGCCTGTCGCTCTTTGCGACAGTTGGAGAGCAGCATGTAGAGAGCACAGAGCAGCACGCCAAGCGCGACGGCCGACGCTATTGAGCAGATGACAATGATGAGCACCTGCTCATTGCTGCCTGAGCCTGGCACGATAAAGAAATGAATGACACTACAAGGTCTGTATGCTACAAGGAATAACAGTGTTAGATAATAACACCTTCTTCAATATCAAACATGTTCTGATATTATTTCTTATTATTTCATATAATCCATTTATATCAAGAAGGTGCTTCTCAACTTTAGTTTTCATTATTGGAATATCTTCCACGAACATTATCCAGTGATTAAGTTTCTGCTCGAGAAAATGGAGCGGTTAATGATCATGAATAAGAAGTTAGAATTCTACTTCATTGAGAAGGACATTTAACGACAGTATAATCAGAAACTGCATCAAGAGGAGTTGGAAGGTTTGGTTGCATCATGTACCAACCTGGGACCTGTTTCACTAGTTTTGTGACATGTTTGTGACACCATACAGGCAATGGGGTTGTCTAGTTTCGTGAAAACACAAGTAGCTGCCGTTAGAAAAAGACAGACCCCAAACATAAGAATTAGACAAATCTACACATCATGGACCTGTTTCACTAGTTTCTTGACAAAAGTGTTAGACAAACATGAAAAGCGACACCAACAGTGCAAGCAAAAACGGACAAAACGAAGTCTAATGTCTAGTTCTTATGAAACCGGACACACCATCTAGACGCCATCTAGATATGTCACGAAACTAGTGAAACAGGTCCCAGATCAAGTAGAGTGTTCAAACCTTCAGATACTTTGAGTGTGGTTCAGATTCGACCTCATCCCATAGTGTAACTAGTAAAGAACAACATTAGTATATGTAATAAGACAATATACCTTTATAGTAAGTTGCTATGATAGCTAGAATGGATTGATATTTTTAGATGGCAAATCCTGGCTGCTGATGGGCTAGTCCCTTGTTTGAAGATCTTTTGCTCGTCAGGTTACATGTTTTGTTAACAATGCCGGGTTAAAGAATTTGTTCTTTCAATGTAAGTAAAAGGAAAAAAGAAAAAAGAATTGTATTGTGTTAACGTCCTTACTGTGGGCAAAACGGTTCTTGTTTGAGGTCATTCGTCGATTTCATACTGCCTAACGCCGTAGGCGGAAGGCAGTATGAAATAGATGACTGACCGAGAACAAGAAACGCTTCGTCCACAATCAGGATGTTTGCTTATCATTATTATATACCTTGAAATATTATTTTAAAAAACGCCATTTTAACGACTTACAAGGACAGTCACAGCGGGCGCGAAAATATTTATCATGGCACTCCTATAGCAGCGGGCAGTATAGACATTCGCACACAGGTATATAATAATAGCATACACAAATGTAACATGGAAATGAATAAAACCTTCTTTTTGAATCGTTGGGTAATTTCTACATTGTTAATTCAGTGGGGAGGCAAATACCAAGTATAAGCTAATATTGTGAACTAACGATTTTCCACCCTCTATTAGCATGCACATACAACACTTTATCCTACCCCTAACGAAAAACATCATAGGCTTAACGTTGAGTAGCTGTACTCGAAGTGTCATGGCATAAAGTGTTCAACCTAAAATGGTGGAGAGGGGGTTATGATAAATACCTAGTAATCATCAGTGAAAATTCTTCGAGGATCTTAAGCACCTCAGCCCGTACTGCTACTGTTTTTGATTGCTGCTCGCAAAGATCACTATGCGTGGCCTTGTCGCCTATAAATCCGTATCAAATCCATATTACCGTTTCTACTAATTCCACTGGCTATGGATAATAATGAAGCTTTATACTATCTTGATACCGCCATATTATACATTATCTTACCCCTAATAAAAACGCCATAGGCTTAACATGAGATTTATTTATGTCACATGTGTGACATTAAGTGTTGTTCATGTCACTACTTTCTTCAGAAATCGTGTAAACGGGTTAGGATAAACTTGGTCTAAGCACAAAGCCCAATTCCTTAAGTGAAAATAGACTCGTCCTAAGGCGCCTCATATTTGATTTCATGTTATTTATCAAAAGGATAGCTTGAACGTGCAAAGATTGTGAAGTAGGGGTTACCAGGAAAAGCCACAAAGGTCCATATATGCCCAACGCAAGGGAAATCTGGTCTATAAATCTACCAAGCAAGCCACGACAATTTGTTTTTTTATCAATATGAATTTTGAAATTTGTGAATAACATAGTTTGATTTTAGGAATAGGCCACGGTGTTGTCGAATGACTCATTTGTGCGCATAATATGAGGATTGACGGTCACGACAGTTATGGTTCAGTACAATTTGATCTACACAGACAGTAATTTTTTTTCAAATAGGAGATTGACTTAGCTCTCCCACATGAAATAGCTTATACGAGACCTGCTATGCCAGGTATATAAACGCTGGGAACCTGACCATGTCACCATTTCTGCACACAAAGACCTCTACGTGACCAGAAGGTTGCTCCACTGGATGCGATCATAAAAAAATTCACTCCCACCTTTTATATTTTTGTCTCCTCAAGTGAAAAGACAACCAGGTGTTTGTGTGTGGCTAAGACTGTATACAGTAGCAACGCACGATGTCCTAGTCTGGGGCAACACATACACGGTGATATTAAGTCTCCCGCCCGTTCCAATCAACGACGCTAAGGAATTCATACACGTTTTTCATTAAGTTAGGCCAAAAACTTATTTTCATTGATATGATTGTGAACCGTAGGGGTCTTGGTAGATCGAAACAAAAACACAGAATGTTGTGTAAATTGTTGTGAAGCGTGGGTTAGATCTGCTGTTACAGAATAAAGAAGATTGAATTCATTATCGTAAACATATTGCCGAATGTATATGAAATACTACTTGCTGCTAGGGGTGCATTTAATAATTCCCGGTCTCACTGCGACGTAGTGAATGAGCCATAACTCAATGGATTTAATAAGTGAATAAAATGGCATTTTCCGTGTACTATTCTTTTTTAGGTGTACAGTAAAACTCCGCTTCTGGGACACCTCGCTTAAGGAGTCACCCTGCTCAAGGCTTTATTTTAACTCCGTCTAAGGGGACACCCCGCTTAAGGGGACACTTTATTCGGAACGGAGGGTGTCCTCTTAAGCGGGGTTTTACTGTATATATGATTAGAAAACGCAGCAACTGGGCCGTAGAGATGTCGTTCTTGGCCTTTTGTAACATAAATACGTATTTTATGTAATACAATTGGATAATGCAAATTCAAAGGTATCATTTATTAAACGTACCAAAAATATCAATTGAAAATATAGCATCGTCCTGAGTTGAACTATTTGGAAGCTTCAATGTACTGGTATTTGCAAATGAAAGATTCCATTCATGTTTTGCGCTCGTATATATATATAGCGAAGTAGACGGACACGTTTGGCAAGGTCATTATTCCTTTAAGAGACACGCTTGGTTTTTCCTGTGCTCGGCTCGTATACCTTTTTGAACCACATTTTACCAAGTCCTTTGTAGTTTGTCCTTTCTAGAGCATTATTTTTCTACCACTATAAACTATATAACTTATATAGAAACTTATTTGAAACTACCAATATCCTGAAGCTTATTGCAGATTTTGATATTATGGAAATCATGTTTAATGACTCAATAGGGGGCCAAAGTGAACCCGCTGAAACCACAGATACCCACCTACAAAACAACGTTTCCGGTGGCCAGTAAGAACGAGGCTTAGTGCTAAAGCTATGGGGGTTTGAGGCTAGACTTTCGTTTTTGGTCTCTTTTGTTACTTTCGAAGTGAGGTTTACTACTATCGTCTCTGAATAACTCTCTTTCGAAACTACGATGACAGTTGTTAAGTTTATTAAAAATTTGGATCTAAATGATTAGAGAATGAGACATATAATCTCGAACCTACATAGTCTAAGTACTGTGCGCCTATATCCGGAAATACTATTTTGCGACCGGCTATCTGTGGTTGGAGCGGGTTCACTTTGGCTCCCTATGTTATGTATTTAACATAATGTTATGTACAGGTATGTGTATCCCCTTAATCTTGGTGCAGATGGCTTCTCCTTAGACTTGCGACTAGATTGTTCATATGTAAGGCGATGGATCATTTGAATATAATGTACGCCGTGGAGAATAATGGCTACTATAAAGACGTTATAAAAGAATTTGGTGCAGTGCCTAAATGCGCCTATTCTACCAATAGATATTTTAATCTCGTATCAGATTCCTGTGACAGGTAATACATTTTTCATGAACACAGGTGCAGTGATTAAATGTTGTCTTACAGATATGTAAGAGTGAATCAGAGCTGGTAAATTTGTATACTCACTGAGGCAGTAGGGCTGGTCCGACCAGTACCCCATGAAGTCACATATGACGACCGGCGACCCTTCGAGTTTGTAACCATCTCGACATGTGACGCTCGCGACAGTGCCGATATGTCTTGACGTCGTGTTGGCACTAATGTTATCTTTAAAAGGCGAGCAGAGTGTTTCTAAAAAATCAATAAAAAATCAGTGAATTTAGAAGGGATAGTATACGAAAAACAAGAGAATTAAAATTCACGGTAATTGCTTTGATCTGACGTCTGGAAAATTGACCTAGAAGAAAAGCCTAAATAAACACATGTAGGCCTAACAAAAGCTTCACCATTCCATGTTGTTGTGTGTGTCCTCTCCATGGAATTTCTCACTGAATAGCCCTGTAGCCTGTGAAGGCACCGATGGATATCAGTGTTCAATACATGTCTCGACCCATGCTGACAGTGCAGGAGTCCCCAGGCATAGAGTAAACATTGTGACTCATGGACTTCTGTTTGTTATAACCGTTTCTCGTGCTCGCCTTCAGAAGGTTATTAAAAGCCAACCAACGTCGACGCAGAATTCGGACCTCCCGATGCACACCAATGCCCACTCAATTCGATGCAATTGTGCGTCGCAGAGCGCATCGGTGTGCATCAATGATACATAATTCGATTGAATTATTTTGGACTTCTGTTTTCTCACATCTCTGGGATCTATGGCGTCTTGGTAGCAGCTAATGGATAGAAACGCTGGGTGGCTTAATTTCGGTTGTTTTGTTATACCTTATATGTACCTCTGAGTGAATTAAACGGCATTTACTTAATTGGTCCTAAGACCATAGGTAGCTAAGCGTTATTCAGTATCCGATTAGAGGCCGCGAAGCTACACTTAGAAACAATAACATGTGTACATGAATTGTGGTTCCGTGACTCACCATCTGAAAGTCTGAAGCCTATAAGACAGCGACCCGACCATTATGCCCGATCACACCTTTACCCGACGAATCCGTCGGGTCGGTCAGAATCGGGTCGCTGTACGCACCTAACAGACCCGATTTTAATCGGGTCGGGCATTACTAGCGTGGGGGTAATGACCGACTCTGCCCGACCATAATCGTGTCGCTGTACGCACTTCACCGACTGTTGACGATTCTAAGCAGGCCGTTTGAAGCTACCTTTCCCCGATTCTGATTTACAAGTATCTTATACCGATTCGTAGGGGAGACAGAGGAAATGATGGGTCTGACAACAATTTCCCGATATCTTAATTGGAACGGAAGTTATTTAACTTTAAAATAATTTCTATGAATCCACACCAGCTCACAGTGACTCGGCTCCCGGCGGCTCACTTTGATCTCTCTCGGGTCGCTGTACAAGGCCATAAAGTGGAGTGGTGTGATCGGCAAGCGTCGTTGAGGGTATAAGACAGCGACATTCCTGTTCCCGATTATAATCGGTGATCGGATCGGTGAAAATCTGTGAAAGATGTTGCTGTCTTATGGGCTTAATAAAAGCCCATAAGACAGCGACATCTTTCACAGATTTTAGAACTATTCGCTCAATATGTAGAAGCATGTACGAAATCCAGTGCGAATTAAAAAATACCGCCCACCCGAATTTTACGATTGAACATACAGTTTGAATCTCCTAGATAAACTGGAAGCATTTCAGCCTGCGGCTTTTGGTTTAACAATGGCGTATATATGACTGTACACGTATTTCTATGGTATATATGTAAACAACCTTTGAACGAAAATAGGAGCATAGAGCCCCCCTGGTCTTAACGTGACATACACCAATTCGGAATAATGCCACATTGTTTTGACTCTCAAAATCGTAACAAAGGTCCTACTCATATGGATTCTCGCTTAGATTTAGTCTCTCATACAGTTATCTCGTTGTGGATGTGTGACTTTTGTGGCTTGGCAACGCTTATGTCTGGACAAAAAAGAGCCTTGCGCTTATTTGTGGTAGCTTTGTGGCTTGGTCACAATTAGCCTTTTCATGCTATCATACTTTTCTCTATCCCTCTTCCGCTTTTACCCGCTGCGAACATCCGCTGTATATAACATACTGTAGCGACTCCGATTTCAATGTATTATTCTGGTCTAAATGTGCTTTTATACTACTTTTTAACTTACATGCCGTTAAAATTTACAAAGAAAGGTCTGTGGTCTGTTACATGGATAGGATGCAAAGTGTTCTATTGTAAAGAGTTAAAAGTGTGATAGGACAACTAATTGTTGTCCTTCACCGGAGGCGACAGAAACGAATGACAAGTGGACCATGACCGAGGAGGGACGGTTGGCACCTCTCAGCCAGACCAGTGGGATGGGGACTTCCGTCCCACCACACTAGCTTCGTAAAGCCTTCCTTTACCTAGATCAACCCTATATATAACCTCTCAGCCCTATTATTTCCCATGTTACCGCTCCCATTATATCCAAACCACCTCAAAAGCCCATTGTGTTTTAACGTACGTGGCAACATTCCAAAAGCGGCATTGGATGAATAGGGTATGGGGTTCTTTCTCTTAAACATTGACAGTACAGGTGGCAACCATTTTTCAGTCAAGTAAAAAATGCTTATCCTAAAATATTAGTAGATTTTGTTTTGTAAATGTCCGTGGCGCATTTTGATTTAATTGTTTATGGGTAGTGACGGTAATAAGGGGGATGTTTCCGCTCGTTAAGTGGTGCTTGCCACTTGCCCTATCTGTATGCCTGCCAGTAGAACACCTCTAAATGTACATATTCACAGGCCTATATATATATAATATACAGCATGTACATGTATAGTTAAGCATCGTCCTCAGACTCAAAATAGATCTCTTCACATAGTCTACTCACATTTAATGCATTGGTTAGCAGAGCCGACATGTATGTTTATCCCCACCGTAGCTAAATGTGCCTCTGTGTGCTCTATACATAGTAATGCCCACTGACATTACAAGGTAAATACAAGACACATCCCCAGTATCTCTCAGGTGGGTTAAGACTACACACTAAGTACACGCTATAAAGGTTGAACTCACCGTTCGCCATTTGTGCCAGAAAGTCCCCGGTTTACTAGGCCTCACTATTACGAGCACTTTCGTCATGCATGGACAGCTGTTTCATAATGAAATGGGTATCACCAATCACATGTAGCGCATCTCCAGTACAATTGATGTCTTGATTTCCCCGTGCTACTTGTCTTTGCCTTAGTTGAAAGTCACACACGATGTGTGGAAGACCCCTACAGGAGGACTGGCAACCTGGCCCTCCTCTTTTCACAGGCTCCTCCAGTGACAAGCAGTCTCCTCCAGCATGCCGTTGGTATCTCAATAGGTGATCAGGCCGCTGCCAGTTGCTGTCCGTCACCTGGCACGATGTATTGGTGTCTGAGGACGTCCTGGGCGGTATGCCAGCGCTGCCGCCAGAAGTGGGGCAGCCGGCCGATGGTAAGCAGACCGCGGGGGCACAGGCACACTTCACGCTTCCCTGCCCTTCTCCCATCCTTACCGGCCGCTAGCCTGCTATGTCTAGGGCTCTTTTTTATATCTGAATTAATTAGAAGCAGGTCTATACAAGAAGCGGTCCTAGTAAATAATATAGATTTATTCGAAAGATAAGGAGCCACACGAAAGAATAGGAATCCATTCAAACGGAGATATCAGAATTGAGAATTTTATTTCAAAAGCAAAGAAAAATAGACATGAATCATCTCAAATCTACTGGTTTGCACTATCATTAATGCTAATACCGTATTTTTCAGTTACAGGGAGGACGATATCATGCACACTAATTCAGTCATAGAGGAAATATTGATCTACCTATGGTACACTAGATATTGGGGCCATGAGAGTCAATCTGAGGCTAGATATAGCAAACCCAACTTTGACCTTATCATTCATCCCAGATACAGATCTACCTGCTATATTTCATTATAAATATTTACCCATTGCTGGGACTAGACAAGTCTACAGGAAAGATGTTTTGATCCATTTCCACGGCACCACTGGTTGTGTGAATCGCAAATGGACCTTTTCTTATGGGAATTTGTTCCTGTCAGACTGGTTTCCTGAGACTTCTCGCGACTTCTTGTAGCATATCCTGTCCTCATGAATATATTAGATGTCGATGTCGATTCCATGTCATGCCGAACGGACATCAGAAATTCAGTGCTGTAAAACGTTTATTAGACAGTGAATCCAATAAGAGGAGTCGTTTATTTAATCGTATGTGATACACGTGTAGATGTGTTATTTGATATCTCATTTGAAGAAAATATCACCGTTGTCCAATTTAGAATGTAGACTATTTTGAAGCCATGGAAGTGGAGGATAGTGGCGCGGGAGATTACAATGCCTTTCATTCAATTTAAGATATATCAGTTTAGGAATCCTTTTTATCTGAAAATTATTTCTATTTTGATACACAAGGTATATAAATCATCGTCTGGTGTGCCATGTTTTAGTGGTGAAGTGTACATGCAATACTGTTTTAAGGGATTTCACATGCATGTATTAGCCTATAAGACACCGACCCGACCGCTGTGGGTCGATTCTACCTTTGCCTGACGGATCCGTCAGGTCTGTGACAATCTGCATCAATCGGGTCGGTGTACGCACTTCACCGACCCGATTTTATTGCTTTTCCCGACACGTCGGGCATTACTACCATGTCAGATATGACCGACTCTCCCCGACCTTAAGATTTCGATGTACGCACTTTCACCGATTGTTACCCAAATCGATATTATAGGGTCGGTGTCTTATAGGCTTTATAGGCTTAGTTTGAAAAAAAGAAGATCTTATTCAAGGGATATGTGAGGCCAGTATCCCAAATAGAACACCCCCTGGTTCCATCAAAATAAAAGTTACAAACCTTTTATTCCAGGATACCAGAAATCATATTTTGTTGTTGTTTGAATGTTGATACTGGGGATAGTCTTGACATTGGAAACAACAATCTCACTCACCTGCTACAGGATGCTGCCGCCTGGTGGAGACATTGTGAATTATCTGCTTCCCTGCTGTTTCACCGAGACTCCCATCTCGTTAACTCTGATCATTTCTTAACAAGATATGAAAATACTTCAAGATTTACTTGAATTACCTTTTTCATTGGGGCTTGTTACCAAGTAGGTCTTATCTACGCAATATTACTACGCGTCAACTACGCGGAGAATACGACCACTCAGATCGAAATCATGGTAATATTGTGTATTTATCTCACCCTGTTTAACATTATTTATTGATGAAATGAGTCACCAAATTAGCCAATGTAGTATTGAGTACACGAACCACACGGCCGTGGAGTACGAGTTCCTCATTTTAAGCCTATGGAGAAAAATACCAGGGTGAGATATACACAATATTACCATGATTTCGATCTGAGTGGCCGTATTCTCCGCGTAGTTGACGAGTATTGCGTAGCGTCAACTACAAGGAGAACACGGCCACACAGATCGAAATTATGGTAATGTTGTATTTATTACTCACTTATTTTTAGATTTAAGCAATAAATATGATCGTTAGAAAACTTTTCAACGTAATTAAGAAGTTATGTTTGGGACTACTTTCATCTAAAAAATTCGTATCCTCCTAGGAGGGTACCGAGCTCCGTATCCTCCTCAGTAGCGATCTGTAATCTCTATAGGCTTAGTATGGAGACTCCGTATCAGGTGGGGAATAAATACATGTACATGTATGTATACTCATAAAATTATTTAAAAAGTTTTGCCACCCAACCGCCCTGCCCCTGCCACCCGGTCTCCCACCTTCAATTTCTGACCACTGACCACTTGGTAGGGAATCCCCCCAACCCCCCCCCCCCCCCTGCCCCCTGCCCATAACCAGGCTCCCCACAGCCTTCCCCGTGTGTGTTAACGGATTATCTCAAGTCATCTGCCTACACATATCATCAGGGTATTGTGTATGGGTGGGTGGGCAAAACATTGAAAAACCCAAAGAATCCTGGGTTTATGATCAAATTTAATGAAAAGATAATTAACAGGGTTTCAGAACGATTTTATAGTCAAAATTGAAAATATAACATTGGATATTTCATATACCAAGGACTTAATGACTAATGGCAATTGAAATAAAAGCAACAGTGGTGTCCCCTAGCTGCAGAGATCAGAATTATTTGATAGGAGCATAAATGCAACAGAATCAGGTGTATACATGACACAAACTATGCTGACCTTGTTTACATCATGTTACACCCTGGCATAGATATAATGGCAACATGGACATGTATATACGTCTATGGAAGAAGCGTATACAAGATGGAAAATAGGACCAACTTATCTATGCAAAATCATGCCTATATACAGTTGAACCCCGCATAAGCGGACACCCTCTATTATGGGCCAAGTGTCTGCTTATGCAGGGTGTCCGCTTACACAGGATTAAAATAAACACTTAATAGAGGAATCCGTTCTGTTAATGTAGGGTGTACGCTTACATGGGGTGTCCGTTAGGCGGGGTCCTACTGTATATGTTAAAAAGGTTTTTTTGCGCAGTGGATGTTGTGCTACTTTTTATAATTTAATGCTGTGTGTACAATAACGTCGTTAAAACGATACCCTCCGGTATATTCAAATCAGATTCTATGTCTAAATTGATAAAATGTTAGCCTATTTTGGGTAAAAATTAGATCTTTCTGGAAATGAAATATGTCCGGTACATTTTACTTTTTAACAAACCTCCCCTAAGGGGCCAATTTGTTCGGAACAGAATTTTATCCCTCTATTAAGAGTTTATTTTAACCCCGCTTAAAGAGACACCCCCGCTAAGCGATATTGTACCGTAAAAATGTCTCAAGGGGAGTTTTACGGCGACTTTTCCGCTAAAAACGGGAAAAGTCGCCTAGTGTGCGTTGGTCTTTAACGGGCCACCCCGCTTAAGGAGGCCGTTTTTCTGGTAAGAAAAGGCTTCTAAACCCCACTTAAGAGGACAGTTTGAAGGTACATCTTCTCCAATGCACTCCAGATCATTGGTTGTGTGCTAATCCCTGTGTCTCTAGCGGCCCTGGGCGGGATGATGGCTTTGAAGGTGTGATATTCAGCGGGTCTGTAGCGGTTCTGTGCGGCCCATAGTATGGCCTATAGCGCCAATGATTTTTGCAGATAAAGCCTATGAGACATCAACATTTGTTCCCGATTCATCCCAACCATCGCCTCAATTAATATCAAATAGAGCCACCGAGAAGCGTGTCGCTGAGCTCCGGAAGAGGAGGTGTGTAATCATAGACAAAATTCAAACTTTAATAACTTTTCATCTAAATAAGTCGAACGGACTTCGCATCTATAGTCGCCTGGTTCTCCTCTACGAGTCGGGAACAGGTATGCAGTGGGCGACACAGGGCAGGCTGGGGGCTTTGAAGGTGCGATACATATATCTATATATCTTGTGATATCTGTATCATATCATTTATCTGTTTTGTTTATATTCATTTTGCATTTTTCCCCCCATGTATTTGCTTAGAATGGATTATTTAAGAAACCTTCATCTAATAGTTTCCTTCATTTATATAGGTATAGTTTCTATTATTACTATATAACCATTGACAGTCTAAAACCCCGCTTAAGGGTGGACCCCGCTTAAAGTACACTTGGCCCGGAACGGAGGATGCCCCCTTAAGCGGGGTTATACTGTACATATATCTACATGTACATATGTTCCAAATGTTCTGTTTTGCAATATAATGGATAATGAAAACAAACTCTTATACAGTGCATGTGTGCCTTCGATTCAGTTAATCACCACATATTACTACAATTACTATGTTACATTGTTTCGTCTAAAAGCGCTGTAACGTAGATAAAATCGTATCTAATGAACAGAAAGCAAAGAGCAAAGGGAAATAATATTCTGACGGACTATGTACCAGCTAATTGTGGAGTGCTACAGGGCTTGGTCCTAGGACCTGTATTCTACATTATTTTCGTAAATGACCTTTTCAGAGTAGTAAAATATGCCCACATGACGATGTATGCAGATGATTTAATCCTATAGTCGAAGGGAAAGATCAAGATTGTATAAAAAGCCAGATGCAATCTGATCTAGATGTAATGCAGCAGTTGCTAGAATCACATCTTCTAACAAAGATTTGAATAAATCTAATATAATGTAGTTCGGTAGTAGAAATAAGCAAATACCAACAAAACTTGTAGTATGAAGGAAAATGAATTAAAGGTAGTATCGAGGTGTAACTATCTACGGGTAATTCTGGATACGCTGCTAAATTTCAAACACCATACTAAAAACATACTAAAAGATGTGAGGCATAGGTTATTCAAGCTCAGGAAGCTCCATTACCTGCTAGATGAAAGATCATTATGCACCATAGTGAAGAAGATGATCCTTCCAAAACTGCAATAAGAGTTTGTCTACTTACTAGCAAGTAAGAGAGATCAAGAAAAGCTAAATGTTTCAATCAATAATAGCCTTAGAACTGCAATCAATTGATGGCAGGCAGTTACATGAATATTGTATATGGCTGCTATATTTAAGACGAAACACGCATACATTAATAATATGCACTGAGGGAAGAGTTCTGAGGACCACGCTAAAACTACGCATTAGAACTAAATAACCAAGAACAGAAAAATATAGACAGAGCCCCCTTTATTAGGGAGTACAACAGCAGTAAAGTTATTCTTGATTCAACGTATTAGCAGCCAAAGATGTAGGGAAGAAACACTGAGTCAAATTACCAGGTATTTCTATCCACACTGAGTCAAATTACCAGGTGCCTAGTAACTTAACTCAACATTTTACTGATTATCTTGGGAATGAACTACACTACCAGCAAATGGGATGATCAAAGGGATCGCGTGATAATACTCACACACTGTCTTATTGTCCTCCTTTTGTAATATAATGTATTGATGTCCTATCATGTAATCATTTTTGTCAATCATGAATGTACCAGCAATGTAAATCAACAAAAATTACCTCAGAAGGTCCAGAGTCATATGACCTGGTTAAATTCAAATCAGAATAATTAGTAAGATCTTAGAATTTATATAAAGTACACTCTTTTCATGTCAAATGTCGTATGTATTGTCCTGTCCTATGTCCTTGATATGTTTGGACACTACAAGGAAGAACGCCAACCCAGGCTAATGTAACCTGTCCTAATTCTAACGTACTTGAATGAACAAAGGTGTACATTTGTAAATTTACACCTCAAGTACGGAAATTGTAGGATGTCGTAGAGAATGATAAAACTCGCAGTGGACAAATAAGACCTTGTTTGTCTTAGAAATATATAAGGTGTAAGAAGAAAGGTGTAAGGGTTATTCTGTAGACTGGTATCGGGCAATGTTACTCTTAATATGAAATTGTACAGCTTGAAATAATGCTTCTGTAAGTATGCGTCCCTTTCAAATAATTCATGAGTCGCGTGCTAGAATTAACCTTCAGTTTAGGAGAAGTTTTATACATGAGATTTCACAAATAGTGATGAGCTCATCTTTTTGTCAAAAAGATAAGAGATTTCTGGAAGAAATGAAAAATAAGTTAATCAAAATAACATATATGCAGTTGGCTAGCGCAGGAAAGGTAGTCCATTGGCCAATCATTAAAAACTACTCCTGTAACTGACGAGGTACACCCGTGAGATGTTCCCTCCTGCTTGTTCAATATTTGTCCTGACTCACAGCAGGGAGGGGTGGCCGGGAAAAGTGATGGTGCCCGGCCTCCGAAGTCGTTATACACAGGCCCAGAAACCCTCAGACTGACACGGATACTGTCATTTAACCAGGGTGGCAGTACCATGCCGATATATCTGAGTTACACAGTTTTATTCGCGTGATCAATTGTAATGGAACAACTCGAACTGGAACACAACTAGAACCGCTACCCAATAGCGAGTATGGCTATAATTTCGGTATAGTCACAACCAAAGGTAATCCATTGAGAGCGACAGCTGCATGCCTGGGGCTAGAGAAAGAACAAAATCTTAGTTATATTCAATCTGTTCAGAGAATTCTACAAGCAAACGTTATGTTTACGGTACAGCAGTTCTGTTGTTGCTGTGGTCTGAAGACAGGAACATATGCCATTGGTGGCCTCACTATTGTAAGTATGTCAGTTTCTATCATAAATCTATATTAACATAGAATTAGAACTTTTGGTTTGAATATATGAACGTTTCAGTAACTGGTGTCAGTCTGAATCAAACGTACAGAATGAAATGTAGAAAGAACTGGGGCATCTACAGCGGCACATGGGTATTAGAATTCAGGCCGACCCTGAAAAGCAGCAGCATGACGATAAACATACATGCGTTTTTAATGCGGGCAATGACCTGAGATCATAACAGGTGATGCTAAATGTTCTTGGACAATTGCAACCTACGTGGGTTCTAAGTATTGGGACTATACTAGTGACGTGATTTCAAGTTACCCAAGGCTTAATCCAACAATAAGAAACATATTCGGTGGAGAGAAGGTACGCCAATAAAGGGGGCCGGGCCCCCAAACTCCACCAGAAGTGGACTTGATTATATGAATGGCGTGAAAATCGACGTGGAAATGGGGGACAAATGTCTTGTCTCCGGGCCCTCTCACTTTTTTTTCATGGTTTTATTAGGGTCACTTATTATTGCAAAAAACAACAAGATTTGCCGGGTTCGGCAACGGCCGACCTGCCACCCGGTCCCTCCGCAGTACATAGTCCTTTCATCATACAAGGAGAAAAATGCTGAGAGTATGGGTTACTAAGGAACAAATTATTACTATAACTCGTTATCCAGACAATACAATTTGCCAGTCATTATATGATGAGATGAATAGATGATAATTATATTCCTATATACCTATGGCTGTACACTCTATGCTTACACCACGCTCTGGGGGGTGGAGTAACTATCTGATACTACCCAAGGTTGGTATACTACCCAAGGTTGCCGTATACTACCCAAGGTTGACATTTAGACCAATCAGATTGTCTCTCATTAAACCACATTTGAAGGTATATAGGAATAGGGAAACCAAGTACCAGTGAAAGGAAGTCAAAATTACTCGGTAAGGCTTGGAAAAATTACTGCCCGCGGCCAGGGCCTTGGGCAGTAATTTTTCCAAGCCTTACCTCGTAACTTTGACTTCCTTTCACCGGAACATAGTTTCCCTCTATTAATACTCATGCAAAACACCTTCAAACCCCAGACATTTTTTATATCAGTCACCTATACATTTTGTTCATTACTGTAATTCAGACTTATACACTATTCTAAACATAATTTTGGAAAATTAAGCATTACTATGCATATTTTAACAGGAGTAAAGGTGTTTATAATTTTATTTGTACTTCTAATAGATGAGCAAGTGATTCAGATTAATAATACTAGATAAGTTATCCAACTTTCTCTCAACAAACTATGACTAGTTGCAACGCAATCTAGCCTCTGAAACAACCCGACCCCACACACCAAATTGCATAAAACATAAACATTAGTTGCAACGCAATCTACTATTCGACCCCTGCCTGCCAATTTCTACACAGTCGCAACGCAATCTGTGAAGCAAAATTGGAATACACTACTATCTTCTTATTTTTATTTCATGCATGTTGGGAAGTGCTTTTTTGTTAGGATTTTAAATCTAGGTCTAAGGCTAGGTCATTTTTTCAATTCTAATATGTCTGACTATGAATCTTGTACGAACACCTGTAGCTCGGCAATTTCATCAATGGTACTTTTAGTATCGGTAATGGCTTGTTTAGTTTCACATACGACCCTAGCTAAACTTTCAAGAACTGTCGATATGCCGTTTGTAGAATAATCTTCGTCTGAAGCGGAGGCACAGGTTTTTTATTTCGGTCTATCCTGTAACTCACGTAGGGATTTAGCAGCAGTGGCGTCTAGGCCTTCTATGTGATCATGGTGAGCGATATTACCGATAATACCCAGCCACCGAAAGAGTTAGGAAAATCTCCGATCCCTGTGAGACCCCAGACCCTGTACGCTTGTTACACCCTTAAATGTACTAAAAACCCAAATATGTAACAACCCTTAAATGTAATAAAATTTCAACTGACAGAAGTGCTACGAGTGATCTGCCCTGACTGTCCTGGCATTGAATTTTGGTCGAATCATAAGTAGCCGTGGCATTTTTATGGTTTTTGCCTGCTCGGCCTAAGATAGGCCACAGACTTAAGGCGAACCGCGTCAAGTTGAGGCTGCCGCATTTCGATGTGGTCTGGTCCGGGTCTGGTCGGCTCCGTCGTGCGTCAGCTTATATTCAAAACCCAACAGGTCGCCAATGAGTTCATGTCGACATAGGCCACTAACATCATCCATGACTCTGGTCCTGTTCACCTACAATTACTTATAATGCACAGGCTGAATTAAGGCGGCTTAAGGTCAGTTATTACCGAACTTGGTCCCTCCCCCCTCTTTGCGTCCTGACAGCTCCAAGTCAGCTTCTAGATGGTGTACCTCAGGTATAAAAGTGCACTTTGCAAGCCTTCCTCAGTCTCTATCAGTGCATTGAAGAAGCAGCACCTTTATGTATAGTACACAGCAACGGCTTTCATAATGGTGAACAAAATTCATCTTGTGCTAGTCTGCATACTTACAACACTGATTATTGAGAAGAAGTGAGCCAGGTGCCACTTAAGGAGATGCAAAGCTTGGGTAGAAGCTTGGTTGTGCCAGTCTGGCAAATACATGAAATGACTGTAACGCTACGGAGGACTGGATAGTATGCCTGGCACCTTCGTCTCATCTCCTCCCTGATGAAGGCAGCGCAGACCTGTGGTATTTCTTTCTCTGTGGTGAAGATTTCTGGGATGGTCAAGGACCTAATTTTACAATGCTACTACACTTCCCATGCTTCTGCTGTTTTCCAAGAACTTTGATGTATTATGTGACAGGTGATGCTTGTGAAAGAGGCAATCCATGAAGATGACAATGACAATCAATCACTTATTTTTGTGAACATACATCAGAATTACTGCTTTATGTGCTGTTACTATCTATGATCTACATTAATCCAGCCTTTTTGGTAGAGTGTTCTTGTGTTTATGCTTTCTATTGAAGCCGTCTTGGGGTTCTTCCTTTTGACTTGCTTTGTATGGGCACTACTCTTTTCAAATAAATTATGCTCAAGTATTTGATGTCTCTCTTCCTTTCCTCACCTAGGTGGTACTTGCATTATTATATCTTAAACTTTCATTATTCCAGGCTCTAATTATGTGGTAAATTTGAAGTTCTAGTTCAGTGGTAAATTCAAAGTTAATCCAAGAAAATTATCTTTATGGACTACCTTTACAGTTCAATTGATATGCAAATATCTATGAAGAAAAACGATGAGAGTGGACTTAAGCTAAACAATTTATAAACAATCAACATCTTGGATAATATGTACAATAATGAGACTCAATACATATTGGTTTCACAAGGTATCGGTTTCACAAGGCAACAAGGAAATATATCAGCAATATCTCAGCAATAGCATAGTTCTCCAGGCACACATAACAAGAATATCAATATATAAGCAATATCATAGCTTGCCAGTCTATACAACGTCAATGCAAGAAAACACAATACCTATGTCCAGATTTTTTAGGATATTAACCAGTCTACTTCTGAATCAGATAATTCTACTGAATCACTGTCAGAACTGTCACTCTCAGAGGTGCTTGTGCAGGTAGTAGAGGTGTTTGTGCAGGTAGTAGAGGTGCTTGTGCAGGTGGTAAAGGTTATAGTAGCAGGTGTACATGAGGTAGTCAGTGTGGTGGAGATGGCACCATTGTCATTTTTCCCGGTATTTAACTAAAATACTATACAAACTTGCAATAGGTAGACCCTTACCAAATCTTCATCGTTGTATAAGCCTCATTCGAGACCTGACCCAGTATCATTTAATCATTAGTCATGACCACACGCAAACGTACAAGATAACAAATTAACTATAGTAACTTAAGACAGGGATCCGTTACTCTTCCCTGCCGATAATTATGTAGGGGTCAGGGCAGTCGAGCAGCGTTGTTTCACTTTAGAACTAGGTGGCGCGAGAGCCAATCCTTGCTGTGCGGTATGGCCGGCGGACCCGCAGTATGTAAATGCTGCGGGTTCACCCGCATTACGTAACTCGGCCGCTATATAAGGTCGAGTCCACAGCGGGTTGATAGGACTTCTCACGGTGCCTCTTTACGGAGTGAACGTCTGAAGCCTCACGAGTTGGTTAGGTTGTGTTGAAACACCTTTCAACGTTGAAGAGACCAGTATCTCTTCCCGCGCTAGTTGGTGCCCCGTAGCATCAACGAATTGTGTATTACTTCCAGTAATAAAGGAACGGTAAACTGAAACTGTCCGGAGTCTGGTTTTCTATTCGCGGTTAAGTGGTAGTTGGTAGATCTCGGATCTCCCTCCCTTCTCCAGTGGGTAAAGCCGAACCCACCTGTATTGGCACGGAAAGTACAGGGTAGCGACTAGTCTCGGAACCTCTGGTCAGCTGACGATCGCGGAGAGTGGTAACACACTTTCAGCGACTAGAGGGTAACCGCTACATTGGTGCCGTGACCAGGATCTTTGGCTGCTTGCACAGCCGAAGATCACTGGAGAGGTAGGATGGCGGAGAAGCCGGGTGAAAAAACCCGGTCAAAGATCGCCGAGCAGAGCCCTGCCGCAGAAGGCGTAGCCAGCCCGGAGAAGACACAAGATGTCCGTACTCCAGTGGCAGCTGCTAGCCAGTCGCGGAAGAAGGCTGCGAGGAACGTGGCTGAGCAACTAAGCTCAACCGTGCTCCACATGGGGACCCCTAGAGCGGACTCCATGGAAGAAAAGGACCTGGAAGGAGTAAGCCGAATAGGCGATTCCGAAGAGGGTCCTGAACGTGGGGAAACCCCACTAAACCGGCCTAAGATCGATTCTCGGATCGATCATGAAGCCGAGCAACATCAAGCGAAGCAGCGTCTACTCGAAGAGCAAGATACTGCTAAGTTGATGTTGCAAGATGTGTATTCTTGGGCCAAGGTAGCCGCTGAGTCACTGCGAGTGCAGAAAGAACAGCTTGCTTTGGCCGAGGATCAAGAAAAGGCGGTAATGGCGCGCACACAGCGCGCAGAGGCAGACTATGCTTTAAAGTATAGGACTCCACCGCCAGGTTGGCAGAGTGTGACCAAGGATCACGTATACTCCCCACAAGGGAATGCAACGGGTCCTCGTGTTTACTCCGCCACGGATAGATCGGAGACCTGCGATGGTGAACTTCGCTTCCCCAACGGACTCTCTGAAAGACTCTACGCATGCTAGTGATAGGGGAGTACTGTCTAATTCCGCGATAGCTGAATTAGGACTTAACCCTGTACTTGCGGAGAGTAACGCGGATCGGATGTTCAATCGATCTCTAGCACAGGCTAGAGATGTCCCGATTGTGAGACCGGCAGAAACGGCCAGACGTAACGCCATTATTCCGAAGCCTTTTGGTAAAGGAATGGTGTGGGAACACTGGTTTGCCGGGTTCTGTGAGGATGTCCAGTGCAATGGATGGAGTACTACGGATGCATTGCCGTACCTCATGAGAGCGTTGCGAGATGGACCTGGCGAGGCTGCTTTACGTGCCTACCGGCGTTCGACTACGCATGGATGGGATGCCCTTGTAGAAGTGGCGTCCTATTACTGTGGGCAGCTAGTAACGCTGAACCCTCGTTCGACTTTTCTAAGTCGGATACAGGGTAAAGACGAGTCCGCCCGTGCTTACGGGTTAGCCTTACAGCAATTGCTGATGGAGGTTTACCCCGGTACTAGACTGGACTCACCGGCACTGCATGAGGATCTACAAACTCAGTTTGTGAAGGGTCTCAGAGACGAGGACATCCGCACAGAGGTGGTCTCGAAATGGGAGCCTGGTATGACCCTCATACAGGTGTTGAAAATAGTGGACGCCTATGAACAAAGGTGTGCTCTGTTTGGACAGTATGGAAAACCTGCGAGTAAAACCCTGGTTGCCATGCTAACGCCATCCTGGGAACAGGATGAGTTGGCGACCGAAGAAACCAGCGACCCCGAAATGGAGGATGTACTCTCCGCAGTGCGGTCAATGGTACTCGGACGCCGTGGTTTCCGCGGTAGGGGCCATGGCCGGTTGAATCCAGGGAGGCCCAGAAATGGGAACCCTCAGGTGACAGAACAGGCCGTGGGTAAAGATTCCAAGGATTCACCTACTCTTACGGAATTGTTGCTGCAGATCAATGAAAGGTTATCGCAATTGGAGAAAAACCAATTGGATACTCGACGTTGTTGGCAGTGCGGAAAGACTGGGCACATTTCTCCGGAATGTCCCCAGAAGCTGGCTGCTGTAGAAACCACAGACGGCCCTCTAGCTTTGCCTTCCCCACCTGAGGATCCGGTAAACTAGAACGGGCTACGGTAAGTGGCGAAACAGTAGCCCCTGCAACTGTACGCCTGAGTACACAAACTGGAGAACCAGCGAGTAAAGTGAATCTTACTCGGACCAGAGAGGAAGAGATTTCGAGTCAGATTGCTACAATTTGCTCTCGCTATCTATCTCCGAGACATCCCTGCTTACAATGGTTACACCAGCGTGGATGGGACCTCGGGACCCTCGATGGTATTTCCCGGTTTATTCAGCAGCCTTCTCCTCTAGGGGGGAGACGATGGTATGTGCCTGTGAGAATTCAGGGGTTGAAAGTAGATTTGTTGGTTGATACGGGAGCAAGCCGCTCTGTGTTGAACCACAGTTTATATAAGACTTTTGAATTTGATCCGGAATGTAAAGTTTCGGAAGCAAGTGCAAGGGCTGCTAATGGTACTCCGTTGAAGTGCTACGGCAAAGTGATTATCCCGATCTCAGTAGGTAACACTGAATTAGTGTGGAGTCCCATACTCAGTGATATCGAAGAGAATGGAATAATTGGAATAGACTTCCAAGCGTTGTATGGAGTGTCATTGGACCTTCAGCAAGGCCTGCTTCGGATTAAACACCCGGAACAGCTGGAAGTAGAATGTTCCTGTAGACGGATTTCTTCAGTGGTCTCTGTCAGGCAGGATGTAAGCATCGCCCCTCAGCAGATGGTAAATGTGCTAATAGCTGGGGAAGGTGACTTGCCGTTGGCAGATGCTATATTTGAGCCTGATCCGATGTTATTTCCAGACAAAGGATTACAGGCTTGGGACACTCTTATGGGTGGAGCTCGGATCGGATCTATACCCGTGAGTAATCATACTACGGGGAGGATAGTGTTGAAGAAAGATGACGTTGTTGGCCGAGTAATATTGGCTAACTCTGTAGATACAGTGGAGATCCGTCCTCTAGGTATATCATCTATCGACAACGACCCGAGAGAAGAGAGGATTGGGTGCGTGAACACAAACTCGGAAAAAGATCCCGGGTCTACAGTTCTGCACGAGACCCTAGAAACTCTGATCACTGCTGCAGATGCCCTAACAAGCGCGGAGCAACGAGAATTAAGAGTTATGCTAGGAAGGTGGAATAAGATCTTTGCGCGGCCAGGAGACCCATTGGGTAGAACTGATCGTGCAGAGCACCACATAGATACAGAGGGAAACATTCCATTTAGACTACCCTACCGGAGACTACCGCCCATAAAGCGGGAAGCTTTGGAAGAGGAGTTACGGAAAATGCTTTCTCAAGATGTGATCATACCCAGCGAAAGCCCTTGGGCCAGCCCTGTGGTGATGGTTACTAAGAAGGACGGTACTTGCCAGTTCTGTATTGACTACAGAAAACTGAACGGTATCACCCGAAAGAACGCCTATCCAATACCACGGATCGATGAGAGTCTCGACTCTCTCGGGGGGAACCAATGGTTTTGTACCTTGGATCTCCAATCCGGATATTGGCAGGTAAAGATGGCTAGTGAGGATCAGCCGAAAACTGCCTTCACTACCCACGAAGGGCTGTATGAATTTACAGTAATGCCCTTTGGCCTCTGCAATGCCCCGGCTACGTTTGAATCCATGATGGATCAGATGCTGAGAGGCTTGCAGTGGAAGAAATGTTTGGTTTATTTAGACGACATAATTGTTTTTGGGAAAACCGTGGAACAATGTCTGAATAACCTAGCGGAGGTCTTTGAACGTATAGAGTCTTACGGCTTGAAACTCAACCCTCAGAAATGTAAACTGTTCAAACGATCAGTGGAGTACTTGGGTAGGATAGTTGCGGGTGATGGTATCCGCGCCGACCCATCCAAGTTGGAAGTAGTGGCCAAATGGCCTCGACCCCGGAATATAAAAGAAGTAAGATCTTTCCTCGGATTCTGTTCATATTATCGTGACTTTATCCCGGGTTTTTCCGAAACTGCCCATGCTTTGCAACAGTATGTAGTCCAGGACAAAGCCGGAAAGTCGAAGGATATTCTATGGAATTCCGCGGCCGAGGAAGCGTTCTCGGGACTAAAGAGAAAGTTTGAAGAGACTCCGGTCCTCCATTATCCATTGCCTCAGGGTCGATTCATCCTTGATACCGACGCGAGCAATGACAGTATTGGAGCGGCACTGTCTCAGATACAGAACGGAGTAGAAGTTCCCATTGCTTTTGCAAGTAATAGCTTGAATAAGGCACAGCGGAACTACTGTACTACAAAGAGAGAACTTCTCGCTGTAGTAGTATACGTAAGGAAATATCGACACTTCCTCGGAGGTGGAGATTTCACGTTACGTACGGATCATTCCTCGTTGAAATGGCTCTTTAACTTTAAAGACGCCGAAGGAATGATCGGAAGATGGCTGGCAGCTTTATCCGAATTCGGACTTAAGAACTGTCAGATAGAACACAGACCCGGTAAATCACACATTAACGCGGATAGCCTCTCCCGGAGACCATTGCGTAAGTGTGGGCGACCCGACTGTGTAGACTGTGGGGAACATGATGCTATCTTGGCTGCGTTGCACCAGATGGGTAATCCTGATCCCGCGTTTTATCAGTGGACACTGGAACAGACCCGAGAAGCTCAACAGAGTGATCCGGATATGTCCCGGTTGATTAAACTGGTAAAAAATGGCCTCCATAGACCACGAGGAAAGGAACTCTCAATAGAGAACCGGGAGTTCCAAATACTCTGTAGTCAATGGACGGAATTGACTGTGAGGGATAACGTGCTATATAGGATGAGAACCACAGTGTGTCCAGTAAGGAGACATTTACAGTTGGTTGTACCCATAGCACTGCGTCCTGGACTTTTGACTCTGTGTCATGAGCATAGAAGTTCGGCACATTTCGGAAAAAAGAGGACTGCCGCTAAAATAAAGCGACATTACTACTGGCCCGGAATGAACGCCGACATAGAGCGATGGATTCTAGAATGCGCGGTCTGTTGTAGGGTTAAGCCCGGCAAAGGCATAGGGAAGATGAGCTATTTGGAGTCCGGTTTGCCCGCATTGCTCTCGATATCATTTCTGGTATCGATGAGTCCGATGACGGCAATACCTGCATGATGGTGGTGATGGATTACTACACAAAATATGTGCAGATCTATCCCATGAAAGATCACAAAGCTGCTACCTGCGCGGAAGCACTTGTGAAGAATTGGGTGCTATGTTTCGGAGCTCCGAGTATTTTACACTCCGACCAGGGAAGAGAATTTGAGTCTCAAATTTGGCAGGAAATGTGTAGAATATTAGAGATCAAGAAAACACGCACCAACCCGTATCGTCCTCAATCAGATGGGATGGTAGAGCGGTTCAATCGAACGTTGATACAGTGCTTACGCACGATGGTCAATGAAAGCCGCAGTAACTGGGATGAGTTAGCACCCTTTATAGCACACGCTTACAATGGTACTATTCATTCTAGTACGGGGTGTTCACCTAATCTACTTGTCTTCGGAGAAGAGATTGTGATGCCCGCAGACATTGTTTATGGGGTGCCGGGAGTCTCCGCTGAGATACCCTGCCCTATAGGGTTCATGGAAAAACTTTGGGAACGCTTTGTGGAGGCTTATTACCGAGCAAGGCGAGGCCTAGAGAAAGCCGCGGAGTGGCAAAGGTCGGGACATGATGTTCGACTAAAGCCGAGAAAGTTCCAGGTTGGAGACCGAGTAATACGATATCACTCACCGTTAGTGAATGTAAAACTCGCCCCAAACTGGGATGGTCCGTTTGTTATAGTTGAAGTGCTGTCAGAAATGACAGTAGTCATCGAAGATGAATGGACACGGAAGCGCTATAAGTCGCATGTTGCTCGATTGAGAACATGGCACTGTACGCGCAATAGAGCTGGCTCTGATAACACGGAGTCCCCGCCCCAGCCGGTACCGCTTTCAGCGAAGCCAACTCGCAGGGCAGGGAAGTCCCGGGTCAAAGCCGGTAAGAGTTGCAAGGGCCCTCCGCCAACACGGCGGAAGTCTGGTCGTCCGCGTAAGGTAAAGATACCCCCGTCTGACTCGAGAGAGAAAGACTGGGAGGATTTGAAGCCCGAAGCGGAGGACTACAAAGGCCCTACTGATCGTTCTATGTATACGAAACATGGAAGATCAGTAAAAATGAAAATAGAATTGGAAAACAATTCAACCACCCGCCGCAGCGCCCCAATACGCGGCAAAGCTGCGGTCAGCTACAAAGAGTAGTGGTGCGTAATTGTTGTTGAAAATAACACAACGAGAAGTCAACGCTGACCAAACCTGCGAGTCCTAGGGTTGGTTGATTGAACGCGATGACGGTTGAAACCTGATAAAAGACGGACTTATGGCAGCAGTCCCGACGTTGCTCGAAGGGATTCCCCGTAGAGGGCCCTCCAGAGGCTGCATTATTCGCCATAACGTTCTAATTTGATGGTTTTTGGGCGTTGGATCATTAACTTATACCTTCTTGAGATGAGTAATGGTGGTCAGATGGAATTGGAAACCCCCACGGGCATAGATTCGGCTTGGCGCAGTGAAGCGTGGCCGGTGTCTGTACCCGCTGGGAGAGTATGAAAGAACGAATCAAATGAACGTAACGGCGTCTTTGATCAGTTCGCGGTCGAGGGGGCGTGGAGTCGCTCGGATGATGAACGTCTCAACACCTCTCATTGGTCGAGGACATGACCTCTTTTAATTGGGGTCAACAGCCTGTATATAAGGCATTGTTCTCGGAGAACAGATCACTCTGGCCAAGTGGCGTCCCAGTGACGCCCCTGGAGTGTATTGCTGCGTTCAGCCTGGCTGAGCAACGCAAAGAGGAGGCCACCCTTCCCGCGGAGGAAGAGGTGGTCCCGCAGAACTCGGCTCCGGCCGAGGGCCTTGCGAGCTCGGGAGACAGTGCGTCTGTTGGCCTGGGCAGTGACGACTCCCTAGGGGGTAGTCACAGTGGTGACTCGGGTGCTCTGGATTCCGGTCCAGACGACACCCAGTCAGCACAGCGCGGAGAGTCCAACCCTTCCACTACGGTGGCAGAGGCAGGACCCGGTTCGCCTAAGACATCAGTTTCGGCTGAAAGCTCTGGGCGAGTTGCTTCCGTGAAAGGTGGGAAACTAGACCTTTCCCATGTGAAGAGCTCTGGGTACGGGCAGAAGTCAGTTTCAACTACTCCTGCTAAGCCCAAGGCTTCCCGTTTGCCGAAACCGACGTTTACGCCGGTGAAAGCAGCGGAGAAGAAAGGAGATGCTCAGCGAGCTGAGTTGACTCCCGTTGGTCGCGGCCGTGGGAGACCAATTAGCAGACCTGATCCTCCTGCTCCCGGGGGTATTCCAGCCAGTCCATGGGACCGGTGGACCCGGGAACTTCAGAACATCCCTGATCCCGACATACGCGCTTTGGCTATGAAGGGGTTAGTGGATCGATGGGTTGCTAGTCAGGGCCCGGAGAATGTTGTACTGGTGGTATCCCCCTCAAGGGTTGAAGCCCCGGTGGTAGCACCTCCGGCCCCGGCTACTAGCCAAGATACGCCCGCCACTACGGAGAGCGCTATGGAGGTTGACGAAACCCCTGGTGCTTCCATGGAGTCAGTGGAGCCAGCTACTTCCTCGGAAGGAGCAAAGGCCGCTGAAGGGCGTGCCACGGAGAAGGCGAAGCCGGCTAAAAAGTCGACGGAACCTGACCCCATGGAAGATAAACCGGCTGAAAAGCCAGTAAGTAGCTCCGCTGCCCGTAGGGGTAGACGCAAGACTCGCGCGGCCAGGGAAGCCGCTGCAGCGAAAGCTGCAGCGGACAAAGCGGCCCGCGATGAGCGCTCTAGCTCCAGTTCCTCCCGCAAGGGAGGAAAGGGTAAGGGAGTTGGAAAGTCCAGTGCTGGCAAGCTTGTTGCTAAAGGCAAGGGATCTTCGGATCCTAAACCTGGTGGCAGCAAGGAGACGAAGGGGGCCGGGTCTTCAGGCTCGGAAAAACCCGCGTCTACGTCAGCTGGACAGCCGCACGAGAGTGCATCACAAGATTCAGATGAACAATCTGAATCTGCTGTGGTGGACAATTGTGGTCGGGTCGGAGACTGGGACAAGATCATGGATCTTGACGATGCAAAACGTCTTGCCCATGGTTCCGACGCCGACAGTAAGCGTAAGGTGGCCCGCAAGCTGCCGAGCTGTCTGGTTGGGCGCAAAGCGAAGTGTCTAGAAGACCTCCGCGTCAAAGACCGCCATTGGCTACCAGAACCGGTAGGAGAAGATGGCGTGTCTGATGACGAAGAGTGGCTTCAGGACGAGGGCTCTGCAAACACGTGGTATATCACCCGTGTGGAAGGAGTCAAGAGTGCCTCCAACCAAAAGTACAACATCCTCCAGAAGGAAAAGTTGAACTTTGCGTTGCGACAGTTTACTGTCGGCGGGCACTGTGTCTTTTTGTGTTGCCAGGGCGGGGATGTGAAAACATCACCTGCCTACGCCACAAAAAGGTTGTACGCGCGGCATCTCGTAGAGATGCATTTAGCTGAGTTCCCCTGGTACCGTTGTAACGCAGGACGGTGCTCAGCTGATTCGGGTTCGTCGCGCCGGTCGTGGATGATGTTGGACGAACACGGGATCGGTGCTGTTCGGGGTAGGGAAAGGACAATGCGGCTTTTTAATAAGTTCGTAGGGTTAGTTCCCGAAGCCCGGGCTAAGGGTGTCGAACCTAAGCGCAAGGCTATTGACGGGAAATATACCGTGTCTTGGAAACAGAATCGTAGCTTCGGCACGACTCTGCGGATAAGCTCACCGGATATGGAACGGATGAAGCACTTGCGTGACACCGCACGTGGTAGCAGCGCGAAACGGGACCGGAGTGTAGACTCCACGAACCGCAAGCCTGCTGCAAAGAAGACTAAGAGCTCGTCTAAGTCCAGTAGTGACTCAGACGACGACTCGAAGTCGAGCCGGTCAGTGCGAAGCCAGACACCGGGCTCTGTAACTTTGGGGGATGTTCTCAATTCCTCAAAGACGGGCCCAGCGAAGGAAAAGCCTGGCCGGAAAGGGTCGAGTGCGCCTAAAGAGGAGAAATCCTCTAAGGGTTCTGAAAAGACAGCGGTCTCGTCTGACGCTTCGGCGTCGACTAGCACTGCTGGTGCTCGCCCGAAGAAAGCAAAAGTCCCCAAACCTAGCGAGGAAAGTGGTGCAGAAGGTGGTGGAGAAGAGGAGTACCCTCCTCTACCCCCACCACTGCGCCCTGCCCCTAAGGTAGTGAGCCAGCCTAGACCTCCGCCCGCGGAGGAGACTAAGCCTGGTAAACACGGGGAACAGGTTGATGTGTACTCCGGCGAACAACATCTGACACTGGCTACTATAGCTAAGACAGATTGGCGCCCGTATCATATGCAAACCTACTTGGACCGCGTTGATAAACAGTCGATTATCAATGCTAACAAGTTTAGGGTAGCACAGATGCGGGTAGCAGAGTACGAGTGCGTCATCGCTCATCAGCGCATGTCTAGCCTCTTGCAAGTGCCGTTGGAAAACATGGCTGCAAAGCTAGCAGGGGTTGAGGCGCGATTGGCGCGTTCCGAGCTTGCCCTGCAGGAGTACGACTACAAATGTCGCACTGTAATGGGGGTGAGCATGTTCGACGTTGAACCGTCTAACATCGCAGGTGCGGAAGCAGCCTGGTTGTTACATCAGCGTCGAAGGGGCCGATATCTCGACTTTGTGTCGACTCCAACCCTGACAATGCAGCAAGCAGGCGCATTGTTAGATTGGGGTCCCGAGAGGGATTACGCCCTAGACGGACAGTCGTCCCAGGCTTCAGCCATGGAGACTGCTCCATGCAACCGGTCTCAGAGCACCGGTGGAAGTTCCTCGGAATCTCCACAGGTTTCTCTGAGGCAGCCGCCGCCAGTGACCTGTGTCGGAACGAGACCAGCTAGCGTGCCTCCCCGGCAGCAGCAAGTCCCGTTCGGCCGGGAGTTGGAAGAATTAGGACCTATGTTCCCCCCGTTGCCGTTCACATCAACGGTGACGTGGGATTCTCCCGACATCGCTGACGACATCAGCACGGCTGACCTGAATGCGGTGATGTCTAGGTTCCGGGTCACAGACCCGCTTAGTCCACCACCAAATGTTGGTCAGCAAGCTGCCGCGACGAGGCCCGCCACCCCGTCATCTACAGTTGCCCCTCCAGCTGAAGCCCCCGCTGATGAACAACCCAGTTGTTCCGGCGAGAGGCCGGCTGGCTGAAGGGCCTGTAGCTAGGCAGCATCAGTCCATCCTACGCTGAATCTAGAGAACCCCCGGAGGTTCCCCGGTATCACTGTGGGATGGAGAGAGGCAGGACGACTCCTGCCACAGAGGATGGATCGACATATTCAACCCTAGTTGTCTGTGCCTGTCCGTCCGCCGGCTCCTCAGATATTAACTCAAGCAGTTCTTACCTGGGGATCACCCACGCCTGAATTCAGTTTCAGGTGGAGAGGGTGACTGGTTTGGTCCCCCATATAAGTGGTGCTTCAATCAGCGGCCCCCGTGGTCGCTGGGAGGGGTAGTACAGGTGGATCAAAATAGAAAAGCGATCTCGGGTTGGGCCGTGGAGAATCACCCCCGTGGTGAATTTTCGCTGCACAACTTGAGTTTCAGAAGGCTGAAGGGTCTCTCGATGGTAGCCCCGTTGTAGGGCCCCATTGCGAAACACTCCGGCCTGTGGTGCTTTTCACGGGTTATACTCCGGTTTAACACCGCGGAAAGCGAAGGTAAGAGATGGGGCTGAGACCCGGCTTCGGCAAGTGGTTTCAGTTCCCTGTGGGGTAATTCACGCTGGACTCGCTTGGTCTTTTGCCAGTGAGGGAAGTGTGAATCACCGCGTGGATAGGGGTTGGGGCCTTCAGTGGTTCCTGCAACTCCTATCCAAGAGATGGATATAGCGCGCCACGCTATAAGGACGCTGATACCAACTTTTTACGGAGATGGGAACTCCTACACGGAGAAGAAAACACGCTTGGCTATCTTTTTCTTTCTCCTTATACACATGTTACTCTCTTCACAACGATGACCTGCGGGACGGGCCATGTGAAGTCAAAAAGGTGGGGGGGGTTCGCGGAATTGCTCCCCCTAACTACGCTGGAGCTGTGCTGGGAAGACAGTAGGAAGCCTGGCGCCCGGAAGCAGGGGGCTGGATCGAGTAGGTCCCCACGCTGACGGGTCTGCCAAGCTCGACACTAATATTATGTTATCCCTGGCTTACAACTCCGGAACAGTGGGAGGCGGAGTGCTCATTAGTGAGGGCTGACCCCTTGTAGGTCCGAGCAGGTGAGTCCTCTCCGCCCGATACTCAAGGAAGCCAGGGAAAAGCCAACAACATCGGCGAGACGGGTGATATTGTTACGTTTATATTTATTACCAGGGTGGTAGCGAGGCTACTCCGTTTTTATATACCGTATTACCCTTATGTCTTCCTCTTTCAGCATTGAAAATGTGTAAATTTTACTTTCCCATCTCAACCTTATTATACATCGGTATCAGTAAAAAGATTCTTTGTGAACGTTGAATGGTTAGACACATATTCAGAACTGCTCGACTTAGTTATTAAACTTTTTCGGGATGTCCTCTTTGCAACGCAATGGTTGCCGGTCCCCCCTTCGTAAAAGCTGGGAGGGGTAATGTAGGGGTCAGGGCAGTCGAGCAGCGTTGTTTCACTTTAGAACTAGGTGGCGCGAGAGCCGATCCTTGCTGTGCGGTATGGCCGGCAGACCCGCAGTATGTAAATGCTGCGGGTTCACCCGCATTACGTAACTCGGCCGCTATATAAGGTCGAGTCCTAAGCGGGTTGATAGGACTTCTCACGGTGCCTCTTTACGGAGTGAACGTCTGAAGCCTCACGAGTTGGTTAGGTTGTGTTGAAACACCTTTCAACGTTGAAGAGACCAGTATCTCTTCCCGCGCTAGTTGGTGCCCCGTAGCATCAACGAATTGTGTATTACTTCCAGTAATAAAGGAACGGTAAACTGAAACTGTCCGGAGTCTGGTTTTCTATTCGCGGTTAAGTGGTAGTTGGTAGATCTCGGATCTCCCTCCCTTCTCCAGTGGGTAAAGCCGAACCCACCTGTATTGGCACGGAAAGTACAGGGTAGCGACTAGTCTCGGAACCTCTGGTCGGCTGACGATCGCGGAGAGTGGTAACACACTTTCAGCGACTAGAGGGTAACCGCTACAATTATATAAAAAAAACAGATTATACACATCTAAAATAATTATTTATTATCTAATGGCCCGAACAGTACGTGCATACAGGGCCCAAATGGTATTTCATAACTTGTATTTGTACATAATTAATATTGTTATGCATGCTCATTACCAAATGTGTTTTTCGTAATATCATTCTTACACATGGCACGGGGACGCACGCCAGCTAGGAAAGTTAACCAGTTTCTCACCGTATGATGCAAAATAGGCAAAATAAAGGGATGGGTAAAGGCATCTACATAGCACACTTGAATGTTCAGAGCCTCCACAGTATTCTTGACTAATCAAACATTACAACAAAGTTGACGACTTTGACCTATTTATTTATATATGGCTTTCCTTGTAATTCTATATAAGTACTCGTAGCATTTATTTGTACTATGTGTGAACAGCAAGGAATGATTAAACAGATCTATTATTTACTTGTATATAATCTCCTCAAAGTATGAGGACTAGCTAGCTAAATCGCGCTTTCAGCCCACTATATTTATGAAACCTCGAAGCTTGTATTTGCTGGTTGTAAACGAAAACAGGCACTATGTTGCATTTTCTTCACCAGGAGTATTGGCCCTCCTGTGTGTTCTAGTATGAGGAGGCATGTCTTCACCAGCAGTATTGGCCCCGTGTGTTCTAATATATGGAGGCATCTTGACTACAAAGTGTGTGGTAGAGCTGCTCAAAGTGGAATAAAGACCTGCCCGCCATGCTATGTTATCTAAACCAAAGGCGAACGCAAGTCAATGGGAATCTAAACTGGTCATAACTCGACCTACCAGACCTTAGGAGGATGTGAACACCAAGCGAAAGTCGCCTTAAGGCGACAGGCTCCATTACCCCCTGGTGCACGCATTGGCTGCAATAAACTTGACATACCGTAAGTTGCTGGGCTTCCAGTCGGGACAGGACTCGAGTCAATGGCCTCTGTGAGAAGTCCCCAACCGAAGCCCGGCGACTTACAATCACCAAGCCCGTCGACTTAGGTCAAGTTGAGGTCTGTGGCTGAAGCCCTGTCCAATTGAGACGAACATCAGCGGTCGTAAACCAGGGGGGGGGGGGGGGGGGGGCTGCCGGGACTGTCATGGCAGATTTTTTGATAGTCAGAAATCTGCCCAGACAACTACCCGACAGTCAAGTCAACCTATGATTCGTAGTAGTTATTGAGATACGATGACTGCATGTTGAGGCTGTTGGGACTGTTGGGGTGATGGTGTAAGCCTAGCATAAAAGAGGGCGAACTTCTGTTACTTACATACATAGGCCCAGCTCCGGTACTCACAGCCAGGGACAGACACACTGCATCCTCTGCCAAGAAATTAAAGGCCCATTCCCACTTTGTGATTCCTGCCCCTGAGACTACTGCCGGGAATAATTGCCGGGAACCCGTAGTTATATGTAGTACAATGCTGTGTCTGCTATCACTCCCCACAGACGTTGTACTTAAGGACATAGGCAAACTTTGAGATTTTTTGTGAACCAAAATGGTTCACACAATCACGTTTGTAAAGGAAGTGTCATAAAATAAAAAACAGTTGAATTCAACAACTTACATCACAATCTTCAGTCCCACATCATATGAGCATCAGATGTTATCTTTTCTTTGTCAAATCCTCCTTTAAATCCCTAAATGGGGAGCTCCTCAATCAACCATCAGCCATTTTTAATCCTTGAATTTTGAATTGAGCTGGTTAGCAGCGAGAATGTCAATCTTAAAGTTTGCATGTTCATTCCTAACTAGAGTCTGACTACGTCTGACTAGGAAACCTCAGTCCCACAGCGGGTTAAAGGGCATAGTCGGCGAGTATACTCGATATATTTAAAATATGTTTGAAATTGAATCGCAAGAGACTGGTGCCCTTTTAAGAGAGAATCCAGTTGCTGACTCAAGCCTGAACAATGAGGTTTAGGGCAATAGTCGCCGACGATTTTGCCATTTTGTGTTCCCACTTGGTGACTCAGCAAATTCTTAGAAATTCTGGCTGATAGTCAGCGACGGGTGCCTTCTGAATGCCCCAAAATTGATTAATGAGAACCGGGCTTTAGAAAGCGGTAAACCACAACTCGATTACTACATTATCAGACCCAGTGAGTCTTCCAGCCTAAATAGCCTAGGAGCTGAAATATATAAAACGAGTCTATAAGGAGGAGGGTAGAATTCAAAAGTATGCAAAGTGTCTCTGAATTAGCGAACAGGGTGGAAGTCGTCGAGACAGCTCGAGCCTGGATGTAGAGATAGTATGGAGAGTGGCTGCCGGGTAACTGGTGGTGCTCATGTTCTGAATTACTGCAAAATTTGCAATTATGCAAAATGCTGATGAGCTATGTATGAGTAAAACACCTGATTAATGATGATCAGTTTGAAGGTGGATTGTAATATATCACCAGGGAGTCATGTATTTCTGACTTTAGAAATTTAAGATATTTTTTATCAATTCTGTTTACTTTTTGCTCACAGGCTAATTCATGGCTACAGATAATTATCTCCACAACTTTGATAATATTAATAAAGGGAAGGCATGAAGAGGGTGAGTATGGTTAATCAGGATCTCATGTTAGAATATTCATAATGCAACCTATGAAGGGAAATTTAATGGAGTAATAACAAACATGAAACTCTTTTGTAGCAGAAAGCACCAAACTAAGCAACCCTATCAGGAATATAATAACCATTACAATAGGTGTTACAGAAATGTATTATGTAGAGAGATTGTAATTGTTTTTTGTCTTTTATTCATAATGATTCTTACTTCTTGTAAAATAATGTTCTCAAAAGTCTTATATATCATTGCACACTGCAAAGTTCTGCATTCCATGTTGAATAAATAATCACTTTTTTCCGTCTTAGAATTTCTTGAACTAAAGTATTTGTATAATCATTTCCCCAGAATCCACCGCAGTATATATTCAGGGATTTGTGGTAGCTTTGGCACTAGTGTGGTTTATTACTGCTATTCTGCTCATCGTTGGTGCTTGTAAGGTATGGTACTTTATAGAGATTTGATACACATTCCTAAAATCACTTGATTGTATTCAAAGTATAACATCTTGACAGAAACATATTTCTCAAAACCAATTTCTCGTTGTGAGGGCTCGAGTCTGGCTGTAGAGAGTACAGAAAGTGGCCACTGGCTAATTGGTGGTGCTCATGTTCTGAATTACTACATAATTTGCAATTATACCCAATGCTAATAGGCTGTAGAAGAGTATAACGCCTGGTTAATGGTGAGCAGTTTGAAGGTGGATTGTTATATATATCACTGGGGAGGATGTGTGGTAAAGTGTACAGAAACATTCAGAAATTTAAGATATTTGTTATGAATTCTGTTTATTTTTGCTTACAGGCAAATTCATGGCTGCAGATAGCTGTATCCACAACTTTGATAGTCTTGATTAGGATAACACATGAAGGGGGTGAGTATGGTTCATTGTTTATATTGTCTATAATGCAGGGAACTTTAATGGAGTAATAAGTAAAAACATATTCAATGTGTTTGACGCGGCAATAGATCTACACCATCCCGCAGTACGACCACGAATAGAGAGAAAATGGGTTTGGGTGAGCACTTTTCCGCGCGCTCCCGCCTTCTGTCCCTAGTACGATGCTTCCCATTGGTCAGGACGCCTACGTTGGTTGTAAGTCGGCCTGTGATTGGTCTATGCCCAATCTGTGGTGATGTTTTGTGTACCTCCATATGAATTCCTGTTTGGTAGTGCCTTTCGCTTTTTGCCTGGATGGTTTTTTCAATCTAGGCTGTGTATGGTGGCGAAATGGTATTTTATGAGTTGATCTTTATGTTTTTTAAGTTGCTTTTAGTAGGGTGGAGGGCTTCTCTGCCTCTGTTCCCTGTTTTATTCTTTTTCTTTCTATTTTTGACCGACTGGGTGTTTATACCCTGTCTTGGTATTAGTTCGCGATTGTTTCTCCCATTTTTGTTTTTATTTTGTTTTCAAAAATGCACTACCTTATTTTTGTTTATATGGGGTATTCTTTATTTTTATTTGGGATTTAGCATCTTTCCGTTTATTCGTGGTTTCGACCCTCGTTTAGGGGTCTCATCAGGTACGGTGCGGTACTGGTCTCTAATCATTATAATTTTTTAAGTGGTCTTTATTTTCCCGGCCCTGGTTTCAGGAAAAAAGGAATAGAAGTCCCATTCTGTTTTGGTTTTCTCTCTATCTTTTAGTCGTCCTGTCCTCCTTTCTCAACTGGTAAAACTGAATGGTAAAAATTTTTTCCAACGAAGGCGGGAAACCGCAAGAGAACGAAAGAATTTTTACCAATAAGTAAAAACATAGTCATGACGCCTATACGATGATACTTATTCGAGGTGAAGGTCAGAAATCCTTGAAGAACTCGTTCGGAAGGATTTCTGGCCTTCACTGAGAATAAGTATCATCGTATTGCATAATTACTATGTTTTTAAAAATTATTATCCATCGTATACAAAGTCCCCATTGAAAATGTATAAAAACTGCCAGATACCATAACTGCGGTATATGGATTCAAACCTGTGGTATACGGCCTCAAAACCATGGTATACGGGGAAATCGTCCCTTTGTGCTATAGAGCAAAGAAATACTCCATATAGTTATACCCTTTAATATGGCAATTACTAATATGGCAATGGCAAATGGGTTTAATTGATTAGAAATAATGGATAATAAATACAACAAACGATGATTATGTGGATAGGTGGCTCTGTAAACCACTCGAGGTTGACGTCGTAATGCACTCGCTAGCGCTCGTGTATTACTATGCATCAACCCTCTCGTGGTTTACGGCCGCCTATCCACAAAACCATCAATTATTGTCTATTTATTATATACCTTAGATTGGTTATAATCCGCCGAAACTGACCGTAACTTGACTCCATTGACACTGTCACTCTCACCCAGCGCAGTAAGTACATCACACAATTAACCCGGAAGTCAGATACACTCTCCTAGCATAGGTTGGGTTCTCTCAGGCTTCAGACTATGTACAGAGACTATGATTCAGAGAGTGATGCTCATTTGCATATGACGTCATTTTCGGGATTTCCTCAATATTTAGTAAATACGCACTATAACCTGTTCCTTGGCGGTTGCTAGATGCCTTGAAACTCGCGAGGTGGTGGGATCTGCCATTTGTAAATCTTCCGCCCAGAACCGTGTTGTTAGCCTGTAGTGCGGCCACCATTCACCAGACAGCGTGTTCACGGCTCAAGGTGGGCCTGTTGGAGTCTAGTGGCCAAGGCAGGGAATTCCATACCCGGAAGCAGTATGGCGGCAGTAATGACATCACATCTTTATGTACAGGCAGAAGACAGAGTGAAAATTACTTCAGCAGTTTGAAAAGGAATCATAATTTTTTCAAAAGTTTTAAGTTTACCAATGAATAGTATATGCAAAAATGTATCAGTAGAGCACAGATTTTCAATTCAGTTTTAATAGATAGAGAAGTTTATTCATCTGACATCTCACACGTGAGGGTTTGTTGGTCATTCCTCCGGTTTGAATCTGTACTATTCATAGCCAGGCCAACTAGAGAATTCCCATGCCAGCCAATGAGCGCCCAGCCCTGGGAGACTCCTATAGACCTACTTCCGAGGCTGCCCTGTGCGCCTGAAGTGGTCGTGAAAGAGACTACCGTGTTGTCGGCTTCTTGGCCAATCAGAATGCGTTGTGCCTCAAAGCACGCAATATGAGGGTCAAAGCATGCAATATGTGAGTCAGTACAAAGGTACAAGGCAAAATCACGCAGTATGTCACGAGTTATTATACCCCAAGCAGCGGTGAGTATTTACACTGAGTTTGTGCATAGGTTTATAATAATGAAAAACATCTAACTCTTTTATAGCAGAAAACGCCAAAATATGCTTCCCTATCTGGAATATAATAAAAACTACAAGAGGTATTGCAGAAATGTATTTGTAGAGAGATTGTAATTGTTTTTCTCTTTAATTTATAATGATTTTTACTTCTTGTAAGATAATTTTCTCAAAAGTCTTAAGTATTCGTTGCACACTACAAAGTTCTACATTCCATTTTATTCCATTTTGATCAATTACCACTTTTCTCCATCTTAGAATTTCTTAACTAAAATATTTCATTCCCCCAGTACCCACTGCAGTATATATTCAAGGATTTGTGGTAGCCTTGGCACTAGTGTGGTTTATCACCGCTATTCTGCTCATCGTCGGTGCTTATAAGGTATGGTACTTTATAGAAATTTGATACACATTGTTAAACCACTTGATTGTATTCAAAGCATAACATCTTGGCAGAAACGTGTTCTTTGAAACCGATTTCTCTAAACCGAAACCGATTTCTCTCTCTCTCTCTCTCTCTCTCTCTCTCTCTCTCTCTCTCTCTCTCTCTCTCTCTCTCTCTCTCTCTCTCTCTCTCTCTCTCTCTCTCTCTCTCTATATATATATATATAAATATACACACACATATATATATATATATATATATATATATATATATATGGAATATAATATCATAAGAGCGAATGAGTGCATTGGGATAAGTGGTTTGGGGTTTAACAGGATATCCTTGTAATGAATACATAAGCTACATACATGGGTACATACATTTATTTCATATATCTGAAATGACAACTTATTATAACAAGTCATTCCTGAACAATATAAACCTATTAAACATTCTTTATGGTAGGCAACTGAGAAGATGCTGATACCTTGGATGGTCCTAAGCGTGATCAATGGAGTATATAAGATTGTGGCCGTTTGTGCAGGGTTTGCTACCATCAGTGAGTATCATTTCAACAGGTTTTATTGGAGTGAAAAATGGTTTAGTGCTAGATCCGGAACTACTAGCCCAATGAATGGTATATGACATCTAGTTTTAATTTTGATTACCAATCCGTCAGTGATAGGATTTTGTATGCTTAGATTTAACTTGGAATTCTTATCACTATGTAAAGACGGATCTATGCACTAATTACCAATGATATAATGGGGGTATATAGTAGAACGTGACTGTTATATGAATGTATAACCAAGTACATATACTTTGTATTGCAGAACAAGATGACCTAATTCCTTTAATATGGATTTTCGGATATTCCCTCGAACTGGCACTGTCGGTAATCAGGCATAACCTTTTTTATTAACCAAATTAAAGAAAACGGCCTAGATATGAAGTGAAACGATTAGAATCAAATGATTTAAGCAGGGCATTGATGAATTGTCATTTTTGTCTATAAAATAAGTACTCATAAATCTATGATTAGTCGAAAACAAATAGTCGAAATTAATGGATAGTTCAGATTGAATCCCTGTGAGATATGGAATTCCTCAGGGCTCAGTTCTGGGCCCATATTGTTAATTTACTACATCAATGATGTGGTAAATTCAATAAACAAAAAATTGTCAAAGTAATAATTCAAAAATGTTTTTCCAACCACGACGCTCGACGGGGCCTCAACGGAACGAACAAAATGGTACAATTCAAAGTGTCCCAGAAAGGACCGCAATAATTGGTGACCCATGGCCGTTGGTCAGGGGTGGTCATTGCTCCCCCTGACACTCCCCCCGCGCACCCTGCGCACTCCCCCCTAGTGTCGGTCACGTGAACCCCGCGGTCACGTGGCCCACCGCCGCTCTGACATCCTCCTCATTCTGCTCCTGTACTTCACTACGTACACACATACTTTTTCTTTCTCCCACTTTTTGGCCTACTCTCCACGCCGTCTTTAGATACTCCCCGAGTATCTGACCGTGCAGAGACAGTGTCTAAATACGGGTAAAGTTTAGTGAAAATAGAGGACAGATAGGATGGCACCACCAACGACACGCGCGCAAGCGAGCGCCTCCACGACCACGGACCAGGCCTCGGAGTCAACCGTGAGGGAGAGCGACCACGTGGAGTCCGCGTCTCAGGCCGGTAGCCACCGGTCGGCCCGCCTCGTGGCCGTAGAGACGGGACTCTCGGATATGAGCAAGAAGTTGGACGCCCTCATTCAAATGCAGACCCAACGGTCAGCGGGACGCGCCTCCCCCCCTACGGTTCGTTCGGTCGCCGAAGTACGGACTCGGGACTGGGCTGAGGAACAAGCTGGCCGCGCCATGCCTCCACCCCGCCAGCTTCGAGACCGCTACACCGGAGACCCTTACATCCAACATGAGCTCGACCGTGAGGCCATCCGACATGACAGAACGGCTGGTAAGCTTCAATCTGATATACACGTTACTCGTTTGATTAGCAAGCCGTATATGTTCGTGGATAGGGAGGGGGTCTACACGTTGTCCCAGAAGCTAGAGTTAAGGGGGACCCTAGGACCCCTTGAATACCTGAGTGCGTTCATCGGTCTGCTCGGGGATGACCGTGCAGTGGACCCCGTGGACCGTGAGGCCATGTTCAAACATTTGCATCAAGTATCGATCGATGCCCAGACCCGGCCGTGGGCCGGAGTGAGGAGATGGTCGAACTACGTGTTTGATCAGATCGAGACCGGGAGGTTGGCCTGGTGTGATTACTCCCGTATCCAGGAGGAGCGAGTCCGACTCGCAATGACGACCGGGACGCTCACTAGCGGCGCAGACGCGGGAAAGGCCCGAGGACGGGAGTTGCCATGCAGGCAATTTAATTCTGAGAAGGGGTACCGCCATAGGAACGGCCACGATGACGGACCCGTGAGATGGCTGCACGTGTGCTCGTACTGCGACTCCGTGGGGAGGCAGTGCGGCCATTCGTTACACGCGTGTAACCGGAAACTTGGCTACACGATGGGGTATGACAACGGGCAGGCTGCGCCCACACCGGCACCCCGGCGAGCACCCCAGGGCGGACACGCACCCCAGGCCGGACACACGCCCCGGGCGGTCGACCCGAGGGCGGATATGCTCCCACAACAAGGACACGGGGCAAAAAACGGTTACGGTGCGCCCCGCGAGTGAGCGGTGCGCACCCGCAAGCTGTCACAACACGTGCACCTCACCCCGGGCCCGGGGTCACCGGGTGCAATCAACGTGACATAACACCAGCGGGCCCTGTGATCTCTCCCGCCACCTCCAGGATTTCCGGTGACCGGACGTGGGCGGAGGTCGTAAAAGCAGATGTCCCGGCGACCCCTGCCGACCCCCACCCCCCCGTGTGCAGGGGGGGCAGGACGTGGGGTGCACGTGACCACAACACGGAGGCCGGCCGGCCACGTGGTCGTGTGCCAACCCAAAACAACAACAAAGGAGGGGGCGCGACCAAACACATGGATGACATTGACACGGGGCGCTTACCGGCTCGCTCCTCGTGTCCGAGTGTTAGTGTTACCACGCCAACTAGGGACGACGCAAGTAACACTCCGCATTTTGTCAAACTAAAAGAAGTTTGCCGGACGGGAATTCCCACCCCCGGACTCCGCACGGACCCGGAGGCCTTCATGGGACACAGGCGGGCCGAGTGGCCCCGCTTCACCGACGTCGGCCCCCCGGCGCACGGCCACATCTATGAAGCGGTCCGGGCCTGGGGCCTGCCCAATGCGCTGTGTACCAAGATAACCCTGCCGACGGACCTCAAACTACGGGCGTGGGAGCGGTACCTCACGGCCATGGAGGGCAAGGGCGAACTCCTGGGGTTCGTAAGGTACGGGTTCCCTCTGGGCTACCTCGGGCCGGCCAGTGACACTCGGGACGTCCCCAACCATCCCAGCGCGACCGGATTCCCGAAGCAAGTCGGGGATTTTATTCACAAGGAACGGGGATTCTCGAACCTCATGGGACCGTTCACGGAGGCGCCCTTCGAGCCGTGGTGCCACTTTTCGCCGTTGATGTCCCGGGAGAAGCGCGGGTCCGAGGCCCGCCGCGTCATAACGGATATGACCTTCTCCCGGGACCGTAGTGTCAACGCCTATGTAATGAAAAACGCAGTCTACGGAGAAGAACGGGAACACAGCCTCCCTACGGTCGACGGTTTCGTCGCCCGGCTCGTGGCCTCGGGGTCAGGGAGGTACATGGCGACCATCGACATTTCGCGCGCCTATAAGAACTTTAGGTGCGATCCCCTCGACTGGCCTCTGCTGTGCTTCATGTGGGACGGCGGGTATTATTGTGATACGGCCATGCCGTTCGGTGCCCGCGCGTCCTCGTATCACATGCAGTGTGTGGCCGAGGCCATCGTGGGGATACTCGCCGGAAAGGGGGTCGAGGCCGCCATGTATCTGGACGACCTCATCATACTGTCACCATCCCGGGAGAAAGCTGCCTCGGACTTTGCCATAGCCCGAGACCTGTTCGCCGAGCTCGGCCTTCCCGAGGCCCGGGAAAAGGCACAGGCACCTAGTCAGACCGTGCGCTGGCTAGGCATCGATTATATTGTAAGGGCCAGGTCTCATATGACTGAGACGGTTTTGAGATTTTCATCTCAGTTGATACTTTTGATAATTTATGACTTTCATTTTGTAGTGACAAAAAGTTTCTTATTTTTCTCAGATACTGAGAATATTTTGTCACTGCAGAATGAAACAGTGGTCCGACATGATAAATCATCAAACGTATCCCCTGAGATGAAAATCTTTAAAATGTCTCAGTCACTAAATATTTCTTGGCCCTTACATTGTCTGGGACACTTCGAATAGTACCTCCATCCAAGTATACTTAGTATAAAATTCATAAAAATGTAGTATCTGATTTAAGAACTTTTAAACAGCCAAGCCTTAAGATCTACACGCCATTCATTACATATTTCAATCATCTTTTTAAGATACTTAGAACTACATTTATAGATTGTTACAGAAATACCTGTAATAACGGTGGTGCCGCCTATTGCATATGTATGTACTAAAGTGCGGCGGTCATTGGCTCACTACCCCTCTGAAGCAGGAATTCCATCAACCACACAAAAACGTTGTACAATGCCTGTACAACAGTTGCTGGAACATCTTGTGAAATTTGTCATCTGCTTGATTGGTGGAGCATCGCACGATACCGCGCAATGGTCATCTGCCAGATGACTGCTCTTGGTTACTGGGTTAGTTGAGTATCTGTTGGGGTGGCTGGCACATCGCCCCAGGGTTGCTGGTGGTTGCTGGTGGTTTCTGGAGGGTTGCTGGGCCATCGGCTGTGGCTTCTGCTAATAATAGCTTCCACCAACCAGATTTTTCAGGCGATATCCCAGCCGATGCTCCAACAACCCTTCACCAGATAGAATTTGTCGATCTGGCAAAAAATTGATTTATTAGTTTTTAGTCTGCTGGAATTGGGCATCTGGCCAATGGATTTGAGGAGTATGGCACCCGCCCGCGAGCTCTGCTGGAACCCGTGTTGAGGGGACGCCGCCAACACGGCCTGGGCGATACCCGGGAGCAGAGACTGAAAATTCTGAGAATTTCAGTATTTTAGGCAGAATTCTAGCACCAGAGAGTGCCATACACATTCATAACATCAAGTATTATCTTCATTTTCATTCATTCTTCGATTAACCACAGTATTTCGCGGATATTTGACGATCTCACAACGTTCCCATACAGAATCCAACATGGCGGCACACTGCTCTGCTCAATACGCGGCTTTCGCGGGTTCAGAGCATCGTAGTGTATATCGCCGCTTGCTGCACCAGCTATCGGCTCAGTGGATAACTCGAAAACCATGTTAAACGCGCTCAATGTCCACGATGCTGTGCCACTGTCCGCACACCGCTGCTCTCTCTGAGGCGTCTGGTGGGGCATCAGCTGGAGGATCTGCTGGCATGTTGGGCCATTGCCTGAAACATCTGGTTGGTGGAAGCACACACCAAACGCTTGTACTGCGACCACATGAGCATCTGCTGGGGGTTTCGGTGGAGCAGCGACGCATTCATAGACCATTTCATGAGATGCCCCAACCGAAGTCAGCTGGAAGGTTGGCTGGAACGTCTGTTTGCTCTGAAAAAGCAGTTGTTTGGTGGAATACCTGCTTCACACACCAGCGGTGTTGCCGCTTCATGTCCATTAAGCTGTATGTCAATGGTATATATAAAAGACGATGTTTTGGGCAACAGTTCCTTCAGTGAAATATTGTATTCTATTTCAGATATACTTCATTATTGTTGTCATTTCTTTCTACACCAAACTACGGGAATCAAAGTCGGTATGTAGGACTTCTTTTGAGCTTGATGGGAAAAGATTTAGCAGAATATTAGCATGAATTGATATTATCGATCCATTCTATTTTGAAATGAATAAGTAAATATATACACATGTACATTTTGTTATCAGGGATACACGTATATTCATCTAAATATATCATTACAGGTACCGGTCAATCATACCCAGGAGATGGCTCTATGAGAGCTCCAGATCTTTTTCAAGAATACGGACTGACGTTTGCTCCCTGGTTACTCAACGCACTTGCCCTAACAACGTATTCTTTAACCTAAAGAGTGTGTTCCATCAATCAGGCGAAAACGTTTTACAACAACCACACATGCTAGCAGACCTGGCTTAGAGCTGGTGACCACCTGCTCGGTGAAACAGCTTGCTAGTGGTTTCAGCAAGCACCAAGTCTTGGCTACCAGGTAAATTCTGCTCCTGGTAGAGTTTGTTGGAGTATTGTCTCAAGGTTGCTCAGTATCAGCCAGGGCTCTATATTCATAACATAACAATTATCTTTATTTACCTTCGATATTCGATTAACCACAATATTCAGTGTAAAATGGAAGAGCTCTCATCAATACACACAAAACCTAACATGGTAGAAATGGCTTAGTTCTGTGCAGCCAAGGTCGAGGCACACCCCTATCGACTGAGCTGGGAACTTGCTTACCATGTTGATGCTGCAAACATCCCCCAGTCAGTGCCACTGTCTGCTTATTGCTGCATCAGGTGCCAGGACTTGGTGTATGGGCGGTGTGTGGACATAGGCTGGCAAGAATAGGTGCGTTGGTGGAAGAGCGCAGTAAAAAAATGACATTTTCAGCTGGCTGGAGAGCAGGCGCCAGGTAGGAGCTCGGCCTAGAGGCCCCCCAAGCGTTGAAAGAATGCATCTAGCTGGTGCTTTAGAGCATAGACTTTTTTACATTCTATATCACACAAATCTTGCTGTGAATTTTTTAAATATTTTTTATAAAGTCTTTATTGCTTTCGATCGATACAATCGCTCTTCCTAGCAATATTCGACAAACATGATGATGAAACTTATACACTTCTTCTCATTATGATATGTACAATGAACCCATTTTATTGGGTGTTATTTACAGAACATGTAGAGGATATAAGAAAACATATCCTTGTTTTACCTTAATTTAAGACACTTTTAACAATATTTCCTTAATCCTAGTATTTACAATTCCCATACAATAAGTACAACATATCGATCCGACTTTACACTCTTATTTCAGCGATTTTCTTGATCACATCCCTTTTGAACACCTTCTTAGTGGCAGAGACCTGCGTATCTTCCGATAAAGAGTTCCATAGCATAATTCCACTGTATATGCTTGACCTCCTGAATTTTTCTTTTTTTGGTCTTGGTAAGTAGATAATGTTTTTCATTGATGTTCGAGTCTGCGGTCCCAGTCTCACACTGATTTCATTTTTCATCTGGATTCCATTCGTTTTATATAATGATCTCTAATTATACCTAATAATAAAATATTTCTTCTCAGATCCGGACACTGAACTTTTCCCTTATTCAACAACTCCTCAGTGCTTATAAATCTTTCCCCTTGATATGCTTCATGTCCCAATGCTACTCTTAACCCCCTGTATATTCCCTTATTTACTTTCTCCTTTACACTTAAGTTTGACCCCTGCAACAGAAAAGAACAGTGGTCTGCCACGGGTAGGAAGCAGGTTTTCATAATTTTTTGAGCTGTATCTTTATTTATATATACCCGTAATCTCCTAAAAATATTACACTTATCCTGAATCATTCCTAATAATTTATCCCTGTGTTTCCCAAATTTCAACTCACTATCTATTATAGCAGCCAAATAATTCATTTCCTCACAATCGATTATAACGTCCCGTTCTACCTTAATTTTCCCCCTTAGTTCGTTTTTAATCTTGTTCCTTGAGCCATGGTAGACCATCCGCATCTTTTTCAAGTTCATTGTTAGCCTATTTGCAGAATACCAGTTATATAATCTTGTGATAACATTTTGCACTTTGTTTTCTGCTTCATATAAAGTTTTACCTCTAACAATTACAACAAGATCATCAGCATATATAATATCCATATACTCTCTAATACTGTCTGGCAAGTCATTGATATATACGAGGAATAGCAAAGGGCCCAGTATGGAGCCCTGTGGTACCCCTAGTCTTACATTTCTTTGATTTGAATAACATTCGTGATATTTAGTAAAACATTTTCTATTGTTAAGGTAACTTTCAAACCACTTTAGCAAACATGGTCCCACCCCCGCATCAGATAATTTTTGTAGCAGAATATAATGATTGACACAGTCAAACACTTTTTTAATATCTATATTAAAGAGCTATTGTGATATGACCATTACTTTCCCCCTTTAATAAATATTGCACTAATTTAAAAACTGCACCCCCAGTTCTCCGCTTTTTTCTGAACCCAAATTGGTTTTCGAAAAAAAAAATTGTATTCTCTAAATAATCGTATAACTGTGTATGTATAAATCTTTCTAAAACTTTTCCAGGTAATACATCAGTGATCATAAGGTTGACAGGTACACCAATAATTCTCAGAACTATTACCATACAGTGAGAGGGAGAGAGACTTGAAATATCACGAAATATTTCAAGATAGAGGGAAATCGGAAACGCTTCATAGGTTGAGGGTGTTTGGGTGATACAAGACGAATCTGTGTTACTGCTTGGGTAATATAACTGAGAAAATAGTTGTTTGCTATAAACAAGTATTGTATGATGATAATAGTTTATACTGCTATTAGACTATATATAATCTTTCTCTTAAAATAATATAATTTATCTCCTCTCGGGCAGTGTCATTAGTCATCTGACGTTGTAGTTGTGGTACATTTTCTGGTTGGACAAATTCCCGCAAATGCTACAAAGGCAGGCATGATTTGTAATAATTGGGTATATTTTCAGGGCACACCTATGTAACCATATATTCTGTTCCATATTTACCATACAACCTTCATTGATGATTCGTTTTTTTATAAGACGTTTTACTCACAAAGACAAAGTCTATTGTGTTTTCAGCCCTTTTTTAAAGACATGATATCACACTGGGCTGATACAGTTTATTCATTATATAACCTCGATTCATTGCATTTGTAAAAGTCATAAAACTTCGTCGATAAAAACGTATTCGTGTTATTAAAAAATTCCCTCTATTAAAATTGGTTTAATTCTAGACTCATACTGAGTACTTTCTCATGGTAGCTGGTGCACCGCAGCACTTGGCAATGATGACCTGGATAATCGTCCCCGTCAGATCAAACAGTTCCGCAACTGTGAGAAATGACATTCCCACGTATAAGCCCAGCGTACCACCGATATCAGATGCTAAATCCAACAGCTGCAAAGATAAAAATAAATTAAATGTATCACTTTCAAAGTTGTCCATCGAAGAGGAAGATGTAAGGTCTATTTCTGGTAAACTAACATGTTAGATAAAATATTCAATATATTTAACAATTGTTTCTGTTAACGGCACTGTACCATAACACGCCCGATCTAAAGGTACATCTTTCAGTGTATTTAGTGCAGATGTATCTTTTATCATTATACTACACCGAACATTGCATTGAATTTAATATTTCTAATAAAATAATGTGTATAGATCATTCAAATATCTCAATTAAAAAACCATGTTAAAATAACATGTTACCAATGTATCTGACATACTCTATCATACAATACATGAATTTCGGTTTCGAGGCTTCAAACGTAAAACTTGTACCTCTGAATAAAATCGATTTACTACCACATTTTGTATCATGATGAATAAATAGCTTTCGATATATAGACATATCGCTTAAAGACAAATGCTGGTAGTTGGGTGATTTCTAAATTCTATTGAGATTTGCAAATAACTCAGGATAATATAAGTTCCGTATATCAGCAAATAGAAAATGCAAAAGAAATGGCATGTCACCATGCTAACTTCTATGGCAGGGCCATCTAAAAATGTAAGTGCTAACTATTGGTGTCTATGGGAAAATGCAATATTTTTACTTGTGGCTAGATGACACTGATGTTCTATTGCTATCTTCAAATAATTCTGGTTTCTAATAGTTGGGATCATGTACAAATGAGAAATGCTAAAAATAGACTATGTCATCATGGTAATTTTTATGGGAAGGCCATCTGAAGAAGGTAAGTGCTTATCTATTGGTGTCGATGAGAAACTGCTATATTCTCATGGCACCAGATGGCAACACCAGTGTTAAACCAGGGGGCGTTTCGATACCTACCCGCATTTGTCTTTAAGGCGTCTTATACAATATTATATGATTTATTACCAAGATACCTACACCATAGCTTGCCACCTGCGTAATGGATTCGTAATTCAATTGCTGATAGAACACCCGGACTTTCAAAAAGTTTTCACTGGAACAAAATATGAAGTGAATTGAAAGCCGTGTTATAGCAGTTGATGCATATGGCTACAGCTTTTGGGTTAGGGGTGCATTTTAGAGTCAAGAAGCAAAGAAATTACATCTCCTAATCTAACTCAAACGTTGAAGATGAAATCTTTGCTCAATGATATGTAAGAAAAAAGTTTAAATCGTAAATAATACAAATTTAAGGAAATGTCAGTCAAGCAGTGGCCATCACAATCATAACTAGAGATATTGACAATACAAATTCCTCGGTGAATGTGAATCACTTATTTCTAGACATGGTAAATATGTTACCATTCCTTTTCATCATGAATAAAAAAGCAATAACAACATTATCTTACGGGACATAGTCATCGGGGTTGACTAGTTGGAGGTAGTCACAGAGAGCTTCATTCTGTTGACACGTTAAGGTGAGTAGCCGATTCTGTAACACGGGGTGAAAGGGAACACAGTGCGAGTGATATTACACGGGCATAGCTATTCTTAAAACAAGCCGCTGTGATAATCTCACTTGAATTAATGGCATCCGATTCATGCATTCTTTCATAGTGATCACGAATCTGTAATAGGCCCCACCGGACCGTACATCTACCGAACCCTGGACAAACACCAGATTAGGAAAGGTGCCGACTTTTTAATTTTCAGAGACCTACGATAGCGTACAGCTATTTTCCTTTTCTAGTCTATTTCCGATTTTTCAAACCATGAAAACGATTGATTTTATTGCTATGGCTTACTCTCTTTTTTTTTAGCGTGGTACACGCTCAGATACTCTGCCTTTATTTTAGAGAGAGGTCATAGAGACTTTCAGCATGCTGCATACAAACTATATATGGTACAATATCCTGGATTACGCTCTTTAAAACGACAACCATGATGAAACATTTTCCCAATAAACTAATTCTGTAGATACACATATGTAATATGCAGAGGTCACGACAGGAAAAAAGGTATGGGACTTTCTGTTCCTCTGTATATATTAGTTAGTGGTATGATAGCATTTTATTTATGGTATAGCAATCTGCAAACGATGGATGGAATGAAAAGAGAGGCGATTCTATTGTAAAAGCGGCATTCTATTAAGTGCATTCATCATTGATTGATCAAGACAAACCCATGAAGTGGTTTACCGTTTTTTCAAACAATAGTGATAAAAATATTCAATAGTTAGATTGATAATATCAATGCGAGAGTTGAAAAATACCGTAAACAGATTCAGCAGGGATAATATATTTACATTATACGACTTCTGAGGCCATTGGTTTCCTGATGTCTGCACATCGTAGTCTTGTTCCCTGCATATTTAAAAAACCTTAGTTTAATGACTGAATTTTATAGAGCACTAAGGGGTTCAGGAAAGCACTAAGGGGACACTTTGTGTTGGCCTATCATATTTCCAACACATGCGACACAGTATGTGTAATGGTCAATAGTATCAGACTTTAACTTCACGATAAAACAAATCCCTTTTATTGAAAATATCTAAAATACATGGCCTATAAGGTCGGCTGGACAGGTCATGAATACCACCCAGGTATTAGTGTCTAAAGCAGGCATATACATATATATATATATATATATACATTGTATAGTCGTTGTATTTGCCATATTAACTAGGATCAACTAGGTTATGAAAAGAATCATATATCATGCATACAAAAATTCGTGTTTTATTTACCAACATGCAGGGAAGCAGTTACACAAATCTTGATCTTGATGCAACTCGAAAATATCGCTTGCACATGCGTACATTTCTGAAACAAAGCAGATAGGCATGGGCACGGGTTATGATGCAGTTTCCTCAGGGGTAAGATGGTCCTATATGAGTTTTACAATAGTTACTACTAGAAGACCACCAGATAGCCGAGAGCCATTGGTAATAATACATACATAGACTAGACATGATATGCTGAAAATACATTGACCTTCTAAGAGCTCAGGAAGAACAAAACCTTTTTATTTTTAAAAGTTTACAGGTATCTTCTGTATCATATCGTAAAGCTTTTGGTTGATACCCCTATTAACACTTTACATAAGATGAGAAAAATAGCAACAAAGTATGGAAGAAATGAATGCGATAAGTGTAATGGTAGTCCATTTTACATTTCAAACCTAATACTACTCATTTTACCTACAAACTATAAGATGACTTTTTAAAGAGCTTCTAATAGGAACCAGCATTACTTTTTTATGTTTCCTTTTCCAATACATAAATTTGGCGCATACCAGTAGCTTTGCTTCATATATGTAGAATGTCAGTTCATCTAATTTTCATTTGTTTGCAAGATTTTTTATTTGAAAATGCATTATTTTGTCTTCTTTACATTGATCAACAAAATTATTTTTACACCACCTTGATAGTTTTCAATGTCTTGATGTAGCCGATTAGTGGCCTAGTCAAGGTTGTTATCAGGGTAAACAAAACCAAATCATTAGCATAAAAGATATGATTAGATTAACAAAAACTCTAAGGGCACTATATCGTTTATGAAGCAGTTGAAAAGTAACGGCCCGAGTATACTACCTTGCGGTAAACCTAAATCTGTGTTCATTCAGATTGATTCACACGGCCGAACGCCTTCCTCAAGTCTACAAATGTCTAATGATGTGAATCTTGTTCTATCTCTATTTAAAAAAAGTTCTCGTATTGATCATATAACATCACCAATAGTGCCTTTCTGAGCGCGAAAACCATACTGTTATTTATTCAATACGTCTGTAGGTTCGAGGTGTGAGCTAAATCGTTGGTTTACCAAGCGTTCCAACACCTTTCCCGGCAGGGGAAGTAAGGAGATTGCCGCCAGTCAGAAAATCTAAACTATTACAGAAAAGGTATTTATAACCTTTTAGAAAAGGTATAACAGCTGCTTCTGTGAGTTACCGTTAATTGCATTTTTATGGTATTTACATGCACATTAGAGAATCCACTTGATTGATGAGTGTTTATGGTTTTATTGACCTTAAAGTGTCTAGATCTACTTGTTTTGTCCAATAACGGGAACAGTGTTCAAGTTTGTAGGAGAGTTAATGTCACATGATTCTCCCATGTAATTTCTAATCCATGTACGGAAGAATGGCTAAACGAAGATTAAATAATTTCTTTACAGTTTTCCAGGAACCTCAGTGGACAGTCCTGTGTTTTCTTTCCACTGAAGATGAAAAGTAAGCATCGTTGTTGATTTTATTTCTAGAGTTTTCAGTTTTAATACCCAGAAAAAATGAAGCTCCATAGTTTTGTCTAGTATTATAGACTCCTTGTGTCCGTTCCTTTCGGACACAAGGTCCAGAATGTCTTCTGTTAACCACTCTTCCTTTTTACGCGTGAATTACCTGTCAAAGTAGCTTTCGATACTTTGACAAAGATATCCCTTTGAAGATAATGAACTATTTTAAACATACCAGTATTCTCCATGCATGAAGGAAAGGTCTCCAACACCTCAGAAGTATAGTAATTATCATATGGTGTAAGGAAGCATTTGCATTTCTTGGCGATTTCTATATGGGGACAGGACGCAGCACATGCCTGGAATGTATGATGCAGATTAAATCAAATCATTCAATCTGATATTTACCAGATATATTCCTCTTAACACCGAAATAATATGTAATAAATGAATTTACCCTTCAATAATCTGTACATCAATGTATAGCAGTATCAATTTTTATGCAACCTTTCGACTAATAATTAGTCGAAAGGTGAGTAATAAATACAACATTGCCATGATTTCGATCTGTGTGGCCGTATTAATTCTCCAGGTGGCTGAAATCCTGGTAATATTGTGTATATCGGGTACTATTTCTGAATACAATGGTTTTAAATTCCGTATACAATAATATATATCTAGGAGTAAAATACCATACTATCTGTACCTACATCTTTTGTATAGCGCAAAGCACGCATTTCATTCAGCAGTGCAGTCTTCGAACAGTTTCCATAAGGTGTAGCCAGGCGAGTTATATTCGTCTATAAAGTTATAAATTGAATACATGTATCATTGACGGCAGAAAATGGAGAATAGTTGAAGATTAAACACAACAAATGTAACTTATATTAATAGAACATAACGAAATGTGATCATCCTGAAATATCCAATAGGAGTAGTGTATGTATATGGTGATCACTAGTGCTATCTGCACCCATACACCATCCGACTGCGGAATAAGCGCAATCCGTCGAAGTTTATTTACAATTCCCTTGCCCCATATCGCCTTTAAGCCACTAAAAAAAACCAACTTGTTTCTCATCACCAAGCCATGAAAAATATGACGAGGGCGTTTTTTGGGGTTTTTTTTTGCTGGATCAAAGATAGCTTATGAAATGTCAGAAAATGGGCTTCAGAATACTCATTTAGGTCCTATCTTACGCTCTCCCTCTAAACTCTTAATATCTCACTCATACCATGGTTGAATATATCTGGAAAACTCAAGAAATTGAGAGATACTTCAACTGAATTTGAAAAAAACAACATTTGGGGAATACGGATTACAGAAGTTTCCCATCAACATATGGCAGTCCCAACCAGATACACTTTTATGTTCTTTTTATTGGTTTTTCTCTGCTCAGCCCCAAATATCCAGGGGCGTACCCAGGATTTTGTTTCGGGGGGGGGGGGGGGGGGGCACACCTCTGAAGATTGACAAGGGTCCAGCTAAGAAGACCCTGTTGTGGGGTCCGGTGCAAAGCCCTGGACGCACTTAGATTTTATAGATTTAACTGTATTCAGGATTCTGTTTCAGGGGAATGTGACCAGGGATCCAGCTCCTCCTGGGGGTCCAGGGGGCAAAGCCCCCAGAGGAACTTGAATTTCATGGATGATATAACCTTTACTCAGAATTCTTTTCCTAGGGACAGGGGTTACACATCTTAGGGTATCTACAATTATTACCAGGAGCCTGGCTGCAAACCCCATCTCCTGATGGGGTCCAGGCAAATCTCTTTGAAACATTTGGATTTCATAGATTACACAAGCTGTCCCCAGGTTTTTGTGTCAGGGAGGGGGAGATACATACCTGAGACCAGGTACCAAGGGTCCATCATTAAAGTCCTTATGGGGGTCAAGGGGGTGAAACCCCCTGGCTATACTTGGATTTTACACTTATAAAAGCTATACCTAGGGTTATGTCTTGGGGAGATTTATACACCTGAGACTACCTGGGGAGATTGTCAGGGGTCAGTCGTAAATTCCATCTGGTAGTCCAGGGGTCAAACCCCAGAATCACTTGGATTCTATACAGGGACAGGGGTTACACATCTTAGGCTATCTAGAATTATTACCAGGAGCCTGGCTGCAACCCCCCCTCTGGGTGTCCAGGGGGCAAAGCCCCTGAAAACATTTGGATTCTATAGATGATAAAAGCCATCCCCAGGATTTTCTTTGAAGAGGGGCACACACATCTTAGGTTATCTGTGAATATTGTCGGGGTCTAGCAGAAAAGCCCTTTCTGGGGGTCCAGGGGGCGAAGCCCTTGAAAGAACTTGGATTATATGCAATCTGTTTTCAGCCTTTTGTTTCCGGGATGGGGGTTACCCTTCTTAGAGTATCTGGATATATTGCCAGGGTTCTAGCAGCAAACCCCTCCTGGGAGTCCAGGGGGTAAATCCCATAGAAGACTTTGTATCATAAAAATTCTACAAGCTCTCCCCAAGATTTGGTTTCAAGGTGGGGGTTACATATGTTCAGCCATCTGGGAATATTGTCAGAGGACTACCTGCATGGCCCCACATGCTGGTCCAGGATCACATGGCAATATTGCCAGAGGTTTAGGAAAGCCCCTGATGGGGTCAAGGCAAATCCCTCTGAAACATTTGAATTTCATAGATTACACAAGCTGTCCCCAGGTTTTTGTCTCAGGGAGGGGGAGATACATACCTGAGACCAGGCACCAAGGGTCCATCATTGAAGTCCTTATGGGGTCAAGGGGGTGAAACCCTCTGCTTATACTTGGATTTTACACTTATAAAAGCTATACCTAGGGTTATGTCTAGGGGAGATTTATACACCTGAGACTACCTGGGGAGATTGTCAGGGGTCAGTCGCAAATTCCATCTAGTAGTCCAGAGGGCAAACCCCAGAAACACTTGGATTTTATACATTATACAAGTTGTTTCAAGGGTTTTGGTTCAGGGAGGGGTTAAATGCCCGAGACTACCTGGGAATATCAGTGGGGGGTCCAGTGGCAAAGTCCCCCCCTGGGAGTTCTGGGGACAAATCCCTTAGGAGGACTTGGCTTTTATACATTATAAAATTTGTATCCATGATTGTTTTCAGTGAATGGGGTGGTCACAGACCTAAGATTACTTGGAAAGATTAGAAGGGGTCCATGAGGTAAATCACCCCTAATAGCTTGGCATTTAGATTATTTTAGGTGGCATACTTGCCTTGTTGAATGACCCTGAAACAAAGGCATATGTATAGGCATGTTCTTATTCGGGGCAGGAGGGGGGCACAATTTCGACTATCTTTTAACCATATTCCAATCAAGCAGCATTCACCAGGGGCATACCCAGGATTTTGTTTCAGGGAGGGGGGCACACCTTGGACTACCTTGGATGATTGGCTTGGGCACTAGGGGCAAAGCCCCCAGCAGCACTTAGAATGTGTTGATTATACAAGCTGTATCTAGGATTTTGTTGAGGGAGGGGGTCATATGCCTGTCAATATCCAGGGGTCAAGAAGCAATGCCCCAGTTGAGAGGGGGGTCCAGGGACTAAAGCTCCTGGAAGAATTTGGATCTTAGGATTGTTATGGGGAGAGGGAGCCATACACCTGGGATTACATAGGTAGCTTGCCAGGGGTCCAGCAGCAAAGCTTCTGCTAGGGATCCAGGGGGCAAAGCCTCAGGATTCACTTGGGTTTTAGATTTTATACAAGCTGTATCCAGGAATTTGATTGAGGGAGGGGGATCGTTACACACCTGAGACTACCTGGAATGTTGCCACAAGATTAATAGCATAGCCCCCCTGGAAGCACTTTGCTTTCAGATATTATTTATACAGTCTATATCCATGATTTTGTTTCAGGAAAGGGTTACACACCTGAGACTATCTGGGGGGGTTGTGAGAAGTCTAGGGGCAAATTGCCTCCTTTGGGATCCACGGGCCAAAACCCCTGAAGTGTTTGGCAGGGGCTCCAGCAACAAAGCTCCTCCTGGGAGTTTAGGGGGTGAAGTCCCTGAAGCAGTTGGATTTCTGGGTTGTCAGGGGTCCTGTGGCATAACCCCTCCTTTGGGTGCACTGATGAAGCCCCAGGATTTTTTATTGAGGGGGGTCACACACCCAAGATTATTTGGGAATATATTGAGTGGTCAAAAAGCAAAGCCAATCCCGGGGGTCTAGGGGTCAGAACCCCAGGAAGCACTTGGGTTTCATAATTCAGAAATTACAATGGGTCAGGGGCAAAGTGCTTCTTTAGGAATCAAGGTGGGGAGTGGGTGAAGCCCCTGAGTTCACTTGTATGTCAAAAGATTATACAAGCTATATCCGGAATTTAATTCCAAGGGGGGCACACAACTGAGGCTATTTCTGAACATTACAAGGGGTCCAAAAGGAAAGCCTATCCTCAGGGTCAAGGGGGCGAAGCCCCTTGAAGCACTTGCATTTTACCGTACCTAGGATTTTGTTTTTGGGAAGGGTTTTTACAGACCCTGACTGCATGGGAAGATTGCCAGGTGTGTGGTGGCAAAATCCATCTGGGGGTCCAGGGGGCAAAGCCTGCAGAAGAACCTGGGCCCTGTTTTTCAGTCACGACAATCGTTATGAACGACATGTTTTTGCTCTGAGTGTGCTATAGTCGCGACATTTTACAGGGTCGGACAATTATCGCCGCTCTACGACACGTACGGCGGTGTGAGGTGTGCTATAGTCACGACACTCGGTGGCCAATGGACCGGAAAGTGAAGCTACAAGTGTCGTAGGTCTAAGACCACTCTAGATATGTCGTAGCGAATGCGCAACTTCACTTTCCGCTAGAATTAAGTGCTGAAATTTTCACACGAGTAAGGTATACATATAACCTATAATCGTACCGAATATGAAGAAAATCGGCCACACCGTTATGAAGTTATCGGCGTTTGAAATTCGTCATACCAAATGCTGCTCTGGTGGCCAGTGCACCCCTACCATCACGTGATCTAATTTATGCGGCGACCTTGACATCGACTGCGCTTACTTCACTCTCCCAGCAGAGATTCCGGGCGCTATACCGCGGAAGATCTGCTCGGAGAGTGCGTGTACGATATCCGATCGATAGCTCAACGTGTCATATTCAAACGCCGATAACTTCATAACGATACGGCCGTTCTTCTTCATATTTGGTACGATTATAGGTTATATGTACCCCTTACTCGTGTTAAAATTTCATGGCTTAATTCCGTCGGGAAGCGGAAAAGTCATCTATATACGAACAGTGATGTGTTATAGAACCTAAGACAGTTCTATACTTGTCGCAGCGGCCGACATTTTTCGCGGCGATCGTCCGTGCCGCACTACGATCGTGTCTATAGAACAGCGGCCATTTTGTGTCTTCCAGAATGTCGTGAAATCGCTGAACGATCGTACGGTATCGTTGGCCGACGATGTCGTGACTGAAAAACAGGGCCCTGGCTTCAATATTTTATACAAGATGCCTCTTGGATTTTGTTTCAGGGACCAGGATGGTTACCGATCTAAGGCTATTTATGAGGATTGCAAGGGTCCTTAAAGTGCGTCTTTGGGAGTCTAGGGGCCCCCTGAAGAGCTCTCCCTTTTTTGGGGGACATATTTGCTTTGTTGAATGACATACATATGGTAACAACGGCATGTAGGTTTTTTTTTTAGAGGGTGGGGGGCACACCTTGGACTACCTTACATGCATCCTTCAAGTGTGTACCCCCAACCCGGAGGGCCCAAAAAAATTGAATTAAAAAAGAAAAATGTACCCCCAACCCTAGCCCTTGATAGATTTCAATATCTTATGTATGTGTAAATAGCCCATTCTTGTATAATACTGTAACTTTCTAACTATGATAGATAGAAACAAAATGAAAAAAACGGTGTGTATAGAATTTTCAGTTGGAAAAGACCATCCTTGGAAAAATTTCGGGGGGGGGGGGGGGGCACGTGCCCCCTGTGCCCCCCCCCCTGGGTACGCCCCTGATATCCCGTCGAGTTAAGATTGCCAGGCCCGACAACTTAAGGCAGATTACAGCAGTTTCCAGTCGACATAAGTCAACTTGCGCCAAATTACGGCAGTTCCCAACGACATCTGTTGGGGTCTCACAGAGATGCCTATATAAAACTTTCCTGTTCACAACCGTTTACAGTTGTTGACCTTCTCCGGTGATTAGCATGTATCTTATTCAATGTATTCTCTGCTTGTGACTGTTGGAAGTTCAATGAATATCCCGACGACCTACAACCTATGACCCCATAGGTCTAATGCTATCTGTAATCCAGGTCAACTTACGAATCACAATCCGGACGACCTAAGTTACGGCAGTCACCATGGTCGAGCGCCATGGGGGAATGCCAGGATGGTTCATGGACACCTTGAGCCCGAGATAATTTGAGCCCTGGATGCCTTGAGCCTTTCTGTGGATGCCTTGAGCTTCCCCTGTGGATGCCTTGAGCCTACCCCGTTTTGGTGGTCTTGAGCTTCTAGATGTAAAAACCCTAACCCTTACCCAACCCTTTTCTAACCTTAAACTGCCAATCGGAACTAAAATGGGGTAGGCTCAAGGCATCCACATATTCACGCTGACAGCTGGCTCAAACAGTAAAAGGCTCAAGGCGTCCAATTCCCACCGGGACTGCTGTGGCAGATTGTTTTAGTCAGAAATTCTGTCCTGGCAGTCCTGGCAGTCAAGTCCAGTCATGTTGAGTGCATCCCTGACATCAGGAGCTTTAATTTAATCTTTAAAAAAAAAAGAAAAATTCTTCTAAAAACAGTTTTGCTGATGCGCGCGGTGATGAGAAACAAGTTTTTTTAGTGGCCTTATGAACGAATGATTCGAGTTTAAGTTTGCTCTAGGAGAGATAATATACTTTCACTTGGGTTAACAGTGGCACACCGTTGTGCTGGTGATATCAATCCATTTTATTATCCACCTAATAGAAAGTGCCCATAGAAAACACATAGGCAGCGTGTATGGACATACTCGGCGCATACAGATATATGTTGTATGCTCCGGACGGCGCATACGGAAAAATAGTGCGTATGGAAAAAATAGTGCATAATTAAAATGGACTGATATCGACATGTCACTTGTGCAGAAAAGGTGGATAATAAATACAATCTATACACAATAATGACTGGTTTCAGATACAAGCGGCCGTATGGTCCGAGGAGTTGGCGCGTAGTAATATCCCAGTGTATGGGAGGCAAGGGTATTGCATAGAGTCAACTCTGAGGAGCATACAACCGCTTTTATCTGAAACCAGTCTATATTGTATTTATTATCCACCTTTTCTGGACAAGTGGCATGTCGATATCAGTTCGTTTTAGTTATGCACTACTTTCCCTTACAGACTATTTTTCCATATGCGCCACCCGGAGCATACAACATATCTGTATGCGCCGGGTATGTCCATACACACTCCCCATGTGTTTTCTATGGACACTTTATATTAGGTGGATGATAAAGACTGGTTTCAGATAAAAGCGTTTGTATGCTCCTCGGAGTTGACTCTACACAATATCCTCGCATACGCTCGGATATTACTACACGTCAACTCCTCGGAGCATACGGCCGCTTGTATCTGAAACCAGTCAATATTGTGTATGTATTTCTAGTGTTATATATATATCAGTCGGGCCTACCAATCGGATACCAAACTGTGTTTCCTGGCCGGGACTGGCGGTCAAAGCGTTAACTTCTGGAGCGATCAGCGTTCCGTATGGATGAATACTGATAGCGACGCCTCTACCCGAAACGATCTGTTCCAGGTACTCCGTGGCTTGGATGTGCAGTGTCAATATCAGTCCTACAACACAAATCAGCATATAAATAGACAATAATCGATGCGAGTAATAGCGAGTGTATTACGAGGTCAACCGCGAGTGGTTTACAGAGCCCCCTGTCCACAAAATCATCGTCTGTTGCATTTATTATCCATCTTTCTGAATAAATTAAACCCAGTAATTATCATATTAATAGGTATAACAATAGGAACTTTTTCTTTGCTTTATAGCAAAAGGGACTATTTTTCCTGTATACCATGGTTTTGAGGCCGTATACCACAGGTTTGAATCCGTATACCACAGTTATGGTATCTGACAGGTTTTATACAATGGGTAGTGGTTTACTGAGTCCCTATACATTTTCAATGGGGGCTTTGTATACGATGGATAATAAATGTACATACATGCATGTGTGCGTATGTACATATGTACTCGTGTATGTACATGGGCAGGAACCGCTGTTGAAACATGCGCTATTCAACTAATTGTTACCATAAGATGTATGGTTATACAAATACAAAATCTTACAGGTCTATTCTGAACATACAGTAGTCAATTTACATACAGTTAGTCGCTGGAGCCTATCAATACGCTTTCTGGTGGCTGTTGGCCGTACTACCATTGTACGGATTTCTACTTGTGAAACTGATGCTTTCCTATTAGAGTTTGAGAGACTGAGCGTACTGGCCCTGCATGGCAACAACAGGACATACTACAGTCTAGCAGATTGAGAGCGTATGGAGAATTGTGTACACTGGAAGCCTGCACATCTCCAGTCACCCTGCAGGGGCCTCCAGTGTGATGGGTAAAACCTGTCTGGCCGGGTAGAATGACGTCACACTAATGCGCCCTTTGATCATGAATATGCATAGGCAGATGGGCGGTGGCCCAAACTACGATGACGATAGTCCTAGTCCGTCCACGCACCGCGCCGCCTTCGGGTTACAGTACCATTGGCCAGTCCCCTACGCGTGGATGGGATATAAGCGGAATTCCATAAACAATGCACATACCTAAGGCTTTCCCACATGTCAAGGTACGCAGCGATCTGTCCATCAACTCGGGGGAATTGAAGGTGTAACATTGGCCAAATTCGGTGGACAACCATCGCGAAAAGTTCCTGAAAGATAATTGGGTAGCTCAGGTAGACATAGCGGCATGGGGAAATGAGCCGTGCTGAATACATTATTTTTTTACCTGTTGTCTATACTTTTTAAAGGCTTAGTTTACTGCAAAAATGTATGGGGGTATACTTATATAGCAACCAATAAAATGGGAATTTCATTGGGCTAGTAAATCAGAGCTATTTTGTAAAGAAGCCATACATTCCCGCGTATAAGACGCACCCCGACTTTGAGAAAATCCCATAAGACACAACTATAGGGGCTGAGTTCTTTTTGGTAAAAAGGTGTGTGTGTATGTATATGATATATTACAAGCATCACATATGATGCAGTTAGACTCTGAGCCCTGAGCCGTCACTGCTGCTCACACCAGACTGGTGATGGGAGCTTAGTCCGGACTCACTCTATCTCACTAATTATCAGACTTTCATGAACCACGGACGCCTGTTGCCATTACATACAATAAAAAATTCCTTTTTCTTTCTACTTCTAAGCTAATTTCAATAAAAAAAAATGGAAGGATATGACCAAAGCCTCCACTTTCCCAAACCTTGACTAGTCTTTGTTAATTAGGTAGGTATCAGATGCGCCTTATGCGCGGGAATTTACGGTATTTATAGATAAATTTTGTCAAAAATGAGCAAAACATGTAAAATTGTACATGAAAATATAGCTCATGTTAAAAAAGGTTTGGGTTTTGACCCATGTTTTTGGCTGGTTCGTATATGTTGGTGCCATTGGGTTCTAACATGATATCATTTGCCATGAAGCCCTTTTATATATATGATCAATCACACCTATCAGATTTCTCCTCTACTGATACAAAATCTCCTTGTCACTTACCTGTACGAACACTCACTTCCTGAAAAACTGCATTCTATTATGAAATCTTCAGGTTGGTGGCTAATCTCCGCACGGATTTCCCTAAAAGAGCACCACATGCGTACATGTATATATATATTCACATTATGTATGCAAGAAATCCACTTCTCAGAGACTAAAAATTGTTTAGAATTATTGCTTATATTAAAGTTATAATCGTAATCTCCTCTTCATAATAGGCCTTTTCAACTAGCTGGTGTCGCACGTTATCTGCCTAGTCACGCCATGTCTGAAGCCAAACATACCCCTGGCAACGTATACTTTAGCATTGGATCACTGAGTGTATTTAATAAGCATAATATGATTATAATACCCTTGCACATTATTTCCATAGAAATAGCAGCGATTGCATCGTATTCTATGGTACTCCAGCTCCAATTTGATGTGGCATACATGCATATCACCTCAATGATACTTTAGACATACCTTAGATAACACAGGGACACCAAAACGGCATACACACTAATACATTGGCCTAGCTATAATATGCTTATATTTTTCCAAGTTAAAACCACGATAATTATCAACTATAAAATTTAGACAGCTCAGATTCATTGATACAATACCCTAGTTTGCTCCATCAATCTAATCTGTCAAAAAACAGCACACCTGTAATCATACCCACCGTTCACACTCTAGGTGTGATTGCTGTGTGTCTCTATGGGCATTGGGCCGGACTCGGACGTGTTTGTCCGAACGGCAACACCCGTATCAATATCTGTGGATGGTTTCAACCATTACTTGGATGTCTATTCACCGAGGACATGTTATACTATGTTGACGGAGATATTTTAGCAAGCCACATGCTTTGATTCGTTCACCGTTAAACAATTTGAACATTGATTATGATCTTTTATCAATTAGATAGGAAGAATGGGTGCATACCGGGAAAGATTACTGTAGAGGTAGGTAAATTCCCTTCTGGTTTCCTCATCGTCAGAGACGGTTTCAGACAATTGGTAAATGTGGTGAGATTTAGGCAGTGGACGTGGTAGACGTGGTAGAGATGGCAATAGTCCCATAGCAAACGCAGCAGCATTCCTCTGGAATATTTCATTTGTTGAAAAGAAAGGATGATCCCTTTATCAAATCTTTTTCTTTTACACTTCTGTTGAAGAAATTACCTCAAATTCTTTGATGCGTTGTTCTCTCATTGTTGAATAACACTAAATTTCTATTATATTCAAGTAAAATGTATGATATACGGGAAGCATCGCGAACAGAGTACCACTTTACCGAAGCATATAACTTTGAATATAAGTAAATTTATTTTTGATGAAGACTGTCATATGAAGGAAAACCTCACATAAACGTAGATTGCTCAGATTTATACAGAATTAAAACATCCGCTATGGTCCAGCAATAAGGTGGAAGGTATTTACATTCTGATGAATAAGCATTAAACTCAATTAGACTATTAGATCCTATGTAGCCACAAAGGCGCTCGGAATTGAATAATAACTGTACTAGGCAGTCAAATATTCATTAGATACAACAACCAATACCAAGTCTAGAAGAGAGAAGCTACTGCTCTATCATGTAGTAGCATATTCTATGTCGGAGCGTCTTAATCGAATTCCTTCTGAATTCAAGTCTACTAATGAAGGTCTATTATCTAGTCAATGATTAAACCAACCACCACTACAGGGGCAGCTTCAATGGCAGCAGGAGTAGTAGCATAGACCGCAAACGACTCCAAAACGACTCGGAATGGGGCCATAAGCCACCCGCTAACTTTATAGGTGCATGCAATATGATATGTCAATTCTTACCTTGGTCCTAAAAGGGATTGTAGGGCTGGATTGATTGAACCTGTCTGGTGACTGTTGTCCCTGTTGCAGTCCGAGATCTCCAGCCAGTTGTTCTGCATACTGTGGTGTGGAACTCGGTTCCCCTACCTCTCCCGAGGATTTCTCTTTTCGGTCAGGCTGATGCGTTTGCTGGCCTTGCTGGCCTTGCTGGCCTTGCTGGCCTTGCTGGCCTTGCTGGCCTTGCTGCCCTTGTTGCCCTTGTTGCCCCTGCTGGCCTTGCTGGCCTTGCTGGCCTTGCTGGCCTTGCTGGCCTTGCTGGCCTTGCTGCCCTTGCTGCCCAGGTCCGGTCCCTTGCTGTCCTGAAGGCTGCCCCGATAGTGATGGTGGTGGGGGTGGTGGCTGGTTTGATCCTTGATTAGATGATGCTCCTTTACTGGGAAGCTTGAATTCAGTAGGCATTCGATTACGTCGCTCCGATAGAAAATTTCTGAAAGCTTCCGATGTACGACTTTGCTCTGACGTACGAACCGGGTTTAGGTTGCACAGTGTCACGCTGGGGAACTTTAGATTTTCATATCCTAGTGCAATATTCACATTGTACTCCCAAGAGTTATATTTGATAATCAGAGAATAGGTCTGCCATATACCAATTGACAGCATAGTGGAGAAGCAAAGAGACCAAAAAAGTTTACTCCACCATTTTTTCGATTTCTTGATAAAAGGCACTCCCTGGATACTAGTCACTTCTACAAAGTTTCCGAACGCACGCCGGAAGGTTTTGAATTCCCCGGAACTACCCTTGTCATCATCGCGATCCTGTAATCCATGATATCATAGAAAACAGAAAAGTAGTTAATATAATCATAGTTACAATATTATCACTTTTTTTGATAATACATACTGTGCTCCATTTACTTTATTGTCTAAATTCAATAAACAATCGAGACCTGGGCCCTGTTTTTCAGTAACGACATCGTCGGGCAACGATACCGTACGATCGTCCAGCGATTCCACGACAGTTTTCAAGACACAAAATGGCCGCTGTTCTATAGACACGATCGCCGCGAAAAATGTCGGCCCCTACGATAAGTATAGAACTGTCTTAGGAAAATACACTGGCCACCAGAGCAGACAATTGCTATGACGAAATTCAAACGCCTATAACTTCGGAACGGTGTCCCCGATTTTCTCCATATTTGGGACATTTATCGATTATATGTATACCTTACTCGTGCTTAAATTTCATTGCTTAATTCCTAGGGGAAGTGAAGTTGCGAATTCTGTACGACATGTCCATAGCTGTCATGAACCAACGACAATTTGGGCGACATTTTCAATCACGTGACCCCACGATTGTCGTGACTGAAAAACACGTTTGGCTGCCCTACGCCTCTTAGACTCACGACATATCGCCTATTCACTAAAGTGTCGTGTCTATCGAACACTGACGGCAAAAACACGTCGCCCATAACGATTGTCGTGACTGAAAAACAGGGCCCTGGAGTAGGCTCATGGGAACTATTTCCCATACTGTCGATAGAGTCGTGTTTTAAGACTACAGCGTAGTAATTATCATCCTGCTGCTCTATTTATAGCTGCTGGCAGATGGACGTGTACTGAATGTAATGCTATCAAAAAGTACCATAAAGCTAGTATTTCTTTTCTTAGACTATTGCAGATGTATAGATCTACAGTTCAAAATGACATGCAACACCCACTAACCAAATATTGTAACAGAAGACTCTCATTTGCAATAGATAACAAGATCGATCTTCGTCGGTGATACAAACATCTTAATTTGTAACGAATATATGCTTAACTCACATGTCGGTGTCGACTGGTCATATCTTCACAACTGTACTGAGGTCTGATGTACCTTTGGTTGAGACTGGATGCAGATAACACGGGATTTGGGGCATTCGGATAGGTTTCTTTGAGCATCCAAAAATTGTTGTCCGGCCGCAGGGACAACTCACTTCCATCTAGTGAATTGTTGCCTACTGTTACCATCCTCAGGTCTGCCTTATGGGGAACGTGAGTGTTGTTGTTGTGATTGTTAAATCCAGTTAGACTGGAAGCAGGGCTCCTGTCTAGAGAAAGTCTGTTATCACGGTCGTAAGTTCTAAATCCATGCAGAGTTCCCATCGTGAATCCACATATGCAAGGGTACGCGGTCTCAACTGGACCCCACTGCAGGACACGACAAACTGGCTTGGGGAGTATAGAGTGCCTTCTCATTATCCCCTACACGTATGATGTAACGCCATTCATCCTTGCTTACCGGGAGCAGAACAATGACGCCGTCTGAGCCACATAAAAACCCTCTGTCCAGGGGTAACTTTGAACCAGTTATTAATAGGCATTGGCTTACATGGCTATGACACAGTAGCGGGAGCCTAGTCCCCCTCGCACAGATATGCGGGCGGGTCGTAACTTCCAGCCCAATTTAGAATTATATAGGTGCCCGCATTATTAAATTTCGAGGATTTGTTGTTTTCAGGACATTGTACGCTGCTGCACGTGCAATGTTTTCATTGTAAGCGGGTTCATAATGTGATAAGGCTGGGGCGAGTGAGTTTCTTTGGTACACCCAGTGCAGTAGATCGGCCGGGAATTAGATTTGAAGAATCAACTTACTTTATCTTTCGCACAAGATGCATTTTCGTTACACTAAATTGCTCTACTTTCATGTGTATACGACAATAACAATTCGAAGTTAACATGATCTGGTATGACCGTAAGATATATTCATTCGTAGATATACATTTGTATTTCAACCCCTACTTTCAAATTCAGCTCTGATCTCTAGATTTTTTTTTTTCTGAACGACAATACCTTCCAAAAATCTGTCGGCGACACTGACTAGATCCTGGCGCATTTCCAGGAAAGACAGTCACATTACTCCCGGCAGTTTCTCCTCTTGTGTCAAAGGTAAGAGTGTTTTGCGATGGGTGCTGGAGAAGCGCCATGCATATTCTAATTAGAGCCTTCAAGCAACTGGGGGCTTTGTGCCGTCGGTTGGGTCTTGGTCCTGCATAAAATGCACAATTACACCTGTCAACGGGCATTCTGCCATGGAACACTTGGACACCTGTTTTACTATCACTGTAATTAAAATACTTGAGACCTTGTTCTTCTACACTCGATACTTTAATATTGCCGAATGACAGAGGTAAGACGTTATCATCAAATGATTACTAGACCGATGGCACCACGGACCGATGGCACCTGGACGGATGGCACCTCTTCGGACTAAAGGCAACATTTTTCCTAGACTGATGGCACCACTACCTAGACTGATGACACCACTCACTGAGACTGATGGTTATTGCCAGGTATACTGTCTACACCACTTTTCAACTACCGGGTATATTATATGAACAATTATAGCCCATTCAATCAAGTGATTAGTAATCCAGTCAGACAATTAGTTTGGATTTTGCGGGTGTAATCCTCCATGACTTTCAAGGATAGGTCGATTGGGGTGTTGGAGGCGTCTTGGAGAAGCGGAGGAAGAGGGGTCTAGATAATGCTTATATATGTTCTATTTGACCACCAGCGTGGTATGGCAATGTTATCTGTATATTCATATAATAAGAACCTAGAGTAACAAATCTTTTAGACTCAGCTGGAAGTGAAGCTTACTTCACATGTGAAGCCTAGAGGACTAGACTAGCTAGGTGTAGACCATAAGAAGAAAGGAGTAAGAACCCAAACAAAGATGTATTATGTACTCATATGAGTCAAGAACGTAACTGCACATATGTCATTTTCATCCAGCTTATATACAGACAGCAGGTGGCATCTGGGTACAGGGTAACCTTGTAAACTCTGTGCTGGGATTGGTTATTGAAGCAATAGCCAATGAGTACGGACCAAAGCGATATAATTGGTTATGATAAGGATGTATAGACTGGAACTTAACATGGCATACTCTTCAAACACTTACATAGCGATGTATTTACTTAGGATCAAAACAGAGGAACCAAAGCGATTGCTACTCTTGACGGTGGCATGAGGTTTTCCATACTCTGATCACATCATTAGGCTGTGCTCAGTACAGCAGTATCTATATGATATTTCTTGATCAGTATTTATTCAAAAATAACGTGTGTATTAATAATAGACTATGGACATAGAATGATTGAAATTTAGTCATCAAACGAATTGTATATATTGTGCGTGTCACATGTACAATGAGATTGTATATCATGTGAATGAGATACTGGAAGCTCGTTGTATTGGATATTCAGATTGCTCAGATAGGTGTAGACTTTGGCAAATTTAACAATTGATACTTTCTCCAACTCAGGCAGGGACAAGGGACAACATTTCGGAAAATTTCGATGTTTATATCATTCAGAAACCTAGAGACATCAATAATTATGAGGGGAGGAAAAGTATCAAGAAAGTCTAGATATGAATAACATATGAATCCATCCTTGGCCATCGGTATCCAACGACGTGTTGATTTAATAAGATATTACGGCTTACGATTATGTCCAAACTTGCCAAATCAAGATGATGGAATGTAACTGTTCACTATCTGAATATTAGTTATGTTTAATATATTGAAGACTGGGTCCCATATTACCAAGCTCGATTAGCTAACAATATGACCAAACCTACCTTGGCGATGGAATTTGTTGATCATGGCCATTTTACCCCCCCCCCCCTCAAAAACTAAAAACAAAATAGAAAAAGAAACTGGAGTCATGGATATGGGCGATTCTGAATGGACGAGAGTCTGAAACCAGTCTCCCACACACAGGAAGCGTTCATTATATTTGGCGATATTGTTGAGTGTTGGGGTTTCCTTGGCGAATCCTTGAAAATGGAGTGCCCTCATTGGAAACACCTCAAAATAAGAACTAGAGCTTATAAACCTGCTTCCCTGGGACCTATCTTAAGGAAGTGTTCCAGGCAGTGAGACGATGAAGGCATCAAAAAGATAACTTGCGCATGCTTAATGACATTCCATGGTGATAGGCCATTGAGCTGGGTATAAATACTAATATTTTGGAGTTGTGCCACACAATGTTACGCAGTGATCTCCTGACGTTGGTATCACCTGCTGTAGTCTCATCATATTCATGCGTGATATAACCACAAACACTAAAGTTGTTGCCATTTTGAATTTATTCTTGACAATTTTCATATATATGAAATTGAAAAAGTGTAAATGATTATAAATACTAGGAGAAAATACACAATTGGGACGCAATCTCAAATAATTTTTGACTAGTTCTTTCACTGATCACCCTATCATTGCTTCATTCAGAAGTGACTTTTCAATGCAGGGAAGAATTGTTTCGATGACATTAGAAGAATCAGATATGTTTCCCCCTCAAAAATATAATATTTGAATGTCCAGCCAGAATTTTTCACCAGAGTATGCTATACATTCATAACATCAATGATTGCTTTTATTTACCTGCAACCTTTGACAAACCGCAGAATCCAGTAGAATTTTTTTCAAAAATATTCTTAGTTGACAAGATAGTGTGCATTTCAGGTATGACTTTGGCCAATTTCAATGTTTGTTCGTGTCAATAAAGGGGCTGATGACATCAGTTGTTTACAATTCAGCTGGTTTTTTTTATTGTCTGGCTTATACGATTAACTAGTCTATAGAATGTAATGCAGCCAAAGTCCACCAGATGGCGTGACACTTGGTGCCCAATCATGGGTACCTCCGCGATCGTGTTAAAGATGAGATATGGGAACTACTGCTAATGATAATTTAAAAAATATATAGCGCCACCCTCTCACACGATGAAAGGGTAGCCTGTGTGTTGTGCACCTGACCCCCGCTGCTCACCCCGTCCCTATGTCGCAGTAGGCGCTGTGTGGGGTATATAGGAGCCAGCCAGCCAGGCAATGGTGGTCAGTTCAGAGTGTGGGACCCTGGAACCTACAGGTGGGCCATGGCAGGTAAACAGTCTCTAAGATTCAGAAATACATACAAGCACACACAGTCACACACTGACAGACACTAACATAAACAGAGATACACAACTGAAACAGGGGGATACACAGACTGATAAAGATACACAGATACACACACAGATACATAGAAAGAAATGTGATGGCCAGAGTCCATACAAACCTCTCCCCACCTACCACCCCCTGCCCACTCAAACAACTTGTACATGGCTCATTGCCCTCAACTTTCTCTTACCTGGCCTTGTAAATTCACTAGAATACATACAAAATGCAGTAAGACTACCCTGTGAAATAGAGATACACAGATACAGGTACATAGATATACATAGATATAGTGCATATATTGTTTTAGTTACCATATTTTCTTGTTGTGGTCATTGTTCTGCCTATAGTGCTTGTCATGGTTTGTAATCACGGCTGTGTGTGTACACTGCTGAGTGTCAGACCTGACTGACTGCCCTCAGCTCTCTAGCTGTCGGTTTTATAGCTCCAGTCTGACTGTCGGCGCAGGTGGCGATGCCCTAACACCACTCCTATGCTTAAGCAGTGGAGCAGCGCTCCTATAGACGACCATTGCCTCAAAGTTGTCCAGGGTACATGTACACAAGGCCTGACAGTGTGCCACGGTACCCCCAGTGAATAAATGCCCTTATGCTTTAATGGAGCTCAGTGGAGCAAGTGCTTCGATCCAGTGTCGATTGAGGTGAGACTGACAAAAATATTCTTGTGGGAATGGAGCATTAATGGAGCTGCACCACTGATTAGGGTTAGAACAACTCAGGTTAAGAATGGGTGGAGAATGGGTGGAGAAGGGGTGCAGAACAAGAATCGGCGCAGTGGAGTACCACCTTTAATATAATGGGACACAAATTGTACCGCCTTTATCAGAGGTAAGGGTGCTTTCGTGAAAGGAATTCTATACTAGGTTTTGAAATGCTATATATTTTGCTTTTCATTGAAAATTTATCAGAAAAAAAGGTAAAATAATAAGATAAGATTTAACATGCATTCATGTGCCAAAGCCTGGATATCCCTACAATGTTATAAACAACGGTCTGACATTTTCACCATAGACTATATAACGAACACACATCCTTCCAAGATACAGGCAAATGGATGGGTCCTTCTTTATTACAGAACAAAGCCAGAGTTCAGATAATTACAACATATAACTTCCGTGTGTCATATCAAAGGCATATTGGACAATCCTCCTTGAAGATCATTAACTATTAATGATCTACTTTATCAAGAAGCTTGACATTGGTCTACACATAGAATCCGAATGTATGCGAGTACAGAACTCATGTGATCAAGCAAAAAGGTTCATGTCAAATCTAAGCCTCACCCTTGAAGATGTTGCCTGAGGACGTTGCAAGCTCTGATACAGATGTTGCACTGAAAAGGTGGAAGAAACTGAAAAGTTCATTTGAGCATTTCCTTTTAGAATCAATATTCAATGAGAGTATAGATGAGATGATCCTGACTGTCTTGACCCGATTTCAGAGAATTGACATGAGGAATTTGAGCGGAGTAATACCAGAAAGATTGTAACAAATGGCTGGACAAGCCAAAAGATCCAACATCAGTACCTGTTCCAAATACAAGAATATGATGACCTGACATGCTAATTACTATTAGGCTTGAGCTGTCCCATTCTTTCCTCTATATGAGTATCAGATATAGGTAACATTAGGAACATATATTCAAGGTCCATTGTTAGTACTGATGTCACTGAAACTATCCTTGAAACTGCAGAGGAAAGTGAAGGCAATATCTAATCAAATAGAAAAAGAATGAGCAAATCAATATGTCAAGGGAAGTGGGCATGATGAGAGTGAGAAAAAGGTGATTATCATAAAAGTTTGTGTCCTAGTTAATGTTTTTATGTCTGAACCAGAGGTTGTTGTAAAACTGAAAAATGGTATGCTTTCTCAAACTGGTATTAGGGTATAATTTTTCATGTGGCAGCCTTTATGTCCCATCCAGATAACATTATTCACAATGTAGCTAGTGTTAGTGGAATGCTGTAACAAAGCCTCCTTGAAATGTAAAATTTTTGATAAGTCACAATCGAGAAGATAAGCTGCCTGGATTAACGAGGCATCATACCCTCTTATCTAAACATGATAAACATGTTAGTAAAGTAAATTTAAGTAACTAGTAGATCAAATTGGACATGAAACCATCACAAAAGTGAGTATGACATGATATTTTGAATTTATAGTAAAATGATAGATGATATCAAGTATCACATGTCAGATCAGATGATGTAGTTATCATAATCGGCAATCATTCTTTTATTCTATCAGACTCATTTAGGATCATAAATGATAAATCTAGGTAACAGAATACCACTATATGATGTGACCTGTGGATTAGAAATTCCAGTTCAGTGTCCCCTGTTAGTTTAAATGTGTGTTTCAGTCAAACCAATGATTGGGGTAACTTGAATGATCAAAGGTAGGAGAAATTAAATATTTTGCCTTTCAGCATGGACTAGGGTCCCACCTAGGGTCTGACACTGTTTTCATCTTCTATGAACATGGGTTATTCAACACATCCCTCTTCTTCTCAAAAGTGTTTACAATGTTTACACAATGATGAAAGTCAGGACCAAAGAAAATCTAAAATTGAAAGCCATGTGCATTTATAACACAATTTTGGAACATAGTGGCTATAATTTGTACATATATTCTAATTTCCCTTGGTTATACTATTTTTCCCCTAGTATTTGAAGAGAGATAAATGTGAAAACCCTTTGTTGTCATTATGTAGGAAATGTCAGAATTATGACATTTGTCAGCAAACTTGCACCCCAGTAACTATATCTAGAATGACAGAATTTAGGAACTAAGACTGTTTTATACTATCATATTTTTTCAATGTTAATGCTGACAGACTGAATGAAAAAATGAATTTTAAAAAAACCCTCCCTACCTAGGTTTTTGGATCAGGTAACCCCCAAAACAACCATTTATTTGGCCTCTCCAGGTGTTGTGGAACACATAGATAGTTTTAAAATGGGGGTCGCCGTGTTAGTTTTAGATATAAGCATTATGCTAAATTTAGATGTAAGTATTATGACAATATTAAATAATATATAGAGAAATTGAGCAAATTGAAGAAACTCATATTTAAATTAGCTTATTCTATCTATTATGTTTGGATAAATGTGACACAACCTTACATTTACTTAAGGCCCGGTGTCCGCTTCGATACAAATTTAGACCTACCGATATGATGACACTATTTACCTACTTAAAAGCTATCTCTCGCATAGATCACAATCTTTAAAGTTAGATGACGTTGTATCGAATATTCTATCAGTTGAGTGTGGAGTGCCCCAGGGGTCTGTTATAGGCCCCACACTCTTTATGATGTTTATAATGATATTTTTTATTATTTTGAATATTGTACTGCTAAGATGTACGTGGGCGATCTGGTCTTGGTGTCCAAAGCCAACACAACAGCGTTGTGAAATTAGATCTGGGTGATATCTCGGAATGATGTCAGACAAATAAACTAATAATAGATATAAAGAAGACAAAAAAAATGTGGGTTGGTAAACAACCAAAGGAAACTAATGGTTTAGTCTGTCAGATACAAATTGATGAACTAGTTTTTGTTACAAACTTTAAATATCTGGGTCTGACTTTGGATACAAAGCTAGACTATAAAATTCATGTAAATAACACCGCCTATGATGTAAGACAGAAACTTTATAAGCTACGTCTCTTAAAACATGTATTACCAAAAACAAGTCGAATTAAAATTGTGAAATAGATGATTATGCCCAAGTTGGACTATGTAGGATTTCTATACCTCAGCTGTAGCCAAAATGTATCAAGGAAGCTTCAAACCATATTTAACCACTGCCTGCGAACAGCGACAGGAGTGAGAAATTATAGAGACATTAACACTGCAACTCTCTATTTACAATGCAAAATTAGGCAACTCAGATACCGGTGGACAACACAGTTGACGGTTTTGATGCCACAGTGGTCAGATGACCAGGCACATTGTAAGCTGCCCACCAGAAACACCAGATATCAAGACAAGACCGTCCTTAATATTAACAGACCGCATGGAGAGAAATATCGCCGATCTCCATTGTAACTTGGAAATAAAATCTGGGACCTACTACCAATAACTATACAGAAAATTAAGCACAACTCCTTTTATAAGATGTACGTAAAAGATTTCCTACTGAAACACCAAGATTTTTGGATTTAGGTTAGATTTATACCTAGTCACAGTACTCGTCACATCATTCATCACAGCACTCATTATAGTATCTACCAAAGCGAATTGTATCAAAGCACTGAATTAAAAAAAAACAAGCTATTTTACACAACTAAAATAGTGGACGAGAACAAATTATCAACTCAAAGCACTGTATCATATTTTATCCTACCCCTCATATAAAAATCCCATAGGCTTAACATTGACTTTCCGTATGCGCCTGTATGTCGCATACGGATATGAAATCGCTCCTAGGAGCGTACAAAAAATGGACCAATCAGAGATCAGCAGCTGAAAGTAGTTCCAAGCGCCTTCAGAGCAACAATGAGAGCTATATGGAGGACTTCAGAAAGTTTTTATCATGTTTTTTGTTATCATCCTCACATAAAAATATAGTTCACAGGGGGTAGGATAAAATCAAAACCTTATTCGTTTTAATCTGGGCTCCCGTATGCGACTCCTGGAGTTTTGGCTCTGGATATCACTCGGCTCCGCCTTGTGATATCACTACGCCAAACTCCAGTCGTCGCATATGGGAGCCCAGATTAAAACTCATCCGGTTTTACGATAGTCCTGCACGTCCATGTTATCATTGACTTGCATGAAAAGCGCCCACTTAGGGTGACTGTAATTTCCTGTACTTGAATAAAAAAAAAAGGCTCCAATACAAAAAGTAAATATCGAAGACTTATCGGGAAGGAGCAAAATCGTAGACAGATGTATAGACAACCCACTTCAGCATGCATCGTAAGGGGTTGACTGGTTACAAAGAGAGGTGATCATGGTACTGATATTTGCAGGTCATATGGGCATATATGTATCCTCTATCATTAAAAAGTTTCATAATTTTCTGATAAGTATCTCACATGTGAAAGCAATTTTCCCGGTAGAATACTCTGTGATGCTCCCAATTAGCCAGCACCATTTCAACATGTTGAAATGTCATAGAGACCCTACGATATGAGATTTTTATCGGGACGAAATCAGAGACCCGCATTTTTAATCGGAGTCTAATTGCAGGGAGGTGATCAAATACCCCAATGAGGGCTGACCTTCCTGCGAAATTTTGATTCTTTTTATTGGGAGGTACATCGTAGGACATATCGGGAGCTCAGTGGACGCCGGCCGTAACTGTGAACTGTAGGATATGCCTTTAGGGTAAGGAAACCAAACACTGAGAAATTTAATAAATCACTTCTGTATTCCGAAGTCAGATGCTTGAATTTATTGAGTGAAAGTGCACAAATGATGGTGTATATGTTTGTTACAAAATTGTGAAAATGTTCAACACAATGTATGTTTCCTGAATATGGAGTACCTTGAAAGACTCGACATTTTCGAAAGGTAGTGTCAATAAAAAAAATTTGCAATATAGCTTCAGGCTGTGCATACTGATAACAGAACACAATTCCTGACAGCTGTGAATACATAATGAGCTCGTAAATGAGTTATGTACTCATGACCATGATATATTGAGTTCTGTTAACACTATGCTGAATCTTAGGCAATCTTGTCTTAATCATACATTCCAGAATACAAATTTTTTTAGCACAAATATACGTAGAAGGCCATAGAAGACGTCCAGTACAATGTCGCATACTCACCACTGGCTGACATCGATATCTGTCAAAGCCCTGAAGTGCACGGGTGCAGTACAAATTTATATTGCATATCCCAGAACGTAAAGTAACTCTTAGAGGTATGTGCATGGGTGTATGATAAAGGAAACATTGTAATAGCTGACAAAGACTAATTGTAAATGCTTTCCAGCAGCGTATAACTGATTAATTACGGATGCTGTAAAACCGGTTTACAGCATCCATAGAATGTCGGAATATTTGCATATATATGTATACATTGTTAAACACTTTATCTGAATAGAGAATTATGTAATCAGATATATCCCCCTGATGAACATTTAAATGATGTTGCCGTGAAAACGCTATTATTTTTCTAATAGGTATTATGGAGTCTTGATTATAGCAATTCGGAAAATTTCATGAAACGATATCTACATGTAAATACGCTTATCTTCTTAATACCCTGGCAAACAGCAAAATTGATATACATGTACCTTAACAAATATATTTTTGTCATGCAACATGATCTTGTAAGCTGGTTTAGTTTTAGATATTTATGCGGGCATACTAGATAGGTTATAGGTTGAAGTGCGACGTGTGAAAGTTAACTGTTTGGCAATTCGATTTAAAATCGAAATGTGCCCAATGCAACAATACTATACGGTCAGCCACCATACGGTCAGCCACCTCAACTATCGCTGCGCCGATTCCGTCGCATCAGTGGAGCATACCCTGTATTTTTCTTGCAATCGAGTGAGCTGAAATCAGGGCAATAATGCACCCCGAAATGAATATGTCCAAGCTTTTTATATATAACTGCTGAAAACCAGAACTCACTTTTGGCCAACGGAAACAGAGACTAGCTAGTCTACTCTAGCTCCCCAGCAGATCTATACTCCAGGATACATAAAAATTTGTTTAAAAAGTGGGGTGTCGATAGGCTCATATAACGTGTGCTCATATAACGTGTGCGATGATTGTGTCGTATAGGTGGGGCTGGACCTTTCATTACTAATGACAAACTCACAAATGAATAGGAGATAATTTCTGATGTCTTCTTTCTGGATTCATTGATACCCAAGATGTCAAAGCTTGCCTGACTTCATATCGCCCATTTAGCCTTTTCTGTAATTAGGAGGAACACTCATTTTGAACTCCAACAGAAAGCCCTTAAGACATTGTCACCCGCATTGTTCCTAATCATACCTCTTCCAAAAATGGATCCATTGGGTCGTTGTGAATATATAAGCATCATCCTTGTTTAGGTACGTACTTCACAGATCGGAAATTACGTACTGTAATTAACTGTAATTCAACCAGGCTCATTCTCATAGAATCAGTGCAACTGGGTATAAGGGGGTCAAAAATAAAAATCGTGGAGTATGGTAAAAATAATTATGTGGTCCTATTGTCTATAGCATGGGTCAACTTTCCCTGAAATATTATTAGTTAAATATGAAAACTGTGGTTACTAGGCCTTACAGAACATTGGTACACTGAAATATGAACGTGCAGCGTGGATTTTCACCCAAAATAAAGAAAAAATTCCAAAAAACGAAAAAATTCTATCTTATTAATATTAAGTAAACGTTAGAATCACGGAACATAAGTAGTGTACCATAATTAATTGGCTTTCAAAGCATTTAATTACATTTTTAATAGATTTTGTAGGCAGAAATCTGAATTACATATTCTTAAAAACCTTATTTTACTCTATTTGAGTAGAGTACAAATTTTTCGTTTGCTGTAGTTCTGACAAATTAAAAAAAAAAATAAAATGAAGTAAAGATAATATTAGTGTACCATCTCTACTTTCAATTTATCAAATTATCAATAGTGTAAAAAATTCCCATATATCCATAAAAGCTTAATAATCATACTAATCTAAATGTCCACGCTGCACGTTTTTTATATCAGCCCAACTCAGTAGTTACTTAAATGTAATTATTAATTTTTAGGGAATTTTTTTTAAATTTTCAAATAATATTTGTACTTATATAAAGTTTTTCTTTGCAAATAATTTGGCACTATCCTCCTGGTAGCCCTTAATAGCGTTTTTAAAAAAATAAATAACCATATAATTTATCCACGTTGCACGTTTTCATTCACTAAATTTTTTATTTTTTTTTTAACACACATTTAAGTGGGGTATGAGGGGTGTCAGTTGAATATGCATTCTGTTATTTTGGCATAAACCATAAGGTCATAAATCACAGAAAGTGAGCTTAGGACCAGAAGGAGTAACTACTACATTATCCCTCCTCCATACTGCCCTTCCACCATACTGCCCCTCTACTATACTGTCCCTCCACCATACTGCCCCTTTACGAAACTGCTCCTCCACCATACTGCCCCTCCACCATGATACTGCCCCTCACCAATGCTGCCCCTTTACCATACTGCTCCACCACCATACTGCCCCTCTACCATACTGCCCCTCCACCATACTGCCCTTTCACCATACTGCCCTTCTACTATACTGTCCCTCCACCATACTGCCTTTTATCATACTGCTCCTCCACCATACTGCCCCTCCACCATACTGCCCCTCAACCATACTGCCCCTCTGCCATACTTCCCCATCCACCATACTGTCCCTCCACCACACTGTCCCTCCACCATACTGCCCCTCTACTATACTGCCCCTCCACCATGACGGACAGTATGGTGGAGGTGCAGTATGGTGGAGGGGCAGTATGGTGGAGGAGCAGTCTAGTAGAGGGGCAGTGTGGTGGAGGGACAGTATGGTGGATGGGGCAGTATGGTGGAAGGGCAGTATGGTGGAGGGGCAGTATGACAGAGGGTCAGTATGGTTGAGAGCCAGTATGGTGGAGGGACAGTATGGTGGAGGGGCAGTATGGTGGAGGGGCAATATGGTGGAGAGGCAGTATGGTGGAGGGGCAGTATGGTTGAGGGGCAGTATGGTGTAGGTGCAGCATGTTGATGGGGCAGTATGGTAGAGGGGCAGTGTGGTGGATGGGCTCCCATATGTGAGCGTTAACGTCGTAATTCTATTATTATATATCTTATAATGTATCAAAATAGTCAGAATTTATCATAATCGCCGATAGACCAACACTCACTCGACAAGACAGTGTTGCCAAAGACGTTGTGTACGTTGTGATACATGCTGGATCTGCCACCATAGGCATTCATATCCACGCTGTGATTATCGTATTTTGCACGCTGCACGTTTTCCAGCAAATAAGTAAGGTAATTTGTTCTTTTGTGTGTTCCTTAAATAATACCCTTTGAAAATAATATTAGATATGAATATAGATATATTAATATAAAATAAATACTTTACCTTGAAATAAATTAATAAGTTGTAATAGGAATTGGAATTATAATATATAGTATGTAAGGAAGTCCACCTTGCACGTTTTGTCCACTACTGCACGCTAAGTATAATACTGTACAATTGATAATAAATGCACATTACATGAGATTAGATTTTCTTTTTTTCTGGGAAAAATGTGTAAGATTTGTTAAGAGATAAATATGGTAAGATATAGTATACCATCTAAAGCAATTCCATTTGAAAAAATGTAAAAAAATGAGATAAAATAATATATAATATGTAAGGAAGTCCACCTTGCACGTTTTGTCCACTACTGCACGCTAAATATAATACTGTACAATTGGTAATAAATGTACATTACATGAGATTAGATTTTCTTTTTTTCTGGGAAAAATGTGTAAGATTTGTTAAGAGATAAATGTGGTAAGATAAAGTATACCATCTAGAGAAATTCCATTTGAAAAAATGAAAAAAAAGTGAGATAAAAGGTTTTACATGTATGTTTTTTTACTGTATCCACGCTGCATGTTTATATGAAATAATGGAAATTAGATAAAATAGCCTTTAATGTATCTAAAAAAAAAATTTATATTTTTTTTAAAAATGAAATACAATGTGAAACCACATTAGAGTTTATACTATTTTAGTTTGAATAGTTAAATATGGTAATTATTTGTGCAAATTGCAAATTAAGAGGTTTTTTTTCTTAGGCCAAAATAGCACAAAAAACAGGGGTATAGGTGTAAAATATGTTTATGCCCCACAATTCTTGTATTTTTAAAATATTGAGAAATTTTTATTTTTTTTTAAATAATTAGACAGTCCACCTTCATATATGTGTTATTCAAATACACTTAGCTGTTACGGATATTAAGTATGGAACGTTGGAACGTAGTATACACGCTGCACATTTGAGAGTTTCACCAACCTATTCTAGTCTGTAGAATTTTAATTTTTGATATTTTTTAAGAGGTGTTTAGAAATAAATGTGCTCTGATTGCAAAATTCTTAGAAAAGAATTAAGAAAAACATTTCCGGTATGGAAAAAATTTAGTTATTTACAAAAAAGGGTATTGCAGGGCATTTCTATGCTAATTTTTGGTGATTTTTCACCTATTTTGACTCCCTGGAGACGAAAATATTCATATTTCATCAACAAAACCTATACTCCCCCTCGAGCACTCGGCGAGATAGATCATTTAAAAGTGAAAAAAATAAACATTAAAGACCTTTTGTAAAAAATAGAATGCAGGAAACGACTAAAATTGGACTTGCACTGGTTCTATGAAAATGAGCCACCAATTCAGGACAACTGATGCATTTAGTCATATCACTGTGTGGGGCGAAAAGTGTTTCCCAAGGTATTAAACTTTGTACTATTGGCTATAAAGGCTTACTAACCGACCTGTGCCTCAGCCCTTTGATCTAAATGCAGTCCATGTGCGAAGGTATAAACGGAAGAGGAAGATACAGCATGTCGATATCTATTATCCCCTCACCAAGCCAATGGTATGTACCGAAAACTTAATTCTAATCAAGCCTATGACATCGACATGCTGACTCTTCCCGACCACTCCTCTTTCTATGATACCTCATACCGCCCGTTTTTGACAGATTCTCACCGACCCGACGTATACATGTATGCATCCGTCAGGAAAAGGTGTGATCCGGAACAACTGGCATGTCAAAGTTTTAGTGGCTCAATGGACTTAAAAAGGTGTCTATTTGTGTGATTTTTTGTACTTGTCATCTGTCCTTTGTGTTCTACAACACTTGGCAATGGCGACTTGTATCAACATGCCGACGAGGTCCATTAACTCCACCGCCGTAAGAAATGACACTCCGACATACAAACCCAATGTGCCACCTACATCAGAGGCAAGGGTGAGTTCCTGAAACGATATACAACTCGGTTTACAAACGTTATATAATGTTCATCTTAGAGAATTTATTCACAAAACCAACGACATCAGTAATTTTCTTTTTCCAGGTTCTATCTTTTATTTAACAGATTAGTTTGAACATTTGTGGTTTGTACATATAGTAACTTATTTATATGACACTACGTTTCGGCGTCTGGTTTGCCTTCATCAGGTGCTATATATTGTTCTTTCGTCTTTAAAAAGAAAGAAATGATAAGATAATACACGGACCTATACACATCCAAGTTCGTGGATAATGCAAGTATATACAAGTACATCTAATTTTAGAGACTATATCTCTAGGATACTTTACTTTATAATACATTCTAATGTCCTTAATGCACTTTCTTATTAAATATACAGTCTTAAAATATTATAGATATCTTATTATTTTCCTGCCTGCAGCCAATGTACATGTATGTATACCTACATCATAGTCTGGCATCTGTGTGATCGATTCATAATTCAGTTCTTGAAAGAAAACCCGGACCCTTAAAAAGTTGTCACTGAAACAAAACAAATTGAAATATATAACACGGAAAACCCTGGTTACAAGCCAAATCTAAATGGAGTCTGTACAAGCGTAGGCTGCTAGCAACAATAAGGAAGCTGTAACGTTAGGCATATTATATACAAAGGAGAATGAACCAGGGAATATAGGCATATATATACAAGGAAGAATGAACCAGATTAAATATTATTTATATGATTGATAATTCAAATGTTAACTCACGGGACGTATATAGCAGGATCGACAGTGGCCAGGTCGTCACACAGCGCATCGTTCTGCTGGCACACCCTCTCGAGCAGTTGATACTACAGAATCAGTGGACAGAAGAGGGTTTTATGGTAAAGTTGCGATTGACATATCTCCATATTGATTGCAGTGTGAGCATATGCAATCTCTTTGGATCAATTTGTGTAGAAATGTGGCCTCTTCCATATTGCCATAAATAGTTACATCCCACCTGTACAAACATGTATTACTCTAGTTTATCCCAGCATTCTTATCCAGATTGGGGGGGGGGGGGGGGGGGGGGGGGGGGCTCACGGCCGGCCTGGTCAGTTTGGTGTAGGGAGTCTGTTGGCTTACCATATGTGTATAGGGAACTGGGAATAAATATTTCATTTTTATCTATTATATTGTTGTTGTGTTATTCACTGTCTACTCCAGACGCCAACACAGCCAATACACGCGCGTAGATGCACGTCCACACGTGTCTTCGATGTATCGACGTATTTACATGAATATGAAAACATTCAAACGGTTATCTGCCTCATCTTTAAATAATAATTAATTCACATGTTCATTCTGTGAAACAGGCCAGACTAATCAGTGTTTGATCGAGCATCGGTCTAACTCAGGATCTAACTAAGCTTCGCACCACGAGGCCGCGCTGAAGGATAAAACAACACTTGAGTAAGTCCTATAGAAAACCTACTTAAGGAAACGTTATTTAGCATAACATGATGTAATACCCTACATAGAGTGTAAAATTAAAGGGTGTGTATTATGTAAGCGGCTGTATTGTGTTACTGATACACCTCAGTGTCGGGGCTACCACAGTGGGGGGAATGGAAGATTATATCATAAACAAAAAGGGTACTGAATGCAAAATAACATACTACCAGCTAGAGGCAAAGTAGTATTGAGCTAACCAGCCTCGGGAAATCAGCAGGCTTAGTTTTCCCATGGAAACGTATTCAGACTTTATCTTGGTATATCTCAGACTTGTATTAGATACATTTTCTCTTTTCGTTTACTGAATGCGAGACATACGGAAAGGTATTTACATTGTATGAGCTGTGTGGCCATTTGTTTGAAGATGATTCCACTTGGTAGACCTGCTCCCTGCAATGATATAAAATATGAATTATATAGAACTACCTAACCATGCTGTCCATGCTACAAATCGAGATGAGGAATCGTTGATTTTAACGGAACGATGCCCCAGGTAGAGTTTCGTAAATAACAACAATTTTCATCGGGTTTTTTTTTAGAATGCACAAACATGGTGGGTCATTATATATTTATCATATACCCCAAAACTTACCATATAGTGGCATAGAAGACATATCAGGGTGAAAGCACACACACTGCTGATGTTTTAACATGTGTAGTATAGCAATGTACTGCAAAGGGTTCAGTAAACAATTCATACTGCATAGGGAGCAGCAGTACGTAGTTATCAAATATATTGCATGGGTATATGGTAATATATACATGAGATCATGTCTCATCTGACACATTCACTTCATCATGGCAAACTGATTGATGGATTGAGTCATGTTTCAAACAAAGTAGCTAATGATACAACTATCTGAATTATATTACATCATATACCTCGAGACACCACAACAGAATTTGTGTGTTCCTAATGCACTGACCATGCACTTTCTGCATTAATTAACTTTCAGTCCAGCTATATATCAAACAATCATGAATCTAATTACCAACAGGGAGCATAGCAGTTACACAGATCCTGGTCTTGATGCATATCCAATGTTTCCAAAGCACAACGATATGTTTCTGAAAAATACAAATGTAAAATGCTGATCTTATCTCAGAACTTAAAGTATTTATCAAATTTAGATTTCAATTGATAACATCTTAATTTCCAACGACTTATTATCAGAGAATACACTACAATATCATCAAACTCGGATGATAAAATAGTTGAAATGATAGTCGTTGCCCAAACCGCTATCCTAAGTGTTTATGTAGGGAGAGTTTCTCTTGCTGATAAATCAATGAGAATTACATGCAAAGAGAATAGAATAAGATATAATATCAATAAACATGTTATGTCTAAATTGGACGCAGAACTGGTAGCAGTGTGTATGGTTGGTAGCTGCACCGTTACAGAAAGTATGCATGTAGTTGAGACAAAAGACGTGTACCATCATTCTCCATGCATGCGGGGAGCGTCTCCAGCACTGCTTTGGTGTAGTACTGGTCGAATGGGGCAAGATGGCATCGGCATTTATCGGCTATTTCACGATGGGGACACAATGAAGTACAAGCCTAGAACACAGAATGACGTGGGTCAATGGAGTTGCACCTATTATAGCACTGCTGTTTAAATGAATTATGACGGTGTAAATCTGCATACCTGCAATGTGGTATTTTGATGTAATATTTTTAGCCTAATGGTTGACAATAACATGCTACTTGCTTCAATCTCTAAGTAAAAACTAAGCACACTAAGCATAATTCTTAGTTTTACAAGTTTATGCAATGATATATGCACTTACTTCCTGAGTATAACGTAGGTTTCCGAAATCGGTGAACTGCAAACCCGTAGAACAATCTCCATAGGGTTGGGCTAGGCGGGTTATATTGATCTGTTAGTGATGATAGGAAATTTTAGAATTTACCAGAAAATGCAATATCTAAATTTTGTATGTTGTATTTTGATTATTCACCAATTCGTTTTATTACTTTGAACTGAAACGCCCCCGCCCTCCAGGCATGTACATGTATCTGCTTCATCACTGTATGCATGCACGTGAGTGTCATTTATCATCAGCAGTAGGGACAGGGTTAATAAAAGATAAAGAGACAGCAGCTTGAACCAGATTGTGCATTAGAAACAAATATCTTCGAAAATGTGTTAGATTTCTCGATTTCTTATAACGACAATCATCAACTTTAGATCATAGATGTATTTATATGTATGATATAAATGCACAATTTATATAGTTTAGTTTCCTGGTGATGTATTTATCCATCAGATGTTTCATTCTTATATCCATAGTAGGACGGTGGTGCCGCCCCGCCACAGCGTGAATGAAGGACTGAAGGTCTCTGGCTAGGGATCATTCACTCGCACCCTAGCAGCTGGTCAGTGGGGACCAGAGACATTTTTTACTGGTGGGAAAAAGTTTTCCGTCTGTTTCAAAGTGTGAAACGTGAGAAACGCGGTAAAGAGTTTGCCTTTGACTTTGGAAGTGAGATACGGATAGAAGAGATGCCTTTTCTTTGGAACGTGAGAGTCACAAACAAAGTGAATTGCGACACGAAGTCGCGTCTCTCAGGGGCGAGTCAAAACATTTGTGTGACGCTTTATCAACCACCCAATTATCGGCCGCTTCAAGAAGGATTCCGGAGGACAATGACGAAGGTTCTTCACGGGGTCCGGATAGGTTCCTACGTGCATCGGCGCATACATATAATATGTTGTGTTTGCTTGACTATAAATTGATATCATATGTCATGAATATTTCACTGTCCATTCAAGGAAAATTACAGCTATTATTGATTTTAGAGGGCCTTGGTCACCATATTAGGTTTCACGTCTATAATAAAAAAAAATTGAGCTTGACCTCTGCTCTAATTTTAATCAGTACATCAAGTTCTACAGTTGTACCAAGCTTCATGCCTATATACCAAAAAGTGACCCCCCCTCTTTTAGCACCATTGTGCTTGTCTACTTGGGCAACGCTTTCAGAAACTTACCAATCGGACGCCAAACTGCGTTTCCTGACCAGGGCCGATAGCTAAACCATTGATTTCTGGGTTGGCTAGCGATCCATATGGATGGATACTGAGTGCGACACCACTACCGGAGACAACCTGTGTTAGGTAGTCAGCAGATTGAATGTGAAGAACCAATATAAGACCTGCAAAATAAGTGCGTTTATCTATCATTTTGAAAAGGATCCTCCGATTTGGGATGTGTGCAGCTCCAAAAGTTAGGCTCTATCGAGTTCTACTATCGATGTATTCTATCATGGAATTTTTATATCCTTAAATGACATCTTATAAGTGTTCATCAGATTTGCAGTTACCAAGTTGGCTGTCTTACTATATTTACGGATCAATATTCCCAGTAGAGATGCATTAATTTCTGTACATAAAGAGATCTAACTGACGTTAGTACTTAATTATGAAACAAATAATATAACAATACAAAATTATGATTTCTACCCTTAATAACAACATACAAACCCAAAGATTTCCCGCTGCTGAAAGAATACAGCGGTGACGACATCACTTCCCGTGAATTGAATGTATAACACTGGCCGTATTCAGGAGACAACCATTTAGAAAAGTTTCTGAAATATTTGAGTGAGAACCATATTTTAGCTCACCTCTGATATTTCTCCAATTAGACTTTGCATTGGGAGCTCGTATTCAACGGCTATGGAGTATTGTAAAAAGAATACTCAATAGGGTAAGATCAAATCCGAACCGTACTCCCATCTGTAGCCGCTGAAAATATGCCATTTGTTTGGTTGCTACATAATCTCACTCGGCGTTGCTGCGTGAGATTACACCATAACCAAAACTGATGGCTGCGGATCTCGATACAGGTTCTCTTAAGTACTAGACGCATTTGCAAAACTAAGATGGAATTCGCTACTAAATGTTGATAATTGATGATTTACCACTCCCTTCTCGAAAGACCTCACGACCAAAGCAAGCACATGTTCATAGATTGCTACAGCTTTTCAGTTTGTCATATCATCGGGCCCACTTAATTACTAAGCTATGGTAGAGAATGTGTCATTCCTGGAATATAGTCTATCTACTGTATCCCACCTTGTATTGGGCAAGAGTCATATATTCATGAAACAACCTGAAGCCAAAATTTATGACTGAAAACAACCGGAAACTACTCATCCGGTTGGCAGCATTTTCTTATTGTCAGTCATTTTGGACTCCAATATGGCTGCCATTATGCTACAGGAGAGCTAAACATCCAGAATGTCTATATTTATTGCTAGATTTACAAGCGTAGTACTACTACTTTAGGACTTTTCTGGGTGCAGAATTGGATGGACCCCGCAGAAATATGATTTGACCATTTTCTGTAAGGATAAAGTGTCACGATGGCAGCTAGGGTTAAGAAGTTGCTGCATAAAAGGCCATCAAAGCTCTTCATATATGTAGTTTCTACAGTTATTGTCAGGCTCTCAAGTGTTATGCCTCTATACTTTAGGGGTCTCATAGGTGTAGAATTGAGTGCACCACTACAAATATATGATTTGACTATTTTTTTTATATCAAAATAGAGTGTCACCATGGCAACTAGGATTGAGATATTGCTGTAAATATAATGGCCACAAAAGACCTCCAAATAGATAGTTTCTGCATTTACTATAAGATTTCCATGTGTGACACCTCTACTTTAGTTGTGTGTAGAACTGAGTGGACAAAACAGCTAAGCTTTGGATAGCTGAGCTTTGGAAAAAAACATAGTTACCCTAGAAGATCAGTGCAGTAACTAATAGAGTATTATTTTTATATTCCAACTGGGGATGCCGGTACTAGAGGAATAAATTCTTGTAGAGGACATGTATACACGTATCACTCAAATAAAGACGCCTATAAAAAAAGAGGACTTCTTCGAAGAATACTTCTTTGAGAGTGTTGCCAAAATTTGGGTTGGGTATGTCATGGTTGGCAAAATCCTTTGTCGAAAAATATTGACCCACTTTTTTGTTGAAGTATTTGCAATCATAACGAAGTATAGATTTGAGAAAAGAGCAATTTATACTGTACTTAAATGTCATAGTATACTGATATGTCAAACTTACGAATAAGAACAGTCAAGGCCTCCAAAGCTGCACTCGGTTATAAAATCTTCTGGTTGATGGCTAACCATCTTTCGTGTTGTGCTGTAAAATGAGTGTAAAACAGTGTTTTATTCATAAATACACCTGTGTGCGAATGTCCCCCATTTAAGGATCAGTTGTTTTGTTTGTTCCATCATGCTTCTGTCGTTCAAAACTGTAAATAACTCATGATTATCATGTATATTATAATATAGTGACGGGGGTTTGTCTCGGAAGAAAGATGTTAAGAGGGGGTGTCCACCAAGCTCCTGACGCGAACCAACGCACCCCGATATTGCCCTCCCGATACAAAATCCATATCGTAGCAAAATTGTGGAGCTTATCGGGGCAGTTGGTAAGTTTTCTACGATAACGCTACCGACGCGGCCCAACGCGCACCGACGCGAACCGACGCAAAACCCGTATCATAGAGGGTCTATGACAATCGAACATGTATCGATTGTCGTAGCGCGTCGGGCCGCGTCGGTGCGCGTCGCAGTGTATAGATGACTCTTTAAACGTGAAATCATATGAAATAATAGATGGAAAATTATGAAATTTTCAGAATATCTAGAATATATAATGCTGATGCGGTTCTGCAAAAATTGTGAAATTTGATAGTAGCTCTCAAAACGATCCTTTTATACTTTAACTTGGAACTGTTTTTTTTCATTACATATTATTATGAGGTATCATATAATATTGTTTTGTATCTACAGATAAAATACCAGTCTTAAATATGCATTATTTCTGGAATTATAAAGGAATTATGGTTGATTACACTGGTTGCATCCTGAGCTATATCGGGGTGTATCGGGACCATGGCACCTTTTTCATGCACCCTCCCAATACGTTACGACGCGCACCGACGCGAGCCAACGCGAACCGATACGCTACGATATGCCTCCTGACGCGCTACGATATGGTAATTTTGTATCGGCTCGCATCGGCTCGCGTCGGCGTTGGTGGGTGCGGGGTCTAAGGCACAGAACTGTCAAAAATATATTCTACTTTGTGGATCGAACGGCAGAAGCCCTATCATGTTTAACACAATAAAGGCATTTCAAACTCCCCCTTTCGATGCATAACCTTTCTTCTCGTACTGCATAATATTGCCGATATCGTCAAAAATACCAATATGTTCAAATATAACATCATTCACATGTACCATGTACTTTGTATTTACGCACCGCGTGAGGTTACTGTAGAGTAATGTGAAGTTCTGCCTTTTTCCCTCTTCATCAGAGACAGTTGTGGACAGATGGAAAGTCTCACCAGACCTTGAGTTTGTAGGAGGTACGGCAAAAAGATTCTGACGTTTCCCACCTGATGGCTGGCTCTGCAATGAAACACGCAATCTCATGAAAACTAGCATTTTATTCTGAAGTAGATAAACGCTGACGAAAATACATCAGAAGTAATTTTCTGATCCATCAAATCTAAAAATCGAGAAGTCATGTTCTTGTTAATTAACTTAAATTTCTATTCTAATATAGGCCAATATATGAAACCTCACCTAATGGCTGAATAAATGGATATGTTTCTTCTTGTTTTCTTTTTGGCCTCATATTTGGTAAGACAAAGAGGAATATTATCTGCCTGACCCCAACCCCTCGGCCCTTATATTTTGGAAGTGAACTTCATGTCTACCTGCTGTCCTTCTGGTTGTTGCACTGGCTGCTGTACTCCTTGGCCTTGCTGCTGAGTTTGCTGCTGCTGTTGCCCTGGTTGCGGAATTTGCTGCTGCTGTTGTTGTCCTGGTTGCTGGGTTTGCTGCTGCTGTCCTGCTGTCTGCTGAGGTGCCTGTTGTTGTCCTGGATCTTGAGTTTGCTGCTGTTGTTGCCCTGGTTGCGGAGTTTGCTGCTGCTGTTGTTGTCCTGGTTGCTGGGTTTGCTGCTGCTGTCCTGCTGTCTGCTGAGGTGCCTGTTGTTGTCCTGGATCTTGAGTTTGCTGCTGTTGTTGCCCTGGTTGCGGAGTTTGCTGCTGCTGTTGTTGTCCTGGTTGCTGGGTTTGCTGCTGCTGTCCTACTGTCTGCTGAGGTGCCTGCTGTTGTTGTCCTGGTTCTTGAGTTTGCTGCTGCTGTTGCCCTGGTTGCGGAGTTTGCTGCTGCTGTTGTTGTCCTGGTTGCTGGGTTTGCTGCTGCTGTCCTACTGTCTGCTGAGGTGCCTGCAGTTGTTGTCCTGGTTCTTGAGTTCGCTGCTGCTGTTGCCCTGGTTGCGGAGATTGCTGCTGCTGTTGTTGTCCTGGTTGCTGAGGTTGCTGTCCTGATTGGGGTTGCCCAGGAGGGGTTTGGCCTTGAGCCTGTGTTTGTCTTTGTCTAGGGGACTCAAACTTTTTTGGTAATTTGTTACCTCGATCGAGTACAAAATTCTCTAATTCTTCTGATGTTTCATTGAGTTTTGATATACGTATTGGATTTAAGTTACAAATTGAAACACTGGGAAATTCAAGCCTTTCAAATCCCAGACCAATATTCACGGAATAATCATATTTGTAATATTTAATGAACAGACTCGAGGTTTGCCATACTCCTGTTCCTAATGCGCCAAAGAAACAAAGACTCCAAAAGAGTACACTCCACCACCTCGTCGTCTTCTTTATGAATGGTATTCCTTGAATACTTGTGATGTCTGCGAATTCACTTATCACCCTTGTAAAGGTCTTGGTTTGATTAGCCTTGTCATGTTCGTAGTTTTGTTTCTGTGTCAAAAGAAATCAGTAAGAGTTTCTGAAGTTGGGGAGAAATAACAAACTATGGAATTGCAGTTCTAGAATTTCTAAAGAACACATATATGTGAAAAATACCTTTTCAATCAAAAATATCACACACTATACCCCAAAGTAAGAGCATGTATGCATTTAACTGGATTTCTTTTGTAGATTTGGGCCTTTTCATGACAAGCCCAGAGAATACCAAACTTGGTTGTGGTGTCAAGAAAACATGAGTTTGCATGACTGCACAGCTCATACAAGTAGGGATATTTCTCAACAAATATAATGTTTGGAGTGTAATGCTTTATTCATCATGCAATAATGCAGTTCATCGTTTAGTGACTCTGGAGACTTATATAGGTAAGTAACTTCCATTCCTGATAGTTTCCGACTGTCAATGCGCCCCTAACAAATTAGGCCCGTTGTGATGCGAAAATTGGTTACCTTGCGAAATTCCGCTTTTATCGCCCACTCTACTTACGCATGCGTGTGGAGACCTTCTTGCGCTCACATTTCACGGACTATTCTGGGTTCATAGAGCCTCGGAAAACATAGCAGACTTCTCGGGAGCGGAACGTTCAAACCCAAACGAGGCTCTAGCTGGCAAAGGGTTTTGCCATTTTCGGAGACCCTAGCTTTCTGTTGTTATCGCTCAATCGACAAAACGTAAATCGATGTTTGCACTTAGCAGTGCCGTGAAAGCTAGGCAAATACAAAGAAATCTCCGAACAGATATCATGCTAAATTTGATAAGTGCGCAAGTTCAAGCTTACTCTCCTAGCAGATATCCTGCGCTTGACTTCCTGCGGCCGCTTGTATTAGCAAGCGCTAGTGCCGCGAAAGATCTGGGAGGAGAGTGGTACAAACTAGGATGAGAGCGCCCGATGATTTCCGCACTCTCCAATCGTCAAATTCATCACTGCGCATGCTCATGGGCGATAAAAGTGGAATATCACAAGGTAACCGATTTTTGCATCACACCGTTATAGTCAGGAACCACCAACAGACTTTTGACACTGCTGACCGAAAATCAGTCAATGGAAACGACCCAGCTGGTGAAATGACCTATGACTTTTTCTGCTTAGATTATGCAATGTGGCACCACCCACCACTGAGTGATAGGTTGGTCGCTGAGTGAAATCTATTACCCTTCTATATAGATAGATGCACAGTGAGTGGCACCACAGCCAGACTTTCTGGGTAGCCTTTTCGTCGGCCAATAGAAATAGGCCTATAGAAACCCTCATTCCATCCCAGAATCCCGGGCTACTACAGGAGAAAGTTATTTTGGAATCATGTGGCACAGTAATATTTTCTTTTCGGTGAAGTCTGTTGTCAATTATTATATATAAGCATATTCACGTTCTTATTATTCCACAACCCTAGAATGTACACAATTTAAAATTCAGTTAAAGTCTTCCTTTAGCATATGAGAAAAAATGTGCCTTATTTAAAAAGCCCGTGATCAACACATACACAAAGAGGGATAAAAACAACATTGATAATAATGGGTCTTAATGTATGTGTGGTATCAAATTAATCAAGGATAATCCCGCTCAAACTATAACCACACTCAGACCAAACAAGCCTTTCATTTTCCAGCTGGACATGAAAATACCTTCCACACTCTTTGGGTTAAGTACTGTGAAAAAGAGAAAAAGAACACTTTCACTGTTCATTCATGCATGAAATCTTTGATGAATTAGGTTAACCAGACCTTATTATTCTTTACAAGGCCATATGGCTATGGAATCCTGTATGCTATGTACACTCTTTCAATGTATATATGTAAATATCAATCATACATATGCGATACTGTCTTATTTACCGACTTATCAAATTAAATGCGGTGCATTAATTTTATTTGATAAAACCCAGTATACTTAGTATAGAGTGATTTCAGAAGGATTCTGCTCTTTGAGAATTTCTCTAAGTCAACCAAAGGTTGTCTTACAACTGCCGGCTCAGTCCAAAACTGATTACATAATGAACTGAAAATGAGTTCTTATGAACATTTTGAGGACAAAACATTGCACATCGGATTTATGGAACTGGTCCATGTGTTTTTATGCTATTACCCAAGAAAATAGTTTTATATAATTTATTATATACTATGTTTTGTAAATGTATCTTGTCTATACAGGGGCGTCAGAACATTATGAAAGTGGGGGGGGGGGGGGGGCGAACTGAAATTGCCGACTTCTTTCTTGGTATGAAGTCAGACTTTGACCCGTTCCATTAAATTTACCGTAAACCTGAGAAAAGTCTGAAAAACGTCAGGTCGTTACCTTCATTACCCGCGAAAAAGTCAGACTTTGACATTTTCCCTTAGTGGAAAGTCAGGGCTTGGTCATCATTGCACCCTAAAGAGTCAGACTTTGACATTTTTCCATGGTGAAAAGTCAGGGCTTAGCCATCATTGCATGCTAATAAGTCAGACTTTGACATTTCTCGACGATGGAAAGTCAGGGCTTAGCCATCATTGCACGGCAAAAGGTCAGACTTTGACACTTTTCTATGGTGAAAAGTCAGGGCTTAGCCATCATTGCACGCTAAAAGGTCAGCTTTTGATATCTTACCATGGGGAAAAGTCAGGGCTTAGCTATCATTGCACGGTAAAAGGTCAGACTTTGACACTTTTCCATGGTGAAAAGTCAGGGCTTAGCCATTATTGCATGCTAAGGAGTCAGACTTTGATATCTTACCATGGGGAAAAGTCAGGGTTTAGCCATCATTGCACCCTAAAGAGTCAGACTTTGACATTTTTCCATGGTGAAAAGTCAGGGCTTAGCCATCATTGCATGCTAATAAGTCAGACTTTGACATTTCTCAACGATGAAAAGTCAGGGCTTAGCCATCATTGCACGGTAAAAGGTCAGACTTTGACACTTTTCCATGGTGAAAAGTCAGGGCTTAGCCATCATTGCATGCTAAAAGGTCAGCTTTCAATATCTTACCATGGGGAAAAGTCAGGGCTTAGCCATCATTGCACACTAAAAGGTCGGACTTTGACATCTTACCATTGGGAAAAGTCAGGACTTAGCCATCATTGCATGCTAAAAGGTCAGACTTTGACACTTTTCCATGGTGAAAAGTCAGGGCTTAGCCATCATTGCACACTAAGGAGTCAGACTTTGATATCTTACCACAGGGAAAAGTCAGGGCTTAGCCATCATTGCATGCTAATAAGTCAGAATTTGACATTTTTCCACAGTGAAATGTCAGGGCTTAGCCATCATTGCATGCTAAAGAGTCAGACTTTGACACTTTTCCAGAGTAAAAAGTCAAGGCTTAGCCATAGTTACAAGTGAAAAAGTTAGATTTAGACATTTTTCGATGTTGAAAAATCAAGACAGTTTTTACGCTGGATTGAGTTAAATTTGAAGCTGCTGACTTTTTTGGGGTTGGTAAAAAAGTGGGGGGGGGGGGGGGGGGGGGCGGCTGCCCCCCCCTCCCCCCCCCCCCCTATTCTGACGCCACTGCTATAGAAATTGTACGCTCATATTATTTCTCCATACATATATATATATGATTCCTATTACGTCTCAAATACCCATCACAAGATTGATATAGGATGTTTATGTGTAAATAATACTGCATCAGTAATGCAAATACACGGAACGTATACATTTAATCTGGAACAGTGGTTGATGAGAATGAATATATAAATTATAAGACTCACATTATCTTGATTCCTTTGTTCCTCTTCCGATTGGTGTCTGCTATCCAGATACCTACGGTTCAGGGCGGATGTGGAAAGTGAATAACTCTGGTCTCCTGGAAGAGTATCCTGGCTGACGAGACCCTCTTGGTGGAACCTGGGAATTCCAAAACCTCCCTTTTCAAAAGATCCAAAAGGATAATAATGTCCGTCTAGACTAGAAGAAGGACTGTTTCCAATGGGAAGCCGTCGGTCGCGGTCGTAAGTTCGAAATCTGTGTGGAGCTTCCATGGCGGATCTCTAGCACAAGCGTACGTTTGGATTTATCACCTTCTAAACGTTTGTATGTGCAAGGCCATGAAATGTTCGATCACAACTCCAGATCACAGAGTATTACCCTGTACTTGTTGTGCTGGAGTCACCTGTAATCGTAAATCTGTCTCAACATGTCAAGTCGGTTCAGCGACCCCAGCAAACACCCGATGGACGTTTCCTCTACTTGAAAGGGTAGTGAATAACATGCATGTGATATTCATATAGCGTTTCAGATTTCATAGTTTAGATGTGAAGAATGTTTCAACGCCTAGGGGTGTACTTTGAGACTGAGAGTAGAATATTCTCAATGAATTTAGGGTTCGGGGTCTTATGTAATGACGCAGTGTTGTGTGGAACCACCCTGAACGGACGGTTCCGTGCAAACAAGACTCTAGAATGGGTGCTCATAATCACGGACTAAAACCTATTCTTAGACTTCGAGTAGATCGAGTAAACATCGCCCTGATTCAATCCGGAATTTCAGATTTAGATATAAGATATTTTCAAATTGATTATCAAGCAAGACAGAAAATAACAGTTGTATCATGAGTAGTGATTTTACTAAGCAGCAACGTTAACGTGATGTAACAATGACGAGTCCGATGAAATGCGAATATAAATCCACACTGGTAAATTAAGCCGGGCCCCCACTTAGCTTCCGACTCGCTACAATAACGGAATGAACTGGTTTCTCATACAGTGGACCCTGCGTTGCTACGTGTTTCCGAGTAACTCCGACAGGGTTCCGACAGAATTGCCATGTCGCACGCCCCCCCCGACAAATTCGATCATGATCGATTTATCGTAGGAAACTTTGTCGGAGTCTGTCGGGAGCACTCCATTCTATGTGTAACATATTGATAAATAGAATAATGAGGCGAATATCGGCGGTTGATATATATATATATATATTGTAGCGGTCGGAGGAGAGGTGGGGGGAGTCTCGGGCGGCACACGGTGGGCGCTATGAACCATAGCAAGAAGAGAGGAGAGGACGATCTCTCGCCATACAACGAATGCCACCGAGTTCCACTGAGCCCCACCGAATGCCAGGTTACACCGGGTCACCTCCGGGTCCACCGAGCCCCGGTTCGGTGGACGCCGAGTTACCAAGCGTGACGTCATCGCGTAGGTATAAATACGGGAGGCAACCAGAGAAGAGGACTTAGAGCAGCCATTCTAACGAGACTATAAGAAAGAGACTTAGTTGGTGTACACAGCTAGGAACAGAAATAAAGTGGATAGAAAGGAGAGGTTTGGTTGCGGCAGCCTGGTGCGGCCCCCGCCTTAGGTGGTACGGGCTTGGAGAAGGAACCTACGGAGAGGAAGGACCAGCCCGAGACGAGGGGTACCCAGGAGGGCCCAGAATCCACAGAGAGAGGGAGGGCTCCCGGCCCCCTGCAAGGAGGAAAGAAGGAAGAGGAGGGGCCCCCAACAGGCGGCTCTCAGTGGGACGCTGCCCAGGGCAAGGGCCCCCCCCGAGCTGGCCGTGGAGGGACTGGAGGGGCACCTGGTCCGCCCCTGTGGACTCGGCTAAGCACCGAAAAGGGGGGCCTGGCCTAGTCACGCCCCCGGGAATGGGAAAGCCGGCTTGGGGGGTGTTTGATGGGCTATCGCCCACAAGCGCCTCCGACGAGGCGAGCGCTGGGCCTACCCCCGAGGGCCCTGCTCCCCTAGGCAGGGCGGTGGCCCAGAAGCCGATCATGATGCCGGGAAAATATGATGGTTCAACCAACCTAGATGAGTATATGGGACATTTTCAACTTTGTATCCAGGCTGGACTGACCATCAGGCGGGGACCTTTCTGGGCGTAAGCCTGACTGGCCTCGCCCGGCGGGTATTATCAGGACTCGCCCGGGTAGACCCGGGGGATATGCGGCCTTACGAGCAGCCCTGTTCCGGCGGTTTCAACCACGGAACCAGTGCGAGACATTCAAGGCCCTCCTCCGGAACCGAGAGAGGGGAAGTGAGGAGGGGATTCAGATCTACGGGGAAGAGATCTGGAGGCTCACTCGCCTCTCTTACCCGGAGGCCGATGCCTCCACGGTAGACTCTCTCTGTCGGGACCGCTTTGTGGAGGGGCTGGGGGAGCCAGCTCTCCGCCATTGGATTTTCCAATCTAAACCCCGGTCGATGGAGGAGGCCGTGTCTACCGCACTGGAGGCGGAGGCTTACCTCCGAACCGACGGGAGTCGGCGGGACCAGGTACGCTCGGGGGGGACGTCCATGGCGGAGGAAATGGCCGAACTCCGTAAAGGCTTGGTGGCGCTCACTGCTCAGGTGGAGAGGTCGGCCGCCCCCGGGACGTCTAACCGGGGCCCGAAGTGCTATGGCTGCGGGGTGCTGGGGCATATCCGGCGGAACTGCCCGAGGGAGCGACAGCGGGAGGGCAACGCGGTGGCGCCCCCCGAGGCCGCGGTGGCGCCATTAGCCGATGCCCTGCACGGACAGGGAAACTGATACCGACCCCCGCCAGGCTGCGGTCGGGGGTCGGGAATGGGAGGGGTGTGGTCCGGGGTTCGCGAGAGCCCGGAGGGCCTGGAATGGTGGTGGAGGGGCGACTCAAGGGGCGGCCCGTCCACCTCCTGGTGGATACTGGGGCCACCGTCAGTCTCCTATCTGTTGCCTGGTGGAAGGCCAATGGGAGCAAGGAAGCTCTACGGGGGATGGACCAGCCGGTGTCCTGCACGGATGGGCGTCCACTCCGGGTGGTGGGGGTGGTTCAGGCCACCCTCCGGTTGGGCGCGAGGGATTGCCCAGGGGAATGGCTGGTGGCCGATATCGGCAGTGAGGCCATTCTCGGGGCGGATTTCCTCCGGGCCCACCGAATCACGGTGGATTTGGCCGGCAGTAGTCTGCTTTACGGAGGGGACGAGGGGGGCTCTCACCGAGTAGCTAGCAGCCAGGTGGCGGTCATCTCCGGACGTTCGGAGGCTATCATAACCGGAGACCTGCATGGGGAGTGGCAGGGGCCAGGTCCGGGCCTTCTGGAAGGACAGGGAATGCGCGGGCTGGTGGTTGGCTGAGCCTTGGTGTGTCCAGTAGGGGGTTCCTGCCCCGTCCGGGTCTGCAACAAGGGGTGGACCCGGTGGTAATAAGGAAGGGCGAGACTCTGGGCTTTGTGGAGGCGGCGCAGGTGGAAATAGCGGAGTCATGCAGACGCCTGGGCCCGGGGGAGGTGGGCCTGGCGGCGGGGGCTAGGGAGTGCCTGGATGGGCTGGCGGCCCATTTGGGGGGACAACCCCGGGAGGAACTCAGAGCCATGCTGGAGGAGGAACGGGAGGCATTCCAGCTGGAGCCCAGCCAGCGGGGGCATTCCTCCGCCGTGGAGCACAAAATCGACACCGGTTCAGCCGCACCCATTTAGCAGCCCCCATGAAGGCTAGCGCCACATCGGCGTGCCACGGTGGCGGTGGAGGTGGACACCATGCTGAGCGCTGGGGTGATTGAGCCCTCCGTAAGCCCGTGGGCATCACCAGTCGTCTTGGTGAGGAAGAAGGACGGCTCTGTCCGTTTCTGTGTGGACTACAGAAAAATTAACTCGGTCACGGTCAAAGACGCCTACCCCCTCCCCCGGGTGGATGACTCGTTGGACACCCTGGCCGGGGCAACCTGGTTCAGTACCCTTGATCTTGTCAGCGGGTACTGGCAGGTTGGGGTGAGGGAGTGTGATCGGGAGAAAACGGCCTTCGCAACCCATAATGGGTTGTTTCAGTATCGAGTAATGCCCTTTGGCCTCTGCAACGTGCCCAGCACATTTGAGAGGTTGATGGAAATAACCCTGCACGGTCTGCAATGGACGTCATGTCTGGTATACCTGGACGACGTGATTGTGTTTGCGGCCGACTTTGCTACCCATCTGGACCGGCTGCGGGAAGTGCTACGCCGGTTACGCGGCGCGGGCTTGAAACTGAAGCCCAGTAAGTGCAGTTTGGCCAGGAGGGAGGTCCATTTCTTGGGGCATATCGTCTCGGGGGCGGGGGTGCGCACCGCCCCCGAAAAGGGGGAGGCGGTGGAGGCGTCTCGGAGGTGCGGAGCTTCCTGGGCCTCGCCGGCTACTATAGGGCTTTTGTCCCCGGCTTTGCGGCGGTGGCTAGGCCGTTGTCTGCCCTCGTGGAGAAGGGCCGGGCTTTTCGGTGGACCCCCGAGTGTGCGGAGGCTTTCGCCGAACTGAAGAGATGACTGACCACGGCACCAGTTCTCGGCTATCCAACAGAGTCGGGCCAGTTGATACTGGATACTGATGCGAGTGACCAGGGGCTCGGGGCCGTGCTGTCCCAGCTGCAGGACGGGGTGGAGAAGGTGTTATCATACGCCAGTAGGACCCTTACTAAGGCAGAGAGGCCGTACTGTGTCACCCGCCGGGAGATGCTAGGGATTGTCTTCGGTGTAAGGAAATTTAGACATTACCTGGTGGGTCGACCCACGGTGGTTCCGGACCGACCACGCAGCCCTAAAATGGATGATGAGCATCCGGGACCCGGAGGGACAAGTGGCCCGGTGGCTCCAGTTGTTGGGCTGCTACGATCTGGACGTCAGACATCAGGCGGGGAAGTTACACGGAAACGCCGACGGGCTGTCACGGGCCCCTTGCCGCCAGTGCGGCAGGGGCGGGGTACACGCATGTGCGGCCATTACGAGGGGGCGAAGGAGGAGGGTCCACGAGTAGGAGGTGGCCGCCAGCGAGGATCCCCTGTTGCCGCCAGAGTGCAACGCGGCCCGGTGGGAAGATGACCAGCGAGAGGATGCGGTGTTGAAGAGGGTGAGGGAGTGGCTGGATCACGTTGGGGCTGGAGTCCCCCTGGAACGAGTAGCCCTGGATGTCATGGGCCCCTTGCCCAGGACACAGCGGGGCCACAAGTACATCCTGGTAATTTGTGATTATTTCACCAAGTGGGCAGAGGCTACGGCCATGCCAAACCAAGAGGCGGGGACAGTGGCCCGGGCCTTTGTAGACACGTTCGTGTGTAGATTGGGCCCCCCGTCAGTGCTGCACCCGATCAGGGGAGGAATTTTCAGTCGTCGGTGTTCCGACATGTTGTCTCCCTGCTTGGGGTCAAGCAAACTCGGACATGTGCTTTCCGCCCCCAGAGCGACGGACTGGTGGAGCGTTGTAACCGCACCATCGAGAACCTGCTGTCCCTGATGGTGAGAGAGGATCAAACAGATTGGGATCTCCATCTACCATTGGTTATGTGTGCGTACCGCTCCTCTGTCCACTCGTCCACCGGCGTCACCCCAAACATGATGATGCTGGGCCGTGAGACTAGTGCCCCACTGTCTCTCCTCTATCCGGTGGAGCCAAACACCGAACCGCTCGGAGAGGACTATGCCGCAAGGCTTCAGGAGGGGATGGAGAGGGCGCATCGGTGGGCTCGGCGGAGTTTGGGAAAGGCGGTGGCGAGGCAGCAGCAGAACTATAATCTGCAGGCCAGCCACTGCCCCCTCTCGGTGGGGACAGAGGTTTATTACTTCCACCCGTTGAAAAGACCAGGGGTTTCCCCGAAGCTTCAGTGCCTGTGGACCGGGCCATGGCGAGTGACGGCCGCCATTGGGGGCCCTGTGTATGAAATCACCAAAGGGAGGGTTCGTAAGATAGTGCACGCTGATTCCCTGAAGGTGGCGCCCCCGGCACTCGATGTTGTCCGTCAGGTGGCGCCGCCGCCGGGAAGAGCGGCAACCACCATGACTCGGTGGAGGAGATGGGCGAACAAGACGCCTGTTATTATCGATCACCGGGTGAAAGAAAGGCCAGAGAGGAGGATATCCTGGTGAGGGCGAGTAGGGGGTGGACCCTAGGATCGGCACGGAAGAGGGCGGCAAACAGAAAGCGGGCTGACAGGCGGAGGGCTAAGTTTCTGTTCGATCTACAGAAGTCGAAAGAGACTCGGGAGACTCGGGGGGAGAGTGAGACCACAGTACGCGCTGTGAGAAGCGTTGTCACGTCCGCCCCGAGACAGGACAAGACTTTCAAAATGGCAGGTGGAAGGTTTGCGTGCGAGGAGTGCGGAGCTCTCTTCTCAAGAGCGGACGGTCTTAAAAGACACAAGGAGTCTGCCCACAGTGCGTGGTGCGTGCCCTGCCTGCAGTCACCCTTTCAAAGCCGCCCGTAAGTCTGACTTTCGCAAACACCTGCGTCTGCACGGCCACCGGTGGGCAGACGCCCCTGATGACATTCCGGCCCCCACGCGCACTTACTTTGGGGGGCCGGGGCGGTAAGGCTCGGTGGGGGCCAGAATCGCGGGACGAATCGCTATGGAGGGAGGCCAGATGCCTGCTGCTGCTGCGGCCACCGGACCAAAGCCTAGCACGTCCCGGGACGGAGTCGCCTGCACTCCCCCCAGCGCAGTCGGGGAATCCGGAGACCCCTACCTTCTCGGACCCCAGAATCTTTATTGGAGAGCAGACGCCAGAGGAGCTGGAGGCGGCCCAGACCCTGGCGCAGCTCAGCGATGTGGAGCCCTCGCCAGTCAAGAGCGCCGGCCCGGGGGCCTGGAGGTCCAGTGAGAGATCCCCGGCGCCGAAGAAGCGGAGGAAGAAGGACGTGGAGGTGGCGCTGTCAGGACTGGACGTGGAGGAGAGCCCGATGACGGCGCAGCAGTTGCTGGCTTCGCTTCCGCCGGTGACGCTGTCGCCCGTCTCATTCGCGGCACCGCGGGCGGTTTTCCAGGAGATGGCCGACAAGGCGAAGGCAGAGGTTGCTGCACGGGAGGAGGAGGCGTCACCCCCAGCCCCGGCACCATCCCCGCGGCGCTCCCCCAGGAGACCGGCGCGAGCCCGAGAACCAGAGAAGAAGAAGGCACAAGGGACCAAGGCAAAGGGGGCAAAGAAAAGGAAGGCCGCCGACGTCACCAGGTCGGCCAGCCGCAGCTCCCCCAGAAGAGTTTCCGTCGCGGCTTCGGCGGGAGCCCCACCCGTGGCGAGGGAAGTGGGCCCGCCCCCAGCTGGTGCGGCCCCCGAGCCAATGGTGGAAGCGGGAGTGCACCCTCCGGATGAGGATACGGCAGCGGAGAGGGCCCCGAAGGTGGGGGAGCCAGTCTTGGCAACCTCGCTGGTGGAGCCTTTGGTGTCGACAACCGTGTCACCGGCGCCCCCGGAACCTACGGAGGGGGAAGAGCCCATCCTAGAGGTGGTGGAGGTGGTGGTCCGGAGTAGTGACGCCATAGTTTCCTCGGTGGGCACTGTGGTGGAGAGCGCCCCCGGTGAGAGAATCCCGGCCAAGGATTGCCCACCACGGAGCGAAGTCATGGAGTCCCCTCAGCGCAGCGTGGTGCCTCCGGTGGCGCCTGAGTCGCCGGCCTCCCCGTCCGTGGCCATGGATAGACAAACTGCCGCCAACCGGTCGGGCTCTCCGGAGTGGACCCACCCGAGCATTCAGGAAGTGGCCGCCTTATCCGGTGGAGGGCCGGTGTTGGTGGTAAGCCCGGGGACGGGGTTGCCCCCTGCCCTTCAGGCTATATTGAAGGACCTAATTAGCCCGCAGACGGGAGAGGAGGACAGAGCCGGGGAGTCCGACCGGACCGGTCCGGAGGCTGTGCCCGGAGCGGCCATCGCTCCTCCTGCTTCGACAGAGGTCACTCCCGCCGAGCCAGCCGAGGCTGTGGAGGTGGTGGCGGCTCCAGAGCCGCCCCCCCGAGCGCCCAGCAGCAACAGCCAGCGCCTCCGAACATCTGCCGGCCCCAGGGACATTGACAGAGCCGTCCACCGAGCACCCGGGACCCACCACCGAACAACCACCGGCTCCGGAGAAGGAGGAGGGAGCAGCCCCGCCGACAGGTTCTCCCCCGGCCGACAAGGAGACGGGATTGAAAGTACCCCTGACGGTGGAGACGCCGGCTCGCCAGGAGGGCTCCAACCCCAGCAGCAAGGGGAAGGGAAAGGGAAAGAAGACACCGGCGAAAGGCGGAGAGTCACCGAGGAGCCGGAGGGAACAGCGGATCCGTGCCCCCCTTCCCACCACCCTGACCATACTGGCATACGCTACCCTGAGGGCAGTATGCGATGCGTGGGACGGGGTCAGTAATGTGCACGTGATTCACCCGAGTGCTCCAGCGGCGGCGACAGGAGAAAGTACCCACCTGCCCTGGGCGGAGGTCCCCGACACCCCTCTCGGCGCCTGGAGCCACGGGACTCCTCCCGTGTTCCCACTGGACGGGTACCACGCCGTTCGCGGGCGGCAGACGTCGGACACCAACGTTGGCGACAACGGGGAGGTGGAGATCACCTTCACCAGCCGGACCACGTACCCTCGGGTGAGTACCCTCTCCCTACTATGAGGTGGGGCCCAGTACAGGGCAGATGATGCTGATAATTTTAAAATAACTGTCTGTGCCGAGAGAGGGGGAAGGGAAGGGGAGGCCTGGCGGAATAGGGGCGGACGGCGGAACTCTGAGGAAAGGGTGGGAAGTACCCATCCACGGGCAGGAGTTGGGGATAATACGCACCAAGTCGGAGTAGATATAGGAACGGGGGGGGGTTGTCGAAATAATTATGTACGTGTAGCGAAAGGGAGGAGCCTTGCCACTGTGTGATAGTAACGGCTTTGTATTCCCAGCGCAGAATCCCCCGGAGGACGACTAGGAGGGTGCGGAGGCGATAACGTCCGACAGGAGGCCACGACAGGGACCAAGCCACCACCCCTATCCCTCCCCCGAGTCGGTGGACGGACCCAAGAGGACCAAGACAAGAGACCCAGTAGGCCACCCCTAAGGGGCCACTGGAGGTACGGGCAGATAGCGGTAGACCCCCCTCTGGGGTCACCGACGCCAGGAACTTGAAAGTTTTAAGTGTTGTGTTTAACGAAATGAATACTCAAAGAATGCTCAATGTTGTATTAATAAACTTTTATTGTTAATCTGTGTCTTGTCACATACATTGGTAAAAGTAATTAGATAGATGTAGGCTCCCACAGCGGAGCAGGGCCCTCCAGAGAGGACTAATAAGACGCTCGTAAAGTGTCAATCCCCCGAGCGGGACTAGGTTGAGTAGCAGCCACCCCCCAGACGGGAGGGGTAGACAGGCACCCAGCAACCGAGGCGCGAGGGTTCGGCCTTTTAAGAGAGGGAATATGTAATGAAATAAGGTAGGGAGAGTGTAGCGTCGGAGGAGAGGTGGGGGGAGTCTCGGGCGGCACAGGGTGGGCGCTATGAACCATAGCAAGAAGAGAGGAGAGGACGATCTCTCGCCATACACCGAACGCCACTGAGTTCCACCGAGCCCCACCGAATGCCAGGTTACACCGGGTCGCCTCCGGGTCCACCGAGCCCCGGTTCGGTGGACGCCGAGTTACCAGGCGTGACGTCATCGCCTAGGTATAAATACGGGAGGCAACCGGGCTTCTGGCATTCGGGCTTGCGAGCTCCTAGGGTGCAGACCTGACCCTAGAGACCATACATTCAGAGAAGAGGACTTAGAGCAGCCATTCTAACGAGACTATAAGAAAGAGACTTAGTTGGTGTACACAGCTAGGAACAGAAATAAAGTGGATACACGCTGACACTGTAATCTATGTGTTATTGTTCGTTGAATAGGAAATCCGTTACAATATATATATTCATATATATATACGCTCCCGGGGCAATTGCTATTTTACGGGCTGAAAACCAACAGGGGGGGGGGGTGAATATGTTACACATAGTAGAAAATGCTTCCGACACACTCCAACACACTCCGACAAATTAGTAAGTTCGTTTTTGTAAGAAGGCCTACGACAGGGCATATCTGAGTGTGTCGGAGTGTTTCGTAGTACTCATCGGAGCACTTCCATGATAGAGCCGTTCCTTCCGACACAAATTTTTTTTTTTTCATCGGAATACTTGTCGCAAGGCTATCGTAGTGTGTCAGAGGAGCACATCGTGATAGTCTGGATAACCCTTTAACCGGCATTACTGTGTCACCAGAGATTAGTTACACTGTGGCACTCAATGTAGCATAGTTCATATAATGCACTTGCTTTAATGGATTGTCGCAGCAAAGTGCAGTTCAGAATTAGGCATTTCTGTGTCGTATACATTACATTGGGGGGGGGGGGGGGCGTAGATGCCAATGTTTACTCTTTAACCCATTCGCAGCAGGCCATTTTTAGAGCGTGCGGAGCCAGCCCGGATAACCATCAAATTCTCCCGCTTGGCGGTGGACCTAGGTGCGATTCTGGCCTAGTTCTGAGCTGGTGTAAAGATGTATGGTTAGAAAAATTAGTTTTTATTAAATTGATGATGAATGATAAAAGTTGCTGACAATGTTGTCTTCCTGTGACTATTTCTGAACTCCTCTGAGAATTTTGGAAATCTATAACTTTGTTGGTGTGCTATCAATACAAAAGGCATCAACATTATCCATCTACATCATGGCACATGTAATGGGAAATTCAGCACTGTGAAACCAGTATAAATCTGGGAAAAAAACCTGCAAGTGGACACCCCTCGTAAGCGGACATTTCGGCCCAGAACGGAAGGTGTACAGTTAAGCGGGGTTCTACTGTAATTAGTGTTGATACAAGGTTCTACATACAGGCACAGGCAAATGCTTGAAGTATGATTGCATCAAGCACAATGCCAACTGGTTTAAGTTGGCTGCACTACTATACAATGATATGATGACAATTTCAGTTGATGCTCCTAGTCTCTATGGTTGTAAGATTCTGCTATTGTTCTAACCTGACTCCAGGGATGCAACCCCTGCCAAATTGAGGCTGTAGTTTGCAGCTAGCAGACATGATGGAAGCCCACATCTCTCCTGTACCCATATAATCAATCATAAAGCTTGACTTCCTAGAACCTAATTCTCACTGAAGTCACTTACTGAGACTTGGTTGTTAACTTTCAAAAATCCTGCAGCAGCTGCTTTCTTGATTTGTGCCATTGGTTGCTAGACATCAGGCTCCCTTGCAAGATCTTGCAGGACTTTCACTGTTCCTTGTAGCAGTATCATTGACATGGAAATATGAACATTCTGGCAATTTGTTCCCATGGTGTGGCACTACAGAGGGAAGACAAAGTCCCATTTTTTTTAATGCAGAACCCCTTCAAGTACTCAATGCAGAAATCTCAATGAAGAGTTCTCTTTGCTCATAGTACTCTTCCATAGATATGGTAATCTTATTGAAATAAGCAGCAAAAGGGACATATTGTAGCACTTGATGTTATAGCAAATGCTCCTAATTCATCGATGTTGAAAAAACTGCATTGATTCTGGGACAAAAGTCCTAATGTTTGTCCATTGCTATCCCCCTCCATATCAGTGCATTGATTCTGGGACAAAAGTCCTAATGTTTGTCCATTGCTATCCCCCTCCATATCAGTCTGTCAGACTGAGAGAGGGTGCACACCCATCTCCAAGTAGAGAAAATGGACTGTAACCATAGACACTGAACACCAGGGAGTGATACAACTATGGTTACCTTGTACATTAATCATTAATATAGTAGTACAACTAAGCTGATTTCTTGTGACATGATATGAATGCATTTAATTACAAATATCAATTCTTTTAATTTAACACAAATATGGGAGTCTGGCTCATTGTAACCTACCTCATATAAAACGTGTATACTCAGGTAGGATCCGCTTGGAGATTCTCCCGCACATAGAGACAGAGTGAACCAGACCTAGGGATGGAGACTGAAGGGCCACAAGAGTGAGATTCTCGTTGTAACGGCAGCCACCGGATCTTCAATGAAGTGTCCTGTGCGCAGCTCTGCCGTGGGTTTCCTTACTCTCAAAAAGGTGGGACAAGGGTCTCGACAGAAGAGGCTGAAGAAAGCTTGTTGGAAAAGTTTGTCGTCTTCTTTATTTCCATTATTCTCCAGTACTCTCCGTTAAAACTATAAATCAAACCATATTACATATCTTAGGAAGGGTTAACAGTAGCTGTCATTTACATTTATAGCAAAAGTGACAATAAACTATAATACTTCTAAATTAGACTCATAGTGATAGTGACAAAGTGCATTACTCATATAGAGGAACAGTTAACCCATAGTGGCAGACTACAGTACTCAGTCAAAATTACAGTAAACTCATAGTGACAAACTATGATACTTAAAATCACTGTAATATCTCAATAAAACTCTGAACTGACTTGAAGAGGGGCTATGGCCACAGTTACAGCAAAGACAAAGAGAGTTCCAATACAACTTTCTACATGATTCAACCACTATAGTACTTGGCTTCATAATCTACATATAAAAATGCATCAACTTATGTAAAAGGTACATCAAACATGTTCCTTGGATCTATATTGACATATATATCTAGTTAACATACCTCCTTGGTCCCTTATTACTAGATTATTTCATCTTTTGCTGGAGAGGAACAGGAGCTACTCTCTCCTTTGTGTGGTTTTGGCTCCATGTGCTCATAGGGAGCTACAGTATTTGGTATGCACTTCCTGTATAAACAAAGTTGTAATCCTATCCCCTTTCCTTTATCAAACATTTGCAAAGGTACTAAATCAAAAGACAGGATTGATATCATCTTAGTTAGATACATATATAACTATAGCATGACATTATTCTTGAAGAAATGATGTCTAAACTCAAAAAGTATAATCAAAATAACAAGCACTCCCTAGTCTCTGACACTAGATGACAGCAGAAGTACTGTTGGTTAGTTCCCACAGGAAACACAAGGTGGCAGCAGTCCCTATGGACTGTCAGTCTTTACACTCGTGTAGTGCTAAACTTAATCCTGCTATTCTTTTTTTGTATTAATCTTATTAGACATACTTTTTCTATTAATTTACGATTTATTTCAAGAAATGCCAAAATCTAATTTTACTATTGTAGTTTTCTGATCTTCTTTTCTCATGAGAAACCAATGATATCCCAACTTTTGCTGGTGTCAATCCATAGAGTTCTGATTGCTGATGATCAGCTCAAGCACCTGTGTCATCCCAAATGATAACCATGAGTTTATGATGGTTTCCTGTTCACCCGCTAGGCCTCAAAGAGTGCTATACTCTAGTACCTACAACTTATAAACATGCCAAATATGAAGGATATCGGTCCATGCAATCCAGAGATATTCACATTTGAATTTTGTCATAGAAAATGCTGGGACCCGTTTCAATAGTCTGTAGGACGTCCGTTATTGGGTTTAGTGACACAATAGCGGTACTTCGCGTTGCAATAGTTAAGGGACAACCGTTTGTGGGACATAGGGTAAGAGACAGCCGCAAATAGTGGCTTGTACCATTTCAGAAGTGGCTGTCTGGTCACTAAAAGGGTCACTATAGTGTCTATAATAGCGAGAGGGTGTACCCTCTCGTTTTTGATGTCACAAACACATAACTTTACTTAACATTGGGATAACGCTATGAAACTTTAACCCCAGTTAGGGACACATACAACTTATAAACATGCAAAATATGAAGGATATCGGTCCATGCAATCCAGAGATATTCACATTTGAATTTTGTCATAGAAAATGCTGCTCTGGTGTCCAGTGTAGAAATTATCGACTGCGCTTGAGTAATTTTACACTGGCCACCAGAGCAGCATTTTCTATGACAAAATTCAAATGTGAATATCTCTGAATTGCATAAGCCGATTTCCTTCATATTTGGCATGTTTATAAGTTGTATGTGTCCCTAACTGGGATTAAAGTTTCATAGCTTTATTCCTATGGTAAGTAAAGTTATGTGTTTGTGACATCAAAAACGAGAGGGTATACCCTCTCGATATTTAAGACACTACAGTGACCCTTTTAGTGACTGGACACCCGCTTCTGAAATGGTACAAGCCACTATTTCCGCCTGTCTGTTACCCTATGTCCCACAAACGGCTGTCCCTTAACTACTGCAACGCAACCTGTCGCTATCGTGTCACTACGCCCGTTAACGGACGTCCTACAGACTATTGAAACGGGTCCCAGTTCTTCTTTTTTGGATACCTATTCAGAAACTAACTTTTTCTCTTATGATCTTTTTCAAGCCATGCTGAAATCAAAGTTTAGTATTGTAGTTTTCTGATCTACTTTTGTTGTGAGAAACCAATGTGATCCCAACTTTCGCTGGTATCGATCCAAACAGTTCCAGATAATGGCCGATGATCAGCTCAAACACCTGTGTCATTAGCCTAGTCACATTATAGGCCAGGTAACGGGTTCCATTTTTATAGTGCACTATGGGTAACGCCTCCATTTCTTGCACTCTCCTAGCATACATCCTGTACTCTATTTCCGCAAAAGATCTGCTGGGAGAGTGCCACATTGACAGACTGAGACTGTATAGCCTAGACTAGCATCAGTCCTTGTATCCTTTTCTTTTTATTTTATTTATTTTATTTGGACTTGTATTAGGCCTGCAGTTCTGTCTTCCTTACAGCCAGTACAACAGGATTTCTTTTAATCATTGAGCAGCAATATTTCTTCAAAATAAAGCACTGGAGGTAGTAAATCGCTAGGAATAGGAAATAATACAATTTCTTAGGGCTTAGGCCTACTGCCTGGATTTATGTATGGGATGATAATGTAATTGTGTGATTATTTAATTCACTTATTTAACTTTCTTAACCTAAATTTGATTGTAACACTTTTAAATTGACATTTTGGTTGTGATCTAGCCTGGATTGAAAACCAAATGCAATGTCTGGATCTATGACATGATAAAAAAACAGAGAAGAAAAAAAGACTTGACCAAGTTTATGTAGAGCCAAGAGAGGCGGCCTGACTGTCAGTTCAACATTGAGTTCAATGTCTTTATAGCATTATGTAAGAAGTAATGTTGGGAACTCCTTCGAGGAAATCGGGGCGCCGATTTCCGCTCCGTCACACAGATTATGTAAGAAGTAGTTACCAGTCCCTTATTTCATTTGGACAGGGTGTAGCAGACGCACCACCTGGTGTCTGGATTTCGAGACACAGTTCACTGGCGCCATCTAGGAGCGAATAGCATAACTCGAGGTCAACGAGGTCAAGTTAGTGTTTATGTTCACCGACTTGATCACGGAGATCTGCAGTGCGAGTACTCGTGATATTGGCACCAGCAATTGTTACAAATTAGACTTCGGAGACATGTAGCAGGCTGTTCAAAGGGAATATTTACAAGAAGGCACTGGATTACGTATTCTGATAAAGGTTTTCATACTTAGGACTACAGTAATGTGACTTTCCATTTGTTTGGCATTAACACTGTTCGTAGAGACGATCGAATCTTGTTCAAGCACGATGGTCGATCGCGTTGGCAAGAGTCGCTTACTTGGATTCACAATGGACTCAGAATGAGGATAACAACTCAGGTATGCTTTAGAACTCGGTTGTTGTGGTTAGAGGCTCAGTGATCAGATATAAATAATTGCGAAATACTGATAGATTTATTTAACATCATTTTCTTTCCATAGACTCAGAGGGGTTCAACACTTCATACTCAAGTCTCAAGTCAAGACGAGTAGCGCTACCGGTTAACTAACATTTTTTTTTTTTTTTAGTAACAAGTAACATGTCGCCGATATTGCAATTTGCACTGCAGGCCCTATTTGCTCAGTCATTAGAGTGGAGATAAGTGGTGAATATCTCATCTGTCATCACCAATACTTCGCGTATATATTGTTATCCTAGCTAACCATATGCATAGCATGTGAAGGACGTTCTTTTGATTTATATTTCACATATTTATAAAGTGGTTTCTGTAGTGTACAAATTACAATGTAGTTCAAAACATGTGATGCCACTGATGGTGGAGAGATACTCAGTTAGGTGACGAATAAAAGAGGTGGTATTCCGAATACCACCTCTTTTTTTTATTGTAGAGATTAAAAAAAAAGAGTACAACTGCGCAAACAATATTTCAAAGACCGAGTATGTACATGCTAGTCACTCTCTTGAACTCTGACAAAGAAGAAATCATATTTAGCATCATTCAATTTCTATAAAGGGCATTGCCTATCCTCTATAAATTCTAAAGGCCTGAGGCCTAATTCTGAGGATTTAGTAAGAATACAATTATAGCCCTTGCAATTGTAATAGGGGGTGGGGGTCATCAACTTTATATATGGTACCGGTATGCTGTATTTGTATCTTGTTTCTTTGCTTGTACAGTAAAACCCCGCTTAAGGGGACACGCTCCGTTCCAGACCAAATCGCCCCATTTATAAGCAGGGTGCTCCCTTAGGCTTAAGCTTTTGAAGTGTCTTATGATAACAGAGACCCACCTTCCATCCCCAACTTAACTTATTATTTTCTATAAGCCACCAAAAGGAGAAATATTTAATATACAAAGATATAGAAAATTTTTACTATTCACAGGTATATTTCTTCTATTGAGATAAATTTATTCCAGTTTAATTAGGTTTTCGCGCTCTCACGACTGATTACTACGAGTTATAGATCTCCCTGTAACCCTAGGACACTTCAAAAGTGTTCCTAGGCTTCACAAAAACCTTAATTCTCCTTCACACTTTTACCAAGGTAAGTATTCGGATAATTACCTATTCACATCTGTGGTATACGATATTCCTATACGGCCTCAAAACCATTAGTCCGTTCACGCACTGCGCAGCCTTAGTTTGGAGCCTGTACGCCCTGGTCCTGGCGAGAATGGGATGTACCACAGACTACCAAACCATGGTATACAGGAAAAATAGTGCCTTTGTGCTATAGAGCAAAGAAATAGTCCCTATTGTTGTACCCTTTGATAAGACAATTACTTGATTTAATTTATTCGAAAAGATGGATAATAAATGCAACAAACAATGGTTTTGTGGACAGGCAGCTCTGTAAACCATTCAAGGTGGACGTCGTAATACACTTGCTAGTGCTCGTGTATTACTTTGCATCAACCTCTCGTAGTTTACGACCACAACACCATCGATTCTTGTCTATATAAACGATACCCACAAATTGGGTGAGCACTGTAGTACCCCGGTAGGCTTAGCAAGTGCAGCCGAGTGGTGTAGTGCCCACTGTTGTCAACTAAAACATGATGGCTTTGAAAAATATTTCTCATGATCGCAATGCCAACAGAATAAATATGAAATTTGGTAAAAAGGTACGCCATACATGTATATGGAATCCACTCCTCAAAATAATTCTTAATTTCAATAATTTTTAGCATCTGAAAAAAGGGAGTTACAACCAGCCACTAATGGCACTATACCTGTGTGTCATGTCTAACAATGTGGTTAGTTGCGACCGTTTGGCTGATAAATTCACCTACGATTGTCACAACTATAGTACACCTCAAACCACCCGACGCGTCATTACGCAACGATTGTTGGCCGATCCTCTGTGATCGTACGCAAAAACATGTCATTATTAATGATTGTCGTGACTGAAAAACACCCGCCAGGGTGGTGTTTTTCAGTCATGACTAGTGTTCATAACGTCACTTTCGAGGCGTCAGTGTCCTATAGACGTACAATCTTAGAGGATCGGCCATTGGACGTTGGTCTACGACACTTAGGACAGTGTGAGGTGTGCTATAGTCATGACAATCGTAGGGTCATGTTGTTGAATTTGTCGCCCAAAGTGTTGTAGCCCTAAGGTATCTATGGACATGTCGGTAGACCTTGGGTTGTTCTGTAGTGTTATTGTCTCGCAAAATATATATCTATATTAAAAGTTTAACAAAATGTTACATTATATCACAGAATTGATACAGTTCTCTCTCTACATTATTTTTTCTCTCTACAAATTACAGTTACTCCGGTCAAGGGCGCAGAAGCCCCTACACTCACTAGAGTATCTAGATTTATCTTCCCTTGGCATCGGTAAGTACTTAAAAAAAAAAATTCTTAGTGAAAGACAGAACGAACTGGAACTTACCTCGTGGGTAGAACTTTAGAGACTAGAATTGTGTAGTACCGGTAATGACTTTGTAGTACACTGATATAGGGTAAAATGATGACAGGACCACTGAGTTCGCTAGGGCCAGACTATCCCCCTTCCCAGTGGACCGAGAATGAAGTCCGATGAAAAGAAAACAATTTTGGTAGGGGGGGGGGGGGGGGGGTTCCCAATCTAGTCCATTGAAATTCATGAAACTAAATCCTCAGGAATGCCCTTAAAATACACAAGAGAAGAGCTTTATTAAGGGGACTGCCCCATGGTCCACACCGGACAGCTGCTCCTGAACCCCAAAGGGGGCACTCAAACCCAAAACTGTGTAGGCAGCATTTCATCTTACATCTGGTGCACCTCCTCCAACCCTTTAGACCACCCCTTTAGACCAAGTGTGTATGGATATACCTGGAGCATACAGATATGTTGTATGCTCTGGGTTGCAAAAGCCAGCGCATACGGAAAAATAGTGCATATGAAAAAATAGTGCGCACCTAAATTAACTAATATCCGTACACCACTTGTCAGGAAAAGGTGGATAGTAAATACAATAAAGACTGGTTTCAGATAAATTGGCTGTATACCCATCGGAGTTGCCTCTGCGCAATATCCTCGCATACACTCAGATATCACAGCGTGTTAATTCCTTGGAGCATACGGCTGCTTGTATCTGAAACCAGTCAATATTTATATAAAACGACCTGACCGTGCTGTACAAGCTACAAAATGAGATGATGATTTAGGGTCATACAGACTGAGGCTTTTATGCCGAGTTTCGTACGAACCGTAAATTATCATCAAGTTTACTGGCTTGTACAAGCTGGTGGGTCGTTTTAAATTTATTGTATACCCGAAATCAATGAAATAATTAACTTAATATGGCCTAACAACTAGTATTTTAGTTGATGTGTACGGAACCGTGTTCCGTATTTTGCCATACGGAACATGGTGCATGTTTACAGTAAAACGGTGCATATTTACAGTATTTACTATATACCCATGCCCTATATACTGTAAATACGCAACGTTTCGCCATATAGCATAAACAATACCATATGGAACACTGTTCCATATGGGAAATCACGGAACACCTTCTGGAATACATGTTGACTAAAATATTAGTTGTTAAGCCAAAATGAATTATGTTTTTTTCTAATTTTGAGTATATAGTAAATATAGAAGGACCTACCATGCTTGTACAATCCACAAAACTTGATGATAATTAACGATTTGTACGGAACTCGATGAAAATACCTTGTTCCGTACAAACGGTATATTGTCATTTTGCAGCTTGTACAACATGGTCAGGATGCATACTATCGTAAAACTGGATGAGGTTTAATCTTGGCCACCGTATTCCACGACTAGAGTTTGGCAAAGTGACTTCATGAGGCGAAGCCGAGTGAAGTCCGGAGCCAATACTTCAGGAGTGGAATGTGGGATTTTATATAAGGGGTAGGATAACAAGTGATACCATGTGATTTGTTTTAAAATGGCGTTTTCAATGACTTCCAGGTATCTCATAATAATAAGAAGACATAGTGAGTGTGTCTGAATAAAATCTGTTCCCTCTTGTTTTGCTCTTAAATACGCACCTCATTCTTCGAACTCGTTGGATATTTTCGACTCAAAACAACAGGGAACAGATTGCATTCAGTCAAAAAGAAACGACACACCTTAATTTGACACCGATGTATCACCAGGTAATATCTGACAATATAATTTTTATTTTATTTCTATATATGTGCTTCGATTCTTTTTCATGTTTCTAAAGTTTATGAAGGTTATGCCTTACAGTGTACCTCGTGATACGGTAGTAGGTTTGTTTGCTAATGATCTTATACAGCTAGAATTACATTCAACGTTATTTTTCAGAGAGGATCGAAAAACTTGGAGTATGCAGTAAACTAAGAACGCTTTCCTTAAGCGACAACAATATTGACTACGTGTCTAATCTGCATGCATGTCCACAACTATGGAGGCTGGATTTGAGCAACAATGTTGTAAGTACCAAGTAAAATATAAACTTGTAAATGGACTTTTGAAAGAGCACTTGCAGTGAAGGAAGATCATATAGTTAAAGGAGAAGTAACTGGTGCAGTTGTCCTATCGGAAATGGAACTTCGCTCCCATGCCTTAAAGTCCCGCGCCTTACCTGTGGTGCCAGGCATTCCCGCATTTCCCGGATTTCCAGATGGGTTTTTTTCCACAACTAAATGGGTATTCGTGAGATTAATATGAATTCTAGGTGAAAATTCTTTAGTTATGGGTTCGAAATTTGATACCTGAATGATGGTGAGTATTATTTGCACCATTCTCACCATCTTAAATCTCAGCAGAAGCGTCCGGTGCACTGTCCCTGGACCCCGTTGGGCAAATTAGGCAGACCTAAATTTGTTCCGGATTTTTTCTCTTGAATTTTCCAGTCCCATGCCTGGAGCATACAAACACTGGTAAAAGTGCAGATCAGGGGCCTCCAAGCTTATAACATAGGGAACGCACCGGGTAGCTTACGATATTTCGGTGTTTTCGAACCAAACCATCAATTTTAACCGGAAAAAAAGACAGAATCTGGATCTTCACATATTAATTGCCAAAATATAATCTTATTTACCTGTAAATAACCGTTATTTCCACTGGGATGGGTTGGAGAACATTGTCATTAGTAACTTTTTTGTCATTTCGAAAGGGCCGGATCTATTTTCATAAGCTGGCTCCTGGCAATATCTGTGTTTTGCCTTTTTTCCCCTTTAGGGTTAGGGTTAAGGCTAACCCTAAACCTAACCCTAAAATAGGGCTAACCCTTACCCTAACCCTATTTTTGGGTAGGGTTAGGTTTAGGGTTAGGGTTTGGGTTAGGGTTAGGTTTAGGGTTAGGTTTAGGGTTAGGTTTTAGTGAGTGGTTCGGCTACGCATTGATATAAGTTGACACTGAAATGGCGCCATTTATGGAAAATCAGAATTACGAATTTGTTGACCCATCACGCCAAAAATAACGGTTAATTTTAGGTAAATAACCTTGTGTTTTGATAATTAATATGTGTTGATTCCGATTCTGGCTTTTTATTGCGTTATAATCGACTGTTTGGTTCGTAAATGGCGAAAGATCGTCGGGTATCGGGCCCGCAAGGTGCCATTCCCTCTGCTATAAGCTAGAGGCCACTGATCTGCACTTTTACCCAAACACTTTAAAGAAAGCAATGTTTAAGAGTGTAGACAGGTTTTTAGAAAAGGTAAGGTTTGTAGATAGTCAGGTTGGTAGTAACTAACTTAGGTAGATGGCTGGCTGGCTTTGTTCTTGGGTGGCTGAGTAGGTTCATAGATAGACAGATTAGTGGTTAGTCAAGTTGGTGGATGGTAGGGCAGGTTGGTAGGTAGGTAGGCATGTTGTTGGTTAGTTGGTCAGGTAGGTGGGTAGGTTGTTAGATCGGCAGGTTTGTTGCGAGGTAGATTGGTCGATGGTTTGGAAGGGTGATAGATGGGTGGGAAGGTTTGTAAAAAGGTAGCTTTATGGGTGGACATGTCGTTGGGTAATTAGGTTAGCAGGCAAGTAGCTGGGTGGGCAGTTTGGTGGGTGGGCAGATTGGTTGGCAAGGAGGCTGGTCGGTAGGAAGGTTGTTGAGTGACCTGGTCGGTGGGTGGGCAGGTTGGTGGGTCGGCAAGATTTGGGTGAACAGATTGGTCGATTGTGCAGGTTGGTGGGTAGGTACTTAAGTACGCCCCTCCTTATGCAGTAGAAAGGGTTAAACGACAGACCCAAACCTGCTCCTCCTTCTTACTTTAATTCTCGGGATATTTAATACCCCTATTATCAGAGTAATAGGTTGAATTACCAAAACACCCAACCGCACACATTAACCGCGATAGATAGAGCCGCCTTAGACTGAGATTACACTACAGCTCTGCTCAGACGGCTGCCTTCCGTATCCCCAGAGAAAGTGAGCGACAATACAGTTACTCCGGGTGTATCCAGGCAATATTTACACTTGTGTTAAAAAAGTCAAAACGCAGCAGGGACAGAATATCCTACAAAGGATTCTAATCAGAATTCGACCTCAAATGCGTATTTCTCCATATTCTTTTGATTCTATGCTCTATTGATTCAATACATGCTTAATAATCTATGCTTCTCCTCATACAATCTTGCGATTTCGTAGTCATCTGAACATGAGAATACCACCATGTCCAATCAGATACCGATTGAGTGCACCATGTAGGCTACTTTTATTGTCTGTCGTAAATGCCATTAGATAAAACTATTTAGCACTGGTCCATTATGGCATGAATTGACTATTATGCAGTTTGATAAGAAGTGAATAGTGACTGTTTGATAGATGCGATGCTTGACATTTTTCGCCTAACATTAGTACGTATGAACTTACACATTACCTCTTCAACGTTAGTACTTATATGCTATAACTTAAAGCATAACTCAGCATGTCCACTACGGTATTACATTGGCCACCTACTGTTAGACAGACTAATGTATAATATTTATCACGAATCAAACATATCTACCGTGATATAATTACAGAAGTGTAAGCTTTCTATTTCTAAATGAAAATCCGCCTTTCATTTACAGTACATAAGATTATTTTATTTAGAGTAAACAAAAGATAATATCAATTATCCCTCAAAAACCCTCAGCCGTATGCCTTTGCCTATACCGACATGTCTTCCATGTTTTCTCCGTCTTTCTGTAGTAGGAAATTTCCAATGAAAAAATATTTCCCTTTTTTCTGAACCAGCTGGCATTTCTGCATATTTACAAACATCAAAACATCTGTCCCATTAAGTCGAACATACGAGTCACGAAATACAACTTTTTCCTCAACAACTTAAACATTTTGGTTTTGGAGCTCATTTACTTGACGTTACATACGATTAAAATAGTCTACTGCAATAAAAACCCTGTGCTATCGACAAGTAAACCCTTGGACAAAGGGGATACATGCCCAATATTGACTGGTTTCAGATACAACTAGCCGTACATGTTCAGAGGAGTTGACGCGTTGGGTCCACTCCGAGGAGTGTGACCCAGACTATACAACATATCCGTATGTGCCGGGTCTGTCCATATGCTCCTATAGGTTTACTATGGACACTTTTTATTAGGTGGATAATAAATAGATATATGCTATTTTCAGCAGATCAACCATGTGGATTGCGAAGTCAGTGTGGCAGGACTAAGCTCTCCAGATAATACTGACATAAGTCCGCATTCCATGAAAAATGCTCAGCTTATAAATGTGATATGTACACACACATCAGTCTCATATTAGCCAAACGCCAAATGAGGATGTCATGTGTATATCCCACTGAGCTGTAAAAGGCAAACCATTGGGGCACTAAGCTTGTGGCCTACCCCGCGGCACACCGCTCCAACAGGTCGGCCGTGTGCGGTACCGGTGACCTCTCAAGAAGGGCGGCCTGCGAAAAAGTGCAGCCTTTCTTGTGCATACGCAATGGCATACTTCCTCATGCCTGCAATCTATTGAAAGATTAAAGGAAATTACTTGGTAAGCGTAATTTTTGTTAAAATGTTTACATTTAGTAAATAACAGTTACATTATAATAAATAATCATATTAAGTTGACAAAATTTGCATATTAAATGGCATGACTAAACCCGATTATTATACAAGCATAGTTGAGTGTGACTGACCCACTGCGCATGTGCGCATGTGCGCAGTGGTATACCTTCTCTGGAAGGGCACAGTGTTTCGCAGATAGACAGGTTCCCTATCCAAATAGGTAATAGGACAGGTACTGGGTGATTTGCAGCGTTCTTGAACTTTGTAAATCAAACGTCTCTACCTCACAAATCTACACTGGCTTAGAATGAATGGCATTACAAAATAAACGAATGTTAACCTTTCAGTAGATAGATAACTTATTGAAATGTTGCCCTAAAAACTGACATATTTAGACAGGGGTCCTCCAAGCAGTCTCTGTATGACAAGCTCAAATGATAGTAATTTCACTCTTTTCAAATTTGTTCTAACCAACCCACATATTTGTCACCTTTGACGCAAAAAAAATATCATATCTGGTCTATTGTTTAGTCCCACAACCAAGCGTATTGGACGAGAAAGAAATAGTGACAACCTATTTCAATTTGGGAATGAAAACCCCAAAGAAACCTCTTGTATAGACCTGTGAACCAGGGGCCCGTTTTATAATTTAGGGTCATACATGAAAACACTTTTCTGTACCTCGTCGATGGGTTATTGTTTGATAATATTTAAGTCTGTTCACTAAGACAGTTTTGGCCATCCGTAAGGTCATCCATAAGTGTTTAATAAAGCTGACCCACATCGTACCTGGGTCTCTGGCGTACAGAAAAGGGTCTCCATGTTCGATCCTAGATTATTAAACGGGCCTCAGGTCAGTACAATCACGCAATGCATCAGAACAATGATGGGAGTTACCTGCCTAATATTTGAGTACATAGGCCAGGCTTCAAGGTTCTACCGTCCCGCTGCACGCCACTCTCCCGTGTAGCAGTCTGGGTCTGGGAGAGTTTCGGGAACCGCTGGGGATCCAACCACGGTGATTTGGTGGTAGGCAGCGAGCTAGATGGGAATCTTGACGTATGCGGCCTGATTCGAGCGTTGGTACCACCAGGATCAAAGTCATGACTGAGTTGCTAGATCCACGGACATAGCAGGGTTGCAATCAACATTCCTTGATCTTTGTTACATCTATTAACTGTATATGTACATACTGACTACAACCATGTAAATCTGCAATTCCCACATGGATTAAAGTGGTCAAACTATACACAATAATCAATGGTTTTGACACCAGGCAGTCCTAAACCATAAGTTGTTGACGTGAAGTAACACGCGAGCAATAGCGATTGTATTACGTTGTCAGCGACGAGTGGTTTGCAGGGCCATGAGTAGGACTTACAGCAGCGATACTGACAAGGATGTCCGTGCCAGTCCGTACCTTAAACGTGGTGATACAGAAATATTAAACCTTTAGTGTTCAAGCCTTTCTGGTCATAATGGAAGACATATCTTAGTGGCACCAATATGTGCCTAAAATCGATAACGATGTGGAACACGATAAAGACTTTTCTAAATACTCAAAATAAAGATATTTTCCTAATCTCATTATAAGACCGTGTTCCATAAAAACCGATCACTTTAGGTAACGAGAATGCAATTCATTTCACCATGATAGGATTGACTTTTTTTTTATCACTGTTCCTCTTAAAAATACCTCCCTCATCTCAAAGCTACTGTTTGTTTTCTTTATTATTCACCTTCATGATTAAAGTAAAACTAGGAATTGCCATATTATAGGGACTCCTATGTCTGTCGTTATAGGGAATATTATCTGAAGAAGAAAAAAAGTGAAAAATTGATTTTTCAAGGAATATTATCTAATATGCCATGGTCAAAACAGACATGGGCTACCATTTCAACACCTGTTGACATCAATCTGATGTCCAGATTCACATTGTGGAATTCCAAACTCGGGGACAGCGTATTGAACATAACCCAATAGATGCCCCAAACTAGTAGGTGCCTCACAAGCTTCCATTCCCCTACTATGGTCCTGATCCAATTGCCTCTTCTATAAATGTTCATCATCTATGGATCTTGACCAATACTTCTACATTTTCTCTACTTTGATTCTAACACTCTCTCCCACAACTTGAGGGGGAAGACCTGGACCTGGGCTAGCCATATTTCATGACTCCGTCAACTTTGATTGTTGTTGCCTGGAGTCTCTTTTATTTTATTTCTTTTCCATTGCAATGATTTTAAAACCAATACAACTCGAAAGCTTCCCAAGTCGGTTTGATGATTGGCTTTATTGGTGATGCAGCAGTTGCAACGTTTCGACAGTAATGTTGCCTTTTTCAAGTTGCCTTTTTCATTATTCAATGAATTGGTTGGGCTCTGGACAAGAGTCCTCAAGCTCAACACGTGATGAAAGTCACATGCCTTGTTGTAGCCAAACCAGTTGTTGGGGATGCCTCAGGATACATTCAAAATTATAGAGGAGAGCTGTTTTTCCATTCCAATATTACAGGAAGCACACCACGCCATTGTGACGAGTCCATCGCAGATCATGAACACTTCATGGTTTGCGATGTGATGAATAGCAAAAATTATAGTTATATATCTGGACCCTAATATCACAAAATACTAAAAAACAAAAACTAAAAATGTTCTTAAAAGGGATGCCACAACATGGCCACACCTAAAAAAACTGCATAGATAAAGCACTTATAGTCTTTTAATTATTTAAGAAACAAATAGATAGAAAATTGCAGACGTGTAAAGAGGACATTAACAGTACACGTGAGAAGACATGTTTTGATTCTGTTTGCTGTTCTGGGTTCAGAAAGGACCAGAATATAGAATCTAATACCAAAGTATAATCTAATGAGCCATAGTAATACTTTAAAGAACACAGACCCAAGTAATGATTTTCAGCACTCATAATTATAGGCGTTCAGGCATTGTAGGTCTCTTCATCAGTTGTCATGGTAACCTGACCACTTGCCACAGCGACAACAAGTGGAAATGTTAATTATAAGGATGGATCTTTAAGATAAATCAATAAAACAAATGTTTCCAGGGGGGAGCCAACTCCTAGTTTAACTGCGATACTGTTAAGTGTAAGGTTTTTTATGTTGGTTATGTTAATATCATAGTAGCTACAGCAAGGCGTTGTATAATGTAATATTAGGAAACGTCCTTACTGTGGACGAAACGATTCATATTCTCGGTCAGTCAGCAATTTTACACTGCCTGACGCCATAGGCGGAAGGCAGTGTAAAATTGCTGACTGACCGAGAACGAGAAGCGTTTCATTCATAGTTAGGACGTTTGCTTATTATTATACCTTAAATCGATGAAAAAACACCATTTTAATGACTTATTAAGTCACACTCACAGCGGGCACGAACATTATTATTACTGCACCCCTAGCAGCGGGCAGTATTTCATAGACATTCGCACACAGGTATATATAATAATATGATATATGTAATAGACATGTGACACATGTGGTCAATACCACCTCTTGTTGATGTAAAGTTTTCGCATCGCCTATAACACCACCAGATTTTCAAATACTTCTTGCAGAAGTTGCAAATTTATAGTGGTCCTTTATCCATTAGTTGAATACGAGTAGGCAACATATTCCAAAGTGTAACGCCCAAATAAAGTGGGCTATGAATGTCTTTTTCTAGGTTTCGTCGTTGTCTCTTAATAACACTTTTTTTGTGCTTTGCCTGGTGTGATGGCTTGTTTTGATTACACTATTTTCATTATAGGATTTCCACCAAAACATCATCATTAACAGGTGTAAACCTCTTCGAAAGAATAATGATCGGATTTTACATCGTTCAATGTTGAAATGGTATGAGATGGACATCAATACGTCTCAAATGTGGTTATGTTCCTGAAATTAGATTTACGATGCTCTGACTTTCCATAACATCAATACCCTGTATCATTGGGTTTTACTCACAAATATTACACGTGTCATTACGATCTCAATGTAAATGCTATTGAATTAGGATTTACCATGGTTAATACTGGAATTATATCATCCAAACTGCATTATATGTGGAGGGTTCAGGATAGGGCATATTAAGGGCATAGTGAGCAGAGCATAGCATAACTTGCACTGCTTAGTGAAGCTGCCGCTCTGCTCTTCTTCAAGAATTTCTTTCCCATGGGTTACGAAGTCCATTGTTTATTAGTGGCCGTAAACCACACCCTGGAAATTGGGTACTAATATACTGGTACAAGAGCAGGTTTTGAGAGAGGTTGGTGGGTCTTTAGTGTCATGAGGCACTCCAAATTGGGGCTAATGAACCGTTCATCCGCCTATTGATTCTCACTAAGAGCGGCTCTAAGACCAAAGTAGAGCACAGTCGCACTGTTACCCAATATTACCAACAAGAATCACAGCTTTAGACTCGATTTGTTCCACCGTATTGTTTGTCAACCACTGACTTCCTGCACCGTCCATGGGGGAGAATCCATGCACCCACAATGCCAACAGGTATAGAAACTGGCCGCTGCCTCTCCCATTGAGCGCCATTAATCACTAATCGCAGCATACATATATGTAGTGTAGACATAGGACCGAGCCACATTAACGTCATGTGTTAGCTCTGCTTGTCCGGGGATCGTGTTGGGTCGTGCCAATTCATTTACAGACCTATACCTTTCCGGTTATTGATTAATGGAAACTCATTTCTTTCCATCTCTAACAAACAACCACAAAGACCACCTTATTGATTCATAAATCAGAAGGTTTGCACGTTTGCTGTGATATGAACAAACAACCAAATGATTTGCAGAAGTATTAAAGTGAACATGTAAAGGGGAAATATGCAAGGCAAATCTAGGATATTTATCATACATGAAAGGGCGTGGGTGGCTATTCGAGAGATTTTCATTCCTTCAAGAGTTTCTCAAGAACATTGAGCTCCCCTCTGTTTCTTCCCAACGGTTGAGAATCTAAAGCGGAGGGGAGTGGGGGTGGGGGTGATTTGACCACTTAAGGATACCCGCCCAACTAGGATGCAGCCTGGGAATGATTAAGGCGGGGTATCCGATCGCTTATACTTCTCCCTTCAACAGAGTTCATATGCTTAGTTTCCCAGTATTCAGTTATCATTCTATGTAAAGAGATTATAATATAAGCATGTATACAATCAATGTGGTTCATTTCATACACAGCATCGTCAATGAGACAAGGTGGGAGGTTGGCGGCAAGTGTCTCCCGTCGGGTATTGCGGCTCATTAGGCAATAACCTATCAGTATAATTACCCGCTTTTGGAACTTGTTGATTTGAGATTATATCAGTCAGAGGGTGGTCGACTGCCGCAATGCCATTACACACGTGTTGTTTCAGAAAACAGTGCCTGAATACCAGGGCAGGTATGCGGACAGCTGGCCTTCACCTGACAAGTAGACGACAAGCTAGCTCTGGACAGGCGGCCACTCCTTGCTCACTAAGTACACAGGTGCTCACAGGTGTACATGGCCGCATGTGGACATCATATGATATTTGATCAGCGACTTTAGCGTCATAGAGAGAACGACCTGACTGGAGACCTCTCCTGAATTGTCAATAGCTAACTATTAAAGCCCCACAGGAAGCCTACATTCCGTATAGAACTATTGATCCTTTCTTGTTTTTCCTTAGCATTTATCTGAAACAAAATGGTGGGTCCGAATGATTAAATGCCTTCATTTTAGGTAATTAAACAATCAGGGTGTTGAAATCCATAGAAATCTTACAGTGATCTGAAAAAGGTCACAGGATGTCTAGCCGAGACCAGGAAAATCCATTTAGAGATAATCTGATACCTGCCTTCCTTTATAAGCAGGTGGACTGTTGTTCTCGTGTCTATGGCTATAGTCCATGTGGTTGAAGTGTCACTGGTGAGCTGACCACATTTATGCCTTTTGCAGCTATCTGATGCAGATAGCGATATTATTTATATTTTGATCAAAAGGTTTATGCCAATATACTATCCTACAGTTTTCAGATTTCGTATTGGGACATGGAATTTTAGTAAAAATTCTTATTTCAGTTTAGACCCGACTTTTTTTCCACTTTTTTAAGAACTCCCGAAAGAACACATTTCTACCCATAAAACTAGTGGAATTTTATCACAATATGGCTCATTTAAAAAAGAAAAAGAAACCAGTAGGTGATATAAAGAGGATTTTATCTAAAAGGAAATCTATGATTACTGTGATATACATGTATTTAATAAAAAAAAAAAGGGTTGTGGAGTGTGGGCAGCCATGTGGTCAGCTTTTCAAATCCAGATATATATTTAACTTGAAACTAGTACAATGATAGCGACAGTGAAATATATTTGGTAAAATGTATATTTACTGTATTATTACTAATCCATTCTTGGAAAATGGAGAGGGGGGAGTAGAGGTGAACAGGAATCTTGTCAACATTTCAAAGCCAGAATTAATTTCCATTTACTGCAAGTATTACATATACCATATCCCAGTAGACTGGCTTCAGTCCCTAGTTTAATTAGGGCTTGAGAATTAAGGCCCTGTCTAATCGAGTGAACTTTAATACCACATGAAAAATCCCTGATCATACTGTTTATGACCTCTTAAGTTGGTATGGTTTAAAGGTTCCTGCAGGAGACCGAAGTCATATATCCTTCAACATAAAGCCAGAATCGAACTTTCACGAAATCGTTACTGATCAGGGCTATTGATCTACCGTGTACCAATATCAGGTTACTGAATCACGGCAATAAATGGTCTACTGTAGTCAACCATTCAGAACCCTTTGTGAATTCGTACTCTGAGGGTTCACTGTTTGGTTTCGGTTGAGCTAGCCGAACAAGTTTTGTTTTATGCCTTGGCTTTGCGACTGGGCTTATTTACCTTTCTCCCGAACTTGGATTCACTTCACACGTTAGTATACCTGTGTTGTTGACCTATGAAACTCATACACGTTTAGTAGGATGAGGTAGGACCCGCTACTGACGACTGTGTTGTGCTCAGTAAACACTAGCAGAAATTGTTGCATTATTAGATTTTCATTGGTAAATCCAAATTTTAATGCCAATTTACTCTGTTTGGGAGCACGGGGATTTAGCCACAACAGTCTCAGTTTACGTCTGAGGTTTGTCCTCACATATCTGTTAGAATACACTCTATAAAAAGGTAAAATGCAAATTGGAGAGAGGATGTACCCACTATTTCCCCCCACTTTCGTCAGCAATGAAGTTACCATTGTCCAAATCACAATTTGCCTAGTTACCTACCTTGCTAACTACCTATCTGCTTACCTCTCTGTCTGCCTGGCTGCCTGCATGCATGCTGTAGCTATATGTCTTCATAAAGACTGACATGTTTACAGAGATGGCAGCTTTGGAATTTTCCAGGAAAATCCACTTTTTCATTTCCAGGATTTAATATTCTTCCTTGCGAATCACAAAGACGATATTAATCATTCATGCATGCCAACAGTGGTTTGAAACTACCCACAGGTTCCCAGCCTCACTCTGTGGCGAACATCGATGAATTTGCTAAGTTTTCTTGGTTTCTCTGAGGCCTTAATCCATATGAAAAATATTTCCACTTTCCTATCTGACCCCAACTTACATCCATAGATTTATCACACTGTACAAAATAAAGCTGGATAGCTGGATATTATACATACCATTGATGTAACTTATGGCCAGTATTGAAATATGGTCTGCTAATACATGCATGGTTTACTGACTGGTTTAGTGGTATTTCCCCCACAGCCAGTAGGAGGTATTGCTGGTCAGTGGGCCATGTTATATTGTGAACATGCAGCATATGTGCACGCTAATCGCTTGCTGTCCGATCATCTATGGTTTACCTCTGGTTGGGAGCCTCTGTACTGTGTTTATTCAGGGAGATCAAAACGTTAAAGCGTTTGGCTGGCAAAGCCTTTCTCGACCCACTACAAGTTTATACAGGCGTATAATTTTGCCCTCTCATGCCAAGGTCAGGTCAGCCGTGGCTATACACTATTAGTTGTACAACAGTGCTGAAGGAGCATTTCAGCTCTAGATCGTGTTTCTCCTTCCAGAAACAAGTTTAACCCTTTTATGTTTTCAAGAGAAGAGTCTGCACAATGACTTATTAAAGCACTTATGAGTTAAGCCAGACGATGCCATAATAAATAAGGAACTTTTTTATCGTTCGATTGGCAAACACAGATATCATTATTGAGTAGATTGTAATTATATTTGGAAGAAAAAGCTCAATTACAAATTATTTTAAAGTGACACAAGGTAAGGAGTTGATACAACCGGCTACAGACCTAGGATATCTGCGTGGTTATAGCAGAGATACATACAGAGAAATGGTATAAAACACAGGCTAATTGAGCACTTTATGACTTGATGCCACCAGTATGTAATGCCAGTTTGTCATAAGTCATAAGGTTTTTTTTCTTCTTTTTGTTGTTTGTGATTTACTTAAGGAAAAATTATTTCCGTTGTGAAAAAGTGATAAAATACGAAGAAAACTAACAAGGGCATAATAGAATGTATGGCTTCTAGGGCTGTGATCTGGCTTCTCATTGTTAACTCAAGATTAAACTAAAGCTAAATATTATCACAAATAAACATGGCAATCGTAACTGAGTCTCATGTATAAATTATAGTCCTGAAAAGGGCGTTTGACTCAGTCACGAACGACTTATTCAAAAACTAGGAAATATTTGTCTTGATGAGAATAGCACACAGTTACTTAACAAGATCGAAAAAGATTACAGGTTGTTCTAAACGATAGGGTGTCAGCGTTCAGGGAAATCCCGAAATCAGGGATTTTGTAAAACACAAAAATATTGTCCTCACTATTTAAAAGCCTCAATAGAACCTTTGCATGTCAACCCCGTATTGTTTCAGGAACCCCATATGCCTGATTTCCCCCATAAATGAATGCATTGTTACTTCCATGATTTTCAGGCTTTTCCCTGACAAGCTCTCCATAGTTAATGCATAAATGAAAATCCCTGAAATCCCTGAAACCCTTGCATTGTTACCATACAAACCACTTTGAATGGATAGCTAGAACCAGGAACTAGCTTCATACTACAATCTCCCATACACATATTTGGTTTAACATCAATAGGACAAGGACAGTAGATCTCTGCTTGGAGACCACAGACTGCAGTACCAGTCCTACTCACCAGGGGAAAGGGGGGGGGGGCAGTTTGTTCTAGCTAATATCTTCAGGGATTTTCCTCAAGGGCTGCCAACATCCTAGACTTGCTCAAGTCTTTGATTATGAGCATTCATTAAATGATTAAACAGAATCAGAATAAACGTCATTATAGTATTTATCCTTCTCTGACTGGCCCATGAATCAAAGACTTGTCCACTATGAACGAAATCTCCTGTTTATGGCCCCAAGCTGCTCCCTATAACCCTATACCTCCTCATACCCTCCCCCTCCCTTCCTCCAGTTCTCTGGCCGCCTGTGTTGTCATAGCAATAAGTTCGCCTGCTCCTGACTGTGACCCGGTTGAGATCGAAGTGATCGGGTATCAATCTCCCAGCAGATATCCTGACCAGTGGCCAGGATATCTGTATGGAGAGTGTTGGAAATACTGGTGCCAAACAGCGCCAGAAATCCAACACCATTACCGATTGTTTGAGTCCCTGTATCCCAGCAGGGAGGGTAGCCATAGTATGCAGGGACTGGAGCCAGTCTACCAGCATCCCTGTACCTAGACATTGTGAACATAGTTTTTCTGATATGATGGAAGAATGCAAACTGCGTCCATTGTTTTATAGAGGAGCAGTTCATATACTACAAATGATTTACTGGTGGGGACAAAATAACGAGCATGTTGTGGAACAAGAGACGATAACATGAAGCAATGGCAAAATTATTTTATCAGTGAAGCTCCCAAGAACAGAACGTTATAAGTGTATATAATTTCTTTGAACGAAGAAATTATATACATTAAGTCTTTAGGTGGGAGACACGGGCGGACTGGGAAAGTTAGGACTACAAATAATATAGAGAACTTGACACCTCGAACTAACCCGTTCAAGGTGGGGACGCATATCCACTTCCCGGAGTGGTTCCGGGGGGAAAGACCACAGCAGAGTACCTACCACACTTAGCCTGATGAGACTGGATAACAGTCGAAACCACAAGAGAATACAGAGTGTAATCACGCTCGCTACATAACATAAGTCTGATGTGACAACGCCAGACGAGCTACTCGGGTTGGCAGGTCCAACAAGAGATAGCATATAAACCCTCAACGTCGTTTAACACGTTGGGGAGCTAATCGGGTTGACGTCAAATCAACAAGAGACAGCAAAAACAGAGGGCGTGACAGTGATACTGTCAAGTCAGTGTAAAAATACCGGGCTGATGACACTCAGCAAGGCTACAAATTACACTTACCTGGGTTCTTTCCTCCATGCTCTGACCGAACTTGGCACTGGGGCCTGTATAAACCCCAGATTAGGAGTTGTTCTGACCGAAAAACTCCATAGGAACTGTGTAGACAGACAGAGAACACCCCACAGAGCCGACACAAACGGGCGATGTGTACACATCGAACACAGCCGGCGGTAAAAACGACAAAACGGGTCACATGATTCGCACATGATGCGCCGACCGATCAAATCCAACCAAACCGGGTATGTTAATGAATCCGCGGCGTCGTCCGCGGCCCGCTTCCTGCTTCTCTCTATTCCGTGGTCGCTACGTGGTGGGGAAGGAGCTCGACGCTAGGCCCCGTTCAAAAACATACATGAACGTTATAAGTGTAGTCTATTCTATACAGTATGGATCTGAGGGACCTACTTCCGAAATGAATACAATCTGTCGATGGAACTAAATCGTTTAAATTTCTAGTATATGAATATCTGTTGAGACCTGACACTTACCCGAAAGTACTAGAATAACTATATGCTATACTGTGTCAAATGACCAGAAATGCCAAAATGGTACCTTGTCCAACATTGGAGTATTTTTGTGATAAGCCAGCTTCACCTTCCTCTTGTGTGCCGTTATAGAGGGTGACCAGTCAACCACCACACGGAAGAGAATGTACAGGTTCCCCCTATATATCCTTTGCGTGTAATCTATTGTCTATGATTGTACTGTTATTGTCTTTGCTATTTACTATATACCCATGCCATATTTACTGTAAAAATGTACCGTTTTGATATATAACGTAAAAAAGTGTACGGACCACTGGTCCGTACACTAAAATACAGACCACCTTGCCAAACACGTTTATTAATATATCGGTTGTTAAAAATTGAATTAATGATTTTAAAATTTTTTTGGGGGTATACAGTAAATATATAAAGTCCAACCATGCTTATACAAGTCACAGAACTCGATGATAATTTACGGTTTGTATGGAACTTGGCATAAATGCCTCATTCCGTACAAACAGTAAATTACCATCTCGTTCTGTGACTTGTACAGCATGGTCAGGACGTTCTATATAAGTATTGTTTTTTGTCCGTCCGCGTTGTCCATTTGCCTAGGATTGATAGCAGGACACGAGGAAAAACCTCAAACAGACACAAGCCATACATGAGATCAACACTAAAGATCTCTTTTCACAGAGTCACATTACCCGTAAATGAAATGAGCACTGCAAATGGTAAGACAATATATGATACAATTTGTCAGACCACTACTATTATAAATTCTATTACGGTTTTTCCTTTTGTGTTATTGCACTAATGTAATTTGGCCACTACAAGTACGAAGAAGAACGCCCTAATGGTGGGCGATTTGTATTTATAAGTTTTTTTCCATCTGAAAAGCAAATCTAGGAATCTTATAAATGGAAGTTGTGCAATGGTAACGTTTTTTGCAAACTTCTTCTGGGAGGGATTCATGCCAAATGCCAAACAATTTATAGTTAGATGATGTGTGGTTGAGTCTGAGTCTTTGCTGAAATATAGGCCAGAGCTAGTGAAAATATAGGACTGATGTCTTGTAGGAAATTTTACCATTTAATTTCGTAGTGATCTATGCGCTTTTTTGAACACACAAGGATTTCTCAGAGACAAAAGTGATTAAGGGTGTCAATTATTGTCAATGGTCTGCGGCACAGCCCTTCAGTGAGGCAGCACTATAAAACGGGCATAGGGTCCCACTGCTACTTTTTTTTTTATACCGACTGCCTTCATCGAATCTCTGTCCGGCCAATTTCTTCCTTAAATTAGAAATGGTGTCGATTCCATTTAGCTCACCTGAATGCCAGTGATTGAATGACGACCACCAGAAATGGTCAAAGCCTTAGCTATTTGTCACGTTCGAGCAATTTACATTTAATACAAGTATTTGTTATATTGGATATATTTTGGCGATTTATTCATTTAGAGTGTAGTAATTACTTTTACCACAGAAAGCATAGTATGACCAATATGTCCCAGTATATCTATGGTGCCAATTTGTCTCAACGTTGAATTAATTGATCTCCTCTTATTTCCAGTTGAAGAGCCTGGAGGGCGTGTCCCGTTTCGTTGCGCTTGGTTCTCTCGTCCTTTCCAACAACCACCTCACGTGGTCGGAGCTGGCCAAGCTACGTCATGTCCACATCTTGGAACTCAGTCTCCATGGCAACGCTCAGCTCGAGCAGGATCCTTATTGTAAGTCTGGTCGCCTCACATACAGTCTCATATTCAGTGATGTACACAGACCGGTCTCTCTTATACAGAAATCTCACATACAGACCTATATATCCACAGGAAACACATTTACACTTTTTTCCTGATCTCAACTGTTAAACCTTTACTATATACCCATGCCGTATATTTAGCAGTTATGTCCTGAAGGGCCAATACAGATGTGGAGACGATATGGGACAAGTTTGTAGCGGGAGAGGCGTATGGATACAAACGGGATAAGGTCAGAGATTCGGCGAACGGGTCCCATATCGTCTCCACATCTGTATTGGCTCTGAGGTCCATAACAGATTTATTATATGCACAATTAATATAATATTATCGTAAAACGCATAGAAGGTGTGGTCGATCCTCTATTTCGACGATGCGTTAAAAAACACTTGGTACTCGTAAGTGTGTCACAAATCTGACGTCGTCCTCGCCACTGTCGCTACTCGGACAGACTCAACTTAAACCGCCACACTGATCTGATAACCTTATCATCGTGAGTACCAGTATATTTCTAGTATTCTAATGGTCAGGCGGACCGCCACTACGCGATATAGTTTTGACATAACATTTCATGTTTACGATCGCGGGTGCGCATCGAACGTACAACTTTTTTTCAATTGCTTGTAACTACAGATCTGATAATCAGATCTGAACAATTCTATCACCATTGAAACCACCAGAAATGACCAAATCAAATCATGTTATAGATTTCTAGTTTATAGTAAATATAAGACAACCTACCATGTGCAGATGAATATCAAAATTTGCTTTGATAAAATACCTAGCCAATGTTCTCAATTAGCCCGATTACAAAGAACCCACTCAGAGAACTATCCACCATTCTCGATGAGAGTTTTTAACGCCTACCCCTATGTTTGAAACATTTATCTAAACGTGATTCAAATCAAATGACCGGAAATTGATGAATTAGTATACTCGTGAGTGATGAGTTCCTCAAAGCAGACTCACATACATACCATTCTCTCCCACAAAGCCTCAACTCTAATGTAGACCACAAACATCGAAGACTAGAAATACAAATTCAGAGCAATCGTGTTCCGCCGCAGTCGCCCACAAAAAATACTTCTGATTGCGTACAAGTCTGCATGCAGGCACATATGTCCTCATTTACTGGTACAATTTCTTTACACTATGTTGTTAGATACTAAAAGGAAATTGATTATAACGGATATCTATCACAACATGCCAGACGGAACTGTCTCTTATTACTATTCGTTTGCTGTTGTTATCTCTTCTGATTACGGGCCCATAAGGAGGTCAAGGAATGACAAGTCTTTTGATAATGACATCCGAGCAAATGTGGAATGTGAAAATCGGGAATGGTTACTATAATCATCTACTGACCCAACACAGGTGTGACAATATAAACCACATTATAGAGGTGGATAAATCATGTTTTATCAGTTAATTAATCCATATATAATGTTTTACTTATATTTAGATATTGGTAAACATTTTTGCAAATTTATATATATATATATATATAAATATTTTGTGCATTTGTGCCAACCTTTGTAAAGTGAACAGGCAGTGATTTTCTTGTTTCCTGGCTCCGGTTTGTTTGTCGGTCTTGCCAGGCTGCCAATTATTATAAAATTGGGAATTAAACATATCTAACCTCACATTATCATTGAAAAGCTGTATTGGAATGTTATGGGTAGTAAAGATGTGTATGAAACAGAGGCAGTACATATCTGAAGCTAGTTGTCTGGATGTGTTTCATGGGATCTTCCACCTGAAAATTGTCTCGTTATGCCGAGGAGACACCGGTCGAGAATTGTGTGATAATTTTGACGGCCAACAAAATATTGGCAAGAATTTTAGCGATAAACTTTATCGCTTGGTGTATCCTTAACTCTTCAGCGTAATTTCAGCGATTAGGGTGGCGAGTAAATTTTTGCGAGTGCAAAAACTCCCAGAACAAAAATCATCAAATATGTTTGATAATATTGGCTTTCTGATGTCAATCACTTCGTGGACAAGTACATTTTGAGGGTCTTTTTCTCGCAAACTGGGGGGTAGCCAACATGAAAAAAAGGGAAAGATTTTGCCAAGAGGTAGTGAATTGTGCAGTTATCGCTCAGTGTGTTTATCGCCATGATTTTCTCAGTACTTCTGATCGCTTGGGGTGTCCCAAAATGGTCGGCGACTTGACCAAACCCCCTTCCTCCTGTGGACCGATTAAGGTTGAGCGATTCCGTTTGTCGCTGGACCTTTATCGCTGAGAATTTAGCTCGCTTGGTGTATCCCGGTCATTATAATGGATACACTCACATAACTTACTTGCAGAACCCTTTACAGTTGAAGAAGTTCTTAAAGTTATTAAGGAAATCGACATCCACAAATCATCAGCAATTAAGTATCTTCGTTCCTCCATCCTTAAGACTGCCTTTTTGGCAGCACCAGAGAAAGTTGCTATGCTGTTCAACTCCTCATTGTATCATGCCTATTTCCCCTTAGCTTGGAAAAAATCGGTTGTTACTCCAATCCCAAAAAAGGGCAACTCACAAATAGTTTCTAACCTAAGACCTATCAGCTTGCTCCCCCTTCCTGGCAAACTACTTGAAAAACTTATAAACAAACGACTTAAAACCTACCTTGAATCTAATAACTTACTTTCGGACCACCAATTTGGCTTTAGAAAAAATAATCAACCATTTTAGCTATCTCACATTATCTTAATTACATTTTAAATAGGCTCGATAATAATCTACCCACATATTCTATTTTTCTCGATTTAAAAAAAGCCTTCGATACTGTCTCTCACGATCTGCTTATTAAAAAATTAAATCTCCTAGGCTTTAACAATTTTACATGTCAATGGTTTTCAAGCTACCTTACTGATAGAACTCAAATGGTTATCTTTAACGAATCTCTTTCTAGTCCACAAAACATTACATTCGGGGTCCCGCAAGGTTCAATTTTAGGCCCTACCTTATTCTTAATTTACATTAATAATATTGATAGTATCCTTACTAATAAATACCCGTATACTCTTTACGCTGATGATACAGTTATTTCTACAAATTCCTTAACTGAAATGGAGGCTATCATTCCAAAAATCGAAGACTGGTGTCAGCAAAACTTGCTGACTTTAAACGAAAGCAAAACCGTCTGGATGAGATTTGGCCCTGACCCACCTGCTATTAATACTGACGAAAAACTATTTCTACATTATAAACAAATACTGAAAACAAATAGTTTTAATTACCTGGGCTTGACAATAGATAATAAATTGAAATATATTGAACACCGTAAAAATATCTGCACAAAAGTTTCGGACAAATTATATTTACTTGCTAAAATTAGGAATTTAATTGACATAAATACGGCAATTTCCATTTATAAAACAACCGTGCTGCCTTATATAGACTACTGTGATATTATTTACGACTGAGCTCCAATTGCTACAGAATAAGGCCCTGCGAATTTGTTATAAAATAAAACTTGGCCCGAATCCCCGGTTTACGACTATAGAGCTCCACACTATTTCAAAAACGAGATATCTCACTGAACGAAGATACATGCACCTCCTGAGCTATGCTTTTCAGTTATGTAGTAACCATGAACTACTAGATGTACGAAATTTACCAACACGCAGAATTGAAGGTATTAGATTACAATTACCAACTGCTAAAAAATCGGTCTATGCTAAATCATTCTACATTAAAGCGATACTAGCTTGCAATAACCTGAAACCTGAATACACCCGACTAAAGCCCATAAATTCGTTTAAGATTGCTATTAAAAGGAATTACCCGACCTGTCTTTTTGACATACCTTAGCTTGTGATTGCAACTAAGGCTACTCAACAAGTACCTGAAGTGTTGAACTTAACCTAAAATTGATTAGAAATATAGTTATCCTTGCAAAATGAGTTGCTTTATATTTCTGCCCCTCCCTTGCGTATCAGAGTGAAATAGAAATTATGAAAGTATGAAATTTTCTTGCTTAATTACCTTGATGTTACACCGTGTTATGTGTGTTGTCTGAAGTACCCACATAAATATGTAACTCTTAATTCCAGTACTGTTAATTGTTACACAATGCTGTTTTTCTTCTCTCTGTACTTGTTTAGAAGTTCTTGAAATACTCAATCATGGTGACTCGTTGTGTTTGAGGTGTATACATACTTTATTACCTACATTATGGTTATATCTACATTATGTTGTAAACTATGACTGCTCACGGCTGTTTATGTCTACGGTTTCAATTACTAGATAAATACCTATTTCATAGAGAGGACTGATTGGATGAGAGGTCTTTGCTCTTGAACGACCAAAATTCCCAATTCTAGACCTATTTTTAATGAAATTATGTTACCTGGTATACTGCATACTGCTTATTTACACACCAATCATACGCATAATATTGTCAAAACTGTCAAACCTGAGATGTTCGCATTGTGTGTATATGTTCATTGTCTATTTCCTATCGAACACCTGTTAGCGTCTCAATTGTAGAGGGACCAGGCGGAAGAGCGGCGACTCGCCAAGCTTGGCAATATTGTAAAAAATACCCTAATAAAATTCGATAAAAAAAACAAACAAAAAAACACATGTACTTCTCAAATATCTTTCAGATCGGATCCATGTTATCGACTGTCTTCCTAATGTATGGATGCTGGATGGTCGCATTATAACCTGTAAGTAGAGACCAATAAATTTACGTATTGTTTTATAGTGCCACCTAGAATATATTTAACTGAACGTAATAATCACCATCCAACTCGAAATGTTTAGACTAGAGAGACTGAAAACGGTTTTTATTATATACCTATGGCCGAACGTCTATGAAATACTACACGCTGATGGGCTGCGGTATTAATAATGTCTGGACACACTGAGCCTGTAGTGGATGTTCGGGCGCACTGTGCCCGTAGTGAACTTCGTAAATACTTATATAGAACGTCCTGTAAACGCCTCGTTCCATATGAACCTTAAATTATCATCTCTTTTAGTAGCTTGTATAGCATGGTCATGTCGTTCTATATACCCGAAATATAAAATAAGAAAAATAATTATTTTCATTTGGCTTAACAACTAATATTTGGATAAACATTTACGGAAGTGTTCCGTATTTTCCCGTACGGAACAGTATTCCGGACGGTATTTTTACGTCATATGGCGAAACGGTGCCTATTTACAGTATATACGGCATGGGTGTATAGTAAAAGAATAAACCCGGTAACAACAGTCAGAGGGATGATAAGTTCCTTATAGCCTTTGATACTTAATAGATTGTCTACAACATCGAGTATCATGTTCGGATGTGGTGGGAACTAAGATCCAGGTGTAGTGCGGAAAGGTTTATAGGTTCGTCAGGGACAGTCATAGTACATAGATCGTTACTCAAATCAATTTTTGTTATACAACGATAATTTCATGTAAAATACCATCCAATGTACAAATGACATATTTATGGCACGTTCGGTGGAAGATCTGTCCTAGAGTCAGTGCTGAATTGTTCAAAGAAAATAAAGAATTCAACATGTATGTGCCGATTTCGTGGGCAGCAAGATGTCCTACTGCAGTCTGACCAGTGGAGAGGAGTCCTCCATAGTGGTGCAATAGGGGAGTAATTCAAGAGATGCAGCGGTGTCCCGATTGATCGTACTCCTAAAGGGCTGAATCCACCAACAGGATGGATTTGTTGTGATATATCTTGGTATATCTTGTAATATCTTACAGTGTCGCCATATATCGTACTTCCAATGTCGCATAGCGTAGCCTTGCGGTGTTGGGTGTATTTTTTGGTACTCTACCACTGCGACACCTCAAGACACATCGCGACAAATAGGCACGCGAAAATTCAAACCTAGCCCGATGAAGCAATACACCCAAATCATGACCAATCTCACACTTTAGAGTCACTTCTACTAAGTCCTGGTAACTCAGGTATTTCAGGAGGGACAGACTCGTCCTGGCACTTAAAATATCACTATAACGTCTCAGAATGTGCTTGCTTGTAACATTGCTGTCAACTAGGTATCTGCCGTTTCTAAAATACCTTGTTGTACACTCAAAAACCACGGGAGAAATAGCTTTGGGGTATGATTAGATGAATATATAATTTTATTTCTAAAAAGATATTTTATTTGGAATAGTATAACATCACAATAACTTGCTTTACACATTTCCGGGTCCTTTATTTGCTACTCTACAGCTGCTGAGCGTCTGCAAGTACAGCATTTCTTCCAGGACTCAGCGCTCACTGACCATCCAGTGGTGAGTAGGCACGTACCGCGATCTACACGTTTCACACATTGTTCTCATATATATACCGCCTACCGACAACTTTTATAAATTTACCATAGTCAAACAAGGAGAATACTATTTCAACAAGACTGATTTAATTTCAAGAGCCATTGATTCAAAGCATAACAGTCAGTCATTGCAAACCATACATATGATGTATATTATATTTCTTTCTTCATTGGACGTAAATGATTACAGTCTTAATTTCGTATTTGTTCGCATATTGAATATATATTGCTTAGAACACTAAATGTCTTTTTTTAATCTTACTGTATTCAGAGACATAAATGTGCGAAGGAACACTTTACAACGACTCAAATGAAAAACATTTCTGTCAACGGTGTCTTCGGTGAAAAGGTTGGTGTTGTAAGAGATTTTAGAAAAGGGTCTTTAAGACGTTACATAATGTTTAAATCTATCAGTTCTTGAGCTACCGTACGATACACTAGTTGTTTGAATATCACCCCCGACTGGTTTATTCATTCGACTTGAGTGTACACTTCATAATGTTTAGGTGTATCATACTGTTTAAAGATACAGCCCCCTGTGTTTGCCAACATAAACCACAAGCTATTTACATACCAAGCTGATATACTAACTTCTGTGCATTTAAAGGCCCCGCTGACTTTGCTGTGGTGATGGGCATAGTAACGGCAGTATTATTTGACCGCCCTGTCGGCTTTTATGTACCATATACCTACCGTAACTGCCCATGCAAACTCTACTATTACCATTCCCGCCACCTGGTGAAAAAGAAGTGACTAGGCGTGTATGGTTTTCTATGAATTCTATTCCATAGGATGTGCCTTGGTGGTGGGGCGTATTTATGGTATTAGTTCTAAAGTATATGCACACAAGGAGGTGCCATGTTGTGTATTTACTTGGTTTGCAACTGTGAATCACTCTTGACCTTGATGTATATGATTAGACACAGGGAGCTGTTTCAAAACGTGGGTTAAGTCTATGGTTTTGAAACAGCTCCCAGATAAGTAAACACATCAGTAGAAATCTGTTCATAAGAAATGGACTTTTATCTCATGAAAACTCTCTCATTTATGGTAAAAAGCTAGATTCACCGCCTAGTAACAGAGTGTATATGAACTTATTTCATGTTATATCGGTTTGACACTACTTGATACTGTATATATTTTTTTCTTGAAATTTAAAATCGTCAGAGAGAAGTTAGTAGCAGCTAATTTGCTCTATTCTGCATGGCACTATCGTATTTTGTCTTTCTAAATATGATAAATATGATCGGTTATTGTGTTAATGCATTAGGACGATGACAGGCTGATAACTCTGTGTCCATATCTATGATAAATATAAAGTCAGTTAATATTCTTTATAAGTTAATGCCATTAGACTAGCGTTATATCAACGTTGTGCCAGCTTTTCTAGGAATCCGAGCTCTTTAATGGCATTGTTGAGTGACCTGTGTGTAAACTTTTAATTTTAGCTGCGATAAACATCGTTACTGTTCAGGATAAATCCTCGACAATCATCCACCTTATAGAGTACATCTCATAGTCATATTACCTATATCGGTATGTTGACCCAACAATTGTGGAACTGAGTCACTGAGGCGAAGCAAGTATTTTCCTCAGGGAGGTTGATTTGCGGCCAATATTTGAACTCTTTCTACCTTGGCCTCTGCGCAAAACCAGAGCCCGGGGTCAAAGAGTGTAGGGGTCTAGTGGAAGGTGGGGGTGCACCGGTCGCTGAATTATTCAAACGCAGTCAGCACCGATTTCTATCTAATTAGGCACGCTCAGCCGCCTGGCTTTAAGCGCAGGCGGCACACGCTACATGTGCATCTAATCCCCTCAGGATTAACCGTAATCTTTAAAGTCCTTTCTTAATAGTAAATTACCAAGGAAAATAAAGAATAGACATGTGTGAAAGCATGAATCGGTAGTTTAGCTTGGATCCATGATAACTGTATCGCATGAACATTGGAATGTTATTGTAAACACATATACAAAATATTATGTACATCAATATCATTAACAATGCAGTGCATCTTACATAGTCAAATATATCGAGTGTGAGAACGCCGATCTTTTAATCTGATATGGGAACATGAATCAAGTATTTCGTAATTGAGTTTTGATCAGGAGATTGATACCAATTATGTCACCTAGTGCTAGACATCTAAACGATGTTTTCTTAAATCTTTTTTTTCTGTACTTATCGTTTTTCTCTCTTGATGGGTAAATTAGTAGCAAGGGCAATTGATTGGAACATATATATATTAAAGCAATCCCTGCAAAACACACCTACACGGAATATGTATTAGGTAATCTATCTTTCTTTTTGACCTCACTCTCATTAATTGTATTCATCGTTAAATGTCATGGACAAAAAAGGTGTTCAATTTCATTATTTTTTACAGACAATTCATTTGATGAGGAGATTCCCAACAAACGGTGCTTTAAATGTCGGTAAGTAAAATTTGGGATACTCGAGTAAATCATTTTAAATATTTGATATTGATCTACAGAGTTTCTTTGGGACTCTGCAATAAGACTGCTGGTGGTGCTATCGAGAAAATACCAATGATGAGATTCTGATGAGGTGTGTGTAAATGTCTTGGCAAGGGAGAGCCGTAGACTTAAAATCGGAATTATTCAATGCAAAGCCTCTGCTGACACCATGAGCAGTCCATGATCTGTAAATCAATTCGGATTATTTCGAAAACATTTTTTCAGTGAATATATAAATAATATTCCAATGGGGGTTTACAAAGCTTATAATGAAAACAATATATTTGTAATGTTGACAAGTAGCCTGTATACACGTACGATACCATTTCCTGAAGAATCCCTCACATTAATGTTCCTGATATAATATGATGTATGAGGAGGACATATATCTACACAGAATACTGTCTTTCTCTCAGGCATAAATAAGTAATGCAGATGTATTGAAAGTAGAACGGTTGCACGAGACCCATCCATAAAAAATGCCACTGTCCACACCAAAAATTACGTTGCATAAACTGCTTATATTTTCTTTTGCATTCATTACGATACAGATACGGATCGACGACGTTTGAAATATTTAGCCTACAGCTTGCAAGAGGACTTGAAGCTTGAGGCAAAATATAACAAATGATAAGTATATTGATTATATATCAAAGTATATAATGTGTAATTTTTCCTAAAGCACCTTTGCATGTGATCACAACGTCACTCCTGGCATCATTTACCATGTTTTACACGACCTTCTTTCTCTACTTTTACATATGGCTTGGGTATAATCCAGATGTGCCGCAAATCTTCCACAAAATTAGATAAGAATGTAGTGACCTTTTCTTTTTCCCACCTACCTGTATATATCTACATATTTATGTAATACAATTTCATTTTTGAAAATCACAAAACGCAAGTCGAACATATTTTATCCATGCTTAATTTTCCATTGTGTTTTTTTATTTCACTAGGGAGAATCGGGTGATAGCAGAGAGTCAGACATTCTTGGAGGATGTTCTCAGTATACGGCAGCAGGACCGTGAGAAAGCCAACATGCTACTACTCCTGCTAGTGGTGAGGAAAAACGAATAGATTACTCACATATAATTTATTCATATGGAGAATTCAATCAAGAATCTTTGGGAGGCAAAATTAACAACACATTTCATGAACCACAGGCTCCAGTAACATTCTCTAACTCCCGATCAGGACTCACACATCCGAGCGTGACTCGAAATAGTCTTAGCAGATCAATGAATGTTTTTCATTCTACTGAATTAGTATAAAGAGCCATGTGTTCTAATCGCGCTGCCAAGTAGAAATACAGAGGAGCTGATATTTCTGCTTCTTGTCCATAGTTTTATAAATATTTCTAGATCATACAAAGCTCTATTGAAATTTGTATTTCATATTTTGATATGATATTGTGTTTCTTCCATCGATAGGCTTCATTAGAGTTTGCAGTTCCTATACATCTGATGAAAGATACATTAGACACCACGAAGCTCGATGTGGCCGTGTAAGTTTACCTAAGTTTATAACTTTGCCAGTTTTACGTCAAGTCCTTTATAAAAGGCGAAATTTGTGTTATTTGATACAGAATTCCTGCAAGTCACCAAATCCCGACTTCAATTAGTCAACATACCATTTAGTATTGAATTCTCAATAAGAAAAAACGAATTGATAGAACTAGACAAAAATCTCAATGCTGCCGTTGGAATCGAACCCATTCTACCCACGATGATACTATCATAAAACAAATACACCTGTAAACAGCTAATTTTGGTAGGGCATCGCTCGAGAAATTTATATCCTGTGTTGAAAGGTAATGTAATCTACATGGCTATAAATGTGTGTATGTTTTCTATAATTCAGTAACGTGCACACAATGGACCTGTTCTTGCTGCCCCGCGATAATCGATGTAATATCGTCTCCCTGCTCCTGTCAGCAGTCAAGGTGGACAAAGATATGGGAGAGGTACGCGGCTTTCTCTATGTAGACATATGTCAGATATGTAACAATTCTGCCAAATATATAGACAATATTCGGTGATTTTATGGACCGTAAACCACGATGGGTTGACGCGTAATAATACACAAGTGATTGTGAGTGTATTACGTCGTCAACCTCCAGTGGTTTACAGAGCCGACCGTCCTAAAACCATCGATCGTTGTATTTCTTTCCCATAGTCATTAATGATAATTTACATTCCTAAAAATTCAATAATGGATTTAGAAAAGCCGTATGTATACCATGCGTGTGTTTTCTGGCCACTAATAGACAATGGTTAGTTTAATATGGCCCAATACATTTTCAATGGGGACTTCGTAACCCATGGGTAAAAAGATAAAAACTTCAATAAGGTTTCTTCTTATTGTGAATGGTCCTGGATACTGAGGTCATAGATTCATTTATAGAGAGGTTTCATACAGGTAATGAAGAATTTGTTTTTGATAACAAGATGTTAGTCACAGCACGGACTTAGATACAAGTCAGCAGTCATAGGATTGTCTGGTTAGATTATATGCTCTACCTTTACTTTAATTGCGGATGTAACTTGAACCCAGCCTTGAGATAACTAAAACATACTAAATACGGGTTATGCAAAACGTTGTGTTCATAGACTGCACTCTTCGTTACTTCCTGCATACCTAGCCTATTATATCTAGGACGTTCAAATTCTCTTTCAGGAGGGTGGTCTCTATGATAAACTCTACCTATGTCTGTATCACTCGGTAGCAGAGCTGAACAAGCTTGCTCAAGCTTCCGACAAAGCAACTTTGAAAATGGACAAAAAATCTCAAGCCGTGTACGTAGGTCACTAAAACATAGATACAACCTTATTGACATCTATAGATTTATATCAAATTTGCCAGATAGACTATGCAAGGACCGTTAGAAAATTATTTGGTGAATATATTCTACAATGTCCTTATCTCTGTCGCCACATATACCACAAATACAATAAGCATTACAAAATAGAACTATTTACAAAGTATACAGCACAATTATGAAAAGGAAAAAAAAAAGATTTATAATTATTTGTGTTATGTCGCTTTAATGGTATATTTGCCTATTTTCTGAGCCACCAAATACAAAATCTGTCACCTCTTAGATACCTCAGACTCCATTGAAAAAGATGAGGATGTCATATCTCCAACGGCAGAAATCAGTGTACTACAGGAATCTTAGCAGCGATCTGTTTGCATTAGGAGTTGCAAGCACATGTGTATGTAATTGCTTGTTTTTGATAAATGTTTGTAAGTGCACTGACGTTTGATATAATGAAGATGGACTATTTCCTCAACAGTCTTATCTTGTTACAGATACGCTGATTCTCGGAGTTTGATCGGTGCTGAAGTGGTACAACTCATGTGTATTGTCCCTACCTTCTTTGACTACATAACCAAAGATCCGGGTAAGGGAGCATCAGTGTTAACATTATGGTTAATCCGAAAAGGATGAACGGTATTAGTAAAGCAGTGGCTCTAGATGTTTATCCCAAGCAGTATATTTGCAGCCAATAAATCCCGGAGCTCTGGCGGGTGATAAGTGCAGGTCGAGGCTGTATCATATCTATTCTGTTGCTGTATTGGATTTCTTATTTTAAATGAAATGAGTATTGGAACGGTGGGAAAAGCCCAGAAATTGATTAAGCGTGTGGTGACTGACTTATCCGAATGAAATTTTTAATCAGGAAAACTGGTATATATTTTAATCATTCAAAACTGGTATATATTAAATCTCAATCCTCCAAGGTTTGATGGGAGTGGTCTAAACATTATTGCTGTCCATCATCAAAGGTTTTACGTTTCAGGGGTGATGCATCTTGTGACGACCGCAACTTGTGACGGTGGCATAGTAGACAGGATCCGCAGGGTCATTAACAAACTGGAAAAAGAGTCGGTGAGAATTGCATTGTATTTATGCAATATGTGTTTTTGACTTTTAGTTCATTTTATATTTCTTAGAAAGAGTTCAGCGTTGGAAGGATTTACGTTTCGGAAAAGTTTCATAGGGAAAATGAAAGCTAGCTTAAGGGAATGACACACGAGCTCAAACCTCTGTATGTATTGGATTTTAGTCATTGAGATTTTATTACTGTGTCACATTGAAAGTCTTATCAATTAGATAAAAAACACTAACTGTAATAATTAGCTGTATTATTTGAACTATTGATAATATATCTTGAATGGACATTTCCACTGTTTAATTGCAAAAGATAAACGTCTTGACATTTTCGTCCTGTATTAACAGCGGGAGCCGCAGTACATGTGTGAAGAGGTTGCAGACATGATCCTCAGTGCAATACAACAAAACGCTCTCAATATGTTGAACCGCACCAAGTCCTCCAATGTCAACAACGTCGATATTCTTCTTAATGTACGTAAGAATGTCGAACTTGTTACTTCATCAACATCTTCCCTTAAGCAATATGAATCAACAATAACAACATTAATTGAATATTGGGGGAATTAAACTCTTTTATCCATGGTATGCTTAGGAAGCACCCGCTGCATTTGTCCTTCATTCAAGGAACAATACTTCAGCTATTGTGTATTGCAAATTCTACTCTCTAACTTAGATGAAAAGGAAAGCGTTGCCTCGACGGCCTCAGTCGTCGCCCATATTTGCCTCGGAGTACCACGCGAAGGGTCGGACCACACCGCGGTGGAGGCGATCAGCTAATGAGAGACTGAAGTCAGCGCACCTCCAAGCCTCACCTCTACCACGTACGTTCTATATACATAATAGGGGGTCATCCATAAACTACGTGTGTAAAATTTCCGAAAGAATTAAACTCCCCTCTCCATCTTGTATACAGTGAATTCAAAAAGGAACATATGCAAAATTACAAAAGATCTTGACCCTTGACATTTGACATGTAGTTTATGGATGACCCTTAGCCACTTTACAATTGGTATTTCTGAGTGATGTATATTTCCTCCACACAGGCTATAGATCAGTAGAGAATACGCCTGTGTCTGCAGAGGTCTAATCAGAGATTACTGTACCTCTATTACTTATACAATTCTGTACATATATTACTCATGACATCTCACGATATATTGACTGATGTTATGCTTAGACTCATTTCATTACAGATTTAACGATATCTTGAAATATAAATAGGTGAATCTGTGTGCATCAACCTATTTCTCTTTCCTTTCTTGATATGTAGAGTTGGGAGACGCAGTTTTACTTGGTCCACAGGTAAGGTCCAACTTGAAGTTTTACATCTTAACTTAACTAATTGCTTCTACGCATGGATAGAGTTCATAGAAACTTAATACGGAATGCTTTTCAACATAATACATGAGAGGCAATCTCATTCATACAGTCATTCGAATATGCAGTGTGTATTTACAATTTGTCTGCAGATATCAATCCTACTACCAACTACGCACTTTACAATAATACATATCCATATCTTCAAACGAATCTGCGTGCATGAAATAGAGTTTTTACACGATTACTATATCATTAGGTTTTAAATGGAGAACAATACTGTATCTCCTAAAGCCCATAAGACAGCGACATTTTTCACAGATTTTCACAGATCCGATCACCGATTATAATCGGGGATAGGAATGGCGCTGTCTTATACCCTCAACGACGCTTGCCGATCACACCTCTCCACTTTATGGCCTTGTACAGCGACCCGAGAGAGATCAAAGTGAGCCACCGGGAACCAAGCCGCGGTGAGCCACGGGCCACCGGTGTGCATTCATAGAAAATAATTTAAAGTTAAATAACTTCCAATCCAATTAAGATATCGGGAAATGGTTTTCAGATCCATCATCGCCTATGTCTCCCCTACAAATCGGTATAAGACACTTGTAAATCGGACTCGGGGAAAGGTAGCATCGCTAGTCAGACGACCTGCTCAGAATCGGGAACAGTCGGTGAAGTGCGTACAGCGACAAGATTATGGTCGGACAGTGTCGGTCATTACCCCGAGGCAAGTAATGCCCGACCCGATTAAAATCGGGTCTGTGAAGTGCGTTCAGCGACCCGATTCTGACTGACCCGACAAATTCGTCGGGCAAAGGTGTGATCGGGCACAATGGTAGGGGTGCTATCTTAAGCCCATAAGAGGCCTATTCCACCAAAAAGGCCCTCAGCAGGTGGGTTTTTGCCCTCCAGCAGGCGTTTGCCGCCGGGGCCGGCCGTCCGGCCGCCCCTAATCCCCTAAATTCTAGGAGCTGTTCCACCAAAGCCCCACAAGGCGACCAACAGGCGTACACAAGGCGCCCGGCGAGCGCCCATAGAGCCGGCTGGACCCGGCGCGGCGATACACCCGGGTGGGTTTGCTATTGCCGTCTGGTGGACGTTGGCGGCACTAATGCGCAATCCTGCGGTTCTCTATCGATCCGATAGGCGGCGCGGCGCGCGGCAATACACTACGACGCTCTGAACCCCGCGAAAGTCGCGTATCGAGCGGAGCAGTGTGTCAGCGTGTCGGGAATTGTACGGGAACGGTCAGAAAACGTCAAATAACCGCGGAATTACAGGTTAAATCGAACAATGAAGGTAAATAAAGATAAGTATTGATGTTATGAATGTGTATATTTGACACTGGTGCTTATATTTTGCCCAAACAGCCGCAACTATTCGAAATATCGGTGTCCGCGTATCGGGATACCGTCCGCGGGCCTATATTGACGGTGTTTGTCAACGCGCGCCCGGGGAACAGCTCTCGGCGTGCTCTCGGCGTCACTCTTGGTGTAGCTTTTGACACGCCGGCCGGCCTGCCGGGGGCTTAAAATCAAATGAATCAGCTTTCCCCTGCCAGGGCTTTGCGGAGGAGGTTGCGCTTATAAAGCCCGGCCACCCGGCCGGCCGCCTCTGTCGTTATCACTATATTTTGGTGGAACACCTCCAAAATTGGCTATTGCACCGAGTATTGTCCCCGGCCGGCGGCCGGCGGCCACCAACAGGTCAGCCGATACTGGCCGGCTACGGGGTTTTGGAGGCACGGTGGCCGGCAGGGTCCGGCCGTGAGAGGCCTGTGAGCTCTCATGAGCTGTTCCACCAAGCAGATTATCACCGCCGGCGGGAGGTTTGGGCCGGCTATTGCCGCCGGTCGCCAATAGGCGACCACAAGGGGCCCGGCCTGGGCTTGTGCCTCCTTGGTGGAATAGGCCTCTAAGACAGCGACATTTTCCACAGATTGTCCCCGATCCGATCACCGATTATAATTAGGAACAAGAATGTCGCTGTCTTATACCCTCATACAGCAACAAACCAGTGCTTGCCGATCACACCTCCCGGGTTTATGGCCTTGTACAGCGACCCGAGTGAGATCAAAGTGAGCCGCCGGGAGCCGAGCCTCGGCGAGCCACGGGCCGCTGGTGGGGATTCATAGTAAATAATTCGAAGTTTAATAACTTTGGATCCAAATAAGATATCGGGAAATGGTTTTCAGAGTAACCATCGCCTCTGTCTCCCCTACACATTGATATAAGGCACTTGTATATCGGACTGGTGGATATATATCATCGCTGTATAAGCGGCCTACTCAGAATCGGGAACAGTCGGTGAAGTGCGTACAGCGACATGATTAAGGTCGGGCACAGTCGGTCATTACCCCAAGGCAAGTAATGCCCGACCCGATTAAAGTCGGGTCTGTGAAGTGCGTACAGCGACCCGATTCTTCCCGACCCGACGGATTCGTCGGGCAAAGGTGTGATCGGGCACAATGGTCGGGTCGCTGTCTTATAGGCTTTAAGGCTTAAGACCGTTCACGTCAGTAAAGCTGTTCGGCTGAGTCTGATGTAACAGTTACAGTAAGCATGCTTTCCTCTGTGGGTCATGTTTTACTATAAATTTTATTTGATTATAGAATGTTGCACGAATCATCTCAATTCCTGAGCCGGACATAGTGCTAGTACAGATGGATGTTGTGCCAGGTGAGTAGTTTCATTCTGGAATGAAAGTACTTTGTCCCATATAAATCTTTGTATCATGATATGAATAAGGTATTCCATCATATAGCTGTCTCCCAAGTAAGGTCCATCGGTCCATTTTTAGAAATTGTCAGTAGGTTGTTTGAAATCAAATGAGCATACATTCTGTATTGTCCTGTTCCATCTGCAATAACTAGTGTGGTAATGATTCTTGCCTAAAGTGTAATATAATAATCCTCATTTTCAAACAATCATCAATCTGTGTGATGCAAAGGTTGTTGAATATATATACCTTACAATAACGTCTGCCATACTTTTTTGTCACCATGTGTTTATGAAATAGCTGAGACTGGGGCCATGGTTAATAACTCTCGGAATCCAGATGAACACTACTCGTACCTAGACATGCAAGAGCTATACTGGGATCATCTAGCAAACTATTGGAGGCCTATCGGCACCGTAGGCGACAGGTAAGACTATTTCTGTCAGGTATTGTAGTCTACAATATATTACAGAATACCTCCTTCCTTAATTATTTCACACAAAGGTTGCTAAATAACCTTCGCTGATCAGGCTCAGAGAGTGTTATAATTTTTCTGCTCAAGTACTATCTGGTCTTTTCAGTAATGTATGATAACCATTCGTGAAATTTTGATTTACATGTATTTAATTATCATGAAGATCAGATTTCTACCATGATAATCATGAAACTAAGTCATTTTCTTTTCATTCATGCTATCCTTTTTACATGATTACAAACGTATTTATTCTTTTGTATCCCAGGTGTGATAGCTTCACTGTTTAACTAAAGGGAGAATCTCTTACAGCTGATACCTGATATCGTGCCATCTTTAATAACTTTCAACCTTGCTATGTTACCCTACTGTGTCAGTGATGTGTATTTGAGTGATTATATATAGTTGTAAATCACCTCATTTTCCTTGAATTTCTCTATTTGTATTTTGCTAAGAATCTCAATCCAAGCGATGGACCCTCTGGACAGCGAGCACGGCATAGGACAGGAGGCGCGGGAGCTACCTGTTTGCCCGTCATCAACGCCGTCCCCGCCCTGCTCCCCGCGCATAGCGGCCGCCACGCCCACCAACCAACAGCACTATAACCATCACCACCAGCTAGCTCAGGTGAGCTGCCCAGCCCAGACCAACTCAAATAGACGAGCTAGATTCCAAGTGATTTAAAACTCCATAGTTTGGAGTTGGGAGGGGGGGGGGAGGGTGGGGGAAGGGGTCCGTTTTTTTTTGTTTTTTTTTTCTTTTGTGTAGTGTTTTATGTTGTTTTGGAGTTGGTTTCCTAAGGTGGAAGGGCGATAGAAGGTGAATTGAAGCTTTTTTTATATATAAGTTTATATAAGATTGATTTTTAGAGAACGAGGCGAAGCACTTCTGTCATCAACCGATGCTACCTTGAGAAAAAAAATTATACAATTATTTACTGGTATTGCCATGGCCATACAACTCTATGGACTGGAAGCCATGATCTGATCATTGCCGCACTTGAGCACATACACACGCCAATGGGGGCGCCACCGTTTTGCATTAGTTCCTCGAGGTGACACCAGTTCCTTCATGGACGTTGTATAGACTGTAGTACGTCCCGTTGTCTCCAGGGCCAGGGCGCTCAGGCTCTCAAACGTACCGCAAAGCAGGGTTCGGTTCTAGACGGACTAGGACGTTGTACTGACATGTTTCTGATCAGTTAGAACAAACATGGACATACAATGTCCATGATATTGCCGATCATAGATTTCTTCAGTAGTATTTGTTATGATGGATTGCTTACAAACTGCCAACTTCACTAATGTTATAGTTTAGGCTAGTACGAATTTCCAAACAAGGTAAAACCTTATTGAAGCACGTGCAAAATTGATTAGAAGAATACACTAAAGGTATCGAGCTGGCATTATTCCCCGCTAGACCTATTACAGCATTAAGAAACGTCTGCAGTGACACCATGGACCATTGACATTTTGATTTTTGTCATCTTAGTGAAATTTCAGACTAAAAATAATTCGTGGTTGGTTATCTTTGAACAGAAAGCAGAGCATGTCCCTCGAGCTGTGTCTGCCCAATTGAAAGAACGCTTGAACCTTAAACTGCAACTATCAAATGACGTCACAAAACCCAGTGCACGGGAGGCGGACAAGGCAACACCAATTCAGGTCTCCGGTACACCTCTGGCCTCTTCGCCAAAGGTGAGTGTTCGTGTCCTTAATTCTTGTAGGTGTGGGCATATGTCTGCGATCTGATTTAGCCAAGGCAAGTCACCTGGTTGTTTACATGGACATTCTCATTAAGGCGACACGATTATCTCCACCAATCAATTGTAACTTCTTTTTTTTCTCTTTTTTTTCTTAAAAAAAGCATTATGTTTTAAGCTTCATTTTGGTATAAGTTGTGTCTGGTTAAATTGAGGTGCGAGGTCGATCCTGAAATAAGGCTCTTTATTACCATGAGTTGCATTACTATACATTCACGTTACGTAGAATTATTGAAAGCTATTATTATCCTTATATAAGTAGTGCTGTAAACTTGAAAAAATGTAATATTAGCTAGCGATTATACACCCCATGGATTCAGAGGCAAATTACCAGTGATTATTACAAGACCGTTCCTGACCATACAGCCACGAATACACGTCCCATAGACTTCCCGGTCTAGTTATGGAAAGATGTGATGGTGTTTCCTTTGCTGCTGTTAAATGAATATTGATAATTGGGAGCAAGGTAGACAGTCGAGATCGAAATGAGGCAAACCTTTCAATAGGGTATTTTATGGATTTATTATACGCATTGCTGTTGTTCTTATAGGAGACTGATACTGACGCACCAGAATCAAGTCAAGAAACGTGAGCTTGAAATGATTTTTTATTTTGATTATAACCAATGATAAATTTGTTCCAGCAGACATTTCTGTAAATGATATCCGATATTATACCGTGTTCAGCCATTCAAATGGACGCCACAGATGTTAAAGATCAGTGACAATGACCTTACTCATGTAGGTCCTTGAAATTACATAACCTGACTTTATTGTTCATGATCTCTGTAAGAAAACTTTCAGTACACCCTAGCCCCCCTGTAACTATATTTGATAGAGATTTTCTTTTAACGCTCCGTATATTTGTTTCTGTCAAAGGACGCCGAACCACCCTCGTCACGTGAATATCACCGCCCCGGCGCCGTCCCTGCAGACAGCGCCCTCCAACGTCGTTGTCACCGTCAGTGACCTGGGCGCCGACACCCAGGAGGGGGTCACCTCTCTGGAAGGCGAGGCCTCCGACACATCAGCCGAGTTGGCCGCTGCAGAGACGGCAGCGGCGGCCAACCAGGAGGCGGCCTTCATCTCCATCGACATCCCGCAGATGCCGCAAGAGGCTGAGTCGGTCGGGGGCGATGCCTCCACCCGCAGTGTAACCCACACGGCCCCGGAGGAGGGCAGCGTGCGGGAGAGCTTCAAGGAGGCTGTGACTAAGAGTAGACAGGCCTCCGCACGTAGCTCTCATCCCAAAGGGTAATTATCATACCGTGTGAAGATGCTATCTTTGGGAACTTGGATCTTCTTATCTTATATTGCAACGATCCATTTGTATTACTGCTCTTTCTGTAATATTTTACATCATGATGTAAAATACCAGTTTAGCCTTTAATGAATTGCACATAGTGGTGTGGAGCTTATGAAAATTAAGTTGCATAAAGATAATTACATGCACATGGGAGAATGATGAAGCTGAGGCAAAATAAACCAGATTAAACGGTTATTGATTTTTGCCAATTTATGATACGGAGAATTCCATCAGCAATTCAACCTATAGTTGGAAAGATGGCCACACAATCTCTGCAGAAAGCCTTGCGGCTCCCCCAAAGAGGTATTGTAAGCAATGCAACTAAAATTAAACGTGTTGTGCGGCTATTCCACATTGACCAATCAAAACAAGGACAATTAACCAAACGTTATACCTTGCGATACATGGAAAACGTCGTGTCATCTGTGCCACATAGGGTGTTTTTTGTTGTTGTATAAACCTGATGCCATCCGTGGCGCCCGCTGTCTGGTGGGGAAAAGCTTATATTCTGACTTCTGTCGACTGCAGGTCGTTTGCAATGCACACTGCACGCTCAAGCACACATTCGTCTACCAACGGCGACGCGGTTGGCTGTAAGATGATCGTGGCTGCTGACAAACAATACATGTCTTCTTACCAGACCCAGCGGACGGAGGCGTGGAAGAACTCCAAGTTAACACGGCCAACCTCCTCCGGTAGGTGTGACAGACGGATAAATTAGATCTAAATGGAAGTTGAGATTATAAAAGCACGTTATCAGTCTTCAAAGTCTATTTTTGCAGTATTTTGTACCTCTTAAAATTGGCTTTATTTTTATTTATTTCTCTCTATTTTCCACAAAGGTAAAACACTGTCAAGAATCCCTAAAGCTCACTTCAGGATTTTCATATCCTGAGAATAGTCACGATAGATTTTCCAGAACTTCATCCAATACAAATGCACTTTGCTGAAAGCCGGAGGCGTCTTGTCGTATTACATGTATAATAGTGTTGTCCATTATAGAAATTCTCACTACATCGCAGATGCAACAGGATATACAAGGCAACATTTTCTAGAGATGAGGGAATTGTTGTTTATCCTATCGCAAATCCGTTGATTTACCTAAAACTTTTCCTAGTATAATGATACTCCCAGTTCCACTTCCTAGTTTAGTATGTCCTTACTTTGTACTCAGCACAGGTCCAGATTGCGTTATCCCCAATTACTTTTACCGTAACATCTATTTCTCCTCTTCACTGTTCCAGCTTAACCGTTCACCCATCCCTCTTCTCTAGGTGCTTATGCACCTTTTATAGACGTATCAGTTCTCTTCTTAGAACCGGCGAAAGTGGACCCAGTTTAAAGTGCTCCATAATCATTGGCAATTTTCAACCATTTTATAGGTACATGTATGTATGTCAAAGCAAGCCTAAGTTGTTCAGTGGTAGATGTAACCGAAATTCCATGAACGATTTCTTTGATTGTATTGGGTTACTTGGGAACATACATGTCCATTCTGACTATCAAACTGCATAGGTAGGTGATATCTATCTTCACGACCCCTTTCTATGAGTTAGCAATAATTCGCACATCGTTTTTACGACCACAATCCTTACAGGTTTGAATGCAAGAGTACCAATATTACTAATTATGAGTATTTTCCTTGCCATTACGAACACGTTGATATTTGAAACACTGATAAATCTAAGATAGGTATCTCATATATGTTCTCATATTACCTTCAGTGACCGTGGCAACTCCCACCATGCAGCGTCAGTCGCCGCAGTCGCCGCCGTCGGCCCTGGGCCTGGGGGAAGATGGCGGAAAGCGGCCAGCAGTTCGTGTCCTTCGGGGCGACTCCTGGCTGGCGGGTGGCCGCGACTTGCACTGGGAGTCCCGGGTCAGTCGGCCCCGGACCGCCCACACTCCCGGCTGGAAGGAAGGCCTCTCCCCGCGCCCCAAGTCAGCTGCCGCACTACGAGCCCTTAAGTAAGTGCCCAACATGATCCCGAATCCGCTTCTTGGTGAAAACTATAATAGGCAATCTAATGTATTCGTCTGTGCAAAAAAAGCGAAAAAAAAATAAGATAAAAAGAGCGACGAAGGAAAAGAGAAGCAAATATGGTGTTATAACCATTGAATTAGTGCTGTTGTCTGTTAAATGATTTCTGCCCATTGTGAGGTATCGATTGCAAATTTATTTGACGAATATGAGGGAAAAGAACAGGAAGTAGAGGCAAAAAAAAAGATAGCCAATTAGCGGTTTCATTATCATATTCTAATTCATACAGCAATACAAGTGTAATTACATGCCATCTAAATGATCTTTGTCATAAACGGAAGCATCATGATTTTATTTTACATTTGTATGTCTACAAAGGAAAATTTAATGGTAAACCATTGTCCCTTTACCATGTATCTAATATTTTTCTTCAGACGGAACAAGTCCCCGGGTATTGTCACTCCGTCATCCATGGCATACGACATAGCTTACGGTATGTATTCTACAATGTCATTTGTGTAAGTCTAGTTTACGACTTTCCTCACTCCGAATAGCATATGCAAATCTAGTTAGATACCCAATCACCAAAATATCAATTCAACCGTCACGGTGACCCCACCATCACTATCCTTACCATAGTATATACTTGTGAAAGAGAATTCCCATAGATGGCAGAAAGCACACCAGCAGGAAGCAACTTTTGTTCAGATATTCTAAACTGACGGAAATCTGTAAATCAAATAGTTGACTTTGAATCACTCTTCATCGCAACGTGTTTTCTTTTTTAAACGGCAGGCCAAAATTGTATAATTTCTAGATTTTTCGTTACTTGGCATTATCTAACTTAGGATGTATTGTTTATTGAGGGTCAAATTCTCAATCAATCAGAGATACGAGAATCTATAATGTTTGCACTCAGTACTTAAGATGTGGCTTCACATGTGGCTCCCCTGGTGGTTTCACTCAGTGTATCCTTGTTTGACCTTCTTCAGGCCGGGGAGCTCAGCAGATCGTTCCGGAGCTGATGCCCATAGACTACACACCCCCGCCCATCCAGCATGGCGTGCGGAGGTTAGGCACCACCCCAACTCCTTACAGCTCCCGTCCTAGCACCCCACTCTCCCCTGACTCTCCCCGTGATCGCGACTGGTGGCGATAATATTACTCTGTGTCACGGGGTGCTGTGTTTCCTCCCCGCTTGTGTTTCTCGAGGATGCCGTTTGACCAGATAGGAGAGGATTCTCTCCAAAGGTCCAGGCCTTACTTGATAATGATAATTTTCATTACTGTTAGTTAACTTATGTTACTTACCACTGAGTGTGAGTGAATGAATTTTGGGATTTAAAGCTGTGATATTTTAATAACCAAACAGTATTAAGTCAAACCCTTTAACACCACACATGATAAGATAGTGGGAGCGTTGTTTATTTTCAAGAAATCACTGATATCACTTGGCTTAATAATGATAAGTAATGATATGTCATAGACAATGCTAATATGTGTATCATTCAACGTTGGTCAAAAACAAATATTAACATACCAAAAGATCTTGAATTTTCTATTTTTTCATACATTCTGTTGTTCATTATTCTTGTGAGTGAAATTTTTATCAAACAGAGGTTGGCCCAAGTATGGTTCCTTAAGTCTTTTTTGCAAACCTTGTTCTGTATTATTGTCCCTTATCCCTTATCTGTCTTGAATTTCATCATATGTATACAACCCAGCTCAAATGATGGATCCTACGAACACGAATAGTATGCAATATGATAATAATTCTATTTTTAATAAAATAATGTAGATATCTGCTCAAAGCTGAAAAAGATCTATCAGATATGTGTATGCATTATGTAAAAGAAAAAAAACTGTGATATTCTCTATATGAGTAAATATAGGCCTTATATATCGCTATTGTCCATAAATGCTTATATCTGTTTTGTCTTTCTCTATCACACAGTAGTTGGTCGGATGGCACAATGTTCTTTGATGTGTGTGTCTTGTTTCGACTTTGTAAAGTCTAGCACACATTGTATGAGTATGATATCACAGTTTTGATCATAAAATAAATAAAGGAGAAAATATCGTTTTGAATTTTTCTCAACCCTTTTTACTTCAATTTTGAATTTTGTTGTATTCTATATCTTTCAGCGGTGGGTTTACAAGCCTGCACAATCTTAAACGATCTTATGCGCTTCCTCCACTTATTTATTTCTAGGTAATTTTGAGGATATAATGTTTTATTTGCATTCTTGTGATGATTTCACCAGTCGTTTTTTACTTCAGGAAAATAAACTTACAATAATCAGGCATTATTATAGATAACATTTTAGTTATTCATTTTCTTTCTTTGCCTTGATGAAGTCAATATTTTCAAATTGTTTTCTTTAACAACTCCCTTTTATTTGTTTTGAAGTTTTGGTGAATGATATTGCTGTCACCTAGTTTCCGTTGATATTCATGACTTAGCAATTGGAAAATTATGTACATATGTCTGGTATGACGACCTATAGCTCTTGCAACACATTATATACTTCATATTATAAAAACAAATTCTACATTAGTTAAATTAAGGTAAAGGAAACGATTAATCAGTTGACCCGAATATTTCTAATGGCACATAACCACATCCTATGGCATATAACAGTCACTCTACAAATCCATCATTTACAAATAAGATCAGGACTAACATACACGTTGTCAGTGTTTAATAAGCGTGTAAACTGACATTTTCCGCCGATAGATATCGATTTGAGTACAAAAATAAAATCATATTGAGCAATTTATGTCTTCCCCACCTGAGATAATCATTTCGATATTTCCTACGCATATATATGTTCGAATGCTGGAACTTATCCTCGGATAACGCGTAGGATTTCGAGACTAATATCTCGTTGATGGATAACTCCAACGTGAAAATATTAAAGTCTAATGTTATTATGAACAACGTATAGGCCTGTTGCTGAATATCAAGTATATCTGTTCAAACTACACTTCTATATATCCTTCGAACCAAATTGATCAGCCATAGCTTTTTTGCGTGTCGGAACCAATATTAATAGATTGGAAATTGACTATAGAAAAATAGCGTCTGCGGCAGTTGTATTGCAATACATTTGTGAATTAGACACTACCGATCTTACCATTAAGTCATGGATGGATGTAAGCCAGATGAAAATCATTCTTTTTAAACGTGAACGAGCAAGGTCGTATGGTACCCAGTTTATATTCAGGAAGTGGACTGAATAAACAGCTCGACAGACATACCGTAAAGGCACGTATGTATAAATGCTATAGAAATATATGTTTAAAGAGAATACTCAATTATCTACTAGTTCATAATGGTATTTTGAACTCTATTTTTCTATTTACGAACCTTGTACAGTTTCGAGAAGTAGGCCCATGCCCAAGCCCGTGTTTCTGAGAGAATCCAAATGATACACTAAATCATCTAAAATTACTAACGCTGAAATAACTTGATTTGATTTTAGAATGAAGCATTGCTGTGTTTGAATAATGTTGAACGTATAACCTAACTCTTGACCACGAGGGCTGTTAAGGAATAACTACCCCTTCTGGCAATGCTTGTCGTGGATTCGGAGCGTAAAGGCCAATGCCCATCTACCGATTTCGGAACATTTATGTACGTTTGTCGCCGACAAACGGAGGGTAATTTGTCTCAGCCAAGCCATCCTAACGGAGTTGGTAGATGTATGACAGCTAGGCAAGGCTGCTCACCGATTAGTAAACCACCTCCTTCAGACGTCCTTTTGTCGCCGACAAGTTGTGGTTTCAATGTTCTAAAATCGGTGGGGACCAGTTTATCATCATGTTGATAAATGTAGTCGGCGACAACGGAACGTTGGGAAGTGAGGGTTGATTGGTCGGCCGACACATTTTAGTCCCTTCAAATAAAGCCCAATGCCCATCTACCGATTTCGGAACATTCATGTACCTTTGTCGGCGACAAACGGACGGTAATTTGTCTCATCCAAGACATCCTAACTGAGTCGGCCGTAGTCGGTAGATGTAGGATAGCTAGGCAAGGGTGAGCCAACGATTATTAGACCGATTTGCTTAGGACTAATATCCACCACCCCATCTCCCCAATGTCTGCCGGTCGAGAGAAGGGTTACATAATTTGCCTGCGACAAGTTCACCGACTCCTATACGATTTGGGAACTAATCGCTCAACCCTAAATCGGTAGATGGGCATCAGGCTTAACACCACACTCTGTTAATTTACATCGCAAATTAACCAACGATAAGCTCAGCACAAAGACCTTCTTAGTCTAGAATGTTCTAATCTTGTTCACTTTCACAAAAGTCATCTCGTGCTCTATCTGTTTCTCTCAATGCATGGTATATTTTCAGTAGAGTATGTTTCATTCAAAATGTGCTGCATATTTTTGTACTGTAGTCGTTGTCTGTGCGTGATTCTACTCAGCCTTTACAATAATCGGAATAAGGGAAGTAACAATATCAATGAAGAAAGGTATATACTGTTTGGGCTTCCGTAGAGTACTAACCAATTAATTGGTGTATCTTTAATCAACAGCGACCACTTTCCACTCAATTTCCCTGAGCACTCACAGTCTTCTCGGATCCCATTTGAAAGGTGTGTATTATCCGTTCTCAAAATTACAGTACTTTATAACTATTTATGTTGATCTTCATTATTGTTGTGTATGCCGGGAAACCATGTATGCTGTGTATGCATGGGTGCAGCAAGATGGAATGTCTGGTTTATATTCTAGGGGTAAAACTGAAAACCGTGATAGAAAATACATGGAATATATTCATCATATTAATCGCTATAGCAGAGATATGATAAGCAAATGCATTCTAGACCCACTGCCAACATGTATGGTTGGAATCAATTGATGTTCATTCTATCCATGTTATCTATATGTTAGATAATTATAGTTCAAGAAGTAATGTTCGTATAGACAAAATGCACGTAAACTATACTATCTATTAACTGGTCCATTGACAGTTGATAGAAGTATTGAATGTATTTGTTTATGTGGTTTATTTATGTAAATCCATCTGCAAACTTGAAAAATTGATACATTGAAATGTTGACAGTAAAAGTAACCCACTGGCTTGCATATAGAATACTGATGACATATGTATGCCCCTATTGCCTCTTAACTCCTTTCTTTAAAACCTACCATCAAAATTGCATTGAATATTACTGGTTCATGGGGCCATCGTTCGAGGTTCCTTGACTCCGCTTTGGAGAGTAATTGTAAATTAAGCTGTAAGGCCACTAAAAAAAACCCCTTGTTTCTCATCACCACGCGCATCAGAAAAAACGATTTTAGAAGATGTTTTTTTACTCTTTAAAAAAAAAGATTAACCTTGATAGAAATTATGAAAGGTATGTGCGGTCCATAACTATCAAAAATGTCCATAACTATCAAAAATGACTTGGTTTGAGACTTATGGACATTCGTCATGTCCATAACTATCAAAATGTCCATAAGTATAAAAAAATGTCCATAACTATCAAAACCTGCTTAAAGAAATGCATTACCCATTTGCGTTCCATAGCGTTACTTCCCGTTACCATTCAACCGCGTAACGCTACCTAAGAAAACATTACCGATCAAATCGCGTTACATTCTAATTGCGTTACGCTACCTAAGAATGCGTTATATTTATGACCACATTACATCCTAACCCCGTTATCGCGTTATCGTTACCACGTTACCGTTACTGCATTACCAATCTAACCTCGTTACAGTATTACACTTCTAACCGTGCTAGCATCCTAACCCTGTTACTGCATCACAGTTACCGCATTACCATACTAACCCCGTTATGCGTTACCGTTCTAACCGCGTTACCATACTAACCGCGTTACACGTTACCGTTCTAACCGCGTTACCATACTAACCGCGTTACGCATTACCGTTCTAACCGCGTTACATTCTAACCGCGTTACGCGTTACCGTTCTAACCGCGTTACATACTAACCGCGTTACGCGTTACCGTTCTAACCGCGTTACATTCTAACCGCGTTACGCGTTACCGTTCTAACCGCGTTACATACTAACCCCGTTACGCGTTACCGTGCTAATCGTAGAAACGTGGTCAATTTTTTATTTCTATCAGGAGGTGAATCGTAGACCATATCGGTGCCATATCGTAGTAGGTGGACGCCAGGCCTTACCATGTTACCATGGTAAAGCCCATTACCGTGTTATCTTTCTATCTGCATTACATCTTAATCTTGTTACCATTACTACATTACCACATTACCATTCTAACTCGTTAAGGTCATATCGCGTTATCGCGTTATCGTTACCACTGTGCGGCCCATCCGCCACCTATGCTGTCCCTCCACCATACTGCCCCTCCACCATACTGTCCCTCAACTATACTGCCCCTCCACTATACTTACCCTTCACCATACTGTCCCTCCACCATACTGTCTCTTCACCATACTAACCCTCTACCAAACAACCCCTCCACCATACTGCCCCTCCACCATACTGCCCATCTACTACACTGCCCTTCCACCATATTGCCCCTCGACTATACTGTCCCTCCACCATACTGCCTCTCCAGCATACTGCCCTTCTACTACACTGCCCCTCCACAATACTGCCCCTCTATCATACTGCCTCTCCACCATACTGCCCCTCTCCCATACTGCCCCTCCACTATACTACCCTACATCCTACATCTCCACATCCATAAATCCTACATCCCTACATCCTACATTCCCACATCTCCACATCCATTTTTCCTACATCCCTACATCCTACTTTCCCACATCCCTACATGCCTACATCCCCACATCCCTACATGCCTACATCCCCACATCCTACATCCCCATATCCCTACATCCTACATCCCCACATCCCTACATCCTACATCCCCACATCCTACATCTCCACATCCATACATCCTATATCCTACTTTCCCACATCCCTACATCTGCACATCCCTAAATCACTACATCGCAACATCCCTACATCAGTACATCCATACATCCCCACATCCTACTTCCCACATCCCCACATCCCTACATCTCCACATCTATACATCCTACATCCCCACATCTCCACATCCATACATCCTATATCCCTACATCCTACATCTCCACATCCATATATCCATATATTCCCACATCCTACTTCCCCACATCCTAACATCCCTACATTATTACATCTATACATCCCCACCTCCTACTTCCCAACCTCCCACATCCCCAGATTTCCACATCTATACATCCTACATCCCCACATCTCCACATCCATACATCCCCACATTACGTGTCCAACATGTGGGAATTTAGGATGTGGGGATGTAGGATGTATGGATGTGGAGTGTAGGATGTAGGGTAGTATAGTGGAGGGGCAGTATGGTAGAGGGGCAGTATGGTGAAGGGGCAGTATAGTGGAGGGGCAGTGTAGTACTTAGAGGGGCAATATGGGAAAGGGGCAGTATTGTGTAGGGGCAGTATGGGAGAGGGGCAGTATGGTGGAGGGGCAGTATAGTGGAGGGGCAGTCTAGTAGAGGGGCAGCATGGGAAAGGGGCAGTATGGTGGAGGGACAGTATGATAGAGGGGCAGTATGGTGAAGGGACAGTATGGTGGAGGGGCAGTATGACAGAGGGGCAGTATGGTGGAGGGGCAGTATGATGGAGGGGCAGCATGGTGGAGGGGCAGCATGGTGGAGGGGCAGCTTGGTGGAGGGGCAGTATGGTGGAGGGGCAGCATGGTGGAGGGGCAGTATGGTGGAGGGGCAATATAGTAGAGGGTCAGTTTGGCAGAGGGACAGTATGGTGGATGGGCAGTATGGTGGAGGGGCAGTATGGTTGAGGGACAGTAGGTGGAGGGACAGTATGGTGGAGGGACAGCATAGGTGGCGATTGGGCCGCACAGCGGTAACGATAACGCGAGGGGCAGTATGGGAGAGGGGCAGCATGGTGGAGGGGCAGTATGATAGAGGGGCAGTATTGTGGAGGGGCAGTGTAGTAGAAGGGCAGTATGGTGGAGAGGCAGTATAGTCGAGGGGCAGTATGGTGGAGAGGCAGTATGGTGAAGGGGCAGTGTGGGAAAGAGGCAGTATGGTTGAGGGACAGTATGGTGGAGGGGCAGTGTAGTAGAGGGGCAGTATTGGAGAGGGGCAGTATGGTGGAGGGACAGTATGGTGGAGGGGCAGTATAGTGGAGGGGTAGTGTAGTAGAGGGGCAGTATGGGAGAGGGGCAGTATGGTGGAGGGGCAGTGTAGTAGAGGGGCAGTATGGTGGAGGGGCAGTGTGGGAAAGGGGCAGTATAGTGGAGGGGCAGCATGGTGGAGGGGCAGTATGGTTAAAGGAAAGTATGGTAGAGGGGCAGCTTGGTGGAGGAGCAGTATGGTGGAGAGGCAGCATGGTGGAGGGGCAGTATGGTGGAGGGACAATATAGTGGAGGGGCAGTATGGTGGAGGGGCAGTATGGTGGAGGGGCAATATAGTATGGCGGAGAGACAGTATGGTGGAGGGGCAGTATGGTGAAGGGGCAGTGTAGTCGAGGGGCAGCATGGGAAAGGGGCAGTATGGTGGAGGGACAGTATGTAGTAGAGGAGCAAATGGCCTAAAAATGGGTAAAATTGACCCCCAAAAGTCTACTGGCTGAAACTTGCCATATTAGTCAATTATGACCTCAGGAATCTGAATCTGATACTCGTTTGTTCCAAAAAGTGTAGCATCATACTCATTTCCATGGTAACAGAAGGAAAACAAAATTTAATACATACTGACACATAATACATACTTTTATCAGAAAAGGTGAAAAAATGCATTTTTTTCTGTCGGTAAAATTGATCATTCTTTGGCCAAAAGTGTACAGTATGGAAATATGCCCTTTTCTGTTTTCTTGGAAGAATTGTTGCCATGGTAACATTCCAATTTGTGGGGGAACCGCAATTTTTGGTTTTCTCATGGTTATTAAAGTTGGATAAAAAGAATAATTTTATGAATGACACATACAAATTGATAAATTTAGCAATAACACACAGCATTGATAGGCACCACCATTTTTTGAAGTCATTCAATTGTTCCCATGGCAACCATAACAAGGTTTTTTCTATGACCAAAGCAGCCAGATAATGATACACTAACTGGACATTTGTATGGCAAATCTGCATGGCATGGCAACTAGTCGAAGAGTAAAGTCTCAAAAAGGCCATTAGAGAGTCTACTGCATGAAATGTGCCATGTTGGTCAATCATAACATGGGGAATCTGATTCTGCCACTCTTTTGACCAAAAGAATGTAGCATCACTTTCGTTTCCATGGCAACCTTAATGCATAATAATCTACTTAGAAACCACCAATTTCCTGCAAATATGAATAATAGATGTAAGAAATAGGAGCTAAACACCTACTCCTGAGATTTTATTTTCATGATGTATACATCTGGGACATAATGTGGAGTTGTTCTCTTCATTCCCTTAGAATTTGATTGCCATGGCAACCAGATTGGCACAAAACAGCCACTGCAGTAGCCAGCTGTGATTGTTGTCAAAGCAAATTACTAGTTTTTTAGCCATTGATGATAGAGAACTAATGAAAGTATTTGTCCTAGTACTTGGAGAGTCTACTGCATGAAAATCACCATGTTGGTCAATCATTACATGGGGAATATGATTCTGCCACTCTTTTGACCAAAAGAATGTAGCATCACTTTCGTTTCCATGGCAACCTTAATGCATAATAATCTACTTAGAAACGACCAATTTCCTGCAAATATGAATAATAGATGTAAGAAATAGGAGCTAAACACCTACTCATGAGATTTTATTTTCATGATACATACATTTGGGACATAATGTGGAGTTGTTCTCTTCATTCCCTTAGAATTTGATTGCCATGGCAACCAGATTGGCACAAAACAGCCACTGCAGTAGCCAGCTGTGATTGTTGTCAAAGCAAATTACTAGTTTTTTAGCCATTGATGATAGAGAACTAATGAAAGTATTTGTCTTAGTACTTGGAGAGTCTACTGCATGAAAATCACCATGTTGGTCAATCATTACATGGGGAATATGATTCTGCCACTATTTTGACCAAAAGAATGTAGCATCACTTTCGTTTCCATGACAACATGGTTGTATAGTGATTTACTCAGAAATTACCATTTTCTGACACATGAATAGTAAGTGTCTGAAAAATAGCCATAAAACATCTTCTCATGCGGTTTCATGAGCTTTTTTTGCATTCATTTAGGATATCATGTGTCATTGATATTCCCTAAGAATTTGGTTGTCATAGCAACCAATGCAGCAGAGAGCATCCATTACAGGAACCAACTGTGATTGTTATCTAAACAAACTGCTATAATCTTTTAGCCATTAAAAATAGAGACATAAAGTAAGTATTTATTCTTGGAAATTTTAGTATGCAGAATCCAATGGGATGCATCTGCAATCCCAGAATGCAATATTTGGGCTTTCATATTGGATCTAATTACCTTGAAATTAATGAAGATATGACACTTAGCATATAACACTATTTGGTACATGGTCTATATGATGCATTTAATATAAAAGTAAGATGATAGAGGGGCAGCATGGTGGAGGGGCAGCATGGTGGAGGGGCAGCTTGGTAGAGGGGCAGTATGGTGGAGGGGCAGCATGGTGGAGGGGCAGTATGGTAGAGGGGCAATATAGTAGAGGGGCAGTATGGCGGAGGGACAGTATGGTGGAGGGGCAGTATGGTGGAGGGGCCGTATAGTAGAGGGGCAGTATGGGAGAGGGTGGCAGCATGGTGGAGGGCCAGTATGATAGAGGGGCAGTATTGTGGAGGGGCAGTGTAGTCGAGGGGCAGTATGGTCGAGGGGCAGTGTGGGAAAGAGGCAGTATGGTTGAAGGACAGTATGGTGGAGGGGCAGTGTAGTAGAGGGGCAGTATTGGAGAGGGGCAGTATGGTGGAGGGACATTATGGTGGAGGGGCAGCATGGTAGAGGAGCAGTGCAGTAGAAGGGCAGTATGGGAGAGGGGCAGTATGGTGGAGGGGCAGTGTAGTAGAGGGGCAGTATGGTGGAGGGGCAGTGTGGGAAAGGGGCAGTATAGTGGAGGGGCAGCATGGTGGAGGGGCAGTGTGGGAAAGGGGCAGTATAGTGGAGGGGCAGCTTGGTGGAGGGGCAGTATGGTGGAGGGGCAATATAGTAGAGGGGCAGTGTGGCGGAGGGACAGTATGGTGGAGGGGCAGTATGGTGGAGAGGCAGTATAGTAGAGGGGTAGTTTGGGAGAGGGGCAGCATGGTGGAGAGGCAGTATGATAGAGGGGCAGTATTGTGGAGGGGCAGTGTAATAGAAGGATAGTATGATGGAGAGGCAGTATGGTGGAGGGACAGTATAGTCGAGGGGCAGTATGGTGGAGGGGCAGTGTGGGAAAGAGGCAGTATGGTTGGGGGACAATATGGTGGAGGGGCAGTGTAGTAGAGGGGCAGTATTGGAGAGGGGCAGTATGGTGGAGGGACAGTATGGTGGAAGGGCAGTTTGGTGGAGGGGCAGTGTAGTAGAGGGGCAGTATGGGAGAGGGGCAGTATGGTGGAGGGGCAGTGTAGTAGAGGGGCAGTGTAGTAGAGGGGCAGTATGGGAGAGGGCCAGTATGGTCGAGGGGCAGTATAGTGGAGGGGCAGTATGGTGGAGGGGCAGTATGGTCGAGGGAAAGTATGGTAGATGGGCAGTATGGTGGAGGAAATTCCAACAAATATAATTGAACCATTTTTAATCATAGTTGTAAGTGTGATTTGTAGTTATTATTATTCCTTATATTGACATAAGTTATGAGCTGGTAGGTATTGAATATGTAATATGTGTACAAGTGTAATATGTAGGCCTATGCAAGTCTATGCCGTACCGGTATATTATGTCACGGGGTTAGAATCGTGACGGTAACGCGGTAACTGTAATGATACCAGATCAGTAACGTTTTCTTAGGTAGCGTAATGTGGTTTGAGTAACTCAATGTAACGCAAATGGGTAACGCATTTGTTTAAGCAGGTTTTGATAGTTATGGACATTTTTTGATACTTATGGACATTTTGATAGTTATGGACATGACGAATGTCCATAAGTCTCAAACCAAGTCATTTTTGATAGTTATGGACATTTTTGATAGTTATGGACCGCACAAATGTGCGTGTACTTAGTATCAAATTAAAGCTCCTGATGTCAGGGATGCATTAAATGTATAGCCTGTAAAAATCTGGAAACCCCGCGTAAGCAGACACCCCGCGTAAGCAGCCACTTTGACCCGGATCGGAGGGTGACCGCTTATGCGGGGTTTTACTGTATGTCTGCCATCTGTGATATAGCAAAAACAAAAAAAACAAAAAAGAAAAAGCGCCCTTGACATATTTTTCATGGCTTGGTGATGAGAAACAAGTTTCTTTTTTAGTGGCCTAATCATCCGCGACACCCTCTCTCGGGCTCTTAGCGAATGACCTCAATTGACGTCATCGCTGTCCCTCACTCAGGCGACGCTCTTCAGAGAAGAAAGTAAATTTTGCAACCACCTGCCATAATGCACATATATATATGTGACTCAAAAACATTTTATTATGCCCAAATACTGACTTTCCACAGTTTCTCCATTTTCCATTTACTATCGTTCTACTCTGTAAGGGAGCGTTCATTAATTATGGCGGGGGGGGGGGGGCACAGTTTTTAGGGGGGGGGGGGCAACTTTTTTGGGGCATTCCAAGGGGGGGGGGCCAACATTTTTTTGGGTGTTCCAAAGGGGGGGGGACTTTTTTTGGGGTATTCCAAGGGGGGGAGGCAACTTTTTTGGGGTATTCCCATGTGGTGGGGGGAATTTCTTTCACTTTCTATCAGTGATCGGTGTTTTTAGCTAAATAATGAGGCAGACTCCCATATTTGTGTTCAATGAAAAGAATTGATATTTGTAATGAAATGCATTCATGTCATATCACAAGAAATCAGCTTAGTTGTACTACTATAGTAATAACACACAAGGTAACCATAGTTGTATCACTCCCTGAAGTTCAGTGTCTATGGTTACAGTCCCATTTCTCTACTGGGAGATGGGTGTACACCCTCTCATAGTCTGACAGACTGATGTGGAGGGAGACAACAATGGACAAATACTAGTGCATTTGTCCCAGAATCAATGCAGTCTCACAAGATCATTAGTGAATTAGGGACATTTACTCCAACATCAATTGCTACAAAATGCCCCTGTTGCTGCTTATATCAATAAGATTACCATATTTATGGAAGAGCACTATGAGCAAAGAAAACTCTTCATTGAGAGCTCTACATTGAGTACTTTGAGGTTCTACATGCAAAAAAGGGACTTCCTTCTGTATTGCCACCCCATGGATTGATCCACTCATGCCACAGATCCCTCACACCATGCCAGACTACAACAAATTGCCCGAACATCCATATTTGCATGTCAATGATACTGATACAAGAAACAGTGAAGGTCCGTTAAGGTCCTGTAATGGAGCTGATGACTACCAACTGATGGCAAAAATCAAGAAAGCAGTTGCTGCTGGATATTTGAATGTGAACAACCAAGTCTCAATAAGTGACTTCATTGAGAATTAGGTTCTAGGTAGTCAAGCTTTATGATTGATTATATATGGGTACAGGAGAGATGGGGGCTTTTGGCATGTCTGCTAGCTGCCAACTACAGCCTCAATTTGGCAGGGGTTACATCCCTGTTTTCGAGTTAGAACATTAGCAGAATCTTACAACTATAGTGACTAGGAGCATCAACTCAAACTGCCATCCTAGCATCGTATAGTAGGTCAGCCTACTTCAACCAGTTGGCATTGTGCTTGATGCTATCACACTTCAAGCATTTACCTGTGCCTGTGTTTCAGTCCTGCTCCAGACTCCCCCATCTTTTTTCATTGGCGCTGTTCTGTCAACAACAGATGTTTATTTGCTAATTGTTACTTTTTTTTCATGTTCAAGCAATTTTTATGAAGGGACTATTGTGTGTACAATCATCAAATTTGGTGGTACAGCCATTCTTTCACTAGGGCCCTAGCACCTTACTCCTCATTCTAATGGCAGGTGTTAAGCCGCATGGGCAGTGGGTTCTGGTACCATTTTTGTGTAAGTCTTTGGTATTAGGGTTTCAACTCATGACCACCTCATTGATATGGCTAAACGTGGACAGGGGTGAGATAAGAACATATGAATGATGGATATACTACATAAAATACAGCACTGCTCTCATAGCTTTCGGGTAGATCCAGCGTTGTACAAATTTCCATAAACAATCGATTAATTGTCTCTGTTTCTTACTCTCAAATGATAGCCGCACGCCAAGCATCCACCAATACCCGACCTACTGGCTTGCAAAGAGTCGTCAGGGCCCGCTCTGTGAGTGCTGCATGGTGAAGCATAACGTCCTTGTCCCCGGTGGGCGGACGGTGACGTGTGATCATGCCCTACCGTCCGAGCTACTCCACGACCCCGACCAGCAGTACACCACAGGACAGCCGCCCGGCCCAAGCGCAGCCTCGACCTGCTCGCGGTCCGACTGCATGCACTCCGAGCAGCTCTCCCTCGACGGCCTCACCATGAAACCCGTATTAGTGACCATAGAGACTCTCGATGTTGCTCCCGCTTCGGCAGTTTAAGTAAAATTTCATTGCCAGAAAGTATTATGTAGGGTTATATAATAGTACATCTGCACACAAAGCACCTCCTTATAACTAGTCTGACTTGATATGAAACTATCGATAATGGACTAGGACGCATGTACTGAAGAATGTCCTCTATATGATATAAATTACCAATGGGTTTATGTAATATAGCAAAATATGGAAGTAAGTAGATATGCTTAATTACAATTCTTTATTTATGAAGTAATACTTGTTCTCCAAACCATGAAGAGAACGCCAATATATCCTTCGAAATACATTGGTTTATTCTTAAATGTGTTGGCTACTGATCTCTGGCAATAATGAGTTAGTAACGTGTATACAACATTTAGCAAAGCTTATAATATATGTAAATATGCCTACATGTATGGTAATACCTGATTTTCAGATTGATGGTAGAGAGCATAAGAGGAACATACATTGTTAAAGTATTTTATTTTGTTCAATAGACTCATTACATTTTATCCCCACAAAAAACAAGGAATCTTATATAACCAACAAATGGAATACCGTCATTTTCAATGGCGTCTCAATTGGAAACACAAAAATAAGTGCTGATTTATCCGTCGATGAACCTACTCAATTCCGCTAACAATAATGACACTGGAAATGATTCAAATGCATAGACATCTACCGTACCCTGCGTTAGATATGTACATCTTTATTATCCTAAGTGTAATGTTATGATAAAGCCTACTGTCCAATTTCCCTTCTAAAAATCTTATGACTATATATATGTATGATTATGAAAAATGATGTTCAACTCTGTTGCATCGTTAGCTTTAGCATAAAAGCCTAACTACAAAAACTAACTACGTAGACATTTTGCAGCATTTCACTTATACATATCAACTGCTAAGTGGATACACGATGCAAGAGGCCCATATGTATACATCTATCAATACATTTTATGAAAATTCTAGTATTAATATACATGTAGAGACCTCAGAGTAATTATATGATATGCATAATTTAAAGACTTTGTTGTTGCAGTCTAAATCACAGAATTTATGCAATTATGATGATATTATCAAAGTAAAAGCCCGAGAGCGGAATGACTCATTCTTGAAAAGAAATTTCCAGGAAACGTAAGCATACAATGTCAATTAAACTGTTTTGATATAGAAATATATCCTCCTAGTTCTTCCTTCGACGTCTCGGGTTCCTTGATTTGTTTTTTCCTGCTGGCTTGGGTTTCTTGATCTGTGGATAGAGGAGTATCCCGTTAATATGTTACTTCACATTTTTAGGCCTATACATCTATTATACTGAGAAGTCGAATGGTTTCTTATACAGGTCACTAGGCCATTGGAGGGGCAAAGTTACCTAGGATGACGTATAGGGAGTTGTATCATACATGATACGCATTGGGAGGGATGATAACATAGGACGTTTTGAAATACATGTAAGTTCATTAAGATCTAGAGATTGCGGTGTCAAAGAATGTCACATCAGACAAATGATAAATACCTCATCTTTCACAACAGTGGTGTCCATGAAGTGGGTCTCCAGATAGTCGTCGAACTTTGGAAGAAGCTGCGAGATACAAATAAATGAATATAGTGTAGATAGTAATAATACGATGTGCCACCACATGTTTTTGCAGTGATATACTTTAAAACAGTTACTCATATATTTAGATGTATGATGATTACGCTACATAGCCTCCCATATTGCATTATGCTGATGGGCACACTTGGAAACCATCCTTAAAAATGATCTCTTTTTTTTCTTCTTCTTTTTCGGTTGTTGACACCATGATGTCACAGCCGCGAGTGCACTATGGTTACGGTGGTTAGGGGCAGCTCTATAAACTGTCACTCAAGGTAGCATCGTTAGGGGAGAAGGACGTCGCCTCGTCTCACATTGACTTAAAAATAATCTTGTTATTCTGTTGGTTAAAAAATCATGATAAATACAGACTTTTAAATCAGGTAATTTATCCTCACATCACACAATATTATAACTGACTTACCCCAAAGAGAGGCATGCGGTGGTTACAATTGTGACACACGGGCTGTCCAAGGCCGGTCTCATCAGGAACACACTCACACACCTGGCACGCGGAAGGTGTGGCTACGTTCGCCACCACGGAGGAAATTACCGTTCTGAAGTCCTGCAATACAGATCAAAGCATGTATCCACGGTAATTCATCGTCACATATGCCTTCAGTGTATACCTTAGAGTACTTGTAAACATTCAAAGATGGATACCCAAAACAATGTTTTATCCACCCATGTCGACTTTCAAGCGACGATAAACAAATCACCAAGGCTTATGTTTTAAAACTACGTCATAGCCGTCAGTGATAACCATACCTTGATTGTAGCTTTGAAATAGGGGATGAAACGTAGGATTCCCAGAAGTTGTTAGGGAATATATTGTCTGTGGGTATTGGTCCATTCTGGCCAGAAAACGGTGAGCGTTAACACTAGAAATGTACCCCTGATAAGTATAGGTGTCAGCTGATTGCATATATTTGCCCATAGTTGGTAACATATTATAGGGAATAATATATCACTGCTCTAAGGTTCTACCATTAGTAAGTATCAATAAGTTCCACTTGAGAGAACAGAATGCTGACCTTGATTTTCCTGTCGCCGAACTTCTTGGCATTGAAGATGGCGCCCTCAGTCTCGTGGGCCAGTGCACCACACAGATCCTTAGGCATGTAGGTCTGACGACGCAGTGTAACATCGCCCTCCAGCTTATTTGCGTGCTTGTTTGTGTAGACGGTGTATCGTGTCATACCTGTGCATGATAGGTAGATCTATATATCAGATTTCTCTAAGTTAACGATGCGGGATTTCCTTGGGAAAGATACGTTTTTTTATGCATATAACATGCCTTCCTACCTGTTTTACACGTCTTTTACTCCCTACATACGAGATTGGAACAGTTTGCATTAATGATTTTCTCTCAAATCTTTGATCCGTGGGGAACACTCACAAATATGGATTCCATCTGGTATATAAATGCAATAGTATTCAGAATTGTACGCATTAGGAATATCACTATGCAGAGTAGAAAAATGTAACCTCTACAATATTTTGGCGAAATAGGAAATGATGCCACAATACTGAAATCATTGCATTTTTAGATGACCCTTAACACAGAGTATTATGCTTTTTCTATAACAACTAAATCCATTGTCTAACGATTCTGGCCTGAAATAGAAAGGCCAAAACTAATGATGGCCCTTACCCCAGATGTTGTTCGCCTTGGGTGAGTTGGTCTTCATACGGAAGTCGTGCGGGGTGATGAGGTGCAACTTGATGTCGCGCTTCAGTAGCAGCTCGACCATGTCGGCGTAAGACACGAGGTTCTCTGAGCACGTCTGGCACGTGAGTAGCACAATGGTCTTCGAGACACCAGCCCGGAACGGATAGCGGGCTGCCATGTCAAGAGCGTCAATAGCTGTCTCTATGCCAGAATCATCCGAAGCGATTTGCAGGTCTCCAATCATCTGAATTACCACACATACAAGAGATATTAGAATAATTAGGCCAGAAGGGTGACCTGATGGCAATTTATTTTGACTTTTATCAGTATCGTAATATTTGATCTCATTGGCTGACCGGTTACCCAGCACTCTGCCCATTAGTCTATTTCACTGATCTGGGTCATCATTGCCAACTAATTAACCAGTGTTAATTATATACGAGCACTATAACAAATGCTAAAGTTGAAGTACTTCAGTAAGGCTCTACACTGGTAATAGGCTTTGTGTAGGAATGCAATAACATAATTGCACTTTACAATAGATTGATCTGACTGAAAATCATATCATTGAATCAATCTCCACGACCGACTGTAAGGATTTATTTCCAAAGTTTATCGTATCCCCGTCTTGCCTCATTCATTGTACAACGAGTTAAACTCAACAACGATATTACTCTCCAAGTATCTTCCATGGTATCTCAATGATGACCTACCTTGCCAACCTTGAGGTTACGGTTGAAGAGCTGGCCTTCGATGGTGTGGCTGTGAGGTGTTGATTGAGTACCATCGCCGCCGAACCCGACCACACCGTAACGATTGCGTCGCAGGCTCTTTGTGTCGCTGAGGGAGTCCTCCAGGGTGCTGAGGAGTTTCTGGAGTTTAGGAATGACTTGGGCATTGCACGGCTTCTGGGAGACGACAAAGACGACGTCAGCGGACTGAGGCACATCATCGTCCGTCAGCTTCTGGTCGTTGCTCTCACTGAAGCGGTGGCCGTCGATACGTTCGCAGGACACTGGGAGGGGGGAAACAAGACTATGATGACACCGAGATAATTTACTCTCAGAAAACACATTATCAATTATGTTGACATGTATATATGTATGCATATATATATATATAATCTACAACAACTTGATAGTTCCATTTAAATCTCGCAAATCTGTCAAGGTCAACCAATTAGTACAACTAGCGAGCAATAAGTAGTGTATGGAAGTGATCACTTTCATCAGGCCGATGATGCAATGGCTAAGAGTCCTGTCATATATATGTATACGTACCACAAGCCCGTGGCTGTCTGAGGGCCACACCAACACGGTTACACTCGTCAACGTAGAAGGCGGATACCTTGCACATATCCTCTTCACTCAACACCTGGTTGGCCTTCTCGGAGAGCTCATTAAGACACATAGTCATGAAGGGTTTGACATCGATCTGCCTGAAGCACAGGCGGAAGGGCGAAGACTGGTCCTGTCCGGGGTAGAGATGTTTAAAGAATCAGATGCATGCCATTTTAGTATGCTTATGTACTGAAGATGTAATGCGAATCAACAATACAGAGAAACGTAATAATGTACCTTTACAAAAGACATGTATGCATATGTTGTACGAGGTAAATCATTACTGGAGAATGATACTCATTAATTAAGCACACTTATACAAAGGCAAATGTATAACATCCTACCTGGAAGTACTTGGCGCAGATGGGTCTCACACTGGACTCGGTCTCAGGGCGGCTGATGCGAGCGTTATTCACCGCGCGGCACTTGGAGCCGACAGTCCAGCTGTCGGCGAGCATCTCCGGGCGGCTGGTGATGCGCCGTTCAGCCGTGAGCATCTCATCGTACTGCTCGTTGTTGTAGGTACCGAGCATACCCGCCGTCTTGGCGAAGTACCTGTGCGGGATACACACAAACGAGACTTGTTTTAGTTTATTGTATAAGTAACTGAAATTTGCTGATGTATCGATCTATGAATCTATAATCACGACAACTCTCTTGAAGAACCAGAGGACATTGGGGTCGAAGGCAGCAATATATGAATGCATAAGTAATTGTCAGATAACAAGGTTTTATAAGTTATATCGATGCTAGTCACTACAATCTAGGATAAGTCTGGTATTTTTTTCTCATTGAGAAAACAATCTATAAGAATATGTCTAGAAGAAGAAAATAGTATGGGGAAAAATAGGAAAACTTCATTTACATTGATGGGACTGGGTCAAAACCAGCTAAAGAACGCCATAAAGAGAGGTGGATGGGCAATGAGAGGAACAAAATAGCATATAGGTGGAGAAATTAGAATCGACTTACCACCCGGTAACATTGACAGTGCAGCGGTCATATGCCAGGTCACATAACACGGTGACACCTTTGGCACTGTCAAGTCGGATACGATTACCCTGGCGGAGAACGGACGTGTCAGCAAACTCCACTGGCAGCTCAGTCTGTTTGCGATCAACCGTGACCTTCAAGAAAGAAAGAATGTCAAATATAACATGAGATCGTGTAATGTGATTTTGGAAATAAATGTTAGCGCATTTTGTTCATAAACATGCAATAGTGATTTAGAAATCAACCATAGTAATTCTTCATAAGTATGCAAAGTAAACCATTCATGACGCGCTAAAACGTTTACGGGATCGGTCATCTGATAGAGAATCTCACCTTGAAGCTGGGGAAGATTTCGATCTCCTTGCCGCTGCTGAGCACGGTGATGGACTTCTTAGTCATGCGACTGTCTACTGTGTCGTAGTTGACCACCACTGAGAAGTTGCCGTCGATGAAGTCGTGGGCCAAGACGTAGCTGCACTCTCCGGAGAATTCATAGAACTTCTTGTCAAAGGTCATGTAGTGCTGGCTGCCGGCAATAGTGGCGTGGCCTGAGGTGAACATAATCAAACTAATTACTATTATGACCCATTAATAAACACTCATAAACTGAGTAATTCATAGAATTTAATAGCGCTTATACCATGCCGGGGCAATTCCATAGGATCGAAACAAGATGGATTTGGGAAATTAACGACAAGATAAGGTGAATCAGTTGAATCATATTGGTTTAGTAGGCGAAAGCTAATTATGCTGAAAGGGCTGAATAAACGTAGAATCTTAAGTCTTCAAAATCATCCCTATACTTTTCCCAATTTCCTATCATATATTTACAATCAGTAATAGTATTTCTTGCAAACCTAGGCAACCTCTCATTTCATATTGTATGCTACTTAAACTGTTTTTTTTTTTTAAATCTTTACGTAGCATAAATAGATACTACATACTCTTGAAGGGAGGAATCCAGTCACGAGGCTCTGTGGTGACCCTGTAGGCGTAGATTGTATCCCATGGTATCCAGTCGTCATCGGGAGTCAGACGGTCAATGGTGTTTCTCATCCTCTTCATCAGGCGGTGCGCCTCCTCAGTCGGGAAGTCGCGGATATTCCGGAGGTGCACTGGGAGGTAGATCTCAACCTGTTGGTGGCCGGAGTAGAAGTTGGTGATATTCAGGGGGGATTTTGTATTTGTGAACAACTGCAAAGTTTTTTCGTACAAAAGTCAATTTGAATACGGGGAACGCAGGGTCAATGGGGTCTCTCCAATTCGGATAATATGTTGGTTTGATAAAGATCGTTAGCTACACGTGTAATACAGTAACTATTTAAGTATATAGGTATAGTCGACATGGGATCAATATGGTCACAGCATATACAGAGACCGTTTAGGTGTGCCTTTCGTTATTAAAACGTATTAGTACATTTCATTAGAAATGTGAAAGGCTAATAATATATGTAGCATAGAATAATGTGAATTCATATGTGATGGATGTAAATCAACGTCCTTGATATTCATTATGATATGTTTGTAGAAATATATTGTGGATGATAAGATAAAACTGATTGCGAACTGCAATGATGGCTGACCTGGAAGTCACCGAGGGGGAGATCCCAAACTGTGACGCGAGTCTTCTCCGGTTTCACGTAGTTCTTCAGGGCAGTGAGTGCTTTAGCCTTCAGTTCATCCAGGTTACTGGCACTCAGATCGCGGAGGTAGTTCTCGACATCCTCAAGGCCATAGTAGGTATACGCATCCTTAGTCTAATTACAGGAAACAAAATGATTTATGAGAATATTGATTAATCATCAATCGCATATTTCAATGTACCCGGACATAATTCTCTCACCATATATAATCTCACTTGCAATACTAGACTATACTAGAAAAGCTCTTATATCAATGCAGAAACAATCCCAGAGATGGAGAATTTTTCCAGATACGGTAGAATTATAACCATTGGATTTTGAGATGACATCAATTGTAACTATTATACATTATTTTCCCCACATATCGCTGATGGCTAACTCAATAAATCAAGTAATTATTGATGGTTTGTTATAAGAATGGGACTTTAAAGGTGCGTTGCACGCAAATCTGCCTGATAGCTAATTACTCCCTATGTTAACAAAGATTAATGCGAGATGTTCCAGAGAAAAATGAGGGAACATACCTCCTTAAATCTGTCTTGGAGCCACGCCTGGACTTTCTCCATTTCTTCTGTGTCGAAAGTCTCGGAGAAATGGCTATGGGCCTGACTGTAAGTGGTCCGCAGATTCTGTCCCATACGATCGAAGTGGTTCTTGACATCCCTGTGGAAATTGCGAATTGGGATGAAGTACTCTCTCTCCGGAAGTGATGTGCCCCACTCGATTACAGGGGCGACGTACCGATGAGTGCGCACCGAGTCGATGGTGTCTGGATGAAGACAAAACACAGAAATTAATGTTTACCTTACCGTAGCGAATCTTTAAAATTTCGACGTTGTTGTTACTTAAATATCGAAATATTTTTTCTCTAGTTCTATCCGCTTATATCTGAGAGTTAACTTTGCAGACTGTAGGCATTATCATTAATAATCGAGTTCCCTAGCAGTTTTTATTCTATTTCATTCAAATTCCTCAATCATTATTTCTGTCCATTCGAGGTAAGCCTTCGCTGGGTACAACGATGATAAATGAATACGTATAATCATTTATTACTACATGAATGTGTGTCAAAGCATATGAATAGTGATCGAACCTTTGAACCAGTTCTCCGCCTGCGTTTTGTACTTTGTGTATTCTGCTGCCATGTTGCTGAACCAAGGAGCGTTCAAGAATTCAATGAAGTTCTCCTTGCAGTTCTGTAGGGAAAATCCAGATCATAGGTCACAAATATTGGCACAAAGTTTGTAACTCAAGCTACCTTATCCTTGCATGTATTACATAACATTTACATCAAAGTTTTCAAAGCAATTTTTATCACGTTCTTTGCAGAAAATCTATGAACACCAACTTTAAGTTGGAAGACAATTTAATGATAACTTAGGTTAAGAAACTTTGGTTCTTCATAAAAGGTGAATTGACCAAAGCGGCCAATGGTAAACGCACATGTATCGTTAATGCGAAAGACACTTACCCTCATCGAGATGACAAGATTGTTGTATGAGTTTTTCGCATGGCTCACAAACTTGGCGTGGGTAATACGCCTCTGTTCTTGCATCCTCGCCTTGGCTTGCTCCCAGTTCTCAGCAACATTCGCGAAGTGAATATCCATCATTGGTTTGTATTTGTTGTACTGGGCCGTCGCAAAGTTGCTGGAAAAGTGTGAAGTCACTATGTATTCAAAATGATTCTGACCAAATGGTTGTATAAATCCTTATGATTCGAGAAATGATCACACGCAACTCCTCCGTCTAGTTAGCCTATACAGTTCTTCTCCTATGTATGAGATTTTTTGTCATTTGTATTTTTTAACATAAGAACATAGTTAATCTATGTCGCGTCAGTTTAGCCTCTTAAACCGACACAATTACTGTTTCACCAGTCACTAAAGATGAATTGGCAATGTCGTGGAAACTGCATTCCTTATAGTGTCATTTGATTCATATGATGCATGCAATAGAGTTTGTGTAAGTATGTCTATAATGTGTATGCAATAACTAGCAATACGCACCTGACTGCAGCATGGTTACGCTTAATGAAGTGGTGTGAGGTCTTGAGGTAATATTGATCTCTGTTATAGGCCGCGATGTAGGCTCTTCTGGCACCTGAGAAGACATTGTCAATGGTGGCAGCGAGGTTTCGGAAGAATGTCATCAGTGGGCGGAAACGTGCCTGCATCTTTAATGAATAGGAATTCATTTCTGTGCTAATTGCTGTCTTCAGATTGTCCACGAAGGTCTGCACTCCATGATCGCCCGCCATATACGCCTGAATGGACACAAGGGGTTAAAGAGGATAATTAGATTTAACACGTCCTACCATTACATTAGTAGGCAGTTCTCTACTTCATTAAAAGAAGTTAAAATATCAAACATTAAGAGTTCACAATAAATTACATACCAGAGGCATTTCGTTTATCAGTAAACCTAGTAACCTTAGAATTCAAGAAGCGAACACTTCATTGGTAAGGTTTGAGTTATTTTCTTGTTTGGAAGAACGACTTATGTATTTGAATTCAAGAAATAAAAACCCTTTAAAAAGTTAGATCCATCTATAAACATTACTTTATTCATGGAGCTTTGCTTGCCACTTACCGGGTATGGATCACATCAGAATCTATTGCTCAATTGTCACACAGTTATCAGATAAATGTTGCTGGTCATCCAGTTACTGGAAATCTTTGCTTGTCATAAAATATCTAGGAACAATTACTTACTTATCGTAGAGTCATCAAAGCCGTCTACTTGACACATAGCCATCAAAAACTCTTTGTTTGTGACGTAGTCATCAAGAACTATCTGTCGATTGTCACATAGACAACAGATACAATTTACTGTCACTGAGTCATCGGACACATTGCCAGAAGACAACGTTGAATGATTGTGACACAAGAGAGACAATTGATTTTCACAGTTTAATAGATACCTACCTGGATCTCTGATACAACTTCGGGCCTGAAGTAGGCACGTGCGTGGATTAGTCTGCTATTGTTGAGCCTGACAGCAAACTGTGACTCCAGGATCTTGGCGCCGGCAATGCGGCGGTTAGCCTCGAATTGCACCGTGCTTGACGACAGGTATTTGGCATACATATGGAAGTGGTGATCTGTAGAAGGGAATGTTTCAACATAATATAAGAATGATTCGTATATTCTTTAGAGCTCAGCTTTAGATCACGACTGACAAGGTTTCTCAGTAGAGCTACTGATCTTTCCCAATATGTCAGTAGATTCAGTGGTTCTAGTATTGTGCAGGTCATTATCGCGTGGCTAATTATTTCGCACATCTGTGATATAATGGATTTTAGACTTTTTGCGTCCAGTCGTGTACTCTATTGTCTACTAAAAATAATTGAGTTGATACCTGGTTTGTAGTTTAGTTTGAAGTCCATCAGAGGAGCGTTCTTGTCCAGGGCGAGTTCCGCCGTCATAGTGCGCGTGCCCATTCTCCCGTTCACATCTACATTGTACACACCACTTTGCACGCCGGGCCGACCAACTACACGAACGTACACGTCCTCGTGATATGGCGATTTTGCCTGGAACGCAAATTACATTTCCGATTAATATACAAAAGTATGTTTAGAAACAGCATTTCCCCGATGTTTTATTCCCTTTTGATTCCATCGTGTTGGCCTGAGGTCTCGACGTATTCCTTTACGTATGCCATATTCGTACGTATGCCATGGAAGTATACATACTTACACTGACGATTTGATCACCGAAAATGAGCATTTAGGCTATTTAAGTAACTAACCTCAATATTCATGGTCCTATCCTGCTTGTTGATAGTTGAGATGAAATGGACCGTCCTCCATTGACCATCATTTGCAGTCATATGATCCAGTTTGATCTGGCCACTCAATGTGTCATCTCGTCCTGTTCCTTCGACAAGTGCCTAACAATGGGATTAAGGAAAAGAGTAGCATCACGAACATAGATATTTGTAACACAAACTATGAAGTTGCATGCATTATAATACTCTGGCTGTATGCCTCTTAGAAAGAAGTTAGGCGTTCAGAATACATGGTAAAAATGTACATGTGATAATTGATATCCGAAAATATCAGATAGATATACACCACGTCAAGACACACCGACTTTTTCTGTAAGGCTACTTATAGGTTGGTAGAACATGATGGTGAAAATAGAAATACATATAGCACAATATGGGATCTCCTGCCACAATCACCACAGTTGTCTGGTGGCAGTGGTGAATTTATGTAATGCTTTGATCCTTACCTGAGAGTCCAGACCAACCCTTGGGTAGTTGATCTTTGCCCAAGCAAGATATTTAGTCTCATCGGGCGTGGAGGCATCGCCCAGTTTGCTTTCAAAAACTATCTCGTCGTTGGCAAACTCAAGGTTGGCACGGGTCTCCAGATAGAACGAGTTCATGGGACGTGGCTTGAAGAGTCCAGATAGCATAAATTTGATGTCCTGTATGAAAAAAGCACTTTGATAGAAACTTGCATACATGTGAATATACAATGATATACATCTAGTTCATCTGTCTATTTTAAAAAAATAGACTCACTAATATTCTAAATTCATATTACTATAAGTTGAAAGTATATATATTACTGGAAAGGTCTCATCATACTAACCTGCTGCAGTTGTGGATGCTTCATAATGAGGTCACTCTTGAAACTGCGGAACTCTGGCTCTCTCATGAGGAACTCGTGGATGATAGTCAATTTCTCAATGTTGCCGATCTCCATTACTGTCTTAACGGACCGACTCGTACGCTCATGCTCTACGGTGGCCACCATGTTCTGGAAGGGTGACCTCACACGAACGCTTCCCTGGTGAACCTTCCTTCTTCCTCCAATATTTCTCATTCCGGCCACAGTGTACATTGCCTTCTTATTGTCTCCTCTTCCCCACTGGACAGTAGTTCCGTGGTTGAAACTATTTCTGTTATATTCCAAATCGGTTTTGAACATCGAAGTTTGCGTTGCTCGAATCACATTGACTTCAAATTCATATTTTGGACTGTTCTTTGCGGCAAGAGATACTTTTACATTACTATCACTGTTTGTGGTGTCCCAGTTCACTGTAGTGTCTGCTTCAATGCTAGATTCGGTTCTCTCATAGTTGACATTCATACTTGAGGATCGCGGTTCCCTCATTATCAGTGTAAGTGACTTCTTGGCGTTATTGGTGAATGTATATTCAGTATCAAAGTATGTCTCGTCATTGTACAAACTTTCCAGCTGGCCATTGAATACGGTATCACTGATTGAATGGGTGAGTTTGGTTTCCACACTTTTCAGGTACCTATAAGGTGTAGTCATTCGAATAGATCCCTCATGGTTTATGGATGGGTAGGTCCCTGTCTGCTTCCATTTTACCTCCGCCTCAGTCTTTTGATTGGAGTATTCTAGATTTCCTTTGGTTGTAAAGTCATTTCTGTTTCCTTCATGGCTAATTCCGAATCCATATGATTTTCTATTGTAGCCAATACTAGCTTTAGTATTGAACTCCGGCAGGTTAGCCCTGTGGTCTACTTCAAAGAAGAGCTTCTTTACTTTTGTGAATGGCATATCAAGCGTACCCTCAGTCTTGAATCTATTGGAGTCACCATTGTGTTTGATTTCTGCATCGAACTTCTCATAGCCTGTGATTGGTAGCTTAAGTCCAGCACCAGCGACCAGCTCATTGTTAACATACTTGAAGTTTGTCTTACCTGATGCCTCTTTGAGTCCTGCGACCAGGTTGATGTGATTAGCGAAGTTCCTTGATCGTCCAGTGTGCTCAAAAGTAATGCTGTATTCCTGAGGTATTTTCAGACTAGCTGCCCCGGAGATACCCCGAGGTGTCTTTTTGTAGCTTGATTGCAGCTCATATTCTGTTCCATCTATTGAAATGTCAAGGCTGTTTTCAAAGTTGTTGATAGGCCCGCTGTGCGATATATCGATAGAATAAACCTCTGGCAGTTTTAACTCGCCTTTCCCTGTGATTGTATTGCCAGTCACTCTGAGGTTAGCCTCTCCCGTGTAAGTGTTGTCATTGATATTGAGGTCAAACTCGCTACGGAAGTTACTAAGAGGTCCTCTGTGCTTAAATGTGGCAGTCATTGACCTCAGTCGCGGATGAGGCGTTTGAACGCTGGTAGATGCTTCAATATTCCTCCCGGTCAGCTTGAATTGTGTGTTGGCGTTGTATTGTTCTCCATTGAAATCGGCTTGGATGTTGTTGGTGAAGGAATCCATCTCCCCCTTATGATTGAATCTAACCTTGTATACTTCCGGTGACTTAACAGTGATTGATCCACGTACAGCCTTCTTTCCATAGACAAACTGTGTGATACCAGAATATTCCCTTCCATTATATTCCAATGTACCTTCATTTTTGAAGTTCTTCCACGGACCATTATGCTTGATTTCTGATCTGAGAGAGGACATAGCTGCGAAAGGTGTAACAATAAACAGTTTGTGGGTCAGTCTTTGGTTTTTAAATTTAAATTCATGGATGATGCGGATTTCGTTATCTCCATATTTAAACTCCATATCTTGTTTCATATCCAAGGGTACACCATCATGGTTGAAAGACATACTAATGGTGCGGTAAGCTTCATGAGGCGTTGTCAGACTTCCTTCCATTTTAATCTTGTTAGCGCGGTACTGGAATTCAGCATTAATGTTATAGGTGTCATCACCTATGACAAGTGTTCCCACATTCTTGAAATTGTTCCATTTTCCTTGGTGCTCATCGGTAAGACGCATCGTCTCATAACCTTCAAATGGTGTTCTGATATCAATTATGACTGCAGGATTCCCCCCGTTGTTGCGGTAGTTTATGTCCAAGCCCAGGCGCCTAGAGTTACCATAGGTCACCGCCGTTTTAACTATAGTATTTTCTCTACCGTCATACTGGATTTCCAACTCATTTGATGTGTAACCCTCATATGGAGTTTTCAAGAAAACAGTGAATACGAGGAAAGGGTTGGTCTTGAATTTGAAGCCAGTTTCAATCTTTTGGTCCCCATACTCGATGACGAATGTTTCAATAATATTGTTAAAGTTCCTGAAGATGAAAACGTTTGACAGGGACGACTTGTAACCAGGATACTCAAGCGTGTAAGCAGTTCTGTATGTATTTCCAGTGAGCTTGTGCGTGAACTCAGACTTTATGAAAGGTACGCTTTCATATGGACTTCTGAAAGTAAAGAGGATTTTGGCGTCTTCCAAGTCAGAAACATCACTATCGAGGATTGCTATGGCGCGTCCTCCCATCAAATTATGGGCCACTTGAATCTTGGTCTTGAATGCTTGCGCCTGCCCTTCGTGGTCAAAATCTATAAGGAATGTCTGAAGAGGAGTGTAGGGTGTCTTTATTTCCAGCTTCAGTTTCTTTGTTAACTCTAGACCCACTTCTGTGGAAATCTCTATTTTTTTGGCTTCTGGATAGTCAACCTGTAGTTGTGTTTTCCAAATGCCAGATCTTTCTTTTTTGTTCTCGAATTTCGTAAGAATTCGTTTTGTGATTTCAAACGGTGTAGTAAGTACGAACTCAGCACTAGTTTCTGGGAAAGTCATCATGACAAAGCCATCAAGCTTTATTGTCTTGCTAGGTCCCCATTTCCACTCTCTGGACATCTGGTATTTATCCCCAATAATTTGGTCATCACATTTTACCGAGAGCTTTTCATAGTTCTCAAATGGCGTCGTCACTTCTGTTTCCAACTTATAGGAAGCCGATGGACGGATGTCAATCTTATTTTCAAATGTGATTGTCTTTCCTTGTGCCCATTTGACTGATGCTGTGGATAGAATTCCTTCCAAGGTCTGTGGATTGTGGGTCTGACGGAGATTAAAGCCAAGGTCATTAACTGGACTGTACGGACTTGTGAAAATAGTCTTGAGCTCATATGAAAAGAGGTTCAATTCCTCCTGAATTGTACTTTCCAAATCCCACACCGTCTTCTCACTATCGAGCTCAAGGTCAATATGACTCTTTAGGGTTTTGGCATCATTCTTATGGTTCCAGGCTAGCTTACTGGTTTTGTACGGTCCTACTGGAAGGGACACTGTCAGATCACCATTTGTGGTGACATACTGTCCATTCCTCTCCCAATTTCCAGTAGTGGCTATTGTCACTACGCTACCATCCCTCCATGTTCCGTGCAACTGTGAGTTGAAGATTTGTCCGTTATCGTTGTGTTTACCCGTTACGGACATTCTACTATAACCTTCATACGAGGTACGCAAGGCAAGGTCACCCTCAAAATTGCGATTCGGTATGTCTCCCTTTGCAGTCATATCCACTTCAACAAACTTCCCATCCCACTCCACGCGATTTTTGACCTCATATGTACTGCCACGAATACTGTAATCATTTTCGTACTTTGCTGTCTTGAATCCCTCAAATGGCGTTGTGGTTTGGACGATGATCTTGGCATCCTTCCAGCCATTTCTCTTAGTGGCAGTCACGATAGTATTAATCTTCTGGTTGCTTCCCCATGACAGATCATACTGCAGAGTGGTAACTGCTCTCGTCTGTTTGTGGTCAATAGATAAACTAACCCTAGGAGCAGACTCAAACGAGGAAAGAAGATTGAATTCTGCCTCCAGGCTACGTTCAGGCCACGACAAATCTCTCTTTGCTGTAACGGCTAAATTGATGAATCTATAAAAAAAGAAGGGGGGGGGGGGAATCTAAATTAGTGAATGAAATCTACGAAAGTGTAAAATCAGAAATTTACATCCAAAATGTGAAACCATTTTATTTACAATTTCATTTAAGATGAAAGGATGAGATTAAACATAGATCTTACTTGTTATCGTACCAGTCCGCCCTCATTGTAAATCTTGGTGACTCAGTATTATAAATAGCATCTACTTTTGTCTTGAATGCTTTTGTCGGGTCCTTCGTGGCATCCCACAGAACGCTCAACTCAGAAGAGGCACCTGTGCGTGTACTGGACGACTTTGTCTCCACTTGGACAGTGCGATCAGGATAGACGAGCTCAAAGGTTGCCTGAGTAGTTAAAGTTGACCTGACCTTTGAGAGCCTCCAAGTGGCACCAGTAGAATACACCTTACTGCCATACTCAAACTTAGCTGAACTTCTGAAGTCTGTGAAATCAGGATTAACAAATCCTTCAAGCTTAATGGGATCCTTGTTAGGTATGGTGAGATCGACATTGATCTCAGGATGCGGAAGCTTCTTCAATGTAGACACCATACGGATCTTGTAGGTCTGACTGAGATCTAGCTTCATTTGATGGTCATATGTACCAGGAGTGCTTTCGGTAATGGTATTCTTCAGTAAATGGTGTCTGCCAGGCGCATCAAGGCTCACCTCCAGCAGTGCCCTCAGTGGTGACACACTCTGCCTAGCCAAGTGCACCTTAAGGTTAGACACTGCCCCACTGCTGCGCCTTTGCATATTGGCTTTGAATAATGCTCTCTCGATTTGGAAATCTCCTTGGATTCTGTGGTTCCAGTTCTGTAAGACCAAAATTTACAATTGTTGAGACATAGTTACTACGCACATTGAATCATTAGACAAATACTTTTCTACCACAGAAAGCACATACGCCATGAACTTACTCATCAAATTCTTAGAGACAATTCACCTACCGCATTGGCTGAAAACCTATTGTTAATTGTACTGGTCATGAATTTGAGTTAGGGGCACTCACCATGTGAGGGAGGGCAAACATTACCGCAGCTTCTCCTGTTTTGCTTTTGCCGCCAAGGGATTTTGAATATGTGGTTTCAAAGGTAACTCTCTTTGGTGAGCTCTTCAGTCCTCCGATGAGTTTCAGTTGACCATCATTTTTATCTGCAGCCACAGAGAAATCGAGGTCGCTATCGTAGTTACTCCATGCACTTGATTCAAATTCACTGAAATGAAAGAAGTATGTATATATTTTTGGCCAAGTGGAAAAAGATGATAATTTCTAGGATAAGGTCTAGGCCCGGTGTCCACCCACTACGATACGGCACCGATATGGCCTACGATGCACCTCCCGATAAAAAAACTAAATCGCGTCGGAAGGTCACCTAATATCGGGGCAGTTGACCACCTTTCTGCGATTAGACACCGATAAAACCCCCATACAATGCGTGGTGGATTGACATGTCTAGACATATGTCTACGATTTTGCACCTTCCCGATATGGCACCGATTTTGACATTTTGTATCGGTGCCGTATCGGGAGGTCTATGATTCTATCATAGTAGGTGGACGCCGGGCCTAAGAATGCGGAATTATTTACAATGATACAATACAGTTGTGTGACGCTCTCTATTAACCCTTTAACGACGGGGGTATGTGGCAAAGCCCTGTTGGTTTGGGCGGGTACTTTGGATTGGCATAACTCCAGGGGACGGGCCAAATTTTGTCTAAACCCATATTCCATTATTTGATCACGTGATATGACACATCATTCGTATTTATATCATTTGGTTTACCAAATAATATCAAATACCTTGTCATCGGTATATTCTCTGAAAGTCTGAGATATATTGATCAATTATTTCTTCGTAAAACAATGAAATGCTAAATATTACTAAATTTCATAAATAATGCCTCGATGCATTATCCGGTCTCCACGGGGGAATGCCTGAAGGCATTATCCGGTCTATGCTGGGGAATGCCTCAAGGCATTATCCGCTGAATTTCCTGGATAACTGAATTTCCTGGATATCTATTTGTTCATATCTCCTGGATAAGAATACATTGTGTTATGTTTTTCTTTGGTTTAACTAGTTTGAGATTTGTATCAATAATACCTTGAATCCATTCGGACCCTAAATAACTGTCAGAAGTATTTTAGAGGGTTGGAGCTGATGGTAATACGAAAAATATTTTCATCAAGGTTGAATGGATATCATAGGGATATGTCTTTGATTTGTAGAAATAGGTCTTTACCTTTTCAGAATGAATTCAAACTTTGGTTTGACTGACGCCAGATTCCACTCCAGCTTGTGCCGCATGGTGTGTTTATTTTCACCAGCCATGGTGTATTCCACCTGAACGTCAGTCTTGGTCGACAGCTTCCTAGGGTTGATAACTGTTCCCGTGATCTTCGCATCGATGGCGGTAGATTCCACTGCCAAAGCGGTTTCATAAGAACGCGTGCCTCTGTTGAAGTCCACTGAGCCTAGTGAAAAGAGTGTCGTTTATTGTGGGCATTCATTCCTTCTCAATACACTGCATACGTAATACACTGATAGTCAGTCTATGAGCTGTAGGTCCTGATTCACTACCGTTTGGTGCTAACTGGTGTCCATATACAATTATCAAAAGCAAGTTATATACAGTAGACTCTCACCTAAATGGCCACCCCGCTAATGCCAACAGCCCTTCATGGCGGACATTTTCGGGCCAGTCCCAAATATCTCTCTTCTATTTCATGTTTGGAGAATACATGCACTCAGTAATACGAACCGCTAATGCGACTAGCTCGCTTAATGACCACTTTGAAGACCCAATTGTCAATTTTGCTTTCTAATACGACCAGATATGTCAGGAGCCAGGAATTGTCTTGGTTGGTGGCGTAAAGCGATCAAGAAGGGGAGTGGCAATAGCCATTGAGTGTGTATGACACAGTATTATTGATTATCACATGTTTTTGAATATTTAGTGATGTTTTTATCTGTGAAAATACGTTAGAAAACATCTTATCTTTAGAAGTGTGCTCTTAGTAAAGCGACCACCTCGCTAATACGACCATTTTCGCTCAGACCCTAAGGTGGTTGTTATAGTGGACGTCTACTGAACGTTATTTGCGAAATAAAGAAACATAAATCTATTAGTCATCCTGTTTTGATAAGACCTCACTGTATCATCTATGGATGAAACGCCGTGAATAGAAAAGTAAAAACATCAGCTGTGAAGTAGCTGTCTTGGGATAGTGGTTGGATCGGAATGTCAGACTCTTTGTGTAATGTGGGGGATTGCTTTGCGTAGTGTGGGTCTCTATGTCAACGAGAGGAGGGCGCAATGATAATGTTAATATACAAACATGAAACGAAACAAAATATTGATTTGAAAACGATCATTTCTCTTGTCCAACCTACACATTCTAGTAAAAGGTTCCCTTTACAAATGAATTTCTCATTAAAAAGGATGTATAATATGATGAGGACTTGGCGTTCTTTTCTGAAGTAATTGGATACAAATGAGTAATGTATTGAAGTGCCAGGGTGTGTCCTACCTTTTACTGTAAGCGGACCCTCGACGATATTCTGTAGGTTCAGGTTAACGACTGCCTTCTTCTGTGCGCGGTAGAGTAGGTTGCCATTCATGCGGTAGGTCGGCCTGTTGGGGATGGAGACCTCCAATAATGGACGGAACTGTGTGTTGAAGCGGTTTTCTGCGATGTTTACTCGTGCCAACAGACTGTAGACATCCGAGTCTATACTGCCGCTTACGTTCACTTCCTTGATTTGGGGAGTGTTCACCAGAGACCCTAAAAATATAATGGTCACCAAGCTCTTAATACCAAAGAAGAATAACTTAAACATTTGAAAATACCGAAAACATGATAGCATCGCTATGGGTCATAAAACGTCACTTTTGATTCTTAGTCCGGGAAGTGCGTCAGTATGTCTGATATTCATGACATGATTGTTGGATTCTATTCATCACTTGAATAGGCTAAGGTAAATAATTTGAAGTGGGAAAAGCCCAGGAATGGTAAAGCATTCTGACATGCAAGAAAAAAAGTAAGATTACCTTCCAATCCTAGCGTCTTGATGGGCGTTTTCAGATTGATAGAGACGGCCTTCTTGGGGTTGTCCAGTACGTACTCAAATGTGAATTCCCTGTCGACCCTAGAACCAGGTGTGCTGAAGGAAATTTTGATGGTGTCCTTGGTTCCAGGGATCCCGGCCACCTTTGAAGTAACAGAGCAAACACGGAATTAAATTTCCGAAAGGGCGTCTAACTGATTAATTAAAAGTATATCGGCGCTTTAATATATCGGCTAGACTGGCTTCATCTCCTGTCTTCTGTGCCTGCCTCTCCACCTACGTCACCCCTCTTCGCCGGAATGATTCTTGGGCCTGTCGGCTTTAGGGGAAGTCCAAATGTTTCAAAGTAGTTTTTTTCTTAATCATGTCCATAATGAAAGAATTGAGCAAGTCTATGTATCGGCGTTTAGCTAACTTGATTTTAAACTAACATGTTAGATTCCATTTTTATAGAATTCCACAGAGCCTAATTATCTTACACTTTATATACTAGATAGTTTCAAGAAAATAGTTCGTCCAGGTCCATAGTGATACCATTCTTCAGCTGCTCAGGTGTTAAATATGAAATACATATTTACATCGTGTCTACATTAATTATGAGGTGATAATACATGCACTAAGACAGATTCATAACCTACTTCTTCCTTGGCAAACTTGGTCTCAAAGTGCATCCCTCTGTAAGTATCTCTCTTGTTGAGGACGAGGCTAATGGTGGAAGGACCAGTCAGTGGGTAGTGAGGAGCCGAAGCCACCTTGAAGGCATGTGGAGCAGAGAAACGCGCACACAACTCCAGACCGGAAAGGCGCACGACGGCGCTGTTGGTGCATGCGCGCTTCTCGATGCGGCCGGCAGTGAGCATGGCCTGTTCCCGGGGAGTGTCGCGGTAATCTATGAAGAACTTTGACCTGCACACAAAATGGGAGACAACAGTTTATATCGTTTGGGCTTTGTTATGAGCTTTACAAACGGACCATGTCGCGTTCTTCAGGAATTATAAAGCCGGGCGTCCACCTCATACGATGCAAATATAGATCTATAGCTGGGCTAAAAAATGTCTATGGCAAGCCTTATGATGTTCCCGATGGAAATCTCCATCGGAGGGACAATAATCGAAGCTCTCCCTCAAAACTAGAAAGAATTTATCAGGAATTTTGATAGCGAAAGTCCATTTAAAAAAATGTAAGCCTACAGGAGATATAAAAGACGGAGAAGGAAATACTCACGTGGCATCAAAAAGCTCAATGGAATCATCGGGGAGGTTGATGTCGAGGTTGAAGATACCGCCATTGCGCGCCTCAACCCGTCCAGCAAACAGCGTGTTCGACCTGATGGTGTTCACCATGCGCACTCCAGACCGGGCCATCGTGGCGTCCACAGCCATCTCGGCCTTCACCTGTACAGCCGCACTGAGAGACAACGGGGGTGCTTATATAAAGTGTATATGTCATGCATATCAAAGTCATCATATGCATGATATGAAAATATTCAGAGTAAATTACTCAATATTTACAGTAGTATAAATCGATAAGATGTTTTAAATGGGTTCTCAGTGAAGAGACCGGGCTAACGCCATCAGAGTAAAGAATATTTGATCAGTCTTCTTGTTCCCGTTAGATATGCTATTGGATATGCTGTTTGATAAATCCATCCTTATGTAGATTGCCTCTTACCAATAACAAGTGGATAGGTTGCCTCAGAAGGCATAGTCAACATTTTGGTCTGGGTTTATTTCGTGGGGCATTTGAATACTGAGGTGGAATACCTTGGCCTCACGGTTCCCTCGATATCGATGGCGGGGTTAGCGGAGAGCAGGCGGCGGACGTCCATCTTGCCCTGAGCCTTCACGTTCATCACACTGGTACCGTCGGCCTGGAGGCGCAGGGGGAATCCAGCCACAGTGGGCACCACCATGGCGGTGTCGAAGAGGACACCAGATCTGGTGTGATCAATGTTGTGCTGGCGGGCTAGCTTCTCCAGCACTTGTGTGATATCTAACTTGGAGAAGATATCACCTGTGTTGAACTCTTGGAAGTCGTCAAAGTTGATCTCGTTGCCGAACATGCGCATGTAGTATGATCCTTTTGGGGTGTCCCGCTCGAGGCCAAACTGTCAAACATGACAAGAGTGCTGTGTCAATATGATATATTTCATAGGGTTTATATTCTCAGCCGTTTTATGTAAGGGATTTGATATAGTCCCGAACGAGAATTTGATAAAGGACAATTTGCTTTGAAAAAAATAAGTCAAAATTACAATTGATTCTGACATCAAATGGAAAGTATTCCCCTCAGAAAGAACAGAAACCTAGTTTGTCCGAGTATTTCTGTGTGAATTCGGTGTTTTGAAATATTTTACACAGATGATAGAAGAACTATCTTAATCTTGATGACCAAGTATTCTATCCCTCATCGTAACATCAGCATCCTTTATTATTCTTTACCTCAACGTAGAGAGACATCTAGACAGAGAATATCAGCAATCTACTTGCAAAATGTAAATCTAGATTCTTAAGAAAACATAGCCATACCCTATTGTGCAGGGGATCCATGTTAGTGGGTTTGGTGGCGCTCCTTCTGTTACGCCCGAAGTTCGGGATGTGATTGTTGACTTCTTTGTTGGGGCCGAAGAGATCCTCGAGCAGATTATCGATGCCCTCTGCACGGCCACCCACTTCTATCAGGTTCAGCGACTCGCCGAACATGTCCACTGTGAGGTTAACAGAGGCTGAGCGAGGCATGAACGATTTAGGCGACCAGATAAGGTTACTGTCTACTGTCACACCTGCGTTAAGCGACTCTGAGAAGGTTGACCATTCAACATTCCGGGAGAACTTCCTCTTGTCGAGGTCAAATGTTTTCTTCAGTTCCTAGAAAGGAGTAGAAAGTTTCTTGTATGTCGGGTCAGTATCGACTATACATTATGGGGAAAGAGTATCAGTCATTATTTCAGATTTGCACATCTACAAGGAATCCCCTGAAAGTGCGACCATATAATCAATCACGAATATTTCTATATCTAAAAAAGAAATCATTAAGTAATAAGCTGTCATTGAAAGCATTTTCGGTCAGTCCAATCAATTTCTGGTATGGTTTGATATAATATCAGTTATACTTGAGGGTTATTATAGTAATGATACTATAATAGCAACAGAAATAACAGTCTCACCTGGTTCTCCAGAATCTTCCTGATGTCCTGTTTGAGCGGTGAGGCTGTTGTCTGCAGGTTAGTCAGGTGTGTCCACACAAATGACCCCACCTGGTTCACCTCCTCAGTTTCCAGGCGCCGATGTACCCTAGAGAGGATGTCGGTGGTCGGACAGGCCATCAGGCCAAGATAGGCGGCCAGCCGCAGCTCAGCGTCCTGCTGGGTGCTCAGGAAGGCGTTGAGCAGCTCCTCACGCTGTAAGAGAGCAGGGCAAAGCATCAATAAATAGGCCAGGGTATTCCCGCAAAGAATTGTTCTCTTTTTTCTATGGTTGAAACAATTATCTCAATAATGTTGGTTAGCGCGATAGAAATGTCATAAGTTTAGAAATTCTATAGAGAATGAATGACAGTCCGAAGGCCAAACAAGCGGCCGAGGGAATTCCGCTAAACAGAAGATATACATTTTTTTCAGCGCATGCTAAGGTTCGTATTACATCGCCATTGAATAGCATGCCATGCAATCATATTACACTGCGTACATGCAGTGCAGAGTGTTATATATTGAGATGTGACATGTGAAATGCAAGTCCGATGTGACATGATGCTAGGCGTCCGCGGCACTAATCCAATTAACGTATGAAAAAAAGACTGGTTGGTGAGGCAGTCCATAGGCAACAAACCCATCATCTACTGCGTCAATGAGATACATGAAGGAATGTCCACCTACCTCTGCGGTGCATGCCATACGTCGGAAGGCAGTGACGGCAGTGACCCGCAGCTCGATTGGCAGGTCACGGTTCAGTATACATCTATTCAGCTTGGGCACCACCCTCTCAGCATGACCTGCATTTCCAATGCCCTTGAGCGCCGTCATGATCTGTACAGGGGTGACACGGGTGAGACAAAGACGTGATTAAGTTCATGCACAGCCATAACCACCAAAAACATATACATGTATGTTAAGTCCGCTTACTGCGCTATAGCAAACCTCATCTAGGGCTCATTACAGTGATATCTTGTTTATTTGAATCAATTGGGATCCCAATCCGGGGAACAACGTCAAAAAAAGGTCCTGCAAAAAGGAACATAATTGTGCTTAATGCTTGCTTTAACACAATTATATAGAACATCACACTACATTTACAGGTATTCATATTGGATCTATTAGATTTTTACTGTGGATGAGCTAAGGCCGGAGCTACGGACCTTGTTGTACTCCAGCTTGTTTCGGAAGGCGCAGTTGTAACCGAGGGCATCATCGAGGTGTCGGATAATGGCGCGCACTTCCATGTGGTCGCCGCAGTCTGCGTTCAGGTGGCAGTAGTTGTTCACCAGTGACGTCACAGCCAGCGTTGACTTGCGGATGGAGATGTTCTGCACGAGCAGCTCCTATGGTACGAAAGAGATGTTATCATGCAGTTATCCTCCAAAATTAAACCACTACAATTATCAAAATATCGCGGGATGACGTTAACATTCTTCATTGCATCATACTGCTTTGACTTTACATAAAATGAACATTGGCGATGATTCTCTAGCGCTATATGGATAATACCGTTCAGCGCGCGTAGCGGTGAATTGTCTAATAAGGCCGTTCTTCGGTCAAACACAGCACAGTTTGGCCTCATGGCTATGGGATAGAACAGTAGGTGCGATGGAAAGATAAAGCTGTTGTATTTTTTTTGCATGATATCATTGTTGGGACAAAGTAGCGTGTTATAATATCGACAGCGCATTGTCTTGCTGGCAATTCCCTGGGTTTCGCGTGGATAAAGACATGTAACGCTGGTCAGGCCTACCAAATGTGCTATGTACATCCATATGTAGTGTTCCTTCATTGTCTTTGTCATATCTGAAGTATTTCTGAGGCAATATTGGGGGTGGAATAACATAGAATACGATTCAATCGCTGTACTTTTTATGGAGATAATCTAAACTGGTACTTCAGCTATATTCCTTTATACACTCAGTATTGTAATGGTAAAGAATACGTTGATATGTAATTCTTTGGCCGAGGGCATTGAAACCAAGTGGACAAAGCGCACTGCTGGCATGTAGAAAAGGGACTATTGGATGAAAGCAGTCGTGATTTGATTCATTGCATATAGAAGTACATGAGTAAGTCCTTCATTACCTTGACGTCGGCGAGCAGCGCACGTGTGGGGCGGGTGACGAAGGACATGGAGGTCAGCCATTTGTCGGCCTCCATTCCGGTTAGCTCTCCGGATGTGAGCATGGTGCGCATGAGACGCACGGACGCCGGCGTACCCAGCAGGGGCACGGCATCTTGGAAGAAGTCCTCCGCGCGCGGGCACGCCGGTGACGCCTTCACCTGGGTATGCGCACTGCTGAGCTGATCGGGAGACAGTTGGCGCATCTTGCGGACCAGCTCAGCGTACGTGGCCGGAGCTTCCCGGTCGATGTTCGTGTTCGTCTGCTGGCAAATGGTGGTCAGCAGCGTCTTGACCTCGTTGACTCCGCGAGGGTTGGGGCCTTCTGACTGATGTTCCGTCGGCTCATATTCGAACACAAGTGACTTTCGGTCCAGAATCTTGCCTGGTAGGACAAACAAGCATAAATTATAGCCGCATGGTTTACACATGACTCTAGCATCATAGTGTTTTTGGATGGTGACACGTCACTTTAGACAGGACCATTACGCTCTGCCCTCTACTGTTTACCGCTTGCTCAAACAACGGGAACTAGAGGTCACATCAAGGCAACAACAAACCATTCTTCTATAACCTGGTTCGGTCTTGACCTGTTTCTTTTTAACATAGGTACACAGCAGTATATTATATCTGCACATGCTATATCACAACCTTGTGATAGGTTCGTCCATTTCTATAAATTTGAATAGAGCTTTTTTCATGTATGTCGACCAATATGAGATGTCTTTAAACATTAAGGTAGTGATCACCGTTGGTCACCCCCCCCCCCCACTCTTCCCAATAAGAATTTGATTATTGCTAGTTTTACCTGTCAACAATATGAGCTAGGCATAACAAGTGCTACTTCCTTTTAAAACAGGTAATTATGTGGCCATTCGCACTGGCAAACAGTTTACACTCAGATGATCACTCCAAATATAGTGTACAGGGAGCAATACATGTGAAACATCAATGTTTCCCATCCATGTAGCTCACCTTGCGGGGTCCTGCTGTTGCTTGTCGTCTGAGTGTACTCCAGTGAGAAGGCGACTTCTGTGGTGGCGCCACTGTTCTGTGTGGAGAAGGGGCGGAAGACGTGCTTCTCCTGACACCTTGTGGCAGTGATGATCTTCGCATTGTTTATAGTCTGCTCACACTGATGTGTGGTCTTGATCAAAGGCAGTGACTGAATTCTCTGAAACGCCATTCCAAGAATTCGTATAAGATGTAAGCGCGAACAGCAAACAAAACAATACATCTAACAATCATTAGACTATTTGATGTCAAGGTTGTAATCGTCGATAGGATGTTGATACTAAACAGTCAGCACGAGCAAGGTTCATCTTCATCATTCCAAATACTTCAAGCAAACAATTGAAGAAAATGGACAATGTCTCACTGCAGATACTATATATTTAAGTATTACTATAACTCGTGGAATACTAGGTGCACTTACTAAAATGATACTTATATATATTGTTGTTATAATTCAGTATGAAACAAAACAAGGTATAAATCTTTATTCGGTAGAACTTACGGAGTTTGATCCGAACTTGGTAGTCTGCAGGAAAGGATCGTAGTGGGCACGTCCTGAGCAGCTGAGAACATCCTTGACCTTGGTGATCTTGTAACCACTCCACAGAGACTCCACAGAGTAATCGACATAGCAGTCCCCAGAGATATCAGACTGCAGACAGAAGAAAAAAACATGCATGAAACAATGCCCTGACAGCACACAGTACAAGGAGACCCTTTTACAGATAAAATCCCAGGCACCTACCATTGCTCCAGACAAGTGCCTTTTAGTGGCGATCACTGATCATTGATTATTTGTGATTCAATAAGTTTTGGACTCGTACCCATCTGATTTGATAATGTCATTGCAAGTCTCCATTTGATAAGGTTTCAAAGCCGGTCGGGTTATGAATGACTGATATTTTACGTTAGAATTTAGATACATTGTACCATTTTGCTTGATATTCTCATTTTCCTTTACCAGTCGGGTAGTATTGCTAGCATAGAACCCCCGTAGTTATGGGATTTGTGTCAATAATTAGTGGAGAAAGATCACTGAGAAAGACCGAAGATCTTCAACTTGGTACCAAAATATTGATTCTGGCCTAGGTTCCACTATAGTCCAGGGTATATCCTACCACTATTCATACCCCAATGTGACGAATATTAGCCTTTTGTCCTTTAACATACGCAAGTACCCATCGTTGGTGGTAGGAAGGGGAATGCGTACCTCCTTGTTGCGGGAGTGGGTGCCCAGATCGTGCATGGTGTTCTGCAACCCAGAGAGGATGGCGCGCTTCACGTTGAGTGCCCACGTCTCCTCCTCGGCGTGCGGGCACACAGCCTCCACCTGGCCGTCTTTGAAGGCGAACCGCAGCGACCTCTGCTGGAGAGCGCGCTTGAACTCCCAGGCCCGCTCCACGTTCGTCTTCGTGGTGAGTCGCTCAGGGTGCGAATCGGTGAGCTCCACGTCCATCAACTGTAAGAAAAGTGTTCAATATAAGCGATTGCTGTTCGAATGATAACGTCCAATACCAGTAGCTTGTTATTGCTCTTTTCTACTGATTGGTACATATAGTATGCGTGTAAACCTAGAAACATCTAATAGTCTTGTACCGGTACTGTAGTGGTACAAATTATCGAGCATGAGATGCTATAGAAAGGCAGTCCAAGCTATCGAAAACCTTTGATTATACTTCTTTTATCATTCGGGAATATCAACTAGACATTGCATTGTCATTTCATATAGTTTTATCAAAACACATATTTATATGGTCAATGAATTACAATGGCCTCGATGAATACAATCTGGCAGACTTTTGGCTACCACAAGGTGATCCCAATTCGTGACAATTCTGTGCCGTCTCTCAGTCTCTATGCTAAAAGCACGTTTTCTATGTTGACCACCATCAGCATTAAGAAAACAATTGGAGGAATACAGGTACTCACCTTTAGGAGCATCTCGCAGGGAGAGAGAACCTCAACTTGTGCCACAGCCTGGACATTGAGCTTGGACTTTTCCGTGTTCGAACCTTGGATGTGTGTTATAACCTCACTCTTGTAGTCATAGTGATACGTCTTGCCGACCTCGTAGCCAAATTTTAACGAATCTGTGTGGAAATGGAATATTATGGGAATTTAGGTAAAGGAAACTTATGTTTCAATAAAGAAAAATACTAAAATATTTGACGGTTCAGTATCATGATTGTGTATACTCACGTTTGAAGCGATTATGTTGATTATTAACACATAGATAACAGAATAAAAGGTTTTATTGAATTTTATTTTCAGTATTGTACTATGCAATTGGAGTATGAGCTATAGGGATCTTTAAAGAAATGACATATAAGCTATAATGGCGTACCTTACAAAAAGATGCATAAAAGATCACAAAAGACATAGTTTAACAGAATGTGGAGGTAGTGTCAGCACAATAAGAAAAACGAATATTAAAATAATGAGAAATAACCAGCCGCAGAAAGAGAAAAGCCAAAATAGAATCACTGGCTTGCTCCCGTATGGGACAGATGCGTTTAGGGATGACAGTTGGGGACCACATTTTCATAAAACAAGATCGCGCCAAATGTAAAGCAAAAAGCATGAATTGTGAGGCTATATCACTTTGCTATATTCATATATTGGTATATTGGAGACACGTCCAAGATGAAAACTTGACAGATTGACTCTTGTGTAATCAGTGCCAGGTCTGCGGTCGTCGGGTCAGCCAAGAGTACGCTGATGTTGCAGGCCTGCTGCCTCTATTGTTCCTTATCTTCGACCCGACTTACACATTCCACTGGTGTGAACGTTTGACCGGGTAAATACTGATACCACTTGGTGACAATCACTATCGGCTTCACACTGCCACCCAAATCTCACCTCCTAAAGCTGGTATTGATGGATAAGACACCTGGTGAAATATCCTCTCTTATCAAGATTTGACTTATCTCCCGGGTGAATTTTGAACCATTGCCAAATGTATAGCGTCACGATCGGGAAGTCTTCACGTACTACAGTGCACTATGTACTATAGTGATCCGTGCGTGGAGATTGGCCTGGGCTGCTACAATACCCTGCCACAGCTAATCTGGCCCAAGTACAGGGTGATTCATGTGTGCAGTATAACGTGGGTGTTATTACGGTCTATATGCCACGGTAAAACAAGAGAGTATCACTGTAACAAGTTCAAATATATAGGGAGTCTATCAACAATCTGTTTATGACATAGATAACCAATGTACTACCGAAATAGATTTCAGGGGAAAACTATCCTGATCTCTTATAGATCTATCAATGCTCCGTAGAGGAAAGTATTTGGAATCAATTCTGCGTTATTTCAAGGCGTATTTTAAAATATTGTGCACCTTGATCCTTGGTATACTTATTTCATTGAGTACGTGTACTCAAATGCAAACAAGGTTTTTATAATCATTCATACTTTTTGAGAAATAGTACTGTTTGTATTTCTGACTACAAAGGTCCGGTTGGGACTGGATACTAACTAAGACGCATCTAGTTCTTATCAGGATATTATATCATCACAGTAAATAAACAATCAGTCTACCAAAATGGGATGTGAATCATTGAGTATTACTGCCGCTCTCCTAGCAGTACTGTTCTAATTTACTACGCATATTAAGAAAAAAAGACAAAACTAAATAAAAATCAAAATAAATATTGGCCTTCCCCAATTGAAGCTTGTCGAACTGACGATAGAACTCCCTAAACAAACTATAGAGATGAACGAGGGGTAGACCGCAGCCGCTTGTTTTGTTATGACAGGATGTTAACTAGTCTGTCCGCATATGATGGATTCTGTGAAACAAAACACTCTATTCAAAGAATCCTTACCAGCAGGACAGGAACTGGCGCACTTATTCGTCGTGATGTCATTGACCATTAGAGGACCTGAAAGAAAACATAAAAACATGTGGCAAAAATCGAGAATTATACGATTATAGATAATAACTTTTATTTCAACGCCGATTGTTTGACTGAAGGCAAGTCCGATGATAATGCTAATTAAGTTTAAACATCTCTCTGATACTTAAAACAGGAGTCACCAGGAGTGCACCATCTGAAGGAACGGGTGAATCACAAAAAATTAACAGCGTTTAATAAGCCTAGTATTGACGGCATAAACGTAAATCTAATAATACTTTAAAGAATATCTCTTTAAGTGATGTAATGGATTGAGGTAAAACTGCATTGGCGAAAATAAACTTTGAGCCGTTTCAAAGTCCACTAATACGACAATGCCCTCTCCATCTGATCGTTGATCCTTTTATCAGTAGACGATAATCCAGGTCCGATAGAACCATCACAAAGATTCTTGAATCATCCCACCTTTAACAAAATGCGTTATAGATTTTCAGTAACAGGTTAGTATATCAGAGTTATCTGTCAACGTGTCAGACTACCCTTTCTGAACTGCCCCAATTCGAGCCGCTCAACAAGTGGGTTTAGCAGTTTTTAAAAACAGCCTGACGCGTGGCGGCTAGGATCGGCGGCTGCAGTTGACCCTAGTCAGCTCCAGCTGCTGATAAAAAATAACAAACCTCCCATGGAAAACATACATCTGCCGCTATCTCATTATCATCTACGTCATCTAACCACGGAGCCAGTTGAATGTGCCTGTGATTTAATTTCTGTGCAATATCTAATGATTTCCCAGGGTACTAATGCGAACAAAGGAGGGCCGATTTCCTATGTGTTTTTAGCCGTGCACTCTCTGTTTACTGCTATGTTTATGTGCACTCTAGGGCCCAGGTCCGGGATCCTTACAAAGAATTGGTAATTCGAACCAACTGAGGTGCCTGTGTCTTGGTACCAAAAGGCTAGGCCCTGAACCATCAAACACAATGTTCCCTTTTCAGCAGATTATCCGTTTAAGGTCTTTATAAGATCTAATTTAGCGTTTATGACTTGAATAGTGATCATAATATGTACACTATTTTCTTAACATCATTAAATGTATTGCCTTTCGATCCCAGTCGCCTATATGATAGGCTGTAGTCTGGAGTAGGAAGCGTGCAACTTTTGTTCACCTATTTGCTTGTTCTTGGTTTTCAGGTGCATGAGTATTTTAAAGCTTTTAGCAGAGTCGGACCACGGGCAGACAATTTCAACGGAATGAGATGAGACTCAAAAGCAATGAGGCGCAGCAGGTCGAGGAGTAATCAAATTCAGTTCGCAAGCAAGTTGATTGCCTCTGCCAATTGGGCCACACTTGTCGCTCCATTATTGTACATTTGTTCACAACAAAATATATAGGAGGATGTGAAAAGAGGAGCATTATTTACTATATGACAAACATCAAACTAGCCCTGCATCAGTTTTAATGTTAAGTAAACTTTTTAAAAGTTCGTCATGGTTATGACCAGATGAATCCTGAAGTATGGTATTCCCATATTTGAGCCAGTGGATAAAAATCCATTTAGAATATACATTATCGCAACTTTCAATTATTCCTTTGAGTATATAAAACAAGACAATGTAGAATTTTCCTAGAATTTAGAAATGTCCACGACAATACTGTATTTAATGCGAAAAAGACCTCTCAATATCAGAGTCCTTGATTCCCAATAGGTCAGAATATTTTGTCATAGTTTAGCGCAACAGAAAGTGACTAGAAGAAAAAAGGTACACGAGCGCGATGTTTAAAAACATGTAACAAAATAGAATACACAAGTAAATGAAAAGAAAATATAAATGACAATATAGATAAATTAGAGTGTACCACATACCTGCAAGAGCCGTGCTCACAAAGGCGAGAAACAGCGCGCTTTGCGAGAGCGCCATGTTTCCTGGCCGGCAATCGGAGATGCACACAAAGAGTCGAGGTGTTCTGTTAGTTTGAGGCGCTGTTGGATCCCCCCGTGTGTTATATACGCATGGGGAGCCCTCAGCGATTAGCCAACGGGCTGCTGCCACTGGTCCAAAGTCAACCCTGGGCTAGATTCACACGGCTGCCCGAGGATGGTAGCGGGCCGCATAGATTCACGGTGGCGCAGGCCCTATCAACTGCGGGGTAGCAGGGCCCGGGGCGGGTGAGCAGGTGGGAGGGCGGGAGCGGAGTGATAGCGAGCGGTTTGGGTATAGGTGGGTGGGTGGTAGTACATGGGTGAGAATGGCTGAGGATGATGTGAGCACGAGAGCAGTGATTCATGCCCATACGAATTGTCACAAGGTTTGGGCCCGGGCCAGTGGGACGCTGAAGAGTAAAATGTATCCCGAATACAAACTAGCGACGAATAAAGATCTCTAATAACGATAATTAACCTGTTATGCATCATCATATATTTCCCTCTTTTTTTTGTGGTGGTGGTCGTGGTGTTGGTGGTGGCGAGGGGGGTGGGGTGGGGGTGGGGGTGGCGGGGTGTGGGGGTTAGTTTGGTATAAGATGCACTCTATAATCTATGTACTAATGTAATGTCAAACCTAGTGACCACTCCGCACTTATAGTTGGGACACATTGATGGCGATCAATCGGGAAATATCGGGATGGTGCCAAATCCGGATCATATATGGACTCATAAACGCTGTTTCCTTTAATGCGTTCTTTGCGCAAGAAATATTGATATAACCTAACATTTCGCATTTATGATTTCACTATTGGCTATGCCCTTTTCTTCGAGGGATTCCTAAAGACACGAGTCGGATTTCAAAATTACAGAGGAAGGAAACGTTGGTTGCATCATTTACATTCTAACCTGAAATCCAGATCAAGGACTCAAATTAGATAAGTCATTATAGAACCACTTAAAAAATCTTTACTTTAGCTTGATCCGGGTTAAGGGTCTACATGTACATGTATGTACGCAGTTTGCTTTGCCAATATTGGAATTTATCATAATTTTCTGTGGCAACCAAATTGATATAGTGACATGTCTAATTATCCGGTATACATGCACTTTGTTTGTGGTGCTACATGAGGTAAATATACGATACATGTCAACTTAGGATCGGAGCTTTTGGTATCACATGAAAGGACATACGACCAAGATAGATTCTCAGGTTATGGACCGTTCATTATTTACAGGTGTGCGGAAGAGGGGGCTTCTTTGTGGTATTTCCAATTGGACACAAATTTGGTTTGCTATTTTTTTTAGGGTCAACCTTTATTCAGCTACACATAGAGCGTTGATTCATGTGTCTTTGATAATCATTTCCCACTAGAGCATTTTGTTCTATGATGTGTGCCTTGGTAACGCGCTTGGATCCCGTTTAATAATTAAGGATCGTACATGAAGACACTTTCCTGTACCTCTTACAAGGGTTATAGTTGAATAATATCTATTATGGTGGGATGATTCAAGAACTGTTAGCTGAGACAGTATTTGCTGTAAATAAGATCGTCCATAAGTGTTGAATAAAGTTGCACTTTGCAGCTTTTCCTGTTCACGGAGTGTCTCTAGCGTCTTCTGCATTATTGATCTGGGCTTAACTGCCATCTCCTGTATGTCATCATACTTATTTATTCCAAGATGGCACTATCCCTCTCCCTGGGGTGGGGCAGCCTTTTCTTTCACAAGTATAGTGGGCAGTTTTAGCAAGCATTTTGGTTTAGCTCCTTTGCTGTAAACATGTAGGCAGTGGAGCTATTGCATACAATAACCTGTATATTAGTTGAGGACTGAGTCATCGTGATCACCTGTCTTAAGGCACCCGTAAGACCTGCTAGGGCGCTGTGATTTTCGGATGGAGCCGGATATCTTTCATGTGACCCCAGTTCTGTTGGCGGAATCATGCAACCACCCTGAGGCGAGTCTTGTACTCAAACAGTGAATGAAATAGTTTGTTGAAGTTCAGATTCACATCAAACTGGAATTAAATTGTGGGACTTTGTGTCCTTTGTCTAAAAATGGGTGGTGGCTTCAATTTTGTGGGGGGGGGGGGGGTATGGGGGCTTTAATTTTATCTATCAAATCATGTAGCAAATAGTGTGCCACTTGAAAAAAATAATAAACACGACCTGGTATGGAACAAAAGTATACATACTAAAATGGTAGATGGTAGATTCACAAACCATTATTTCCAGTGAAAACTGAAAATAAGGCTGAGGTGTTTATGCTATATGTTAGACGGTGATGTTCCCATTGGTCAAGCTGACTTCGCTGGTTGTAAGGTTGCTTGTGATTGGTTGACTTGGCTGGCTCATGGGGTTTGTACCGTTGATGTTCCCTAATAATGTTAATTAGGATTAGATGACATCTTCTCTGTCAGCTCGTTTAGTTATACCAGCAGGGCACGGTACTTCACACTCCACTGGTATCGAGGTATAAGGATGACTTGTCAATCCAGAATATAATTCATAATCAGAAGTTTCCTCAGTCCAGCTCAGCAGGATTGCCGGGCTGATCCGCCCAACGCCGGTTGGCGTGACTCTTCACTCCTTCTCACGCCATGTCTCTATGCAGACTTAGCAGTGCTGACTGCAGTACAGAGTCTGATGCCATCCTCAAACTCCAATAGGCTTAATGTCTCCTCATCACTTGACCAAGCAGTCCCAAATAAAGACAACCGGTAATTTTCCAGGGTTTATATTCATCCTAGAGTTTTTCCACTCTTCACTTTGCTCAAGCTTACCTGCTGACTCTCAACAATCAACTTTGCCGCAACATGTTGGAATGAAAAAGAAGACCACGGAACCGACACGAGCTATGACATGGGTTTTAACAGCATACAGTTTTCCTCAATTATTTAAAAGACAATGAGAGTGACCTATGATTTTGAAAACCTAAATAAGTAGTATTACATATACTATATTCTGGTAAAATTTGAAGAAGGTGACATGGGTTTTACTAAGTGAAATTGAACTTTTTAGAATTCTTATATACTCTATTATCAAATATTTTAAGACTCTTCAGATATGGAACGAGCACATCCTGATTAGTATGTGACTAAAAGTATGTCGGAATATGTCAAGTATTAACGGAGATGAAAATGTAAATGCCCATTGACTTACCATTACTTCCATAAGCGCCTGCGTTAATATCACAAGTAATCGTAGACTCGTGTCAGAACAGTGTAGTAGCCCTTGTCGGAAGCCTGCCTCCACTAGTGCAGCATGCTATGATAGCCTTCCGCCACACCCCGACACGCCCCGACATGTCGGAAGCCTGCAGACACACTCAGACAATTCCAACATGCTGGAATTGTTGTAAGCGTGTCGGGAGGCCTGCAACACAGCGGCAGTGTCGGATCATGTCGCAGGCCATGTTGGGGTGTGTCGCAGTCCTTGTTGGAAGCCGAGGTCCACTACTGCGATTCTTCTTTAAACTCCCACGCTTACAACACAATGTTCGATTCTGTGTCGGAAAGCCTATCGGGGCGTGTCCGGAGCGAAATCGTAACTAGTGGGTGCAGGGCCTAAAGGGCAGCTGGACAGCTTAAAAACCGCGGAGCATATGTTTGGTCAAATACCCGCTATAGCATCCAATCCTGTTTCATTTGCTGTTTTTGTGTTTGTTTTATGCCTTATTATTTCTGGAACATTTTTCGATTTTGATTTGTGTTTGCACCCTCTCGTATTTTGGCCCCTTTTTTTTTGTCTTAATCATAATTTTTCCTGTGTCTTAAGGAGCTGTTCATCTGGTCGAATTTTCAGGCAAAATATGACTCTGACAGTCCGGTTTACTATTCGGGTACCATCTGTGTAATGAAACACCATAGTCTGGTGGGATCGGTGCCGTGTCAGAGGCCTATTCCACCAAGGAGGCACAAGCCCAGGCCGGGCCCCTTGTGGTCGCCTATTGGCGACCGGCGGCAATAGCCGGCCCAAACCTCCCGCCGGCGGCAATAATCTGCTTGGTGGAACAGCTCATGACAGCTCACAGGCTCCACACGGCCGGACCCTGCCGGCCACCGTGCCTCCAAAACCCGTAGCTGGGCAGTATCGGCTGACCTGTTGGTGGCCGCCGGCCGCCGGCCGGGGACAATGCTCGGTGCAACAGCCAATTTTGGAGGTGTTCCACCAAAATATAGTGATAACCACAGAGAAGGCCGGCAGGCCAGCCGGGTATTATGAGCGCAACGTCCCCCGCAAGCCCTGGCAGGGGAAAACCGATTCATTTGATTTTAAGCCCCCGGCAGGCCGGCCGGTGTGTCAAGAGCTACGCCGAAAGAAGCATGGCCGCGGGCTCTGCCGGGACCCGCGGCGAGGGAAAGCCGACAACACTGCGCGGCCGACACCGGCGATACCCGAAGCCGCGAAAGGACATCGAAAATTCCGACACTTTCGGCAGAATTCTGGCACCATAGCGTGCCATACACATTCATAACATCAATCCTTATCTTTATTTACCTTTATTGTTCGATTTAACCTGTAAATCCGCGGTTATTTGACGTTTTCTGACCGTTCCCGTACAATTCCCGACACGCTGACACACTGCTCCGCTCGATACGCGACTTTCGCGGGTTCAGAGCGTCGTAGTGTATCGCCGCACGCCGCGCCGCCTATCGGATCGATAGAGAACCGCGGGTTTGCGCGTTAGTGCGGCAAACGTCCACCAGACGGCAATAGCAAACCCACCCGGGTGTAACGCCGCGCCGGGTCCGGCCGGCTCTATGGGCGCTCGCAGGGCGCCTTGTGTACGCCTGTTGGTCGCCTTGTGGGGCTTTGGTGGAATAGCTCCTAGAATTTAGGGGTTTAGGGGCGGCCGGCCGGCCGGCCCCGGCGGCAAACGCCGGCTGGAGGGCAAAAACCCGCCTACTGAGGGCCTTTTTGGTGGAATAGGCCTCTAATGAAACACCATAGTCTGGTGAGATCGGTGCCGTCAGCTGCACTGTTTCATTACGTTCCATTATCCAAAGCGCCCCAATTCTAGTACACCCGTTTTCCCCTAGTTTTTTTACTGGTGATGTCCTCGGGGGTTCAATTGCAGCAACTGTGACCTCGACCCCTGGCATGTTTACTCAAAGTAATTATTCCAAGGTAGGTGTATTTTAAGGGTGAATAAAGTTGTGTATCATGATTATTTTGAGAAAAAAAGAATAGGATTCTAACTGTAATCATGCAAAATTACAGTATCAGGGAAAGAACTGTGGAACTCAGGTATGATTGCAATCGGGTGAATTCAGAGATTTCTAACTTTTTGGGGTAGTATCGGTGGGGTCTCAGAATCGAAACAGATACCAGATACTGCCAGGGTTTCTAGGCCTGTTTTCATCAATAATCATCACAAATCCGTCCGATTCAGCCAGGACTAGGTCGACAATCACAGACGTGCTCTCGGCTTTATCTGGGTACATGGGGTAATTCGTGATGAGATGCTGCAGTTGTTCGTCGTTTCAATCCACTTTTCGGGTCTCGTCATGTACCGTGTAGATATGTTCATTTTTAATTCTTTTTGTGATCTTTGTTGCTCTGGCTTTGGTTTCAGAGAAATAGGACTAGATTCCCTTCTTTATTTTGGTTCTCTCTATTTGATGTCGTTTTAGTCGATTGTCCCCTCATTCAGTATCTTCTTAATCAATAGATAATTTACAACTACTACCTAAGTAACCTTTGCTGATTCCCATTTGTTAGACTCCCTAGAATCATGCTAGAAAAGACTATCCTGGAGATCACCATAGTGGGAACTTGAAGATAAAATATTCCCAATGTCAAGAACCTCACATTTACCCAATTTCTGTAATCTGACGTTTTCCAGATAAAGGCACTTAGTTTATTGATAATCATATGTAACTGTTGATAATCCATTGATTCTGCTATAAGGTATGTGCAGCTCACCATATCCTTTTGAATGGAGTATTGATTATTGATTTTCTCAAGTAGTATTCAAGTTGATACTGTGTACCTCCTGACTGAACACTTGTTAAAGATCACGACCTAGACCTTTAGGGGAACATCATCATGGCAACATTCTTCAATAAACCTTGATTTCTGCTAGAGAAAATACATCTCCAAGATATACTTCACCGAAAGGGAAAATATATGCAATTATTCATTATGTGGAAATAAGCTAGACATCCTTTTAGATAAAATTGCACAGATAAAATCGACATTAGCATACCCTACCCTCAGCACAGTTCATATCTATATAAGATCACTCCAGATAACCTAAACATTGCGATAATATCCTGATAAACGGTTATCAAGTTTTCAATGTGACACTGGCTTATCTAAAAATAATATAAGTCGCTCTCCAAAAACCACAATAGCAATTCCTCGGATGATATTAGAACCTTAAAAACTCTTCTCTATCTTATGTCTCCCAAATATTATCATTTGTAACAAAACTTTAGAATTATAGGAGTTGATAATCATCCAAACATCTTTAATGTCCTCTTCTTACAATGCATACGAATCTATAGCTACAAAAACTCTGAAAAACACAATAGCCGGTTGAACACCAGCCTATCACATTTCCGTTGATTTATTAGAGTACAGCAAGCTGAGTGTATGCTTTCCCTACTCATTCACGGGTACTTGATGTTTTGAGATATTTGCGGTTATTTTCATAGCGGTATCTCCATATCCCACAATCAGTCTTTATGATCAAGATGTCAATTGATTTTGGCTAACATTGATCGTTACATCAACTCATGTGTGTTCAAATGAAGGATCCTATGTAGGTTTAATTAGTAAATGATTGTTAATATATTACCTGTTCTTGTAAGGAAATACCTATTCCTATATACACATTATTGAACTAACTAGAGTTACATACCGCTGCTGGGGGTGCATTAAAAGTAAGTTATGTGTCGAGGTTGACGTTTTCGTCCTGCTCTCATATTTTCGTCCCGCTTTGACGTTTTCGTCCCGCTCTGATCACGTGATACAATACAGCAGCGGGATGAAACAATAGCTGTTGTGGTTACTCGATTAGGGTGGCCATTTGCTTCGGAAGTGTTTCAGGTAAAGAATTAAGCATTTTAATCGATATTTGAAGGTATATAGGAATAGGGAAACCAAGTACCGGTAAGCAAAAGTCAAAGTTACTCGGTAAGGCTTGGAAAAATTACTGATGCCTTACCTCGTAACTTTGAACTTTTGCTCACCGGAACATAGTTTCCCTCTAATACTCTATACCTGCAACTGTATGCTCTCCAGGCGGTGACACAATGGGTGTCAGATTCCGTGACACTCCTCCAAATTTATCACTGTGTGGAAGAGCTCACACATATAACACAGTACAGTGTTCCTATGAGAATCAACTCGAAAATACACCACACCCGGGTAATATTAGAGGGAAACTATGTTCCGGTGGGCAGTAATTTTTCCAAGCCTTACTTCGTAACTTTGACTTATTTCCACCGGTACCTTGTTTTCCTATTCCTATATACCTGCAATTGTCGACTAATATCGATAAAAACTGTTACTTGGTTACCTGCCATCAAGCCCGATGACAGATCCAACCTTATCAAGTAAACTGACACTATATGTTTTCTCCCCACTATGATCTTCATAAGAATTATGTAAGAGACGATCTGATTGGTCTAAACCTCCCGGAAGTGTCAACCTGGGCAGTAAACAAAAGTTATTCCACCCCCAGCAGCGCTAGGTAATCATAGGTTGTTCGCTCATAGGTATATAGGAATAGCATTTATAATTCTATTCCACTTGTTGGTGTCTGTGGTCGTGCATGGTAATTTCCCACTCTATCAAGTCAGTCGTAGTAGAAAGACAGTATTTGGCAATTGAAGAAAACATAATATAGGATTCATCTTCAGGCTTCTTGATGTGGCTGGAATAGTCCAGACCACTAATTTAGGTACTAAGACGCGCCAGATGTTAATGGATAACCGTTGTAGATTGCAGAGTCCTAAAGATTGGCTCAGTTTCGGTGTGTCATCTGGGTCCCCTGCGCTTTGTTATCCTTATTCAAACGTCGTCCCCATATGCAAATAGTTGTTAAGAAAGAGGGACATATGTGTAAATATATTGTCTCATCTTTCAGATAGTTCAATTGTTACCGATTGTTCCATGGATGACTGCCAACGAAGCCTATAGCCTCCAGGACAATAATCTTTTGGAAGCGGGGTAGCACGGAATCATAACTAGTTTCGGTATTTGTCCAATCAATATCTGGGTCTCTTATTGTTTTATAGTTTGTTATCTTGTATCGATATCCGTTTTTTTTCTGTCATATTTGCGCAAGGATATCACTAGAATATAGCCATATCATATTTCAGAATAATGTTGTGACGTTTATACATTATAAAAAGATCAACCTTGCTTACCCTGATGTTGTAATTTCATTACATTGTGCATTTCGCGAAACCGTCAGCTATTATTGGATTTTCTGAATGTTTCTGAATTTGTCTTTTGTAGCTGTTTGTAGAAATATATTCATCTTTGCCAGTGTTACAAGGATTTATTGGTGCAGGTGTAGCATTCTCGAAGCCACAAGTCGATGATTTCCTAAGAAGATGCTTTGTTGGCCCTGACTGCAACCACGGAAAACTTCACTCTTAATCCCTTCTCAACCTCCCTCTGTGGGGTATGCAGTATTGAGTCAGGCAAGCTCTTGGGCCATCTGGGTCGGCTCCTCAATTTCTACCAAATGCGTCTCATTAGATAGATGCCATGACTATCTCACTGCCTTCACCTCCAGGAACCCCGACCCCGTTTGTTTAGGATGTACCCATCAAAAGTGGTTCTAAGACCCATATCTTTACTGCCTATAACACATAAGTTAATGGAAAAAATTGACCATAAACATTTTATTTCCTATGTTAATGTATATGATATTCTTACTGATAGCCAGTTTAGATTCAGGAAAAATAGCTGCCATATCAAACTTCACGGATGAGATGCTTACAAAAAGAAAGGTGGGAAAAGCAACTTTGGCTGTTTTTGTAGACCACAGGAAGGCTTTTGATACTGTTAATCATTCCATCCTTCTTGATAAACTGACTAGCTATGGAGTCAAAGACTCATGTTTTCAATGGTTTAAAAACTATTTATGTGTTCGTAACCAGAAAGTAAAAGTCAATAATTTGGTAGTCATATCATTTAGGATGTGGAAAACTTTCTAGACAGGAATTTATGTTGTTTGAGCAAAGCTGATGTTAATTACTAGAAACTGTCACGACTAGGCCATTTAGACCAGCCTTATGAAAAGTCTGAGACCTTTTGCCACTTTGTTGAGTTGAGATTATGAATGTGAAACATATATTATATGTTGTAACCCTAATGCTCAATAAAGAAACTATGCTAAAAAAAACCCATCTGACTTCCTAGGCTTGCAGAAACAATGGCTACAGTCGTGGCACTGCCATCACATGTATGGTGAAATGCAACTGGGAGGTTGCCTGATGTCTATCCAGCCTAACCTTCCATATACTCCTTTCAAGTGTATTTGGGGGACAATCAGTCAAAAGTGATGATGTTTCCTCAGTGTTTTTCCCTTTCAAAGTCTGAAGACACGTGTTTTCTCATGGGGAAGGGGTGGGGGCTGAGGCCGAAGCCTCACCATGGTGGGCCTCCTGAGAAGCTGACCTCTCTGTTGGGGTGAGCTGATCTGCTAATACCCTGCACTTTCTAAACTTGCCTGATCGGACTTCTCCAGTACTGGCAAAATCCATCCAGCAGGTCGGTCCCCTTGACTTGGACCCCTTGACTTCTTGTTCATACTTCACAGCCATGCCTTACCCCCTCTTGTATTGGACATTAAAGATACATTAGGGATCTGGACCATAAGAAGGGAGCAAGAACCAAACATAGATGTACTATCTACTACTATGAGTCAAGAGCTTAAATTCTTTAATGACAGGTTTATCCAGCTTATATACAGGTAGCAGGTGGCATCTTGGTACATGGTAAGCTTGTAAGGTCTGTCCAAGGATTGGCGGTTGAATCAACAGCCAATGAGGGTTAACTAGTCTTGTTCCAGTCTGCCACTTGTTCCAGTCTGTCAAGAGGGCTGCTCATGTCACTAGCAACTCAGGTGTCATGTCAGCTTGCCCTACCCACAAGTTGCCAGACTGGAAACTAGAGCGAGCAATAATGAGGGCAAACATGCCATTCACTACATGGCTCGCGTATGGTCAACTTCGAGGGGAGAAGCTGCTACAAAATGGCGACTGTCTTAATGCAGTCTCATTGGTACAAATAAATATGGACAATTTAGATGACTAATTTCACATAGAATCAAATATAATTGATCACGATAGGACGTAGAAACTGGAACTTCACACTCTGTTGACCATGGCGACTACTTGGGTGTTATCATACTTAAGATGAATCCTTGTAGTTCTTCCATTAGGTACCACATCAGATTGCACTGGCCAACATGAGCCAAGGGTTCACAGACGTTTATATCCATGGAGATACAATTTCAAGAAGTGTCATATGATGATGCGGCACAACTACATCCCAAAATGGCGACTGTCTAATGTTTAATACATCCCATACACCAGCATACCAATCATTGTCGCAGTCACCTGCAAACACAGTCAATGAAGTGTCTGACCACCTCTAACTGTGGTGCTGGCATGCTTTAGAAAGCCGGCTAGGGAGGTTCCAGATCAGCCAAATAACCTACATGTTTAATCTCTCCAAGAGGAAAGGTATCTTACCAGAAAAATGGAAAGTAGCTCGTGTTAGACCCATCCAGAAAAAGGGAAATAGTCTAAGAGTCACTGACCTATGCCCCAACTGACATCTACCTCTACCGGAAAAAGCTCGTTCACAAGCACATAATAACTTATCTAGATCAGCAGAACCTATAAGACGAAAGACAGGGAGGGTTTAGACCAGGCAGATACACATTACTTACTACCGCATCATCAACAGACGAAATATCAATAAACATGGACTTTCATAAAACGACTATAAGCACATTTATCAACCACAGTAAAGCGTTCGATACCGTTGACCATTCTATATTACACAAAAAAGTTTAAAAGATTGGATTCCACCCGAAAATATGTAATTGAATCATAATTACCTCGTGATGTTTCTCAGGGATCCACCTTAGAACCACTCCTCTTTCTCAATCATGATCTGGATGTGTATTAGAGAACTGCGACCTCCGCCTGTATGCTGACAATACAATATTCCTCATCTCTCACCAAAACTATGTATATAGCTCAACAAATGGTTTCCAGGTCGCTCAAGCTTGGACGTGGTGTCTCTGCAAGCTGCCCTTTTTTTTTTGAATTTCTGCTGCTGTTGGTTGTTGACGACGTCTTGTTGTTGGTTGTTTGTTTGTCAGTCATGTTTGTGGTTAGGGGTTTATTGGGCTTGTTCATTTGGTTTGTGGTTGTTTTTGTTTAGTTTTGTTCTGGTTGCTCGTTATTTTTCATTATTTGTTATATGTAGTTCTATTGCTTTGGGTCTTTTCACTGTTTGTATTAGGCAGTCCTTGTTTTCTTTGAATGCATGGTTTATGTATGTTTTGGTTTGGTCTGTTTGGTGTATAGCCTTGCATTGGTTTAGTAGGTGGTAGATTGTTTCTTGCTTTTGGCCACATTCCCTGCAGCTCATTGTTAGGTGTATTGCCTTAAAACTTTCCTTGGAGTTGTACAATCGGTTTCTTAGTTTGAAGATTGTGCTTGCTTGATTACTATTTATGCTTGTTAGGTAGTTTGATCTTTGACTCTTGGTCCAGTCTGTTCTGTTGGTGAGATATCTCATTTTGGATTTTGTTTCTGTGGTTTTTGTTATATTCTCCTTCCATTGTTGGTCTATTGCCTGTTTTAAAAACTGTAGTTGTTTTCCAATGGCTTGTGTCTGTTATTGGGGTTATGTTTTGTTGTCTTCCAATAGTGCATTATACATTTGGTTTTCATGTGTGTTTCTGGGTCTTTTGATTTTGTTTCTATGTATTGGTTTTCTCTTGGGTTTTTAGGGTGTTTTTCGAGTTCTTCTGATTATGTTATGCAGTATTGAGTTGATTTATTTGTTCTTTTGTTTGTTCAGTTGCAAGATTTCAGATCCATAAGTGATTATGGGGATGATTCATGTTTCTATTAGTTTCCATATGGTTTTCATTTCTATTACTTGAAGTTGTCCTCTTTCGCTAGGTATATCATGGTCTGGTATGCTGCTTCTGTTTTCTTTTTTATTTCTATTATTTGGTCATTGATGTTTCCTTTTTTATTGATTATTAGTTTTTTGTTTCTTTATTTTCATTTCGGTTTTGTCCTCTTTTCCAATCATTATTGTTTTTGATTTTTCTTTTCCGATTTCGAACCTGAATCTATTTGCTATTTCATCTGTTAAGTTTAGTAGTTGTTGGTGTTGGCTTATGTTGTTTGTTATTATTATTACTACATCATCTACCCATCGTAGGCATTTCGGTGCATCTGGTAGGTTTTCTATTTGGGGTTTTAGTTCTTCTATTGTTTGTTTTATCGCATCCATTATCGATGCATAATGGGTGACTGCTAGGATTCCTCCTTGTCTGATGCTGTCCTTGATTGTTATCCGTCTTGATTTTCAGTTTTTAGTGTTTATTTTTGCTGTTATGTTTTTGTTGACTTTGTCTATTATGTCCCACATTCCTCCGTTTACCCCTTTTCTGTTCATTGTATATATTATTACTTCTATCCATGCTTTGTCATAGGCTTTTGTGACAGAAAGGTTATTTATATTGATTTACTTTGTTGTTTGTTGGCTTTGATGGCATCTTTGATTGTTATGATGTGGTCTATTGTTGGAGCTACTTCTCTTCCTCCTAGTTGGACTGGGGTTATCTTTATGTGCTGTTATGTTCTGTTGTTTATTAGTCTTTCATATGGTTTTCCTAGGTTGCTTGATACAGTTATTCCTGGTTCATTTTTGCATTGGCCCTTGGTTCCCTTGCCTTTGTAGATTCTTGTGATGATTCCCTTCTGCCATTGGTTGGAGATTGTGTGGGTTTATCTATACTGTTTAGTTGTGTTATGAGTTAGTTTTTTGGTTTAGGTGTTTTATTAGGATGTTTGGTATCATGTCTGGTCCATTGCTTTTTCTCCTTTTCAGTGTTTTTATTGCTTTGTTGATTTTGGTTTCTGTGAATGGTTTTATTGGTTACTTTGTTTGGATTGATAGTCTCATATTATTGTTGTTTTGTATAATGTGGTTTGTCCAGGTATGGTAGTTATTGGTTCCTTCTCTGGCTTGCTATAGGTTTTCATGGTAGCTATGTGTTCTTTGGTTTCGCTGGGGTTTGTTTTTGTTTTGCTATTTTCTTCTATTGTGTCATAGTTGTTCTATTTTTGTCCTATTAGTTTTTTCCTTATCTTAAAGAATAGGTTTGATTTTGTTCCTCCCTGGTCTATTAGTGTTTGTAGTTTGTCTTTTGTGTCTAGCTTGAGTTGTTTTTCATATACTTGTCTTATTTTGTGGGTGAATGTTTTGTGGTTTTCTCATTTCATTTATTTGTTGTTGTTTGGCTTTGTTTTTTAGTCTTCTGAGTTTCTTTATGGTGATTGAGTTGGGAGGTTTGTTTCATTTTTTATGGCGATTGTTCCTAGGTTTTTTTGTAGGGCTTTGGTTAAGTTTGTGTAGTCGTTTGGTGGGTTGGTTGTTAGTTCTTTGCTTATAGATTTCTGTTCAGCTTGTCCCATCTGTTCAGCATTGTTACATTGGCCCATTTTTTCCTTGGTTGTTGCTTGTCGTTGTGGGGGGACGTTTTTCAGGTTGTGGTTGTATTGTATTGTGGTCAGTTTGGGTTTTAGTTGTGCCTCTTATATCTAAGAGGCCTTGGTGGTCTATGTTAGTGTTGGTTATTTGTGTGTACACACCTTTTTTGCAAAGCACATAATCTATTGATCTCTGTGTTAGGTTTGTCCTGTTGGTCCTGGTCCATTACACTGTATCTTATACTGTATTTGTTTCTGTTGTTAGAACATTTAGGTTGGCTGCTTCTTTGAGTTCCTCAAGGAGTTGTCCATTTCTCGATTTGGTTTGTTGCATATTGTCTTGGTTTATTTGGAGTTTGGCATTGAAGCCGCGTATTATTAGATTTTCCCCTGATTGCTTAAGGTTTGTGATCTCTGTGGTGAGTTCATTATAAATGGCTTGGACTTTGCTGATGTTTTCGTTTTCTTGGGGGCCATAAAAGTCTCTCAACTTACCATCAACCTATGTCTCACTGATGGTCCTACCCTTGTCATGCTAATTAAACATGAGATATTAGCCTTTAAAAAATGGTGACATAAAGATGGCTACATATCTTTACGTCATCCATTTATATATGTTTCTGGGAACAAAGATTTAAATTCAAATTTGTTTTTTTCAATCTCAAACCCAATGTCAACCTATGTCTCACCCTCACTGATAGTTACAACTCATCACATATATTGAAAAGGAGAAATTAGCCTTTAAAATGCTGACGTAAAGATAAGCACCCATCTTTACATCGTCCATTTATATATGTCTCTAGGAAAAAAAGATTTGAATTTAAATTTGAATGTTTCAGCCTTAAAACTCATCTTCAACCTATGTCTCACCCTCACTGATAGTCCTACCGTGGTCGTACTAATTAAACATGAAATATTACCCTTTAAAGACGGCAGCATAAAATTACTACACATCTTTACATCGTCCATTTATATATGTCTCTAGGAAAAAAAGATTTGAATTTAAATTTGAATGTTTCAGCCTCAAAACTCACCTTCAACCTATGTCTCACCCTCACTGATAGTCCTACCGTGGTCGTACTAATTAAACATGAGATATTAGCCTTTAAAAACGGCCACATAAAGATTACTACACATCTTTACGTCATCCATTTATATATATATCTCTGGGAACAAAGATTTAAATTGAAATTCTAATTTTTTCAGTCTCAAACCCAATGTCAACCTATGTCTCACCCTCACTGATAGTCACACACTGGTCTCATTATTCAAATATGAGATACTAGCCTTTAAAAACAGTGACATAAAGTCGCCAAATTATATATGTCGCCTATACAAATAGGCGACATAAAGATTATTTTTTGCATCTTTACGTTGCCCATTTTGTAATGAAAATTCAAGAAATATTATGTCCAATTGATATCACTGAAAGATATGATATCCGACTAGGCCATGTAGCAGTTTTTTATGATATCTCTGTATTTTCCTTAACATGATAATAGTTGACAGAAACCCTTATAATAAATATGCTAAATTAGCTACTTAGCCCATGTATACATTCTCCATTTTCTCAGCTAAAGATCAAATAATTTGAAAAATCCCTTTTGCCTCAAGCGGTGTTTCCTTCATTTATATAGGTATATTCTACTATATAACCATTTGCAGACTGAAAACCCCGCTTAAGGGGCCACCCCGCGTAAGGGGACACTTGGCCCGGAACGGAAGGTCTACCCTTAAGCGAGGTTTTACTGTACTACATATATACATGCGTATTATGTATACGTATGAATATATATTTAAACCCACTAAATTGTAGCTGGAATATCATAGAATATGATGCAATCACTATATTGTTTCTAAACATATCCTGAACATGTTCTACAAATGAATAAAGCTTATACACTCAGTCCTCTAATGATAAAGAATATGTTGCCATCTGATTGTTTGGCCGCATGCATTGCGTAACCAAGTAGATAAGGCGCATTGCCGGCCAGTGGAAAAAGGCCTATTGGGTTGTTGACTTTGAGAACTGGTCAGGCACAAAGTCTGATTGGTCAAACAGATATTTCCATGTACTTTTCAACTTTGGATCTATAGTGTAGCCTATTCTTAATAACTATGGTTTCCTTCCATCCTTAAGGTAATTTATATGTTAGGATTCTTGTGAAGAAGACTTTAGGGCATCATGGCATTAGCATGATAACATGTATCCGATGTGCCCGGTTCTGACAATGTTGGAGTTTGGTCAATAGAATCAAGTTGATGGTAAAATTTGTACAATGACCCCATCGAGCAACCTAAGTCCGGTGCAACTGAACTATATATCATTGAGAGGTGTAAGTAATCATTCCTTTGACTATCACCAGCAGTGTTGGCTCGAGATACCCACAGAGACGCTCCTGGAACTGGGCTATAATGCCTACGTTTCCAAGAAGAGCAAGTCACGCCATGTCTGTCGGCGAACAAGCCATAAAAACCTGGGCCTAGACTTCATCTGTGCAGGCCACTTATGATATCGCAAAAAGGCTCCACTGCTACACCCAAAACCGAAGCGAGTGAGGGCGTTTTCTAGAGCGCTTCCTGAAGGTTTCTTTTTTCTTTTTTTACTTTGGTGACCCAGTCTCTGATCGTATGTCTACAGAGCGTTAGATCGCAGGTAAATGTTTCTTATTCAACCCCAACGGCCGAAGAAGTAGTTTTAGCATTATTGGTTTAACAAACGATTCTCCTCATCCTGTTACACTTGCAAAGTTGGCATATATATATATGCCCATCTCCACTATGTTACATCAAATTAACCATGGAGTTGTTCTGCAGTATTGTAAAGGAGGATCGGATGTTGTGGCTATTTGTAAATCAGGACATCTGCAGCCCATCAGGACCACAAATTATTTACTACCACATTTGGAAAGATGTAATGGGTACAGTGCAATTACATTCTGACTCATACAATCACATCAAGGATACTCATAAACTCATACTCGACTTTAACATATCGCATCAATAGATGGTGCTATTTTACATATGCATAATTAGTTTTGTCTTTAATTGAAAAAGAACCACCGTCTTTCCAGATTTTCATACTTACCTGACCTGGTCATTCTGTGCGAACAAATTCAATACTTAAACTATTCATTGTTGTTGAGAATGGGTGTTGATAATCAACAAATTATCTCGTAGTTTTGACAATTTGGAGTATAGGAATTTTTAAAAGTAGCTTGATATATAAGGACGTATTTGGCTATAGCACTATTGTTTATTGTCCACCGTTTCTATCTGTTGAACAAATCCTAATTCCTACTATGATATATATGTTAACCTATAATAAAATAGCACTATACAAGCTGTTCCAATGATTTTGTTTCTGGGAGGAGGAGCAACGTATCTGAACACTTGGATTTTATACAAGCTGTATCTAGGATTTCTTTTCAGGCAGCGGGGCGGTTACACATCTGAGATTAATTGGGAGGATTTCAAGGGGTGCAGGGGCAAGGTGCCTTTTTTGAGGCCCCGGAAGACCTTGGCTCTTTCGTGGACATCGTTGCGTTGGGGGAGAAGGGGGCCCATCCTACAGTCCATATTTGTGTCACCTGGTGATTAAGAAATAAAGAATGTATATAAATCTAAGATTCTTTCAAAAACAAGTACACTGTACAGTGAGCAATGATTTTTATTATTACATACCTATGGCCGAACGTCTATGAAATACTACCCGCTACCCGGGGTATACAGTATAAATAATGTTCGGGCGCACTGCGCCCGTAGTGAATATTCGGGCGCACTGTGACCATCGGGTCAATTGGTACATTTAATAAGTATCTAAAATAAGTTTTTTTTTATATTTAGGTATGTAAAAATAAGTAAACGTAGTGACTAAGCCCGTATAGGGATGCCAATCTCGGCCATTTATGCCATAAATACGTCCCTCCGCCTGCTGCGGCGGGACGTATATTTATTGCATTAAAAGACCTCGAACGGCCATCACTTCGGGCTCAGTAACCACGTTTTCTCTTAGTACTGTGATGTGTAGTACTACACATTTACTGTATTCTGTGAAAATTTCAAGAAAACGATATCTGTTTAACTTTTTAAAAACTCAATATCTGAAGACAATATAATCTATTATAGCATTATGATACAAGTCTCCAGGTCGAAAACTAGCCCGGTGACACCAATGTAAAGCTAGATATATATTAGGTAAAATATTCACACCTGATCTCCATTCAGGGGTGAACAGCTGTTCTATATAAATCAGCGAGGCACTTTGGAGTTAGGAAACCAGCGAGGAAGACTGAATAAAATGGCTGGACTTGAGAACCAACCAAGCTCCACTGGAAAACTACCTCTAAATACACAGTTATAACATAAGAGACAGCTGTTTTGAAGGTAGGCAAAGACAAATGGATATATATTTATCGATTCGATGTTTTTTCACATATGTCAGAGTGTGCGCAGTATGAAATAACAACTCTGGTGGAGGGCTCTATATGGCAGAGGAACCCGACCCTGTTTGGGATAGGGCTGGGTACACTGGCTAGATATATATGTGTGTTCTAAAACACTTGGAGATCATCAATTCAACCTCTAGGAAAAGGACTTTTTTCAAGGTGAATTGTTCGATATGCGTTTAAATCACCAGAAACTTTAGATTAGCCTATTATATATGTATTCCCATATCAAAGAAAACATGTAGACGCATTCAATTCTATTATTCCGAAATTGAAGTTTCTATTTCACCTGGTGCTGCCACCTGGTACCGGGGTACTAGTTAAGCACCAAATACACTGTAAAAACGGTGTTTGCTATCCACACGCCAGTGTTTAGAAGTTAAACACTCATTTAAACACTTTCTTGTCCCACTTTTCTAAACGCTTTTTTGGGGTTAACACGTTTAACTTTAAACATGTTTAGGTAAAAAGTGTTTAATTTTGAAAAGGGTTTAAATTGCAAAGCGTTTAGTTGTATAGTGTTTAAGTTTGGGAAGTGTTTATATTCATAGTGTTCGGGATTTGGAAGTGTTTACATACCTAATGTTTAACATTAGTAAGCGTTTATATAACAAGTTGTAAAGTTCTGGTCTATACATCCCTATCGTGGCCATGTAATATTGGTTTCTATGAGAAGAAAGTAATCATCTAAATTACCCCTAATTATTGGGGAACAAATTGACTGAATTGGAACAGTCACCATTTTGGTTAGTAACCTCCTCCCTGATGTTTACAGTATGGCTGCCATGCTTTGAATGGCATATAATACCCCTATTGTCGCTCAGCTCTAGTTCCCAGTCTGCCCACATGAGGGCAGGTCACTCTACCAATGACACTTGGAGTTGTTCAGTGTCATGAGCGGCCTCCTGACATGTGCGACAGACCGGAACAGGCGCTCAACCAGAGCGGATTTGGTCTTCCCCTATTGGCTGTTGGTACAACAGCCAATGAGAGCGCAGAGCTCACAGATGCCAAGCCTGTCATGTCAACCCCCTGCTAAGGGTATAAAACAAGGATCCCTTTTGTCAATAAACACTTAGACTTAGTTGAGTTCTCATAGTAGTACATAGTACCTCTGTGTTTGAGTTCTTCTCTCTTCTTAAGGTCTACTCCTTACGCAAGTAGGCTGTGAGACTTTACAAAGTGTTTAGCTTTAGGAAGTGTTTAATTACAAAGTGTTTAGCTTTAGGGAGTGTTTTATTACAAAGCGTTTAACTTTAAGAAGTGTTTATCATTAAGAAGTGTTTACACACAAAGTGTTCAACCTAAGGAACTCTCTAGAAGATTTTATTATCATCTTCTTGTATATAATAATTACAGTTATACCATAGATATTGTATAGAAAACTGTGACAAAAGTACTTTGTTTTATATACATGTAGATTTTATTGCCATATATCAAGATCAAAACAACTTATACAATACAATCAATACAAAGGACAGTGATTGCTAGTGACACTCATATGTTGATGGGTAGGCACTTGGATGGAGACTGAAAACAAATTAACAATAATCCCCCCATGATGTTTATGTTCTAAATCCCCCCATGGAAAATCTATATTAGCCTCTCTCAGAGAATGAGCCCCCCCCCCCTCCCCACTTCCACAAAGGGCACAGGAATACATTGGCCCACCTCCCCTGACATCTTTTCTTCAACCCAACACCCACCGGAAATATCAAAAAGGAAAAAAAAGTACCCCCTATGAATTTTATTTCCCAACATGGAAAAATTATATCAAAATTAGCCCCCCCCCAAGGAGATGGGTGGGCAGGTAGATAGATAGGCAGGTAGATGGGTGGGCAGGTAGATGGGTGGGCAGGTAGATGGGTAGGCAGGTAGATGGGTAGGCAGGTAGATGGGTGGGCAGGTAGATGGGTGGGCAGGTAGATGGGTGGACAGGTTGATGGGTTGGCAGGTAGATGGATGGGCAGGTAGATGGGTGGGCAGGTAGATGGGTAGGCAGGTAGATGGGCAGGCAGTTGATGGGCAGGCAGGTAGGTGGGTAGGCAGGTTGATGGGTAGGCAGGTAGATGGGTAGGCAGGTTGATGGGTAGGCAGGTTGATGGCTAGGAAGGTTGATGGGTAATAGGTTGGTAGGTAGGTAGGCAAGGTGGTGCCTAGGTAGGTAGGTGCCCGGCCCTGTCTTGCATTCCAGCCGCACTGCTGACTCTCGCCGGGAATAACACCTAAACGGGTCCCGGGACCAACTGGCCCTGGACCCAGCCATTCGCACTCTCTGAGGCACTGAGTTGTATGTACTGGCTCCACAGTCTCGTTAACCTGCAAACATAATACATTATCAGAGACATTGTACAATTTGTGTTCACTCTCAACCTATGGCTCTCTTGGCGGCACCTGAAAGCAATACATGATTATCATTAGATATATGAAATAGAATATTCTATTAACTTATAATACACCCACAGATACACATTACTAGATCTTTCTCTAGATATCTCTAAATATTTCTCTGAATGAAGGGAACAAAATCAGTCACATTCAAATTAGACCAAGAGTTTAGACTATGTCATAACAAATATAGGTGCGAAAGCGGAGACAATGCACTGACTGCGGTCGGTACCCTGGTCGGTAGCTGTCTAACCAATGCCAACTGATAAATGTAAGTCCAGCCGTGTATGTGAATGCGACTTTTGCTTGGCCTATATAATATACGTGTACGCATTTGTCAAGTATATATGTGAGATATTTTTATAGGAACCATCTCCCACCGATAATTTACCATCTCTAATAGAAGAAATCATCAGGTGAAATATTGAATAATAGCTCACATACTTGCAATTTTGTGTTGGTGATTCGGGAAATTGCTGTATTTCTTGCTTGGTATGTCTCCAGCTTTATATAGAATAAAACCGGGTTTACATATTGCAGTATAGGATACATTGAATGAATAACATGCTCTAATAATAATGGTATTATTTAATTAGGTACAAGATAATCTTTATAAGAAAAAATTCCAGGTGGTACAAAAAGTTTGGTACTTTAATGGGTTTAAATGTTTCAACCACTTCTCTCCACTTGCTTGTAAAAGTGTGTGGCCACATCGATGTGAATGAATGTGCTGCCATCAAAACGAGGCCGGGGAAGATACACACAGATATGTGTAAAACTAAACGCCTAGTGTGTAAATGCTAAATGGCTAAACACTTAGGAGCAAAGTGTTTAGGTGTGTAAAAAATAAGCGTTTAAGTAGCAGAACAAGTGTTTAGAATCAAATGGCGTTTAGATACATGTGTGTAAATGTTGTAAGTGTGCAGGAATTAAAGGGTGTTTAAGGAATCTAGTGTGTATAACCAAACACACTTTTTACAGTGTATATGAGAGGAAATATCCTCTCCCCCCACCACCTCCCTCTTCACTGGATGTTTGTATACGCCTACATATGAGGTGTATACACACGGGGAATTGGACGACCTTGTATACGTAAAATAACTACTTATATATGCCTGGCGCATCCATATGTAAAATAATGATGTTTATGCAGTGTAGGGGAAAGTCTCCCTCTTCATCTTTTCCTCATAAATGTCAATGTTTTATCACAGTAATTGATATGACATCACGTGCAACTCTAATTTGGCAAAGTTAATTTCAACGAAGGAATTATGCTGTCACAAACTATGGCTGACTAGGTGTGACGTGCACAGTGCTCGCGGAGCTCTTTACCCACAATATTTTGGTTTCTTGAAGTCGAGATCCTCCGAAACACATCGGGACAGCAAAAACAAGTAGCCTAGACAAGGATAGCTAAACTGAATAGCGAAAACGCACAAGCTAATGATGGGGAAAAGCAAACCCAAATCCACATCGTCTGAAAGAGAGTCGCCAACATGTAAACAAAGCGACGAAGGTACCGGTATCTTGGAGATTCAACAATCAACCAATGCTATGCTGGGCAAATTTGACGACATGTCAAAAGGAATGGACAAACTTACCGAGAAAGTTGATGGTATGAACAAGACACTAGGAGAGAAGGTTAGTACTATTGATGAAATAGTGAATAACAACCAATCACGGATTGATGAACTAGAGGAACAGGTCGAAGTTTTGAATGATGACAGGGATGTTCGCGAAATAGACTACGTGAAAATTCTAGCAAAAATTGAAAAGCTTGAATCAAGAGTTCACTTTCTCGAAGAGGATAGACGTAGAGGAAACCTTATAATCGAGGGGCTGGTTGAAAATCCAAACGAAAACACAAAACAGGTAGTTCTGGAGCTATTTAGAGACTTGACAGTATCGCAATATGGGGGAAGCTCACCCATCAAGGCAGCCTACCGCATGGGACCGAAAACACAACAAATCCGTAGACCCAGAAATATAATGGTAAAACTAGCCTCTCAGAACATTAAAGGAGAAATTTTCAAAAATATCTCCCTGCTTAAAGGAATGGCTAAATGGAAAAAGGTGTTCATCGTGGACGACTTGTCGATTGAGAGACAAAACGAAAGGAAAGAACTAAGGTGTCTTGCGGCATACGCAAATCAGCAAGGGAAAAAGGCTATGGTGAAGGGGAACAAACTATTAGTTGATAACAAAAGTTTCACATATAGGGAACTTGATAGCGCACCGGAGTGGCTAAAGATCGAATCAGCTAAAATAGTTGAAGTAGAGGATGGTTGGGCGTTTCAGTCGCACCATGCCTTTTTATCAAACATGTTCCCCAGCGCCATAAATACTGACAAGTTCAACTGGCAATCAGCCGAACAGCTTTATGGCTATTACATGGCTATGGAAAACAACGAACCGGGACTAGCTCTCAAAGTCAAGGCATCGGAGTCAGGCTACGAAGCTAAACGCATAGTAAAAAAAATCAAAACATCGAAAAAGTGGGACGACTCGCGATTGGAAGTAATGGCTGGGGTCCTAAAACTCAAATTCGACCAAAACGACTCGATAAGAGAAGAACTGACAGCATTAGATGGGCATCTTTACGAAGCAACGAATGACAGGTTTTGGGGTTGTGGATTTGGACTTGGCGATTTCAAGAAAATAAACCTACGGGCCGTTACGGGTAACAACCTTGGGTTGCTGCTATCGGAGCTGCGGGACAGCTACAACGCGGAGTAGTAAACATGGCTTCCACCAACTTTTGGCAGCGCAACCAGGGAAAAGTGGTAGAGTGGCGGTGTTGGAAACCCTCCCCTCGTAATGTGTTATTCGCGGACAGTAGGGGTAGATACTTGGACATACTCCAAAAATCAGAAGAAGGTTACAAGGCAAGACTGTCCATATACTCATACCCTGGTTTGAACCTACAACAAGTGATCGCTCGAGCCCACACACATCTCTGCAGCCACCCACGGGACAACGTCTACATCCTGGCAGGGATAAATAACGTCACGGAACGTCAAGGGAAACGATTCGAGTTTAACTGGCAAGCCGACAGTGAGCTCATAAGACATCTTGAAGTGTTCGCAGAGGTAGGAATGGACTGGCTGGATTACCATCATCCACTAACCAAAATAATCCTGTGCCCCATAGTAGGCATGACACTGAACTAATGGACGTCTAACTCAAGTGATGCGAAGCAGCAAATGGTGGACAGATGTATACCGAAAATAAAAGCGTCTTACGTGAAACACAATGATGAAAGAGCCCTAAGAACGCCTTGGCTGGCTAAGACAGTACATCCATATAATCACGGAAGGTATAGCCAAGACTATACCCTGCTTCATGATGGATTACACCCTGGAAGTGAGCTTGTAAAATTCTGGTCGGGTGAGCTACTAAAGTGCTTTGATGAAAACACGCTAGCTCAATCTCACTGAAAACAAAAGGTTAGGTAGGGAAGAGGAGGGTATACACTAATATATTTTAGGACTTAAGAGTAAATATTAGGAATTAGATTTATTCCAGTTTCAAGAGAAAATATCAGGAACACACTGGCGATCTGTATTGTCAATGCGGATCTATGGTTTGTAGGTAAAGACCAGTCTCGTCGAGGCTTGTCAGCACTGACCCTGATATTTCTTTTATTTCTCCTATTAAGTAAGATTAAAGACGGGTGAATTGTAGAGGGAGGGATGAGGGAACACAGTCTGGTAAAATGTACTAAAATCGACTCAACCCCTGGTTGTGCATCCTTGTCGAAGGATGGAAAGGACACTGACAAGGCACCAGTCACCAAACTAAGGTAAACAGAATGAACAGTTTATTTGGAGAAACATTCAAGTTACTGACGTGCCGAGAAGTTATTGTTACAGTTACAGTTGAAGTTTAATTGGTTAGACTGTCTAAAAATCACACAAACTTGATTTAAGAGAATCATATAGCAGCAAGAAAAAGACTTATGTTGAAAGGTTAGAGGAGTTAAGGCATATGAAAAGTGATAACTAACAAATGTGGGGACGAGAGTCAGGGAGTGCTTGAGCGTCTCAGACTACAATGCCTACGGTACTTACGCCAGCCCAAGGGGCAATGACCAACCGAGGGAAAGGCAAATTCTGCCAGATTCCTGATAAACTTGTGGTAACTAAGTGGAGTGTTATGATAAGGCAGCTAAGGAACGATGGTCAGTATTGTAATGACTAGTTTAAATGAAGTAGCGAGCATAAAAGGCTTAAAAATATGTCATCTAAATACGTGCAGTCTTAATAGTAAAATGGATATTATTAACTTACAAATTAGGGATAATTTTGATGTGATAAGCATTACTGAGACGTGGCTATCTGAGGAACTACCAGATGGTTTGGTGAATTTGGAAGGCTTTGACGTATTTCGAAACGACCGTAGTTGGATAAACCCCAAAACAGGAAAAATAAAAAAGGGGGGTGGAGTGGCAGTATATTGCAGGAAAGAGCTAAGAGCGGAGAAGGTGATGACCGAGTCTATGAATATAAGTACGATTGATCTCGAATCAATATGGACAAAGTTTAAAATCAATAATCAGAAAGAGTATATAATAGGGACATGTTACAGACCTAGGGACGGAACAAAATCTTTAGGGATGGATGCACTGAAAGACATGCTATCGCAGGTAGATTCAGCAAACAAAAATGTACTAGTACTGGGGGATTTTAATATTGACTGGATGGAAAAGGGTAATGATTTGGTTAAAGATAGTAAAATATGGTTCAAGACCAAAGGTTTCATCCAGTTAATAAAGGAAATCACAAGACCAACAGACGAATCGAACACCTGTATCGACTGGATTATATCCAATATTGCACACTGTAAAAAGTAGGAATATTCGAAACTAGCATCAGTGACCATTTGCCTATTTTTTTCATAAGCGGTAGACATCGTGTTATTAGGTCAAAAACGAAATTTAAAGGGAGGTCGTATAGACGCTTCAACCAACAAACCTTTGAGAACGAAATTATAAATGCTAATTGGGAACAATTTGAGAAAACGAATGAAGTAGAGGAAGCGTGGGACATATTACTTGAGTTAATCGAAAAGAAATTGGATGCCCAGTGCCCTATTAAGGAGTTTACTATAGTACAATCCAAAGAACCGTGGATCACACGAGAAATATTGGAGCTTATTAAAGACAAGGATCAAGCATTAAAGATAGCAAGAAAACGGGGCTCTAAGGAGAACTGGGATCATGCAAGGTACCTTAGGAATTTCACCAAGGCAAAAATAAATGAAGTAAAAGCTAGTTATATTAAAGATAACCTTGAACGTTTTAAAAGTGATGGGAAAAAATTTTGGAAACAGGTTAATCATTTACTCCCCGACAAGAAAAATAAAAGACGATGAAAATAATGAAGAAATTGTAAATGAGGAGCTTCCAGATTATATTAACCAATTCTTTGTCCAGGTTGGTCCCAGAATGGCAGCGAAGTGTGATAAACCATGGAAATACTATGGAGATACGCAAGACACTGATATTGAAGACATAAGAACCACAACTGATGAAGTGTTAAAAAGGGTGAATGAGATAAATATATGGAAATCCTCAGGGATTGAGAACATCTCGAGTAGATACCTAAAAATTGCATTCAGCGTCATCCCCCAAAGAGTAGCTCGACTGTTTAACATGTCCTTTATATCCAATCGAATTCCAGACTCATGGAAGGTCGCGAAAGTGGTACCGTTGGTAAAGCAGAAAGGCAGTAAATCGGTATCTAACCTAAGACCAGTGTCATTACTACCTATAATAGGGAAAATGATAGAGAAAATCGTCCACTCTAGACTGATGACTTACTTAGACGACAGGGATATACTGAGTCCTGTACAGGGAGGCTTTAGGCCGGGGCACTCCACAACCAACACTACAGTTGAATTAGTTGAAAATATACTAGTAGGAATAAATAACAATAAATTAACTCTTGCAACGTTTATAGATCAATCCAAGGCATTTGACACTGTCAACCATAAAATATTACTTGATAAATTAAAACTAGTAGGGGTAAAGGGTAACACTTTTCATTGGTTAGAAAATTATTTAACAAATAGGAAGCAAAGCATACTGGTAAATAACTTAGAATCGGGATCGCTGACTGTTGGTTGTGGAGTGCCCCAAGGATCAATTCTGGGACCGCTATTTTTCTTAGTTTACGTTAATGACATGCCAAGGGTACTTGAACATGACTGTATCCGACTCTACGCGGATGATACGGTCATAACAGTTCAGGGAACAGAAATGAACGAAATGGTAGAAACAATGAACAACAGATTGGAACTGGTAAATAAATGGTGTGCTGAAAACAAACTTACCATAAATGGGAAAAAAACAAAATATATGGTGTTTGGGCAAACAAATAAATTAAATAAAACAAAGGTTGAGGGGATCAAACTCAATGACAAACTACTCGAGCGTGTATACTCATACAAATACCTGGGTTTTACACTGGATCCGGCACTGAGTTTTGGTAAACACATTGATTCATGTATGCAGCTAGCAGCGCATAAATTATACTTACTGTCGAAAATAAGAAGGTTTATAGATGTGCACACAGCTTTATGTATAGTGAAATGTATGATAATGCCGTATCTGGACTATGGGAGTGTACTGTATGGAAATGGACCCAAAACCAAACTCAAAAGAATGCAGTCTATGCATACCAGAGCAATAAGAGTTGCTGATAAGACAGATAAGAATGTGTCAGATCTTGAAGCCCACAAGGCCACCAAAATGATTTATTTGGTAAATAGGAGGGAAAACCAACTCTTGAGTTATATGTATAAAAAGCAAAAAAACACTGAGCTTCTGGAAGAGAAGGTAAGAGTCACGAGACAAGGTCAGGGCACTATATTTAAGGTAACAAAACCTCGATGTGAAAAATACAAATGTAGTACATTATACAGAGGTGCTGTGAGATGGAATTGTTTGAAGGGTGATATTAGATGTACTCCGGAATATGACAAATTTAAGCTACGGTTGAAAAATGATGCTCTGAAAAATTTATTGGGACCTAGGGGCTAGATAAACTGATTTTGAATGGCCTATATGCTCGCCCTATTGTCTAATTGTGTTTTGATGGTATTATGTGTAATTTGTTTTGTACTTAGTCTAAATAACGGAATTGTGATCCTTATTGCCTGAAATTATGATGCATATGTATTAATTATATGTTATGCGGAAGCATAAGGAAAAAAACATAACACACGAGGAAAATTGTAAGAGGTGTGAGAACCTGTTTATTCAACTGTTAACATCATGCATTTTGTACATGTAATCAATGACATGAGTATTACTGATGGGTCAGAAGATAACTCTACAACAAATGGAGTTTGGACTCTAAGAGACTTTACTAGAGACACCCCATATCTCTGACCCACAGGATAGATATAATGTGTTTCAAGTCTTGTAATGCTGCAGGGTCAAAGCAAACCGGAACTTGTTCTGATGACCCTGCAGGGTAAACAACGCAAATAAAAAAATAATAATAATAAAAAAAAATTAGTGAATTAAATTAGTCTTACAGCAAATGTCATTGGGTGCAGCACATCAAATCCATGCCCTGTTTCCCCCCAAACCAACATCACTATGGCTGTGGTGCTTGTGGCAGGGGGGGGGGGGGGGTGAAGCTGTGTTATTCAGCTAATATGTGATATATAAATAACTCCGGTGGGTGAATCCCCTGCAAGTCTCCTGTGGACTTTTTTAATGTCATTTATGATTATGGATAAGATAAGTCATCGACTGCCTGTTTATAATCTGAAACCAGCACCATAGAACTTACAAGGGAAATGGTACTATGTACATTACTATATACCTGTGGGCGAACGTCTATGAAATACTGCCCGCTGCTAGGGGTTCAGTATAAATAATGTTCACTGCCGCCGTGACAGCGGGCCTAGGATTGTACAGTTAATAAACAGGCGTTTTAATCGAGTAGGAGGTATATAGTAATATGGCCCTCACGCCTGCGGCGTCGGGCCATATTTTTTCATCAAATGACCTTGAACAGCCACCCATACGGGCTCAGTAACCACATTTTCTCATAATCATAACTGACTAGGTAAGAAGAATCAAGTTAGAAGTTATGAACAATTATGTAACATGCATTGACCAGATTCATTCTGAAATACAGTAAAACCCCACTTAAGGGGGCAACATCTGTTCTGAGCAAGATGTACCTTTAAGCAACGTGTCCCCCTAGAACAGGGTTTTCAGTCTGTTGATGGCTAGGCGATGTAGTACATAATGTGTATGATAAATGTATACTGGAGCCCATGCAGGCCATTGCCTGGTGTCTAATTGTCTAGACGCCAGTCTACCTGCCTCATACAGACACCATAAAAAAAGCAATCAAGATGATCTGGAGTATTGTCCCCACACTGTTCCATCACATCTGATAAGGTGCCCCTCCAAGGTGACCCCTTAAGCAGGGTTAAGAAGCATTACTTACTGAAAACAGGTTAGACCCTAGTGGGGGACCATCATTGATTACATTTGCACCAACTGTGACCATATAAACGAATTGTTAAGCGATCATCACCCTACTTTGGTGAACTATAAAAGGAAACAAAGAGACAGGAAATCAATAAATTTCCGTGGGCATAGTTACAAAAATTTTGAAAGTTTTTTAGTAGGTCTCGACTGGGATCCCCACAATTGTGCTAACAACATAGACAATTCCTGGGACCAGTTAGTTATTCTTAACTAAATTAACCACTACTGCCCAGAGAGTTTTATGACTCTAAACCAACCTGGATGAGTAGAGCTCTGTTAAATCTAATTAAGCACAGACGTAGCTTACTAAAATCCTTCTTAATTTGACAAGCCTTGAGTTTGTAGCTTCTATGATATTTTTGAGAAAGTCATTCAGGCTCAGGCTGATGCAGGACAAAGCACTCACTGCAACTACAGCTAGGTGTTAAAACAATAGGTAATAGATATAGGCCCGTTTCAATTGGCCGGCGGCAACTGTGTAGATTATCTGAGTTCTCCTAAGACTCAGTAAGAGCCCAATTCCATTGGCCGTCAACGATCTACAGTCAAGAACCACCGATGGACCCTTAGCACTGCTGACACAAAATGGAAATGGGCTATTTGGAGAATCTAAACCGTTTTCATGGGCCAATGAAAACGGGCCTTATGTTGGTTAACTTGCTAGAATAGTACACATGGATTTGTCGGTCATCAGTGTCAGTGGGGTGGTAGTGGGGTGGTAGGGTATTAGATAGGTCAGTAATGTAGGAGGTAGTACCGTGGAAGGTTGGTGCAGTAAAACCTCGCTTAACCTTTTCAAGACAGGAATGTGCCTAGGGCATTGCAGGGCTACAGTGGGACAATGCATGACTACATTTCACCATAATTAGCTGACAAAACGTCAAAAATTACGACACTGCCTGCTGCAGTATATATATACAGCGCTGGGGATACTGCCGTGCACATACCGCTCTGGGAAAGGTGTGCTGCGTTTAATGGGTTACCCCGCGTAAGGATAACGTAACTCCCAGTACGCTTGAAACAAAAGTTTTCTCCTCTATTAGATGCTTATCTTAACTTGTGTTAGGAGCAGGTTTTAGAACAGCCAAATTACGTATCCACTTATAATCGGTCACCTAGAGGCAGCCTAGGGTGTGTGTGTGTTTTTTTTTTTTTTTATTGACACAAAATTCACCAAGGTTGGTGGTCTTCCATTTTGCCTACCGAGGCATGCATTTTTCAAGACTATAAGTTCAATTCTGGAACTATGTTACATTAAATAAAATATAAATGCAGGTAATTTATTAGAAATTATACGCATGATATAGGTTTGTGGATGAGATGGTAATGATGATGTGGAGTAAATTTGAGGTATTCAATGATAGGGAACGGGAGAATGCTGGTCTAATTGTGTATGTCTAAGTCACGCGTCTGTTGGAGTTGGCAATATGTGCCATGGTCTTAAGAGTCTTCTTAAAATCAGCTTTTGTAGGGGCTGATTTCAAGTTCAAATCCTGTTCGTTCCAGAGTTTACAACCTCTATAAGAGGGCGAGAGTTTGTAGTGCTCCGTTCGTGGTCTTGGTAATTTAAACAGCATTTGGTCATTTGATCTTAAATTCCTACGGTCGGGTCTAAATACATTAAGATCCTCTTGTCCTCTGAGTTGGGTTTTCCAATAGATCTTGCGCATATACGTCAAAGTCAATTCTTCGCGTCTTCGTTGTAGTGTGTCGACTTGTGATAGTGAATGCAGTTCTTTGACAGTGTGCACCCCCTGCTTGTCAGACAGACAGATACGGAGACCCCTATTCTGTAGACGCTGCATCTTCCTCAACCAGACCACAGATGAGCCTTCATGGACTATAGAGCAATATTCGAAAAGTGGGGCGATGGTTTGTCGGTACACTCTGCAGGCTATATCTTTTGACATCATGTGCCTGCTCCTAGAGAAATTAAATAAGCGATAATTCACCTTTTTGACGATGGCTCTTGCTTGTTTTTCAAAATTCAAGCCGCTGTCTATTTCACAACCCAGGTAACAGTAGGAGTTCACTCTTGTCACCTCAGTTTGGCCTACATACAATTTAAAAACATGTGTTGATTCTATACGATTTGTGGGAGTGTACCAACAATACTTTGTTTTATTTACATTAAGTGTCAACTTATTCATAGAAGCCCATGAAGTGAAACCATCAAAGGAAGACTGTAGCCTTGTCATTATTTGTTCTGGGTCCTCTCCAGAGGACCAAATAACTAAATCATCTGCATATAGCAGATACCTGGCATCAGCCAGGGCATTGACTACGTCGTTTATATAATAAATAAACAGGAGAGGACCCAGAACAGACCCTTTAGGCATGCTGAAATCCACTAGATTCCAAGATGAAACCAAATCACCAAATCTGGTACGCTGGTGTCTCTCAGTTAGGTACGAGCACAACCATCTGTTATGATTATCTGGTAGGTCAAGCAGGTTAAGTTTCCGCAGAAGAAGTTCATGGTGCACACTGTCGAAGGCTTTCTTTAAATTGACGAATACTGCACATGTATGAAGCTTGCGATCTCTAGTGGCACAACTCGTATATGGCATCGTTCGTACTACGAGACTTTCTGTAGCCATATTGTTCGTCACATAAAATATTATTTGCTTTTAAGATTAACATTAAATACCTGTGGAATAATTTCTCGCATATTTTGCCCGGGATGGGAAGAAGTGATATCGGTCGCCAGTTGCTGGGGTCTTTGAGATTTCCCTGTTTAGGCAGGGGGGTTACATTCGCGAATTTCCATGCTGTCGGGAATATGCCTGAATCGAAACAGTTCTGGTAGAGTACCTTTAGTTGTGGAATAATTTTTTGCATGTACAGTTTGAGCACTGATGTCCGTATCCCTTCTATGCCAGAAGATTTACCTATAGAAATCTCATTTATCAGCAAGTGCTGGCTGGGTTGAAGGTATGGCGTTCACACCTTAATACCTAAAGGTGTATTATAAATTGATTACCTGCCATGCCCTCTAAAGCCCCTCATTACTGCTTCATTTCCGACCCAATTTGTTTATTACTGTTTTATTACTATCATAGTGCATTAATCGATCTATTCAAATTAAGAGCTTTATTCATAATTCTATCCAATTGCAAGCAAATGGTTATTGAATAAAGATTGCATATCAATCGTTTTTGTTTCTTTTATACAGCTGATACCAATGTCAACCTGAAACCGTGTGAGGGATCACATACATCTTTCCCCGTCACTTATAGTTAATTACCCGAGGTACTTACCTAAGTACTGAAGGGGAATTGGTGTTCTTATGATTATTTTTTTCTTTTCTGGGTCTATCGTTACCGTCAATTCTGATGAATTTCCGTGTATCATTTAGCGCAAAATAGTGCCCCAATGCGAAGGGGAACACAGGTAACAAATAAAAGAAATAGCAGAATATACAAATATTGCTGAAATTACAAGGTCTCGCTGATATGAGAGACCAGAGATGGCTGCTGTTTATACTTATAAGCTCACATCTGAGAGTGAGTTTAGGGTTCCTTACAATAAAAATACAACATAACAATTGAGAAAATCACAACACTCTGAGGATCACCTGGAACGATGTGGACCCATAAATGTTTTTTTTTCTTTGTTTGCTTTGAAATTGCACACATTCCCATATTTCCATCTAGGAACATTTTACAGGAAGAATAGTGATGGCTACACACCCCGCTGAAATTACCAAGGTAATTTTATATAGTTAACACATTAAGATTCCACATTGTTGCTTTGTTTCTATAATTAAAGGTGTGAGACATTCTTGTACCTTAAGCTGAATTAATTACCCTCTAGAAGCAAAACTAGTTTCTAGACAGGTCTTTTAAGATGATTAACCCTGGCAATGCACTTGCCTTCCTTGTCCAATGTGCCATGACATTTCAAACACGGAATTCGACTTTGCTTACAACCCAGTTTTTGTCTGTATACACCTCAACCACTCATCCTAATTTCCACTAAGAACATGCTAGCTCATCATCTTTGATGAGGGCAGTATCACGAACTTTCACATTTCTTCTTTATGTATTCCACTTCCATCTTCGCTGGAGATTGACCAAGGTATTGTACATGTCACCAATGCTTCCTAGCATACAAATCCTCGTTATCAAGGTCTCCTGGCAGGGGCAGAATAATCTTTGACTTCATAGTTGATAGATGGTTTGGAGTGAGTTAATGGCTCGAGACTATTAGAGATAGCAAGGATTATCAACTGTCAATGGGACCCGGACTGTCTACATATCCACACACAATACACACTTTTCACCGACTCAGGCCAAAGAACCCAGGGTGGTGGTTGCTGCTGGCTTATAAAGGTCACCTCAAGGTTGAATACATTCCTATATACCCATTTCCGAAACTTCTATAGTTACATACTGCTGCTGGGGGTGCAGTAATTATAAGTTATGTAGTGAGGCTGACGTTTTCGTCCCAGGCTGACGTTTTCGTCCCGGGCTGACGTTTTCCTCCCGGCCTGACCACGTGACATAAAGAGCAGCAGGACAAAAACTTAGCTATTGCAGTTACTCAATAAGGGTGGCCATTTGTCTGGAAAAGAAATAATCATTTTATCTATATTTAAAGGTATATAGGAATAGGGAAACCAAGTACCGGTAACCAAAAGTCAAAGTTACTTGGTGAGGCTCAGAAAAATTACTGCCCGCGGTAATTTTTCCGAGCCTTACCTCGTAACTTTGAACTTTTGCTGACCGGAACATAGTTTCCCTCTATTCCAGTGTTAAGGCCAGTATGTCTACAATGTCAAGGTTGCAAACACTACAATGCCAAGGTCCTTGTCCCAAATACCATGTCCCCTTCTGAGGATCCCTGTTCTCGCCCCCTGTCAGGGTCAAGGACTCTCAAGGATCATGCCTTCAGGGAGGCGCTAGGCGTGTTTGTACTGTCAAAGAATCCTAATACTTCTGTACTTAGAGGGAAGATGGGTATGTATGCACTGTCATCATAGAGTATGATGTACTTATCCCCACACTTATTACCAGCTCTCAGTTATATTTGTATTGCTCTGGATCTTCATGATGTGTGTATGGATGTGATCCAGTGTTATGAAAAGATTACTTTCCTTATGTTCTTCTTTACAAACCTTTTGCTCCCATAAAAAGGCTTGGCCACAGAACCAATTGGATTTTTCTAATTCATCTGCACTCATGCTTCTTGATGCATTGTTTGCTGGATCTTTTTCTGACCAGACATACCTCCTCTGGTCTGGTATTGTTCTCTGTCGTATTTATTGATACTGATAACAAGGGGAATTAAAAGAGGGTCACTGTACCAACACTGGGGAGAGAATTCCCCCCGGTCTTAAAGAACAACTGAACAGCTCTTTTTTTCCATGTGTGAAACGCATGGCTCCCCATAGAACCACACAGCAATGGACTGATCGAAGACCAACACACCGCACGGTTCCATTCACCGATGTGAGACCTGAAAACATATCACAGTTCTCTCAGCCAATCAGATCAGCCGAACAGGGTATTCAGATGAGGCCAAGCCATCGTCCGCCGGTGGCCTCCCCAGCTCTCTCTATTCCGTGGTCGCAAGCAGTGGGTGTAGGAGTGTTTTCTAGCTAAGCCTCATCAATCTATCACTATAATGTACTTATCCCCACACTTATTACCAGTTATATTTGTATTGCTCTGGATCTTCATGATGTGTGTATGGATGTGATCCAGTGTTATGAAAAGATTACTTTCCTTATGTTCTTCTTTATGAACCTTTTGCTCCCATAAAAAGGCTTGGCCACCGAACCAATTGGATTTTCCTTATTCATCTGCACTCATGCTTCTTGATGCATTGTTTGCTGGATCTTTTTCTGACCAGACATACCTCCTCTGGTCTGGTATTGTTCTCTGTCGCATTTATTGAACACAGTTAGCAACCAACATGTGAAATCGACAGGTATCATTGCTGATTTGCCCTAGCACAACCATAGAGTGTGTTCAGAAGAACCCTTTTACATTGTCTATATTAATTTTCTACCTTAACAGAGAACTGAGAGGAGGAGAAACCAGTGCAGCAGTTAGTTTAAGTCTTGAGGTGGTTGCTATCTTAGAGGCCATGCTCCATTGCGGCGATCCACTGGAGATTGATGGTCGCCGAGCAATCTTAAACCTATCTCCTCCCGTTCTCTGATAGTTCTTGCCCCTTGGTTCTTTCCTTGATCTTAGCTCAATAGACGCCACTGCTCCACTTCAACGACTGAGTTTCTTTGAGTCCCTATGGGAGAACAGGGGATCGGCTCTTAATCTCCTTTATGGAGCACCGCTAGGAGTTTGAACACCGACTGTCGGGGGATCAGGACTATAGCTCCACTATCGGCGACTGGGAGCCAATCGGTCGGCGACCAAATCAATCTCCAGGGATCGGCGCAATGGAGCATGGCCCTTAATGGTGTTACACTATTTTTACCCATGACAAGGGAACAGTGTACTCTCCCTTGTTCATCCCTCTGACAGAGGTATAAACACTGACCACACCCTGTTTTGCTAGCCTCAGAAAGGTGGTGTAATTCTGCAGTAACCATCTTATCGGTAACACCTGGCAATTTTAGTGCGAGCAAGTTCAAGTAGTTCCTGTCTCCATTGTTCCCATTTCTATCGAAGTGATTGAGGTAGTGGATCATTCCGCCCAGTGCCATCTCTACACATATCCTGGAGAATCTGAATTGATCTACTGTATTGATCTACTGTATTGAATCTCACAATCTTGAAGTGGTTGCTTCTGCAGTAGGTATATGGAATCTGTTTAACGCTTTAACGCTGGGTGCATGTGGCAAAGCATTGCCTGTAAGGCCGGGTAGCAGCATCAGTATATTATACCACCAGGGTACGGGTCTTGCAGGCAGATTCTAACATATTCATTGTTTGATCATGTGATATAACACATGATCTTTAATATCATTTTATGGCATCACCCGGCAATTTTAGTGCGAGCAAGTTCAGGTAGTTCCTGTCTCCATTGTTCCCATTTCTATCGAAGTGATTGAGGTAGTGGATCATTCCGCCCAGTGCCATCTCTACACATATCCTGAAGAATCTGAATTGATCTACTGTATTGATCTACTGTATTGAATCTCACAATCTTGAAGTGGTTGCTTCTGCAGTAGGTATATGGAATCTGTTTAACGCTTTAACGCTGGGTGCATGTGGCAAAGCATTGCCTGTAAGGCCGGGTAGCAGCATCAGTATATTATACCACCAGGGTACGGGTCTTGCAGGCAGATTCTAACATATTCATTGTTTGATCATGTGATATAACACATGATCTTTAATATCATTTTATGGCATCACTCGGCCACGCATGGTATTGCCTTAAGCGGCTAATCCACCAAAAAGGCTCTCAGCAGGTGGGTTTTTGCCCTCCAGCCGACATTTGCCGCTCGGGCCGGCCACCCGGCCGGCCTTAACCTCCTAAATTCTCCGAGCTGTTCCACCAAAGCCACCCTGAGGCAACCAAGAGGCGTACACATGGCGCCCGGTGGGCACCCCAAGAACCGGCCGGCCCCGGCACGGCAATACACTCGCAGCGGACTTGCTGTTGACGTCGGGTGGACATTCGCAGCACTAACGCACAAGCCAAGTTCTCTATTGATCTGATAGGCAGCGCGGTGAGCAGCGCTACACTAGGACACTTTTAAGCTGCGAAAGCCGTGTACCGAGCAGTGTGTCGCCATGTCGGGATTTGTACGGAAGTGATGAAAGCTCATCATTTTTGCGCTGGATTCTCTGTTAAACTGAACAATAAAGATAAATAAAGATAAGGATTGATGTTATGAATGTGTTTATTCGAATCTGGTGCTAAAATTCTGTCCAAATTACCCCAACTGTCTGAACCTTCGGTCTCCGTCCATACGAGTGCCCCTCCTGGGCCTGCCAGCTCAATATTGACATTGTGTATCGTCAACCGGGAAACAGCTCTCGGCATGCTTTCGGTGTCACTCTCGGTGTAGCTCTTGGCAGGCCAGCTGGCCAGGGGCTTAAAATCAAATGAAACAATTTCCTGCCAGCGGTGCTTTGCGGGGATGCTTTGCAGGAGATTTGGGCCGGCTATTACCGCCGAACACCAATAGGCGACCACAAGGTGCCCGGCCGGGCCTTGCGCTGCATTGGTGGAATAGCCGCTTTGGGGTATCACCCAGCGCTAATGGGTTAAAGGAATATAAGATTGACTGTTAACTGGCAGAAAGTCACTTTTCATGTCAGACTCAAAGCCTAAGACAACGATATCACTGTACCTTGACAATGGAGGGCTTCATCCCTTGAAGTCATTGTGCTAAGATTGAAAGACATATTCTTGCCATAATCATTCAAAGCTTCTGCAGTTGTGTCTATAATGGAAGTTGTAACTCACAGATTATCTAAAAGTGCATGCACCAGCCGTTCCCTCTATGGGTTCTCATAGGTTGAGACCCATACTTGGACTGTCATTGGTGAAACAGACTCATTCTTCCCTCTGCACACATTTTGGCAGACAGCTTCTTTCTGTCCTTGCTGTGAATCCTTGGGGGCATTTGTGGGCTGTTCCTCCTTATGACTTCTCATTTGTCTCTTTTGAGACCCACTTACCCCTATGCAGGCTAGTATATAAACATTAACAATGTCTTGCACAAAGTTTCCAAATGTGTATTCATGTCGCCTGCCTTACACAGGCCTATTTACCAGTACAATGTATGTACACGAGTGGCGAACTAGTTCACACCCTGTGAAGTTGTGGCGACCTAAACAGCTACGTTCCCATATTTGGGTTGTGGTTCACTCCATAGGCAAATTCTGAGGTTTTCTGCGAACCAAGATGGTTCACACTCTAGCATTTTTAGACATTAACATCCAACTATAAAACCAACCGGAATTGATAGCCTACATATTGCTCTTGCTTCTGATAGATTTTGATCAGAAAATAACTTCAAGATACTAAGATATCTGTAGTGGAAAATGATAACAGGTTGTCAGTGACTGTCCCAGAGACCACAGCGGCCATCTTGCCACCACTCTTGTTGTGGTTAGATGACCTCACCATGTTCTTATGACTGAATGTCAACAAAGATCATAAATCAATTTTTATGAAATTGCATTCAAAATATGGGTCTACCTATACGGCATATATAGCCTATGATCCATGGGCGCTGCCATGATGCCCCCCGAGTAGGTGTTCTTCACTAATGGAGGTGCAAAAGTAGGTGTTCTTCAGTAATGGAGATGCAAAAGAAGTGATATTAAAAAGGAAAGTGTCACAACTCTAGCCTTGCTCACATATGTATAGAGTGTTCCATATGGAAAATATCATGTCTTGGGTTTAATCATTATGTCATCCTGCTCTGGGATGGGTGTAGAGAGTCAAGGGAACCATGGTAAAACATTGTAAGGTAGCTGAATTTTGTAAGAACAAAGAGCCAGAATACAGGTTTTGTCCCCCGACCACCTAGTGACTGCTTCATGAACTAACAATAGCTCTGTCCCCTATATGGAAACACAATGCAGGTGTATGCTTAGTCACGGGGCTTAGCTGGAATGTGAGCTCCTTCCCAACCACGTAGCCTCGGAAATGTTAAACAATTATGTTTAGTCACGGGGCTTAGCTGGAATGTGAGCTCCTTCCCAACCACGTAGCCTTGGAAATGTTAAACAAATATGTTTAGTCACGGGGCTTAGCTGGAATGTGAGCTCCTTCCCCACCACGTAGCCTTGGAAATGTTAAACAAATATGTTTAGTCACAGGGCTTAGCTGAAATGTAAGCTTCTTCCCCACCACATAGCCACAATGCAGGTGTACTATTACACAACACAATTCTGACATCTGACTTTTTCTGTATTAGAGTTAATACAAATACATTCCGGCAGCAGTTTCTTTGTTGTCTCATTTACGAAGATCTGCGGCCCCCTATTATCGCTCAAGCACTTGTCAAATTCATCAAAGTTTGTTTCCGATCAATGTTTCGGTTATGCAACATTATCATTAGTTATAAATATTCATCTCTTCTTAGCGAACTGCATCTGTTTAATGCCCAATTCAAGTATATTCTTGATGATTATCATATTGCAACTAGTACAATATCCCTTGGAATTTGAAAATTCAGCCGTTTCCTGAGTCTGTAAGATACCAGACAAAACAATGGTGGACTGCTGAAGGCAGGGAGATCAATTCACACAGTTAAAGAAGGTGATCTGGAACGTTGTTGGGATGGGGTGTAGAATATTCATTTGGGTTTATTTAAGCGTGTATTTTCTGTAAAAAGCATAGGGGGACAACGTTCATAGCCAAAATATGTTTATTTACCCTTAGAACCCAAATCCCAGAAATGTGAATGTCAGACAACTGGCCTAAATCTCAACAGGCCGACTCCTATGTCGGACAACTAGCCCACCTACATCTGATTCACCCGATGTTGCGCTCGTTGCAAACTCCATAAAAACTGAAAATTTAATATTTAAGTTAGGGAGTGTTCATTATTTATGGCAGGGGGGGTGTGGGTTTTGCTCGGCGAATCCTCCAAAATAAATTGCCCCCTTGGAAATACCTCCAAATGAAATGCCCCCCCCCCCTCGGAAATACCCTAAAATAAACCGCCCCCCCTCGGAAATACCTCAAAATAAAAGGCCCCCCCCCCCCAGTCAAATACCCTGATATATGCCCACCCCTTCCCCTAGGCAATAGCCTTAAATCGATTCTTTTTCATATATACATGTATTTGTACACATATAATGTAATGTTAAGTAAATAAAGCCAGGTAAATTCTGGCAGGCAAATTTTTAACATTTATAATCAAATCCTCTAATATGCAGCTATCCGGCCCTTGAGAAATGTGGACTGTTAATGATGGTTTAAGAGCAATGAGTGCAAACTGGCATATCATAGTTATATACACAAAATTACCATGATTTCGATCTGAGTGGCCGTATTCTCCACATAGTTGACACATAGTAATACTCCAAGCGAAAGCGAGGAGTACTACGTAGGGTCAACTACAATGGTAATGTTGAATTTATTACTCACCTTTCGAGTAATTATCAGGAAAAAAATCTAGTAAATCATTAGAAATTTGACTCTTGCACCGAGCTATGTTTATATGAATTAGTTCCCATAAGTCAGGTGGCTGAAAAAGCTGTATCCTCCTAGGAGATTCCGGAGGTCCGTATTCTACTCAGAAGCGATCTGTAAGCTCCATAAGCATAGCATGGAGACTCTGTACTTGGTGGGTAATAAAGGATTAGATATCCACCATCTAGGAAGAGAACCCTTAGCCTGTCAGGACATGCTGGCACAGGAGCTTATCTACCGGCTGCCCTGAGGTGTTCTATTGAGAGAGTGGAGGCACCAAAAGGACAACTTGTATGTGCTAAGCTACATTGCACGGCGACCACCTGACATTGACCATTGACATGAGTGTATAGAAATTAATACAGTGGAGCTGCACCACATAGGGTCATGGAGCAATCTCCCAACAGCGGTATTACCTTTGATAGTCTTAGTATATTCATGCACAACCTACAAACTCTAAAATCATTTCAGTTTTCTTGTGCAGAAAATAGTCCTGGCTTGTTTTTCATATATTTGAAGTTTTTAAAAGATTGCAAATACTAGACCATTTTGCATGGCAGATTACAAGGCCTCTTAGTATGATGAGATCCCACTCCACAGACATGGCACTGCCAGGTGTCACAGGACCATCCATATTATCTTCTCTGCCACAATCACCATGCTTATACATATATATGTAAATTTCTTAATTCTGCTAGAAGAGATCAGACACTATTGGCCTCCAAATTGAATAGATTATCTAAAATACACAATTCTAGAACCTCTTATGTGGGTGAATTTCAAAAACGTATATCATTGAAATTGAAATGCCCCACCCAAGCAAATACCGCGAAATGAAACGCCCCCCCCCCCCCAGGCAAATACCGCGAAATGAAATGCCCCCCCCCAGGCAAATACCTCTAAATAAAATGCCCACCCCCCCCCAGGCAAATACCTCTAAATAAATTGCCCCCCCCCCCGGCAAATACCCTCATATAATTTGCCCCACCCTCCAATAGCTCATCTCCCCCAGCCATAAATAATCAATGGTCCCTTACCTTTGGAACATCTAAATATGAACTTAGAGACTATTTCAGCTATCTATTAGCATGGACAGTTGTATATCCATGCTATTAGTTATTAGGCCTATCTGGTGTTGCTATACTAATATTAGTAATAATTCACAGAGTGTTGTCCTGAGGTATAAAGGGGGGTGTCCACCAGAGCCGACACGCCTCCCGACACACTCTGACACACCCTCTGCGACACAAATTTTGTTTGTCGCCGCTGTCTTCTTTGGTTGAGCACAGTTCTACGACACGAGTCTGCGACACGCCCCGAAATCGGGGGCCGTGTCGGAAGCCTCCCGACACACTCCGACACAATCAAACATATTCGATATTTGCTATGACACAAACTGTGTCGCAGTGTGTCGCAGCATGTATATATACATTTACATAGGAGAACTAGAATATTATTGGAGGGGGGGTGTAAGATAGAGATGTAAGGTATGAAATGTAGTGTGTAATATGTAATTTGCTGATGTAACATGTAGGCCTAATATGTATATATGGTATTTAATATGTGTGAATGTATAATTAGAAGGAAACCCACAAGATGAAAACAGCTTGGTCCGGACTCCACTGAGTTTGACTGCAGAGTAATTCACGAAGCGAAGCTGAGTGAATTACTCTGCGGTCAACCATGTCCTCTTGAACAGCTAGTTGCATCAACACAGGAATTGAAGTTAGGCAGGCTGTAGGCGAAAAAGTCTCATGATAATCAACATTAGAAACCTGGGAATAGCCTTTTGCTACGAAATATGCTTTGTATTATTCATCACCGTGAGGTCCCATTTTAACTGTGTACACCCATCTGCCTCCTACTGTAGTTCTACCCTCAGGTAGTTTGGTAAGTCTAAATATCTCATTGTCATTTAGTGCTCGACTTCTGCATCCATGGCTTTTTGCCACTTTGGTGCATCTAGACAATTCATGGCCTCATCATATGATTTCGGAACATATACCATGTTATAACAATAGTCTATATTGTATTTTACCTCAGTTACAAAATCTACCAGATGAGGTGGTGGTTTACGATTCCTTTTGGGGAACCCATGCCTTTCACCTTCATTTGCCTGTGCACCTTCCGGGTTTTCACCTCCCGGTTTTTCACCATTCTGGTCAGGATTTTCAGTTACACCTTGGGGTACTGGTACATCATGTACTATGGGCTTACCTACTCCTTGGAGTTCTACATAGTCATGATTTTCATTGACAGATTCATTTTCATCACATTGCACATAATTTTTGACAGTGAACTTGACACACCTGACTCTCTGTATTACACCTGTGTCTGAGAAGTACACTAGATAAGCTGGACTTCCTTTGTTGTACCCGGTCATAAATCACAGAAAGTGAGCTTTTGGCTTTTTTGGACTTCCGCCGGCCAGCATTCTTAGGATATCCATTTTTTTATGATTTTTTCTTTCTCATATCATCGAGATCGATGAGTTCTTGATGTTACATATAGGTTTTGATGGTCAAATATCCATATTTAATGTTCAAGGGGCCTAATATAGGCTAAAAATGACCTAGAAATGACAAAAAAATGAATAAAAGTGACATAATTAATAGAATTCAATAGAAATGGCACTAGATAAATGTGTTTTCCTATTTGCCGCCTTTAGTGTGAATATTGTCTCAGTGGAATTTATTTTCTACATTTTTGAGGAAATTCAAATTTTGTAAACTGGTATGTCCGGGCGATAATTCAGCAGCATATGACCCCCTCCCTTATCCCCCATAATGCATTTCGCTTCAAATTTGCCACTAAGAGTTAGACATAGGAGGTACTATATGTGTAGTGCAAAAAAAAAGGTATTTCTCTGTAATCTTTTTCCTGAGGTTGTTATAAGTAGTTTATATGAAAAATGTCCAAATTTCTCGTCCGGACACCCAATTCAGATTAATGCCCATTGTGTCTGCTATTGTTGTATTTAACTATCCTAACTCTGTTAGGTCATCACCCCCCACATGTACCTAACTGCCAAATATATAGTTCATTTATTTCTCGGTCATACTGCAGAACAGCAGGTGGGAATAACCTTTATGTCCGGGCGAGTCAATTGATGTCCGGGCGAGTGACACCTGAGTAATGTTTTTCAGATAGCGACGTTTTTAGTAGTTGTGATAGAAAAATATTGACCGTTTGGGCCACCAATAGGACCTGTAGGAGTAACTACTATATTGTCCCTCCACCATACTGCCCTTCCACTATACTGCTCCTCCACCATACTGCACCTCCACCATACTGCTCCTCCACCATACTGCCCCTCCACCATGATACTGCCCCTCATCAATGCTGCCCCTTTACCATACTGCTCCTCCACCATACTGCCCCTCAACATAACTTCCCCTCTACTATACTGCCCCTTCACCATACTGCCCCTCTACCATACTGCCCCTCCACCATACTGCCCTTTCACCATACTGCCCCTCTACTATACTGTCCCTCCACCATACTGCCCTTACCATACTGCTCCTCCACCATACTGCCCCTCCAACATGATACTGTCCCTCACCAATGCTGCCCCTTTAACATGCTGCCCCTCTACAATGCTGTCCCTTCACCACACTGCCCCTCTAAAATACTGTCCCTCTACCATACTGCTCCTCCACCATACTGCCCCTCCACCATACTGCTCCTCCACCATACTGCCCCTCCACCATGATACTGCCCCTCACCAATGCTGGCCCTTTACCATACTGCTCCTCCACCATACTGTCCCTCAACATAACTTCCCCTCTACTATACTGCCCCTCCACCATACTGCCCCTCTACCATACTGCCCCTCTACCATACTGCCCCTCCACCATACTGCCCTTTCACCATACTGCCCTTCTACTATACTGTCCCTCCACTATACTGCCCCTCCACCATACTGCCTTTTCACCATACTGCCCCTCTACTATACTGTCCCTCCACCGTACTGCCCTTTTACCATACTGCTCCTCAGGCATCAGGCGTTTATGTCTAATATGTATCCAGCAAAAGTTGAAACTAAGCATGGAATTTTCCAATCGGCCGAAGCCGCTTTTGTGGCGGAACAGGCTCACCATAGTGGAAACCTCGACCTCATCCCACAGCTGCGCCGGTGCACAGACCCATACCGGGCAAAGCAAATTGGTAAATCGATAAAGTACACAGCTGAATGGTCGCGAATGAAAGGGGATGTAATGCACGCGATTGTTACTGCAAAATTCCAACAGAACGACGACCTTCTGACGAAACTGAGTAAATATCCGGGACATTTATACGAAGCTACTGGAGATAAATTCTTCGGCTGTGGGCTGCCGCTGAGGAAGAAAGACGAAATAGACCGGGACGACCTGAAAAGAAAAAATCTACTGGGCAAGTACATGGAACAAGTGTGAGACTATAAGGACAAATAGAGACTGATCAACTACAAAATGAGGATTTGTGTCATTACGGACTCGAGGGGTTACAAGCTGAGCAACCACCTCCTAAAAGTAGAACAAGAGTTCATGCAGAATCATATAGTTACGGTGCACCCATGGGGGGGGGGGACAATTCTAAGGTTGGTACTTTCTTTTGTTAACTCTCTTGAACGTGATCACCCTACGATTGATTACGCAAAAAGAAGTGTAAACAGAACAATTAAGCTGGCGTACCAAGATATTGGACAAACGGTAGAGGCAATGGTCAATGAGTACATACAAGCTAGGGATTTTCTCTCCCAGTTTGCAAACAATGTATCGATAGCACATCTTATAGGCATTGACCTTGAGACATATAATACATACAAGAATGCCCCCCTCTATGAGGGAATTGAAGAAGATCAACGCACTATTAATGACTCTGTTAAAGCCATAAATCATTCAATAGGAATATTGAACTCGGAGGTTGGCGTGTACGGCCCAAGGTTTCATAATAACATACACTTTACCAAGGGGAACACACAGTATAATACATACAACCGTCTATACGATGGGTTGCACCCGAAACCGGATACCCTTGACTATTGGGCCCATTGCCTGCGTCGCACGTTCAACAGTTTGCTCGGCCACTGACCCGTGACTGCACCAAGACCCGTCCCGGAGGGGAGGTCGGAAGGCAGGCACGGCTCACTGCCCCAAGCTACCATAACAAATCAAAACACTACGTTGACACACTGACCTTAAACCAGGGAAATCTACTTGCTTGGTTATTTACTAAAGAACAATACCCTACCTTTATTCAGGTTTAAAGACCACAGAATTAACCCAACCTGGTTGAAAAACTAGTTAATGGGATTATTGTATTATTGTGCAAAAAAACCATCGCGATGCGAGCGGTATTTCTCATTTATCTTTAAATGGCAGACTACTCTGCGGCCAAGGATGCCGAAGCAGGGTATATAGTTTGTGTTTTGTTTTATGGGAGTGTGTTGGTTGGTATGGAGAGTCCAGCACTTTTGTTAAATTGTATGTTGAATATGTTGAGTTACAGCCAAGGGAAAGCTGATTATTTAAATGATCCCTGAACTAACGGTGAAAGACAAGGGTCTGAAGATAGTACACTATAACTCATGTAGTTTATGGTCGAAACTTGATATTGTACATTGTATGCTTATAAATTCTGATATCGATATATTATGCATATCTGAGACATGGTTACGGCAAGAAATGCCCACATATTTGGTCGACCTCCCTGGTTATACGTTCGTTAGACTCGACAGAGGGTGGAAGGAACCTGGACAGGATACGATAAAAACGGGAGGAGGAGTTGGTCTCTATTATAGAAGTGAACTTAATTTAGACGCGGCTACCTTAAGTAAATACAATGAGTCAACCAAAGATATTGAAGTATTGTGGATAGAAATAAGTTTACCCAAAACTAGGAAAATAATATTGGGCCTAGTATACCGTCCCCCACCCGGATCTTGTGAGAGTTTTTGTGATAAGTTAAATGAAACTATTTCAGAAAAAACAAATGAAGGGGAACCAGATATATTCACAATTTGAAAGAACAAATGGCTTTGAACAATTAATAAGAGAGCCCACTAGGCATGGCACCAAACACAGTTGTTTGGATCAGATAATGATGAACTCCACAAATTACACTAAATCGGGCTTAACTGGAACAAAAATTAGCGACCATGAAGGGACGTTTGTTATTCGTGCTAAACCCAAAATGAAACAAGGAAAGGTTACCTTTAGAGGAAGATCCAGTAGAAAGTATAATAGAACTAAATTTAAAGATTGCCTACTGAACGAGGATTGGGGGAGTACTATGAAACCACAGATCCAAACCAACTATGGGCGATATTAAAAGAAAAAATCTTAAATCAATTAGATAAAATGTGTCCAATAAAAGAATATAAAACCAAAGAAATTAAAGAAGAATGAGTAAATAACGAAATACTAGAGATAATAAAAGATAAGGATAGACTTTTAAAGAGAGCAAAGCGCACGAACCAAAGAAGGGATTGGGACCTAGCCAGGAGGGCGAGGAACGATGCAAACTCAGCTATTAAAAGGGCGAAATGTAATTATGTTCAAGAATGCCTAGACCAAAATTCTGATAATAGTAAGAAATTCTGGAGTATATTAGCAAGATTTGTAAAAGGCAAGAAAAACAAACATGAAGTTTTTAAACTTAAAGATCAAGATACCCAAGAAGATATACCAAAGAGTCAAACTGCAGATTATATAAATAAATATTTTACGCAAATAGGTCCCAACCTGGCAAAATCGAACCATGGAGCTATACAGGTGTCACTGCAGCATATGGGTTAACTGAGATCAGTACAAATGTGGAAGAGGTAATGAAACTGTTAGTTAAAATAGATATAACAAAATCTTCGGCTATCGAAAATTTGACAGCCTTTTATTTAAAGGATGCCCTTATCTTTCTTTGCTCTCAGTTCACCCATCTGATAAATAAGTCACTGTTAACAGGTGTTTTCCCAACAGACTGGAAACATGCCGTGATAGTACCGCTGAAAAAGGAAGCAGGCAGCACTGATGTCTCAACTTTAAGACCTGTGTCACTGCTCCCGTTGCCTGGGAAGATAATGGAGAAGATTGTACATAAACAAACAATGTTATTTCTGGATAACAGTAGCTTATTAAGTAATATACAAAATGGCTTTAGGAAAAATTGCTCAACCATAGATACTGTAGTACAACTATCAAATTATATTTACCAAGCATTAAACAACAAACACATTGCCCAGTGTATCTTTATCGATTTTAAAAAGGCATTTGATACCATTGACCACAAAATTTTAATAAATAAATTAGAAAAATTAGGATTAAAACAGAAATTGTTAGAATGGTTTAAAGATTATCTAACAGATAGATCCCAGGCAACGATGGCGAACAATGTTAAGTCGGAACGACAACCGATCTCCTGTGGTGTCCCACAGGGATCGATTCTTGGGCCAATGTTATTCATAATTTATGTTAATGACTTGGCTGGAGCTTTGACACAAAGGAACGACGATAAGAGTTTGCAATGCTTGTTATACGCTGAAGACACAGTGCTGTTTGGTTCCGACAGTAATCCGCATGATCTATGTAACAGAATGCAGGAAAATCTAAAGAATATCAGTAACTGGTGTTCCGAAAATAAATTAACTATAAACATAAATAAAACTAAAACTATGTTTTTTGGAACCAGTAGAAATCTGAACAGAAATGATCACGCGGATTGCAATCTGACTTTAAACAATGTATCGTTACAATCGGTCACCTCGTTTAAATACCTAGGTGTGACATTAGACCAGCATATGACTTTTAAGGCACATATAAGTAGCCTCTCTAACCAGGTGTTACATAAGCTATACTTGTTGAAAAAAGTAAGACCCTATATTACCGAATCGGCAAGTAACTTGATTTTCAAATCAATGATAATACCCATATTGGACTATGGGGATGTGCTATTTGAGAACTGTAATTTGACTGACAGGAAGAGACTACAAGTGTTACAAAATTCAGCACTCCGTATTATACTCAAGGCGCATCCAAGGACTCACATACCAGAATTACATCGCTCCGCACAAATCCCTTACCTGGAGGACCGGAGAAAAACCCACATATTGAACTATCTTTATCCCAAGGCTCACGAACTTGTACCATTACAAAGGAAGATTCAAATGCGACTACACAATGCACCAACTTTTCCTATACTACTGCCAAGAACTGAAACCTATAAGAGAAACATAATGTACTATGGTGCCATTATGTGGAACTCATTGCCAGCGGATATGAGAAATATACATACACATGAGGGCTTTAAGTTGGAACAGAAAAAATTGTTAAGATCAAATATCCCGTAAAAGTTATTGCCTTACCATGTTGTTCACTACTTCTCGGACCTGTTTGTCTTTTTCTTACATTTTTATGTATGTCACTACTACAATCAGATAGATATTCGAGTTATCCCATAAGGCCTTAAATTTATCTATAAGGTGATGCTGCACTCTCCAAACAACCTATTATCTCTTGTATGTTGTATATATGTTGCGGAAATGCCACCACAAAGAAGATCTGGATAAGGATATATGTAAACAGGAGTCTGGGCATACGTTGAAACCAGTCGTTAGGCTGAGTACGATCCCAGGTGAAATAAAAGTTTTAAAAAAAAACAAAAAAAATGGTAAAAGGGCAGTATGGTGAAGGGACAGTATAGTAGAGGGGCAGTATGGTGAAAGGGCAGTATGGAGGAGAGGCAGTATGGTGGAGGGACAGTATAGTAGAGGGGCCATATTGCTGCTAGAGTTTGTACTTGTCAGAAACTGCCCCTAAGCATACTGCCCCAAATGTCTGGTCGAGTGACCATGTATGGACTCTTAAGAGCCCCCTATTCACCAAGAGAGAGTAGATAAAGCATTTCTTAGTCAAATATAACAAGCCACATAACAGTAGACTTATTTTGAACCACTCCCCTAACCCCTATGGGGCTAAATGGCATATAAACGGAAAAATGTCCGTCCAAGTGACATTTTACATAATTACAAGGTCATTTCAATCGGATTTCTCAGGTTTTCACAGATTTTTGCCCCACTAGAGCTATATACTGCCTCAAAGTGTGTACCCTGGGGATTTTATACTGTCAAATATAACAAGCCACATAACAGTAAACTTATTTTGAACCACTCCCTTAACCCCTATGGGGCTAAATGGTATATAAACGGAAAAATGTCCGTCCGAGTGACATTTTACATAATTACAAGGTCATTTCGATGGGATTTCTCAGGTTTTCACAGATTTTTGCCCCACTAAAACTATATACTGCCTCAAAGTGTGTCCCCTGGGGATTTTCCTCCATATAATTGATAGTGCCTACCTAACTCTGTACTCCTGTTAACCTAAACGACATGTAATGTATATTTAGGGACCTAGAATTAAGGTAAAATATTTGTCATACGTATTTGTCATATGTATGAAACAACGCAGTGCAAAGGAAGATACTCATTAACACTCACCAGAACACCCAAAACCTAACCCTAAGACACACTTCAACAAGAAATATTAGAAATGGGCAGTAAAATCATATCACAAATTGTATTGCTGCCCCTCAAAAGGAAAACACCCAAATGTCACTCGCCCGGACATCCTTTTGAGGGTGTATAGGTTCACTGAGTTGCCAAAGCAACGGTTTTCATATTTAACTTATAACACTGCATGAGCAGGTGACCCAATACCTATACATTACCCACAAGAAAGACCTTTGAGATACTCCAAGGTTTATTCACAGATCCCCCATTTCACACCAGAGCCCCATATGCACACTTTCTGTGATTTATGACCACCCTACAAAAATACCTTTTACACTTTTCATCAAGTTTCTCTGGGTTTTGGACAAAAGCGTAACAAGTGGAACCGAAAATGTGCATACCACTAAGATCTGTCTTCTTCCCTGTAAGCACTTCAAATGGCATATGTCTATAATTCTTTCGGTAACTTATTTCTGAAATCAAGCATCTCACCATTTGAAATACTGCATGCCACGATCTCTCCACAGTGCCATTCTGGTGTGGAGAATATGGAGCAGTTCTTTCATGCTTAATTTGATTCCTGACTAACAGGTCTTCAAATTCGGCAGAAATGAATTCACCTCCATTATCTGACATTACACATTTCACTTTCCCATAGGGAGATACATTAGCTAAGAATCTTTCTGTTGCCTTTACCGTATCAGATTTTTCTTTTAAGAAATAAACCATGTTTACACCAGTATAATCATCTACAAATGACAGAGTGTACCTGAACCCTTCCTCTGTTGCTGGGGTGATAGGACCAGCTAGGTCACAGTACATTACCTCTAGTGGGGCAGTGGCTCTTTTGTCTGCCTCCCTGTTTCTAGACTGAATCATTTAACTCTTTATACATGTCTCACAATCAAATTTTTCTTTATTTGTAATTTTCATGCCCTTTACCACAGGTTCTAGTTTCAGAAGATCCCTGATATTGCAATGGCCTAATATTCTATGCCATTCTTCCAGTGTGTGGGATTGAATTTTTAAACTCTCAGCTTTGTTCAAGTAGTACAGTCTACCTTCTTTCTCTATCTTGAACCGAGTACCATCTGGTGCTTCTAATTCTGCAGACCCTTGACCAAATTTCACACTTACTCCTTTCTCAGTGGCTGCATGCACAGAGAAGATATCTTGTTGGTAAGTTGGAACATACAAAACATTTTTCAGGATTACCTTGTGGGATTTACCTTGGTTATCTTGTAACAGCACACTGCCTTGACCTTTGCCTTTTACAATACCATTCGTCCAGGTACCGTCTGCGAGTTCAATGAAATGATTTTTTTCAAGAAAATTCTCATCAAAACTATCAAATTTAGATTTATCAGTCATAATATGTGCAGTTGCACCACAGTCGACTAACAACTTGTATCAGCCTGACCGGTTTGAATTACACACATCTGTATAGTCTACACTAACCTTGAAAGCAAATGCATGACCTAGATTTGAATCATCAGTGTTACTGTTCGCTAATTTTGCAGAGTCTTTCTTTCTGCATTGCTTTGTGTAATGAGTGTTGGTTTTACAATGACTACACCACTTTTTCTTTTTCTCTGGATACTTGTATGCTTTATGTCCAAGTTTACTACAGTTATAGCATTTAACATCTTTGCTACTCCAGTTCTCATTTTTCATGACACTCACTTTCTGACTTGTGTCTGCTCTATTCCTCTTGTGAACGCAAAGCTACTTTGAAGTCTTTCAGTTCCGTTGGCGGTTCGCGCTGCGCAACTATCGTATTGAATGTGTCATATTCGGATGGCAGTCCCTTCAGGATCATAGCGATCAACAATGAGTCACTGACTTGTTCTCCTGCCTCCTTGAGGGAATTTGCTGCAGTCTCTGTCCTTATCATATAGTCAGAGATACTTTCTGCAGATTTCAATTTTAAAGATGTCAGTTTAATGTACAAGTCTATGATGCTGGCTTTACCTTTCCCTTTGTAGTGGCTTCTCAAAATAGCTAGTGCCTTCCTATCATCATCTCTGGCATCTCTGATAATGAGTGACAGACTTCTGTCATCCCAAAACTGGACTAACTCACCAAATGCCTTGGCCTTCTGATCAGCTGTTGGGGCTGTCTCTCCATCTACAGCTAGCAGGATGGTGGCATGGAGATCATGGCTTCTCATGAAGCCAAGAAATCTCACCTCCCAAAGTTCATATTTTGCCTCATTTCCATCAAAATACAGCCTTTTGTGACCCTGGGCTCCATAACCTGTAAGTTGTTGGCAGTCATGACTGATTATTGATAGAGGATTTACTGTTCGCTAACTTTGCAGAATCTTTCTTTCTGCCTTGCTTTGTGTAATGAGTGTTGGTTTTACAATGACTACACCACTTTTTCTTTTTCTCTGGATACTTGTATGCTTTATGTCCAAGTTTACTACAGTTATAGCATTTAACATCTTTGCTACTCCAGTTCTCATTTTTCATGACACTCACTTTCTGACTTGTGTCTGCTCTGTTCCTCTTGTGAACGCAAAGCTACTTTGAAGTCTTTCAGTTCCGTTGGCGGTTCGTGCTGCGCAACTATCGTATTGAATGTGTCATATTCGGATGGCAGTCCCTTCAGGATCATAGCGATCAACAATGAGTCACTGACTTGTTCTCCTGCCTCCTTGAGTGAATTTGCTGCAGTCTCTGTCCTTATCATATAGTCAGAGATACTTTCTGCAGATTTCAATTTTAAAGATGTCAGTTTAATGTACAAGTCTATGATGCTGGCTTTACTTTTCCCTTTGTAGTGGCTTCTCAAAATAGCTAGTGCCTTCCTATCATCATCTCTAGCATCTCTGATAATGAGTGACAGACTTCTGTCATCCCAAAACTGGACTAACTCACCAAATGCCTTGGCCTTCTGATCAGCTGTTGGGGCTGTCTCTCCATCTACAGCTAGCAGGATGGTGGCATGGAGATCATGGCTTCTCATGAAGCCAAGAAATCTCACCTCCCAAAGTTCATATTTTGCCTCATTTCCATCAAAATACAGCCTTTTGTGACCCTGGGCTCCATAACCTGTAAGTTGTTGGCAGTCATGACTGATTATTGATAGAGGATTTACTGTTCGCTAACTTTGCAGAGTCTTTCTTTCTGCCTTGCTTTGTGTAATGAGTGTTGGTTTTACAATGACTACACCACTTTTTCTTTTTCTCTGGATACTTGTATGCTTTATGTCCAAGTTTACTACAGTTATAGCATTTAACATCTTTGCTACTCCAGTTCTCATTTTTCATGACACTCACTTTCTGACTTGTGTCTGCTCTATTCCTCTTGTGAACGCAAAGCTACTTTGAAGTCTTTCAGTTCTGTTGGCGGTTCGCGCTGCGCAACTATCGTATTGAATGTGTCATATTCGGATGGCAGTCCCTTCAGGATCATAGCGATCAACAATGAGTCACTGACTTGTTCTCCTGCATCCTTGAGTGAATTTGCTGCAGTCTCTGTCCTTATCATATAGTCAGAGATACTTTCTGCAGATTTCAATTTTAAAGATGTCAGTTCAGTGTACAAGTCTATGATGCTGGCTTTACCTTTCCCTTTGTAGTGGCTTCTCAAAATAGCTAGTGCCTTCCTATCATCATCTCTGGCATCTCTGATAATGAGTGACAGACTTCTGTCATCCCAAAACTGGACTAACTCACCAAATGCCTTGGCCTTCTGATCAGCTGTTGGGGCTGTCTCTCCATCTACAGCTAGCAGGATGGTGACATGGAGATCATGGCTTCTCATGTAGCCAAGAAAGCTCACCTCCCAAAGTTCATATTTTGCCTCATCTCCATCAAAATACAGCCTTTTGTGACCCTGGGCTCCAAAACCTGTAAGTTGTTGGCAATCATGACTGATTATTGATAGAGGATTCACTCAATTTGTCATTAGAAGAAAGATATTAAACACAACTTCTTTTTTTCCTAGATTTTAGTTTTTTTAGTACTCACATGGCACCCACAGGAAGCACACTAGCTTTATTTATAAGCAGCAAAAGTTGTGTACATTGATACCAGATACAACTGGCTATTTTAGTACTATATCTTACCCACAGAGGGCTACACTGTACCCATATGGGCGTGGCCACTGTCATGAGTTTAAAACATCAACAGCTCGTACATGTTCTGAGAGGCCCGTGTCACATACCCTTATATTGCACATCATGGTACGTGTATCCTACACTATCCTATACTGCCCCTCCACCATACTGCCCCTCTACCATTCTGCCCCTCCACCATACTACCCCTTATCGATTCTCTCTACATTGGTGTTTTTGTTTTTATCTTAAAAGAAAGAAAAAAAAAATTTGTAGCTGGGGTCGACAAGGCTACAAGACCGGTGACTTAACCACTACACCACTGAGTTCAATTCATCACTATCGAGCACAAATCTGTCTAGAAACGACTGCTATGGCAGTATTGACATTCCTACATCCCTACATCCAACATCCCCTCATCCCTACATCCTTCATCCCCACATTCATACGTCCTACATCCCCACATCCTACATCCCCACATCTCCACATCCATACATCCCCACATCGGTAACACTCGTAAACTTTTCACGTCCGATGTGCAACCCGTCCAGGTGCTGTAGAATAATTATGTTTCCCAGGGCACATAGAGCAGCAATGTATATTTTTTCAGGCACTAAAAACTCAGAAAATATTGATTAGAGACATTTAAACCGAATAAAAAATCACTAGGGCCTAAATTTACAGGGCATACGGGCATATTTATCTTCTATTTGATTACAAAATTTCATAATTTACTGTAGAGTAATTCTCACATTAGAGCGATTTTCCCGGCAGAATACTCTACGATTATGCACCGACTTACTGGTTTTATGTCGTAGTGTGTCGGTACCTATGATCGCTACTTTTTGGGTAACCAGCGGTGTCTCAGAATGGCGCCGCCATGTCTGCGACAGAATTTCCCGACACGCTGCGACACAAGTTCTGTGTCACAGCGTGTCGGAGTGTGTCGGGAACACTGTCGTAGCGTGTCGGCTCTGGTGGATGCGGCCCTTAAGTGATGTAGCGACAGGCACGGCACTGCAGTGCGGCCGCCAATGTACAGTAGAACCCTGCTTAAGCGGACGCCCTCCATTCCGAGCCAAAGTGTCCACTCATGCAGGATTCCGCTTACACGGGGTTAGAACAAACATCTAATATAGGGAACCGTTCCGACCAAAGGTGTCCGTTAACGCGGGGTGATCGCTTACGTGGGGTGTCCGTTTCCTTTGTAAGACGATTTAGATTTTGCCATATATAACGCCCAAGTCAAGGGTGGGGCAACAGGCACACTGTTTTCGCGTTGGCCATTTGTCTTGGGCCAGTTGAGATTTATTTTAGGCCAGTTGTCCCGCCCCCCCTTCTAGTCCGAGAGGCTCTGACGGTGAAGTGGTGTCCGCTAGGCAGTCAAAGTTTCTCGGACTACCCCTTCCGTGCAGCACTGCAAGCCATTGCAGTTTTTGTACTAAATTGTAGGCCTCTGTGTGTATGTGCCTGAACAAGATTTATAGAAGAGCAACTATCCTACCCCTAATAATGTTTATGCCACTACTTTCTGATACTGGAAAAATATGGACGGGTTAGGATAAATCATAAAATCTAGACGCCACTCGTTTGAGTTTGAGCTTATTTATGCCGCTCATTTTGTTGGCTCCGTAATGTCACTCGTCTTCGACTCGTGAAATTATGGAGCCAATCACTTTATGTCACACCCGTGAAATAAGAAATCCCATGTTAAGCCTATGGCGTTTTTTATTAGGGGTAGGATAATATCAAGAGACGTCACGAGTTTGAGTCTGAGTTTATTTATGCCACGCATTCTGTTGGCTCCATAATTTCACGAGGCGCAGACGAGTGACATTACGGAGCCAACAAAATGCGTGGCATAAATAAGCTCAAACTCAAACGAATGGCGTCTAGATTTTATCCTACCCCGTTTCCATATTTTTTCAGTATCAGAAAGTAGTGGCATTAAAATATAAACAACACGTTATGTCACACCCGTGACATAAACAAATCCCATGTTAAACCTATGGCGTGCTTATTAGGGGTAGGATAAAATCTAGACGCCATTCATGAGTTTGAGCTTATTTATGCCACTCATTTGCGTGACATAAATAAACTCAGACTCAAACTCGTGACGTCTCTTGATATTATTTTGTTTACATCCTTTACATGTTTGGTAATATTTTCAGTACCGGTATTAATTGTGATGCACTGTAATTTGTAGCATTATGCCATTTCTAGATTTAGACTTACAGTTACAATACATAGTATTACAAATACAAGTATTCATAAACAATGTAAGCAGTGCCAGTAGGCCCCTATACAAGACTTACGGCAACCTAACGAATAAGTAGATTTACGGTAGAGAGTAAATGCGGCGATCTTTTACACTGAATATATTCCGCCTATCTTCTGTAGCCTTTAGCTAGAGGGAAGTGGTCCCATATAGACAAAGTCGAACATTTGATCCTTCTATTGGATCAGTCCATCACACCACAGACTCACCACACCGTCTGCTTTCACGCGCTTGGCTCTGATTGGCCAACACAGAAATTTGTCAACTTCCGGCCCAACCATGCACTAGTAAATAGCACAACCTTGGAGGTGAATCTCGTGTTCTCAAGCTCAGCGTACAGTCAGAGACCTCCAACTGAATTCCCTTCATTATATGATACAGAACAAGGTATGTACATCACATCACACAGTCATTGAATTCATCTGTTATTAGGAAAGGAAACGGTCAGTGTTGATGCGAACATTTCGGTAATGGCTGGCAGACAGGAAGGGGTCGTAATTTGTAAACAACGTGCCAATGTTTATGGATCTATCATCTATCGATGGAGCGGTGTGAGAATGATAAGCATGGTTATGTTTTTACGAAAGTGCCTATATACATCTCAATGGAGAAGTACATAAGCAATTAAAAACAAACCAAGAGAGCTTTTACTGAAGATCGCGTGTGTGGGCGATATTTGGTGATAGTTGTCACTGATGCTGTGTTTTGGCCCTCGATTCATTCAAACGTCATGTACATCGAGAATCCTACATCGATAGGTTAACCTGTATAAAGTGTCCGATGTTGTGAAATGACTCAGAATGAGAATAGGAAAATTGCAGCCTCTGTAAGTGTAATACCAGACTGTTGCTTAGAATAACGTAGTGTGTACCCGGTACTCGAAACTGATACTGAAAGTTCAGTGAAACCCAAACCTGGCCACGCGTCAGACGTCATCTCCCTAATTGTGGCTGGTTACTCATCCAGTCCTTGTACTAGATCAGTGTGGTTAATATTGATAATTTAGCTCATTCTTGGGAGCAGTGAAGACACCGAACGCTTTAAAACAACTTGCAAAGGGTTGACAGAAACTAAAGGTATGCTTATGTATACATTTACTGTCCGTGCTCTTCATGGGCACACATGTAAAACTCCAATACCCTTTCAGTGCTAGTTATTGGTACCGTACCTCGGGTAAATTATCTGTTAAAATACTCACAATCTTCAGTTTGAATTACACAGACGTTATGCTAGGGCTCCTACCAATATGATAAGGGGGGGGAGGGGGTTGTGACTATCTAGAATGGACATGCTAGGTATCGAAGTGCTTTTGCGACTCCCTGGTTGGGTACCGGTACAGGTTTAAACCCCTGTTGGAGGGGGTCCAAAGTCCGTAAAAGAGCTTGGATTTATAGATAATTGGTCTTCATTGGTCCTGGCTACATGGTAAGGCTAGGCTATGACATAACACTATAACAGGGGCATTTAGAGAATGCTGTCTCTGTCGAAATAGTCCATAGTTGTACATATATCTTAACTATGAATGTTTGAAACACATGCTTCCCTGTCCCGACCCACTAAATGCGCCCATGTATCAGTATTGTAGCCACATAGGGGTCATACACGAACCTTTAAAACTTTTTTTGTTTTGTTTTGAATTTGGCCTTTAAAACCGTTATATCCGATTTTGGACAATGAAGTCTTTTATTTTCAGCCACTAACCTTTATATTTAAAGATGGAACCATTCAAATATGAAATAGCATTTCCCCCCATCTCAAAATGAAATAAAAACCTGACTTGATTTGAACTTAAAAGTAATATATTCTCACTAGTAAATATGGTCGTGTTCTTATCGAAACAATACTCATGGTGAGAAAGTAAAAGTTAACTTAATATCTCTTACCAATATAGACTTACTTTTTGGGCGAGCGGAGTTAACTCAGTGGTTAAAGCATAAGACTACTAACCACAAGGGTGTGGGTTTGCATACCACTGTGTCCACATTTTTAGCGGTGGGGATGTAAAATGAAAACCTGAAAGATTTGAACTTCCCTGGGCTTAGCCCCCTGGCCCCTATCCAGGGAACTACCCCCTGCCAATATATCAAGATTTCCCAGTACCATGCCCTGATCCCTAGATGTGGTAGACTTATTGCTGAATTAAAGGCCAGTGCTTGTCAAACTTGAAAATTAAAAAATCTCACCAAGGTAAGTACATGTATAGGGGTGAGATTTCTGCCAAAACTGATCTAATAGATTTTGTGCCTGCTACTATGACATGAAACCATTTAGATAAGCTGAACCTTAAATACATGCATGATATCCCTATATACATGCATAAGAATTTTCTGCTGAAAGGTTGGTTTCTGCTATTTGCCCACCAAAACCCGACATCTCTAGAAACAGATTACGGTTTCATCGTGTATGTCTGCACAACAGCAGGTTATCTAGATTCTACAGTCACGCTGCACATGTGTAATCCTTCGTGATATTACACTATCATTTTCAAAACGAAGGATCCGCTTTGAGTGGGATTAGGTACTAGATACGTAATAAACTACACGTTTTTGAGTTTTCTCAATAATTAATCTATCGCTCCATAAATACAGAAGCATGTGTGCAAACCAAGCTCTGGAGACTTATACTACTGAGATACATGAGAAGGAACAAGGAGAAGGTGTTTATAAGAATTGACCTGGGGGCCGTTTCACTAGGAGGGGGGTTAAAGCGAGAGGTAAGACTGCAACAGTGCCAGCAACAGCTATACCAACAGTGTCAAGCTCAAATTCGCGTTTCATCAGTGGTCTCGCTGTTGAGGTGGGACCAAGTCTCACTGTTAGCATAGTTTACGGCATAGTGCAATGAGTGAGCACAGGGTCTCGCTATAGATATGGATGTGCTATCAAACCTCACTGTGTGTATATAGAGGATTTCCCGTGCTTCCCATAGGAATTAAGCTATGAAATTTTAACACGAGTAAGGGTACATATACCCTATAATCGTGCCAAATGTGAAGAATAACGGCAAGAGGTCCCGTACCATTCCAAAGATATCGGCGTTTGAATTTTTCACTCCCTCTGTGCATTTGAGGTGGTCGCTGTTCTTTTTCACTCCCTCCGTAGTGCGGCGGGATTTCGGCTGTTCTTTTTGTCCCCCCCGGGGGCCAGTGGGAAGTGCTCGACACTGGCCACCAGAACAGTATTTGCTATGACAAAATTCTAACGCCGATATCTTCGAAACGGTGTGGCCGTTTTCCTTCATATTTGGTACCATTATAGGTTATATGTATACCTTACTCATTGCCTAACTCCTATGGGAAGTGGGTGAAAATATGCCCTACTCTGACATAAACAAAGCTCTAAACCCAACAGTGACATGGTCTACCCTGTCACTAATAGTGTCTCAACAGTGATAGGTACAGTGAGACCTAATTTTCTAGTGAAACATACTCTCTCACTGTTGATCTCACTCCTTACCTGGCTCGCGTTCACGCTTGACTGCACCCTCTCGTGAAATGCACACTGTCGCTGTGGTGACACTGTTGCCAACAGTGAGACTTAGGGCTTCTAGTGAAACGGCCCCCTGTATCACTTTACAACCTAATAGATAGCGATTAATTGAGAAAAACAAATACTTTACAACAAATTAACATTTTGAGATATGATTCAACAACTGACTTATCTCTAGTAACACAAAACATTCATTAATTTCTGAACTTGTTTTTCTGGCAGACCAACATGCCAGGACCACAACTGACAGAGCAGCACGGCTGGCCCCAAGACGTGGGTATTCTAGCCATGGAGGTGTATTTCCCTGCTCGCTACGTTGACCAAACTGAGCTGGAGCAGTACGACGGGGCCTCTTCCGGCAAGTATACCATCGGCCTCGGTCAGGGCAAGATGGGCTTCTGTACCGACCGGGAAGATATCAACTCACTGTGTCTGACTGTCGTCCAGCGCCTCATGGACAAGAACAACGTAGATTATAGGGTAAGGCATCTTGTTGAATCTCGTTGATTTTTTAAATTTATGAAATGACACGTTAATTGAAAGAAAAGACCACCCGTGGCATAGATTTTTCTTTTATTAAAGAAGACAACATTTTATTTTGGTAATAGAAGTATACATTTTGTACATTCAAATATTTGTATGTTATTCAAATCATGGATATGTGTATATATTATACATGAAACAGGCTAAGGTTTATGGCAAACTATTTTAGAGATGAGAAATGTGAACATTGTGTAATCTAGCAGATTATTGAAAGATCTTGCTTCTTGATTATTTGACTCCGAAAACTTGCATACATAGGGATGACAGTTTTCCACTTTTCCTAGGAAGTCCACTTTTTCATTCTGAGTTTAAGAATTATTTTTATATGTAAAAGAAAAGATAGAAAAATGTGGCGTGGTGTAGAGCTCAAGCTACTGCATGGATATGGGAAGCAGATCGTCTGTTCCCAGTATTTATGGTCGGACCGCTCACTACCTTGGCGACCTTAACTACCGAACCCTTAGTATGGTAGATTCGGTAATTGGACGTTAAACTACCTAGACAAACAAATAAATCCCATTTATTATGTATGACAGGTTAATGTGTAAACTGTCAGTGGACTGTGTGTTTCAAGTGGAAAGAACAGTTTATTTGGTAGCAGCAGCCAGTTTGCTGTGGGAAGAGTGGTCAAGCTGTCATCTCAGGGGAAAACTGCCAGCTATAAATGAGGGGAAAGCCAGCAACAAAGATAGTGTCAATTAAGCCTGATACACACAAATAAAACCGTGGTTTGAACCTCCCCACAGGCCCTCAGCCCATTCATTGGCAACAGTGATGTGCTTTTTATGGTTTTTTTCAGTCTCCCTGAGGTAGTGCATTCCACATGCAAAATATTTCCACTTTTATTCGTGACCCCAACTGACATCCCTAAAATTATCATCATGTCCAGAACGAAAAACAGATTACTCAGGGTTGTGGGTCTTTCTGTATTATGTACGGAAACAAGCTCTTGTCGTAGGAGAATGAATTACTGAGTGTGAATATATGGTACATTGTATGTTACATTTGTTAGTGTTTTGCCAATGCGCCATTGGTGCACATTGGAGCTGTCGTTAAAACGACATGGCTAGGGTTGGGTGGTAAGTGTAGGTCATACTGTCACAGGTATTTGGTAAGAATGCAGGGGAAATAGACCAGAAACGAACACAACCGGGCATTTTCTTGACCCGTAACGAACTCCATCCGTTTGTTAATACCTATATCTTACACCATGGACAGGGTATTCTTTATGAGTCTTGAGTGTGCCGTCCATGCTTACACTAACACTACACCTAACCATACCATAACCATCGATGGTACATCAAAGTATGGTCCTTTACTTGATGTGTATATACTGTTGCATATACTCATCAACTATAAATCTTAGATAACTGTCACAACTGAATCCTCTACAATCTAACATATCATCGCTCAGATTGCGTTGTAACTGAATAAGCCTTCCTACAAATGCTAACCTGGTTAGTTGAGCTTCTTTTTCTTACAATTACATGTACAAATGTGCACATACCCTTTTTGTAAAACCAGATGTAATTTTCTCAAACCTGGCTATACATAAGATGCGATCATCCTGTTTGTGTATCTTCTCAGACTACTCACTTCGTGTACTAAGACCGCGAATTTGAGCTATTAATTCAAAATCCTGCGTAAGAGTGCAGATCGGTTTAGCCACGTCCTAAAATTGATTAATTCAAAATCCTTCTCATCATTATTGTTGCACTGGCAGAATGACTGAACAAACATTGTTGATTTAACCAAAATAATCAGGATAACCATGTACATTTACCTATCCGAAAATAATCTTTGTATTTGCTTCGAAGGGGACCACACGGGAGAACTGCCTGGCCGAGCCTGGATGTTGTCTTTAAAATAACTGACCCAATAAACGTGCTGAAAAACAACAAATAAAACACTTATCCCTAAAATAACCGACTCCACTTGTCGAGGTCTCCAAAACGGGTCGATTTCTCCTGTTAACCACGGGTCTTGTTCATTTCGGATAGAGTTCTCCAGTGACCTATAATAAAGAATATGTTATGACCTGTACCAGAAAGCAGTCACTAAATACCAATGTTTTTACAGAACATAGGGCGGCTTGAAGTCGGGACAGAAACCATCATTGATAAATCAAAAAGTGTGAAGTCGGTGTTGATGCAGTTATTTCAAGAAGATGACAATACTGATATAGAAGGTATCGACACGACCAATGCCTGCTATGGTGGTACCGCAGCCTTGTTCAACGCTGTCAATTGGGTAGAATCCAGTTCTTGGGACGGTGAGTTAAGTTATCTCGGAAATTACCGGAATAAATAGAAAAATACAATAAAAGAAATTATGTAGTTTTCTGATAAAAATCTGATTTAGAAGGCCCCGTATTCTAAACATTAGTATTTAGAAGAAGGCTATAATGGATTTAAATTCCTGATATAATCACGAATGCAATCAATACGATGTGGCAAAAACACCTCTTGACAAAGTCGATGTTACCTTGATTATGATAACTTCCTGTTAGTATGAGTCTCCAGGTTACCATTGTTCTGGATACAAATTATATCAAATTAAAAAAAAATTACAAATACAAATGCTGTATAGAATTTTCCTATGATAACCATATCATCTCTCATATTTTTGTTGCAGGTCGCCTCGCCATAGTTGTGGCCGGGGACATTGCCGTCTATGCTACCGGATCCGCCCGACCCACTGGTGGCGCAGGCGCGATAGCTATGTTGGTTGGCCCCAACGCACCACTCTACTTTGAGCGAGGTAATCAGGAAGATCAATTTCTATTTACTTACAGTAGCTAAGACTACTAGCATGTTAAAACCAGTTATCATAGTAGTGTAAACATTCCAGGGCAAATGATACCTTATACCGCATAATACATTTTTTATACTATCCTATATAGAAGGGAATTTCGTCCGATAACCTATTGCTGGAATCGTTTGTTTTTAAGCGCATTAAAGAAAGTGTTTTGCAGGGAATACATTCAACATGACATCTGCACACATGTCACATCGAAAACTATGGAGAGTTGTCCTAAATAGAAAAGCGAGGCACATATGACGTCAGCCCTCTCTATAGAGTGTATATATAGCACCCGATTGACGATAATTGTGTGGCTTAGGGGGCCAGTGAATACATGCAGCCATGCATGGTTACCAACAATCAAGCCACTCAGTTTCACACTTTTTTCAAAGTGGTTTGAATTACTATAAATAGTTGGTGAGGTCACTTCTACGTCCCAAATACCCTGCTGTGAGTGGGATACGAGGGATAGCATGCTGGGCGTCTTGTCCTAATTAGAAAATAAAACACCTAACTGTCACCTATATAACGATAAAATGAAACTATATTTAGGATGAGGCTAGGTCTTTCCTCGATAACGATAAAGTGATTTATAATGATTTTTTAAAAACCTAACGCGATAGATGCCTTTGTAACGTATTTTGTCTAACCTAAAACAAACAATACACTTTGTTGCTGTATACACGGCTGCATAATTGATAATGACAGTCCTGTTACAAAGATAAACAATGTGATATTGGTTACCCCATTACGTGTGACAACTTTCAGCACTGACCGCAGCTCGGAGTTCTTACAGAGATTTTAAGATCCTAGTCGTGGATGCTTTTAGTAATAAACTGCCACATGGACTTCGATTCCAAGTTGGTTACATTTATCTGCGTAGAACCTAGAACCTAAGTTCTTACACCATAACACACAAGGTGACATTTTCAGCTGTGTTGTCATCTGGTGTCCTTGTGTATCCTCACGCGCATATGAGGTACACAGAAACCCATTTCTGGCGACTTGGCATATCGACACAGGAACTAAACCTGTCCTCTCTCTATCACTCTTTGTTCTTGTGAGCTGCTCGTTGGACACTTAGATAGATTACATTTTTTGGAAGTTTTCAACCCTACGACCTGAAATCACCCACACACCCCATACACAGAGTCACCACTGCAACCTGAACGTGTATGGATCTAGTTCCTGGAAACGTCACATCCGTGTAAGTAGGTCAGTGTTTACGGTCCAAGCAGAGTCCTCGTTGCTCCTTCAATGGAATACATCGTCCAGGCGCACAGACATCTGCTTGGCGAGTTGTCCCTCTCCACCCAGTTTTGTATGAGTTGGAGGATTTTGTTTACAACTAAGGTCATTGTACGATACAAAACAACTCAAGTGCGAAGATCTCTGGTGCTGGAAAACACTGTTTATAAAATTTCGGTTCTGCTTGCAATATTTTATCTTTGATTCATTTATAAGTTCAATGGAATTTGCAATTGATTTGGAATAGAATGATTTACAGTAAACCATCCTCAATATAGCACTTCTCTTTTCTGACAATAAATGAGGATGTGGGTTTTCGGAAAATGATCTAGTTTCCGATATTGTAGCTTTCCCTCATGATGGACTAAAGTTTGTCATGCTAAAATTTTTTTTTACAAAACTGCTGCTGGGGTGATTTAACTAGTTCTCCGGTAATTATGAAAACTATGAAAGGAAAATCGAAAGGGAGTGGATACATGTATTTCGAAAATTTACCCTATTATCTTTGAATTCGGTATCCGAGCTGATGCCAATCCTGACTTGCATTCTTCCTGTTTCATAAACTAGCGAGGCGTATTTTGTGTTAAAATAACAATGACACGGAGCATACTTAACAGCGGCAGGTCGTTAGCGGAAATTTCCAAAGATTGTATGTATCAATGGGTACGGTCGCACTAACCGGCTAGTACATCCAGGGTGTGAACTAATTGAAGTGTGACGGACAATTGTTCTCTACATCAGCGGCTGTGCGCAGTTAAAAACAGAAACACTTCCGCTGAGTCCGTTATTGAGCGCACTGAACCAGGATACAAAGGGAAGGGTCACAATCGAGGCCCGCTCACAGCGAGATGGATGGGACAAACAGGGTGCCCCCTCATGTGCCACTTGTCAGAGGGTAAATCGGTCAGGGTTGTTTTTGTCCAGTCCCACGTAAAGACATCGCCACTGGGATGGACAGGGAGTGGGATGAATAGGGCAAGGGGAGAGGGAGGGGGGGAGGGGAGGGCGAGAGGGAGATGTGGATCCCTACATTGCAGAGGTGTATAGGAATTTGGGATGGCTATGAGTTATTCATTTCTGATTTTCTTGGAAGCTCAAACCTTTTAAAAATTAGCAAAAGCGATTAATGAGATTGAACACAAATAGTAAAATACAATTACGGAAAAGGAGTATAATAAAACACAACATAAAATACTCGGGAGACAAGCAATTCCGCGCCCATGCAACTAAGTATAATACCTTGTGTACTTGTCCATAATGTATAACATCTGGCCATACCATTACACGCTACTGCTAGGCCTAAGATTGATTTGGGTTCCGGGGAGCCATATATATACAGTACCATTCCGGTCAACTATGTCATTTTCCAGGGATCTCAGCTTCCGAAACTGCGGTCATGGAAATAAAAAACTGTAGGGTACGGCCGTACCGAGTCAGGTGCACTCATCGGCTACACATGTCCTCAAACTAGTGTAACGTCACACTCTCTCTTGTCTCTGTTCCCCTTTTACATTACCAAAGTAATCTAACGAATAGCACATGCCATACACAAATCTATTCTATGTGTCGTCTAAACACGAAATATTTTGACGCAGTGTCATGTCGAGGTTAATGTACTTGAAGGAAAATAAAAATACAGACAGGTTCTCTTGGAACATTTATTGGATGTGTCAATCCAGTACTTTATCAAATATAGTGCTTTTCTTTTATATGTCGATTTCAACGTCGAATAATGAATGTTTTAAAGCATTCATTTCCCAATTAGTGCCCTTTGTTTAAACCTTATTTTGAAAACCTGGTGTAGGTGTTACGTGTCGTTTAGCAATTACATCTCTCTTTTTTAAAGACCCATAAACTCCCCATGAAGTAAGTCAGAAACACTTAAAAACATGTTAGCATGCCCTTTTCAAGCTTCCATATTGCACACGTCTTTCTTTTTAATGACGTTCATCCCTGTTGGTACTTATCCAACGAATGCCATTACACAAAACAAGAGCAGTTTACCATTTTTGTAGTAGTGTGTTGAACAACAGTGAAATATGTGATTGGCATAGAATATAGACAGCATCGTCCAAAGGTTCCCTGCGTTTACTACAATGACTGTCAGTAATATTTTTTGACATGTGTCCAGTGGGCGAGTACCACTCGAAACACTTCTGTAGCCTACTATTCTAAAGCCAACTAACTAAACATAGTGCCCTAGTACGATGGCCTTGTCACACCATAGTTCCCGTACCTCTGAGGAAAAACACACCAAAATCAACATAGATAGTGTATGCGGTGATCAAGCGGTGCAGTGTGTTGCCCAGCAACAGTGCAGTGCGCAGAGAATGGGGCCCTCACCCTAGATGCTCTAGTTTAGTCCCCGAGTTGGGCGTCCAGCCCCGGTGACCCACTCCCGGTCAACATCCTCCCTGTCTGCCTGCTTCCCTCCTTATCTCCCGGTCTGCCTGTCGGCTTGCCTGGTTGTCTGCCTGTCTGCTTCCCTGCTTCCCTGCCTGCTTCCCTGCCTTATCTGCCTCCTTACATGTCCGAGCATCCTTGCCAGCATCCTCCTTTCCCTGCATCCCTGCCTGCCTACATCCCTACCTGCATCTCTCCATACATTCTTGCCTGTATCCCTGCTTGCATCCCTGACTGCCTGCCTGTCTCCATGTCCCCCACCTTGTATATATATCTGCCTGCCTGCCCTCCTGCCTGCCTCCTGCCTGTAACCCTGCTTGCCTTCATGCATCCTTGCCTGCGTCCTTGCCTGCATCCCAGCCTGCATCCGTGACTGCATGCATGCATCCCCACTTGCACCCTTGCTTGCCTGCCTGTCTGCCTGCCTGCCTGTCTGCCTGCCTGTCTGCCTGCCTGCCTGCCTGCCTGCCTGCCTGCCTGCCTGCCTGCCTGCCTGCCTCCCTCCCTCCCTGCCTCCCTCCCTGCCTCCCTCCCTCCCTCCCTCCCTCCCTCCCTCCCTCCCTCCCTCCCTCCCTCCCTCCCTCCCTCCCTCCCTCCCTCCCTCCCTCCCTCCCTCCCTCCCTCCCTCCCTCCCTCCCTCCCTCCCTCCCTCCCTCCCTCCCTCCCTCCCTCCCTCCCTCCCTCCCTCCCTCCCTCCCTCCCTCCCTCCCTCCCTCCCTCCCTCCCTCCCTCCCTCCCTCCCTCCCTCCCTCCCTCCCTCCCTCCCTCCCTCCCTCCCTCCCTCCCTCCCAAGCACACACAATCCAGACACAAGTGAAGGGTGATGTCAGCAAATGTTCACACCAAAAACGGATGAGCTCTTTTATTACTGTACAAGATCTGTTCCTTATCTGTCCTACACAGATTCCCTGTTCTGCCCCTAGTCTTCTTTACCGAGGCTCTGTTTTGAGTTGATAGTGATAAAAATGACAAATTACACCAAAGACAAATATATTTTCGTGTCCGGCTTTTCAGTACATTTAAAAAAATATTTGTGCTGCATATCTTTGGTATTGGAATTTGACTATCCTATTCTCGTGTCAGCAACGCTTGCATACAATGAAGATTCAGTCGGATATTTTTCGCTGAAAATACAATTTACTTATGTGCATTCTGAATCCCACGCCCAGCCAGACAGTCGGGTATGCAGACGTGTGACGTGCTTGTAGTGCCAGACATATGTGTCGGGATAAAAACCAAGGGTGGTGGACGGGAAGCAGTAGGAAAAAAGTCGTGGCACCTGTTAGACATATTGACACCGTGGACCTACAGTCTGATATGTGACTCCGTGGGGTGGGGGTCAAAAATCTATGTCACACCCCGCTCCCACTCTGATTGGTTAGCATAATCTTCTTTCCTTGTTATTTTTCTGAAATTAAGAATTGACGCATCCTTGGTAAATGCCATGAATAAACCTGTTTGTGCTTTTTATGTTTCCTTTCGGAAATATGTCTTTGGGTTTAAAAAATATGTCTAGCCATATAACAGTATTTCATGCCTTCATGTGGCAATTCACCTGATGTTATACAGCGTATTAGTGTCTCACTGTTTAAGTCCATACGAATAACGCTATAAACGGGCTTTCCACAACAGAAGATGATACCACCTACAAAGTGAAACATTCCTTCACCATTTCACTACGGGACCTCCATTTGAACCAAAAAGTTCCTTCACTTTAAGACCACTAGAAAAATATAAAACTTTGAGCAACTCGAGACTTGAAATGCGATCCCATTGTAGGACCGTTCTTCTTTATGATTATATAATTCATTATGTAAGTGGAACAAATTAAATAAATACAATTTTTAGGCATGGGGGGGTGGTCACCGCAACCGGAAATAGTTGGACTAACTTTACCTTAATCACCAACATCGTTTAAGTAAATTGCATCTTATTTCGTTTACAATTCGTCTTTTGATGTTCTATTGTTCTGTTGGTTTTAGGCTTAAGAGGGTCCCATATGAAGCATGCGTACGACTTCTACAAACCAGACTTACAGTCTGAGTATCCCGTGGTCGATGGGAAACTGTCCATTCAATGTTACCTTGGAGCCCTTGACAAGTGCTATGATAGATACAGACAGAAGGTAGCAAGCAAAGGTAACTTTTATGAAACATTCTCTTTCCTAAGGTCTCACGGTCTCTCAAAAATATAGATAAGAGAAGGAACAACGATTTGTACATATATTTTATAACATGTTTCTTACATAAGTCGACCTAATGTACAACCAATGCAGTCATTATTATCCATATGCCCCAACAACCAGTGCGGTCATTATTTTCTGTATGCCTCAATGATATGATTGCCCTAGTAGCCTTTGCACCAAGTAATACGAAGTATATCATACTTTGAAAAAAGCAGGTGGTCAATTATTTTTGTACAAGGGTCTAAACTAAAGAGTAACATGGACAAGTTTATAGGTCCCAATAAGTTGCATAAGAAATAGAATAAAACACAGACATGTTTATTGAAACAACAAGTACTGTAGCAGGCTAGGTCTGATGTAAAATTTGTTCTCCTCCCATTAACTATTCCATGCACCACAGTTAAAACCCAGAAATTTAATTTTACAGGTGAAAATCGCTTTACGTTGGAAGATGCTAATGGTTTCGTATTTCACTCACCATACTGCAAGCTTGTCCAGAAGTCGTTTGCTAGACTCATGCTAAATGACTTTTTGAGTGACCCTTCTCCTGACTTCACTGGAAAATACACCGGACTGGAGGGATTCAGGTATACCTTGATAGTGATGAGATAATCTTAAAAGTGCCATAAGGTGTAATGTCACACCTATCGATAACGAGGACGTCTTTGACAACAGAAGTATAGTAATACAGAGAACTACAGTTTGAAATTTATCAATTAAACCCATCATGTAGGTTAAGGTTTCAATAGAAAATGATAAATTCTTCCTTGACTCAGACCATTATTTTACTTCCATAACGCTCTGCTTTTTCATGCATTAAGGTTAATTATTTGAAATCCATGTAAATCCTTAATTCACTCACTGACTCACTCAACCACTCACTCAACCACTCACTCAACTACTCAGCCACTCAACCACTCAACCACTGTATGGCTTGATTTCAGGGACATAGTACTAGAGGACACATACTTTAACCGGGACGTGGAGAAGGCCATGATGACTGCCAGTAAGTCTACGTTCAAAGACAAGACAGAGAGATCACTCAGGCTGGCCAATCAAGTGGGCAACATGTACACGCCGTCTGTTTATGGTGGACTCGTCTCTTATCTGGCATCGTAAGTAAACCAACACCTTCAGCTCTCCTATACAGATATCCACGAGCCTACTGGCTTCTGACATACTTGGTTGTTTCTATATTTACACAGTTTTGTATCTCTCTAACTCTTGGTCGAATCTGTCGAGCAAAAGCCGATCATCAAAGGTATTTTGCGGTTTTTTTCCACTAGATGGCGCCACTGCATGGGGGAAAGGAGTATACTTCACTGTCTGTGTCGTCTTGTCTATTATTACATTTTTGATTTTTTTCATTATTTCATAAACATCAGAGAGATGCATGATATTACTGAATGTAGTGTATATGGACACGGACATGTCCTGTACAATTATAAAAGAGGAATATAACAATTTCATCATTACTCATTGACGTCTTTTCATATATGTAATCATTAATATAGAATACGTCTAGGTTCTAGATAGTGGGGCCTACAAATGGGGTCTAATTGTATCTATCACCTGATCATATCCTGATTAGTTATGAGGTAGATATCATAGAGAGAATTGTACTTGGTAAGCGCGAATCAAATGTCTAAATCATATGTTTCCCATAAGCATGATATAGTAATAACAGAGTGTCAATAGTTACATGGTGATCTGAGGGCGCTGGTTTATCTTCTGCAGTCAGTCCCTTGATGACCTTCCTGGCCAACGGATCGTCCTCTTCTCGTACGGGTCAGGCCTGGCCTCCTCCATGTTCTCCCTCCGGGTGGCCTCCAACGGGAGGCCCTCAACGGCGCTCTCCGCCCTGAAGGCCGGCGTGGACGAGACGATGCAGCGACTAGAAACCCGCCAGAAGGTTGACCCGGACACGTTCGCCAAGACCATGAAGTTGAGGGAGGACACCCATCACCTAGGTGAGTAACTAGTGACTTATCCGCCCCCACCTCCCAAAACTGACGTCCTACACTACAGTAAAAGGATGCTGTCATCATGTGTTGTCCAATGGTCAACGCTTAAGTACAACACAAGGCCATTTCTATGAAAAAAGGCATTCACGGACAAAAACTCCTCGGTGCTCACAGTTCATTGCATTTTACATATTTTCTCAAAATTGCCGGAGGTAAACAGGGTGAATTCAATTAATCTGAAACTGAAGCTATGAATTAATATATAAACGGCAGCTGCACCCCAATATTGACGGGTTTCGTTGTGACTTTGAACTATTAGGGAAACAAAACTGCAAAGATTGACCGCAGATGCTCTGTTTCTCAGAATCTGAGGTTGTTCATTTTCAGCCCCTTACACCCCGGTCAGCGATGTTGGCGCCCTCTTCCCTGGTACCTGGTACTTGAGTCACGTAGATGAAATGCACCGCCGGAAGTATGAGAGAGTGCCATTGACAAATACGCCAGAAATTGCCACTGCTAATGTTACAACGACAGAGGTGCAGGTAAGACTTAATATTTTAGTTGAATACATTTAAATGGTTAAAAAAGTGTCGTAACAAATGTTATATTCCCAGGATATTTAGCCTATCTATATGTAGCCGATTAGTGCCATGTCATGCCTGTTTAACTTTTTGAAATTCCGAATGACTTGAATTTTAACCATTGATAAAGCACAAGTCTAAACACCTTAAAAACAAATACACCTGCGTGAGTACCAACATTACAAAATGGTACCACTATGGTAACTGCCGATCAAAAGTTCATGGACTAATCTCCATATAGATGCTACCTTACATCGTGGCAGCGAGAGTTTCTGATGTATTTATCAAACTACATGTGACATATCACTGTGTGCATAAAAAAAAGAGCAATAGCTCTTTCATAGTATCATGTGTCAATAAGGGCGGTGAAAATGATTATGAAACTTGATGAATAGAATGGTGAACCTAAAAAAAAGATGAAGGTCAAACCAGGCACCAAATATAGAATATTGTTTATGGAACTGAATGGTTTCATGTATTCATCGATAGAGGGAACCCTTGTGACAACACGGAATCACTAACGTAGTACCAGTTTGAACACCCAGGAGGAGCCACAGTGAATGGGCCGTCAAGTGCGATGTGAATAAGAATAGTGTGCCCACATCCAGTTAGACATCTCGCTTATACGCATGGGAGCTCGTGCTTACCTGTTTTTTTTGTTTTAAATTAGTTTTTCTGTTATCATTATTCAAATAACTATTGATTGGTGTCATGAAATGGGCAGCGAGATATCAAATCTGCTGAGTACAATCTCCTTATGTCATCACTTGTTTGTTGGCTAATACTTCTCATATTACTTTCAGAGTAAGAGGGTGCCATCCGCCGACACGGCAGCTGTGGCCTCATCAGTATCGTCGCGCTAACGTTTAGGTCACAAAAAGGAAAACGCCATATAGAACATCATTGGATTATCATATAAAGAATCATTCAACTTAATTCATTCATCCAACTCATCACTGTTGAACATATATGAAGCATCAGCGTGTCGTCTGCATTTAACATTTCATTTGATGAAATATATGAAGAATTATGAAATCTATTAGTCATATGTAAATGTCATGATTCACTCACATTGAAAGGAATTAGGCGGTAGGAATTAATTGTAGTCTGAAATATCCAACAAGCTGTGAAACTTCACTCCCCATATTCTAATAATACGCCAAGATATAATTAGCCAATATTATTTCACCGAAGTAAAAGGGTCAATGTACAGTCCATAGTGGAATATACACCAGTAAGTGATAGCCTTGGCCGAACTCAGATGCTGGTGGGAAAACCCGTTGTTAGAAGCTATTGCTTCAGGGTTTTAAAGCGTTAGACGATGTTAAGGACATCATGTATTGTATACTTCTCGTTTTACTTCTATTTATTCAGTTAAACCTTTATTCAGCAAAGGCTGTTACTTCGCGCATTCCTTTACATGGTTTGCCTTCTTACTCGCTACCAGTCACCAAAGCAGTGCTACGTATGTCTGGAAAAATAATTTGTTAATTTTATTTCCTGTTGTGTACCTCCGTTTTGGAAAGAATCTGTTGTTGAAAGTGTGGAACAGGATGCATTTGTGGTGCTAGCCATCGAATGCTATATGCGACATCAAGGAAAGTATTGTGAGACCTGTTTTATGTTAAATCACCACCACCTCATTTATAAGGTAGTACATAAATGTAGGCGTACGTTACACTACTGTATGCATACAGCATTATTTTAAATGTATATAGACTGAGATTGCTCTATAAGACTGTGTATAAATACCTTTACTTGATGTATGTCCAAGGCTAGTAATGAGACACGATGGAGATAGCAACATTGGTACTGAATTGGTACTGAATAATGCTTTGTTACCAGGACTTCTGTGTGTTTTCTCAGAAACAAGTTGTTCAATCTACTTTTGCAGAAATGGTTTATGATATAATGGTGTATAGGTTTGTGTTTTGTTTTGCATTATTAGGAAACACTTCTGAACGTTGAATCGTTGCATTTCCATTAGAAAGGTACAGTGATCAAGACTTCAAAGAACAATCTAATGTTTTTTTTGCAGCGGCGTCGCATCAACTCACACGCTGTATTGCTAATATCATTGATGGACCAATGGGGTCAGATGCGATTAAATTTGCTACGGCACCAGTACATCTATTGCATGATATTTTTATGAGAGAATAGTTTTGAATCGTCATGCATAAAGAACAAACAAAAACATACCCGAAAATGGTGATAGAAAAATTCAGCATATACTTCTTGCAAGAACCGACTATTATGATATAAATGGTAAATTTGAAAAGTATATTCAAGAAGCTGCGGAAGATGTGGCTTCTTTGCACGGTGTTGCCACTGTCAATGGCGGTATTATTTCCGAACCATTACCTCACCCCGGTATTCTTCTCCATAGGCTAACGTTAGGAACTCATACGCCACGGTCGTGAAAGTAGTGTACCCAATACTCAATGGCTAATTGGGTGGTTTATTTTATTAATGATGTTATACGGGGTGAGATAAAATCAGAAACCAACTTGATGAAAATTTACTTGTTCCTCACTCCACTTCGTCTGACCGTTACGTAATTCACTCCGCTTCACTTCGTGAATTACTTCCCGGTCAAACTTGGTGGAGTACGGACCAAGTCATTTTCATATCGTGAGTTTCCTTCTAATGACGTCACGAGTATATGAATACTCTCTTTGTTGAAAAATATCACACCCTGTTATTACTTTGGTTTCGTCAATAATATCCTTCTATATTGAGTTTGTTTATGTCGATATTATACAGCACTCCCAGTCCCAACAAATCTTGGTACTTTCAGGGACACAAAATCCATACTATACAGACTATACGGGCTTTCACTTTCAATATGGTATCACTGTCTAGATGAGTCTACAAAAACGCATCAATTGGATATTAATAAACGACGATGAAAGTTAACAGCAGATCTACGGAATAAATGATGATTAAATCCTGATCATGTTTGTTAAATTATATCCTTTAGGTCTTTTTGTTTTAGCTAGTATCCAAAAACAACAGATCTATTGGTGTGGGGCATATCTCTTTACTATGCATAGGCACATGTTTGAGTTGATGCTCGTTTTCAGGCGCTCTGTTTGCTTATATATATTTTTTTTTTCTGGATAGCTTTTATTGGGTTCCTGGCTTATTACATTAGCCTCCAAGCTCGGCCTCAGCCGTTCTGCCGCTTGGGCCCATGGGGTACATAACAAACAATTTGATCATGGAGAGAAGTTGTCGCCAGTAAGACAGGTTGATCTTATCTTCAACACAAAGATGGATGAGATGAAATTGGTGATTACCTACTATATTTAAAACGGTAGAATTCCGTCGAAACCGCTTGAAGTTGCTCCCATACATAGAGACATAGTGAACCAAACCTGGGCGTGGAGACTGAAGGACCACGAGAGTGAGATTCTCGTGTAGTACTAAACTTAAACCAGCTATTCTTTTTTTAATTTCTCTACACAGATGTACTTATATCCTGAGATTGTACTTCTTGCCATACTGTAAACATACTTTTGAACTCTAATTCCCTGATCTCCTTACCTCGTAGTCGGTAAAATCGGTGTCACATGAAATGTTGGTCGGGAACTAAATGATAGTTCTAGGTATTAATAGTAGGGGGCACCACTTAGTGCAGGGAACGTGCGTAGCAAACGTCTGCTCTGGTGGCCAGTGTACAGGGAACGTACCTTGAACAGACTAAGGGAGGGGGGGGGGGATACGACGCCACAGACTCTGTGATGACACGACGAAGTCGCTAGTATAGTATCAAAATACAGTATTAATGAAACATACCGAATTAAATAAAATGATCACAGTGTTATAAATTCTTCAAATGTTACTTGTATTAATAGACATCTGTAGCTCCTGCTTCGTGTATATATACTAAAGAGTAAACCAACAAGTTTTGGTCAAAATCGTCGTTCTCCACGAGTTTTATGCAGAGTGATATGAACGAGGCGATAGCCGAGTGAATATCGCATAGCATTCAAACATTCAAACGAGTGGAGAATGACTGAGTTGCTTTCTGTATTTATATCACCCATGTACACACTAAAAGAATGGGCAAAAAACGAGATCCCATTGTTAAGCCTGCAGTTTTTCTACCTTCAACCAGTTGTAACACAATCTGGCTTAATAAACAGAGGTGAGTCATAGGTGTATTGTATAGTCAGTTACGATTTTAAAGTTTTATAGAGGAGTGGTACGACCAGTTTCATATATCTTTCTAGCTAAGCAAGACAGTCTGGGTAGTTCTTTTTAATTGCTATTTAAATTTATTTTTTTTATGAATACGGGGGTTGTCTTTCAGTTGGTTCATGAACTCCACCATACTGCCCCTCCACCATAATGCCCCTCTCCCATACTGCCGCTCTACTACACTGCCGCTCCACCAAACTGACCCTCAACCATACTGCTCCTCTACTTTTTTTTTTTTTTTTTGAAAGGTTTTTATTTCTTGTAATCAGATACATGATCTGTTCTTCTGAACAAGAAATGCAATACATCAAGGATCCGAAGTTCCGTAACCAACTTATATACAACATATAACAAATGATGACAGGCAAGAGCATGGTTCAAAATTTACTAATTTCTTATTTACTTATTTTTATAATTTTAATGATACCTTTTTATACATGGTAGTCATGCTTTAACATATTTAAAACCGGTTTACATTGCATTACATGCACATTTATATAATACATCCATATCATATTTTAATTAATAAAGCTGAGATAAAAAACATACATAATATTAATTATAAATATTCAATCATATTACTATGATTATTTACCATGTGCAATCAAATTTTCATACTCTTACCTTAGTTACTATACAAGAAAAGGATTTCAGATTGTGATATGTTACAGGCTCAGATATACATTTCGAAATTCTCCATATCCCTTTATTTACATTTCCCCAATTTTTTCACTACCCCTCTTTTAAATTCTTGGTTAGACCCAGTCTCCTGTATTTTTCTTTTTTCGGGTGTTTTAAAGCTAAATCTCTCTTATGTTAAAGTGAACGGATGCCTTTTCTGTACGCTAACACAACCACAAGTGCCGGAGGTGTACTCTCTGCGGGCTGTCGGCGCTGTGAGCGCTCGCAGCTCCCCCTATTTCGATTTTTTCTCTTTGCCTATTGGTTGTGCTTCTCATGAATATTAAGCAGGGTTGGGGTGCCCTGTCTGCAGCAGTGGGTGCGTTGCCCGCTGCTGTGTGTGTCTCCCTGCACTCTGTGGTGGTGTAGGGTTTTGGTGCTGCCCTCTGGTTATTTTTCTGAGGCTGCTTTTTTAGTTGCTGCCATCTGGAGGCGTGTGTACAGAGTGCTGTGTTCATGGGATTCTAGGCTTAAGAGGGCTATAAAGGCTGGGCCCTGATTTTTAGTCACGACATTTGTGAGTGTCGCAGGCCTACGATCGCACAGCCGATGTACGACCCTTTTGGACGACAAAAGATGGCCGGCGTCCTATAGACGGTGTCGTAGTGCGGCACGGACGATCGCCGCTAAAAGTGGCGCAAGTATAGAACTGTCTTAGGTTCTATAAAACCTAACTGTGCGTATATAGAGGATTTCCTGTGCTTTCCATACGAATTAAGCGATGAAATTTTAACACAAGTAACGCATACATATAACCTATAATCGTACCAAATATGAAGAAAATCGGTCGCAGCGTTCCGAAGATATCGGCGTTTCAATTTCGTCATAGCAATGTCTGCTCTGGTGGCCATAACACCCTCCCACCTCCCGTGCGCAGTGAATGTCGAGGTCACGGCACAATTTAGGGTCACGTGACCATAGGGCTACACTGGCCACCAGAGCAGACATTGCTATGACGAAATTGAAACGCCGATATCTTCGGAACGCTGCGACCTATTTTCTTCATATTTGGTACGATTATTTATTATATGTATGCGTTACTTGTGTTAAAATTCCATTGCTTAATTCCTACGGGAAGTGAAGTTGCGCATTGGTACGACATGTCCAGAGTGGTCTTAGACATACGACACTTATGGCGACACTTTCCGGTCCATTGGCCACCGAGTGTCGTGACTATAGCACACCTTTTACCTCCCTATGTGTCGTATCTACAGCAAGTGTCGCAGCCAGCCTAAGATCGCAGCTCTATAGGACACTGGCAGCTGAAACATGTCGTAACTTACAGATGTCGTGACTAAAAAACAGGGCCCTGGTTTATATATAGCCGTTTTGACTTGTGGTTTCGACAATGATTTCGTTGTCTCGTCAGGTGTGGGCCGTGATCGGTTTATGTGGCCTTCCACTTGGTGGAAATGTTTGTTTTAACAGGTATTTGGCCTGTGTGAGGGGTGGGGGTTTGGTTAGTACAATGTTTGGTATTGTAGGTTAACCTCCGGTACTGTTGTCGTGCAGGGCACACCACTGAAAGCAGTGGATTTGTGTATTTTTTCGTTCACTTGGAAAATAATTCCGAAAGTGGAATTTCCAGTGTTGGAAAAAAAAAAAGAAAAAAAATCTCTCTTATGTACAGATCTGGTTAACCTCCTGTCTCCCCCCCCCCCCCCCTTATTTTTTTCTTCCAAGCCTCCCGTGGACTTACAGCTTCGAATGATTCCTAAAAGTAAAGTTTTTCGCCTAATATCGGGGAGGGTCACTTTACACTTTTCCAAGAGTTTGTCTGTACTTAATAGTCTATTATCTTTATATGCTTCTTTACCTATTGTAGTTTGTAGTACCTTAAAAATATTTTTATTCAGATTTTCTCGTACCTTCAGTGTTGATCCCTCCAACAGAAATGCACAGTGATCTACTAATGGCAATATACAGGTTTTGGTTATGTTAATAGCAGTATTTGTTCCAATAAATCTTCGTATTTTTCTGAATATGAACCATTTTTTCATTCAGTGACTTTATCAGCCTGTTTGCATGTTTCTCGAATGACAAGTCCGAGTCTATAATGGCGCCTAAATAATTTACTTCATCTGATGTAGTAATCACTTTTCCATTTAATACGATTTCCCCTAGTAATTCAGCTTTTAATTTACGCCTCTTGTTATTATGATACACCATTTTGGATTTCTTTACATTAATAGATAACCCGTTTGTTTTATACCATCTTTCCAATTTTCTACACACTTCCTGAGTTTTACTTTCGATATCTCGGAGTGTTTCCCCTCTGGAAACCACCACCAGGTCATCCGCATACATTATACAATTTTCTGTAATAGTCTCAGGCAAGTCATTTATATATATGAGAAACAATAAAGGGCCTGGTATGGAACCCTGTGGTACACCATACTTTACATTATTTGTGACTGATGTTTCCCCACCGTACATCGTATAACATGTCCTATTGTACAGATAAGATTTAAACCATTCTAGTAAATAACAGCCGATTCCTGCTTCTGATAATTTACATAATAAAATTTCATGATCTACACAATCGAAAGCTTTTTTTATATCGATGTAAAGGGCTATAGAAATATTGTTTTCGTTATGGGCTTCTGATAGGTATTGGGAGAGTTTTAGCACTGCACCTCCCATGCTCCGGATTTTTCTAAAACCATATTGATTTTCACTGAGATATTGTGTTTTGTCTAAAAAATCGTACATTTGAGTGTGAACTTCCCGTTCTAATAGTTTAGAAATCGCGGGTAATACACATACGGGTCACCAATTCCCTATTTCCATTAAGTCTCCTGATTTTGGTATCGGACAAATTCTACCCTCTCGATATTGATCGGGAAAAATACTAGTAGCTAAGGACATTTTCAACAGTTGTGTTAATAGGTCTACACTTTTCAAAAGATTAGTTTTAAGGACTTTACAGTTTATATTTTTTAGGCCCGAGGACTTCACGATTTCAATTTCATTTATTAGTTTCTGTACATGGGTAACTGTTAGCTTATTTATATTTATTTCAAACCCTTCCCTGTTAACATGTGGAGCCCGATTTATCCTATGATCTGGACCCATTGCTGCATTCAGCTTTGCTCCTATGTGACAGAAAAATGTGTTAGCATAGTTGGGACACACTACTAAGTCCAGTTGTTTACCCAATTCGTTTTTGAAACATATTACTGTAGGACTCGATTCTGTTGGGTTAGTTTTTCTTCTATATATAACTTTTTTGCATAATTCATTTCCCTTCTTATTTTTGTTTTTAGATTTTTTAGATCATAATGAATGTTTCTTATTGTCTGTGGGTCTGCTTTTTGTTTTTTCATCCGAATAAGTTTTCTACATAGTTTGCGTTTTCTGCCGATATCCTTCTTATTGGTTGATGTTAGCCACGGCATATTCTCAAATCTGTTAGTGTATGTCCTGTATGGAACATTTTTTTCTAAGTATTGTGTTATTGCGTCATGCCAGGAATTCCAGAAAATATTTACTGAATCTTCTTGTCCTCTATCTAGTTTCTCCCTTACATAGGTTTCTAGGTCCTCCTCATTTACTCGATTGTAAGATCTGGCATATGTTTTCTTACTAAGATGCATTACTTTGTCCTTTTTCTTTTCTGCAAATACTATCAGATGATCACTATAAAATAGGTCTAGAGTTCCAGATGTTCTGAGAAATTTAGCATTGGTCATTATGGTATCTATGCTGGTACTGTTCCCTATATTCGGGTGAGTTACTGTATTGATTATTATTTTCAAGCCGTGTTGCCGGATTACTTCCATAAGCTCCCTGTTTCTTGGGTCCCTGCGTTGTCGAGCATCTAAATTTATATCCCCTAAAATCCAAATTTCAGTGTTTTTAACTAACTCATTATTACACAATTCGTTAATGAATCTGTTTCATAAGAGTTTCTGAGAGTCCGATAAAATCGAAATTCCTTAAATGGTTTCTGATATGTATCACTTTTGAAAACAGACTACATAGGTTCCAGTGGCAGATCTTAAAGCTCTTGCTTTCATTTATTACATCACAGTTGCGTGTCATAACATTGTTTGATAATAGGGGTAGTTTCCGTTTGTGTAGTATCTGGCCTGGATATAATACTTATTTTCAACAGATGTTGTGACAAAACATAAACACAAACAAGGTGCATAATGGAAATATATATAATTGTATCGTGCCCGCGAACAGCTTCGTTGGGGGGCACCGAAAATAGGCGGTCATATCTTTGACTATCCTTACCATCAAGGTTTTAAAGTGAGATTGTTGTAATATGATACGAGTCAGAGCATCTCGGGGCATTTGCCTAAATAAGATTTTCTATGGTATTTAAGCAAATACATTATATTGTTATATCTCCATCGACAACGGTGAGTATCTAAGTTAATTCTATATACCGTCCTGTATGGAATGGCATGTATATATCTACATTACATAGTGGATACAGTTTTATACAGAGATAATGTACCCCAATATGTTTTTCGTGCCCTATAATCTATATTATAGTGAGATCCAGTATGGAATAACACAGTGGTTCAGCTTATAAATATTACATCATAAGTATTACATCATAAGACATCCAAATTTGTCATATCATTCATACAGTATATTAAATCGGTTGATACAGTTTACATATAATCTCTTCAGCACCCAGTATGGAATGCATCTTCTATTATTTCCATGATTTGTCATTTGCCCATGATCCTTTTTTATAATATCAAACTCCAGTATGGAGGTTCAATAAACATGTAATATATGTGTCCATCATCTATTAACTCTTTTGTACCAATTATATTAAATATATTAACTATATCACATCCTGTATGGAATATGATCTGTTGTCGTTTGTATTTACACATAGATCAACTGCTAAATGCCCAGTATGGAACAAATAGTTAGGCGTTATTTTAAAATTAAATGTCTTATGTTAGATGTCCAGTGTGGAGAAGAGGTAATTACTCTCCGACCCGAGTTCTATGTGTCCTGTATGGAACTCCACATTACGTTATTCACACAATAGTCAATGTCCTGTATGGAACCATTCACTTGTGTATACCATTACTTCGATTTTTTATGTACACCTTTTCGATTTCCCAGCCTATTTTCCTCTGCGTCTCGTCTGATGCGTGGATACCGTCTCTTAATCTGTGATATTTCGGCTCTTTCATCCCTTCTTTGTTCTTCAGTTGGACCGGATGGTCGACTCTGGGAGTGATGCAATCGGACGATTTGTTTAGTTGATCAATTTCCTTGTTTATTTCGATGACTGCTTTGTAAACAAGGTCCTGGTCTCGTTTCATTTCAGTGTACGGGAAGCCTTTATTTGCTAGGATCAATGAGAATAAATACAGGCTGCATATCACTATCTTGCATTTCGGGGCCACTAACTCAGATTTATGAATGAGGTTTTGATAATCTGCAATCACCTTTGAGGTGATTAACCCTTCTCTCGTGTAGTCCGAAGCCCTGATCAGTCCAGTCTTCGAATCTATCGTAGTTACTTGATTAATGCCTCCTATGACATATGCAGCTCTCAGATTTGTATCCTTCTCCAGTATTTCCATAAGATCCTCGTTGATGCGGTCTATATTGGCTCCCGGTATATAGCAGCACACCTTGAAATCCTGAATGGATTCTCCAAGATAGCGTTCTAAGTTTCGGGCCCTTGAATCACCTATTACGATAAAGTTTGTCATCTTTGTGAAAATTTTTACCTTGATTTATGCTTGTAGGCGCTTGCGTAGCTCCATCAAAATGTGCCCCAATATGTTTCTACCTTTATACTCTGATAGCTCATAGAGGCGGCTTCGCCTAGTTGCGCCCCCTCCGTGGTTCTCCGTCGATTCCACTAGACTTGCATGTCTCGTATTGATGAGAATTTCCTTGAGGTCCGGATTTTGGTTGAACTTCTCAGTCACCAATTCCCTCATGATCGATATTTTATCTGCAGCCCACTCTTCCTTTTCCTTTCCTTCTTGATCGAATTTTCCTGCTCCTTTCACTTGGAGGATGTGATCCATTGTTAGCACAGATTTTGCGATCTCTTCTTTCTTATGATACAGACATTTCTCATATATGTACGCTCTTTCAACTGACTGGAAATCGTGCTCTTTTCCTTCTACTATTCTGGTTAAATGGCATTGATATAGGTTCGACAGTGGACACTGCTCACCATTAAAGAGAATCCCTGATACTGAGTACTTGGCTCCGATGGGTATTTTTTGGGATAAAGCCATCTTTCTTGGAAGTATTGTCTGTTACACTTTCATTTGCTATGCTTTGTAGCCTAGTGTCTATGTCTGGTCTGTTAACCTTCACATTTTCTTTGTCTCCCGTAGTATCGGTTTTTTTATTTTCCACTGGGGCGTGTGCTTGTCTATTTTCTTCGTTTGCTCTGAGTGACATCGCTTCACTCAGCCCGAAGTACTTCCCATTGATATAAGCACCTTCACTCGTCACACTTGCCTGCTGACCCTTTTGTCTTGCGTTTCGCACCGCCACTCTAAGTTTGTATCGCGCGTCCCTTGTCTCTTTGGGCTCTGCCCTTTCTACCCACACCCCATTAGCGCGGTTCACAGTTTTCAATAGCCTTTTGTTTCTGAAGATGTGTTCCACTAATGGTATATCGCTGAATCTGACCAATATAGGTCGCTGCCTGTTTGTGTCCAGCCTTACATACTTTCCAACTATCTTTTTTTCGTTTATATTCCCCGGTATGAGCCGAACGTCCATATCCACGCAGATTTCTGACATAATTAATCCTAAGTTCTCATTTTCGTTTTCCGCTACTCCTATAATGAATAATTTGTATCGATTTTCATCTAGTTGTGAGAAATTAGATGGTCCCTCCCTCATTTTCTGTGCAAATGACCCTTCATTGTTTATCACACGTTCTGATTTCAATCTGCCTTGTTCCATTTCTAATTTCGCCAACCAACTTTTTTACTGAGTTTTCGTTGTTTTTTTGTAATTGATGCATAATGTCCACCAACGTTAGATCTTCACTTATCCCTACCTTTGTCTTTTGTGTTACGTAGTCTCCCTCTAAGATGATGCTTTCATCGTGGTTGTTGTTAATGTATTTTGTTAATATCATTTCTAGTTGTTCTCGGGTTAGTGCCGGGAAGTCCTCCGACGCTAGGGTATGTGTGACTCGGCGGGTGGCGCATTTTGAGTCCGCCATGTTTACCTTTGTCTTACCTGCAATGAGCACGCGTCGAATGAAATACAGTCAATAATCCCTGTGCAACCTTGTTAAAGTGTATCCACTATTTCCTATCGTGATCTTATTACACTCATACGTGCTTCCACATTAGATTATAGTCCGATCTTTCAAGTTAATCCGTCATTTCAGCGTATTTGTCCCGGAGCTCTGTCTCGTGCGTGTGTGCTTACTCTACATGCTTCTCAAATGTTTTTCAGAGTCGAGATTGTACCTCCAATCTCCTTAGCTCCACCTCCCTCTCCAGTCTTCCCTACACCCACATCAGTATCTTTTACCGTAATGCCTCTAATACTGACTCTTGACAATAGAGCTTCTCATCACTCAAAAGTTCTACTTGTCTACTACACTGCCCCTCCACCATACGTCCCCTCCACCATACTGCCCCTCTACTATACTGCCCCTCTACCATACTTCCCCTCCACTATACTACCCTACATCCTACATCCCTACATCCTACATCTCCACATCCCCACATCCTACATCCATACTACCAGGAGGCAGCATGGTTGAGGGACAGTATGGTGGAGGGTTAGTGTGGTGGAGAGACAGTATGGTTGAGGGACAGTATGGTGGAGGGTCAGTATGGTGGAGAGGCAGTATGGTGGAGGGACAGTATGGTGGAGGGGCAGTTTTGTGGAGGGGCAGTATGGTGGAGGGGCAGTATGGTTGAGGGTTAGTATGGTGGAGGGACAGTATGGTTGAGGGACAGTATGGTTAAGGGGCAGTATGGTTGAAGGACAGTATGGTGGAGGGACAGTATGGTGGAGGGACAGTATAGATGGCGGGGTAGTATAGTGGAGGGGCAGTATGGACCGCATAGCGGTAACAGTAACGCGATAACTTAGTCAATTTGCAAACCCTACGAGACCTACATGGGTTGTCGTAGCAGAACGTGCGATAAAATGCTCGGAGGTATTTTATCGTACGTAGTGAGTCATTTGTGCAACGTAGAAACCACGTATGTAATCGAATCTATGTACCTACGTTCGATAAAAAGAATGCACACTATGTGAGGCCTACGCGCGTTAATGGATTTGTGCAACGGGTTTGATCGCACGTACACCCATTAACGTACGTACGGCTTTTCTCTTAGGGCTAATCTGGGGGGTGTTGCATAAACCGGGAACGAACGCTAAAACCATAACGAAAATGTATAACGAACGTTAGTGATGCATAAAGAACGAATTGTAATGTCATATACCAACAACGAACGTTAATCTTCAAAACGCCAAAAATTGAGGTGCATAAAAACCTTTCGTTGTTTTATCGTACGTTGTGGTTTCGTTCGTTAACTTTCGTATGTCGTGTTGCATAAGGACAAATCGACCCGCCAATATTTATCGTTCGTTAATTCGGAAATTCGTGAGACAATTCGTGTTGCATTTAAACAATTTTACCCTTCCCAAAGTGAACCAAAGCGGCAACAAAGAACGATAACCCCGGACAAGTCAGGAGTTGTCGTAGTTTGAAATTTTTTCAAAGAACCGCCCAAAACTTACCTGTACCAGCCCCCCACCTCCCCCCCCCCCCCCATCCCCCCTGCCTGCCTGCCTGCCTGCCTGCCTGCCTGCCTGCCTGCCTCCCTGCCTCCCTGCCTCCCTGCCTACCTGCCTCCTTTCCTCCCTGTCTCCCTGCCTGCCTGCCAGCCTGCTTGCCTGCCTCCATGCCACTCCATGTCTCACTCTCTGCCTCTTAGAGGGAAGGAGGCTGCCTGCCTGCCTGCCTGCATGCATGCCTACCATACTGCCATCCTGCCTGCCTGCCTGCATGCATGCCTAACTGACTGCCACCCTGCCTGCCTGCCTGCCTGCCTGCCTACCTGACTGCCACCCTGCCTGCCTGCCTGCATGCATGCCTACCTGACTGCCATCCTGCCTGCCTGCCTGCCTGCATGCCTACCTGACTACCACCCTGCCTGCCAGGCTGCCTGCCTGCATGCCTACCTGACTGCCACCCTGCCTGCCTGCCTGCATGCCTACCTGACTGCCAACCTGCCTGCCTGCATGCCTGCATGCCTACCTGACTGTCACCCTGCCTGCCTGCCTGCCTACATACCTACCTGACTGCCATCCTGCCTCCCTCCCTGCCTGCATGCCTACCTGACTGCCACCGTGCCTGCCTGCCTGGATGCCTACCTGCCTGCCACCCTGCCTGCCTGCCTGCCTGCCTGCATGCTTGCCTACCTGCCTGCCTGCCTGCCTGCATGCCTACCTGACTGCCACCGTACCTGCCTGCCTGCCTGCATGCCTACCTGACTGCCACCCTGCCTGCCTGCCTGCCTGCCTGCATGCCTACCTGATCGCCACCCTGCCTGCCTGCCTGCCTGCATGCCTACCTGCCTCCCTGCCTGCCTGCATGCCTACCTGACTGCCACCCTGCCTGCCTGCCTGCCTGCCTGCATGCCTCCCTGATCGCCACCCTGCCTGCCTGCCTGCCTGCATGCCTACCTGCCTCCCTGCCTGCCTGCATGCCTACCTGACTGCCACCCTGCCTGCCTGCCTGCCTGCCTGCCTGCCTGCCTGCATGCCTGCCTGCCTGCCTGCATGCCTGCCTGCATGCCTACCTGACTGCCTCCCTGCCTGCCGGCCTGCCTGCCTGCCTCCATGCCTGACTCCATGTCTTCCTGTCTGCCTCTTAGAGGGGATCGAACCGGGCCCGGGGATCCAACCGGGCCCGGGGATCCAACCGGGCCCGGGGATCCAACCGGGCCCGGGATCAAACCGGGCCCGGGTGCGGCCAAACCGGGCCCGGGATCAAACCGGACCCGGGATCAAATCGGGCCCGGGATCAAACCGGGCCCGGGCCAAACCGGGCCTGAATCAAACCGGGCCCGGGCCAAACCGGATCAAACCGGGCCCGGGTGCGGCCGGGCCCGGGTGCGGCCGGGCCCGTGACCAAACCGGGCCCGTGACCAAACCGGGCCCGGGATCAAACCGGGCCCGGGATCAAACCGGGCCCGTGACCAAACCGGGCCCGGGATCAAACCGGGCCCGGGATCAACCCGGGCCCGGGCCAAACCGGGCCGGAATCAAACCGGGCCCGGGCCAAACCGGATCAAACCGGGCCCGGGTGCGGCCGGGCCCGGGTGCGGCCGGGCCCGTGACCAAACCGGGCCCGTGACCAAACCGGGCCCGTGACCAAACCGGGCCCGTGACCAAACCGGGCCCGGGATCAAACCGGGCCCGGGCCAAACCGGGCCGGAATCAAACCGGGCCCGGGCCAAACCGGATCAAACCGGGCCCGGGTGCGGCCGGGCCCGGGTGCGGCCGGGCCCGTGACCAAACCGGGCCCGTGACCAAACCGGGCCCGGGATCAAACCGGGCCGGAATCAAACCGGGCCCGGTTTGATTCCGGCCCGGTTTGGCCCGGGCCCGGTTTGATCCCGGGCCCGGTTTGATCCCGGGCCCGGTTTGATCCCGGGCCCGGTTTGATCCCGGGCCCGGTTTGATCCCGGGCCCGGTTTGGTCACGGGCCCGGTTTGGTCACGGGCCCGGCCGCACCCGGGCCCGGTTTGGTCACGGGCCCGGTTTGGTCACGGGCCCGGCCGCACCCGGGCCCGGCCGCACCCGGGCCCGGTTTGATCCGGTTTGGCCCGGGCCCGGTTTGATTCAGGCCCGGTTTGGCCCGGGCCCGGTTTGATCCCGGGCCCGATTTGATCCCGGGCCCGGTTTGATCCCGGGCCCGGTTTGGCCGCACCCGGGCCTGGTTTGATCCCGGGCCCGGTTTGATCCCGGCCCGGTTTGGCCCGGGCCCGGTTTGATCCGGTTTGGCCCGGGCCGGTTTGATTCCGGCCCGGTTTGGCCCGGGCCCGGTTTGATCCCGGGCCCGGTTTGATATCGGGCCCGGTTTGGTCACGGGCCCGGCCGCACCCGGGCCCGGCCGCACCCGGGCCCGGCCGCACCCGGGCCCGGTTTGATCCGGTTTGGCCCGGGCCCGGTTTGATTCCGGCCCGGTTTGATCCCGGGCCCGGTTTGATCCCGGGCCCGGTTTGATCCCGGGCCCGGTTTGATCCCGGGCCCGGTTTGATCCCGGCCCAGTTTGATCCCGGGTACGGCCGGACCGGTTTGATCCCGGTCCGGTTTGATCCCGGCCCGGCCCGGCCCGGCCCGGCCCGGCCCGGCCCGGCCCGGTTGGTTGATTGCAGGGTGGTCAGGTGGGTAGGTCAGCGGATGGGTCAGTTAACGGGTCGGTCAGGTCGATCCCCGGGCCCGGTTGGATCCCCGGGCCCGGTTGGATCCCCGGGCCCGGTTGGATCCCCGGGCCCGGTTCGATCCCCTCTAAGAGGCAGACAGGAAGACATGGAGTCAGGCATGGAGGCAGGCATGGAGGCAGGCAGGCAGGGAGACAGGCAGGCAGGGAGGCAGTCAGGTAGGCATGCAGGCAGGCATGCAGGGAGGCATGCAGGCAGGCATGCAGGCAGGCAGGCAGGCAGGCAGGCAGGCAGGCAGGCAGGCAGGCAGGCAGGCAGGCAGGGTGGCAGTCAGGTAGGCATGCATGCAGGCAGGGAGGCAGGTAGGCATGCAGGCAGGCAGGCAGGCAGGCAGGGTGGCGATCAGGGAGGCATGCAGGCAGGCAGGCAGGCAGGGTGGCAGTCAGGTAGGCATGCAGGCAGGCAGGGAGGCAGGTAGGCATGCAGGCAGGCAGGCAGGCAGGGTGGCGATCAGGTAGGCATGCAGGCAGGCAGGCAGGCAGGCAGGGTGGCAGTCAGGTAGGCATGCAGGCAGGCAGGCAGGTACGGTGGCAGTCAGGTAGGCATGCAGGCAGGCAGGCAGGCAGGTAGGCAAGCATGCAGGCAGGCAGGCAGGGTGGCAGGCAGGTAGGCATCCAGGCAGGCAGGCACGGTGGCAGTCAGGTAGGCATGCAGGCAGGGAGGGAGGCAGGATGGCAGTCAGGTAGGTATGTAGGCAGGCAGGCAGGCAGGGTGACAGTCAGGTAGGCATGCAGGCATGCAGGCAGGCAGGTTGGCAGTCAAATGTTTTTCGGAATCAAACCGGGCCCGGGCCAAACCGGATCAAACCGGGCCCGGGTGCGGCCGGGCCCGGGTGCGACCGGGCCCGGGTGCGGCCGGGCCCGTGACCAAACCGGGCCAAACCGGGCCGGAATCAAACCGGGCCCGTGACCAAACCGGGCCCGGGATCAAACCGACGAAACTGACGAAATATAAATGTCAACAGATAGGCCTACTTCTTAGCTTTCTAACGACGTTTTGTTTATTAAAATCGCCCTGTTATTAATGACACTACAGCAATTTCCCTTTTTAAAGTTAGAATTGTTAGAATGGGACATCTCATGACGTCATTGGGGAATTTTCGCGGGATTTCCCGGGATTCCCCGGGGTCAAACGGGTACCTTGCCTACTTTTCCTTTTATCGTTCGTTGTTACTTTCGTTGTATCAACAGACGAACGATAACACAACGACGTGTTTTGTGCAACACGATGAAAAAAGTTACGTTATATTTTCGTTGTACTATCGTTCTTCACCAAAATTTACATGGTTTATCGTTCCCGGTTTATGCAACACCCCCCTGGGATTTGTGCGACACTAATGCATGTACGTATATTGTATGTGCGTTAGTACGTACAATAATATTTTGTGCAACGGCCCCCCTGGAGGTCACTCTGCCAACCTTAAAATATACTATAAGGGATAAATGAAAAATCCATTACTAATCTTATTTGATACTTTTCATGTTCCATTTTAGTAACCAAAATAGTATGAGAAAATGTGGTCACTGAGCCCGTACGGGTGGCCGCTTGAGGTTATTTGATGAAAAAAATACGATGCCGTAGGCGGGAGGGCCATAATTTTTCATCAAATGACCAAGAACAAACACCGTACGGGTTCAGTCACTACGTTTTCTTATTACTAGGCCTATATATACCTCCCACTCGCTTAGAACGTAGCAACGCGAGCACACCGTCAGTCAGTGTGACAAACAACAAATCTATCATTTATTGTCACTTAAATGGTTTTCCACAAGCTCCTGCTCATCATATCTAAGATCAAAATACACCTTCTGAAAGCTGAGATTCAGGGCTTTCCTGTGAATATACATATAGGAATAATGGAGGAATAATTTATTTAGATTTATCACTTGTTTTCAAAGGAATTGGCCGGGGCCTACACCCTGGTCCATGGCACCTGCTCTACCAGACATGGTGTTTAGTTCAATCATTTGGTGGGAGGTTACACCACTTTAATTACAAAAAAACTATTTTAGCCAATTAGAGGACACTTTGAGCTTCCCTTCAGTGATAACATGAAATTTCTATAACCAAAATAAGTTGATCAAGCATCCATTTGAAAGAAGGAAACGCTTGTCACACAGACATGGTTGAATTAAACAGGTTTGTGCCTACACCATTGTAAAGAGCATACATAGAGGATTAATTTGATGTATGACATGCCATAGTTTGATATCTGTAAGAGGTCGGCATCTTGAAATAGCTACACTGAAAAACTGAGTTTGGCAATTCTCTGATCTCTAATATGCAAATTATCTATGATGTCATAAATATACATAAAAATAAATATCTCCATCGGATTCAGCATGTGAATATACCCCCATATGCTAAATATCATGTCCCTATCATCAATATCTAGAGAGTTATTGTAATAAATCTGTTCATCTGTTATAATCATTATGTGGTGCCATGCCCTTCAACTGTTTTCTATATACTTGAGTTCCTCACATTCAATCTTAATTTGACTAGACTTTCCTCCTTAATTCTTGAACTACATGACCGATTTTTAAAATTCAAGTATCTTTGAGATCCTCTTATTCCAGGCTATCTGTTGCATATATCATTTTAATTATGGATATAAAATTCAATTTTTCATTCGCATAGCTATAGAACGCCATTTTATCAACTTTTCTGCTCTGCAATTGACACCCCCATTCCCGTACAAAACCACTGCCATTCACTACGTCCCGCTATCAGAAAGCACGGAAACAGTCGACGTAATAGAGGGAAACTATGTTCCGGTGAGGAAAAGTTCAAAGTTACGAGGTAAGGCTTGGAAAAATTACTGCCCAAGGCCTTTGTTTGTTTGTTTTTGACACTGTCACTGGTCTCGCTCTATCGCGATATTTAACAATATTGCGACGTAGTGTCTGACACAGCGGGCCGTATATCTTTACATTATGAAGCCTATGAAAATCACTACGGCCCGCTGCACGTCGGGCCTGAACTTTATTTATACTATATGCATAGCAGCAGGTAGTATTTCATAGAATTCGCACACAGGTAGGCCTATATAGTATATATTCTGTTTCTATATTACTATGGTTCCTGCTACTACTATGATGATATCTTTATATATAGTGCATTGATACTGGTCATGATAGCATAGCTGGGAGAGATGGCAGCTTTGCACTTTTCGATGCACTTTGCACTTTTCGAATAAAATTAGTTCAGCCTCATTCACGCAAATAGACCAACCTCCCCCTTATGGCTCAGTCACACCGGGATTACGGAAGCCTACCGGAAAGTAACGGAAGAAAAAAATGGTCATCCGTAGACGTCCGCTTTCTTCCGCAACTCCTTCGTTAAAGCTCCGTATCCCTCCGTTGGCATCCGTACACATCCGCAGGGGTCCGGAAGAGCTCCGTCAAAGTTTTCAACATGTTGAAAACTTTGAACAGAAAGATTACGGAAGAACACTGGTACATTTTCCGTAATTATTCCGTTTCTCTTCCGTTTCTTTCCGTTTTTTCCCGTTTTTCTTGTGTTTCTCTTGCGTTTCTCAGCCGTGGTTTTTTTTTTGCCAACGGACACGTTACGGATGTATATGGATGGCTACGGATGTCTACGGAAGCATTGCGGATGTATAACGGAAGAGAAACGGAAGATTTGCGGAGACCAGCGGATATAAACGGAAGAATAACGCTAAAGGAACGGAGGTATTTCTTGTGTTACGGTTGTGTTACGGTTGTGTTACGGTTGTGTTACGGAAGCATTACGGAGAGCTTTCTCACTAGATATACAGGTAGGGATGTGCTACATCCTACATCCTACATCACTACATCCTACTTCCCTACATCCTACATCACTACATCCTACATCCTTACATCCTACATCCCCACATCCTACATCCCCACATCCTACATCCCTACATCATTACATTTATACATCCCGAAATCCCCACATCCTACATCCTTACATCCTACATCCCCACATCCTACATCCCCACATCCTGCATCCCTACATCCTACATCCCTACATCCTTACATCCTTACATCCTACATCCCCACATCCTTACATCCTACATCCCCACATCCTACATCCCCACATCCTATATCACTACATCCTACTTCCCTACATCCTACATCACTACATCCTACATCCTTACATCCTACATTCCCACATTTTTTTTGCCAACGGACACGTTACGGATGTAGGATGTTGGGATGTAGTGATGTAGGATGTTGGGATGTAGGATGTAGTGATGTAGGGATGTAGGATATATGCTTCCGTAAAGTTTCCGCAAGCTTTCAGTTACTCTTCCGTAAATATCCGTAACTCTTCCGCAATTTTACGTTAATCCGTTGGCGTCCGTTACTCTTACGTTTGACATCCGTAATTGTCCGTGATTGTCCGTAACTCTTCCGCAACTCTTCCGCAACTCTTCCGCAACTCTTCCGTGTTTGTACGTTACTTGACCGTTTCTCTTCCGGTGCATCGCATCGGGGGCCTCCTTCCGTTCAACTTTTGCCTACGGAGGCCACCGGATCACGCTCGACACGTCTGTTCTCTTACGTAACTCTTCCGTTTCCCGGTGTGACTGAGCCATAAGACAATAGGCCCCACATCTACCAACGTGTTTCCCAAGATTTCTTACTATGAGGGAGCCAATTCCGAATAATAGATATTTCCACTTGTTCCCGACTCCAGCTAACATCCCTGAACAGGGCCGGTGTGATGCGAAGATCTGTTACCTTGCGAAAAACTTGTTTTATCGCCCACCCAATATGCGCAATGCTAGTGCCGCAAAAGATCTGGGAGGAGAGTCTCAGATATGATGGACTATTGGACGTACTACTATTTTGGTGTGATGTTAATGTAAATAAATGAAAAGAATAGTATTTAGACATAAGAATTACATGTCGTAATGTGCTTAATTATGGCAAATTTCTCCAATCGTGGACTTAATCACGGCGCATGCGCATGGGCGATAAAACAGGTTTTTTGCAAGGTAACCTATTTTCGCATCACACCGGTACATCTCATGCAGTGATGCAAATAAACACAGTGGGAGGTGGTGCGGTGTAAGCTGACCACTAAGCGGGTGAGTGTTGTTATTGGTGCTGGCCTTTGCTAGAGATTGGTGAGGAACGAGCGGATCAGCCAGGGTGAACAATTAATCAGGCATGGGATTATCCCTGGTTTTTCAGGATTTTTTTGACACCCCAAGGAGTTATTCTAATACCAGTATTTAAAATGGGCAGAGTCTTTACAATGTCCATGGTGTGAAACAGAACATTTTTCAAGGGTTCGGGATGTGAGTTTGAAATAAAAACCCAAAAGATAATGAGCAATTGCTGTCCCATTCTGGCCATTTAACTCTTAAGTTGAGGCCAGGAATTCGCCAGCTCGACCATCTTCAGGACATTGTCCCAAACTTATTGCTAAACTTTTGCTTGAAATTCTGCAATTCTACAACAAGACATTGCTCGTAGTACCGGTAGTAGTTTTCCTGTCACAATATTGATAATCAAGTTTCAGTTTTCAATTACAAAAATTGATCAAAGTACATAATAAAAGTTTATAATCATTAGCGCGATGTTCTGTAGGGTTTGGAGTTTTGTCAGGTCAGCTTTGTTAAAGTTAGTGTAAAAGATATCCCCGTAATCAATATATATAAGGCAAAATCATGTGTACTCTTTATGTACTGCTGTTCTAGACCTATAGGACTTCATCATTGGCATAACTTGATTTTCTCCAAATAAGTTACCACCTTCCACTCAAGTGATATCTTTCATATTAAGTACAATTTCGTTACATGTATTCATTGAATCTGTTTCGAATTAAAGGCATTGCCATCCTTTGTGAATATAATGTCCTTAGAAAGTCATCTGCATCCTTCATGTCCGTGCTGCCTTGGGGCGTTCTCGCCCAGAAAGGGCTACAAACATTAGTGAGCCTTGTGCAGTATACAATTGCTCCAGCTCAAATAATGGAGGTATGGCGTCTAAAGTAACAAATATTGAAATACATTATGATCATTCAACAACATTGGTCTGCAGGCATCATATATGCTGGTTGCTAAGGAAATTGTGTTACTTATCGATCTTTATGAGGTCTCGCACAGTTGACAATTGCCCCGGAGTTATGTCAGTAGGGAGAGTAACATTGTAGATGCAATATCATTGTTTAGCAAACTTGGTTTTCATGCATCCTTTGGACTGGTCTCTTAGCCTAGTAACCAGTGATAAACCTTGTTCTTTCCACCAGATGACGTGTTCATAGCCTGTAGCCTGTAGCAGCGAAGGTGATCATCACATGTAGGCCTATAACAATATTGGGCATACACATATTCAAACTAGGAGCAAATTATAATATGTTCATCATTGATGAATGAGCGTGCAATTATATACAGTAGAACCCTACCTAACGGACACCCCGTGTAAGCAGGTCACCCCACATTAACAGACACCTTTGCTCAGAACTGTTCCCAATTCACCTCTTTCACATAAGCGTGGCGTGTCGGTCGCAGTAAGAACGGGTTGCGCTGGTATTATATAACCGCGCACCACTCGCCTGTAACCAGCGTCGCTATACTCATCGAAAACGAGGCGTGCGACCTGGTGTGGCTTCACTGTGCAGTGTATGCCTATGTGTAAAGACTTAGATTCACATTTACAAGCTTACATAGGTATAACAAAGATGTAGAATTATTAACTGCAAATCTCTTTTAATTGGAATTTTTTTTTACTTTATACAAAACAAAAAGGATTTTAGATTGGTGTTTGTGGGAATAGGTGTGGTGCCACTGAATGGAGTTCATGTTCTTTTGTCTAAATTATATACCTACATTAAACATCGTTTTTATTAACTTGAGACCACTAGCAGCCTTGTAGACCATTTGTTTTCATCAACTATAACTATGAAGGTTTCTTTCTTCTAATCATAGAAATGGATCTAATATATCTAACATACATAATTCCATAATGTTCTGTTATTATCTAGTCCATATGGTTATTTTCCCCTCATAAACTGGCAACACTCTATTTACAAGTTGAGGCCACTATGGTATGGTATGTACATAAATATGTTTTCACATACTAAACCCTTTTGATTTAAGAAATATTCACAGAGATTATTTCTATTTGTTTCCTGTAGTGTAATAATTTCATATTTCCTCAGAAAATCATGTTTTTAGAGCTTTTCTGGACTATTTCTCATCTGCATTAATGCCTCATTACCTCAGGAAATATCTATCACAGCCTGGCAATATAGATATCAGTTTAATCGTCTTGACATGCTTAAGATGATAGGATGTTTAAATCTATAGGTCATCGCGATAGATTTTTCATGAAATCCCTGTAAATACAGGAAGGTAACATGTGTTAATATTTTTTAGCAAACACATTCCGATGTTCAAACTTTTACGGGAAAACTTAGCCAAGGCAAAGGTATCTAATATGCATATCAACAAATAGACCAGAGTTGTAGCTTTCTAACAAATCTTTACTTATAAAGATCGGCCTGTTATTCACAACGCAAGAGCAATTTTCATTTTCCGACTTAGAAAAAAATAGTGTTCTCCCATACAAAACGCTCAGGAGTCAAGTCGTTTTCATGTGGCTTACTTTGGCGGCCATTGCAAGATGGCGCCAGTGTGAAGAGGGTCTATAGGGGACAGAGCCATTGTTAGTTCACGAAGCAGTCACTAGGTGGTCGGGGGACAAACCTGTATTCTGGCTCTTTGTTCTTACGAAATTCAACTGCCTTTCAATATTTTACCATGGTTCCCTTGACTCTCTACACCCATCCCAAAGCAGGATCACATATGTGCGGTCCATAACTATCAAAAATGTCCATAACTATCAAAAATGACTTGGTTTGAGACTTTTGGACATTCGTCATGTCCATAACTATCAAAATGTCCATAAGTATAAAAAAATGTCCATAACTATCAAAACCTGCTTAAACAAATGCGTTACCCATTCGCGTTACATTGAGTTACTCAATCCGCATTACGCTACCTAAGAAAACGTTACTGATCTGGTCACGATTGTAACCCCGTTATCATGTTACCGTTACCTCATTACTGTTCTAACCGGGTTACCATTCTAACCCCATAACAGCATACCGTTACCATTCTAACCCAGTTACCGCGTTGGCACTCTAACCGCGTTACATCCTTATTTTGTAACCTCACTACCATGTTAGAGTTACTGTTCTAACCCTGTTACTGTGTTACCATTCTAACCCCGTTACCGCGTTACTGTTCTAACCGCGTTACATCTTAATCCTGTAACCCAGGTTTTTATTCTAACCCCCGTAACCACATTACTGTTCTAACCACGTTACCTCCTAATCCTTTCCTCATTACCCCATTAGAGTTACCATTCTAACCGTGTTACTGCGTTACCATTTCTAACTGCATTACCATTCTAACCCCATTCCAACCACGTTTTTTTCTAACCCCGTAACTGCGTTACATCTTTATCCTGTAACCGCATTAGCCAGTTAGAGGGACAATTCTAACCCTGTTACAGCATTACCTCTCTAACTGAATTACCTCCTAATCTTGTAACCTCTTTTCCTGGTTAGAGTTACTGTTCTAACCCTGTTACTGCGTTACCATTCTAACCCCGTTACCGCGTTACTGTTCTAACCGCGTTACATCTTAATCCTGTAAACCAGGGCCCTGTTTTTTAGTCAAGACAGCCTTAGGCTGAGATCTGCGAAGATATCCTAGAGAATCTATGACATTTTTTCAAGACAAAAGATGGCCGCTGTCCTATAGACACGGTCTTGGTGCGCCATGGTAGATCGCCGCTAAAATTGTCTTAGCTTGAGACAAATATAGAACATTCTTAAGTTCTATAATTCTACTCTTGCCAGGTACCAGCTCCAGCACTGGAGCAGTCATATCAAGTTATTATGGGATCTCAGGGATGTATTGCATCAGCAAAGTCTGTGGAGTAATTGGTTAGGCATCAGGGAATCGTGCTTGAGGTCGGATGTTCAAACCCCAGTGCTGGCACATCATTTCCACCTACAAAAGGTGAAAAGAATTTTGTTGTTGGTGTGGGTGGGTCTGGGTCTGGGTAGCCTACTGGCAGAGGGTCTATTCAGCAAGCTTGTACGAACATAACATTTATGTACTTATATAATTACGTTTAATGCTACATATGTCTGTACATATTCTCTATTCAATGGCGGTTTTCTTTCTAGAAAAAAGAAAATCAGAAAAAAAAGACCTCACTCACAAGTCCTCACTCACAAGTCCACACTCATCAGTCCTCACTCACCAATCCTCACTCACCAGTCTGCACACAACAGTCCTCACTCAATAGTCCTCCCTCAACAGACCTCACCCAATAGTACTCACCTACTCACCTAGTAAGACACCTCTACAACACCCCCAAACTTGTCTTGGGCTGAGACCGTTTTGGAGCCAATTTGAGCTAAGATACCCTAAGATATCTTAAGAAAATCTTGACTAAAATACACCTCTAACACCCTTTAGATGTCTCAGCCAAAGATATTTCTAAGATCCTCTAAGATATCTTGTCTATAGCACACTTTTGTCTTAAGACGGTCTTAGCCTAAGATAATCTTGACTAAAAAACAAGGCCCAGGTTTTTATTCTAACCCGTTAACGTGTTACTGTTCTAACCACGTGTAGTAGAGGGGCAGTATGGGAAAGGGGTAGTATGGTGGAGGGCAGTATGATAGAGGGACAGTATGGTGGAGGGCAGTATGGTGGAGGGCAGTATGGTTGAGAGATAGTATTGTTGAGGGACAGTATGGTGGAGGGACAGCATAGGTGGCGGAAGGGCCGCACAGCGGTAACGATAACGGGATAACTTAGTCAATTTGCAAACCCTACGAGACCTACATGGGTTGTCATAGCAGAACGTGCGATAAAACGCTCGGAGGTACGTTTATCGTACGTAGTGGGCCATGTGTGCAACGCTAACTCACGCAGAACCACGTGCGTTAATCGAATATCGTACGTACTGGTTTTGTGCAACACCCCTCTACGTGTGATAAAAAAGTGCACACTACGTGAGGTCTACGTGTGTTAAAGGATTTGTGCAACTGGTTTGATCGCACGTACACCCATTTATGTACGTACGGCTTTTATCTTAGGGCTAAGCTGGGATTTGTGCGACACTAACGCACGTACGTATACGTACGTGCGTTATGACGTACGATAATTTTGTGTGCAACGGCCCCTGGGCAGGCTGCCCCTCCACTATACTTAACCTCCACCATACTGTCCCTCCACCATCCTGTCTCTCCACCATACTAACCCTCCATCATACTGTCCCTCAACCATACTGCCCCTCCACCATACTGTCCCTCAACCATACTGCCCCTCTACCATACTGTCCCTTAACCATACTGCCCCTCTACCATACTGTCCCTCAACCATACTGCCCCTTTACCATACTGCCCCTCCACCCATGCTGCCCCTCCACCATACTGCCCCTCTATCATACTGCCCCTCCACCATACTGCTCCTCTATCATACTGCCCCTCCACCATACTGCCCCTCTATCATACTGCCCTCCACCATACTACCCCTTTCCCATACTGCCCCTCTACTAGACTGCCCCTCCACTATACTGCCCCTCCAAAATACTGCCCCTCCACCATACTGCCCCTTTCCCATACTGCCCCTCCACTTTACTGCCCCTTCACTATACTGCCCCTCTACCATACTGCCATACTACCATACCATCCCTACATCCTACATCCCCACACCTCCACATCCATACATCCTACATCCCTACAGCCTACATCCCCACATCTCCACATCCATTTATCCTACATCTGTACATCCTACTTTCCCACATCCCTACATCCCCACATCACTACATCCATACATTCCCACATCCTACATCCCCACATCCTACATCCCCACATCTCCACCTCCATAAATCCTACATCCTACATCCCTACATCCTACATCTCCACATCCATATATCCATACATCGCCAAATCCTACTTCCCACATCCCTACATCATTACATCCCTACATCCTACTTCCCGCATCCTACATCCCCACATCCCTACATCATACATCTCCCCATGCATATATCCATACATCCCCACATAATGTGGGGATGTATGGATGTGGAGATGTGGGGATGTAGGATGTATAGATGTGGAGATGTGGGGATGTGGGATGCTGGGAAATAGGATGTGGGGATGTATAGATGTAATGATGTAGGGATGTTGGGATGTGGGGAAGTAGGATGTGGGGATGTATGCATATATGGATGTGGAGATGTAGGATGTAGTGATATAGGATGTATGTATGTGGAGATGTTGGGATGTAGGATGTATAGATGTGGAGATGTAGGGATGTGGGGATGTGGGAAGTAGGATGTGGGGATGTATGGATGTAATGACGTAGGGATGTTGGGATGTAGTGATTTAGGGATGTGCAGATGTAGGGATGTGGGAAAGTAGGATGTATGGATGTAGGATGTATGGATGTGGAGATGTAGGATGTTGGGATGTAGGATGTAGGGATGTGGGGATGTAGGGATGTAGGATATATGGATGTGGAGATGTAGGATGTAGGGTTGTATAGTGGAGGGGCAGTATGGTAGAGGGGCAGTGTGGTGAAGGGGCAGTATAGTGGAGGGGCAGTGTAGTACTTAGAAGGGCAATATGGGAAAGGGGCAGTATTGTGTAGGGGCAGTATGGGAGAGGGACAGTATGGTGGAGGAGCAGTATAGTGGAGGGGCAGTCTAGTAGTTGGGCAGTATGGGAAAGTATGGGAAAAGGGCAGTATGGCGGAGGGACAGTATGATAGAGGGGCAGTATGGTGGAGGGACAGTATGGTGGAGGGGCAGTATGATAGAGGGGCAGTATGGTGGAGGGGCATTATGGTTGAGGGGCATCATGGTAGAGGGGCAGCTTGGTGGAGGGGCAGTATGGTAGAGGGTCAGCATGGTGGAGGGGCAGTATGGTGGAGGGGCAATATAGTAGAGGGGCAGTATGGCGGAGGGACAGTATGGTGGAGGGGCAGTTTTGTGGAGGGGCAGTATAGTAGAGGGGCAGTATGGTGGAGGGGCAGTATGATAGAGGGGCAGTATTGTGGAGGGGCAGTGTAGTAGAAGGGCAGTATGGTGGAGAGGCAGTATGGTGGAGGGACAGTATAGTCGAGGGGCAGTATGGTGGAGGGGGAGTGTGGGAAAGGGGCAGTATGGTTGAGGGACAGTATGGTGGAGGGGCAGTATGGTTGAGGGGCAGTGTAGTAGAGGGGCAGTGTAGTAGAGGGGCAGTATGGGAAAAAGGGGCAGTATGGTGGAGGGACAGTATGATAGAGGAGCAGTATAGTGGAGGGGCAGTCTAGTAGAGGGGCATTATGGGAAAGGGGCAGTATGGGAAAGGGGCAGTATGGTGGAGGGACAGTATGATAGAGGAGCAGTATGGTGGAGGGACAGTATGGTGGAGGGGCAATATGATAGAGGGGCAGTATGGTGGAGGGGCAGTATGATGGAGGGGCAGCATGGTGGAGGGGCAGCTTGGTGGAGGGGCAGTATGGTGGAGGGGCAGTATAGTCGAGGGGCAGTATGGTGGAGGGACAGTATGGTGGAGAGGCAGTATGGTGGAGGGGCAGTGTAGTAGAGGGGCAGTATGGGAGAGGGGCACTAGGTGGAGGGGCAGTGTAGTAGAGGGGCAGTATAGTAGAGGGGCAGTATGGGAGAGGGCTAATATGGTGGAGGGGCAGTGTAGTAGGGGCAGTGTAGTAGAGGGGCAGTATGGTGGAGGGGCAGTTTGGGAAAGGGGCAGTATAGTGGAGGGGCAGCATGGCGGAGGGGCAGTATGGTTGAAGGAAGGTATGGTAGAGGGGCAGTATGGTTGAGGGTAAGCATGGTAGAGGGGCAGTATGGTGGAGGAAATTCCAACAAATATAATTGAATCATTTTTAATCATAGTTGTAAGTGTGATTTGTAGTTATTATTGTTCCTTATATTGACATCGATAAGTTATGAGAAGGGTTATGAGCTGAGTAGGTATTAAATATGTAATATGTGTACAAGTGTAATATGTAGGCCTATGCAAGTCTATACCGTACCGGTATATTATGTATAGTTAAAAAATTGAAATTTTGAAAAATTAAAAATTAAAAAATTTCAGATGTGGGTGGGGGATTGAAACCTATCCTCTGTTTTTTATTTCGTATTTCTACGACAATTATTAACGTAGTAATTGTCCGAAATGTGTCTGGTACCATTGTGACCTATCGTGACGCAGTTCGAACGGTAACGCGGTTCGAACGGTAACGCGGTTCGAACGGTAACGCGTAACGCGGTTAGTATGTAACGCGGTTAGAACGGTAACGCGTAACGCGGTTAGAATGTAACGCGGTTAGAACGGTAACGCGTTACGCGGTTATTATGGTAACGCGGTTAGAACGGTAACGCATAACGGGGTTAGTATGGTAACGTGTAACAGGGTTAGGATGCTAACACGGTTAGAAGTGTAAAACTGTAACGAGGTTAGATTGGTAATGCAGTAACGGTAACGTGGTAACGATAACGCGATAACGGGGTTAGGATGTAATGTGGTCATAAATATAAGCATTCTTAGGTAGCGTGACACAATTAGAATGTAACGCGATTTGATCAGTAATGTTTTCTTAGGTAGCGTAACGTGGTTGAATGGTAACGGGAAGTAACGCTATGTGAGTTATTATGAATTACTACATTATCGCCTACCATACTATATCCCTCCCATCACATCTCATCTCATCCGTACACTTACTTTATAGATAATACCTAGGAGGCCTCTTACTGTATAGATAACTAATTATGTAACATATTATAGAGACCTCCTATAGCAGTATAATCGTAACTAATTATGAATGTAAATGATAATTTGCTTGTATATAATATACTTGAGTGATTATGGAACACTACTTGACTGTACTACCCGGACCGCTTTACGCTGTAATGGAAGACCACCGATTCCTGGTGAATTACGTGCTAATAAAAAAAAAAAAAAAAAATGTAACGCAAATGCAGTAACACTTTTTTTTACCAGGTTTTGATAGTTATGGACATTTTATGACAGTTATGGACATTTTGATAGTTATGGACATGACGAATGTCCATAAGTCTCAAACGTAGTCATTTTTGATAGTTATGGACATTTTTGATAGTTATGGACCGCACAACATAATGATTAAACCCAAGACATGATATTTTCCATATGGAACACTTTATATAAATATGTGAGCAAGGCTAAAGTTGTGACATTTCCCAATTATCACTCACTACTTCTGCACCTCTATTAGTGAAGAACACCTACTTTTTCACCTCCATTAGTGAAGAACACCTACTCGGGGGGCGTCATGGCGGCGCCCATGGATCATAGGCTATATGCCGTATATCAGTTGTTTCAACCCTGTGTAAGTGGAGAACCCGCGTAAAGGAACTCTTGACCCAGAACAGAGGGTGTGCGCCTACGCAGGATTCTATTGTATATATCTCTGCACAAAAACGACCATTTTATTCATATATATACGCCATTGCGGAAGTGCATGTATTGGCTGAATATTGACTTGCTTTCATATATATACGCCTATATTTCATGCCAGCGTATGAGGCGTATACAAGACTGTTTCCTTTTAAATATGGACCTGTCCTGGCTGTATTTCACAACAGGCATATAATATATGAGAGGAAATATCCTCTGCATAACATATGTACGCCGGGCGTATATGTGTACTGATTACCTACCATATCTAAAACGTTAGAATTCTGTCGGATCTGCTTGGAGTTTCTCCCGCACACGGAGACATAGTGAACCAGACCTTTGCCTGGAGACTGAAGGCCACGAGAGGGAGAAGCTCGTGTCATGCTTAACTCTAACCGGCTATTGTTTTTTGTATTTCTCTTCACAGATATACTTCTATCCTTAAGATTCATATCTCGCAATACTAAAACATAATTTAGAACTTTACTTTTCTGAACTCCTTTCCTTGAGAGAAAGCAATGAGACCACGGCCTTTCGCTGGTTACCTACCTATGATTCTGGTCGGATCCGCTTGGAGTTTCTCCCGAAACAGAGTGAACTAGATTTAGGCTTGGAGACTGAAGCACCATGAGAGTGAGAATCCTGTTGGGAGTAAAAAATTAAGCTGCTAATCTTTTTTGCAGGTCTACACTCAGCTGTGCTTCTTCTCTTATGATATAGTTCTATCCAAACTGAAAACAACTGTTGTCTAGATTCACATGCTTTCATACATTGGTCACCAGAACAAACGTTCGCTTTGCGGCTCAGTACAGACAGGTGACCATTGTAGGCTGGTCTCTTTCACAACCTTGAGGCACACATTACCTGTAGTACAGCCAACTTTCACCAGATAGCGCACCTATATGCTCTCACGACGAAGTCGCTAGTAGAAAATAAAGGAGATATATTGGAGATATGTAAGTTTAGATTAGAAACGTCAGAGGGCGCGCGGAGGTGGTCACCGGACATGATTACGTAACACCATATGCTCAGACGCAGCTCACCAGACATTACGTAACACCATGTAACCAGACTAAGCAGCCGCATGGGGCCAGGCACTCGCTGACCTGCGCCCACGCAGCTAGTACGCTTAACCGGAGAGCTCCCGGTGTAAATTAACGCAGCACCAGGGCAGACAAGAACGGTGACAGTGAATTTGAGTTGGCATTCGACTTTGATTTCACCGCATGGGCAAAGAGTGTTGGCTTGAAAAGGAAAACTACAGAGGCATTATACAACAAAGATTTCGCAGACTTTGAGGGGCTATCCATCATAACAGAGCAGGATGTTAAGGAGCTATTGGTACCACAAGGACAAGCACATAGACTACAGCAGGGACTTGCGAGGCTGGGAAATACAAACTTCACGAGGGGCGGTGACCTGTCACAGGAACCTGAGCAGAAAGAAGAAGAGAAGCAGGAAAGTGGTAGTGATACGGCCCTGCTCAATGTTGCCTCTGGCTGGGAGAAAGTGGTGGTGGCTTTGCAGGGTACTGAAGAGGGCAAGGAGTGCACCCTAGACAAGGACTCAGGATATGTAGATGCCTCGGCTGCAGGGCCGTCAGGTTCTTATGATCCGAGTGTGCTGTTAACCATCCATGCTAGTGACAAGAAGGCACTAAAGATCACAGATTTCGTACCAGAGAATGTGAAGCTCCGGATAGCTAAATGGAAAAGAGACACTATGAAATTCACAGAATCTGAGGATGGGACCGTAGTGTTGGCTCACGATGAACAGGCTCCAGTATACATATTCCAGGCAGAGTGGGGAGTTTCTAACGTCAGAATCCTGTATCAACTTCTACGGTCGGGGGACCTAGCTAGGTGCAACATTGAAGACTATCTGTCTTTCATGGTTTATGTTTTCGAACTGGCAAGTAAGTACGACTGGCAATCAATACTGACTCTGGATATTAGATATCGTGATCTACAGGCCCAAAATGGTTAGCAGTGGGGTGATAAGGTAGCTTTGATAGAAGCCTTAGCTCTAACCCCAGCAACCACAGAACAAGCAACAGGTAAAGAGCAACACCAATAAGGAGGGAAAGAAGCAGCAACATCACAAGGCTGTGAAGCATGACCAAAAGGAGTTATGTAGGATATAGGCAAACACAGGGGAATGCCCATATGAGGATAGATGTAAGTTCCGCCACAAGTCTGCCTAGGATAGGACGTGGCGGATGCCGACGAGGGATGGAGTGATACAGCCAGAAGCAAGGGGGAAATGGATATCAGCGGAAGATGTGGACAGAGATTTCATTATTAAAGGTGTGAATCAAGGATTTAAGATCTTGAACTTGAGCACGAATGGAGCCAAAGCATTTCAGCCTAACCATAGATCAGCGATTGACAAGGAGAACAGACAGGCGGTGCAAAAGCAGATCCAGGAGGAGATTGACAATGGCAGGTATGTTGTATCTAACAAACAACCATTGATTGTATTGGCCCTAGCAGCAGTCCCTAAGTCGTCGGGGGGCATCCATCTAATCCATGATGGGAGGAGACCGGTGGGCTCATCCCTTCATTCCTATGCAGTTAACGATACCTTCAGATACCAAAATATAGAGGAAGCAGCGAGATTCATCGAGAGAGGTGACTATATTGCTAAATTAGATTTATCATGTGCTTATCGCAGTGTACATATTCATGAGGAAGATGTACCCCTTGCGGGGCTTCAATGGGAATTTGAGCCAGGTGTGAACATGTATATGTATGACACTCGTTTAATGTTTGGTGCTCGTGTCTGCAGAATTCCTGGTCAGAAGGAAAACAAAGGAGGACTATTTAACATCACTGAACGTTCTAATTAGGGTGCTGAGAGAACTTGGATTCAGCATAAATTACCACAAGGTACTGGAAACTCGGGCATATACTCCAATCACAATAGATACATGTTTATCGGGTGCTGGTGGTGTTTATGGGCAGCAGTGGTTTCATGTTAAATGGGATGACTGTCCAGAAATCAGAGTCTTGCCAATTAACTACTTGGAGGCGCTCGCACTGGAACCAGCAGCGAGGTTGTACTGCAGACAATGGAAAAACAGATTAGTGACTGTTTACTCTGACAACCAGGCGGCAGTCTCCATCATCAACCAGGGGGTAGCTAAGGACACACATGTGATGAACAGTCTCCGACAGGTGTTCTAGCTATCTGCCTTATTCAACTTTAGAATCAAAGTGATTTATTAGCTGGGTCACTTCAAAGTGTTAGCTGATGCAGCCAGCAGGCTCAGCCTTGACGGCATTCAACCACTATTGAAGGCAATCGATTGCTCAGCGAGCCATTACGGGCATGGTGCAGATCGATGCCAGGGTGGATCTATTATGAAGAAATTCCTTTGCTCCTAATACAAACAAGGCATATGCAACTCACCGAAAGGCCTACGTTACTTTCTATAACACTTATGACTTATGCCCGGTACCCTAATTCGGTATGTTGCCTTTCTCTCTACTAAGTTAAAGTTTTCTTCTGTGTGTCAATACTTGGTAGTAATATCACATCTACACAAAGAAAGAGGCTACCCAGATCCGATGAAGGACAATTATAGCATAAAACTGATAATAAGAGGAGCGAGAACACTTGGGGACTCGGTTTGCCGAAAGGAACCCATTGATCCCTTGCTTCTGTTAAAGCTACTTCAGAAACTTGATGTTGCTACTCCGCACCATGCAGCTTTATGGGCGGCAGCTCTGCTTTTGTTTTTTGGGCTCCTTAGGAGATCAAACGTGCTCCCTATGACTGCCAACTCGTTTGATCCATCTCATAATTTGAGGAGGTGGGATGTTACAATAAGACCAGAAGGACTATCCCTCACTATACGCTGGTCTAAAACGGGCCATTTTAGGTCGAGAAAGGGACTGCTACCACTCCCTTGCATCAAAGGGCACCGCCTGTGTCCAACTCAAGCATACATCAATGCACTCCTTTTAATGAAACATGGTTCACCTGATGGGCCTGCTTTGTTGGTGTCTTATTTACCCTGCCCTTCTCCACTCATGGCAGGCACCTTTACAAGAGACGTGAAGACTGCACTCACAGCTGCTGGAGTTGACATGGCCCCGCTTGGCTCGCACAGCTTCCGTCATGGAGGGGCTAGCTCCCTATGGCAGGCAGGGGTGCACGAGTCTTACAATTACAATTCTATTTAATAGCTGTCAAAACTATTGAATGCAAACACCTGTAAATATGTATAGCCTGTCTGTGTTTTGATTCTGTAGGGACCCTGTGATTGCAGATATTCGGGGAGTTGTGTAGTTGTCAAACTTTTCTCCATTTTCTGTGTAATGTATATTATTCTATGGATTAACATAAATGATTTCCACCTTTGTATGGCACAGAATATAATGATCTATTTGTGACTATAAAAATGTCTAGAAGAAGAGATGTATCATTGTAAATATCATCAAGTAAAGTTAAGTATGTTAGCATGGAAGTTTGACGTGCAAGCCAAATGAAATACTATAACCAAGCCAAGTACGATTCACTGGGCCGAATTGAAAACAGGCAATTTGCCTTATTTTGTTCAGTATAAATAAACAGATTTAAAAAAAAAAAAAATCCGTGATCTCGGAGACTGGACCTTGAATGTATCGACGCTTTACACCATCAGCCCTTCTCTTGCCTTTGGTGATCTTACATCTAAGATGGGTCGGGCTTTGCCACGAAGCCGAGATTTCTGCCTTTAATTACCTACCCTACTACTATGGGTTTGGGATGATACATGGACTTGCGCCTTAGCGCCTTACCAGCTATAACACAGACTGTTATAATTGCTTAGATATATTATGCAAGGGACATTTTACTGATTTATGTTTTGAATAAACTCAACATGCGCTGCGTGCACCTTACTTATTAATAAACTAATATTCTCTCCAGCTCACAAGAGAATTAAATACACAATATTAAATGGTTTCAGATACAAACGGCCATAGGCTCCGAGGAGTTGATGCGTAGTAACATCTGAGCGTATGCGAGGATATTGCATACAGTCAACTCCGAGGAGTATACAACTGTTTTATCTTAAACCAGTCTATATTGTATTTATTATCCACCTTTTCTACACAAGTGACATGTCGATATCAGTTCATTTTAGTTATGGACTATTTTTCCGTACGCACTATTTTTCCGTATGCGCCACTACGAGAATACAACATATCTGTATTCGCCGGGTATGTCCATACACGCTGTCTATGTGTTTTCTATGGGCACTTTGTATTCGGTGGATAATAAAAAAAGTAGGAAACCCTCGCCTGGAGAAGAGCTGCACACTCAACAATGCTCAGCAACCGAGCTTCACATTTGAGCGCCATGTGGCGGACTGCGGCGATTGACCAACAGGTGCAGGGGGAGGTCGTAGTGGGGCCTTACACTTCAGCCTCTACATGCCCGAGTATGGCCTTCCACGTGGCGCAGCGGAAAGTGGGGAAAAAGGAGGGAGGGAGGGAGGGGTTAGTACTATACACCTATGCCTAAAAATAATCCAAATATCAACCTCTGCTATGCAAGTGGTAGCCGTACCACCATACTGTGCCGGTATGGCGCCATACCACCACACTTTGAAGACTCAATTTGATTGGTTAGGAAAATCCAGTGACCTATTTATGACGCGATGCCGCGATGCCATGTGTAAACGTTTGTTACAAAATGTAAACAAAGACGATCGCAAGCAAATAAATACACAAACCTGAAAATATGTCCCATAGTGATCAAATAAGACTAGTATAGCGATTTACTGCAATGTAACATAACAACAAGTATATGAAGTGCCAAGTGATATTACGATACTACAATACCCAGACAAAAAAATCAAACAGAAAATTAACAAATTATATTATATTACTATTTTTCACAAAGAAAAGAATTTTCTAAAAGTTTTAATTCTATTTACGAAATCGCGGCTATGAATATTGCGATAATGCTGTTAATGAGGTCAAGCAGTCTCCCCCCACATGTTCTGCAATGAAGTGTGCTGAATGTCTCTGGTTGGAGAGTAAATATTGCGCATGTGCATAGCTCATGGCAGAAAATAACTTCCGCCTGCCCAGACTATTTGATTACTGCATGTATGTAGACACATTTGGTAAGTTTTTTTAAGTATTTACAGATATTTAGAGGTGTATAGTACAAGTGAAACTAGTTAACCTAATTGGGACACCTCCTCGTACCTTGTTACTATCAGTAAAATTATCGCATTCGCTCTCCGAGCTCATGCGATAACTTTACCGATTGTAACGTGGTATGAGGAGCCGTCCCAATTAGGTTAACTAGTTTCCCTAAAGTACAGTATCAGGGGCAATGGAGGTTGAGGAGAGGTAGAATGTATTGGGGAGTTAGAAGGAAACCAACTCAATTAAAATAACTTGGTCTGTACTCCACCGAGTTTGACTGTGGAGTAATTCACGAAGCAAAGATGAGTGAATTACAAAGCAGTCAAAAGAGGCGGAGTACGGACCAAGTTATTTTCATTGAGTGGGTTTCTGATTTTATATCACCCCGTATAACATTATTCATTATTACTGAAACAACTCACCAAATTAACCATTGAGTATTGGGGTACAATACCTTCACGGCCATAGGGTACGAGTTCATAATATTAAGCATATGGAGAAAAATACCAGGGTAGGATTATAGGACATGCAGAAAATAAGTAAATGCCTGTCAGTGCATTGTGCCAGTGTACTCTAGGCCATAGCACTGTCTACCAGTACACTGTATGCTAGTGCAACATGGGCCAGTGTGCTTTGGCACTGTGACCCCACCTTAGAATTGAGATTCAAAATGAGCAGTTGGATAGCTTCTGTGACGTATGGAGACATGTTTAGTGTGTGGGAATAGAATATGTTCAAAGATATTTTGGCCGGAAATATTTACCAAGTCTGAAGAACTTGGTGAATACTTCCCACCAAAACATCGAGGAACAGATAGAATTGAGATACACTCACTATTATTATCATTATTATTATTATTATTATTATTATTATTATTATTATTATTATTATTATTATTATTATTATTATTATTATTATTATTATTATCATTATTATTATTATTGTTGTTGTTGTTGTTGTTATTATTATTATTATTGTTATTATCGTTATTATCGTTATAATTGTCATTATTGTTATTATCATCTTTATTATTACCACTATTATTATCATGATTTTTATCATTATCATTGTTGTTGTCATTATTAACGTTATTATTACTATCGTTATTATTACTATTATTATTATTATATACCTGTTCATCTCGGCTCATAGTTCGTCACACTGTGACGAACGGAATCTGTACATCTGGCCAGTAAGTATGAGACATTTGTGCACAGGTATATAATTTGATATTGCACAGGTATACATCATTTGATATTTGATGGAATGTAAGCCTTTCTGGACGGTACTTCGTGAGCTGTATGGATGGAGAATACATTAAACTGCCGGTTACTGTTCTCCTTACTACAGCCATCATGCAGTAACTTCCACCTTCTAAAAGGGTATGCAGGTGTGTCCTCATGCATACTTCGATTTCATTCTTCTTTTTCTTCTTCTTGATGTGTCAAGATTTATTAATGATATAGAACCTGTATTGACGTCAATTATCTGTCATATAATAATATCTGATAATACCACAGGAAATCGTTTTGTCGTTTTGTCGTATTTTTATCAATATTTCTCATATATTCCAGAAGTGTCAATTTCCTTTGCATATATAAAATGCAATACATAGATCATGGAGAAATACATTTATCTGAAGTCGACAACAATAGGATGGATATTCAACAATTGCATATGTATGCCACTGAAGTTTTTAGAAATAAAAAATAATTTCTTTAATATTTGTTTGTATTTTCTCAATAATACAAAGTCAAGTTTAAAGCAGGTCATCCGATTGGACTGGTCCAGGTACTTGTGTTAACAGGAAGGAGAACTAAAACCCGGTCAGAAATGATATTAAGCACAATAAACAACTGCAGTATCGGCGGGGGTTAACTATTGGCTTGACCTCCCTTGACGTCTACAAAAGCTATAGTGCTGACCCGTCACCTGTGGAAAATGTTGCGATTGAGTTGTTGTCCATTGCAATTAATCTCCCCATATCAAGACCGGTCATCAGCCCACTTTGGAGATATGCTGATACATGACCTTCTATTTGGGCATCTAAGTTATGGTCGATCGACATGAAATCCAGTCCCGTCCAAAAGCATGTGCATTGGCTACGCATTCCACATCTTGAGGAATTCTTTGTACTGAAGCCGTCCATCTTGGTTCTCGTCAAAAGCGGTAACGAGCTGTTCCACCTCGTCCTCAGCGAGGCCCATGCGGGTGCACATGAGCTCCTGAGCCTCTTTCACATCGATATATCCGCTATCATCGTTGTCTAAATCGTGGAACAGTGCTTTCATCTCATGAACCCTGTAAAAGAGGCGCAGGATCATTTATATGCACATACATAAAGGTCTAAAAACAACAGAAGCCCTTACACCAACTTGTCGGTCACACAGTAAGTAGTCAATCAAACTTATAAGCCCTGTTATTTATTTATCTCCCGCTCAGACTTATCATGGATAAGATGGTTATAGGCACATAAAAGAACATAAGCTGTTCTTTATTATTTCGCAAAGTGCGTTAATCTTTAGAAGAATGACATACATGTAGTTATAATCCATCGTTGATATACATATACTTATGACCATTCCAACGCCATATTTTGCAATAGGGACGGAAAAACCAATCACCACATATCTGTTCGTCTCATTCATATTTATATTTATAATAGTCATGTCAGATACCTTAAGATCTCTATTTCCTTCCCGTTTTTCCTCCCCAATTTCCGGGTTGACAAATCCAGTACATTGCTAATTTTCTTTTTATCGATTAAGCATCTATGTCTGTCAAAGCCTGAACGACCCTCTTTGTTGAGTGCCGGAAAACGCGCTCATATACGCCATCTACAGGTAAGAATGCTCACACAGGCTTCCAGCTTACTTGCACAGAATCTAGCACTTCATTAACAATGAAGAAAAAAAAAGTAAGGAATCTGATGAAAACGATGTATTACATATGATATGTAGGCAGAATGCTGAAGGTTTCGAGATAGATAATGACAAAATAACAGTGACCCATATGAAAAAACTTATCTTACTGATTGATGTTGAAAAATCATCTGGAATACCGGGTATTAGTTGTAAAAAAGAGTATGGTGCTAAGATGTGTGGAGATATTAGTATTAATACTAAGAGCCTCTATTGGGACTTGTAAGTTCCCAAGTCAATGGCGGGTGGGTAGGATATGTCCATTACCAAAAAAAGGGGACTTAAAAGATGTGGGAAACTGGATGCCAGTGTGTGTTTTATCTGTGGTATCAAAGATCATCGAACGGGAGGTACATACACAATTATATGATTTCCTAGAAAGTAAGGGTTATTTTAATGACCATCAATATGGCTTTAGAGAAATTCGTAGTACGGGAGGGGCGGTTTTAAAGTTAACACAATATCTTTTAAAAGCTAATAATGAGAATAATATCTCGATAGCCTTATATATATATAGATATAAAAAAAAGCCTTCGATTGTGTTCATCATGAGATACTTTTATATAAATTTGCAGAAAGCGGTGTTGGCCCGCACCTAATAGAATGGTTTAAATCATATCTATGTAATAGGAAATGTTTTACAGTGTATGGAGGTACTAGTTCTGAATCAAAAAGTGTCGAGTTTGGTGTACCACAGGGTTCCATACTGGGCCCTCTGCTATTCATTGTATTTATCAATGATCTGCCTGATACTATCGAGAATGACAAATGCCTCATGTATGCTGATGACTTAGTAGTGATTGTAAGTGATACAACTTTAAATAAGGTGGAAAACAAGGTGTGATTAATAAATTGGAGAAATGGTATGTTTCAAATGGTTTAATGGTGAATGTTAAGAAGACAAGAATTGTATATCACGGGCATAGGACAAAAATAAGAGAGGATTTAAGGTGTAACATCTGGATGCTGGGGGATAGAATAACAGTTGCTGATAATATGAATTATTTAGGGGCAATAATCGATTTGAAACTAGCATTTGAGAAGCATGCCAATAAATTAACAAAATCATTGAATGATAAATGGTTTCTTTATAGGAAAATTAGGAAATACATCGGCTTAAACACAGCCATAATGGTAAACAATACGTGTATATCACCACTAGCAGATCATTGTGCATTTCTGCTGAATGGTGCATCGGTAAAAATAAGAACAGCGCTGGATAGGTGCCTATTTAAAGTACTAAGAACAACCTTGGGGAAAAGAGCATATGAGGGTGATAGACCTATAAGTAACCTAAAACTGATCCATGAATGTAAAGTGCTCCATCCTGAAAAAAGGCGGATGGTATTATTAATGGGAATAATTAGAAGTCTTTGTAAAACAGGAGGGTTTGAAATGAAAGGACCTATTGCGGTTGACAGGAGATCAACAAGATCAACAGTGAAAGATAATTTATGCTTAAATCGCCCAAAAAAGGAAAAATATAGGAAGTCAGCATTGTATCAGGGAATCTCATTATGGAACTCTTCAGGTATAGATGACCAAAGAACAAAGTCTAAGAAAGAGTTCAAAAGAGCAGTATTGAAAAAGCTTTGAACAGGTAGGATAGACTTATCAAGGTACAAGGATCTATGGTTAACATGGTAGTCTCATGTCTGTCGAAGTTATTAGAATTTCAACACTGAAAGACTGTAAGCACACAGCACGAGGATACGATGTTGAATGAAATCTTAATATCTGTGTAATGTCTATATAAACTGCAATGTTTACCATGTATAATATATATATCACAACCAGGATAGGAAATTATGTAAATATCAAAAGTAAGTCAGGTTATTTTTTCTAAGACTCTCTATAGCTATTAAGGAAACCAATCCTATCCGTCATCACTGTGTATAGTAAGATCGTAAACGCTAAATAATCATACATGTATATATACCGAAACACTTCCTGGATCTGTATTGATGTTTGTTTGTGTAATTTCTTGATTGGAAGAACAAATCTTGTATTTGATTTCAAGAAATAAAAAAACCCTTAAAAAAAATGTCCCAACTATAAAGGCCTGGTTAAATGAGCAGGGGTCCAGTATCAAGCCTTACCATACCCCCCCTGTCCCACTACTGACTTGGTTCCTAAAAATAGACATTTTTATTTCTGGTCTTTTTTAAGACAAGAGTATTAACTATGTCAATCGTTTCATGAAATACTAAACACTTAGTTATGGCTATTGTAATCTGGTACTAGAAAGGGAAACTATTATATAATAATATTGTCTAAATGTAATATTTACATTTCAAATCTGATGGAACAGATCTACATACACATATACATTCTGAGAGTCTGTTGGCACAGATCTAAATACACTGTACATACCTGACAAACCAGTTTTACTCCCTTCAACGCTGTCATCAAGCCTTGCACCTGAGACTTGACCATAGACTTGCTGAAACCCTTGATCATTGATTTTCATGAAGACAGAAGGGAGACTCACACAGGGACAGGTAAACAGACAGAGAGTCAGACATATATACAGATAGGGATAGAGACAATGAGACAGAAATGCAGAAAGATACATACAAAGAGAAATAGTCACACATACATGCCAACCAACAGGAACAGAGACAAAGATATAGCATGACATACATATGGACAGACAGGTACAGAGACAACGATATAAACAAAGAGAGTTATATATAAAGTATATTGACAGGGATAGTGCCAAAGAGACAGACAGAGAAGCATACAGCTGCAGACAGAAAATAGACATAAACAAACAGAAAAAGACATATTTACTAACAGGCAGGGACAGATGAAGAGTTAGGTATAGCACTCTGGACCTGAAGCCCCTCTACAGTTATGCCATAATAGCCCTCACCCCCTCCCATCCCACAACCACTCAATCTACTTTACTGATCAGCTAGCTAGCTAGTCCTAAGAGTCTGTTTGTTCTGGCTCACTCCTCTCCTACCACTTTACAATGCACATACATTTCAAATCTGATGGGACAGGTCTGACTCTATAGCATTGGAGCTTCCACATCTGATGGGACAGAGCATTCACTATGCTCTTCAAATAAACATAGACCCAGTAAGGAGATATGGGGTTGGTGGAAGGGTAGGCATATGACTCTATCTCAACCCAGTCACTCTATATTAACACCTCTCCCCCACTCCCACACGCACACTCCTTACCTTCATCCATTGACCAAGTTATTGAACCTGTCATCTCAGTCCCATATCGGACTTGACTCAGAGACATTTTTAATGTATTAGGATGTATTCACTGGTTTTAATACCAGAAATAAGTTTCATTAAGTGATCAGTTTCCATTTGTTTAAACATATATATTTCTAAAACTTGGTTGATATTCCTGTTCATGACACTTAAGAACAATGATCAAATCAATTCTCTAGGTTTATTGAAACATTCTTGATACTTGATTCTTGATCAAATACAGATGGCTCAAATACATAATTTCTTATGATATTCTCTTACTTTTATTTCATGAAGTAATTTAGGTATGTAGTGGTCTTCCATTGTAGATGGGAATAACATCAGCTCCTATTTCTAGAAAGGTCGTATGAATCGTGAAGTATTCTTAACTTTTTTGGTTTTTAAAATTCTTTTTTATGTTTCCATTCCCCCTTTACCTTCCCTCTCCATTAGACTTCTAGTCTAAACATTAGCGAAACTATACTCCTTAGTCTGGGCTCAATGACGAACAAGACGGACAAATGGGTTTGGGGAGGCGTTAGTCATATCCTCCAAAGCAATTTATTAGTATAAACATAGTTGAAAGAAAAAGGAAAAAATTGGTAGGTAGTGAGTGGTAGATGAAACGTCTTTGAGTGCGTGTGGTATGTTCAGGCAACTCAGTGTGAGTGAGTATAACCTCCGTTGGCGGTGGAGCCAAGCGGAGTGGTGGCGCCCTCTGACGTGGGGGAGTATAACTGCATAACCTTTGGTTAGATGCTAGCAATCAACTTACCCCATTCTTTTATATTATAGCCGCCTCTTTTTTTCTCATATTCCTGATCTCTATAACTTTATGTTAAAGTTCGTCTGTGTCTGTTTTATATCTCTCCCCTTCTCCAAGGCTAGATAGCTTTTTTATAGCAATTAGGACGGTAAACACGACATTTGGTACTTGATGAAGACATGGAAATGATATTTGTAATTGGGAGACAGATAGTAATAACAAAGAATACACAATGTAAAGACAAAAAGCGTCTCAGGTTACTTTACCCACCCCTTCCTCAGTACAATATATTCTTTCCTCCTAAATCTAATACTGATATTCGAGGCAGAAAACGATTTCATTTATCAAAAATATCGACTTCGTTTTCCAAATGACATATTTGCTTTTCAATATTTAGACTATAGTTGAATTCTATATTTGGTATGAGGCGTAAGACTCTTGAGAGGAATATCTCTCCTGCCTTTGTATGTATAAGTCAAATTTGTTCCTACATAGTTAAGCTTGCCACCATTGTAAGCCCATAATCTGGGCATTGGCTAGTCAGATTAGTAGAGACTGGAGACGGTGGAGGATAGGAGTGCTCCACTCCAAACAGGAATCTCCAGTATAAATAAAAATCCCTAAAATAAAAGGGAAAAAAAGATAGGAACGGCATCTTTTACAATACAGAAGAATTAGACGTTAAACTAATCTGTAAGTCGCGACGTTACGACGAAAATTCAGATTATTGTAACATGGATCTTATCTGGGAGTACATTGATTCCAGTTTGACCTGAAACCGAGTATTGCCGATACTAAACGAGCGATTTAAAAATACAATAACATTCCTTTCCACAGGCCGTTAGTGCACCTTACGCACCACCTGCGGCCAAACAACTACATGTAACATATATATATATATATTCATTAGCTTTAGAGGTCTGACTGTATGAGTGTAGTACCCGTTTACATTACCTACAGGAAAAAGTTAAGTGATTGCATCATATTCTATGTTATTCCAGCTTCAATTTGGTGGGTTACACGTGTATATTGCCTAAGCTATACTTCAAATATGGCTAAGATAATACATGATCACCACACATGGATGTGCAATAAAACACATTGATAGGCCTAGGTATAGTATACCCATATATTTATCTATGTGGAAAACAGAGACGAATATCAACTTTTAACTTTCGACAGCCCAAACTCGCTATTAGTGTCATGGGGTGACACACCCTACCTTGTCACAACATTCGTTCATATCTTGTGGAAAAACAATGGCCTTGCACCGACCATTCAGACTCTTAAGTCTGAATGCATTAAATGGCATAGGTGAAAGGACAAACTAATCAGTGTTCGACCGAGCTATGGTCTTACTAAACACCAAATATAAGTTTCACAAGTTATTATAAAACGTCTGGTTGATCAACCAGAGTCCATATCCCAGCAGACATTGTAGCTGTATCACAGCACATACACTACTTTTTGGTATATGCATTTCATTATATTGCGGTTATAGAATAGATATTTATTTCATCATCATTGTGTTTGCAAGGTTCTAAAGCTATTTTGTATAGCTTCTAGAAAAATTAGATTTATCAAAGTAACATCTTATCATTTATTACCATTAAAGGTATCAACTGATAATATTACCATGTATTACAATGAGGTGAAAAAGGTGCAATAGGAATGTCATAAATGATCTTCCTCATTTATTAGTTGAAGTACCTGAGAATGTATTCATGTGTAAAGCCTATTACTCCGTGATGATGAATTGAAAGATGCATGCTTCATGTGTTTTTGTCAGTAGACAAAAAACACAATTGCTGAAGACCATGTGTAATTCTTAATCAAAATTTCCGTATGTGATACTCTTGAAGAGGATTAGCTTAGCAATTATTCATTACAGATCCACCTGAGACTTAGATGGTGTGCTGCTAGGAACAGCAATAAAGTGGACTTCACACTGACACCGGAATTGCTTGGTTGTTGTCGTTGATTAGGAAATCCGCTACAATATATATGAGTGCAAAAGAAAATCGAGGGAACCAATGGTAGGAGGAAAAAAGAGCAATAGAGAAGGGGTACAACAATCCAGGATTTATCAAAAGTCATTGGAGACATTTCTTGTAAGATATATCTTCAAAAAGAAAAAAAAATCCAAACAAGAACAACCTAGGTTTTGAGTCTGAAAAGGTAAATCTTAGACTGCTCTGTACAACCAAGAAACATCCTATATCGCTTGATTTAATTAACAACAGGTATTTACAACTATCCCAGACTGCTGTATTTGATTAGAAACTTGGATTAGAAGCAATTTGTAATGATGTGTGTAACCATACATGGTCTAAGAAACTAATATGAAAACAGATTGTAACAGTACAAGTACATAGACAACGTTGGATAGTATACAAGTAGCAGCGTGTGATTATCACATGTACTTTGGTCGCTCTTAATGGATTATTAGAACAAATAAACGAGCTTCGCTCATTTAAACACTACCAATGATCATCTGCACAGAATGAGTAGACCCGTTCTCCCTGCCATCTTTTATCCCTTCCTACACCTTCCCCATCTCTTTCCTCCTCCGTCATTATAAACCATAGAATAAAACATTTCTACCCATTTCCCTTTCCTTACTTGGTTTCGACGTAGTTGTAGAATTTGCAGAATTCGTCCATATTCAGGCGGCCATCATTATTGGTGTCAAATTTCCGCATCAGGGCTTTGGTTGAATTTCTTTGGTAGCCCAGCTTTTCTGTAAGAACCTTTTGGGCTTCGTCCAATGTGATGAAATTATCTCCGTTTATGTCATATTCCTTAAATGCTGCTTGCCAATCTATGCTAATAATAGAAAAAAGATTTTTAAACGATTAGTTATGAAAGACTTACTCTCTCTCTCTCTCTCTCTCTCTCTCTCTCTCTCTCTCTCTCTCTCTCTCTCTCTCTCTCTCTCTCTCTCTCTCTCTCTCTCTCTTGTCTCTGTTTCTCTTATACTGGACCGAAAAGGGCAGATCGTTGTTGCAGAAGGTCGAGTGTATGCAGATACATTACACATGTACTCATATAGTGAATATTCCATGGATAAGCAGACACACACAATAAATTTGGTGTGCAGGCATAAATCAAGTTGTATTCTTTCACCCAATGTACGTGCACACGATCCAATAGCCCGGAGTCAAATAAGTTTGTTTATCTACCCAGGTAAGTCAGTTAATCTGGGGCAACAATATTTCTCTGTCCAAGTGGCAAATCAACACCACTGCGTGCGGCTGCCCGCGAACACATTAATTGGCGTTAATTGAGAAATTGACAATAATTACGGGATGGCGGGTGGCGCCATCTACCATGGACTGAGTGAATCATCCAACATCCTGGCAGCACCCACATCCGGACATCACTCTTCTCTAAAAGGCGGTCGAATTTTAAAGGTGAACCACAGCAATTAACGTGAGGTAACGAATTCAAAAGACTAAGCTCCGCCCACCACGCACGTGAGCGTGCGCAGACCAGAGCTAGCAGGTACATTTATTGACTGGGAGTAGTGTGGGGTACTGCAGATGGCCGCGCACCTGATCTTTGCAACACTTGTGACGTTTGTGACAAAGTCACTTATGAGTACTATGCGTACCTAGTATGAACCAGCCTGTCCTGTCCTGATTTATGAGGCAACAATCTCGGCCCTCTACACCAGCATGTATGGCTAGAGACTCGGCAGGGTGATCCAGTTGTGCATAACTTGTTGGAGAGTGAAGAATACCTGTCCACACACAGCTGTGATTACGGACGAGCATTATCAGCAGTACAATGACCACAACAAGAAAATATGGAAACTTATACAATATATGCTCAATATCTATACATGTATACCTGTATCTGTGTATATGTATAAATTTACACAGGACAAGCTCACTGTATTTTGCCTGTTTTGTAATGAATTTAGAAGGCCAGCAGCAGTGGCAAAGAAGTGAGCCATGATAGGTGGGTCAAGGTAGTACTGGTCCTGTATACATGATTTATGTGGGGAGGAGGGGGGGGGGGGGGTAAGGTATGTATGTGTATAATGTGTAACTATGTATCCATTTGTATCTGTTTGTCTTTGCCTGTCTCAATATCTCATTCTGTACCTCTCATTCTGTGCCATAACTCCAGAAAAGACTAGTGCACTTAGAACCATAATTTCAACTGTCCCATGTAGGTATATACTTGGAATCGACAGTGGAATAGTTTAGTAAGGCCTAGGGGCATGGGAATAATTCAAGAATCTGGATTTTTCACTAGAAAATAAGGGAATTTTGACTGCCAACCCAACCCAAAATAATAAAATAAGAATATTGATTACCAAATATATGAGTTATATATTTTCCCATAGTTTGGGCGTTTTCCCATGAATTATGCATTTAAAAAAAAAGAAATATGTATATGTTGATGAGCATATTCCAAACAAATTTAGTTTATTTAAAGAATCTGATAACATTCTGCTGAGAGTTATGGAATTTTGAAACATTGTGCACGGAGGCAGATGTGTGCACAGAGGCAGAAACAAAATCTTTCAACTTGACCTGTTACCTTGCTATGATGTTATGGTGATTTATACATCATTTCTGCCACGAAGTATTAGGAATTATGTTTGCAGTTTATTTGGAATGGTTTTATATATCATTTCAAGCAATCTTAAACTGAAAATGACATTTTCTAACATGTGATTTCTTTTTTTCTCCTTAATGTTTGATCCCTCCAATTTTTTTCTCCATAGATTCATTTATCAGGTGCTTTGCTTGTGTGCTGCTCCCTGATGTTTCAGGTCTCCCTTCCTTTCTACAGACCAATTTATGCTATGAAAAGAGATAAACCTATGTACAAGGAGGCAGAAGTGTGTACAAAGAGACATAATCTGCCTCCATGTACATTACTTACCAGTACAACTCCATAGTGTGTGTGTGTGTGTTTGTGTGTGTAGGTGTGTGTGTGTGTGTGTGTGTGTGTGTGTGTGTGTGTGTGTGTGTGTGTGTGTGTGTGTGTGTGTGTGTGTGTGTGTGTGTGTGTGTGTGTGTGGGGGTAATTCAATTTCACACATGGACAGATGTGGTCATATCCTACAGTTTATATCATATCGTTTTCAAATTATATTAGCAGATCTTATGGAAATATTGATAATTATGTGTGTATACAGAGGCAGAAGCACATCTTAGCCATTTCCTGCTGCTCCTACTACACATATTTTGATCAATTATATCTTAACATGGTACTGAGGTATTTTCCCCCATATTTGATCACTACAAAAATTGATTGTAAACCAGTGCTAGTTCACTCCGCTTAAGTGCCGAGAAACCGATCTAACCAGAAAATTTATCAAAACACTTCTGTCAATCGGACAAGCGGACTTTCTCAGTGGAAGAAACACCTCAAGGTTTCGGCGATTATCGGGCACTCACGCAAATTTCGTAGAGTTATCTTTTTGCGGTTGAATCGGCACTTCAAAATGTACACGGAAGCAGAAATCAATTTAAACCAATGTAAGTGTTAATGAAAATAATGGAAACTTCTGGCCAAAACTTTTTAAATTCCCATTTTTATCTACTCTGCAATGTTATCACATTGAAAAATAGTTCATAGGTGTGTCTGCGTGTGCAGAGATGTGGTAAGAAAAGTAGTCTCTGACTAGTTGCATGTTACTAGTTTCTCTGTTGCATGTAATTACTAGTTCTCTTTCCTTTAGAAACTATGAATGAACAATAGCCTATTTTTATGGGTATGTTTAGTAAAGATTTAAGTTATAGAGATGAATCAGAAGACATCGATATCTTTGTGATTGTCTCTGAACTAAGTTATTTGGAATCTATTTCACATTAACTCTATACCTTGTACAAGGGTTGACTTTTGGTTTATGCTGAACTCATCCTGAGCGTATTAAATAAATAACATGAATACTTACTCCGCTCCTTTTCTTGGCATGTCTGTAGGTTGCAGAACTGTATCTGGAGAATTATTCAAATACAATCTTCAATGCAAGTCATACAATATATCAATTAGGTGTAAATTAGAATTATGCTCAAGCTTTCAAGTGAGTTGGTACACCATACTCTAGAGTCAACAAAGTACGACAGTTCATTATCCATCTATTACGAACTCCCCATTGAAAATGTATGATGCCACAGTTAACCATTATTACTAAATTGTCCTAACCTACAACCGTTGATTATTGATTTCAAATCAATTGATTACTGGTCTCAAAGTAATTGTTTACGGTAGAAAATACATTCAACCTGCGACATTTCAAGGCCGCCTGTCCACAAAACTATCGTTTTCTCCTAAACTATAATATAGATCATCGTCAAATATATATTAAGCTAGGACTCCTGTAGTTTAATCAGAATCTGATTATATTGAACATTTAGTAGTGAGTGGGTGCAGATTTTCTGTTAGGGAATGTAATATAGCAATATCCCAAAATGTCGATATCCATGATTGATATTGTACATAACTTTGTATGTAATTCACCATTTTACAGGGCATAGACGAGGTCTTCTCAATTTTGAACAAATAGATTTATTATTGGAACAAAAAGTATGTTTATCACTGATGAAAAAGCGTAGAATTAAAAAAAACGCAAACAATTATAATAACTTCTTCAACTGCCAGTGTTGGGTCAAAATATATGGAGCACCAGTGATTGGTCATGGTCATCTCGGCATTCATCTATGACACTCGGACACTGGACCTCTGTACCTTACCAATAGGAGAGAGTTGGCACGTACATTAATATTTTTCAGCAAACCAAGTGTCTCTAGAATCTCTCCCTAGCCGAGGCAGCACATAAAGTGTGACCCACTTTCAATATAACAGTTTAAAATACTATACAGCTGAAGGCTGTCTCATAAGATCTGCTAGTTTCAAATGTGTATGCATTGTAAAGTTAGGCCTGGCCCACTACGATATGGCTTCGATATTGTCTACGATGGACCTCTCGATACAAAATAAAAATCGCGTCGGAAGGTCATCTAATATCAGGGCAGTTGACCACGTTTCTGTGATTAGGCACCAATAAAAATTGGGAGTCTACGATTTCCTTCCGATCCAGAACCCGTATCGTAGGGTGTAAACTACAGGGGGTGTCTACTGATCTTCCGACACACTCCGACAGACTCCGACAAGCCCTTCCGACATAGAATCGAACGTTTTGAGTTTTTGTCGTAGCAGTGGACACCCCGTCCCGACATGGCCTTTCGACACACTCTGACACACTCCAACATGGCTACGACACAGCACCCTTGTCGTAGCCGTGTCGTAGCCCTTCCGACAAATTCAAACACGTTTGAAAAATCGTCGGCTTGTGTCGTAGTGTGTCGGGAGCATTCCGTACTATGTAAAAGCTATGATCCGCCCCCCCCCCCCCACACACACAGACATATTTAAATGGTGGTGCCTAATCGGGAGCATCGCAGAGTATTCTGCTGGGAAAAAGTGTCTCAAATCAATACTTTCTTAGTTTGACTTGGAGTAGAGCTTGTAGTGCCTGAAAAAAAGATAAATTGTTGTTATCGATGCAATAATTCCTGAATCATATATCTAAATATAAAGATTACACTTCAACATATGCACTTTAACCCTGCTAGGCTAATATCGTGGGGCATGTCGGATCATGATCATCTTTTTTTACTAGTCAACCCCTTAAGGTGGGTGTCCACTGAGCTCCCGACACACTACGACACACTGCGACAAGCCTTCCGACAAGCGTTACGACACAGAATCGAACGTTTTAGGTTTTTGTCATAGCAGTGGACACACCGTTCCGACACGGCTTCCGACACACTGCGACACACTCCGACATGACTACGACACAGCGCCCGTGTCGTAGCTGTGTCGTAGCCCTTCCGACAACATGTTTAAAAAATCGTAGAGGTCAGCTTGTGTCGTAGTGTGTCGGAAGCATTCTGTACTATGTAACATCTATGAACCGCCCCCCACACACACACACACGTGCGCCTTTATAAACTGTCATAATATCATATATACAACATTTTATCCTCTGTTATATAGGGATATGCATTACGAATGGTCCATTGAACATATTCAGGAACAGATATGATAAACATTTTTTAAAATCATATACTTTTAAAATCATAATCCAGGTCTGAGATACATGATTATAGATATTTGTTCGGATATCTAATACTATTGATAAAATACATCAATTCACTACGTTTTTCTTTTCGAAAATTGAAGAAAAACATATATTTCAGTATATTTCCTATATAAATTAAGTCCCTCAAGGGAGCCGTTTGTGTCGGAGTGTGTCGGTACCGTGGCAACCTTTCTTTTCCCGCCAAACCGTTACGACACACTCCGACAAGGCTCTACGACACACTCCGACACACTCCGACAGAGCCCTTCCGACAGGGATTTTCTTTGTCGTAGTGTGTCGTAAGCCTTGTCGGAGTGTGTCGGAAGCAGTGGGTACCCACCTTTACAATGCCTGGTGAATTAGCATGCATAGACATATATGTCTACGATTTTGCACCTTCCCGACATGTCTCCGATATTTGCTTTTTGTATCGGTGTCATATCGGTAGGTCTAAATTTCTATCGTAGTAGGTGGATGCCAGGCCCTAGAGTGGTAGCAGAGCAGTGCACCATATGCCTCCAAAAGGTAATTTGTAAAATCTTTTGGGTGAACGTTATGAATCTCTTTATCTGACTTACTGTATCACTTTGTTATTGACCAATGTTAATAGAAATGGTTGCTATTAAATCTATGTAGACTAAGAGAGAAAGGGGATGATTCTGGGTGATTATATGAAAACCCTGTGGAGGCCTCTTGCTATGTACTAGGCGACCTGGCCAGCCATCAATAAAGATGCCAGCTGGACAAACTGGAAAGGATATGATGTGTCCCATCAGATGGGACGGTTTGAATGCCATATGGTGAGGTCTGTCTCATCACCTGCCCATCCACACCCCGACCCCTACACCTACCAAACTGCGTAATCACCAACCTACTCACCAACCAACCGGCGCATCCACCAACCTGCCCACCTACTAACCTGCCCATCCAACAACCTGCCTAATCAACAGACTGCCTGTCCACACACCTGCCACTTACCAACCTGTATACCCATCAACCAGCCCACACACCAGCCACAAAATACTACAGGCTCAGCTCTTCCACTAATCTACTAGAGAAGGACATTTGAGCTAACATGTGTCTAATCAATGCTCTGATAAGAGAAGAGGAGAAATATTAATTAGAAGGAAACCGAGAAGACGGTCAAGATAAAAAGAATGAACGCATCAATGTTGATGAAGCGTATACCGTGGAATCCCCTTTGGTATACCACACTAATTGCTGCATCAATTCAGGAGAATGAGGTGTTTATTATTACGTTTCGGAAGGTATGATAATATACGTGATGTCTAATAGTAAAAGTTCAGGAAAGCTTATGATAAATGTCCCTCAAGGGAAAGGACATGAAGAATAAAGACCCTGTTTACAATTAGATTCTCAAACTATACTATATCTATAAAGCAAGCTAATGCAATATAATCTTATTATAATTACACACTACATATGCCAATACTCAAACCAAGATGACAGTCATTTTAAACATCTCCGACGTGTCATAAACTATACGTTTATTTTACAACAACACCTCAAACAGGAATAGGACTGAACCATCAATGTAAAATCACCATTACCATTAGCCCCTTGATCCTTTAGTGATATAGATACTTTGGCTGAGCACTGGATATAACACGTTATGTATCGTATGATTATCATTAAATCCTAAACGTAATGGTATGCCCACATTCTGCAAACGTTTCATCTTGGTAAATGATGCCACAAGGCATCACCCGGCCATGCGGCCATACGTCGAATCTACCTGTATCAGGTAACCTTTATAGTGATCTTGGGAGAAGTTACCAAAAGGAAAATTCCTTTTGTTAGATGTTTTGTGGACATGTTTGCTATGATGCCTGGAGGTATTCCCGGCCATAGTACGCCATAATGCCTTGAGGCTTCAATTCCAATATGATATTATTTTGATTAAGTCTAATGGTCTAAAACAATATTTTCGTATCGGAATTACGATTCTGCCACCGTTATATTTTTCAATTTGATTGTTAATGTCTCAAAAATGATACAATAAGATGTTGTATATACCTGTACAAAATTATTCATAAATATTTCCAAGACTACAGTATATTTTGATATTACAATTATACATTGATACACTATTGAATCGTGTGGTAACCGTAACCATGTTTACCTTTGCTTTTCCGTCCTACCAAGCCTTTCCAGTGCACTATAATACACACCAATTATTAAGCTACGAATAGAATTTTCCGGGATCTCCCGATACACCAAGATTTTGCCATTTGTACCGAGAGGTTTATCGTGGTACATCGGCGTTGGTGGGTGCGGGGCGTTTGATTTCACAGGGTTTTTAAAGATACGGCAGCAAACGTCTGATAACATGTAAGTGAGAGTGACAGTTATACTGGTATGATCTTTTTTAAAGTTTTAAAGTATAATAACATGGATACTTAAAGGTAATAATGATATATTAGTAAAATATGAGATGCAGTGTTCGAAACAGAAATTATGTTCTTTACTTATTTGAAATAATTTTGGTTATCACATATTTGAGCTTTTAAATTGTATTGGTATTCATGATGCAGTGATGACGAGAGCCTGTCCCAGTGTTTCACCTCACGACACTCCGAGGAGTTCATTATCATCGTGCTCCGTGTATGCTCAACTGTGAAATTTATTTCATCACCAGTATGGATCCTACGGTCACCTTCGTCAAGCTAGTCCTAATTGAACTTGTTTCTAATCATTTGAATCAGTAATCATTTGAATGACATTTCCACAATGGTTGAATACCACATTGAGTGCAGAGCTGAGCGCTTGATTTCAGCTTGCCTTGCAAGAGAACCTTCCAAACTATCACAGTGTATCATCATACGATGCGCCATTAGAGGCAAAATAGCGGTCTTGCCATCTGATGTATCACAAAAGCCATGTCATCAATTTACAATGTACTGCAGAGGTCAAGGTGGCGCACTATGTGATTGTTTCAGCGTTATACTACAATGCCGTACACAATATTTCCAATGAACCTTACATGACTATGTATCACATCAGTGGTCATGTTTTATCATGTACTGTTCTATAGACATTTCATCGACCAATTACAAAATTGATAATTGTGAAAAGATACCACTCGTAGTTTATGTCTCATAAGCACTGATGCATGTTAGATATTTCGGAGCGGTTCCAGTCTGAAATCTCGTCTGAAATGTTCTCCATTCAAACACATCTCATGATCGGATGGTGTGCATTCCCAGTCTCCCCTGATTTTAGGCATGAGCCATGCACTTGACGGTTGCTCCACTATCACTTGGTACCGGTCGCACCATCAAGTTATTGTCAAAAGCCTACGTGAAGACAACAATATAACATGTCTGGATAGTTAGAAAAACGATGGATAAATTACCTGACGCGACGTAGATGTATTTTAGCTATAACACAGACGTAAACACAGACGATTGAGAATAGACCAACCTTGCACTGTCTTGAAAAAGTCCTAGAGGATCAGACAGCTGCTGTAACGTACTGCGTTCTCAGTTAACTGATGTTGAGTTAAGTATGTCCCCGCGGATATCATTAGACAGTGACATGCTAGTTACGTATATTCATTCTATAATTATAGACCTTGTGGAAAATTGAATATTGCACGGACAACACTCGGTGATTCTAAACAGTAATTACACATAAATAGGCGAATTTATGAATTTACTGAACAACCTGATGTAGGCTGTTATTTCCTTCTCGGCTGAACAAATTTACACTAGTTGACAAAGGTTTCTTTCATGTGACAATTAAGTCTTGGGTATAGGACCGTTAGTAATCGTTTGCTCATTACGTCGTCTAGGAAAGGTAATTCATATACTATTGATTTATGCTGCAAATGAATACAGACTGGCAAATAAAATTAATGCCTGTTAACATAGTCTTTAGGTAAGCGCAGCGTTGACAGGACGTTAGTTTTGCTGTCCCCATAACCTACAGTTTCGATGTTAAAGAGCAGGTTTGTTCATGGGAGATTCACTACTTCATATATATTATATCCGCTCTGTCAATCATATCTGCCTTCATCTCATCTTTCTGACATTTTACTTGAACTTTGTTTATAATGAAGTGAACCCACAAAGTATCATTTAAAGCAGGAAATTCATTCTGCAATCAGATTTGTTTCAGCAAATATCTCATTATAATTCATTGATATTGCCGACAATCAATTGTAAGTCCCAGAAAAAAATCCATTCATCATGAAAGATTAAGTAGGGTAGCGTTCCGGATTTGATACCGGTTTTGGACAGCAATCCTGCTTAATGATGATTTCCTTTCTTGCCTATTCCAAATGATATAACAAAATGCAACTTTATATGGTGGACACCAGTATTTTCATGTCTGATAAGCATTGATGGTTCGTTGATGGATCTTTATATAACAATTAGCTGTATAGGCTCGTCAGCAAAACAAGTTGCATATAGACCATGGACGTAACTGTTAAAATATCTATTGATCAAAGGGATGATCATAAACCCCTTAACTTCAACATTAAATCACGACTCTGAACAAAGTTTGGGAGCAATGTTTCATGAAAGTTTTTATTCTCGGGAGTTGCACATGGTCATATCCCTAGGACTTGAGTGCTGTAAAACTGAACAATAACGGTACTTCAGCAAGTTATGTACAACAAAAAACATGTAATCTGAAATGGAAATGAGTCCTGCTTAGAAAATCAATCTATCTTTGATCTGATTGGGAGAGTTGAAATATAAACTATAATGATACACAAGCTCACATATCTTTAGCTTCCTAGTAAAAAAACATTGCCCTGGTATCATATATTTACTGCCAACTGAATAGTGTAGTAAATACTACCGGATGGTCACCGGAGGTTCCCGGAGGATACCTCCGGACATGTTCAGAAGGCCCAGAGGAATCCGGAGGTACCCGGAGGGTTTCCTCTGTGTTGCGCCACTGGCCCACCAGGTGGCGTCATGGTCCCGGAAATGACGCCAGAGGGTCCCTGGAGGTTTCCTGTATAAACCCCCGGACACCCTCCGGTGTAATGCGAAAAATTGTTACCCTGCAAAAAATGGTAATTATTGCCCACGAGCATGCGCAGTGATGAAGTCCACGATTGGAGAGTGACAAATTTGCCGAAATTAAGCATATTACGACATATCACGACATGTAATTCTCATGGTGAAATACTATTCTTTTCAGTAATTTACATTAAAATCACATTAAAATAATAGTATGTCCAATAGTCCGTGAAATCTGAACGGAGGAGAGTGTGCAGACACATGTGCGTATAGAGTGGGCGATAATTACCATTTTTTTTCGCAGGGTAACCGTTTTTCGCATCACACCGAGAGTCAGTCTGGCTTCAGCCAAGGCTCGGACCACTTCCAGGAAAGGCTCCTACACTTAACCTGCCTCTTAGATGCCCTCTAAAAACGTCGGATTGGGCGTCTGAGTGCATGTTGTATCTAATCATTATAGCTGGAGTTCTGGTTAATAAAGATTCTCAGTAATGCAGTAAACTGGTGTCTTCGTTGTGTACTACAATATATTCAAGCACGCTTTAAAATTGCGTCTAGTTTCATTTGGTGAAACTCTATACACCTACCAGATGGTTTTCAATATTGAATGCAGATGATACAACTGTTGCTAACGACGCATTTGGGAGAACTTATTATGCAAGATGTTTCGAGAAATAAAGAAATAGGAAAGCAGTTAATTATCGCGACATCAACAACTTTATCACTCAGGATCTCTGATTGTATTACCTGTTTCGCATTTATCTTTAACATAAGATGTATGAATTCTATTTCTATAGATATAATCCACCTTGGTATATCATTATCATCTGACAATGTAATCATGTCGTTATAATGACTACCGGCCCGTGGCCTATATGGCCTCCTACCAATGTAATTAGGCAGGCCTTTAACCATACAGGTTTATAAACTAGCATACCACGTCGTCAGTGTTGCATCTTCAGTGAATCAAGATTAGGCGGGAGGGTAATAGTTCGATTGAAGACAGCAATAAGACGTCTGCAGTGCAATTTTTCTCCGAGAAAGTAGATCCGGATTTTATTCTGCAGGTCTATAGAACTATATTGGAATTTTAAATCATGTGGCCTATAATTCATAATTGAATAAATTATCGCCTCATTTCTGTGAAACTACCGGTACCGTTTGTATGTATTGGAAGTTTTCATATGAATTAGGATTATGTGCTTGTATAAAAAACTGTATCGAGATCAGGCTTAGCATGATCACATATGCAGGATGAATACATTTATGCATGGAACCATTTTGTTTCACCAATTACTACTCCACTCATCGACCTCTAAGGCTCCGCTTTGTCTGTATCTTTTCAGAGGTATCAATTAGTACCGACTTAGCGATTAAAGATGAAAAACTAATATCACATTAGCCAATGTTGATATTGTAAGGTAGAGGTTATAATCATTTATAAATAATCAATAAAGTCTCTAACTTTCAATTTTTCATGCGACAATATAGAGAATGTCCTAACCATGCTGTACAAGGTAGAAAACCAGATGAAAATTGATGGTAAATACGGAACGAGACGTTTACGTCGAGTTCCGTATGTATCTCGGAGTCGCCGATAAATCGTTCAGAACGAGTTCAAATAACGAGTTCAGAACGATTTATCGTTGACACCTCGAATAACTATCGCCGTATTGGCGTCATGACTATGTTTTTATATATTACCTTTTCCAAAAGGTTATTGTGTAATGGTAACAGTAGTAATATGAGAAAACGTGGTTACTGAGCCTGTACGGGTGGCCGTTCGAGGTCATTTGATGAAAAAATACGGCCCGACGCCGCAGGCGGGAGGGCCGTATTTTTTCATCAAATGGCCGAGAACGGCACCCGTACGGGCTCAGTCACTACGTTTCCTTATTACTATACACCTCCAACTAATTTAAAACGCCGTTTCATGACCTTTCCTGCACCGTGGTTAAACCCCCTGTTCCTGTACAAAGCCAATGACATTCACTACGTCCCGCTAGCGGGAAAAACTCGGCAACTGCCGACGTGGAGCGGTCTCTGAAATGTGTAGCAACAGATGATGCTGGAACTTCACCTCCCGTAGGAGATAAGGAATAAAATTTCAACACGGGTACGGTGTACATATAACCTATAATCGTTCCAAATATGAAGAAGATCGGCCTCTGAAATCTGAAGATATCGGCGTTTGAATTTCGTCATAACAAACGCCTGCTATGGTGGCCCGTGTAGCCTTACCGCCAGCGGGAAAACCCGACAACGGTCGACGCGGAGCGGACTATGAAATGTATGGTGCCAGTGAGACTGGAACTCTAGTAGCCAACGTAATTATGACGTCGACAATGCGAAGCAGCGTAACGGGAGGCGATCGGACTTGTTTATATCAATCAGTCTTGTATATTTCAGCTATTTAAACGGTATTATTTGAGAGCCCCATGTCAGATATTTGGTCATTATGCACTTCAAGCCGATACGTGGACGTTGTAGCATGTCTCTTAACTCGGCAATGATAACTGCCATTTTATTTGTTTTTGACACTGCCACTGATCTCGCGCTATCGCGATAGATTTCAGTTGTGAGCCAAACGTCTGTCATGGCCGCCACGTACATTTTTACATGATAAAGCCTATGGGAATCACTACGGCCTGCTGCACGGCGGGCCTGAACGTTATTTATACGACACCCGTAGCAGCAGGTAGTATTTCATAGACGTTCGCCCATAGGTGTATAGTAATAGGAGAAAACGCCCTCACTGTGGCCGAACTATGTCTTAGTTCGAGGTCACCTGTGGTGGACGTTCGCCCCGACGCCGTAGGCGGAGGGGCGAACGTCCACCACAGGTGACCGGGAACTAAGACATAGTTCTGGCCACAGTCAGGGCGTTTTCTTATTATTACATACCTTAATTCTATCATAAAATGCCATTTTGTTAAGTTTCCAAGTGGTCGACACCCTTCCCGCAACCCCTCCCCGTCGTGATACTGCCAGTGTCTTCCCATCCTTATACGCACACGCAGTGCGGTCCGCTAGCGGGAAAACCCGGCAATGGTCGACGTGGTGCCGACTATGAAATGTATGACACAGGAAGACCCTGGGAAGACCTGGAACTCTGGTAGCCAACGTAATTATGACGTTGACAACACGGAGCCACGTAACGGGATGCGATCAGACTTGTGTGGAGGAGGATACACCGGGAACCAGCGTAAGCATGTCAGTCACTCTCCCAGCAGATCTTTCGCGGAACCATCGCTTGCTAATTGAGCGCAGGATCTCTGCTTGGAGAGTGCGTGTCTGTGCGTCGCCCGTTGCGGACCAAGTCGAATGGGTGTTGTTGTTATCGATCAATTTTACGTATAAGAGCAGTTTAAACAGTGTCTGGTGAATCCAAACCGTTAGCTACCTCGATATTTGGTCAATACGCACTTGTACTTGGTCCTGGGGGCGTGTATTGCCAGTTTAAAGTCGCGATTCGACGACGTTCCCCATGTTGTTTTTGGTTGTGATGACGTCGAATACGCACGCCTATCGAATAGCACAGACTAGGCTAGACACACGTTAGAATCTTACAGTGAGACGAAGCGCACCATAGTGGGCCGTAGTCACGATATACTACACCCCCGTGAGAGGGTCGTATATGACTGACGTTCGCCTATAGGTATGTAATAATATAGAACAAGAGTTTTCTCATATGAATACACATCTACAGACTTGCAGTTTTCGATCCTTGCATTGGGGCATTGGAGCACACTGAATTTTGTCCTTCCTCCATACTTCCTCGCTAACCCCCGCCGCCAACTATATCTAGCTCGAGCCACACTACATGAAGAAGAAGCCTGCTGGGCATGATATGACGAAAATAAGCTGGTGACACTGTCCCCCAACAGAGTCCCTCAAGCAGCTCTACCTAATCTCTAATGCTCTAGCCTCCTTGCTGTGACCAGGCAGGACGGGCTACTATAGCAGGATATAGATACAGTAGGGAACACACTACGCAGCATGGCTTATGATTTGTGCCTGCAAAAATAAGGGACACACACACAATCATATCGATTCCAATCCTTGTAAATTACCAATTGATGCATTGCCTTGGTCGTAATGTAACAAAAGGCATTAACATTAAAATGTCAACATTGTGTTATTACTTGATCTAGTTATCAATCAACACAACTACTATGGTAGACACGTCTGTATGGAACAGGTGTCCTTTTCTATTGTAAACCGCTCTGGTGCTAGTGCTCCTGCATTTGTATATCCTTAACCCGGCAGAAAACTAAACAATTCGGAACGTTTTACTACCAGGTTGCGATACCTAATCATGACCAGCAACCGTGCAGTGGTACTGAGTTGATGTTCTGACATTCTATGAGAAAAAGACAAAGAAAAAAGCACTGATATTCCAAACTGACTCATTTCTTTTACATTGTCAAGATCTTTACAATACCAAGTGTTTCCTAGCTGTAGATCTTAAATAAGCCTGACATGGAATTGGGAGAGAGTGTCTTTACAGGATTGCTACATCTAATCAGAGAGCACGCCATACCACACGCAGGTCTACTTGTTTCGGAACTGAGTGGGGGGGGGGGGGGGGGGGCTGCACTGAAGGCCTCTCCCAACCTTTAGAACGTTCAACAGCTCTACTGCTATGGTCTTGGGTCTATAGAATTACTGAAGCAGGTTATTTCTGTCCCAAAATTATTTCCATGCCGAATAACTAATATGATTACCCCCTTTGCAAAATCACCCTAGAGCAAGCATATCTCCTGCAAGAGGATTACATATCACGTCCAACTAATCATTATTCATAGTAGCATTGCACCTACTGAATGCAGTGCACATAGGTACACTAATAACCCCTGGATAATTACTATTTGTACGGCGTATGCATACATAACATTGACTGTACTCGGATACGAGTGGCCGTATCCTCTAAGACGTTGCTGCGTAGTAATATCCCCCAGAATGCGAGGATGTTGCATATAGGGTCAGGATGATACAACAAGAAGTATCCAAAAGCAGTTAATATCGTATATATCATTCAGCATTGCACATTCAAGTTATCAAAGAAAAGACATCTAGATCTAAAACTAGGATTCTGAGATAACTAAGATATTCATTTACTTGTCTGCATTCTCGTTACCCCTTTACTTGCACCTGTGACTACAATAATTGATTTCTAATATAGAGGCGATATCTTAGGCCAATTGTGTGTAATCAATACAAAGTAACTTTACAAATGGTTGTACTTTCTATATACCTTATGTTGTACGATATGGTATATAAAGCTGATGTTGACCATAGATATGCATGCTATTAACAGGGGTAACACAACATGCATTTGGACGTTTGCTAATCTGTCAATTGGATAATGTTGGATGCTAATTTTAGGGGGGAAATATGATTCCAGTCACTCTGTATAAGTTTGAGAAAAAGCTTTGCTCATATATTTTTTAGTCTATTATGGTCATAAACAGTCAGGCCCGGCATCCATTGAGCTCAACTCGTCTACGATAGGCCTTACGATATACCTAAATAAAGGTGGTGTTCCTACTCTAAACGTTTCTGTAAAATAAAAAGGTTCCCGATCGTTTGTCTTTTGATATCATGCATTTTATCCTACCCCTAATATGAAATCCCATAGGCTTAACATTGGGTTTCCGTATGCCACGCTGACTGGCATACGGAGTTTTATATGCCACTAGTGGCGTACAGCATTGTTATCACGTAATATTCCAAAATCGAGGAGATAGGGCAGGATAAAATCAAAACCTGATTCGTTTTAATCTTGGCCACCGCATTCCACTCCTGAAGTTTTGGCTGCGGACTTCACTCGGCTTCGCCTCATGAAGTCACTTTGCCAAACTCCAGTCGTGGAATACGGTGGACAATATTAAACCTCATCCAGTTTTACGATAGTATTGCATCGGGAGGTCTTAAATGTCTATCGCAGTAGAGAGACGCTCGGCTTAAATTTAGACCACTAGATTACAAACCTCAGCCATATGTCGGGAATCCTCTATGCTCTGTTAAAACGATGAATAATGATGTGTTCGAATGACAAAGGTCAGAACTGTGCGTATGCTGGATATTCGGAATCATATCAATACAGGATTCTATATATTACATTAAGATCTTAATAGCACCATCTTCTAATTTCTTTGTAACTGGGGAACATTGTATCTAGCTCGGTTAAAACTCCATAGATCTGGTGCCTTAATGCATCACCCTTGTGTTAACACCTCATCCATAGACTTTTGATAACAGAAAGGATGTTGATATGAACGTGAACAATGTTAGTGATGAGTTCAGCAGCATCTGGTTTTTACCAATTTAAAAGAACTTAAAGTTTAAATACATTTACTCTGTTTTTCAACCTTCCAAGCGAATGCCGCGCAGATAAGGTCCTAAACTACTACCTTTGATTCGAGCCCATGTCAGTTTGGATAATAATCAATAATTAATTATACCATTTCCAAAAGGTAAAGTACTATAATTAACAAGTGCCAACTAGGATGCATCACAAGACATGCTTGCGTTGACTGTGTCACCCAAATAGACCAGTACCTTTTGCTCGTTACCTTCAACCACTGTGATATTCAGATAACTACAGCAAATCGGTCATTTATTTGTGCAGCCATGGCAAGACTGTCTACTCCCTAACTGAGATATACTTTGAAACAACTGTAAAAAGGAAACTTCCCAATAAACTGCAATACAGTTTTATCACAGACTCCTATCAGGGTACAATCAGAAGCAAAACACCCCATGGTTACGATTGTTCACGATTATACCGTGCAACCACCAACCTCGATAAACTCTCCGGTAAACTATGCTTGGACCACAGCAAGTAAATTTCCCAATAGACCCTGATGCACTGCGATACAATTCTTAACCAATTAGGAATCATTACAATACAACTCCCGTTGTTTTCTTAAGTAGAATATCGGGACTGCAAGGCAGGGCGTGCACCGCGGACAGATGGTGGCACCGCGGACGAAACCGGACGGACGAGAGGACAGCATTGATAAACGCAGCTCACCCTTATCGCCATGGTCGCCATGACAGAATTTCAAACTGTAAAAAGGTCAGCCACGGCAGCCACAGTGTTAATCAGAATTGTTCTGGGCCATTCCGGACTATGGTGACATGGGGTCAACATTCCTATCGAATGCCGCCAGATCTCAACCCGTTCCCACACGTTTTCACATGTTATATCACGGTAAAATCATTTTTATTTCTATTAAAACTGCTGATACAAGATTGAATCTTCCATATAACACGGACTTTGATGATTAATAGGATATAAATAAAACAACAGTGGTGTCCCATGGGTGCAGAGACCGGAAAATCCAGAAAGTGGCGTAAATCTGCGTAAACATCATTCCGGCTGGCCTAGCCCTAGCATTAACATACGCATGTAAAATCGCATGCACAAATATGACACAAATATGGGTGCTTTGTTAATGCACGAGGAGATATATGTGCGCAGGCGGGTAACTGAAACACTAGTAATTAAGCTCGTTCTCTTTGGCCGGAGTCACCATTTCGGGCAGAGTGTCCAACAGGGAGCAGTGCATGGTGCACTGCAACAGTGGGCCCCTACATGAGTAGACGGCCAACAAGGCATCACCTCTCTCCCGGCAACCCTAGATGTTGGCCTTTCATCTGAAAAATTAGCCTATGGCAACTCAAGATATCACAGATACTTCATCATTGCAAAATGTCAGAAATCAAAATGAATTGCAGATATTTCTCGAATCAATATGTTATTGAACTGCAAATTGACATTGATCTGCAGTGATCTGCACGGGCCCTCGCGGGGAATAAACGAAGAACAAGACCTATGATGTTATTTCCCACCAACAACCAGATCACCGACCAATATGAATTTGAAAGATTTCACCCACCCCCCTAGATGAATAGAGTTCTCAAGTTCACATCTATTTACAATATAGGCGACAACACTGTGTTCTTCAATTACTCGGATACTGCGCAAATACAAACATCAGAAATGGTGTGATTGACGTCGCAGACACCAGAGGTAATTTAACGACATAAATATAACAGAGTATGAGAGAGCACGGCATTCAGTAATATTGATTCCAGTGTTTAATCTTGGCTGTTATCAATTTGTATTAACATTCCCCAGCTTGGACAAGATAGACTACCATGCAGCTGTGTATTATTGATTGAAATAGTGTGTCATTTAAACAAATAAAGACACCCTATCTTCTATATGGCGGTTAAACATATGTTTTTGTCAATAACTCACATACATGATCATTTGTAACAGAAAAAGTGGCAGATCTGATTCTAGGATTCATTTATTCAAATTGATAATAATCAAGATGGTGTAAATGTAAATATTTTCTCTTGGCTTAATCATCCAGTTACGTTTACAATAAATCTCATTCTAACACCTTTATTGAAATACACTTAGTATGCAGGTCACTGATAATTCTACTTAAATCTTCGCGGAGACAGCTCCTGTAAATGCACATGAAGAAATGATAAAACCATGGACCTATATTCTTTGAACAAGTATTACGATATGTAATAGTCTTCATAATATTTAAAAGTGTTCAGTTACATGTGCATAACATGTTTATTCGATGGTAATGGCTCCCACTTACCTCTCTCTATGCGGGAGGAGTTGGTTTGTGATGCGGTGTGATACGATCTGCGGGGCCGTGTGAATGCCGCTCACGATGTCCCAAACCAGCCTTTGCAGCAACTTATGTAAGTCACCATCTGTTTCAAATGACAGGGCACCGAGTCGCTATCCCATACACACACACACACCCACACCTACACACCTACACACACCTACACACACCTCACACCCACACACCCCTACACACACACCTACACACACACACACACACACACACACACACACACACACACACCTACACACACACACCTACACACACACACACACACACACAAACACACACACACACAAACACACACACACACACACACACACACACACACACACACACACACACACATATATATATATATATATATATATAGACAATAATCGATGGTTTTGTGGACAGGCGGCCGTAAACCACGAGAGTTTAATTGCCATTTTAAAGGGTTTAACAATAGGGACTTTTTTTCGCTCTATAGCAAATGGGACTTTTTCCCCCGTATACCATGGTTTTGAGGCCGTATACCACAGGTTAGAATACGTATACCACAGTTATGGTATCTGACAGGTTTTATACGATGGGTCGTGGTTTACTGAGTCCCCATACATTTTTTTTTAATTTATTAGACACAAAGCAATCAACTATACATCGTCGTTCTTCCATGCTCGTGATGGAGTGGGAAAGTTACATAATCAACATAACATGAATGTAAACATGAAAAGTGAGGAGGAAATAAGAGTAAATATACAGATGGGAAAAGTTGATACATTAGTACTATAGAAAGACATGGTTAGTGTGGCCGAATGGAATCTGTTCAGAGATATTTTGGTCAGAAATATTCACCGAAGTCGAAGACTGAGGTGAATATTTCTGACCAAAATATCGAGGAACAGATTCCATTCTGCCACACTAACCATGTCTTTTTATTACTATATACCGATATTCAATTTAAATGCCATTTTGCTACTCACATTATCAACATATTTCAACCTCCAAAATAAGTAAGGCATGTATGAACCCCTGAACATTAACCCTGATGGATAGTTCACGGGTGCGATGACGTCAGAACGTTGTTATGGAGAGTGATAGCGGGGGGGGGGGGGGGTTGTAGCAGAGATTAAAGTATGCGCTAGCGCCACAAAAGATCTGCTGGGAGAGTGAGCGGTAGTAATGACGTCATAGAGTAACTTTTGCTGGGAATTCAAGTGTACAGGCGGGCCGTTTTTTTCATATATTCTAGGGTGATAATATCCTTATTGGGTATGGATTTATGCTGCTTACTATTTGTTTGTTTATTCTTGGTCGATTTCGGGTGGGTGTGTAGGGCTGGGCGATCTTATTTTGGTTATACAGACCATTATCGATACGAATCGAGGGGAACGACCGCCATTTTGATTGTTTATTTTTTGTTCCGAAAATGTCAACAGAACACGTGATACTGTGTGGCGTAAAAATATTTTACGCCACGGTGCGGCCGAACAGTATCTTTTTTCCCATTGCGTAAAAGTGAGACATTCGTGCACCGGTATATAGTAATATATACATCTATCATATATTCAGGACAGTTTTACCACAGTCACTATGTACAATTTGGTGAATTTCAGCATTGTTGTGTGAGTATTTCCGATTTATCTCTAGTACATATGAATTAGAGATACTTTTTGCTTTACAATTCATACGATATTGTAATGTCATTATGTGAAAATAAAATTTTGTATCTTACTACTGACTATCTTTATAAAGGCGTGTTTTGAACAGTCTTCTTGAACATTTCTATCCAACGAATTCCATATAGTCAATCCTGTATAGACACATAATTTTTTGTATCATTCTGAATTTGGTTTCTTCATTTGTACATTTAATTTTTTTATTGCACGTGTTGTCCTCACATCTATAATGGTTTCTTTCAATTTCAGGCAGTTCGTAAATACGATGGATACTTTTTATGATACCCAACAGTAGTTTAAGTCTTCGTTCCCTTGGAGGCTCCACTTTACAGTATTCCAATAACTTCTTGTTACTAATAAATTTCCCGTCCACAAAAGCTTCCTTTCTCATAACCACTCTTAGACCTCTAAATATGCACGAGTTCACACTCCATTGAAGTTTGGCTGATGTTCCTTCTAGTAAAAATGAACAGTGGTCTGCTATAGGAAGAAGGCATGATTTTACGATCTTGATTGCTGTGTTTTTATCAAAAAAAATTCTAATTTTCTGAAATATGATTATTTTATCGTTAGTTTTCTGAATTATGTTTTCTGCGTGTTTTTCAAAATCTAAGTTCTCATCTATCACGGCTCCTAAATAATTCATACATGCACATGTCTCAATAGCCTTCCCACCAATATACAGTTTGCTCTTGACTATGTTTTTCAACTTTCGTCGTTGTCCGTGATACACCAGCCTAGTTTTGTTGGCGTTAATAGTGAGTCTATTAGATACATACCAATTTTCTAATGTTTTAATGACTTCTTGCATTTTGCTCTCTGCACAACTCTTGTTCTTATCACGAGTTACAACTACTAAGTCATCGGCATACATTATGAAACAAACATTGTTATACCGGACATTCATATCATTAACATAAACCAGGAATAATAACGGGCCCAGTATGGAGCCCTGCGGTATTCCGTATTTTACAGCACTTAGGTTAGATCAGTTTTCCCCGTATTCAGTATAACATCTTCTCGTGCTCAAGTATGAATCAAACCAGCCTAACAACCCCTCTCCCATACCTGCCTCTGACAGCTTCAACAGTAATATTCGGTGGTCGACACAATCAAACGCTTTGCGTATGTCGACGTATAGTGCAATAGCAATGTCGTTATCATCTATAGCCTCTGATAAAAAATTTACTAATTTAAACACTGCTCCCCCCATACTGCGGCCTCTCCGAAATCCGAATTGACATGGATTAAAATAGTTTTCTATCTCGAGGTAATCATAAATTCTAGTATGTACAATTCTTTCTAAGATTTTTCCTGGGATTGGTAAAATACAGACAGGTCTCCAGTTGTTCAACAGCTGTAAGTTTCCCTGCTTAGGCAATGGCGAAATTCTGCCCTCCTTCCAAGTCTGGGGAAATACCGCGTTTTTTATTAACCAGATCATCATATTCGCTATTATACTCGTTGAATGTATCAGGGTAGTTTTCAATATTGAGCACTTAATACCCTTAAGGCCGGTGGATTTATAAGGCTTTATGTTAAATATATTCTTCATTACTTCATTCTCCGTAATATCTGTAATTTCTAACCCCCCCTAAGTTCCTCTTGATTACACTTTGTACAATTATTTCGTTATTTAGTTTTGCATTAAGTTCCTCTCCTATTTTGCAAAAGTAGTCATTAGCAAAGTCTGCACATTCAGATATATCTAATACATTGTTCTTTTCGTCTCTGAAACACACATAAGACTTTTCCCCTTGTGGTTTAAAGATAGTGTTGATTTCTTTCCAGTATCTTCTAGGATCATAAATAAATCTGTTCAGCTGTAAGTTGATAAACTGTCTCTTATCTTCTACTAAAAGCCTATTAATCTCCGAATGCGCTAGTTTAATTTTATTTCTAACTGTAGTATGCTCCACTTCCGTCACAAATGCTTTATTTCTAGTGTATTGGTTGATTAATGATTTCTTAAGAATTATTTTGTCTTTTAACTCTTTTGACATCCAAGTAGTGTCTTGAAATTTGAAAAGTCTATTCCTAAAAGGGGCCACATTATCCAAATATTGTGTTAACGACGTTACCCATAAGTTCCAAATGTAATTACCTTCCTCTCCTTTTGGCAACTCGAATTCCATTGCTGACTTAATTTTTTCATTAATATCTTTTTGAATAACTTTTCTATAACTTCTACACTGGATTAATTTACTATGGTGATGGTTCCTTTCCTTCTTTTTTACAGCGAATATTGTTAGATGGTCGCTAGGTGCAAAATCTAGTGTACCAGTTTTATTTATGAATTTAGCATTGGTCATTATGCTATCTATACTGGAGCTATTTCCATACCCTAACCTTGTTATTTCAGTAATAAGTCTTTTTAAGTTCTTGTTTCTCAATGTTTCCATCAGTGTCTTATTACGTGGGTCTCTCCTTATACGGGCGTCCAGGTTGATATCTCCCAGTATCCATAATTCCGTTTTAGACAAATCTATTGATGAGCACAGATCTTCAATAAAGGATTTTCAATGGGGGCTTTGTATACGATGGATAATAAATATAAAGTCGCGGTGTTCTAATGGAAGACAAACGTAGATATTAACCCTTTCCCTACCGCCGATGCCATTTGGCACTCCCGTGGGTATGACCGGTGATGCCAAATGGCACTCCCGTATGGACATCCGGTGATGCCAAATGGCATTCCCGTATATACAGCCGATGATGCCAAATGGCATTTTTTCTCCGATATGTTACAAAACTGATTATATCTCAGTTAATACTGTATGGAATTAAACGATATTTTCAGGGATTATGTAGATATATATAACAAAAATAAAGAAATGGGAAATAAATTTCTGGTAGTCATGGATACGTTGATACACCCCTATAAATAGCGGGAAAACGCCCCATCGGACCCACACTTGTTCGAGTGACAGCGATGCCAACACCTATAGAGCATAGGGCGCCGATATTTATTTGAAAATGAGCGGATCTGAGTCCGACTGGGACGACAACGTCCCTCTGAGCGTATACCAACACACAAAAGGAATTGAATCTGAGTTATTGAACGAATGGTCCGATGTCGCAGACGAAGAGACTGACTCCGACGATGAACCCCTGATTAATCTTACATCCACTAAGACGACAGAAGGATGGAAATGGCAACCTGTGTCTGCCAACAAGAAAAAGCAAGAATGACTATTCGAAGATATTAAACCCCCGGGAATAACAGACAAAGTTGACCAGTCGACAACAAGTGCCCTTGACTATTTTCGTCTCTTCGTATCTGTAGGAGTTGTTAACGATCTTGTCCGCAAAACAAACCAATATGCAAAAGAACACAGCTGCAACAAAAACCAAGAAGGAGGCACCCTGGAGAGACATCTCTGTCGCAGAGATGGTGCGCTTTGTCGCACTCACATTCATCATGGGAATAATCAGAAAACCAGAACTACAACATTACTGGACGACAATACGTGAATTTCTAAGCCCGGGTATACGTGATCTGATGCGAAGGAACTCATGTCAATTCGACGGTAAGTTTATTATGATTTTAAAGTGCTTATGACATAGCTGTCAGAACCTAGCTGTCACTACTGTCACTATGTAAATAAACAACAGCGATGCGGAGGTGTCAACTTGAAACGTCTTTGATGCGTTAGAAAATCATTTTCTCCAATAGTGACTGACCTGTATTTTGTGAAATTATATCGCAATGCCGTAGATAAATCTTTTGTAACGAATATTTACGGGTTTATATGTTTTTTTCCTCAGATTTCTGCACTTCTCTGAGGAAACCCCAACGACTGCAGACGACAGGGCCGGTAATCAAAATGAGGCTGCGGAGATTCCCTCCAACCCTACCCAGCGAAGGAGCCCGGGCCCGATGGTTAATTGGATTTTAAATCTACTGAATACATCTGCGACAAAATATTTCAACCCTGGCAGAGAGGTATCTATAGATGAGACAATGATTAGTCACAAAAGAAAGACCCGCCATAGGCAATACATGCCAAATAAACCTCATAAGTGGGGTATAAAATGCTGGGTTTTAGCCGACACCATTACAGGTTATGTCCTTAGAGTGATACCTTTCTTCGGACGAGAAGATAGGGAGGGAAAGTCGACAACAGACTCTATTATTTGGAAATTATTAACGGGTGCAGATCTATTGAAGCGAGGATACAGAGTATATTTCGATAACTTTTATACGGGAATACCTATATTAGAAAAGCTACTATCGGTTAAAACATATGCATGCGGAACCTTGAGAGCTAACCGTAGGGAGTTGTCTGACAGTATAGGTTTTCTACTAATTTAATATATATATATATTGTTACGAGCTGTCACTGTCACTGTCATTGTCATTGACTTCTACATATATGTACGAATACAGATTTGTCAAAAAAAGGGCCTTGTTAAATATATCATCATATTGAAAGTAATGATAAACAAGTAATGCCCACCCCCCGTTGTTATCAAATATATTCATTGATCTGTATCATGCTATGATCTACTATGGAGATTGACAGGTGCTTGTTACACCTCGAGTTTATCATCCTGAAAAAAATACATATTCATAATAAATGATTATCAAATGTGGAAATTCACTTACCTTAATATGTTGTCTTGTCCTCTTTTTTATTTGAAGTAGATCCATGCAGGCGTTGTGGAGATAATAATTATTTTCGAAGTGATGTCGAACCACTGTCACTCTCTCTCCTCCATCTTGTTTAAGTGTCATTGTTCACATTTTCACAGATCCACTTCGTAAATTCAATCTAGTCGAGCAATATAAATCCCGTGAATAATGAATTGGACAGTTAGATAGCCTGATGTCTGGGCTTTCTTCCCGTAGTATTCCTGTTATCAATTTCGTAGTATTAATATTATTAATTAATGATTTTCTGCTGGGCCTCTCTGGGGTGCGAAGCAAAATATAACTGTCACTGTCAGTGGGACGCCGTAGTGAATACGTTCAGTCTAAATCCCAATTCTAATAATTACTGGCCGATAAAACATAACAAAATATATACGGGAAGATTCCTTAGAGTCCATAGATCATCTATATTTAAGTTTGGTTTCATTTAAATCATTATAGTACGGGGCCATTTGCAGAATGCTAAATCAGAACAGATCGATATCGATATTAGGATGTGTGACAGTGTCGAGCTGGGACTCGAAGAGATGGGACGCCGTAGTAGATACGTTCAGTCTAAATCTCCATTTTAACCATTTCTGGCCAATAAAAGTTAAAAAAGTATACACGGGAAGATTCCTACAAGTCCATAGATCCTCTATATCTAGGTTTAGTCTCATTTAAATTGTCATATTAATGCTACGGGGCCATTTGCGTAATGACCTATTTTGGCGATCGTTCCCTAGATTAACTTTAGACGTGAAGCCATTCATATAAACAAGTGAAAGTCTCTGTACATTGACACGGGCCGGCACGATGTAGTTTTCCATTTTCTCCATAATATATCGACTGTCCATAGAAATCAATGGTATAGCCAGGTTCATAAGGCTTTCTTTATATTCGGGTGACCAGCATATATGATTGTGATCAATTTAAATATTAACAACAGGTCAGAACAGGTCCACTGCCCCTACGTAGATTCTCCCAGAACTTTGTCAAGTGTCGATCTGGCACTTGTAGTGATGGGACGCTGTGGTTGATACATTCAGTCTAAGTCTCGATTTAAATTAATTCTGTCCAATAAAACATAACAGAATATATACGGGAAGAATCCTACAAGTCCATATGATCATCTATATCTAGGTTTAGTCTCATTTAAATCATCGTATTAATGCTACAGGGCCATTTGCGTAATGACCTATTTCGGCGATCTTTCCCTAGATTAACTTTAGACTGGAGTCAATGACAGTGACAATGACAGCTCGCTTTTTTATATTAATTCAATCCAGCATTGCTGATGTCATTGGGTAGAATAGTTCATAATAGACCAAACCAGCACACTGTTGTCATTAAAGTTGCCTCAGACGCCCATTCATATAACATGGCGAACACTGTCACAACTTGTTCTGTAACTTCCGATGAATTTTGCCGTCATCTAACGTAAATCCCATATATAACGAATGGCACCATGAAAAAGCCTGATGTCTCTTCTATTTTCTGGTAGTAATGGCGATGTTGAATGTATATGATTGATATTAATAATCCGTGTTCTGCTGCTACAAGTCACACACTCTCCGCACCACGCGGGTTAGCATAGGGATGATGCGAAGCCTTACGCCTACTATAAGACAGAGCGCGGTAGGGGCCACCTATAAGGCTTACCGCATTTTCATCATTTCTCCATAATATATCAATATAATAAACAAAATAACTCCAGAAACGTGTTCTCCATATCTTTTTATTATTAAAGACGTAAAAATACCATGATGTCATCGCGATAAAAAAAAGATTCAAACCTCCATAGGTGCAGTGCTATATTGGGCCTAGCCACAGGCTTGTGTCAATGGTGATAAAAAAAGATGTCTTGAAATGTTCCTGCTTTTGACGTAGTATAGATACTCGCCATAGGGGGCGTGGTGGTTAATGCACTTCGCGCTACGCTAGGCATGGCCGTTAAAGGGTTAAGGATACATAATATATATATATATATATCTGAAGTGATAGTTATGGATAATTGATTGAATTAATTGTAGCAATAACTTTGGATATATATATGAATATATATATAATATATATATATACATATTATATTAATACAACAATATTATAAGTGATCATAATAGATATAGATAATTGAACAAAGGCATGTATGGTGGAAAATATGAAAAACAGGGTGTATTCAAAACTACAGTGGGACAAACCCCAGTCCTACACATCAAGAAATACAATCCTAAGAGTAGAAGAAATAGTTACACATCGAGGTAAGATTAAAAATCGACTGCTCATGTGAGCAGATACAAGCGGAATGTTATTTGAAAGTGATAAACATCACCAAGAAACCTTCGGTTACCGCGTCAGGTTACCGGGTTACCTAGAAAAATATATGTGATGCCAAACAACAAGTATGATCCCGCAGTGAATAAACCTGTAGCATATATTGGTTGTTAATTTATATTCATATAAACCGAGTTATATAATAATATGATATTAATACAACAATATTATAAGTGATCATAATAGATATAAATAATTGAACAAAGGCGTGTATGGCGGAAAATATGAAAAACAGGGCAAAAACCTGCCAGACACAACAGAGTTCAATTAGAGAGATTTTAGAAACTGAGAGGCGATTGTATCTGAGGAAGCGACCGACAAAGAGGTTTCATGCAAATATGAATAAACGGCCCAGGATGACCAATTACCTCGGGCCTTGATATCGTTGATATCAACCCCTATGGCCTTTAAAAAGGTCGCTCCACCGTGCCTCAAAGAGTGACAGGAAACCCGGGCATCTCCGAAACCACATAACCTTGAAAGAGATTTTAATTTGTTATTAATTTTCTGGTAATTCAAGGATAAGAAAACTTTACCCGAAGATAATTGAAGCAGGAAATCATCTGCATTAGGATTATACCTTGAAAGATATAAGTTGATACATTTGTACAAACAGAAAATAGAATCTGGGATGCGATAAAAACGGAGAATTTTAGGATTCGCACCCAGCTGATCTACTTTTGATGAAATGATTTTAATCTCTACATGATTTTTAGACAAGACCAAATCTCTCCTTCTGAGGGTATCGTTTGAAATCGTAAAATGAGATTTCCTCAATAAACCTCTGAAACCTAAGAGGAAAGAAATCCACATAACAAGATCTTCAAGTGAAGACAAATTTAATCTACTGTACATGGACCTCATGTCCGAAATTGTGATGGGATATCTAGTATTTGAACTGTTATCCCCTAACCGGGATAAACCTTTTATAGTCATCTTAATTAAGAAATCTGATGACATATCCCTGAAACCTCTCAGTTTATTTTCGAAATTGACTGCTGAGATATAATTTCTGATAGAAATTGGTTTTAAATATTGTGATAAAAATACACAATATAAAGATAAATGCGAATTAATCGTAGGAAAATAAGACCATTTCCTATCGTCACAAAACCGATAATAACAGGCTAACTGTTTATCTCAAACTTTTTTTCGTATTTTCAGAGACACAACCTTGTAGATCCACCTTCTGTTTAACCAACAGAGATTCCAGGACCTTATCTGGAATGAAAACCGAACATTCCTTTGTCTGAAAGTGTTTTAACGATTTTTTCTGGTACGCCCTTGTATCTTAGATGAGATAATTGATCTGCTAAAATATTCTCAGCTGATCTGATATAGGAAGCTTTTAAACTTAAATTATTTATGAAATAGACCCAAAATAACTCTCTTAGCCAGGACATGCACTGTTTATTTTTGCTACGACCAGTGTTGATCATGGCCAATACCTGCATGTTGTCCGTCAAATGCTGATATTGCAGTTTTATGACACTCTGAACAGCGTTTAACACCGGCCAAAGTTCATATAGGTTGATACTTTCTTCAATAACTTCCATTTCTAGGGATTTCTCAAAATGAAAATTGTCAATAATTTCACACTTATCATTGTTCCAGGAACCATAGAAAAAACCGGGGCCTGCCCATGCCCAAAACCTAGAATAGAAGAATCTGATGTTATCGGACAATAGCTACAATCCTGTTGAATGATTTCTTTGCCATTAAAAATATCACAGAAATCGTACCACCATTTTAGATCTTCTATTAAATCCTGAGTTAATTTCACTTTCCCCTTTTTAGGGGTTGCGGCAGACAAATCGAAAATTCTCCTGCTAAAGGTTCTACCTCCACGTACCACTTGAGAACAAAATGAAACTAATCCGCCTAACTGTTCTAATTCTTTTTTAGACACAGAATTATTTTCCCAGATTGTTTCAATCGATTTTTTAAGTTTTTCAATTTTACCTTCCGGTAAAGAGAGGGTTAATTCTTCAGAATTTATAAAAATTCCTAGAAAAACAGTCAATCTAGATGTTTTTTTCGCTTTAGGCATTGATACCTCGAATCCGATATTACAAAGGATATCAATAAGTGCATTACGTTTGTTTAAACAATCATTTTGGTCTATAGCAATACCAATTACCAAAAAATCGTCCAGATAGTTGGTAACCCCTGTTATACCTTTCTGACAAGCAATATCTACGACTAGATTAGAAACTCTAGTAAAAATGTTTGGGGCGCACCTTAGGCCGAAACTTAGTTGTTTGTCTTCGAAATATTTAGGCCCTTCACCTAAATCCCAAGAAAAACCTTGAAAAACGGTTTGATCTGCTGTCACATTTACTCAACGATAGGCCGACTTTATATCAACTACGCTCATAAACCTGTTACCTTTTAAATTTTTAACCGCATCATAAACTGTATTATAGGAAAAAGATTCGTAAGTACTCTCCATAAAATTATTAATACTTGATTTTTCAGGGTTGGAGCAGTCAGTTATAGGTCTTAATTTCCCGTTGGTTTTAATGACAGCGCCTAAAGCGTGAACGCATTTAGGTTTTACTGAGGCATAGGCAACCTTACTTGTTGAAAGTTCACTCTCAATATCTCCGACATTTCGCGATAAATATGGAATTGTAATTTTCACAGCAAAACCGTCATAACAAAACCATCATAAACAATTTAAAAAAAAATCAAATTCCGTTAAACTACTAGTATTATTAGGCCCCCCGAGAAAATGTCTAATACGACAAGGCTTAAGTTGGGCCTCAAATTCGTCTACAAAATGAGAGCAGTTACAAATATTGTTCATACAGTAGTTATCAAATTCATTTTTACTTAACAAAATTTCTGTATCCCAAATTGGGAGAAAAGTATTCATAGCCTTAAACCCAACTTCACATTCAACTGACATGTCAGAGTTAATCTCAACAGTTTTTTCCGTTTTCAAATTCAAATCACATTTTGGATATCAATGATAGAATTTATCGAAAAAGTACCACCTTTGTAATTCCAAGACTCTATCGTAACAAATTCTTCATCAGATACTTGACTTTTATCCTTGTGAGCAACCTGAGGTAAATCCGTGTTATGTGCTTTGACACTTTGAAGGGGCTCTTGTTTGAAACTTGCAGACAAGTACATTATTTTTTATATGTACTATAATCACATGCGTATACTTCATGTTAACCTATTAACAATCTTGAGGTATAGGGTGAGCCATCAATACTGATTATAGATAATGACATATGGTCTCTACCCTATTTTTCGATTCCGTGTCATTGATCAAAAGAAAACATTTGGACCTTTGACCATGTTGTATGTCGTCTGTGTCAGGCCGTCAGATCTGTACTGTCTCGGGGATTCGGTAGATGGCTCCTACGTCTTAAATTATCGACAATTATTTACACGTCAAAAGGGGTATTTACTCACAGCACTAGGGAACAATTTATATTTCAAATTATTCGTCCTTGATATTCTAGGAACCGGATTACCAGGTTCTCCCGAATGGACTACTCCTGGACCATATTAGATTGTTCTACATATTTAGCAATTTTATGATGAACAGGTAACTATTTTTTCCCATGAGAGCCTATTAGATACACAAATTTGTAAAATCTATCAAAAGTAAGAGCTCGCTCACAGGATACTTAATTAATAGCATTGGATCGATAGAAAACCGATCTCCTGTTATGATAATCTCCAAGACAAGGATGAAATGACAAACCCTGCCGGGTTGGGTTATACTTAACATCTGTATAGCATCCATTTAGATCTTAAGTATTGGAGAACAGAGAGCAGAAGACAGAAATCTAGCAACTACTTGAATGATGAGGCTTGCCCCGAAAGGCTAATATATTTATAACTGCCATTGTAAGTGAAATAACAAACGTTTCAACTGGTAAATATAGAAATGAAGCTATGATTAATAAGTCGTTTGTTTTGTGAAGCCAAAATTGTCCGCATATTTGCACAGGGGGTAAGATCACACCAGAGTCCTAGATTCATTATCAATATGGGATCAAATGATCATTCTCACTTTTTTAAAAAAGGGGCCAGCTTTGAGGCTATTCTTGCATCATGGAATACAAAAAGAAAGGAATCCATTTAATTTTAAAAAGGCATGAATTTTTGTGCACAGTCAAACTTTAACTGGTGGGGTCTTATAAAGACGTTCGTTTTAAATTGATGAGACTCTTGATTTAAGGGTGTTTTCTGAACCTTCCTGCGTTTGGCCACAAGAAATGTTTGAAAAGGGGGTGAAGCCCCCCCCCCCCCCCCCTCCACCAGCCCGCAACGTTCATGGAACTGAGTAAACTGTGACCCTACCCATCAACGTCTTGGATTACAGGTCTATAGACCGATTAATTGTGGAATAATCACACAAATTGTAATGGGAGCACCGACTGTAGTTCCAACCGCGTACCACCATTACGTGTTCGTTTTTTGTAACTATTATTCTAACTGGAATCTAGAGTCGTCTTGTGCCTGGTTCCAATGGCCTGGAAATGGCCAATTCCCTTAGAGTTAAACTCATTCAGTCCTGAAGATGCCTGCAGGCATATAAGTGCATTCATGTTGTTGGATGAATTAACTTTAGAATATTCTGACATTTTACGTGATAGCAATATCAAGGTTAAATCATAGCTTGTTCTAGTTAATGAGATATGGATACTAAGAGCACACCAGGGGAGAACAGTCATCTGCAGTAACATGGTCCACCTCAATACTACGACATCGGAAGACCAGCTTTTATCACAAATGAATACACCACGTTCGCTGCACGAATAAAGGAGATATTTTATATATACGACACCGCGTAAAATTCCAACCACGACAACATGTCAACGGAACGAAAAAATACACTGCACACACATATATATATATATATATATATATATATATATATATATATATATATATATATATATACTGACCTGTTCAGTCCAAACGGTAAAAATTGAAATTACTAGGATCCTTTTAGGAGTACTCCCATACAATCTAGACAGTTTTTAGTAGCATCCCTAAATGGCTAATAGTTTGGACTATTATTAGGTTCAGTAGACTATATTGAAGTAATAGTCTCTTTAATATTTCTGCCTCCGTGTACATACACTGCATGAACACCACCATTTTACATATGAATGCGCCTGGCGTATATAGGTATGCTTTTGCATATACAAAGTCGTCCTATTCCCTGTGTGTATACGCCTCACCTGTAGCCGTATACCACTATCCAATAGTTCCGATCCCTGCCACTTGGGGACACCACTGTTAGCATATTTCATTTGCCATTAGTCATTAAGTCCTTGGTATATGGAAAATCCAATGTTATATTATCAATTTACTTTATAAAACCATTATAAAACCTGATTGAGTATAAATTGATTAATAACACATAATAAACCCTGCATTATGTTTTTTAACCTTTTTTCTAATAGATTTTACTTTAAAACACCATTTCTATGTGTGGTCAGTCTAGGTCCAGTATATAATAGCCCTGTTCAAGCTTATAGTTGACTATTGTTCAAAATCATCTTACCCCAGGCTATACCCGGCCGACCAGGGTGACCCCGGCCGCCGCCCGCCAGCCCCACTGCTGCCCCCCCCCCCCCCCCTCCTGCTTGTATAGTGGTCTAAGTGGTTATGTAGATGTTAGGGCCCACCACCAGATGCCCTACACTCACTCAACTCTGCACTCAACTAACACTGAAGTCCAATCCCACACATAATTATAGGCCTTGGTTGGGGTCAGAGTTACGCCGGATCCCGGGGTATTCACTAGGGGGCTCGGCGGAGCATACACAGGTGGATACCAGCCAAGGGAGGAGTCAGAGTTGGGATCACAGAAGGGGGAACAGGGCTTCACTGGGAGCGGGTGACCGGAGGTGGCGGGAGGTGGTGGGGTATGGCGGGGGGAGGGTTTCCCACTGAGGACACCTATACTTCTACCAACCCAAACGGCTGGGGAGGCGGTGGGGTAGAGCACCTGCGACTTGGGATAATCCGTCCACACACACTGGAGGTGGGCGGGGGTTTCAGTGTTTTTCTTTTTTTATGTTATATACACCAAAACGTATATAACATTGATACGCCTGGCATATATGTATATATATATATATATTAATATATATATATATATATATATATATATATAGCGCAGAGGATATTTCCTCTCGTATACGCCTGGTGTGAAATACAGCCAAGATGCGTCCGTATATAAAAGGAAACAGTCTTGTTTACTGTAAAAGACCTTTTCGTTCACTCTCCCTCCTGGGTATCAGCGTTGGAATAAAATTGGTGTGTGACACGAAAGTGGAGACTCGAGGTACACAACAGCTTCGAAATTCTACCAATGATGGAAACAACCACAGACGATGATACAAATACCAACAACATGGAAATTGACTTTAGAACACTCGATCCAGTAGGTACAGACCACCCTAGTAATCGACCTTCGAAAAAATTTGCAATTTAAATGAAGTAACGGATAAAATTATCAATAAAGGTTTAAACTGTTCTTCAAGTAGTTGTTTTGATTTCACGGACAAGGATGACACGGTAGAGGAACGTAAAGGTAAGAACAACCCCAACCAACCAGATAGAATAAAAAGAAACCAGTTAAGAAAAGAACGCAAATGCGCAAAAAATCAGGCAAAACGAGAGAGAAAAAAAGCGATAAAACAAGCAGACAGGAAACATAGAGACAATTTTGAAATGGTAAATAACAACACGGTAGTCAACCTATCCTCACATACACTCACAGACATTGAGTTTAGTGTCTTAAACAAGGGTTTGAATATCTGCCCAACCCAAACAGACAACAACCAAGGTGATAGAAAAATCGAGTTAGATGCATTTCATCGCAACCTGCGAATAAAACAATTTTTCGAGACCAACCGACCCATTTTCAAGCAAAAAGAAGATGATGGAGGAAGGGAGAGCGGACATCAGAAGGAGGACGAAACCACAACAACCTGGACAGAGGAAGAACCTACACATCGCAGACAAGCCCCGTTTGACGACAAAGGACTCCAACGGAAACTACGAGGTGAGTCGAAATGGAAACCACCCCCTGGTTCCCAAAACCTTGAAAACTTTATAGCGGTAAATGAAATTAATTTAACACAGGAAACCTACAACCCCCACAAAGAAGAAATTTCACGAAACTACAAAAGGAAGCACTAGGGGACCTATCAAAGAACAAGGAGATTACCTGCTGACAAAGCAGGGGCCATGGTCATCCAAAACACTGTAGACTACATAAAGGAAGCAACCAGACAACTCTCACAAGAAGGAACCTACATAGAAACAGGCAGAGACCTAACCAATGAGATCAACGACAAAGTCAATGAAAAAATCGAACAGATTATCAACACGAGAGAGATCTCTGAGAAACTCGGATCGAGCCTAAAAACGGAAAAACCAAGAGCCCCACACATATACTTTCTACCAAAGATCCATAAACCCCAACGACCGTCACCAGGGAGACCAGTGGTTTCGACCAACAACTGTGCCACGGAGAAAATATCTCAATTCGTGGACAACTTCATCAAACCACTCGTACCAACCATCAAGTCTTACATCAAGGACACAAATGACTTCATAAACAAAATCGAGAACCAGGAAACATTAAGTGAAAACACCTACTTGGTAACCCTAGATGTCACTTCGTTGTACACAAATATCCCAAACAACGAAGGAATAAGGACAATATGAGAAAAACTCAGCAAAACTTGAGACAACTCTCTGAACCCAAGTAACGACTCTATAGCCACCCTACTTGAACTAGTACCACTGCACGAAAAGCACTATTTTACATATATATACGCCATCGCGATAACGCACATATCGGCTGTATCGTGGCTTGTTTATATTTGTATACACCTCTTATACGCGTCTACGTTTTGGGCGTCTACGAGACAGTTTCCATATGTAGACGCTCGCGACTTGGCTGTCTTTCATACCTGGCGTATTTAAGATAAAACATACTCTGCACAATATATATACGCCAGGCGTATATATGATACAAACAAAAAAAATTGCGACCCGCGGCCCGCCCCGTCCTGTGGGTGTTGGTAGAGGATACACCAACACTGACCCGCCACCCGCGGCCTCCCAACCCCACCCCCTACCGCCCCCCCCGACACCCCACCACCCCACCCTCACTCTACACACGGTGAAGCCCTAGTACACGACCCCCGCCTCCCCCCAGTGTCTCTGTGCGCCTGAAGTCCTCCTCCCGACTCCGACTCCCTATCCGCCCCTGCCTTGTTAGAAGAAGTGTGAATGCGGCCGCCACCCTCACAGCCACCCGCCCAGCCGCCCGCCCTCAGGATCGCATCTTACACAAGCCGAGCGACCGCTAATCCTGCTGAGTAACACTGGGGGGAGGCGATTATATAGTAAGCCTGACTGTTCACACATCGAAATGGTGTTTTAAAGTAAAAAAAAATCAGAAAAACTGTAAAAAAACAACTTAATTAATGCATGGTTTATTATGTGTAATTAATCAATTTATACTCAATCAGGTTTTATAAAGGTTTTATAAAATAAATTGGTAACATAAGATTGCAATTTTCATATAATACAGACTTGGATGGTTAATGGCAAATGGAATATACTACCACTGATGTCCCCAAGTGGCAGAGGTCGGAATTATTGGATACTGGCGTAAATAAACAGAATCAGGCGTATATATATATAACGTATATAAGACCGCACCATGGACATGTATATACGCCACTAGATAAGGCGTCTACGAGACGGATAACAGGTCAAACTTCTAGACGCAAAATCCTACTGTTAGACGCGTTTCGGATACATATGTAAAGCGGTACATTTCGTGCAGTGTACTCAAAAACAACAACATCAAATTTAATGGCAAACACTATCTACAAACCAGCGGCACAGCAATGGGAGCAAAACTGGCACCTTCCTATGCAAATCTGTTCATGGAAAGAATAGAGACCCATATCCTAGGACTCCAAGAACAAAAGCCACAAGTGTGGTTGAGATACATTGACGACATCTTCGTCATTTGGACACACGGCTTGGAAGCTCTGAATCAATGGATAGAAACAATAAACTCGATACACAGTAGTATCAAATTCACTGCAGAATTTTCCAACGAGGAAATAGCCTTCCTAGACACCAAAGTCAAGATCAACAAGAGGACTAGGAAACTGTATACGGATCTGTATACAAAACCAACAGATGCCAACACCTACCTACAATACGACTCGGCGCACCCACCAGCCACCAAACGAAGTCTACCATACTCACAGTTCTTAAGGTTACAAAGAATCTGCCAGGACAATGACGACTATGAAAAACACTGCAAAGGAAAAATGGCCGACTTCAGGGCAAAAGGCTATCCAGACAAATTACTACAGAATTGCAAAGGAAGAGTAGATGCACAAAACCGAGATGCATTGATCTCCAAAACCAGGGAAGAAAAAGAGAACAAAAAGAAAGAAGGAAACCTGTTCCTAATAACAACATATAGGGACAACGATAACAGAGTCAGTAAGATAGTGGACAACAACTGGGATCTCCTGGCGAAATCTATAACTACAAAAACAATCCACAAAAAGACAGTAACCAAGGGTTACAGATGACCAGAGAATCTGAAAGACCATCTAGTGAGAGCTAGAACAAACTACGAAGATGCCCAATATCCGAGCACAGGAATAGGCACAAATACAGGCAACATCACAACACAAGGAGAAAACGATGCCAGTGAGAACAAAAGGAAGAAGAACACCAAGAACAACAGCAACAACCATTGTCCGAAAAAAGACAGATAGAAACCAAGATAGAAACCAACAGAAAAGTAACATCAAAAACAACCAACCAAGAAGATGAAACAAAATGGAACGTCACATGTAACAGTTCCAATGTAATCTACTGTATCGAATGCAAAAGATGCAATATTCAATACGTTGGACAAACAAAAAGAAAAATTAAAGAACAAATCAGGGAACTTCTAAATTGCATTAGAAAAAACCAAGGACAGAACGACGTCCCAACACACTTCAACAAAGCCAACCACAAGGGTGAAAACGATGTAAAGGTCCATATATTGGACTTCATCTACAGACACCCGAACAGCAACGAAGCAAGACGACTAAGAAACAAAATCAAGTTTAACTGGATACACAAACTAAAAACACATGCGCCGGAAGGACTCAATACCTTAGACAATAGGTACGGATAGCCTTCTCAAATCTTACATCTCGATAATAGGTATGGATAACCTATCATAATCCTAACTCCAATGCCACGTCAAAATTTTTGTTTCCAACGCTGATACCCAGGAGGGAGAGTGAATGAAAAGGTTTTTTACAGTTCATCTAAAAGTAGGATAAAGATAGGCAACACGGCTGGATGTAGAGAGGGATCCCAGAGACGGCCGACCGATCCCCTTTCCTGAAGACAGAATCAGGAAAGAAAGACCACAAGCCACTTAACACACTCTATCACACCTCACCTGATGAGACCAGACAATGGTCGAAACCACAATCAAACCCCCGAAAAAAATTGAAGTGGCCGACCGAAGCAGTCGGCTTCAAAAATGGCAGAGAGCAGAAGAAAGCACACTGAACAAGTAGGAACATGACGACGAATGTAAAGTCACTACAAGGAGAGACGAACCCAACACCACCCACAGAAATAAAAAATTAACGGGCAGTGAACGCAATTTTTCGCAGCCCTGTATACCCCAGAGAAAACTACATATCCCCAAGACAAATCTACTCCCGAAACGTTATATAAAGGAAATCAACTAACTATTGTTCCAACCTAATTGGAACCAATCCAATCGAACATCAAAAAACAAAAAAACGAATTAAAATAAATATATCTTTTCAAAATTTATTTTATAAAAAACAGGGAGGGAGACTGGATGCAATCCAGCCCCCAACAGCCCTAATCTTAAAGTAAAAACGGCAAAATTAGGAGATTAGATGCAATCTACTCCTGTAAACAGCTAATAACCACCAGAAGAAGGATGAAATGTATAGATGCAATCCAGAAATCACATCACCAAATCCATTAAGATTCAATAAAAATGAGTGGCAATGACAACAATGACATCTTTGATACATATCAAACACACAGAACCACTCCCCATAGAGAACTTCCAAAACACTTGGAGCCACACAAAACAGCAGGACAGGCACCAGAACCGGTGCCAATCATTCACCGTACACCAACCAATAACAGTGCTGCTCTCATACACACACAGGCATTGTCCAATAGGAACCACCGAAACGGGGTCGATCGGCTGCAGCGCGGGACTCGAATGCGCCTGACACAGCTCCCTACATTGTGGTAGTGATAGCGGTAGAGGAAAGAACCAACGCCTACGTCTTCCAATACTAAACAGTCTTGTATACGCCTCATATGGTGGCGTTAAATATGGGTGCATATATATGAAAACAAGTCAATATTTAGCTGATAAATGCACTTTCGCGATGGCGTATATATATGAATGAAATGGTGGTTTTCGTGCAGTGATATGTATATCAATACAAAACTCTATATAAAAATATTGATTTCCAAATTTATGAAAGATATTTTTTCCCATAGTTTGGCGGTCTTCCTAGAATAATTCAATTTTTTCTGAAGTGCCATAAAATTTTGAAAAAAATATGTTCATGTTGATGAACATGTTCCCAACAAATGTGGTTAATTTCAAGAATCTGGTAATATTCAGCTGAGGGCTATAAGATATTGTAACATTGTACACAGAGGCAAACGTGTTCACGGAGGCAGAAAGAAAATCTTTTATCTTGGCCTGTTCACTTCCTGTATGGTGATTTAAACATTATTCCTGCCAGAAAACATTGTGAATTATGTATGCAGTTTATTTGGAATGGTTTAATATATCATTTCAAAGCAATTTCAGCTGAAAAGACACTTTCTAACAAGTTGTCATTTCATTTTGTTTCTCCTCAATGTTTGACCGTAGAAATTATTTTTGTCCATCGATTTATTTATCAGATCAGTTGGTGTGGCAGCTGGCCAGTTTTGGGCTTGAGAAAAAAGATAAACCTACATAGATGGATCAAAAGTGTGTACACGGAGGCAGAACCTGTCTCCATGTACATTATCTACCACTTAAACTCCATAGTGTGTAGGTGGATTTGAATTCAATTTCACACATGGACAGATGTGTCATATCCTACTCATATTATCTTTTTTTTTTTAAATTAGCAGATCCTATGAAAAAATTGATAAATAAATGTGTACACGGAGGCAGAAGCACATTTTAGCCATTTTCATGCCACCATCATCAATACCCATCAGCATCAACACACATTAACACCCACACCTATTACCCAATATCCACAGCAACACCTACCAAAACTAAGATCTGCCTCTGTGTACATTATGATTATTTACCAGTGATAACTCTAAAGTGTATGAAGGGATTCTATCTAATCCAATTTCTCGTATGGACAGATGTGGTCATGCCTTGAGCCTTCACCTATTTAGTTTCGACTGGCCGGGTTAGGGTTGGATCAAGGTTAGGGTTGTGTATACTGCCGGCATCAACCTAGTTGATGCGGATATACTCAGGAACGGCAGAGGGCGCCACCACCTCTCCACCTCACTGCACGTGAGGTTAGAGCCGTACATTACTCACCAGGAGCTGTTTCAAAACGTGGGTTAAGTCTATGGTTTTGAAACAGCTGAACCTCAACCACACCACACGCTAAAAGCGGGCGTCCACCAACCACGACAAGGCTACGACAATGGCTTCCCGACAAGGTCCACGACAGGTCTACGATTGGAAGCCTTGTCATAGCCTTGTCGTGGTTGGTGGACCCTAATTCCCGACAAGAGTCTACGACAAGGCCCCGACAGGCTGCGACTAGAAGCTTGTTGGGGGCCTGTCGGGGGCCTTCCGACAAGGTTATGTACAACAAAATCGAACATGTTCGATTTTTGCCACGACTAGACCCTTGTCATGGAGTGTCATGGTTTCCTCGATATCACTATCGTAGTGTGTCGGTACCATGGACGCCTTTTTTACGGGAACCAGCAACGTCTACGACATGCTCCGACAACGCTGTCATAAAGCCCCCCTTCTCACGACAAGGCTGTGACAAGGCTCCGATAGGAACTTTCTTGTCGGCTCTTGGCGTAGCCTTGTCGTGGTTGGTGGACGCCCGCCTTTACAATAGAGACTTACTGTGATCAGACATTATTTCTGGGTAGGCTCAAGGCATCCAGAAAAAGGCTTAAGGCGTCCAGGGGTAAAGGCGTCCATGAACCCCCCCCCCCCCTCCCCCCCAAATTAAAAAAAAAAAAAAATTGCATTTCCTATGTCAATCATTCAAATGTAAATCGGGGGGACGATTGGTCACTTGGTCTGTCGATCTATTGGTCCATCGATCAGTCGGTTGGGCGATCAATCAGTCAGTCCATCAGTGGGTTAATTGGTCTGTGGGTTGAAAGGTCAATCAATCGGTGGGTTAATCGGTCAATGAGTCGATTGGTTGGTGGGGTTGATGGGTCGGTCAGTGGGACATTTGGTCGATCAGTCGGTGGGACGATCGGTCGGTGTGTTCATTGGTCAATGGGTCGTTCAGTCAGTGGGTCGATCAGTCCATGGGTCGATTGGTCAATCAATGGGTAGGTCAATGGGTCGATCAGACAGTGGGTCAATGTGTCGATCAGTCGGTGGGACAATTGGTTGGTGGGTCGATCAGTCTGTGGGTTGGTGGGTTGATCAGTCGGTGGGACAATTGGTTGGTGGGATGATCTGTCAGTAGGAGGATTGGTCAGTGGGACGATTCGCCAATCGGTCTGTGGGTCAATTGGTCAGTGGGTGGATCGGTCTGTGGATCTGTGGGTCAATCAGTCGGTGAGTGAGTCGATAGGTCGGTGGGTCAATCGGTTGGATGGGTTGATGGTTCAGAGGGTTTGAAGGATGGATTGAGGGATTAATTGAGGGATTGATTGGGTTAGTTAGTTGGTAGGTCAGTCTGAAAGTCGGTCCAGAGGGCACTCTGGAGGGATTGAGGTAGGGTTTGAGGGAAGATGGAAGGCAGGTCAGGAGGGAGGTCTACCCCTCCCCCTCATACGCGTCGCAGGTTATGTAGAAAAAAAGACAAGGGAAAATGACACCTACGTTGTTGTGCAACACTTTGTGCGGGAAACTGGCACAAAAACCCCTGACGTACATACATGTATATGTATGTGACCCGGCCTATGGGTTGTGCAACACATACTTAGGTAAAAACTTATGTAGCGTATTTACGTATGATCCGTAACTTCTGCAATACTATTTCCACAGAAACATGCATGTACATACTCAACCTCATATACTATACCTACGTAACATGGTTGTGCAATGAATTCAACAGAAATTCCACACATGGCTGGTTTATGTACCTACGCAGTTGTGCAAGGAGCCGGCAGTGGCGTTGGTGGCGGCTGAATGGTAGTAGTTGCGGTTTTAGGGTGATATCTGATCAAACCTGTATTAGATACAGGACCAGAATTATAACCACAGATGAATGGTGTTTTCGAATTAAAATCTATTAACAACGGTAGCAAAACAACAGAATGCTGGGTTTATCATATCTAATTAAGCAATTGAAACCCAATCAGGTTTCATATAAAAACATAGTTATGATGCCTATACAATGTTACTTATTCGAGGTATATGACAGAATTCGTTCGGAACGAATTCTGTCATACTCCGAGAATAAGTAACATCGTATTGGCATCATCACTGTGTTTTTTATTTATTTTGGTTATAATCCTCCAAAATCGACTCTGTTGACACTATCACTCTCTCTCAGCGCGGCAAGTACATCACCATACTCATCCGGAACTTAATCGCGCCTGCGTGAGTCAAGTTTGCTCTCCGAACAGAATTTTGGTTTGAATTGATAGCGTCAACGAACCTGAACAACGATTGGAGAATGTAAAGATACCCGGATTCACTTTTTACATCACCAATCGTATCACTACTGTTCGTTTATATGAATAAACGGAATGGAATATCGGCTTCGGCGAGTGAATTAACGTTTTCTAGTTACCATGACGCCTTGGTTCATAGTGTCTCAATTTGTGTGTTGCGATGCGTCTTACATGCGCAACGTAACGAGTTACCAAATATCGAAGCAACTAACATGTAGCTTTAACCTGACACTGTTTAAATAGCTGAAACTTGCGAGATCGAATGATGAAAACACTCGCCGTGAAGTTACACCGACTTGACAGTGCGGCTGGCAATGACGTCATCATCGGGATTTCCCAGAGCGTAGGGAAACCCCGATAATGATGTCACGCGAATATGGCCTCCTTTGTTGACGCCCGCTCGGTGAGTGTCAGTGTTGATATCGATCGAATACACATATTTAAGCTATTTACACGGTATTACGTGCATGCTACACGTTATACACCTCGATATTTGGTCAATACACGTGATAACTCGTTGAGTTGGGCTTGTGAGACGCATTGGAACACGCGAAGTGAAGGGATCCGCCATTTGCAATTTTTCTGCCAAGTTTCATGTTGTCAACCTCTCGGCCAATCAGATTGCATTATTTTTCAAAGCGTGCTATATGACTTTCAAAGCGCGCAATATGTACGTCAAAGCGCACAATATGTACGTCAAAGCGCGCAATATGTATTTCAGTACAAAGCTACACGGCGTATCGTGCAATATGTAACGACTTACTCTGCCCCTAAGAATAGTAAGTATTTACACAGAGTTAGTGCATAGGTATATAATAATATAAAGGTTTTATAAAAGAAATTGATGATATAACATAGTATTTTCCATATACCACAGACTTGGGTGGTTAATGGCAAATGAAATAAATACAAGAGTAGTGTCCCCAAGGTGCAGAGATCGGAATTATTGGATAGTGGCGTAAATATGACAGAATCAGGCGTATATATGACATATGTAGGACTGCGATATGGACACTTACATACGTCTATAGATGAATCATATACCTGATGGTAAAAAGAACTAACATATTTACGCAGAATCATAGCTATATACGCCGGACGTATACATACGTAAATTAGGGTTTATCACTCAGTGATTGCTGCGACAAAAAAGATATCCAAACCAAATAAATGCAGCTATGCGCTATGAAATATACAACTTTATTTTTTCAAAATATCTATTATAAACGTTATACAAGATTAGAAACAGTACAAACTTGTAGTATGATAATAATAATAATAATAACAATACACATAGTAGTAGCACCACTGTCAGCAAATGAACATTCCCGATAATACGGGTCATTTCCAATTAGTCGTGGAAACACAACGAAAATAGAAACACTGAATTTGAGGATGAGAAGCAAGAACCCACTTGTGAAAATTGTATTCCTAGTAATCATTCAATCGTACATTCACTTTTGACAAAACTAGAAAACAATTGGCTAGATGGTCTGCCTCAATAGGCAGATTATGTAAATGATTAATTTTCAATAATTTACCATTGGTTATGGTACCATCCGTTACCGGGAAAGGTAAGATCAAGTGTCAATGTTTCTTCCTATTCTTAAAAATAAGGATATTTGTTCTGTTCTACATAACGAACAGCCCGGCCGGATTCACTAATTGATGAAGAATTGTAAATATAAAATGGAGTCTATTGATCACGAGACATTGTTAAGGACCGTGTAGGGTTACCCCCATCCAGTGGGAACTCAACGCATCAACATCAGTCTTTACCAAAATGCAGGATGGAAACAGAAAATCTCATCCACAATGAAGCCAATATCGTTGTTCCTGTGTGTGTAGAAGAATGAGAAGCTCATATTCAAGCCAGGCTATGACATTCTAAATATTTCAAGAAACCAATGTGCACAGCTTATGATTCAAGGTTTTTGTTAGAAAAGAGGCATGCAACGAGCAATGCTTTGAGACCTTGCTCCATAAAAATATTTCAAATTCGCAGAGGTAATAAATAAACGCCACAGATACTAACAATCATATGTATCTGACGATACATGCATATCATCCCGAATAAAGCAGTTGTATGATAAAATAGGGTTTAAATTAATTCTTCCCATACAACATGCATGGGAATTCACAGTCTTTCTATGCGTGCGGACTGTATTGATAGAAGAGAATAGACGCATCTAAAGCATTACAAGACACAACAGCTGTTTACATATCATGTTTTACTCTAAGCATATCATTGATATAGGAGTAATATAGATATAATTGCAAAATAAAAACATATATGATGAAGGTTGAAAGCCCTATGCGTGACAAAATATAATAAAACTTTGTCAGAATCATCTGAATTATATCCTCACGACGTCTCCTTCTCAGTTATACATAATATTCAATAAAATTGAAAGACATTCGTTCTGTGATGGCCTCAAGGAAGTCTCCACCAGCATTTCACTGGGATATTCTAGGCAGTAAATCTTTTGTGAACAGTCACCACCATGTTGGAGACACGCGTATGTTTTTTAACATAACCTAAACGATTAAATAGTTGATTATATCAAATAGATACTTCATATCAAAGTCTACTCTCATTAGAAATAGATTAGCAGTCGCACTTCATGTACTGCATTGATGATGAATTTATTTGTATGTCTAAAACGCATTTTACATTCACGGATAAAGTGGATTTTCTTGGAAAAGTGGAAAGATACCATTTCTGATACATTGTGTTCTTTCTAATCTCAGGGAATAGGGTCTTTGTATTGTATCTTCTTATTGGTGAGATTAAATAGTAACAGTCGTAGTAATAACAGTAATAGTCTCCCCATTCCCAAAGAAAACATGGATCTGTATGCTAACCAAGTAAAGATTTGCGGTTAGAAGAAACGCTAGTGTCAGCTTTCCAGCATGAACCGGAGCTTTTGGTCTATCCATGGACGCATTTGTAGCCTAGTTTATAAGTTGATATATATGACAAAATTAATGTCGAAGTCATAGTAACATAACTACTTCGCTGAGATTCTTGACTAAAAGCCATTCATTGATACACCGAGCACTACTAGGCGAAACATTTTTACTTCTAAACGAAAGGACTTTGCTAATGGATTGATGGATAGCAATTATCTGGATGATGTTGTGATAGCTATGGTGTCAAGTACCCATATCTGTTGGGAATTGTAACCAAATCTATAATCAAAGAGCCCCATAGTAATGATTCGGAACAGGAATCTGGCCTTGCCGCCGAATAGTAAGAGACGCAGGGCTAGATTGAGACGGCCTAATTGGTGTAAGAAAAGGGACTAATTTTGCTCTTACAAACACACAGGGCCTGTGATTCTCCTTTTCTACCAACAAGTAAGAGCATCAGAATTTTTTTTTTAATCACTGCATGCACTGGCTCCTGCACATAAGTGGTCATTATTGCGCCCTATGGGGCCACTTTGATTGGGCCTGATTATTGCTGAGTAGAGAGCCTCCTGCAACTTAGATGTCGTCACGACCCTTCAGGACGACAAGCCAGATAAGGAAGCCCCCGGAGAGAAGTGCTAGAATGCAGGCTGCTACCTCCAGCCCCCAGGACACGGCCAGTACGTTAGTAGCAGGGTCACCGCCCACCCAGAAATCCTTGCACTGCAGTCGGAAGGCGTTGTCACCGAAGATCATCACCACACACATCAAGAACATCCCTGTGAACAAAAGCGGAAATAGAGACATTAGTCGATCTATGAGTAAGAGGACTGAATGGTGATAATGATTATCTAAAGGGTAAAGATTTCTTAGTCAACTACAGGTTGTGCTCTGCTAATTGCTATTACCAGTGTTTGCGACCGGTGAGCTATACGGTATCTGAGACCTATGTTAGATCATTGTGGGAGGAGCACTGTGGATAGGATGGGTTGCTCTGTGATTTTCCTAGCCAACTACAGCTATAGGGCCATTGAGGCCCTCATGGTATCCCATGCATTTTCGGATAACATTGACAAATGTATCTTAAATTTAGGACACCTGTAAATGATAAAATATATAGTGGGTCGGTTGAAAAGCAAGTTATTTGATTTGAGGGAATAGCCAGCATATTCTAGCCATATTCAAAGATAGAGGTTTAATCACGAACTTGGATGAGTGTACAAACCCGTGGTTTAATACACAGATACGGATGATATATTTAGTCCTATAAAGAAGGCCTGTGAACCTCTGAGAAGTACATGGTTGGTCGGCCGTATTAGACCCCCATTTCCCTTAAAAATGGGGTATATTAATATATAATTACCCGTGGTACCAACCTTGGTAGTACACTGGAATGGATTGTTCTGTGAGCCCTTAGGAACTAATAGAGTGCCAAAGGGGAGCAGGTGCCAAAGGCCAAATGGAATTCAGTTTAGTATGTCTCTCAGGTATACTTAGTGCGAGGGGACGTTAAGGTCCCCGCTTACGAAACAAGCCGCATATCACCATTAATGATCAATGGAGGTTGATAAATGATATACTAGAAAGGGAATGTTTGCTTTTGCAAGTATTCCCCCGGAAGGAATTGATAAAAAAGTATTGATGTATATCATAAAATAAGTACCTCTCTGAGCAGTCACTGCTACTAGGCACCTAGGTACCAATGTATTTTGGTATCCATATCTAATAGACAATGTTTACTTTTTATATCTGAGGTAATTTATGGTCACGAATATCAATAGAGGGTATAAAACAAACCTAAGAAATAAGAATATGGGCAGTTGTGGAGTGAATACTGACTAAAACAGATGAAAGAAAACTCGGTCAGAACGAAATAGATATTACGATTGAAACCCTCTGCGGATGGACCAGGTGACGGACGGATTCAGAACTAGCAGAAAAAAGTATTGAATGCAAAAACCTAATTTCCGCTCCTAAGAAATGCGATAAGAGATGAGTGCAGTTGTATACTAGTACACCCTATCACATTAACTATATTTAGCAAGACCAGGTGAACGAAAAAAGGTACAATTATCAATACATCCAAAGCTGTAAGACGTCATGGTGTATATATATGCAGGTACCTTGGGGCTGCTTCTAAGTATACCTTCTTCTAAGTAAACCTTATAATATCACAAACCATTGTTAAAGAAGACATTATCTGTTCAACATACTCCATAAAGATCTAGAGCTAATCTGTCCTACCTGCCAGGATGAACAATATTGGGGCCGTGTAGATCATGCAGCGTTCGCAGCAGTCCCTCTTACTATCACCGCAGGCGAGCCATCTGCAGGTCCACCAGAGGATGAGCAGCACAACGAGCAGGACACCGAGCACCTCCAGAATGAGGGCAATGATGGCTATGATCCGGCATGCTATCAGCCAGCCTGCAGAGAAGAAAACAAAAAATGACATGGGCGGTTAGTCAACAGACAGACCAAACTATGTACAATGAAGGCGATGGCCCTCGACGAAATGGGTTCAAGATACTACAATCTAATTACATTTGATGTTATTAACGTGCATCAAAGTAGTAAAGATATTCATATAAAATATCTACTGCCCCAGTTTTATCGTGAAATAATAAGAAACATTTTGTTTCAATGTTATTGAATTTATTATTGAAGCTATAGAGAGAAATCTCATTCCCTCTATGCTCAACCCATTTCTCACCGGAACTCTGCATCTGGTTAACCCAAACTAACTAGTTATCCCACTGACAAACTGAATCTACATGTATATTTAGTGTAATATCACTCCTTCCCCAGAATCTCCTTTGGAGCGACCCTTCCCGATAGCAAGCACGCTTCACCCCTTATTCATGATTATACGAGGTGCAATGATAACAACTTTAAGAAGACCCTAGCTATTATCATCTATGGTTTGTTTGCTATTGCAGCCGGGATGGATAATACACTATACACCACCCTCTATTTTTTCTTCTGAAGGTTTACAGTATCCTCAGCCTTTGTGGTATTACATGGAGATATACACAATATTGACTGGTTTCAGATACAAGCGGCCGTATGCTCCGATGAGTTGACGCGTAGCAATATCCGAGCGCATGCGAGGATATTGCGTAGAGTCAACTCCGAGGAGCATACATCCGTTTTTATCTGAAACCAGTTTATATTGTATTTATTATCCACCTTTTCTGGACAAATTTCATGTCAATAGCAGTTCATTTTAGTTATAGACTATTTTTCCATACGCACTACTTTTTCGTATGCACCACTCGGAGCATACAACATGTCCGTATGCACCGGGTATGGATATACATACTCCCTACGTGCTTCCTATGGACATTTTGTATTGGGTGGATAATAATATTATATATCTGTGCCAACCTCTGCTAGGGATTTGGTAATATGAAGAGACGTCACGAGTTTGAGTCTGAGTTTATTTATGCCACGCAGTCGAAGACGAGTGACATTACGGAGCCAACAAAATGCGTGGCATAAATAAGCTCAAACAAAAGCGAAAATAGAGACATTAGTCGCGTCTAGATTTTATCCTACCCCATTTCCATATTTTTTTTAGTATCAGAAAGTAGTGGCATAAACAACACTTTATGTCACACCCGTGACATAAACAAATCCCATGTTAAGCCTATGGCGTTTTTTATTAGGGGTAGGATAATAGATATATACCAATAAAGTATGGTGGTATAAAATGATGTACCACCCTCTTTTGAATACACGATCTGATTGGCTGGAAAAAATCGTACTGACCTACTTATTGGCAGTGACTTGTGGCACTCCACTAATTTATCATTGCAAAGGAAGTTGAAAGAAAAAAAGGATAACCAATGTGTTTGGAGAGTATCCCTCTCTCGAATTCAAGTAAGATGTCAACAGGTATATCAGCACCCTTTGAATCTAGCATGGACGTCGTCACATTTCTGTATGTAATTCGTCAAATATTCATATTTGGAGGTATATGTTAAAATGGAAATGTATTACCTTACTGGTACATGTATACTTGCGTACCTTGTTACTTTTGATATAAAATATTATCAATGTGGTAATACAACTTCATACAGCCTTATTGTTATGAAATCATAATATAAGAATACCCACAAACTGTATACTCTTGTTTTAACTCTTTCACAATGTACAGTCCAGTACTAAACCTTCATAAAAACCTTTCCTTTTACAAACAACATCCCCCTGTATTACATGTATAGAGGGATCGCAACTGTATATCCTGTGACGTTTTACAAAAAATGGCTTTTTAATTACTGCTGGAGGAGTAGATTTCTGAGATTTGATACCATCTAATAATCTGAAGATTTACAATACTAGGACAACATTATGAACATCAGATAAAATAGGGGATAGTAGCTGCCATGCATCCTGTGGCTGAAGATATTTTCTCCATATACGAAAGCGGGCAGGCTGTCCTTAAGATGCCCCCTTGTAATAGCAGAGCTCATGAATCATAGACCAGGTCGCTGTGATGGGAAATAGCTCGATGACTCGTCTTTCTGCATAGTGTGGCTAACCAACATCCTTCAACCTACATTTACAGTCTCCCGAGTGCTATCTCACAGTCATGGCTCCTGAAATCTCCTCGCAACGGCCTGGAAAAGGGCGATGTACTACGAAGCGTTTCTCTACAGACTGATCCAAAGTCACTACAGTAGTTATGTCAGTAAATAGTACAAAAGCAGTTGTTTGGAATGAAGTAGAGTAGATTACATTATATATATTGATGTAAAATGTATAGATTGGGAGGGGTATATAACATATATAATGGAGGATAAGGGGAGGCAGAGACGCACTTTAGTGGCATGAAGCAGATCAAGGTCTCTTTAGAGAAGATTATTTGAAGGAAAGAAGAGTATAGTAATGTTAAATGATACAGACCCTTATATGGGTTTTGATGACAATATTCCGAGAATGGGGTAGAAATGGGTAATACCGTAAGAGGGAAGACAGGGAACTAGAGGAGCCAAAGAATTTTCAGAGGCTTCATCGAGGATTATTTCCCCATTTATTCTCACTCAATAATATATTCCTCTAGATTCTCTATCCGACAACTACCGGAATATATATATAGGTCTGCACTAGAAGATGAATAGTTTTAAGCCACAACTCGGAGGGGCCTATTATGTTCCGACTCGGCTGTCAGTGAACACATCAACCTGATTTTTACTATGAGACATCTAAGTACTCTAGAGACCCTTAACGTCAGTTCAATTCGGACCAACCATCATGCAAATTGATATATGTTAAAGGTCTAATTTATCAAGGATATCATCCCGAGCAACACCATCACAGTACACGCCGATAGTTATATCCATCTCTCCGTCTTTGTGAAAGCTATGTTAGAGGTAGAACACTGGGGATGCTAGCTTTCTTTCAGCATCTGTGCCAGCAACAGTGGTCCTTTGTATACATGTACCTATGGGCCGTCTAGTTTGCATGGGTCTATCGACACCAACAGAACACTCTCCAAGCATGGTAAAGGATTACCCTTATATACGAGATAGATGTATTCATCTGTTTGGAGAGTGATGTTGGAGTAGGACAAACCTCGCGGGAAGCGTGAGCTGCATTGCGGTTACGTGAACTGGCCTAGAAACATTTTATATAGCTTTTGTTCCTGTCTTCAAAACCGTTAACCTTAATAGGAGGTCTCATAGCAAACGGTAAGATTGGAACTATTGCATATCTACTTTATATCAAAGGCTTTAGAGTAGCTACTATATATATATATATTTATATATGATTGTTTGACACAAATATCAAAAACGTTATCTGAGATTTGAGTAACTATCTTTACTAGTATGTCCAATACCCAATCCTGTTCAGGTGAAACTGATTCTGACAATCTATTCTCATATGAGATTCCTTTTTGAGCGCGGGAAATCGCGCTCATATACGTCATCGAGAGGTTAGAATGCTCACACAGGGTTTCAGCTTACTGCAGAGAATCTAACACTTCACTATCAATGTCCCAACTATAAAGGCCTGGTTTAAAGCTGAAATACGGAAACTAATCTTAATGATAATTTCAAAAAATATAATGCCGCCCTCTCACTGTGTGAGAGGGCGGCTTGTGTATGAAGCACCTGCCACTGACCACTCACCCCGTCCCCATGTCGCAGTCTGCGCTGTGTGGGGGTATATAGGACCCACACTCAGGGGCATGGTGGTCAGTCCACAGGGTGGGAGCTGCAGGTGAAGTATGGAGGGTAGATCTTATATTACATGAATCCCCAGAGTTATTACATGCAGTATTATGAATAGTTTTCCATATATATATATTATATATATATATATATATATATATATATATATATATGTTTATATATATATATATAATATCACCTGTACATAGATATTTAGATAAACCGCCAGATACATGGGTAGACAGACAGACTATATACAGACACACATTGACAGTCACATGCACACCGATACATGCACTGACAGAATGAGATTCACAGACAAAGATACACACACAGATATATAGAGAGACACATGTACACAGAGTTACATAGATACCTCCCCTCCCTCCAATAAATATCATGTTTACAAATAACCTTTACAGAACTAATACAACCTTGACCCTCATGTCATGGCTCACTGCCCCTGCCAACCTTCTCTCACCTGGCCTTGCAAATCCATTATAAAACGTGCAAAATCCTGTGTAAATAGAGATACTCAGATACAGGCACACAGATATACATAGATATAGTGCATATATTGTATTAGTTACCATATTTTCTTGTTGTGGCCAGTGTTCTGCTGGTATTGCTTGTCATAAGTCAGTAATCACGGCTGTGTGTACACAGGTAGAGGTATGTTCACTCTCCCACCTGTCTGGGTAGAGTGGATCTCCCTGCAGAGGCTCTGGCCTTATATGGGGGTGCACAGGGCATTGAGGATGCCTCGAGTTTGAGGCAGTCCAGTCAGGCCTGTAGAGTTACACTTGGTACTCATAAGTGGGCTGTATGTCGCACAGGTCGCCAGTGTTATACACGCCATGTATGTGGCCGGTACACAGTGACCCACGCTGCTCCCAGTTGAAAGTTGTACCTGATAGCTCCACTTTGCGCATGCTTAAGAGTATGCTGGGCGGAGCTTCGTCTTTTGGATTCATTAACTGAGCCTAATTGCTTTATATAAGCTTTAATGAGCAGGGGTCCAATATCCCAGTATCCCGTATCCCTGCCCCACTACTGACTTGGTTTCTTTTAATAGAACATTCATGGCTGAGTGACCATGTGAATGTGTGTGCAGTGTGGTGATGCAAATCAACAGAAATCACATATCAATGGACAAGAATCACATATCAATGGACCATGATAATAGTGCTGAATATATTTTAGAAGTAGAAGGAAAACATATGACAAATATGTTAGTAAGAGGACTACCAAGGGCACTAGCAGTACTCCAAATGAAGTAGCCTCATGCCAAACAAACATAAGTGCATCAAGAGCTAAGGGGCTATTAGAGAGTGAACTGAGCTACCTAGCTGACCTATTAGCCAGAGAAATAGGGCAGTTGACCAAGACCCTGAATGAAAAATTCAGTCACAACCGCAAGTTAAATGGGATCCGTGGTATGCTAGACCAGGCACAAGTCAATGTTAGCTAACAAATGACAAACACCTCAAAAGATGTAGATGTCTATACCATAATACATATTCCTGTTAATGATACTTGAGAACAACTAGTAAATCCATTCGCTGGGTTTATTGAAGCATTCTTGATACTTTCAAATATAAATCGCTTACTGATCAATAATTTCCTTTATGATAATCTCGTACTTTTATTTAATGAGATTTTGGTATACCGCGCTCTTCCATTATGAATGGAAATAATATTTGCTCCTAGTTTTATCAAGAACGGGTATATGCTTTGCAGTAAATACGAGGGTATTAACTGATTATAATAAGACTCCTGACGAAGATTAATTAAAGTAATCGAAAGGTTGAGCTTTTAAATGATTCATCAATCCCTTTACCATCAATAAAATATCTTTGATTTCAATTGAACGAGTCTGGTTTTGTCTGGTAAATCTATTTCACATCATAAAATAAATCTTAAAGCAGCCATTTTCTATACATACATACATACATACATACATACATACATACATACATACATACATACATACATACATACATACATACATACATGTATACATACATACATAAATGTATACATACATACATAAATGTATATACATAAATGTATACATACATACATATATACATACATACATGCGTAAAACGCTACACTCATCACTTGCAGTCGACTTATTAAAGGAAGGACCGGAAATTATATGTCAGTTATACTCTCATTTGTGAGAACCTGTACAAATGCACGAACATGTTCAATCCATATATTGTCTAGGTGTACTCATAATAAAACGACTGACACCTAGACAGGTCTCCAATCTTCTGCCACGCCATCAGAACATGAGAACAACCATTTTTGCATAGGTACTGTCCTACTGTTAGAGATGCCCATCATACAAATACACTCTCTGAGTGATTTCTAACAGGTAACTGGTAATACACTAGGCGGGTTCTATTCGTCAAAGATGTGAGCATAAAGGACATCAATGGGGCTGCATTATACAGCAGCTCAATGCTGTCGAGTTCGCTTTTACGAGAGGGGAAGAGAGTGGATCCGAGCTGATACAGTTATCTAGATGCAGAAAAATATCCCCTTTTGCATCATCCAACAAACTCTACATACATCGATATTACGCAGCGTCTACGCCGATGGGAATACGACCACATGCATCAGAAACTGATCCACCATTTAATAAATTCTAAATAGTCGCTGACTGTTGTTTATATAGTTTTATAAATTCCCATAAGTTGGCATAAATTTGTGCAACATCGTTTTCTACACAAGAGATTCCGACAACTCTGTATTCTCCGCTGTAAGCATTACATAAATCATGTGTTTTCTATGGGTACTTTGGGTCTGTTAGCGAGGGCGAAGGAGGCAGAAAGAGAGTGGTGAAGAGAGGTATAGAGAAGTATATACATACAATCAAGTAAGGGAGTGTTCATCATAAATGGCTGGGGGACAATTTCCACATGAAATGGTAACAAAATATTGCCCCCCTCCCCCACCGATGGAAATAGCACAGAAAATTACATTCGCTTGTAAACCACCATATAATTTATTCAAAACTTGCATACCACGATAAATGGGACTTTATGTGAGGATGCAGGAGATGACAGCAAAGGGGCCCGTCTTTCTAAAACCACTATCAACAGGTCATGCGACTATTCTCTGTGATAGAAGTGTGATGTTTTCCAATGGACCTCTTATATCATTAATATAATTCGTAATATTCGGGGAATTTCATACATCCCCTCCCAGAAATACCGGGTGTGTGTGCATTGCTCCACCTATTAGGAGGGCCCGAAACTGCCCGAAATTTCACGAAATATTATTGAAGCCTGTCCATAATCAGGTTTCACATTGAGATGGTAATTTACGGTTTGTACGAACCGTAAATTATCATCTCGTTTTGTAGCTTGTACAAGCATGGTAGGTCGTTCTATATTTACTATATAGCTGAAATTAAGAAAAATCATTAATTCTATTTGGCTTGACAAATAATATTTTAACAATCGTTTACGGAAGTGTTCCGTATTATCCCATACGGAACACTGTTCCGTACGGTATTTTAAAGTTATATGGCGAAACAGTGCGTATTTACAGTATATACGGCATATAATACATAGTACCTCTGTGTTTGAGTTCTTACTCTCTTCTCTTAAGGTCTACTCCTTATGCAAGTAAGGCCCAAGACTTTACAATGTGACGTCATTCATGGGATACCCTCCAATATTTAAAGAAATTTTGGGAAAATTCGTATCACATTTTCGGCAGTAGAAGAGATGTTTGTAATACATGTGATTCTGCTTACTGGCATCCTGTTGGCTAGGTTAGGTACTCAGTTAGCGACTCAGCAGTGGATCAATTTGTTTCACCGAATTGCCCCTAAAATTCTAAATGTGTTTCAGATCAAAATCTCCTGGAATACCATGCCATTCAGAGGAAGAGATGGTATTCCAGTACAGAATCTCAGCAGAATTTGTCTCCAATAAATCCCCTGTGAGGTATATGAATCCCACCGTGTGAATTCCACTTAACACACAAATGAGTGAACCCCTCATTGATTAGCTGAACAAAAGTTATACCCCAGAAGAAATACCAAACAGAAATGCGCCGTCAACAAAATGGTGGAAAAAATATCGTCCCCCACCCCATGGAAACGAAAATATTATTTGGTTCTTTCATGGAAATATCTATTAGCAGAACTAGTGTGACGTTAATGCCCCAGTCACACTGGCGTAAAAACGGCGTTTACCCACATGCACGTCTACGTTCTTCCACGTATTTTGAAATGTACAGAATACAAGAATATATAGAAGGAACATCGTTTTTTTACACCAGTGTGACTGGAGCATCATTCGTATCTGGGCAGGGTTTAACTCTAATTGGTTAGAAATATGCGTGACATTTGTTTTTCCCTCCCCTGAACATAAATCCCCACAGGTTATAGGATATAGAACACTAATCTGGAGCAGTGAATATGTCTAAAAGCAGACTTTATGGGGGAAAATATATGATCGTTGATGGCGATCGTAAAAAGAAGGCAATATCACATCCCACTAATACACGTATATCCTTTTTACTTTCTTCCTTCCATTAGCTTATTGAAAAGAGAGAGAAAGAGTAAAAAGGTGCAACTTAATCAAGAAGGTGAGTTATTGCCTTTCTACTTACAACTTGCTTCGATTTGCCCCCATAAAGTCCGTCCGTACAGGGATGATTCACTAAGTATGTTCGGCATCACCGACTCGTTCGACTCTCATCACAGACCTCGCCATACTTTGGAGATAGTAATCTTTCTGTGTCATTTAAAGAACTCACATTTCCGTTGCGCTACTGACCCCATAGAGAGAGAGGAAATGCTTTCTGATTTGACTGTGATGTCACTTTACAGATTATCAGGTATATTTATGCAGAAGGCGGTGCAACTACCGGGAATGTATAGGATCACTTTGATGCCAGTGGGACCAATAGAACATAAATGCACTTAGCGTCATAATTAGATATATAAATATGTAAAAATCCGAAAGGATAGGCAAATACTGCAACATAGTCACGAGGTGTTCAGTACTGTGTAGAAATAATCCAGATAACACCCAAATAAGTTCGTAAAACCATCTTGTAGCATATTGGTGGACACATTCTTAAACTTCGTTAACACCTCGGTGTCCCTCAAATGTCTGGAAAAAATGCTTACATAAGAAGGCCGTACGAATGGTTTTAACTACAGAAATATGTCAGTTATAAAGAGTCTAGATATTTCAATATTAAGTTAGCTAATATTCACACATTATATGGAAACTTTATAACACTCTATGCGTGAAGGGCAATCCAGTTCTTTCTCAGGCGTTGCTGGAAGTTCCCAGAGGTTGTTGTCCAATTATCGCACGAGGCATCACACACTTTAGCCATCTTGTACTTATACCTCCGAACTACCTTCCCAGGTCAGTCGGGCTCAACAATTATTCTGAGCTCACGTGTTGTGGCGCTTACAATCAATACGCCTCGGGAACCCTTGTGCTGTTCTGTTAATAGAGCATTCATCAATGTATACTCCGTAATCAAATTGCTCCCTAAAATGTAAGCATATTCAGCTGGAAAAATCTACATATTGGAAAGTTTTCGCCATTTAAAAAAAGCCCAACTTGAATGAAATCAGAAATTTTTATCTCTTCCACCACTCCATTTCACCTTATATCAATAACCAAGACCCATGGACAAATGGTGTCAAGGTGTCAGTGCCCTCGTGTTATTGTTGCACCTTAAAATTATTCTATACTTAACGTTGCAGCTCATCTCTTCCCCATATTAACGAGATGGTTCCTTTGGAAATCTGAATATCTGGAGCTACTCCGCCGTCAACTACTACACGTCAGCTTCTGATTTAGTGAGGCCCTACTGTCCTGACCCTCAGGATGTGCCACAGGTAACCAGGGTTACCAGTGAGAATGACCGGAAGGAGAGACGCCCTCTCACTTGTCGTGATTTAAGGCATCAGAGAAGGGGTTGTAGGTCTGCGTAGCTTAATGAACTGACGTGGATAGTGGTGTCAAATTCAAAAAGCAACGGACACCGTGATGTCCGGTGCTCTTGTACAGAGGTGTCTCATGTAATGCAGGTGCACTGCATAAAGTTCCGAATATAGAAAACTCCTGCTAAAGGGCAAGGTGCACACGGCCAACAGTCTACCTGGAATACAATGAAATACCACGCTACCCTTCCCACTGTGCTTTGTTGCCCGTATGCTACGGTTCTGTGGGTTGGGGGAGGCGAACAATGAAACGAAGAGTACTGTGCAATTTACAAAGCTTAGTTTCTGAAGCGTGGTGGTTATGAAGTACAGTGTTTTGTATTCATATATAATGTAAATACATTTATAGGGCCGTTCCCAGGATGAGAGCTTCCTTCTTGTTTCCAAAACGGAGGTCTCGGCCGATTTGATAACGTGCAAATTTTACAGTTTATTCAATATTCCACGTTCTTTTGAACGTACACAGATTGTAAAGAACTAGTCATCGAAATTGCAAGTGTCACCACAATTGTAAATTTACAAGCTTCAGTTTCTTCATTATTAGAATCACGTTTGCTCAAATAAATAAGGATCCCTCTTACTTCCACTTTGCCTAAGAGCTTTATATGGTCTATAGGCGTGTATTTAATTATTAGTCAAATCAAACTTAGTCAATTGATAAGTAATGCCCATTCTGGGCGAGGACAGTGTCTCCCGCAGGGTGAAAAGAGTTCAAAGCACATCAGCATTATCATTAACAAATCTGGAATGGAACAAAAAAACATTAAAAGATTTTAATGCAATTACTTTCTATCTTAAAGTTCAAGAAACTAATTTCTCTTCGGTTCTCTTCGCTTCTCATGCGGTTGGTCTAGCTGTTAGGGCTTAAAAGCTGGTTCCCTTGGTTTGTTAGAGGCTCATACTAGAGCTATACTGACTGGCTTCAGTCTCTGGGACCTGTTTCAATAGTTTCGTGACATGTCTAGATGGCGTCTGTGACGCCATACGGACAGATCACAAGATTGCAATCGATGACACAACGAGTTTCACTCACTTCTCGTAGGAATTAAACAATGACACTTTAACATGAGTAGGGGATATATCTAATCTATAATCGTTCCAAATATGAAGAAGATTGGCCACTTCGCTCTTTTGATATTTGCTAGTCTTTTTCCGCTGTTGCTTGCACTGTTGGTGCCACTGTTCATGTCTGTCTAGGCCTAATGTCACGAGACTACTGAAACAGGTCCCTGTACCACCTCCACCTACCTAACCTCTTCACCATGATACAGGCCTGTCAGGCTGTTAAGTTCCAGTCTATACATCTCCATTGTGACCAATTATATTGGCTTCTTTGCGATGATATAAGTCATCTGAATTGTCTGTATTCATTAGCACCAAAAGGGCTACATTGAGACATTTACCTCCCTGTATTGATGTTGACTGTACGGCAGCTATGTAGTGAATGGCATGTTAAACCTCATTATCACTCGCTCTAGTTCCTGTTCTAGGGTGTGCTGACATGACACCTGAGTTGTCAGTGACATGAGCTTCCCTCCTGGCATGTGCGACAGACTGGAATGAGACTGGTCAATCTTGATTGGTTGTCTTAACACACAGCCCCAGCACAGAGCAAGTTTACCCAGTACCAAGATGCCACCTACTTACTGTATATAAGCTGCTGAACCTGTCAATAAATCAGTAAAGTTCTTGAATCATAGTAGTACCTGTGTTTAGGTTCTTAGTCCATACTTCGGTCTACACCTAACAATTCTATGCCTCTAGGCTTTACAAGACATTAGGGGAAGTCCAAATGTTGCAAAGTAATTTCATTTGTTGATAGCTCCATAATCAAAGACTTGTGTAATTCTAGGCTGATAATGATAAAACGTATAGTTTAGCAAACTTAGGGCGCAAGACAAATTCATTTTTCATACGTGGTTAAAACATATGCAGACAAATTTAAGAATCGTCAATATATATAACACTATATATCTATGTTTTGACAAATTGGTTGTTAAAACATTCAGATGTTTCTTGTCCTTCCTCAAGTTATGCATCATTATGAGTGGAGGATTCTGGTAAAGTACCCATGTAGCCACTCGAAATTCCGGGGATAATAGCAGTTACCGGCACGAAAAAGAGACATTGAGGGCTAGATTTAGGAAACATTTCAAACAATCAATCAATTAAAGAACATTCTGCAATTCGATAGAGCTGTCTATAAGGCAAATATGTGAAACCATGAAATTAGAGTTTAAAATGTATTTGAATTCATAGCTTTAGTTTGATTTACGCTTCACAACAATCATAAATCCATATGTCCTCGGATTGTAAAAGGCAGGCTCCCTGGCCATATTGTTTGGTCCAATCTAGGTATTGCTAAGGTTTCATTGCTACATATTCATACAATGTGTGCGCTGAGCACACCTCACTAATTGACCCAAATAGCAGTCAGATTGTTACTACGAACGACTAATTACAGTACCTCCATAATAAAGGCCCATGCACAATATGAGATGTCAAGTTGTTAGTACCCACTGTTAGCTTTTCTCAATCCGACAGGTGTGTACACTATATATTGCATTATTCTGTCGACCAAAATCCCACAATATATATTCTCGAAGTATAGATTCATTTACAGAGCAAGACATTGGACATTTAACTAGCTTTAGAACATTAACACCCGTAAACGAGCCTCTTTACAAGCCCTAGAACGTACACGTATGATTAGATATCGTTCACCGAAGAGTTTTGCGAGCTGATGTAACGAATTAACACCGGAATAAAGGATGACTGTTTTAAGCAGAGTCCTCCGCATTATAAAGACGGGCTATATTCAACCAGCCCTAAAGCCTATAAAGCCTATAAGACAGCGACCCGACCATTGTCCCCGATCACACCTTTGCCCGACGAATCCGTCGGGTCGGTCAGAATCGGGTCGCTGTACGCATTTCACAGACCCGATTTTTATCGGGTCGGGCATTACTAGCGTGGGGGTAATGCCCGACCATAATCGTGTCGCTGTACGCACATCACCGACTGTTCCCGATTCTGTGAAGGCCATTTGCACATCGATGCTACCTATCCCCTAGTCCGATTTACAAGTGCCTTATATTGATTTGTAGGGGAGACAGAGGTGATAATGAATCTGAAAACTATTTCCGAATATCTTAATTGGGTCCGAAGTTATTAGATTTTAAATTATTTTCTATGAATCCACACCAGCGGCCTGTGGCTCACCCCGGCTCGGCTCCCCGCGGCTCTCTTTGATCTCAATCGGGTCGCTGTACAAGGCCATAAAGTAGAGATGTGTGATCGGCAAAGGGTATAAGACAGCGACATTCTTGTTCCCGATTATAATCGGTGATCGGATCGGGGACAATCTGTGGAAAATGTCGCTGTCTTATGGGCTTATTATCGGTCAGAATCGGGTCGCTGTACGCACTTCACAGACCCGATTTTAATCGGGTCGGGCATTACTTGCGTGGGGGTAATGACCGACTATGCCCGACCTTAATCGTGTCGCTGTACGCACTTCACCGACTGTTCCCGATTCTGAGTAGGCTGTTTCAACAGCAATGCTACCCATCCCCTGGTCCGATGTACAAGTGCCTTATATCGATTTGCAGAGGCAATGACAAATCTGAAAACCGATTTCCAATATCTTATTCGGATCAAAAGTTATTAAACTTTGAATTATTTTCTATGAATCCACACCAGCGGCCCATGGCTCACCACGGCTCGACTCCCGGCTGCTCTCTTTGATCTCACTCGGTTCACTGTACAAGGTCATAAAGTGGAAAAGTGTGATCGGCAATCGGCGTTGAGGGTATAAGACAGCGACATTCTTGTTACCGATTATAATCGGTGATCGGATCGGTGAGAATCTGTGGAAAATGTCGCTGTCTTATGGGCTTTAGCAAATACGACCAATGCTTCAGGCCGCTTTCTACAACGGCACTATGCTACGAGCTACAAACACGAATTATCAGTGATTAATTGCTGTCCTTGCTGTCATTTCACATAACAATAGCGTATCTGTATATCATAAAATGATTTTGAGGCATCCAATTCTCAGGCACGGGAGGTTCCTTGAATCTGTTATGATGTAGTGACATAAGGGTAATGTTTTCAACAAAGGGTGGCCTTTACTACATGTATAAAAGCATATACTCCAATTAACAGCGATCTTTTAAAAATATTGTCAATTATCAGTCCAAACTGGATCCTTGTGATTCATTCTAATGCCAATTAAGTAAATTTGATATTTTGTCCAATTCATCCAAACCCAATAGATAAAATAGGCTAATTAACATTGGCTTGATTTACATAGGAAATGTACTGGAAATTATAGCGTTCTCCAAACCTCTCTAAAGCAAGTGCAGTTATCCATCTTTTTTGTACTTAGATGTCTTGCGAAATTTTGAAGAAAATGACATTGGTGTGGAAAACAATGTTTTATAATTTCTATTATATTCTATTATGATACTACCCTAATTTGATCTAATTTGATCTTTAACAGTGAACACCGATGTTAGAGTTAGGTAGGTGTACTCAAAATCCAGGAAAATGACATGGGTTTTACTTTTCATGGGAAATTGACCCATGATAATGGATCCCATGTACTTTTGCGTAAAAACACTGAATCATTGTCTGTAAACCTACCACATAGGCTGTGGCCCAGCCGGGCCCATCAGATGGCAGACCCTTTAATCTAAATTCTAGGCAGATTGGTTTGTGAGAGAAATTCCTAATAGTGTCAGTCCATTTACTGCAGATGACAGGATGACAGGTTCAATCCATTGACCTGCCAATACCATCATGTTCAATGAGTTACCCAAACACTTCAGTATGGACAATGAGTATTCTAGATTCGAATAAGTATCTCACTAAACAGGTATCACAACGTTTTGGATCCATATCGACTGATTGTAATAAATATATTATTAGAGTGTGTTGTTTTTAGTCAAAACTGGAAACCGGGAGCCGATATTGTTGGATACACTCAGTGGGATCCCAGGTAGGATACAGTACTGTTGATTGTAAAACATTGAAAAAGGTGAAACCAGCACATTATATTTTGTTATTTCATTCTTAATGCTTTATATTTTCAGCCACCAGATCTCATCTTTGGAGTGTGAGATGATATATAAATACAATGTATATATATATATATATATATATATATATATATATATATATATATATATATATATATATATATATACAGTAAAACCCCGCTTAAGGGGGGCACTCGTCTGAGCGATGGCTTAACTAAAGAACTCACTGTTAGGTGGCATTGACTGTAAACACCTATGTTGTCTAGGTATCTATGGGTGTCGTCTTGTTTTGATTCCTGTTTGGCCACCAATGACACATACCATAAACAAGGAGAGACTGTATTTGATAAAATGTCCCTCCAAACTGTCCCCTTAAGCGGGGTTAAGAATTATTTCCGTACCGGAAAACTGTTCCCTTAGGCGGGGTGTCCCCTAAAACGGGGTGGCCCCTTAAGCGGGGTTAAAAAAGTCTTAATAGAGGGAAAAATTTCCGTTCCGAGCGAACTGTCCCCCTACATGGGGTGTTCCCTGAAGCAGGGTGTCCCGGAAGCGGGGTTCTACTGTATATATATATATATGTATATGTATATTATATATATATATATATATATATATATATATATATATATATATATATATATATATATATATATATATATGTATGATAATAATAATAACTAGATATGAGAAAAGATCATGACAGCTGCTGGAAGTTCTGAATCACATTTGCGGTGAGTCGTTGGACTCCCATACTATGGCTTGTAGCTTCTCAATTACCCCGGTGCTCTCCCGGGACAATTGCTCCTGCGTTGTACCGCCACTGTTAGCGTGTGGTGCGACGCCTCCAACAGCGCCCTGCGTTCCATTCTCTTGGTCAGCTCGGAATTCCGAAATTTCCTCTGTACTTTCCTCCACTGCTTCTGTACTTTGCGTGGTACCCGAACACTTCGGACACGTTTTGGAAGAACGTCCATCATACTTTATCATACATACGCTGCACACTATGTACACCAAAAGTGCGGTGAGGAAAAAGCGCATTGTGGCAGGTACGTGTTGCTCCGAAAATTTTTACAGAGGAATGGGACTAGTGTAGGGTGGCATGTGACCACCTGTATGTGGAGGAGCCACCGGTACGGCGAAGTACGGCCGTTTCGATAGGTGGCGGTACTATATTTATAGTACAATACTCCTTGTTGTAGTATTCCATCCATATATATTATGTATATATATATATATATATATATATATATATATATATATATATATATATATATATATATATATATATGTATGATAATAATAATAATAATAATAACTAGATATGAGAAAAGATTATGACAGCTGCTGGAAGTTCTGAATCACATTTGCGGTGAGTCGTTGGACTCCCATACTATGGCTTGTAGCGGGGCTATGACTGTATGTAAACACTGACGAGAATAGACATGCACCTCCTGCCTGATAGAGTATACATGCATGTAACGTTTAATGTGTAACGCTCCTACTCTGTCAGGGTAATTGACGCTCACTCTACAAAAATAACATAATAGCTGTGGTTATGACTTAGGCATAGGGCAGGGATTCAACTATTTTGTTAAACCACCTAACTTTATACACAACCATTCATACAACTTCCAAGCAAATATGCAGCTCCCAAGTATAGACCTCTAGAGTACTCATGTAAAACAAATTCTCAATGAGTGTGGGATGACCCATGTATGGGCATGATCAGCAACGAATATTTGCAGAAAAAACAAATTGCAGAATTGAATAGTTAAAAAAATCAATAGAATTACGTTTTAAAAACCGGTTCACACAACAATGGCACAGTGATATTGCTGAACATAGATCCTGCATTTTGTACAAGGAGTTCAAAGGTGATTTTAAACTTGAAAAATACTTAATAGAACTGCCAGAAGCGAACAGAGTAGCTTTAACAAAACTATGTACAGGTAACAACAGATTGCCAAAAATACGGGTAAGGTATATCAAGAAAGGTAAAGCTACAGATAAGGAGCTACTGCTATGTCATATGTGTGAAGTTGGTGTGATTGGTGATGAATACCACCTAATGTTTGAGTGTAGAAATGTGAAAATAGTACAATACCGCCAGAAACTTTAAGAGATCACAGTATGAACCCAAATATATATATACACTTATAACATGGCTACAATCAACTGACTACAAATTATTGCATAGTGTAAGCCAATTCCTTAGGAGGACACTACCCCTACTTTAAGTCAACCATCCATTTCAAGATCTGAGTTGTAAGCAAATGATAAGGAAAATAATAGAATCTCCGCTTACAAATGTATTGAATTTCCGCTTACAAACATATTGTATTTTATATTGAACCCTTCTTTTACTGTCATTACTATGCTCCAAGCTGTTTGTAACACAGTCTGAGTCAATAAACAAACAAAGATCGAGTAACAAAAGCTTAACAAAGTGATTTGACAGCATCTATATCAAGCTGTTCATCGTACAAATACTTTAATGTGGCTATATATCCAGATAGCGATCGTTGGTTAGAATCTGGGACGTTGTCTAGTGTTGACTGTGTGGTTATTACTGTAGCTCGTGAAGTAGGAATGAAGCTGCATACACTGTGACCTACCTGGTACAAGCCAGTCCCGAATTTTATCATACACGGCCGAGTCCAGCGGGTGGCAGCCATCGTACTCGTGCGGTGGATTTTCGTGTGGGTGGAAGTAATTCTTGAAGCAGGCCACAAACAATCCAATGTTGAGAAAGTCCTTCTTCACCGAGGAACTGGACCTCAGCCAGTAGTCAGTAGACAGGGCGATAACATGGCAGAGAATGGCGGCGATCACCAATATAATCACCAGCAGCAGCAACACAGTTGGCCCGACCTTCATGTTGAATTTCCCTGAAGACTTTCCCTTGATTCACACGAGCAATGAATATCAAATGCCCACTCTGTTGCAGTCTGGCACACACCCTACAGACGGATAGAGATGAAGAGATCTTGAGATCCAAGCCACAGAAACTCTAGCGCCGGATCCCCAGTCTAAGTAGGCCAAGAGCGATGGGAAGGGAAGGGGGGCACTGGAGGGAGCTCGCCCACTCAGTCGCACAGCGCGAGGTTAGCAGCAGGCATACAGTCGACATACCTCCCAGCCACTAATATGGCTAGCGGAAACACCAGCGAGGCCCGCTGCCCCAGTTTCCGACGCTTCAGTGTACAAATTTACTCCCGCCGAGGTTATTCCTGACCTAAGGAGTGACGTCACTGCCAAGGATTTCCCTCTAAGTTGTTAGTCATACAGTGCGCAGTGCGTGGGAAACGTAAGACCCAGACCCATCCAAAGAAGACCAACTAGATATTACCACAATGATAACAGTCGGATGCGCACTGGAGGGTGAATCAAATGTTTTACAAATCCCCAATCCACATATTATCCCTCCCATCTAGTGCGCCGTCGGTCGGAGAAGAATATTGGTTATTATCCTACCCCTTATATATGGGTTTCCGTATTGGGTTAACGAGTAACTCGGACTTTCTGTCACCGGGCCGGGCGCATGTATATCTAAAATGGTGGTTCTCGTGCAGTGTATGTATATATATATATATATATATATATATATATATATATATATATATATAGGTATGCTTTTGCGTATACAACGTCGTCCAATCCCCCTTCTGTATAGGCTACGCCTCATCTGTAGGCGTATATATATAAGGGTCCAATAGGTCCGATTTTTGCCATTTGGGGACACCACTATATTATCTCATTTGCCATTAACCATTCAAGTGATTTGCTCAACCGAGCAGTCCATTTTTAATCTTTCTCGGAGAGATTGATTTCTTTGCCAATATGGGCAAAAATAAGAAGAAGGCTTCTTCGGATGAAGGAATAAAGGATACACAGAAGGCCTCAGGGGCGGATACCTCTGGGGAGAATTTGGGCAATTTTTCCCAAACTTTAGTGGAATCGAGGGCTACCACCGCGGAGATGGACGGGCAAGCCGGCGGGCAGTCGACCACAGGAGCAGCCTTCTCAGAGGGCGTAACGACCGAGTCGTTTTTTCTTCAGCGGGGGTGCAAGACGAAAGAAACTCACGACTGGAAGGAAGGATGACGAGTTTGGAGAATTCTATAGCGACAATATTGAAGATGGTATCTACAAAAGAAAGTTCGTCATCTAAAACTCGCTCAAGATCTTCTGTGGCCAAGAATCGCCGTCGGAAAGTCGCTACCACTAGATCGACATCAAGTTCTTCTTCGTCTTCCGCTAGCTCAGACGATAGCTCGCGTTCGAGGAGCAGAGACAAGTGAAAGAAAAAATCTGGTAAATATGATTCCAGCAAATATTTAGAAAAAGGGGAGAAAATTTTAACTTTCGAAAGCCTAACGTTAGTTAATCTAAAAATGATGAAGGAAATGTTAGAGAACGACAGGGATATCACTGGTATTTTGAACCATCACATTATGATTACAGAAAAAGCGAAAACAAAAGTTTTTCTGAGTGAGGCTTTAGTAAAATATGATAAATCCGTTAAGGATCGCGCAAACAAGAAAGGTGGTGACTCCTTCAATACTATCGACCCTAGCGACATTGTCAGGTATCTTTCGTATGATGGTACTCTAAACTACAGAACCTCAAGACTAACTAAGAGTAAAGTTTCAACTCAAAGTAATGCCCATACCTGTAACGCCTACAATAAAAGCGAAAGCGGTTGTACTTTCGTTAATTGTAAGTATCGACACAATTGCAGCGTGTGTTCATCTTCTAGTCATGGCGCTTACTCCTGTCAGGGTAGGAAAACGAGTTCTAAATGAAACGCAAAACATGGTAACCGTAGTGATACTTATAGCGAAACAGATACTTTGTATCAATGTATTAATAGTACCCACGTGATTAACCGCATTCCTGAAGATATAGGTCAGGTCAGGTCAGGTCAGGTCGCGGAGGATGTACATGATGCAGGCGTTTCGACGGTTACCAGTTGTGAAGATAATCAAGTATCAGATGTTTTTATTCAGGGTGATATAGTGTATCAAAGTTTGGATAACTTACCTGTTTCGTATCAAAAGGTCGGTATTAATGATACTTTTGTCAGTGATCTAGTTGATCACTCTTGTTCCGATATTCAAAATGAAAAAACCGTTACGGGTATCAGCGGTAATTGTTATTTCGAAAATGGTTCAAAATTTGATGTTTCGTTGGTTAATGAGACAATTCCTTTTTGGAGTGTGGAGAATTCGTTAATGGGAAACGAAAATAGTTGTTTTAATAATGTTTGCGAATGCGTTCATTATATAGGTGATCATGAGGCCCAGCTTAGGCCGTGTAGAATTTATCGATATCTCTGGGGAGAGAGTAATAGCAGTGAGCTTACCGAATTCGATAAAAATTTTGTCTGGAATGGATTCGTTAACGGTTTCAGTATAGTTAACGAGGATTGCGATACTAGTTATCATTGTGAAAATTATAATTCCATTCTTGATCCTCCCATTTATCGGGAAATGAGTAAAATAATCGAAGATGAATTATCAACCGGCAAAGTAGCCTATGCTGCAGATAGGCCTAAATGCGTTCATTCGCTGGGCGCGGTGATTAAATCGAACGGTAAACTTAGGCCTATAACCGATTGTTCTTGCCCAGATAAGATTAGCATAAACAATTTTATGAGTGATACCTACGAATCGTTTTCGTACAATACTGTATATGATGCTGTATAAGATTTACAGAAAAACGACTTTATGAGCGTTGTTGATATAAAATCCGCCTATCGCTCAGTTAATATCAGAGCAGATCAAACCACTTTTCAAGGGTTTTCTTGGGATTTTGGAGAGGGTTTATCGTATTTTGAGGATAAACGCCTATGTTTCGGCCTAAAATGTGCTCCTAACATTTTTACTAGAATATCGAATTTAGTGGTAGACATTGCAAAACAGGAGGGTATTTTAGGCATTACAAATTATCTCGATGATTTTTTGGTGATAGGTTCTAGCGAAAGTGAATGTTTAACGAAACGTGATGGGTTAATCAGAATTCTTCAAAATATCGGGTTCGAAATATCGATGTCAAAAGTAACTGACCCTTCGAAATGTACAGTTTTTCTGGGTATTTTAGTCAATTCCGAGGATTTAACATTGTCCTTACCAGAGAAAAAAATAGTAAAACTGAAAAATGCTGTAGAATTATTGAAAGAAAAATCACAGGTGACAAAGAAAGAGTTAGAACAAATAGGGGGTTTAATTTCCTTTTGTTCACAGGTGGTGAGGGGGGGTAGGACATTCAGTCGCAGAATCTTTGATTTGTTCTCCTCTATCCCTAGAAAGGGAAAAACTGCGATAACCCAAGAACTTCTGTATGACTTAAATTGGTGGTCTGATTTTTGCAGACTCTTTAACGGAAGAGAAATTATCCAAAAGGATTGCAAATTTTGCCCTATTGTTTCAGATTCATCAATGCTAGGCTTTGGGGCTTGGGCAGGTCTCGATTATTTTTATGGATCCTGGGATGATATCCAATGTCCAGTAATTGAGGATTGCCACTTTGAATTATCTCCAAAAATGGAAGTGATCGAGGAAAATATAAATCTGTATGAACTCTGGCCTGTATTGGTTGGTGTTAAGCGATGGGCCGATAATTACAAAAATCGCAAAATAAGTATCGTTACCGATAATATGCAAGTATTAGCGATGATTAATACAGGCCGAAACAAAAACAAACAATGTATGAATTGGCTCAGAGAATTGTTTTGGGTGTGTTTCATTAATAATTTGAGTCTAAAAGCATCCTACATTAGGTCAGCTGATAATGTTTTGGCAGACCAACTTTCTCGTTTGAGATACAAGGGTGTATTGGAAAAAATTTAAAGACTTTGACAGAAAAGGGCATGTCTGGTTTTTGTTACAGATAAAATTTTGCAGGCCTTACAGGATAAACAAAGAATTGTTTTGGACAGTTGCATTTCGGAAAACACCAGGAAGGTTAGGTCTAAACAACTTTCATGTTACTATCGTTTTTGTGACGAAAGGGGTTGGGTTTGTTTTCCTTCAACAAACTCACATTTGTCTTTATATTGTGTCTATTTGTCACATTATCTTAAACCAGTTTCAATTAAAAACTACATTTCAGCGGTAAATTTTGAAAATAAACTACTTGGTTTTCAAGATATGTCGACTGATTTTCTGCTGAAAATGACCCTAAAGGGCTTAACTCGTATGGGAGATACAAGTATTAATACTCGTTATCCAATTACTATTATTGATATGAGATCAATGTTTGATAAAATGAATTTATCTTCTTTTGAAGATTTGGTCTATTGGTTGTGTTTCCTTTTAGGCTTCAGAGGTCTACTTCGTAAATCACACTATACTCTCTCCCCACACACTCTAAAGAGAGGGGATTTAACTTTATCTCATGATCATCTAGAGATCAAGATAACCTCATCCAAAGTTGACCAATTAGGGACCAAACCAAAAATTCTTAGGTTTGATCGTATTCCTAATTCGATTTTCTGTATAATGAAATACTTTGAGATGTATTTTAATATGTTTAATCCTGAGCCTAATGACTATTTAATTCAATTACCTACTGGCAGGGTGTTTTTGCCATTGAATTATCAAAAACTCAATAATAAACTGAAATCTCTTTCCAGAATTTGTGGTTTTGGACAAGACAAGGTTTCTTGCCATTCTCTGAGGCACGGGGGAGCGAAGTTTTTAAAGGATATCGGTGTTGATATCGGCGATATCAAATCACGGGGTAATTGGTCCTCATCAGCAGTATACACTTATTTGCATGAGACCCCCCTCACAGTCGCTTCCTCAGATAGAATGGCCTCTCAGTTTCTGAGTATAATTAATTGAACTCTGTTGTGTCTGGCGGGTTTTTGCCCTGTTTTATTAATTATTCCGCCATCCACGCCTTCGTGTCAATTATTGTTCATATTATTCTACACATTATTCTACCACTAATTGGTTCCATGATATTATATTACTATATAACCACGCTTATATAAATATAAATTATCAACCAATATAACTCTCGCAAATATTCACTGCGGTCTTGTTGTTGTTGTTGTTGTTGTTTAGGCGTCACACCCACTCTTCTAGGTATCCCGGTTACTGATGCGGTAACCGGAGGTTACTTGGTGACGCCCCTGGTTTTAAATACTCATTCCGCTGTGATTTGCTCAACCGAGCAGTCCATTTTTAATCTTACTTCGATATATAATTAGTTATTTTAATCTTAGGCTTGTATACCTTGATGTGTAGGACTGGGGTTTGTCCCAATGTATTACTGAATAAACCCTGTTTTATTAATTATTCCGCCATCCACGCCTTCGTGTCAATTATTGTTCATATTATTCTACACATTATTCTACCACTAATTGGTTCCATGATATTATATATATATATATAGGTATGCTTTTGCGTATACAAGGTCGTCCAATCCCCCTTCTGTATAGGCTACGCCTCATCTGTAGGCGTATATATATAAGGGTCCAATAGGTCCGATTTTTGCCATTTGGGGACACCACTATATTATCTCATTTGCCATTAACCATTCAAGTCTGTATTATATGAAAATTGCAATCTTATATTTCCAGTTTATTTCATAAAACCTTTATAAAACCTTATTGAATATAAATTGATTGATTGTACATTATAAACCCTGCATTACAGAGCTTCACTGAGAGTGTAGGGAGAGACACGACAAGTGCTACAACAACACATTGATAATTCACGGCGGGGTTGGGGTCGGGAAAAAGACTTTTCTATTTTCTATAGGTACACATATACGCCCGGCGTATATATATCGCATAGAGAATACTTCCTCTCGTATACGCTTGGTGTGAAATACAGCGAAGACGCGTCCGTATTTGAAAGGAAAAAGTCTTGTATACACCTCATACGCTGGCTCGAAATATGGACGTATATATATGAACAAAGTTAATTTACAGCCGATACCTACACTTCCGCGATGGCGTATATATGAATAAAATGGTTAGTTTCGTGCAATGATAGTTTCCATCTTATCTGCACTTGACTCCAATCAACTATTTCACTCCAATCAATATTTCTGTGGGGGCACTTCATCTCTCAAGAAGACTTGTCAGCTTTTCAAAGACGTACAACACATCTACGTTGTCGGCCGCCTGTTCAAGGCGGTGCTCCACTGCCATGATTCTTGATTCCCCACCCGTTCTCAATTTGTGTTGTTCTTAGCCTAATCGGTGGTGCTGCTCCATTAGCGCTCCACTCCCACAGGAATTGTAGTTTGTCTCTATTCAATTGACACTGGGTCGGACAGTTCCTCCACTACGCTTAATAAAGGTGGTGCTCCACTGCATTCGACCCTGTGGAGACTGAGGGGCAATCATGTGGTCACTGGTCGATTGGCCACTGTCGATCCCATCAGTGGAGCTGCAATGGAGCTACAACTGCGATTATCGGCACCCAATCTCCACAACAACGGCACCCGATCTAGACTGATTTTTGAAGGGTCCTTGACTCAAGGCTGTATTCCACCAAACAACCACTTTTTCAACGTCAACAGACGTTCCAGCCGAAATTTCAGCCGACGTCGGTTGAAACATCTGGAAAAATGGCATCAAAATGTGTCGCTGCGCCACCGAAACCCCCAACAGACGCTCATGTGGTCGCCATACGAGCGTCTGGTGGGTTCAAAGTTCCAGCAGATCCTAGCCGACGCCCCTGCCATGGCGCCGACTGGTGGACGTTGGCCGCATTTTACGTAGTAATCGAGTTCTCCGATAGGCGGCGCGGCGTGCGGCGATACACTACGACGCTCCGAACCCGCGAAAACGCGTATCGAGCGGAGCAGTGTGTCGGCGTGTTGGGATTTGTACGGGAACGGTCAGAAAACGTCAAATAACTGAGGAATTACACATTTAATTGAACTATGAAGGTAAATAAAGATAAGGATTGATGTTATGAATGTGTATGGCACGCTATGGTGCTAGGATTCTGCTGACAATATTGAAAGTGTCTGAATTTTCTATGTCCGTTCGCGGCTTCGGGTATCGCCGGTATCGCTCGCGCTATGTTGGCGGCTTCCCTCGCCGCAACTCCCGGCAAAACTCGCAGGCAGGTGTCGTACTCTTCAAATGCATCGATCAGATGCTCAATTCCAGCCGATAAAAACCTAATCAATCAGTTATTTCGGCCGACGCTATATTTACATCTTGTGGAGGGTTGTTGGGGGTATCGGCTGGAACTTCTGGTAGGTGGAAGCGCATTTTAGCTGGGGAATGGCCAAACCCCCCAGCAGACGCTCAGGCGATGCTGTAACGACCTCCCAATATCCCCCAACAGACATCATAACTTAGAGCCGACGCCTGCTGAAACGTATGGTGTGTGCTTCCACCAACCCGACAGATGATTTAAAATAGAGCAGATCTGCCAGCAACCGGAGCAACCGCCATACGGGCGCTGTACAACGATTTTGTCTTGTTGGTGGAATACAGCCTTCATTCTTCCACTGGTCGCACTACAATAGCCTCATTCAGAGGCGACTCCACTGTTCCTGACTCTCATTATAGGCCTACAGGGAAGAATGTCTTGCAATCACATTTGAAAAATTAGATATGGTCGGTGGCAAACACATGATCAGGGACATAAAATTTCAACAGTTTCAGTAGTTTGGGCAGAATTTTATCAACAGAGCGTGCAAAATACACTCTTGACATCAACGCCTCTCTCTATTTACTTTCATTTTTCGATAAATGCAATATACAGCAGAAATTAGAAAAGCTCTAGATCATCTTCCCGCACAAATCCAAGATGTGGTGGACACTATACCATTCTGGAAGGGTGTGATTGCTCGAAAACAAGAAGTTTTTATAATTTTTTTTTATAAAAAACGGTCAATTTTCAGCAATCAAAACAAATAATCGCCCAAATCGCGCAAATATAGTTGCCCAAATATATATGTCACTATATAAATTATTATATATATATAAATTAATTAACCGCCGAACCGCGGAGGACTCGACAAGTCTAGTTGGCGTATAATATACGCGTCAGCTGTTTGTTGTCGGAGTCTAGTTACCAGGAAACGGGGTCACCAAGGTCGCGCGTGACGTAACGTTCGCCGCAACGGTTATTCCGCTGCCTCAAATCAACAACACGAGTCGTGTTTTAGTCTTCTATATATCGATCTAGATGTTCAGGTTTATTGTAAATGTTTTAAATAAACCCATGTTTATATATATTTACCGCCATCCCTGTTTCGTGTTCAATCCTTTCACCTATTTATTATAGGTTAATATTATTTATATAAATATATATATAAAAAATATATATTTAATAGATGGTCGAAAATCACGAAATTGCAGCAAATAGACTATATTTTGAATATTTCGAAAAGTCCTTTTTTGGGAATAGTTTAAATGGTTTCCATGCATCTAGGGCATTGTAGGGCAGAGTCTAGAACCATGAATACCACATGTGTAACTCCAATATTTAGACAAATTGTGGCTAAAAACGTGAGGGCGTCACGTTACGACACTGGCATAAAATCGTGCATAAAATAAGATAAAAAAGTGCTAGAATATAGTTTCACCATTTTTAATGACTCATATATATGCATCTACCCACCATAAAAGGATAGGCCTATATGCCTTCCTTTATAATGAACTCGATTTGTGCTATTTTGGTGTAGTTTAAGCAGTCACGTTCCGACACCCACTAAATTATTAATAGTTCCTGTTCCCTATGATATCAGTAATAGTCCCTTTGGGATATCAAAGGGTGGATATATAGCTAGACGATGGCGAAAGAATTAAGTCTCTATCTTTATTAGAAAAAAAAGAAGTTATCAGTCCAAACACATTTTTTCGTGACGTTACGACCCCGTCACGTTACGACCCCGTCACATTATGACCCGCAGTAGGTCACGTGGGGTCAGGTAAAAGGCGTTCAAGTTTAAGTGTTGGGTCAATATATACGTATAAAATGGCGAAAGAATGAAGTCTTTATCTTTACTAGAAAAAAAGTTATGAAGCCCTACATATTTTTGCATCACGTTACGACCCCCGTCACGTTACGACCCCTGGGCCCCATTGCTCCTGTTTTTGTGGTATCACTAGCCATAATCGGATTGTAATTTTATTTTAACAGTTACTTTAACGATCTAACTAAAAAAGCATTGCTCCAGTAATATCGGATCTTATCACTATATTTCCGCGGTATCGCTAACTTTTACGATGTGATAATGATACAACAATGCAGGGGCACATATTGAATGAAACAGGGGAAGATTAATTAGTTCTTTAATTAAATACAGATGGCACCATAGTTAAAACTGATCTGACACCTGGTGGTTTGGATCGCTATTTCCTATATTTCGTAGAAGGACAAGTGGCAGGGGTTGGGGGTGCCACCATGGATCGTTATTTGAAATATCAGACAAGGCTGTATTTAACCTACAGTGATACGATCCGCAGTGCTGTGAAGGTCTGCCTAAAAAGTATCGCTAAAAGCCGTATGTTACACGGCGATGCGCCTGTGCGATTGTGACACGATCCGCAAAATTTCAGGAGCAACGTTTTGGCCTTCGGATCACTATTCTGCGATCCGCAGCTCTGTCGTAATTCTGGAGCAACAGGGCCCTGGTGAGATCAGGGAAAGCCAAAAAAAAAGATAAAAATGCATTTTCTATGGATCAGATCCATTTCCCCAGTGTCAGCCCAGGCCCTGGTGGGGGTGGGGGCATAGCCTTTAAATATGACCCAACCGGGGGGGGGGGGAGGGGGGGGCGACACAAAGGACTGAGACGGAGTCGTCGGGAACCGAGGTGAGTAGATAATTACCTGAGGTACTTACCTAAGTACTGAAGGGGAATTGATGTTCCTACGAGCCTAGGGCACTGTTTCCAGGTGCCCTAGGGATACAGGGAAGAGGAGCTATGTGATTAGTCAGTAGTTAGAGCAAGAATACCGCTAGATAAAATAAATTAAAAGATTAAGCGACAGGGAAGTGCAATTTTATTTCACTATTTTTTTTTAATTCAATGGTTTTTGAACCTCTGAGGTGTATGTATTGGGGAAGGAAGGTGGGTCCCTGTATTCCTAGGGCACCTGGAAACAGTGCCCTAGGCTCGTCGGAAAATCAATTCCCCTTCAGTACTTAGGAAAGTACTCCAGTATTTTCTCGTCTTCTTGGCCCGTGCTTGCAGCCTTGTACTCCACGAGTAAAGGCCGGCACCCCTTTACCACTAGGAGGAAAGGATTCACAAGGAGAAGCAAAAACCCTCAACAATCCAGTGTCGAGCACCTCTAAAGCACCCGAGGGTGGTTCTGAGGCCACGCTGAAGGACTCAGGGGAGCCGAGTGCGGACCATGTGGAGTCCGTATCAGATCACGGCTCAACGGTCAAGACGTCCAGGGCCACTGAAGACTGAATCTAACTGAAACCTTTTATTGTTATTCATTTATAATTGCATGCTCATTCATCAATGATGAACATTGTATTTGCGCCTAGTTTCCGCGGGGAAAATGTCAAGGTCGCCGCATAAATTAGTGGAGGGGTGGGGGGAAAGTACACTGGCCACCAGAGCAGACATTTGCTATGATGAAATTCAAACGCGAATAACGGCAGAACGATGCGGCCAATCTTCTTCATATTTGGTATGATTATAGGTTATATGTATCCCTTACTTATTTCATTGCTTAATTCTTAAGGGAAGTAAAGTTGCGCATTCTGTACAACATGTCCAAAAGTGTCTTGGCCTGAGACACTTTGGGAGACATAATCGGCTATAGGAATCAACAATCAACTATAGCACACCTGGCTGCACCCTAAGTGTCTTGGAGTGACGATCATTGGCCAATTCCCTAAGATGTCTTATCTATAGCACACTGACAGCTGTAAGATGTCTTACAAAGACGATATCGTGACTGAGAAACAGGGCCCAGGATCGTAGCCCTGGAATCGAACATGAGCCGCATGGACAAGAAGATTGATGGAGTGCTCAACGCGATCATGAAAATGTCTCGCCAACGGTCGCCGTCCAGAGCCTCGAGGCCGCCAACATTCCAATCGGCTGCTGAAGACCGCACGAGGGAGTGGGTGCACAACCAAGCCTCAAGGCTACCAGGGCCCTGTTTTTCAGTCACGACATTCATTCTCAACGATATCTTACAGGCGTCTGTGTCCTATAGACGTGATATCTTAGCCGCTCTGGCCAAGATCTTCGGTCTAAGACACTTAGGGTGGTCTGAGGTGTGCTATAGTCACGATCATATTATGGTCACGTGATTACAATTGTCTTGGAAAGTGACTTACATCCAAGACAGTTAGGTACATGTCGTAGAGGGCTGTGACAGTGTGACAGACACCTCAGTATGGCAAACTTGTTCCGACCTCAGCGCAAACAGAAAGTATATTGTCTTCGCAAGAACCCATTAGATGAATTCGATGATGATATGTTATCGTGTTATCGTCGCTATCGTGTTAGTAAAAACATAGCAAGGGAACTATCTGAAAACTACCGACGCTCTGGGTGGTGCAGTAACCCCGGCCACACTGGCAGGGGTATGGGTGTGTCGGCCGAAGAGAGGGTGAGTTTTATTTACATATAGCATTTCTGTCAGTATGATATTTTATTGTATTGTAATGATTGTGTGGTATGTCAACTCTTGTATATTGATTATATATATATATATAGTAATTGTTTTCTAGAGATACTTATTGTTCATTAAATCTATATGTTGCAAATAGTATAATAATTATAAAAATCACTTTATATTAGCTCAATATTGAGTATCATAGAAGATTATCGACCTCCACATAGTGTTAAATTAGTGTGTATGTAGTCTTTATCAATAAGTGTATTTATACTGGTAAAACCCTTGGTGTGTTAATGTTGAAGTTGTATTTCACACTTGTGTTCATGAAAGCCTCCATTTAAGATTTTATAATAGTATTGTCAATAAAAATATAAAAAAATTTATATTATTTGTTATTGCAGATGTGCTTGGCTCTCAGATATTTCGCCACTGGGGCCAACTACAGCATAGTAGGAGATTACCAGGGTGTTGCTAAGAGCACTGTGAGTAAGGCCATCCATGAGATTCTGGATTTCTTTGATGAAGTGATCGATGAATATATCAGTTTCCCCAGAACATTGCAAGAGATGGAAGATGCAACGCAGTTGTTCTACAACAAGTTCGGAGGAAAACCTCTTTGTCTAGCATGTGTGGATGGTACCCATATACCCATCCTTGCTCCACGCGAAAATGAGGTAGATTTCGTGAATCGGAAAGGCTTTCATAGCCTTAACACTATGGTCAGTATTCTCCTATATTTATTTATCATTCATCTGCATCACATAAAATAGAACCTTTTTTCAAATGGTTTTTATTAAAAATAAGAAATCTCCAAATGAATTATTACAAAAAAGGTAATAATAGTATAAATAATGTTATGTAATAGGCTTCATTAAATTGTTTTTTATAGCCAACCCCTGTTTTGCATATAGACTAATATGGATACATTTATTGAAACATCTATTTATCTGATTATTGGCCAATAAATTATTTTTATGTAAAATCTATTGTTTATTTAACTATTTCCTATATTTCCTCTTAGATTGTTGCTGGAGCCGATAGAAAGATATATACGGTGGATCCCTCTTTCCCAGGGGCTGTCCATGATAGTTTCGTGTTGCAAAGTTCTGCTATATGGACCGATGGAAAAAATGCCAAGTATGGGGAATATTTCCTACTGGCCGACTCAGGGTAAGTTATAGATAAAAAAATTACAAATGAAATAATAAAATATTAGCAATTAATTGGCAAATAAATTGTAATCACTATATATTTTTATATTGTGGCTTCCCGTGAAAAGGTTTACAAAAAAATTAAGTAAATTTCTGTACAATTAATAAGGTTTGCCTATGTAATGCGGTCTTTCAATGAACTATAATGTCTTTCTGAGGTTGAAACACATATTTCATAATATGCCTTTTACTGATATCAAATAAAGGGATACTTCATCTACAGATATTAATATTTATTTGTTGTATGTCATATCCAGCTGTATATGCTCAATGCATTTATAATATAACATTATTGAATTTGTCTATTTTTTTGTAGGTACGCGCTCACTCCATTTTTGTTCACGCCTATTGCACATCCACAGTCTGAGGAAGAACAAAGATTCAATCGTTGGCATATGACAACTCGGGTGACTGTAGAACAGACTATCGGTTTGCTGAAGCAGCGATTTCGGTAAAAATCTACATTATTTCCTGTATATTACCATTATCTATATCTAATAAATATGCTATGTAAAGTAATATAGCTATTCAAGTCACAAATATGTCACATTCCTATATAAATGAATAAAAATTAAGAAAAATAAAGTTTTGTAGACATAGATTTACTTCGGATTCACTTTGTTTGTACTTGTGACGAACCAATTGTTTCTAAAATTGATTAAAATTTTTTATTTAACTTACATTTTTGTTTGGAAAAAGATGCAACTTATTGGTTGGTTGAAACAAATAACAGATATAATACATATTTGATAAAACTTTTATTTATGAACCTTATTGTCTACTTTCAGTTGTCTTGATCGACATGGGGGCTATTTGTATCATAGCCCCCTGGATTGTTCCAGAATTGTGAGTGTCTGTGTGGCATTACACAACATGTGTATTACTGGCCACATACCCCTACCACCCGGGGATGATGAAGAGGTTCCTGTTAATCTCCCTCAACAGCGTGTTCGACAGGGCAACCCTCAGCCACCTCCAGCTGGTGCTGCCAATCTCCACCAAGAAGGGCTGGTCCGAAGAACACAGTACATACAGACACATTTCTTGTGAACAATGTGTTTCTTATAGGAATAACTTGGACTTGTAAATAAATCTTATCACCTACCAATATAACTTTTCATAACACTTGATTAAGTGTCAACCTAAATAAATAGAAAATTTGTAATAAAGTCTTGTGTTTTCCTTACCAATATTACCATTATTTACTTATAGCAAATGATATATATTTGATACTGTAACTGAAGCCTTATTTTTTGCGAGCTTAACAAAAATTAAATCATTTATTCTATCATGAACACCATATATATCCTATACCAAATCATATCATAATCCTAATACAAAAATATAACACAAATTGGTTTGGTACATCATATGTTACCTACAAACTAAATAAATGAGTATCTACTCCTGCATCTACATTTAAAATAAAATTAATACTTGTTTCTCAAAGCACTTTTGGTCCAGTCACACGTTACTTGCCAAAAAAAGAATAATTATTCATAACACTTTTATATACTGTAAATATAATGAATGTTTCGAAAACATATGATTTTATAAATACATGTCCTATCTATGAGACATGCTACAGCATATTACAAGTTGAAAAGTTGTTTGGGTAGCCTAGGTCTGCTAGACTTGCGCACTTCTCCTTCTCTGTTTTGTGCAGAGTTCCTTAGCACATCAGGCGTGGCTTCTGTAAATATAAATATATAAACTTTTTATTAATACAGCTTAAATATGAAAAATATGTAAATAATAGCATTTTAATATACATGCCCACCCTAATATGTAGATAAATTAAAAATTATACATATTTACTTGTTTGTATAACTCTTCCATAATAGTTTTTATAATTATACTCTTTACAAAACATTTTTTAATACCATATATCTTGATTACTAGATTTTATGTATTACATTAATGGTAATTGTTCAACTTGATAGTGAAGATACAAAGGATATGAAAACTGCATCTTTTAATATTCATATAAACATTCAATATTTACAGAAGGCAAATACTAGGATTAAAAAAATAATAATTTTCATTATAATATTTGCTTTCTTACCTGGGGTTGGGGGAAGGACTTCACTGTTTGCTGTCTGTGGTGTATGAATGGTGTCTATGACAGCATATTGAGTAGAACTGTCTCTATACTCAGATGTTTGTACTAGAGTCTGTTTGGGAACGTTCTCCACTCTATTGGCCTTCATATTAAGTATTTCTGTCTTCATGAGTTCCATATCCTTTGCCAATTTATCCACTTTCTCAGTCAGTATTTCTAGATTGGAAGAACGTGGTGTTATACAAACATTATGTAATGCATTGGTCAATTTCTCCAAGGCTGTAGCAACTTTGTCTACATTCTTATGGCCTTCATCTGTCCTGGGCATATGGTGGCTCTCTTCGGCTGGTGTCAATGTAGTTTTGGGTGCATCGTTCACAATGGGACTCATCGATTCATCTGATACCAGCGAAAACTCTGCAATGTAATGTTTAACATATTTAAATGTTAATGTATTTTATTCATTGCCATACACCTGTTTCAAATTATGATTGTTATTCTAACAACCATATTCCTTCTAATGGTTACTAAATTATGTTAAGTGAACGATCTTATAACAAAATTAAATTAATTAGTTTATTCTGTTTATTACCCAAAAATGTCACTGTCTGAAGTACTGTATAAAATCAGAGGATGTCAACAATTAACCATTACCTTCATTAAGTAAACTATAATGATATTAACAGATAATATATAGTCTGTGATAGCCTTATAAAATTTAACCAATACAAGGAACCCCTTCTCCTTACTGGTCATGTCTATGAAGGGACTTTCATGTGTGGCCACAACACTCATGGGAGGACTTTCTTTTTCTTTCAGGTCGATATGGATAGGTGTTGAAACCTTCCCATCAGCTTTGACAAATTCCCAATTGATTTTGGGAAGAACTGAACTTCCATCCGATAATTCGTTGGCAAAGGAAGTGTCCGTACTGTCGAGTATTGTGACTACATCACCTACAAATGAGGGGGAATTGAAATACATCCTCCACTTTTTTCCCTGTTTTTTCGTTACAATGGTATTAATAACAAATACTACTATTTCCTTAAAGTATGATCTATATTTGTTGGTTTATAGAAAGTGTGTAATAAATGGATATAATATTACAATGGTTTGTTAAGTTTATGTACTTTATACAAAAATATAGTGTAAGGACATATAGTCTCTTATATAACTAAATTATTACCATAGTCAAGAGGTGGTATAGGCGAATAGAGCACTAAATGTGATTCCATATTGGATAATGGATCTCCCTCTATGTTAGGCACCAGGGGGATAACATTTGTCTTTTTCGAAGGTGGTTCTTCAGCACCTTCAATGCAAAAGACAAATTATACAACAAAACAACCTTTTAATTCTGTATTTACACTTTAGTACAATAATGTTTAAAATTAAACAACAAACCTTTTATCTTAGTTTTTTCTATAATATCCACTATTTTTGAATACCTTCAACTAGTGAATATCTTTTTAAAATAATGAATACCATAAAAATATTTACATACGTACCTTTTTTGTTTGTTTTTGTGACAAATGGTTCTTTCTCTAGAGCAGAAACGTTGAGAGGTGTTGAACTGCGTTTACGGTCTCTGACACGTTTTGCTTCTAATAGTTGTTGCTGTTCTTCTTCCTCTGCTTCTTTCAACTTATTTCTCAAATAGTTAACTTTAGACTCTGGAGCTGTTTGTGGTGAAGCTAGGTTTTTAGATAGCATATCTGTATATTGTCTTGTCACACTTTTCGGAGAAATAGAGGTAAGAGATGAAACATCCGATGTATCCATAGTGGAAGTGTTATTAGTGTCCTCGGATGCAGATATGTCAGATGGTAGAGGTGATACAATAGAATCGCAAGAGGAAATACAAGAAGACAAAGGCGAGGCAGGAGCTTTGGATATAGTGAAAGCAGGAGAAGAACGAGAGGCAACAGAAATATTAATGTTATTTTTTGGTGGATTACCAGAAGAAATAGCAGATGAAAGTTGTTTGAAGGAGTTTGTATTTGCGGGACTAGCTGGTGTAGAAGTCATATCAGAACTACTATCAGAACTGATGTTAGGAATCACTTTTTTCTTTCCGTGACCAACTATGCGTGCGCCTGCAATACCTAAAGAGAAAAAATATATAATAAAATATTCAGGATATTTATAAATATTTATTAGATACATTCAGTAATTATAATAAAAAATATGTAATAAATATGTAATAGGAAAATAGTATAGAATATTCAATTGAAATAATTTTTTCTATTTTTTTTCATTGGAATCAATTCGCCTTAGTTATAGGCGGTCTTCCATCGTGCAGGAGGTATCCCATGTAGAATAGTATAGTGGAGACAGGGGTTTAAGGTCCATGATAGAATAGGCCATAAATTTCATAACTTATATTTAATATATTGTGTGGATAAATAAAATGGAATTCATAACCTGTGATCATTTGGCGGGATGTGTATCTTAGTGCCAACTCGTCCATCGCGGTCAAGCGTAACTTCTGTGGCAGGGCGCCATTACCAGTTTGCTCTAGGTGCGTATTTCTCTCCCGTGCCTGTAAACAAAAATACAATATAATTTATACTTTGTGAAACTATATTAATTAAGTGCCATTAGAGATTGATGGATATGTATCGAATGCTAGAAGATTATCGAACCCTAGATGCGTCTAGAGCCTTTGTGGCGTCTCCTACCCACAAAAAAAATAACTTATATCATTGTGCATCCCCCAAGTTTTACTAATAATTTTTAACTCTATGTAGATGTTAAAGTGACAAAGAACCGGACGTCTATAGCAGAAGGTGAGAATAATAAAGTTTTTTGGTGGTACTACAACCATTACAACTCAAAATAAAATATTTCTAGAAGCGGTTGACTGTTATTGCATGCTATTATATAACTTATGAAAATAGATACACTTATCTATATAGTAATGAAACTAAACTATTTATTGAATTATTTGTTATCATCTTACACTAATTATATGTGGTTGTGTTGTTAATAATAAATATTATTATGGAGGCGAATATATTTGTTAGCATACAGAGTGCAACAGTCATGAAAATTTATATTTTTATTCATAAACTTAAAACAGATAGACATCTTATTGGTTATGGCCATTAGTATAAACTTCATTCATGGAAGTTTAAAAGTTTTTCTTAATGTTGTCTGACTAAACTACTTACACGCTTTCTGTCCTCTGACATGTAACATGCCAATTTTTTTCTACAATCGGCCTCAGACCGAGTAGAAAAGGACACAAGTGCCACACGTGCTGAAAAACATTTTCTAGTGATGAAGATTGGCCTTTCTCTTTATAATTAGGAAATGCGTTTCTATAATGAACATGAGAATAATATTTTTATAAGAACATTAAATTTAGATAATTTCTTCCTTCTCTTACTTTGAAGTGTCAAATATTTACCATGAACTCTTTTCCACGCCTCAGCCTTCTCAAGTCGTGTACCACCCATACCCTCATGGTGGCCCTTGAGGATTTCTTTATCTGCAACAGCAGCTGAGGGAAGTGCATGCGTTTCTTCTGGACGCCACGTTCGCTTTCGATTTAAATCGCTAGCAGACTCCTTCTGAGGGAGTGCAGACATTTTCCTAAATAAAAATATCAATATTTTGGCTACTGTGAAAATAACAGTAACATTTCGAAGTGCTAAGGTAAGAACAAGCCAATTAATTTCTTATATGGCCGTACGTTATCACAGTTGTCAACACTTTGGACGATAATGGGTGCACAACAAACATTTTAACCCATAAAACATACATTAGCATAGTTGAATATAATATGTTTATACACTAAACCCATAAATATGTTTGCCATTTCACATATTACATGTTCCATAGGTATATAAATGTAATACTAACGTTATTAGTCTGTAGCGACTGTGCAGTGTATGTGTACTCGACCATACGTCGTATCCGTGTGCATGAGCGATGATAGGAGAGTTCAATAAGTGGAACTACTGAAGCTGGTACTTCGTACAAGAAAAGGTATAGAACCTGAGACAATTCTATACTTGTCTTACACCTGAGACACTTTTAGCGGCGATCTTGGGTGGCGCGCTACGATAGTGTCTATAGAACACCGGCCATCTTGTGTCTTGCAAAAGGTCTTAGATCCGCAGGGCCGTCTCAGCTTTCAAGACTAAGATAATGTCGTGACTGAAAAACAGGGCCCAGGACCGAGGCAACTCCACGACTGCTATGTCTCAGACGATTACCTACAGCGAGAGATGGACCGTGAGGGAATTCGTCATGACAAAACGGCTGGTAAGCTGACTTCAGACCTAAATATTTCAAAATTGATATCGAAGCCATACATGTTTCTCGACCATGAGGGAGTGTATATCCTCGCGCAGAAGCTCGAGGTCAGGAGCGCATTGGGACCGTTGTACATCAGTGCTTTTCTGGTCATGATGGAGGACGACTGTGCGGTCCCGGACGAGGACCGCCATGACATGTATCGGCACATGTCTCAGGTTTCAATTGACGCACAGACACGGCCATGGGCCGGCGTGCGCCGTTGGTCACACTACATATTTGACCAAGTAGAAGCTGGGAGGATTTATTGGTCAGACCACATTAGGATCCAGGATGAACGGGTCCGACTCGCCATGACGGCGACCACGACCACCAACAACGGTCAAGACGGCGGCAAGTCTGGCGGGTGGGAACTCCCCTGTCGGGCGTTCAACTTGGAGAGGGGGTGCTGCCAATCTAACGGCTACAAGGACGGCACAATCAAGTACAACAGGAAGCTCGCCTATGGAGTGCGGTACGAGAGTGCTCTACCCACACCGACAGCCGCCCCATGCCGGACACCACACGCCGGACACTCCCCACCGAGGTACAACCTCTACAACCACAAGCTTAAAAAAACGGACCAGACGCGCCCCGAAACTGAGCGTGGCACATGAAACCCCCCCTACACTCGGTACGCATGCACTCATGAGGAGGGAGTGGGCAGCGGCCAGCGAGTGCACCACGGATGACGCAACACCCTACGTGACAACAACACCGTGTGCCGGACACATGGCGTGGGTGTACAACAACAAGGCGCCGCCTATAAAGGAGGAATACACTCCCGCTTATAGCAGCGGTAGGGGTGAGGAAAAGTAATTGCCTCGGCAATTACCCCAGGAGGAGGTGGACATAGTTCAAAACAGTGACTACGCTGCTGTTAGGGAGGTCTGTGAGATCGGAATCCCAACTCCCGGAGTCCGGACCGACACCGGAGCATTTGCAGGGCATAGGCGTGCCCACTGGCCCCGGTTCTCTGCACCCGAGCCGCTGGGACACGCCTACATCTACGCTGAAGTGAGGAACATGGGCATCCCCAATGCGCTCTGGGCCCGTATCAAACTCCCCACAGACCTCAACATCTCGCCGTGGGTTCGGTACCTCTCAGGAATCCCCGGAGGAGGGGAACTACTGGACCTCGTGAGGTACGGCTTCCCTCTGGGCTACGGGGGCCCTGTTAGTGATACCCGGGGGGTACCCAACCACCCCAGTGGTACGGGATACCCGGACCACATAGACAAGTTTATCACGAGGGAACGGAGGAACAGCAACCTCATTGGACCCTTTGACGACGCCCCCTTTTCGCCCTGGTGCCACATGTCGCCACTAATGACACGCGAAAAGAGGTGCACGAGTGACCGTCGGGTCATCACAGATATGACTTATCCAAAGGAGGATAGCATCAATGCTTACATTATAAAGAATTCCATCTACGGGCAGGAACGTCAGCAAGGCCTCCAGACCATTGAAGGCTTTGTCGGCCGGTTGGTAGCCTCGGGGCCCGGAAGTTTTATTAGTACTATCGACATCTCAAGAGCGTACAAAAACTTTAGGTGCGATCCCCTGGACTGACCGTTACTCTATTTTGCGTGGGAGGGCAGGTACTACTGTAATACGGCCATGCCGTTCGGTGCCCGTGCCTCCTCGTACCACATGCAGTGCGTGGCGGATTCAATCGTTGAGATCGTTGAGGAAGGGGTGGACGCCTCGATGTACCTTGACGACCTCATCATTCTGTCCCCGAGCCGGAAAAAGGCAGCCGCCGACTTCAACATTGCCCGCGACCTCTTCAAAGAACTCGGCCTCCCCGAGGCCCGAGAAAAAGCTCAGACCCTGAGCCAGGTCGTCTCCAGGCCGGTATGCCTGAGCTATCGATTCAGAGGTATGGCGGCTGGAAGTCAAACGCCCACAGAACTTATATCAAGGGCAATGATGCCAAAGCAGTCAACCTGGCCTTGGTCCACTCCCTAATCACCAAAGACTCTTAAAATCTTCCCCCCCTCCCTATCCTTTTTAATGGCTTCTTGACCTTTTTATTACCATATACAAATCACCAATGTATTGTATGTCATACAATTAACATTTCTATTGTATATCATATACTTATCATTATCATAATTGACTTATATTCTACCTGTCAATTATCATATATCTATATTCTTACATAACTTTGTATTAGTATCACCATTAATATGCCGTCCAGTAAGGTCGACATAAAATTTACTTCTTTTACTACATAAAATTCAATAAAATTTTATTCTCCCAGCTACTGCTTCTCTCCTTTCATCCAGGGATTGGGTAATGCTATTACAAATAACTACCAGACTCGGCTGGGCCGTTCTTCCGTCTGGTCCCTTGTGGAAAAACAATTACTTTTAAAGAGATTACATTTTTACATGGTTGTCCTGGGGTTACCTAGCAACAAGTCATAGTTGGAAGTGTTTTAGTGATGCTACAACAATAATGAGATGAGAATGACTAAATATCACAATATAAGATAGGTTATTTGAATCACGGGTTCGTAACAGTTCCCAGCGTTCAGCTTGATTTTTACAGTATTTGGAACAATTCACTATATATGGTTCGGGTAAATATATCCTTGACATATTAACAACACTGTAAGTAAGTCTTAGTTCATTTGTTTTCTGTTTCAGTTTCTGTGACTCTCAGTCGTAACACAATCTGAAGATCTTAACTGATCACAATTTAGCACTGTTATATATACCTCGCGCTTAGGCTAATAGCTAATAGACTAAAGACAAGTGTAATAACTGTTCATTATTTTGTGCTGCCTTTTTAGTTTCTTTTGAAACCTGGGATTCTATTCTCTTATGATATTTACATTCTATCTGTACTCTGTTTCTATCTGTACTCTGCTTCTTTAGCTGCCATGGCAACCGATTTCATACTTTTTGAAGAAAAATATCATCTATAGTATAGGCGCCCAGATTTCGTCCCAGCCGAATACAACTCACTTCATTCCTAGAGGCCAGGTACTTATTTGGCTGCCTTTCGAGCTCACTGCCTGTAGAATATAGACTGTGACTACATTGCTGATATCCATGTGTTCATGTCGAGTGATAATAGATACTGGAATCTAAAGTTTTCCTTGCAGCCAGTACAATGGTAGTCGCTTTTATAAAGAGATACAAGCGATTGAGTAGTCCATTTTACGGTATAAAATGCAACAGGCGAATATGTAGGCCATTTCATGGTATCAAATAACATCTTTGAAAAAATAAATAGTCAACGGCCTTATTGCCCAGTAGCAGGTGATCCGAAAGGTAAGTATTAGATTAGCTTGGTATGTGATAGAATGGGATAGTAGTAGTAGAAGAGAGAAAATGTGTACGATTTTTATATTTAGCATCAATAATGCCTTACGTGTTTGTAGCATATTTAGGTCACCTGGTATTTGTAGAGCTATATAAGTAAGACTGTTTCCTCAGCCTTACGGTTTATCACTATATACCTACAGCCGTACGTGACGTAATTACTACACGCTTCTATCTAAAATTACTGCACAGATGTGCAGGAATTCAAGCTACGTATTACGGTGTCAACGAATAGAATTACGTCATCATTTCCAAATGGCTGACGTTATGATCCTCCTCGACATCGGAATAAATAGATAGGTGTATGTATACAAATACTCACCCATGAAGATCGAAATACAAAATATACACATCAATTCCGAAAATAGAGGGAAGGACACTAATAAACATTAATAAATATTGCATTCGGTAAGAAAAATTACTAATTTTTCCGAGCCTTACCTCTTAACTTTGAACTTTTGCTCACCGGGACATAGTTTCCCTCTATTCCATATAAGGGTAGAATACCAGTAGGCTGAATGATAGTAAACACTGGAACCCAGCATGTCATAAGCAGTGGGTGTGGATGGGAGGTGGGGGTTGCATAGCTTCCACATAATAGACCTATGATCCCTTACGATCTATGTCAAAGATACAATAATTTGTACCAACGATTCATGTGTCTCCCTACGATCTATTCTATGTAACCAAATTGGACGAGATGAATAAATGGGATGTTAAACTACCCAAACAGCAAACAAACAAACAAAATCGAACGATGGTCGTACCGTTCAAAATCTATGTGAATGACCCTTGAGTCGCTGCAGAATATAAGAAAGTGAGGTTTGCCATAGTCACTTCGATTGTTTGGCCAAGATAAGTTAAGTTAATTCTGTGTCCTCTAACATGACTGTCACAAGCTTGTCACCTGTCAGCTTGCCCAACGATGTCATCCGAGGAAGATGATCTCTCTTGATTATTATTACACTTCGGCGAGGATGGCTGACACGTCTTGGGGATCGTGCTCATAATATTCACTTATTCCGAAATCAACGTCAAGATAACGCGGTATCAGAGACCAAAAACAAAAGACAACAGTAAGAACTCTGCTCAGGGAATTTAACGGTTGGTGCCTTCCCAAATAAAACATGGCTTTATCTGCTTAAATGTGCGGCTCAGGAACATTTTTTTATATTTTTTTTTAAACATTTTATTATTGCTTTCGATTTTTACAAAGTCGCTCTTCCAGGCAATATTATTGTGATAACAAGAAACAAGAAACAAGAAACAGGTACCCCTGCAGCAATGCTGACGGGAGTAAGTGGTATTTATAATGAATGATGTAACTCTCTAACATTCTGATCAATCAATCACCCTTCTAAGTATAATCTATACATTACGGTTTAAGTTATTCAAACTTACCTTGGTCTAATATCTCCTCATTTCACAGTCTCAAATGTTCTTCGGTGCAATGGAGTGTAGAATATATACATATTTACAAATTTACATGCCAATGGTTTAATTACCCAGATTACTTCCATTACTCTTTCTTAGCAATTGACAGATCACAAACATGTATACGACACCGTACCCAACCACCGAAATAATTATTTGAATCCTCCTCTATTCTTTTTTTAATAACCTTATTATAGCTTTCTTAAACTCAGACTTTGAATCCTCTTTTTGTAAACTCACTCTTAACTCGTTCCAGATCTTAACGCCAAAATAGCCACACGATTTCTTAAATTTTTCTTTCCTTGGTCTTGGTAGGTATACTTGAATTTTTTTTGCAGCTCTAGTCTTAACTCCTGGGTTCATATTTTCATAGTTTTTTGTTTGTAGTTCTGATAAGAGAACTGATCTCCTCACTATACCCATTAACAATATCTCAGGGCAAAGCAGTTCGCATTTGCTCAACAATGCTTCATTACTTATGAACCTGTCCCTTATATATGCCTCCCGCCCTAACACAATTCTCAAACCCCTATTAATCCCAAATATTAACCTTTTTTTAACAATCTCATTAGACCCTTCCAGTAAGAAAGAACAGTGGTCGACGATAGGCAACAGGCAAGTTTTTAATACTTTCACTGCTTTATCTTTATTTAGATAATGTCTGATCTTTTTAAACCTATAGTTTTTATCATTTATTGACTTTAATAATTTTTCCCCATGTTTGTTAAACTTTAGATCTTGGTCAATTATCGCCCCCAGGTAATTAATTTCTTCACAGCTATCCACTACTAAACCGTCAATGATAATGTCCCCCCTTTTCTCCTTTTTTATTCTTGCTTTTGGTCTGTGATAAACAAATTTGTTTTTTTTAACGTTGACTGTAAGCCTATTCGCCACATACCAATTATTCAGTCTATCACATGCTAGCTGCATGTCAGCTTCGGCCAAAGTCAAATTCTTATTTGACGTGACCACCACCAAATCGTCAGCATACATTAAACAGTTGTACCCTTCAATACAGACAGGCAAATCGTTAACGTACACAAGGAATAGCAGAGGGCCCAGCATGGAACCCTGCGGCACCCCTAGTGTAACATTAGCATATTCCGAGCTCTTATCCCAATACCTGGTATAGTACCTCCTGTTTTTAGATAATTCGTGAACCAGATTAATAATTCTTCTCCCAGTCCCGCTTCTGCTAGCTTGTATAATCAAATTTGGTGATTGACACAGTTGAAGGCTTTTTTATGTCTATGTACAAGGCTATTGAGATTTCCCCGCTATTGTCTGCTTCAGAAAGGTATTTAACTAGTTTAAATACTGCCCCTCCCGTATAACGTTTTTTTCTAAAACCGTGTTGACAGTTGTGAAAGAAATTTGTTTCCTCTAAATAAGCATACACTTGTGAGTAAACAATCCTTTCAAAGATTTTTCGCCAATTTGTAATCTGGGACAAATCTCCTTGTTTCGGGAGCGGAGCTATTCTGCCCCCTTTCCATTTCTGAGGGAAATCATTTTCCACCAATAGTTTCTGCAAGAGTACGCTCAAATTAAACCCCATCCTATAATATTTGCTTTTAGAATTTTACTACTTACTCCCGCCATTCCCGATGATTTCTCTTTGTCAATTTTTCTAATAATTTTACTACATCCTCATCCTTAATTTGTTTGTCTAATTCAAAACCATTTTTATTGTTACGGTTAACATCATACTCGGCAGTGGTGGGCGATAATACGGGAAACAGCCAAGCAGCACGGGAATCATTACCTACTATATTTAAAACGGTAGAATTCCGTCGAATCTGCTTGAAGTTGCTCCCGTACATAGAGACATAGTGAACCCGACCTGGGCCAGGAGATTGAACTGTTTTCTCGTGAGATCGCAAAATTTCGCTGGTACCCCTTTCGAAACTCTGCAGGTTCTCACATCAACCACCAGCCTAAGTATTTGGCCTCTTCAAAGCATCTGGCTCTGTGGAGCAGTCAGCAGGGTGTCAGGCTGGGAATGCTGGTGATTGGGGTTCGAACCCCGCAGTCGGGAAAATCATTTTTCAAATTTTTCACTAAGTATTTGCCAAGTCTCTGTGTGGAGCGGTCATCAGAGCGTCCGTTTGCGAACGTGAGTGTCTGGGGTTCGATCCCCGCCCCCAGTAGTCTTACATCTCTTTTTTTCAAATATTTTTAGGACTCGGACTCGACGAAGTCGCTAGTACATAAACAAAGATGGGCCTAGGGCCGTTCGGAAAACTTTAATAACGGAACCATCTTTAATATCTACCACAGTAAACATACCACAAGGTTATCGGGAGGTAACTATTAACAGTCAAAAGTGGTAGAACGTGCCTTTTCCACAACTTGGGTACCACTGTTCCCATCTCTGGTCCTGAACGTTTGATATAGATTTAAAAATGACATTATTTAGATCAATCAAATGCAGGTAAAGGGCAAAATTCTCCAGATGGCACCACTGTGGGTCTAGTACAGGGTATATGTCGGACAGGTCCGCACTGACTGTCACTTCATCAACAAAACTTGAACTATTCGTATAACCAAAACCTTCTTTATTGAAGGGAATATGGAGCCACTGCAGTGTTGGATTGTTGGTTACATCGGCTGGGGCTTATATGTTGATTTATAGGGATTCTAATTTGTATTGTGTCTGGAATCTCGGCATGAGCACTCAGTCTCTGCGGACTATAACAAGGTGAGACTGACCATAGTTGTAAAGTTTGTGGGGGACGGAGAGTTTACCCTTACTCGACGCCGCCAACCCCGCATAGGGGTGATGCTATCTATTTTCAGGGATGTTTTTCCCCTTTGTCAAACTTCTACCCAGCTAGTTTTAACATGGAACACAACATTTTATTTCGGCCGAACAAGCATTTGCCCAACCCAAGGTGAAATCAGCTAATAATGACCAGGCTGCTAGCCTCATTCTCTGTGTGAGTGACCCATAAGATCAAAGCGATACCGATAAAAGAAACAATCAAAAGTTCAGCAAACTGGAAGAATGAGGCTCGGGGGAAATGGAGGAGATCCTCAAGACCAAGTTTGAACAGAACAAAAGACCTCCCACTGTTTGAGGCGACGTGCATTTCCTTCTAGGTAGCTGGCAAAATGTTAAGCAACCTTCTGGCAGTAACCATCTTGGTAAGCTGCTGGAAAAAACTCACTGTCTGCTATCAGATTCCCATGAGTGATTATCATCCACTATTTTGATGAACTTGCTCTATTGTTATTAGGGAATCATTCAAAAATCAGGGAAATATGTAAGATAAACAATGCAACTGAGTAATGTTGTACATCGGATCAGTTCCCAGTTTGACCTCATAGACAATTCGCAAAATTTTATTTTGAAGGCATTGTAATTCATGGGTGGTATATTGTTTTCTATTATCGTATACAAAGTCGCAGTAATCCAGGTAAGGTAATATTGTGGTTTTATATATCGTTAGGCCAGTAGGGATGTCTATAAATTTTCTAATCTTGGATAAGAGATATGTTTTGTGAGTAATTTTCTGAATGGTGTTTTGTCTTTGTTCTTGGAATTTCAATTTGGAATCAACAATCAGGCCAAGGTAATTAAATTGTTCCATTCTCTCAATTGTTTTGTTATTCATTTTGAGGGATATTGTTTCTGGTATATGTTTAACTGTGGATGAGTAGGCCATCCAATAAGTCTTACTCTCGTTGAGTGTTAAAAGGTTGTTACAACACCATCTTTCAACTATTGGGAGAATGTTCGTCATTGTTTCAGGGCTATTTGTAGTAATCACGGTGTCATCTGCGTAAAGGGTTGTGTCACACTCAAGGTGTTGTAGTTCGGATATCAGATCATTAATGTAAACTAAAAACAGGGTTGGTCCAAGGACCGACCCTTGGGGGACTCCAAAAGTGATACGTAAGAACTTCGATAAATTTCCGTATAGATTTACCCACTGTTTGCGGTTGGTAAGATAGCTCTTGAACCAGGAACATGTGGTGTTGTTTAGACCAACATTGTATAATCTATTTATGAGGATATTATGTGAGACAGTGTCGAAAGCTTTTTTAAAATCAAGAAATATAGAAGTTAGATTAATGTCTTTGGAGGTATTGTTATAAATGTGAGTAAGGCAAGAGGTAATTGCAGAGATAGTGGATCTTTTTTCCCTAAAGCCATGTTGGGCCTCATTTAAGATATTATTGGATTCCAGAAAGTGTTTTAATCTAGCATTTATAACCTTTCCTAAAATTTTGCCTGGAAGAGGGAGTAAGCTAGTGGGACGTAAGTTGTTTACATTGTGGATGTTGCCTTTTTTCGGTATAGGGGTAATTATAGCGTTCTACCACATACTAGGGAATGTTGAATGAAATAGTGATGAGTTCAATAGTATGAAGAGTTTTTCTGGGGCTGACTTAAAGGCTATCTTAAAGACAAACGTTCTGACATTATCTATTGCTGAAGATTTGCTGCAATTGATTTTATTCACAACTTTCACTATTTCCTGCAGTGTAACCGGGTTTGTTAGAATTGAGTGCTCATTTTCCCTAGGATGGAAGGGGAGACTTTGCTGCCAGGTTTGCTCCAATATTCGCAAAAAAGGTATTTTCCTGTATTTTAGTATATACCCATGCTATATATACTGTAAATACGCACCGTTTCGGCAGATGACGTAAAAATACTGTATGGACCGCTGGTCTGTACACTAAAATACGGACCACCTTGCCATACACATTTATTAACATATCGGTTGTTAAAAATTAAATTACTTTTTTTTTTTTAAATTTTGGGTATGTAGTAAATATATAACGTCCAACCATGCTTGTACAAGCCACAGAACTCGATGATAATTAACGGTTTGTACGGAACTCGGCATAAATGCCTCGGTCCGTACAAACCGTAAATTACCATCTCGTACTGTGACTTGTACAGCATGGTCAGGACGTTCTATATAAATATTTTCCAATATGGACAAGTATTAACTTGATTATCGAATTTTACTGTTGGGCCTTGCACGGTTCATGTTTTGACTGGATTCAACATGGCGTCTACTGTGGAGGGGGCCAACCAGGGAAATATGTAGATTTGAAAATCATTTCGTACGGGCTTTTAGCATTATATAAACGATCAGGGAGGTAGACGGGAGTGAACCCAACACTTTGAGGATTGTTCCCGTATATATATTGTCAGGTTTGAACGTGTGAAAGTATATTAAATCAATTAATGAAATTTCATCGAACCGCACACTCGACTCAGTGGTGGGGCGGGGATTGGGGGAACGCTTGTCAAGTGACAGCAGATATGGGCAAGTTGGAAAATCATTTCGTACGGGCTTTTAACATTAGAGAAACGATCAGAGACTTATATAGGTAAAAATAGAGAGTATAAGGTTCATCTACATCTCTATATGTCCCGGTTTGGACGAGTGGAGAAATTAGAAAATGAATTTATGAATCTGGATATCACCCGGACTGACTGTGCCATGGCGTCTCATACCGAGGCTTGGCCTGCGTGTTGTCTGTGATCATCGATTTATTAATTACGCCTAAGGAGTATTATATTTTATTCACATTGGTTCATGTTTATCTTCCAGGCTTTTAATATGTACAATCAATCCTCCTGGCTCTGGGCTTTTCCATACTCGGAAACTGTGTGGAATATTCTAAAGCAGTCAGGGAGGCACAAGTGAGCAAAGCAGTCCTTACATCCGTATTTGGTTTGATGGAGAGAACCTATGCCATTGTTTTAACGTTTGTAACACACTTTGCACCATGATTTTCATTGAAACATGTGAGGCATGTATCTGTTTGTTAGCCTGGCTACATCGTTACCTGTAGCAGCTGGAGTGGGGGAAGGGTTTGCCTCTGTGATCAAAGCCTGCACTAACTGAATTGAATAGTCGAAGAGGGAAATTTTCTTGGCCCAAACAGTGTTATATAAGACATAAGAATTTGATTTAAACAATTCCAGAGCAAACCAACATACTTTTTTCGTCTATTTAGTCAATTTTCTGCCAAAAGAATAATATTGAAACAGTTGATCACAGAGGTCAACCCCTCCCATGAACCTGGAATAATCTTTCACAGCCTGAGGACATCCAATATCGCTCTTAGCAAATTCACTTTAGGATGGCATCTTCATAGATACTGATAGCTGGGCCGTGACGGCGGGCAAATACGGGAAGGGCCTGGACAACGTAGCCTAGAAAAAACAACATGGAATACCACCACCAAAATCATTTCGTACAGGCTTTTAACATTAAATAAACGAGCAGTGACTTATACGAGCATATTCACCACACTCTGAGGTTTCTTCCCATATAATATTTTACAGTATGGACGAGTATTGAATTGATTATCAAATTTCACTGTTGGGCCTTACGCGGTTCATGTTTTGACTGGGTTCAACATGGCGTCTACTGTGGAGAGGAGTTGTCAAGTGTAAGATGTCCTTTTCAAAATCATTTCGTACTGGCTTTTAATATTAGATAAACGAACAGGGAGGTAGATGGGAGAAAACTCAAGAGTTTATTCCAGTATATATATTGTCAGGTTTAAATGTGTGAAAGTATAATTAAATAAATTAAAGATATCGTCATCGAATCACGCACTCGACTCAGTAGTGGGTTGGGATGCTGACTACAACAGCGGATCTAGGCAAGTTAGGAAATCATATCGGACAAGGTTTTAGCGTATAATACTTGAGAGGTAGGTGGGAGCAAAGCTGGGACTCTGAGGTTTATTCCAGTATATATATTGTCGGGTTTGAACGTGTGAAAGTAGTAGAAAATAAATTTAAAATATTGACATCAAACCGGGCAGTCGACTCAGTGGTTGGAAGAGACGCCGACTACGACAAGCAAATGTAGGCGAGTTAGAAAATCATATCCCACACAGGTTTAACATTAGATATACGAACAATGACTTATACGAGGATATTCCCCACACTCTAAGGTTTGTTCCCGTATAATAGTCTACAGTATGGACAAATATTAATTTGATAATGGAATTTCAGCGTTGGGCCTTGCGCATCAAACTGCACACTTGAATCAGTGGTGGAGAGTGGTTGACAGAGGTATTTTTTATAATGATCACCTTCCTGACACACACTCGGCCAGAACCCAGAACTTTAGGCCCCATTTGTTCGGCTTCTTGGGCATGTACTGGATATGAGAACATCTGCCTTTATGTTTTATCATCGTTTCATCAATGACAACCTCTCTTTTGGGGCAATATACGGAAGAGGCAATGGAATTGAGGTGATCTAACAACCACTCTACCCTGTCGATCACCGCAGGCGGGTTAGTTCCGACGGGCTCTGGGCCAAAGTTGAAGTACCTGTCAGACAAGAAATCGATATTAATATTGTGTCATAGTAAGTCAGATAAGCTGCAAAGTAATAAACATGTATATGTAGGAGTCGACAATATGAAATCAGAATATTTTGCAATTTTTTTTTAGAAAAGAATAATGAAGTAATAGCTTACCGCAAAATATCGAGCAATCAATCTCGTACCATTGCAACCCTGAAGAATGGAGTGGCCAGTATCTTTGCCTTTGACCAATAATCCTGTATTCAAATGTTTTTTGATGAGTGCCATCAACAATGTCAAACCTAGAAATAGCTTTATATCTCCAGCAGTGACTGGAACCCATTTTTGTTTTTTCCTTGAAACTTTTCCCGGGTGAGCTGTGGCGTAGGCGTTGGTAGTGCGTACAAGACCCTCCACAAATCCTATGGTTAGAAAGATCGAGAAGAAGTGTAATGGCGATTTAAGGGTTGTCAGATCGAGCTTTGTGCATATTCCAGTTCGGGAATCATCGAATTGAGCAGGTAAACCATCCTTATCCATATTTTCTTCAATATTAATCCAGAGATTATCGCTGTCAGGTTGTCCGGGGACGGGGTCATCATTCTCAGAGTCTGTATTGCTTGAGCCATTATCGTCAATATCATCAGGATAAAGTCCATTGTCCGCCCTATTTCTGCCACTGGTACTTCATCTGTTCCCTGTGTGGCTTTTCGCTCATATTTATTAAGTAATAATACCATGGACAAAGGCAAATCTTCCCAATCGCTATCGGAGCCTGACCAAACCTCCTTGTCCGCAATCTTGGATCGGTAGGCGCAGACATCTGCACAGTTTGTCCGTATTTGTTCAATTAAACGGTTGCTATGGTAATTAGAATTTCAACTTCATTATTTTAAATGATGTTTATATCTTTCCTACATCCTACAACAAAATTGGAAGATTTCATTCAACATTAACACTTTGACGGCCACTTGAACATTTATCGTCAGAATCTCGCGAAAATGATGCCTACAGGCATTGTAACAGCCCCTAAGACTTACTTGTCAAGCTGACTGTCAGCTGAGTGTGTTGTTTACATTGCATGACTGCCCAAGGTCAAGGTCAAGGTCACTGACCATTTTTACTGCTACTGACACTTGTTTCTCTTTATGGCAATATAACAAACTTAGTAACATAATGTGTATTAGATACATTTTATGTGCTTGTATTTGCATGAATATTTGTTGGTGTTGATATAGTAACATCATTTATTTTTTATAAGATATTTACTGCTGAACTGTCAGTTACTGGAGAACTACAACTTCAAACCATGTGCAAAGAACAGAGAAGTGAAGCACTGTTGTAACTCAAATTTAAGCATCAAACAACATGTGCATTGTCAACATACACTCAATCTGGAATGGTATGTACCATACACTACCTTTTCATGTAAAATGGTATATTGTCAACATATAGATTGCACATAAATCATGTCAGTTTATGCTCTCCAGTACCACTGTCACTTACTGTCACTCCTCACTAGTATTAGAGTTGCCAAGTTCAAGTGTGGATTAGATTCACATAAGATTCTTATTTCTGTAACCCATGTAACTGTCAATGTTATTTACTCAAATACTTACCCTGTTTAAGAATATATCATAAGGTGGTTTGAGAACTATATCCATTGATATTATTTGTTTAGGATGCCACATGTAGCCAACCAGAGTGCAGCCATGTAAATCCAACCTAAGTACTCCAATTACTGTCCTCCTCAAAGGGCAATCGTGGTAAGGTGTTTATGTTATCAGGAGTATTATTGTATTGATGTATTTTTATGTATGAGCAGAAAATCAAACAAATACTTGAGTTAGTTTTTTGGTGCTATTTTACTGTCACATGTTTGCTGTAAAATCTGGTCACATAGTATTGACAAACTTTTCATGTCATTTCTTAGTTCAGTTATAATTAGATATTGAAACATACTTACATCGTATTTAAGTCATGTTTTTCACATTTATAGTCTGATATTTAAATCTCGTATTACAATGTGTGTAATTTCATTGTAAACCCTACTAGTGTGAAACAAGTTTCATGTTTACTTTCAGTTTCACGGTTTGGTAATATCAATAAAAATCCAAGTATGCCAAATCAGTTCGTACACGCGTCATTAATGAGGGAGGCAGTCACAGTGAAACACGAACCATCCAAGGGTCCGGAGTGAACCTGATCAACACCAAGATGCCCAAGTAAAACGCGAAGCAAGCAAGACTCGCCATCTCAACCATTAGCTCCTCCACCGCAACGTGCATCCTCACGTAAGAGGACCCGTCCTCGTCGACATCAGATCACACTCCAAGCAAGCAGCACGGTGGGAGCGATCATAAGCGAGATAAGCAAACATTCCTTCATGTGATTGTTGTATTCAACATATTCACGTTTGAAACGAACATACAGTAAGATAAGGTATTCAAGTAGATACATTAAAACCAATCTACAGAAGAGTATATTACCAGTCTCATGATTCAAACAAGTCTTTTCCCATGTACATGCTTGCAGTCTGGTCAATATCATATGTGGTTTTATATGTAAGATTCAATCAAACTGTATGAGTCTCGTTACAACTCCGGTTGATTACACAAGGTAGTAAATGGTGTGCCAATGTTTTAAGCACTTGGGCAAATATCTTTCGTGTACTCTAAGATGGTAGTGTTAGCTCTCAGAGCATGAGTTGATTATAATTTCAAGGTGTTATACTTATAACTTCATGTCTGCATGTTTTCTGCCGTGTAACATTATTTCACTTGCAAGGTATACCAATCCAGAGTAATAATTCAAACCTCAAACCTTTGATCTAATTACTTACTCCAAACAATCTCACTTGGTAACACAACTTAGAACTGGCATTGGCAAGTGAGCAAGCAAATAAGGTCAAGTAAGTTAGATCTACCAAACCGAACAATATGGCAGACAAGTCAAATTCAGTAGACATACAAGAAGAACTCCAGTTCTTAGAAAGGGAAAATCAACACCTGGCAGAAGAAATAACCGAAGAAGGCAACCCAGATACAAGAAGCCAAATTGCTGCAAATGAAGCTAAGATCACCCAGCTTCAAGAGGAACTACAGCAACTTGGAACCGACCATGTTCGCAGGTCTCAAAGAGATAAAACCAACACAGGAAAAATGACAGAGCATCTCCAAGTGGAAATGGAAAAGAGAAAGAAAACTTTTGAAAGAAGATACAATGAGTTGAAGCACATGATAAAATCATCATATGCCGCCTCAAAGGGAGAAATTGATGAAGCAGCAATTTTATCTCACCAATCTGAGCTAGAAAAGGGCTATCAAAGGCTAGATGCTGCATACAATGACATCAGAGGTGCTGGAACCCCTTCTCAAGAAGTAAGGGCAAAAATGGACGCTGCATCAAATATCTTGAAAAAACATCAAGACGTGCTCCAAGAATTACTCATCAGAGATGATATCAGCGTGGAAGGAAAGAAGATCCTGTTACGTCAGCCCTTACGAGAGGAGCGAGCCAAATCCTTCTACGGATCTACTATTTCAAGGGTGTCAAAATGGAGTAGGCCAGGTAGCGACGTCGAGGAAGAAAGGGTAAAGACCATGGCAGAATTAGCGGCTAAGGAAACCGAATTCACCAATCAGCGAGCAATCAATGAGCAACGCCGCCGACTTGAAGAACTGGAAAAACGTAATGAGATAGACGCACTAAGAGCAAGGGTGAAGGTTCTAAGTGGAGAAGTGGATGGGACAGATCTACAAACAGGAAGTTTGAATTTGATACAGTCCAATCTCCAACCAACAGCTAAAGTATTCAAGCCTCAGGTAATGGAAGTAGAAGAAGAAACAAACGAACTCAAGCCAAACTCTATCACAACAGACAACTCCTCAGGTCTACAACCAACCGACTCCTTGTTATTGCAGGCCATAACAACAACCATCAAGACAGCACATCTACCTGTACCCACGCCCCCTATCTTCAAAGGAGATCCACTAGAGTTTGTGGATTTTAAAACTGCCTTCAATGATATGATAGAAGACAGGCACATTGAGCCTAAGAGAAAACTACATTACCTTAAGCAGTATGTTGAAGGACCAGCTCGCTCAGCCATAGCTGGCTGTTTTTACGGTTCCTTCGAGAAGGCATACAGTCAAGCCTGGGAAACACTGGAGAAAAGATATGGGCGCCCATTTGTCGTACAAGAAGCCTTGGGAAGACGCCTAGAAAACTGGCCGAAGATCAACTCTAAGGATCACAATGCCTTACAAACATATGCAGACTTTCTCCAGACCTGTTTAGATGCTATGTCCCATATACAAGGCCTTAGCTACCTAAACGACTACCGGGAAAATAAACGTTTGAAGGCAAAGCTTCCCGATTGGTGCTCAAACAGATGGACACGCTATGTAACTAACATACACAGCAGAGACTTCCCAACCTTTGCTCAGTTTGTGGGTTTCGTACAAAAGGAGGCCGAAGTAGCTAACCATCCGATTGGCTTAACTGAAGCTACAGAACCAAGCCAGGCCACCAAAGCCAGAAAGGAAAGACCCCAACGTTCACAAGGTACTTCTTTCTCCACATCCGCGAAGCCTCAAGCTTCAGAAACCAAGTCCGAAACATCATCTGTTAGAAGTGACACATCTAAGGAGGGAAGGGCTCAAGGAGCAAGGGTCACACAGCCATGCAAAATGTGTGATAGCATGGAACACCTGATATGGGGATGCGATAAGTTTAAGAACAAGTCTGTCGACCAAAGAGCACAATTAGCCAATAGTAAGAGACTCTGTTTCAACTGTTTAAAGGGCGGACATTCAGCAAAGGAGTGCAGAAGTACTAGCAGGTGTAAGACTTGTAGTCGGAAGCATCACACCTTGCTCCATCAGATTACGGTGAATGTGCAAGCTAATCGTTTGGAATCCCAAGTAGAGGAAGATGAAAATGGACCTTCCAGACAGCATAACCCCGAAGAAGTGAAAGAAATAAAGGCCATGTCACACCGCATACAACGAATGCATTCTACATCAATGACTGTACCAGTATGGCTGGCAACGAAATCAAATCCTTCTCAAGAAATTCTCGTGTATGCGCTCCTGGACTCACAAAGCGATACAACATTTATGGTGGAAGACACAGCCAAACTACTCGACGTTTGTGGAGAATCTGTAAACCTTAAGATCAATACACTTACTTCTCAAAACACGGTTACTCCTAGCAGGAGAATCAAGGATCTTTGAGTAAGAGGTCTGCAGTCAAAGGTAACTATTCCATTACCACCTGTCTACACTAAGGAGTTTATCCCGATAGATCGATCTCAAATCCCCACAAGAGAGACTGCCCTACGCTGGAATCATCTAACGAACATAGCCCCTAAGATCCCACACATACAAAGTTGTGATGTCGGACTTCTGATAGGCTACAACTGTCCTGAAGCACTGCTTCCAAGAGAGGTCATTGCTGGTGGATTTGGAGAACCTTTTGCTCAAAGGACAAGTCTTGGCTGGTCGATTGTAGGCACAACAAATCCATGCTTGGAGCAGGAAGAAGTAATCGGCCTTTCACATAGAATAGCAACAGCAGAGGTGCCATCTTCCCAGTCCATCCTAGCAATACTGGAATCTGATTTCAAGAACATTGAAACCTGTCAAGAAACATCTCAAGAGGACTTGGAATTTCTAAATAAGTTAAGTACAGAAACGAGACAACAGGACGATGGCCATTATCTCATGCCACTGCCATTCAAGAAATCTAAACCTGAATTTCCCAACAACATGAAGGCAGCTCAAGCTCATTTAGAACATCTTAAAAGAAAACTGTCAAAAGACGAAAAATACAAGAGAGACTATGTCAACTTCATGGATGAAATCATAAAACGAGGCGATGCTGAGCTAGCCCCACCCACATGTGATACATCTGAGACATGGTACATCCCTCATCATGGGGTGTACCACCCTAAGAAGGAAAAAATCAGAGTTGTATTCGATTGCCCCGCAAGGTTCCGGGGGATATCATTGAATGAAAATCTCCTCAGCGGCCCAGACTTAACAAACACACTGGTGGGAGTGCTCATGAGATTCAGGAAGCACAAATACGCGATCATGTGCGACATTGAAAAGATGTTTCACCAGTTCAAAGTACCTGAAAAAGATAGGAACTATCTTCGCTTCTTATGGTGGGAGGATCCACAAAATTCCCTGCAACATCCAACGGAATACAGAATGACCGTGCATCTGTTCGGTGCGACATCATCCCCAGGATGTGCCAACTACGGTTTGAAAACTGTTGCCAAGGAGCAAGCCAATGCAACCCAAGAAGAGGCTTCAAGGTTCATCTCGAGAAACTTCTATGTCGACTATGGACTCGCCAGCGTTAACACTATAGCAGAAGCCAAAAAACTGATCTCGGACTCCAAGGAAATTTGCCTCAAGGGAGGTTTGCGCCTCCACAAGTTCATAAGTAACCACCCAGAAATCCTCCAAGATTTGCCTGAAAGTGAAAAGGCAGAAGGCAATATGGACAAAAACTTCAACGAATCCCCAGCGGGCAGAGCCCTAGGAGTAAAGTGGTCAGTAGCAGAGGACAATTTCAGTTTCTCTTCCTCACTACAAGGACAAGGTAACTCCAGAAGAAGCATTCTATCTACTGTGGCTTCTCTCTTCGATCCCTTAGGGTTTGTCGCACCCTTCAGCTTAATAGGAAAGGGGATTCTACAAGAAATGTGCAGAAGGAAGCTGTCATGGGACGATGAAATACCACATGATCTCGTGCCTCGATGGGATTCATGGAAGAATGATTTGAATAACATCGAAAGGGTCAAAATACCCAGATGCTATGAAGCCCCAAACCAGAAGCAAATAAAGACAGTAGAACTCCACAGCTTTTCTGATGCAAGCAATGATGGATATGGCTCCTGCTCATATCTCAGGACAATAGACATAGAAGATAATGTCAATGTTTCATTGGTCATGGCAAAGTCGAGGGTAGCACCTTCAAAAATATCCCCAATCCCCAGATTAGAACTAGCTGCAGCTGCCCTCTCAGTCAAAGTAGCAACCTTTGTAAAACAAGAAGTGGAATGCAATCAAATGGAAACCTTCTTCTGGACCGACTCAAAGGTGGTGCTAGGATACATCAACAACGATGCTAGGAGATTCCATGTCTTTGTTGCAAATAGAGTCCAGCAGATAAGACAACATTCCGAGCCAACACAATGGCACTATGTGCCTACCAAGGAGAATCCAGCTGACCACGCTTCCAGAGGGTTGGGGATTGAGGAACTAACCCAATCAAACTGGCTGACTGGCCCACAGTTCCTATGGAGCAGTAATTTCACGCCACAGCCTCAAGTCAAGACAGAGCTCATGACAGGCGATCCTGAAGTTAAAAACGTATTAACCACAAAGGTTGAAAGCTCAACAAGGTCGATTCCATCTTACCTGAATGTATTTTCATCCTGGTCGCAGGCTGTCAGAGTCATTGCGCGGCTCAAAAGGAGAGCCAAGGGAATCAAAGATGCAGCTCTCAGTACCGTAGAAGAGCGTAAGGAAGCCACCAAGTTCATCCTATTGCAGCTACAAGAAGAAAGTTTCAAGGAATTCCTAGACTCTGGTGGTAAAAGAGGAAGCACAGACCTCAAGGCCCTCTCTCCAATTCTTGGACCCGATGGTTTGATAAGAATAGGAGGCCGCCTAACAAACTCAAATCTGAACGAAGAAGCAAAACATCCAGTGATAATACCAAAGAAGCATCACGTTGCAACTTTATTGATCCGACACTACCATGAAAGGACCCATCATCAAGGACGAAACATGACTATGAATCAGATAAGAATGAATGGATTTTGGATATTAAACTGCAACAAAATGGTGTCTTCTCAGATCTACAAATGTGTGAAATGCCGAAAAATGAGGAGAACGACCGAGCTACAAGAGATGGCTGATCTACCTAAAGAAAGAGCACAGGAAAGCCCACCATTCTACCATTGTGGTATGGACTGCTTTGGTCCATTCATAATAAAGGAAGGACGTAAGGAGCTGAAGAAATATGGGGTCCTATTCACTTGCCTTGCTTCCAGAGCGATACACATAGAAATGCTTGATGACATGACATCGGATTCTTTCATCAACACATTCAGATGCTTCATAGCTCTAAGAGGGCCAGTCAAGGTTATGAGATCGGATCAAGGTACAAACTTTGTAGGAGCCTGCAATGAGCTGTCAGCAGCCTTGAAAGAAATACACCCAAATTTACAAATTTTCCTTGCGGATATTGAATGCGAGTTCAAATTTAACCCCCCTGCAGCAAGCCATATGGGTGGTTCATGGGAAAGGCAAATCAAAACAGTAAGAAGTATTCTCAAATCTCTTCTCAATGAATCGAGCCGTCTGGACAGCTCTTCACTGCGAACATTCTTCTATGAGTCCATGGCCACAGTAAACAGCAGACCCCTGACTACTACAGATCCAGACAGCCTAGAACCACTGAGACCGAATCACCTCTTAACAATGAAGCCTAAGACTCTAACCCAGCCTCCAGGAGAATTTGTTAAGGAAGACGTCTACGCCAGGAAACGTTGGAGGCGGGTCCAGTATCTAAGCAATCAATTCTGGAGTCGTTGGCGCAAGGAGTACCTCATCAACCTTAACCTAAGGCCAAAGTGGCATACTCCTAGAAGAAACATGGAGGTGGGAGACATTGTATTACTTAAGGATGAAAACCTGGTACGATGTCAGTGGAAATTAGCCAGAATCACCAAGGCTTTAGCGAGCGAAGATGGACTAGTGAGAAAAGTTGAGCTGTTCACAACAGAACCCAAGGACGGAAAGAAGGCTAAGGTCTTCTTAGAACGCCCAATCCACAAACTAGTCACCCTACTAGAAAAATCTAGACAATAAGGCCCAAATGGACTTACAATTCTTTCATAAGTCAACTTGCCATGCCAAGATCTGTAAAAGCACTAGTGATATTTATAGATCTGTTAGACATTAGTCAAGTAGATAAACAAGTATTCACAAGGACTTGTATACTTATGTAAGTGCAGCTACGAGGTTATATCTCATGACACATTAAACAAGGGCCTGTGGTTTATTATAAATTCCCAAATTTTTAAAGGCTGTAATTTTAAAAATTATAAACGGGAATTCAGGTGGGAGTGTAACAGCCCCTAAGACTTACTTGTCAAGCTGACTGTCAGCTGAGTGTGTTGTTTACATTTCATGACTGCCCATGGTCAAGGTCAAGGTCACTGACCATTTTTACTGCTACTGACACTTGTTTCTCTTTATGGCAATATAACAAACTTAGTAACATAATGTGTATTAGATACATTTTATGTGCTTGTATTTGCATGAATATTTGTTGGTGTTGATATAGTAACATCATTTATTTTTTATAAGATATTTACTGCTGAACTGTCAGTTACTGGAGAACTACAACTTCAAACCATGTGCAAAGAACAGAGAAGTGAAGCACTGTTGTAACTCAAATTTAAGCATCAAACAACATGTGCATTGTCAACATACACTCAATCTGGAATGGTATGTACCATACACTACCTTTTCATGTAAAATGGTATATTGTCAACATATAGATTGCACATAAATCATGTCAGTTTATGCTCTCCAGTACCACTGTCACTTACTGTCACTCCTCACTAGTATTAGAGTTGCCAAGTTCAAGTGTGGATTAGATTCACATAAGATTCTTATTTCTGTAACCCATGTAACTGTCAATGTTATTTACTCAAATACTTACCCTGTTTAAGAATATATCATAAGGTGGTTTGAGAACTATATCCATTGATATTATTTGTTTAGGATGCCACATGTAGCCAACCAGAGTGCAGCCATGTAAATCCAACCTAAGTACTCCAATTACTGTCCTCCTCAAAGGGCAATCGTGGTAAGGTGTTTATGTTATCAGGAGTATTATTGTATTGATGTATTTTTATGTATGAGCAGAAAATCAAACAAATACTTGAGTTAGTTTTTGGTGCTATTTTACTGTCACATGTTTGCTGTAAAATCTGGTCACATAGTATTGACAAACTTTTCATGTCATTTCTTAGTTCAGTTATAATTAGATATTGAAACATACTTACATCGTATTTAAGTCATGTTTTTCACATTTATAGTCTGATATTTAAATCTCGTATTACAATGTGTGTAATTTCATTGTAAACCCTACTAGTGTGAAACAAGTTTCATGTTTACTTTCAGTTTCACGGTTTGGTAATATCAATAAAAATCCAAGTATGCCAAATCAGTTCGTACACGCGTCATTAATGAGGGAGGCAGTCACAGGCATCACCCGATCTGGCCTGGTGATGCCTCCAGGTATCACCCGATCTGGACGGGTGATGCCTGGAGGCATCACCCGTTGTGAATGGGTTAAGACGAACACGATGATGAAAGCCTTGGTTAACCCTTTCCTTACTGGACCCGATAGCAGGTGCACGTCGTTAAATGCCGCACCCTTTACGCCTGACCACCTCCGTGGTGCAGGCCTAGGTTACAATTGTTGCGGAAATGTATTTTTTTTCACCATAATTAAAGTTATCAATGTTTCCATGGTCATAAATGTAATTACTTTCATTGCTTATTAGTATAGGGGCGTTTTAAATGATCTCTAAAATAATTGTAAGGATCATTTGTGAATTAGCTAAGATAAATGAGATTCTAACGAAAATAGGAAAATGATGTCTTGAAGTATCATATCCACTAGCCACAGGAGTACCCTGAGTTGTGATTTGCACTAGACAAGGGAGTGCCTGGAGGCATCTTCGGTAAGGAAAGGGTTAACCAATTATTGTGATTGGACACGGCCGCGGAGACTGCGTCAATTATAAGGGGGTGGACCACTGTGACTGACACTGTCCAGGTCCAAAAAGGCACACTTGTTGATGGTCTCTTTTCTCGACTACAGGGTTTTATAGCATGCAAAGCAATTACAGGATCATAGGTGAAGTAGATAATGCTAATGATGTCCATGGTCTTTCGGCCAAGCTTAGCTTAGTCTCCTACCAGTCTTCCTGTACAGACTTTTCTAATATTGATGCAATAGACCAGAGGTTTGTGTGAGGCTGAGTTTGAACGTCCGCCAAGCAAAGCAGCACTTGGGAGATTCCTAGGTGCAGCAGTGAATCAAACCATGTAATAATATCTATACGGCTCCAGAGCATGAGTCGGACGTGGAGTCCAATGAGCATATATTTATAGATTCCTGGAAATTCCCAGGCAGTGACGCAAGCAGTGACGCAAGCATTCATGACTCCGTTTTCCATGGTTCTAACTTTGCCTTCATAAGACCGTCTCTCTATATGATGTGTTCCGCTGCGATGGCCAAAGTCCAAAGCACATCCAGAATGTTCGAAAAAGTCACTATAAATTTCCACGTTGATGGATGATAATTAGAAGTCAACACACGTTCTTTGGGGAAATATGAAATTCTTTGGCAATATATTTATTGCAGTAAATAATGTTGAAATAGAATGAATGGTAACAAAATCTGTAGCATATAAGAGCATTTAAGCGACTTATTCCTCCGTCACTATTTTATCTTATTTTATATTGTCCTATAGGTTAAGATTTATTGTACATCCAATCATTATTAAAATGGCGATGATCGTAGGTTGCTGAGTGGGAACTTTCAGCACATTTACGCACAGGTTGCAGTATAGGAGCGAGGCCTTGCGCATGGTCTCATGCCCCTATATAGTCCCAGGGTGGAAGTACGATAAGAAGCCGTTTCTGTCAATAAAGATATCAAAATTAATGCCGTGTGGCAGCAAGGACCACAGAAGCTGTGATAGAAATGGACAATGGGATATAAAATAAAATGGTGTCTTATAAATTATTTGCGCAGAAGTTACCACTACAAAGATAGAACGGTTGACTGTGGAATTACCTACAATTTACAATCATATTCTAATGATATTTCCAAGAAATGGAGCCTTGTTCTCAGTGAAATCGCTCGGTAATAATATGGCAACACTTACCCTTGTCCCCCACCCAACGATTATGATTTCTATTAATGCCCAAAAGAAAGACCATGAATAGCAATTCATGAAGGAGTATGAAAAATACATCGGTGTCATATATGTAGTAATTTGGTCCTACATTATATGTACATCTGATACTGTGTTTTTGTCGTAGTGAGTGTAACCCATTAAACGGTCTAAGAAAAATTGGATATACTGAGACATGATTGTAACACCTAAATAAGGCTATAAATTTCAGATGTATCGTGAGCAAAGTATCAATCTTTGGTTCAACGTTGGATTGTTACATATAGTATTGCGGATATATGATTGTGCTACCAGGGATGGTTACTTGTTCTTAAGAGGACTCATAATGAATTTCAGGATCAATAAAAAAAGAGCACTGCTCCTTTATATGAAAAATGATAAAGGACAAAAATACTTAATATATGTTTTAAGTTGACCTCGTTGTTCTATTGGAGGTTGGGACCGTCTGTGATAGCTGATTGGTGTTTATTGGCCCTCTTATAAGCTAGTAACATATACAGTCGTCGTTCTTCGGGAGATACTATGACATATTTCTCAAGTAGTTAAGCATTGCTCACTGGGATATCATCCCTATAAGATTCATGTCCGACAGTAATCCGAAAACATCTATAGATACATCGGTCTATCTTATCATGCAACCTTTTTGTAGCCCCTTCTTTCAAGAAGGAGCAGTGATCTGCTATAGATAGGAAATACATTCGGACTACTTTCTTAATGATGTCTTCATTTCTTTCCATGTTGTGTAGTTGATTATGAATATTGTAGTTATTATTATGGGTCATGGTGGTTTTTTTGTTATGTTTATAGTATAGTCTAACAGTAGGGACAAATTACAGACATCAACTTACCTGTGTGTAACAAATGGTAACAGCGATACAAAAACCTGGGGAGGTGCTAGACCGCATCAATAATTGTAGGGAACCTGACCGCGAAATAAAGGGGAGGGGGACGTTAATGTGTCCCAAATACCATCAATCTAGTTTTTTTAACATTAATAGTTAACTTGTTTCTTCTACACCATTTTAAGATTTTTCTGAGGCGATCTCACATCTGGTTTTCCAGATACTTTGCTTAGATACCATAGATATCCAACGATAACATGGCAATGAAAAAACCTTGTAACTGTCATTCCGTACTTGATGTTGAACACAAGAAGTTGACGTTATTGTAATTTAGTATACTCCCACATATCACCATGTAGTCTAGGGGTGATTTTACTGAAAATGGAGCTTAGACTTTGAAAATATTGTAAATTTCAGTAGCTGCTTACCTCGACATCAAGAAGTCCTTCGACTGTTAATTATAAAATTTTACTGTAGAAGCTTTCTGAAGCCTGAATTAATCAACACTTGTTAATATGGTGTGAGAGAGACCTCCAAAATTGCAAAATATACACTGACTGTCCTGGGCATGAATCGATATAGAATGATATCAACTGTGGTATCCTACAAGGTTCCACTTAAGGACCTCTCCCGTTCATAAAGTTCAAAGGATATTGCACACTTTGCGACTTTTTTTCCGTTTTTAGGGGAAAAATCTGCGCAAAACTCACCTTGCGATATTTTTCCGGTAAAATATCTCAAGGTGTGGATTGTTTTCCTTGAGATATTTTACCACCTTCTTTTTACCCCCTCCTCACCCCCACTAAGAGAGAGTTTGTCGCCGACCTTTCCTTTCAGATTTTCCTTGAGATTTTCAAATGAAGCATGTTTTATCTTTTTTCCTTGAGATTTTCCCTTTTGCACACAACCTCTTGTGGGAGGGCCTCTGAAAGGGTCGCTGGTCCACATCCTAGCCCCTCCCAGCCCTTTAACTAGAGGACGAAATGCCAGACCTCTGATTTGGTCCCTTGGCTGCTTTGGTTTTCCTAGGACTACCCATTGGTCATATTCTATTGTAATCATCCCCTATCATATTTCTTACACATTATTCATCTCTACTTCATGCGTAACAGTACCTAATATTACTTGACATACTATTATATACATTTTTTGTACTTCAACCTTCATATTTGAAATACTAACGTTTAGTTCTGGGTGACAGACGTCTGAACAGATTTTGACCAAAAGATCTGGGACCTGTTTCACTAGCTTCGTGACATGTCTGTGACACCATACAGACATTGGGTTTCGTGACAACACAAGTAGCTGCCCTTATTTAAAGAAAGACCCAAACATAAGAATTAGACAAATCTACACATCATGAACCTGTTTCACTAGTTTCGTGACATACATGAAAAGCAGCACCAACAGTGCAAGCAAGAACGGACAAAACGAAGTCTAATGTCTAGTTCTTATGAAACCGGACACACCATCTAGACGCCATCTAGACATGTCATGAAACTAGTGAAACAGGGACCTGTTTCAGTAGTTTCGTGACATTAGACCTAGACAGACATCAACAGCGGCACCAACAGTGCAAGCAACAGCGAAAAAAGTCTAGCAAATATCAGTGGGTCGGAGTGACTAATCTTCTTCATATTTGGAACGATTATAGGTTATATGTATCTCCTACTCGTGTTAAAGTTTCATTGCTTAATTCCTGCGGGAAGTGAGTGAAATTCCGTGTGTCATAAATTGCAGTCTTGTGATCTGTCCGTATGGTGTCACAGACGCCATTTAGACATGTCATGAAACTACTGAAACAGCTCCCAGTTATCTACATCAGTGAAACTGGGAGCTGTTTCAAAAGTCGAATGAGGTCTGGCCAGCGGCACGTCACATTTTGAAAGCAAGATGCCGGCAACAGTGAGCGGCACCTCAAATCAAAGCGGCAGCAAAACTACTACCTATATCCCATAGAGAGCGGCACCTCCACCTCGACAGCGACACCTCAAGTTCCATTGTTTGCTTCTCGCATTGGCGATGAGTGCTCTCGTTTAGCACCCTCCCAACTTTTGAAACAGCTCCCAGGACTATTGAGTACAAAGTATGAATTATCTGGGGACTCACATAGATAAGCTTCCAAATTCTGAAAAACATGTACCTAAGTGTAACAAGAAATTCAACATTAAGCAGTATCTATTGAAGATAAGATGTGTGATATACCACTGCACGAAAACCACTATTTTACATATATATATGCCATCGCGATAATGCACGCATCGGCTGTATCGTGCATTGTTTACATTTGTATACGCCTCTTATCCACGTTTGTGTTTCGGGCGTCTACGAGGTAGTTTCCATATGTAGACGCGCGCGACTTGGCTGTCTTTCACGCCTGGCGTATCCAAGATAAATCATTCTCTGCGCGATATATATACGCCAGGCGTATATGTATGTGTATGTGTACCGAAAATTTCACACCTGTGCGGCCGCATTCACACCTGTGCGGCCGCATTCACACCGGGGTAAGATGATTTCAGTGGTCAGCTATAGGTAACCTTGAAGAGGGTCCTTATATGCTAGGCCAAGACTGACCAGACATAGGCATGGTGTTTTAAAGTCAAATCTATTAGAAAAATAGTAAATAAACCAACATAATGCAGGGTTTATTATATGTAATTAATCAATTTATACTCAATCACGTTTCATAAAGGTTTTATAAAATAAATTGGTAATATAAGATTGCATTTTTCATATAATACAGACTTAGATGGTTAATGTAAAATGAAATATGCTACCAGTAGTGTCCCCAAGCTGCAAAGATCGGAACTATTGGATGTTGGTGTATATACAACGGAATCAGGCGTATATATGACGTATACATAAGACCGCACCATGGACATGTATATACGCCACTAGATAAGGCGTCTACGAGACAGCTAACAGGTCGAACTTCTAGACGCAAAATCCTACTGTTAGACGCGTTTCGGATACATATGTAAAGCAGTACTTTTCGTGCAGTGTACAAAACCACCACAGTGAAAAATGTGAAAAACACGCACCCTATACCATTAGCAGATAAATGCTCATATTTATTCTACCGTGCTACAATTAGAATGACAAGTCATAAATCAAGCCATATGATCTTTTTATTTTATTTATTTTATTTTGGGTTAGTTCGCTACAGTTAGTAAGCTACAGGAACGTAGCTTAACGTATTTTACAGTGGAAATAAGATATTTCAAGACAATCTAAGCTAGACTATACAGTACATTACGATATAATACATTACACAAAAACAGGATACTAATCACAACACTGCATACAGTTAGGCCATCTGGCAGATAGGTATAATAAGCAGGAGATGACAAAATGACATGATTTTATATGGGTGATAGGGTATACAGCTTTGATGAGCATTGCCCTATTACCGTTCTGTACTTTTTATACTAGATAAGACTTTTCTTCTTGTAAGTATTTTCGTACTGCTTTTTTAAAGGATTGTTTGGACTATATTTTTTTATTTGATATGTGAGATTGTTCCACTGTAATTTTCCTCTGTATGTTGGTGTTCTATTTTGCAGCTCTGTCTTTGGGTCGTGACCTGTGCGGGCCATGGTGACAGAGGTGGCTGCCACTGATGTGTCAGGTACCATTGCTGCTGCTGCATAGACTGCTAAGAATTGCTGCTGATGCTGCGTTCCCCCGGACCATGGTTGCGGTTAGCGAGAATTCACGTCATCTACTGGCCCTGCCAGTTCCGCTGCTGCGAACTCTTGCGGTTGTTGTTTGTCTGACATTCATGTAGCATGTCCACGATATGCTGCCTTGCCTCATGCTGATGGTGTTGCTGAGCTGAGCTTCTGAGTTGTGGAGGTTCGTGTTTGTTTAGCTGCTCGAAGTGGAATGAAGGCCTGTCTTATATACCCATCACTGAATGCAAAACAATGCTAATAAACCACACCCTGCCTTAACTCAACTTACCGAACCATAAGTCAACAAGAACATTAAGCGAAAGTCGCCTTAAGTCAATGGGCTTCATTAACACATGATGCACTCACTGCCGGGATCAAACTTGACAGGCCCTAAGTCACCAGGGCCCTGTTTTTCAGTCACGACATAATCGGCCAACGATACCCTGAGACATCTCTGCGATTGGAAGACAATTTGCAAGACACAAAATGGCGGCTGTGCTATTGACAGTGTCTCAGCACGGCACGTTCGATCGCCGCTAAAAATGTCCTTGTCTAAGACAAGTATAGAACTGTCTCAGGTTCTATACTGCAAAGACTGCCCAGTACAAGCTTCAGGGTAGCTTGTGCCTAGGAGTGGAAAGCTTGTGGTGAAGTGGTTAGAGCACCTTCCTCAGGATGTGAAGGTTGGGGGTTCGATACCTGTCCATGTCTACCTTTTTTTCGTTTAATTTCAATTTGAAAATTTCACATAACCAACAAACAATTTCTAGATATCTTTATTAATACTTTTGTATACATTAGTTTTGCAGTTTGAAAAAGACACAATGTTTTGGCCTTCATGGTTTGGCCTTCATCAGGTGTAATGTAAAGTCTAAAGTCTGCTATAATGTACTAAGTGAATTGAATTTCCCTGGCGACAATGTCTAGGTCGCCGCATAAATTAGTGAGGTGTGCTCTGATGTTCTCTGATAGACACTGGCCACCATAGCAGACAATTACTGTGACGAAATTCAAACACGAATAACGTCGGAACGGTCTGACCGATCTTCTTCATATTTGGGGCGATTATAGGTTATATGTATCCCTTACTGGTGTTAAAATTTCATTGCTTAACCCATTCAGGGTGAAAATGCCTGTAGGCATTATGTACACAGAGGGCGAAAATGCCTACAGGCATTATGTACACAGGGGGCAAGAATGCCTACAGGCATTCACAATATATTCAGGCATTTTCCATTAAATACAAGAAAAATTTAAAGGGTTTGTGTAAAATATGGAAAGATATGTGTGGAAATTAATACATTTTGTATACTGTTTCAAAAAAATTGAACTATGGCAATAAAAACGTTCTCTAGGTCAAATGACAAGTGAAACTTTCCTGAATGCCTCAAGGCATTCTCGCCCCCAGAGACATACAGCCCAGTAGTATTCTAGCCCCTGCAGCTACTGGTACCCACTAACCTACTCGCCTGGAAAGGGTGAATTCTCACGGGAAATGAAGTTGCGCATTCTGTACGACATGTCCATAGATGTTTTAGTTTGAAGACACTTTGGAAGACATTTGGAACCACGTAACCCTAAAGATGTCTTATCTATAGTACACCTGGCTGCAGCCTAAGTGCCCTTGAGGGACAATCATTGGCCGATCCCCAAAGATGTCTTATCTATAGTACACTGACAGCTGTAAGATGTCTTACAAAGAGGATATCGTGACTAAAAAACAAGGCCCAGGTTTCCTACTGCTACCAGCATCAAGTTGCCCTGCTCTGTGAGAAGTCCTCGGCAGAAGCCCATCGACTTACAGTCACAAAGCCCATTGACTGAGGTGAGTTGAGGTCTGGGGCTAAAGTGCCGTTGACTCGCCATGGATGTCATGCTGGATTTTTTGGCAGAACTAAAATCCCTGACAGTTCCCCGCTAGCCAAGTCAACTTTCGTTTCGCAATTACAACGACTTAAGGCATCCTAAGACAGACCAGTCCAGATGTGGCGATGCATTGTCAGGACTGATGATACATAAAAAACGTTGCAGTAGTCCTGAAATATGTACTGTATATGCACCAGGAATTGCAAAGAGCAGGGATTTGCCTTCAATCCGGCTGTCTGGTTCTATCAACTTAAACCAAGGGTATGCCATCCTTACACCTAGAGGGCATCACAAACTTTTCGACTTTTTTCCCTTGAGATGTGCTTGAGATTTTGTACCAAAAATATCACTAGGGGGTGCTGCCAATCCAGCATGGGTGAGGTAAAAGTCGGTGACAAAATCTGCACAGGTCACCCCAGCAGGAGGTTGATGGAATATCTCAAGACCTATTTGTACACACCTTGATATTTTCCCTTGGAATTTTTCGCGTCGGCTTTTCACACAAAAACGGATAAGAGTCGCAAAGTGTGCGATGCCTTTAACATATCTATAAATGTTAATTTCGGCCCAAAATCCCTATTTTAAAATCTCTGTGTGAGACCTCATACCTCCTTATTCAGTAAAAGTAAACTTGTAATACTCCAGTAGTGTATGTTTATGCTGTCACATAAAACACAATCTCTTGTTTACATTCAGAGCAGAAATATCTGCTACCTTCGGATATTAACGTTAGGAAATGTGACTTTTCATTACGAACAAGATTGCAAATTCCAATACTAAAACGATCGCGATATGCAATAATATTTTAAGGCTTATGTAGGCTATCAAATTATGCTCAAGAACTGCTTGATAGTTATTGCAAACGTTTTTCGCCCTGCAATTTCAATACTACGATTTAATACTCGAATGCTGGAATTCTAGCGAATGGTCAGTACATCTAAATCTGAGACATCTAGGAAAACCGGGTCCTTAAATACTCAGTTGGGAATTATGTCACAAAGATTAGCCTGTTAGTCCAATGTGCGGGGTGCGATAGATTCAGAAACCTATTCAAGTTTAGGGTCAGAGCTCGATCCCATCTCGTTTGAATCGTTACATAATTCACGCGGCTTCGCATTGGGAGTTACTGCGTGCGTGATTCAAAATAGATGGGATACAAGCTCTGACCCAAAACCTTCATAGGTGTCCTCTATGATACGTTATTTCTGTACGTCTACCGGTCTCAACCTGTTTCCCATAGCTGTTTATAAAAGCTGGACTCTTTTTCCGCTCTATCCAGACAACACTACCCGAAATGCCTGTTCTGAGCTGATTACCTGTCACCTTCCCCTGTCACATTCCATAGCCAATTGATTAGTTAGCGCCCCTGGTTCCCATGCACCAACACCTTCCAATGAGGGACTGGCACTTTTAGATCTTGTCTCCCATCTAGCAAGTATTAGTTGATGCTGTGAATTAAAGATAGGAGGCTACAGTAAACTCTTTTAAAACATTATAGCCTAGCACTACCCTAGCATACCAATATGTAAATATCCTTTACAAATATCTCTATGCCGTGTCTGGCCGTCTACGATTACGTTTCATTTTGCGACTATACCTCAGCCATTCCACCTTAAGAGTTATCAATTTTGCATTTGAGAAAATCAAACGAGAGTTCCTGCTTTCTCTAGGCGGCGCCAGGGGTATCACAATTATAAGCTTTCAATTTAATAACAGAAGAATTTGAAGTTGCAAGCTAATGAAAATATGTGATAAAAAGGGTAATCACAGGTTTCAGAAGCCGATAGTATTGAACATCTGTGAACCAGGGTACTGACCAATGCAGAAAAAGGCATCTTGGAAAATGGGAAACACTGATACAACCACAAACGAACAAGTAATAAGGAAACTACGGGGGGAACTACTTGGAGACCTCCCAACAGATCACAAAATCTAGAAGGCTTCATAGCCATAACTGAGATAGGCCTTACCAGTCAACAGGAGCAGAAGCACAAAAATAAAATATAATGCTATGTTTACACCATCACCCCAACAGACCACACTGGTGATTAAGCGTGTGGCTGTACTCCGTCTGGCCTGCTGTAGTCCGCCTTAGGTTGTCCGGCTTGCTAAACGTAAGTCAGCTTGGCTTCCGGGGAAGTGTTTGGGAAAGTTTAGTTCTGTCAAGAAATCTAGCACAACAGTCCTGAAGATTCCCGGCAACCTCCTGTGGCTAATGAGGATCGAGAACCCCGTACTTGACCGTACTTTGCCTCAAATCAATGGGCTTGGAGGTAGGGGCTTCTGCATAGCACTAGGCCTACGGGGTCATAGTCCACCTAGATATTCATTCAACTTCCAACAGTTAGAGTGTGAGAATTTGGTTTACATGCATACATGCATGTAAACCAACAAAGAAGATATACAACTGTAAACGGAACATGTAAGTTTGATGAATGTCTTTTTATTCAAAAAAATATATTTTTTATGAGCCCTATCCACTGATGGTGTAAACGTAGCATTTACTGAGGTGAGAGTTCTTTTACTTCCCAAGTGGCTGCAGTGGGACCCAAATCAAAAAAGTCCCGCGCTCTTTACCACTGAGCTAACTCACCACCCACCCCGGTCGCTTTAGTTATGCTTGCGTGCAAGCATATCCGGTTTGCACCACAAGGAGGCGAGGCGACCAAGAGGGTGAACAGATTGGTAATTTCTGTCCACCCCAGCAGACCTCGTTAGCGTAAAGATATATAAAACTCGTATTGCCCCTATGTTTGACCACTGTGGATACTTTGTTAATGGAGCAACTAAAACACTACTGAAAAGGTTACAAACATTGCAAAATATGTACCAAAACCCACCTACGGGAACTGAGTACTGATACCTTACATCAAAGATGTAACGTTGAAACGCTGGGTGCGAGGTGTATGTATCTGAAGATGGTATACATGCACAGGTATGCAAAAATTATAGAGAGAAGCGAACAACATATGACGCGAGGGCAAGGCAAGAGAAATGTAAAATTAAAGCGACCGTGCTCAAACTTTAAAAGAAAAAATCTGTTGTATGAGGGTAGGTCATTATGGAACGACCTCCCATTAATTATACAAGACTTTACCTCGATGTATACGTATAAAAATATGCTAAATCGAAATGTAAGTTGCTCTTGAATCAACAAAATCGCTAGATCTAGACATGCATGGTTAACATGTTATCCATTTCATCTCATTTACCATCATCCAAATTTTCACATTCTTGTATCTAATTGTATATGCTTACGCTAGTACCACTGAATGAAATAGTTGCCTGTCCAAAGTGATGTACATGTATATTGATGGCTGACGGGCATACACAACCTGCTGACTGCAGACTGCCTGTATCATCTAATGTGAAATTTAAAAAAAAAGATTAAAAAACATGTGAGATAGAAAAAAAAGTGAAATAGTAAAAAGAAAAAAAAGATAACACTGTATAACGTGCAGATAAAAGTGGTTCCACAGTGGTAATTGATAATTAAACGATTTTATGAATTTTAGTTATAATCAAACTAGGGTTCTCGGGGGCCCCTTGGCTAATAAGGCTCGTCACGCTGCGCTAGCTTCAGTGATTCAATATTAAAAACGTGATAAAGATTATGGCCTCCAAAAGCTGGGTGGGAGCTGAAATAAGGGTGGGTCCAGGGACCCCCGAGGCTCTGAGAACCCTAGGTTGATTATGATTAAACTTCATTATATCGTTTAATTATTAATCTAACTTACGGGTTCTCATAGGAGCTGCGGGGGGGGGGGGGGGGGGGGGCGCACTTGTGGCTGCATGTCTGCTTGAGCACGCACTGTAACTTTTATCAATTCCACATTCAGGTATCTCTGGAAGCCCTTTTATGGGGTTTGCCGATCGTACGGATCACAAATGACCGCGCCATTAGATATCTGCTATTCTGAATGTAAGCCTTTAAATGGCTGAACACACAAAGGTTTTCATTTTCATAAACGCGAAAAGTTAACACCAAGCAATTAGTACCCGGGTCATCTGACTCAAGAAGTGTAAACCACCGTACATTTGTCTGAACTCCAAGACATATCCGTGACCTTCAATAAGTGAAGTGTTTGTAGTCTCTGACCTGTAGACAACATAAACAAAACACACATTCCCTTCGTGAGTTTTTCAAAATTCAAGTTTGGTATCGGACCCCATGAATCCAGCCAATTCAAAACAATCAAAGGATCCCACGTATCCTTATATTTTGGTCTAGCTGGTTGGAGTTGTTTTTATCCTTTCAGGTGCCTACAAACCAATTAACGCTCTCCCAATGGCCTACCATCAACCGAAATGAATAGAGATAAACAAGGTCGGGATGCAGCAACACTTCCATGGCCCAGACCCGCATCAGTTAAACTTTGAAGGAACAATAAACAATCATTAAGAGTAAGACTAAATGGTTGGATACCCTTAGCTCTAGTAAACTTAATCCATTTTCGCAATACTCCGCCATATTGTTTAACCGTTGCCACAGACCATGAGGCTGTTAATGTTTTCCATACTGGTTCAGGAAGTCCTATTCGTTCCAAATGTTTTGGATAGAGTGATCACCAAAAGGCTGCACTTCCCTGTCATGGGGAATCGTTTCTTTGGTTCTCCTGGCCATATCAGAGTTCCTCGTATCACAGGTACTTGGATCACCTGTTCCGGGTCCCCAACGTCCCTCAGCAACGAGAACCAAGCTTGAGACTCCCAAATTCGGACAGATCAATATCCCCCATGGCCAATCCAGTAGAATTTGCGCAACTGTCCTGCCAATCAGATTGAATGGAGGAAAGAAGAGGCCATTAATACCAGACAAACACAAAGTGAATGCATCAATGACCCAATCGTCTATATCCATATTCAGTAACACATATTCCCTACACCACTTATTGTACTTAGAGGCAAACATATCCACTTCCGGCCACCTTGCTTTAGAGCACAGCTACGTCACTACCTCACTGCTCAATGTCCATTCCCCCAAAGTGGAAAAATACCTAGAAGCCCTATCTGCTTGTACATTTTCCAAAGTGGGGCAGTATTGTATAATTAAGTCTACATCCAACAGAACTTCCAGATTCTTTCAGTTACTTTGTTACATTTTGGCGATCTAACCGATCCCCCATTTCTAAGGCATGCCAGAGCTGTCGTATTATAGCTAGGCCTATCTCTCAGCGGGATCACTTGAAGTTTATATCTATTCAACGATGCAGTTAATATCAATAAAAATCGTAAAATTAAGCAAGTATGATTCTCGGGAGCGGGACCATAAACCATAACGAGGCTCCAGTTGGCAAAGGGCTTTGCCATTTTCTGGCACCCTAGCTTTCTGCCATTATCACCCAACGCCCGTAATGTAAAGCGATGTTTAGACTCACATTTCATGATTAATATGCATAAGTAGAAGTAGTTTGATGTTCTGACAAATTACATGAGTAAACTTTGTGGCAAAGAAGTGTGAATGTTTGAATTTGCATATTTATGCACTTTTGAGTAAGTTTTTATTTTGACATTTGCAGCAGCCTGTCATCTGCAATTTCGGCAGTTTGCTTGAGAACACACATCATAAAACAATTTTAGAACCTACAAAATAATATGAAGGAACTACCTCTTGTCTTCCCCTGCTCTTCCCCTACATGCCACTTTTTGTTTGGTGTCCCTATGTTTAGAGTGGGTTTAACATTGGTTTCAATGGCGTGAAAAGTTGCTAAACCCTTCTTGTGTACCAAAGTGCACAGCAGCACTTTCGGGAAAAATAGACTGCAGAGCTATAAACCTGAGTTGCGCAGTGTAGCTTTTTTGCGGCCGGACATACCCGTTACTACGTTGTGTGATGTCGTCGCCGCTCCCGAGAATGAGTTATCACACACACACACACACACACACACACACACACACACACACACACACACACACACACACACACACACACACACACACACACACTGACCTCACACCTGCGGGTAGCTCTCAAGTTTTGATGTCGTAATTTCCAGTCTATTGGCGGTATGTGTCAAGCAGAAAACTGCTGGCAGCAATAATGTTAAGGTGTGTTCTTCTCCTCCCATTCAGAGTTAGGTTATATCAGATTAGGCATGGCCATTTTAATTGAATGATCCAGAATATGTGTCCCTTCAACTACGACGCTGTACCCTTTTAATCCTGTTCTTCCCCTACATGCCAATTTTTGTTTGGTGTCCCTATGTCGGATATTCAAGGAAATATTACTAGAGATGTACAGTGGGTTAAACATTGGTTTCAATGGCGTGAAAAGTTGCTAAACCCTTCGTGCATACCAAAGTGGACTGCAGCGCTTTCTGGAAAATAGACTGCAGAGCTATAAACCTGAGTAGCACAGTGTAGCTTTTTTGCAGCCGGACATACCCGTTACTACCTTGTGTGACGTTGTCGCAGCTCCCGAGAATGAGTTTTCACACACACGCACACACACTGACCTCATACCCGCTGGCAGCTCTCAAGTTTTGACGTCGTAATTTCCAGTCTATTGGCGGTATGTGTCGAGCAGAAAACTGCTGGCAGCAAAAATGTTAAGGTATGTTCTTCTCCTCCCATTCAGAGTTAGGTTATATCAGATTAGGCGTGGCTATTTTAATTGAATGATCCAGAATATGTGTCCCTTCAACTACGACGCTGTAACCTTTTAATTCAGCATTTTTCCGTGGAGGCGCTGTGGTTGTGACACACTTACAAATGGCCTTAACAACCTGCCTAGCGACGTCGGAATAGACGTTCGAGAGCGGAATTCATGATTATTTTCGTTTTTACAAGTTAATATAAGACTGATTACACTATCTGCATACTTTTAAACATCGAGATTTGAGGGAATTTGAATTTGTATTCATTTTCTAGTAATCTACTAGCGCCTTTGGCGCAATGACCCACATAACACAATCCCTGATAAAAAAAAGGCCTTCCATGCAAATACTTGCGCTGCGCCATTTTGAATTGGCTCACAAAGTCGCACACCCATCTCACGGAAATGAGATATGAAAACTACAGTATCAAATTTTGCTTTTGAAATGGCTAGAAATGGATAATAAGATATAAAGAAATAGCAGGATCAAGTTTTTCTGCATACAAAATTCCCACTCTCGTGATTTTCAGTCTCCTCACACAGGCCTGGTTCTGTCTGTTTCTATGTGGGAGAGCAACTCCAGGCAGATTCTGTCGAAAACGTGCCTTTTTATATAGCAGGTAAAAAGCGAAGAGACGGGGTAGGATAAAATCAAAACCGGATTCGTCTTAATCTGGGCTCCCGTATGCAACTCCTGGAGTTTCACTCCAGTCGTTGCATACGGGAGCCCAGGTTAAAACTCATCCAGTTTTACAATAGTACCGGCAGCGTGCGAGCAGGCACCCATACACTACACTGTATATACACACCATGGGATGAGCCCGGGTAGATGCTACATGTAGATGCCCCAGATGATAACGACAGTTTAAGATGATACGGATGTCATTCTTTATTAATCTTTGGTACGTTCGACATAGACATCGACATAGACATCTTTGACATAGACATCGACATAGACATCGTCAAATCTGCAATCAGTAAATATAAGTTCAGATAATTAGTTCAATTTCACACCTCGTAGGTTTACAGATTTGACACTTGCTTGACATTAGATAGTTATACAATTAATAAAACAGTACTAAATGATATAGATTTATGTGAAACATAGCACATTAAAGTTCCTTAGATAACTATAGCAGTCATTAGGCTCACATAAGACTGAATCTCCTTGACATATTCAAACACCAGTACTAAACTAGTCATAGAGTGACTGAGTGTTAAACTAGTCATACAGTGAGTATTGGCCATACATCAACATGAACACATTAAGAAATACACATACACCAACTAGAAATACTCCACATATCAGACAAGTAAGTAGATGCACTAAATGAATAGAAACATAGTACATACATTCAACCGCTAACCTGAAAGCATGGCACTCTCAAACAAAGGATTCTGAAACTAGGTCAATACTGTGAGTAGCTCCCACTAAAATGTCTACAAAATCAGTATTTCTGTGCAATACACATACCTCACACATAGGTACAGTAAATCTACATGTAAATGTCAACTTAAATTTACCTTGTGGCCTCTGTAAGTTACATCTGGACATCTATTTGGACTGATTTCTTCAGGAACTTTGTCCACTTCTGTGTTGCAGTTGTGCAATCCACATGATGCTAGTCTTGAACCCTCAGTTCTACTAGATTATAGTTAGTCCACTAGGACATTATAAAACAATAAGTATAAACTTAATCTGTATGGTGATATCATGTGTAAATCAAATTATATTACATTTAGGTTTTATAAACACAATATCTTAACTAAAAGGTGGTAAACTTGATAAGTGTTTGGTTTGAGATTAACTGTTAGTACTCAAATATACACAAGGTGGCAGCAAAGTTCAATTCTGTTAGTACACAAAGTAGCCACCAGACTGCAGCACGGTTCTGGCATGGTTAAGTATGGGTGCTGCTACACTCCCACCAAAATTACGAATGAATAATGTTCACATAAGATGACACATACATAGATCAATAAAAAATCATGAGTAATTTTCAAAGTACAAACACCCATTACATTACACAGGTCAATGACAGGTCAGGTTGATAATGCAGGATATCAGGGGACAGCTCTTACTCTTTCTCAAGCAGGAGAACCAAGCTCTGTATTGGACGTTCAAGAACCAGGGGTTTGTCGAGTTGTTTCCCTTGGTTGTCTAGCTTCCGATTACTCATCTGTGCCTTAGCACTCCTCACTAATCTATCTGGATTTAGTTTCACTTCAACTACTCTGGCTAGTTGCCACTCATTGCGAGGTAAGTTTGTGTCCTTCACAATCACGACATCATCAATTTGCAGATTTCTTCTTGGGGTGTGCCATTTCTGCCTGTGATTGATGTTTGAGAGATATTCACTTTTCCAGCGATTCCAAAACTGGTCAGCAAGGAACTGAACCCTTCTCCAGCGTTTCCTGGTGTAGACATCCTCCCTTACAAATCTACCAGGTGGAGGCAGTGGAACCTTACATTTCATTGTCAGTAGATGGTTTGGTGTTAAGGGCTCTGGGCTTTTTGGATCATTGATGTTATCGGTAGTCAGTGGGTGACTATTGACAATGGCCAATGCCTCATAAAGGAATGTATGAAAAGAGGCATCATCGAGGCGGCCAGGGAATTCAGAGATGATGGATGACAGCACGCTTCTGACAGTTCTGATCTGTCGCTCCCACACTCCACCAGCATGACTTGAGTGGGGAGCATTCATGACAAAGTCACACTGCTGTCCTGCCATGAATGACTTGATCCTCTCAGCATCCAGATCTGCTATTGCATTTCTCAATTCATTTTTTGCTCCAACAAAGTTAGTGCCCTGATCAGAGCGAAGTTGTTGCACTGGACCTCTAATGGCAATGAGGCATCGTAAAGCATTTATGAATGCATCAGTAGTCATGTCATCTAGAGCTTCGAAGTGAATTGCCCTTGGACTCATGCAGGTGAATAGAAGACAATAACGTTTCAGCTCCCCCCTGCCCGCCTTGATATAGAAGGGTCCAAAGCAATCCATACCACAGAAGGTAAACAGTGGAGTGGGTTCTACACGTTCCTCTGGCAAATTAGCCATTTGTTGTTCCTCCACAGGTCTTCTCATCCTTCGACATTTAACACACTTGTTGATGCAAGCAGCTACGACCTTGCTGCAGCTGATGATCCAGTAGCCATTGGTTCGAATCTCATTTGTAGTCATGCCTCTTCCCTGATGTTGCACCTTCGAGTGGTAGTAGGAGACAATGAGATCAGTTATATGACTATTCTTGGGTAGAATCGCAGGCTGTTTCATTTCGAATGAGAGACTTGACTTGTTAAGTCTCCCCCCAACCCTGAGGATTCCTTCATTGTCAACAAATGGATCAAGACTGTTGAGTTTGTTGTTGTTGGGAACCTTGGCCCCTTGCTTGCTAAGTAGGTTCATCTCATCAGCGTAGACTTGATGTTGTACTGCCTGGACGATTATGGACGCAGCTTTCCCTTTCTCAGCAACTGTGGCAAGTCCATTTGACTTGTTCTTCCTTGCGACACGATTTAAACGGGCAACAGCTCTCACTGCCTTTGACCAATCAGAGAAGTGAGATATACGATCGATGAGACAACAATTTTCTTTGGTATTCGTAGTCAGCACTTGCACAGCTTTTACTTCTGGATCTCCAATTGATATGTCTGGTAGGTTTGGCCGAGTTTTAAAAGGAAGGGGCATCTCATAGTGTTGGTCTTCATTTTTCCTTGTTTCTGACTCCAACCCTTTCAGGAAGAGCAAGTCATCTTGAGATGTACGCTTGTCATCGAGCTTGACATCCACAAAATCAGATTTTAGCGCTCTGATTGCATCAGCTGGCGTCACAACCGGAAGCTCTTTCACAGCGATGGGATGAGTGAAGGCAAAGTTGTTTCCTATGTCAAGGTGTGGAGATGCACATCCAACTATGCTCCATCCCAAATCTGTCCTTTGAGCATATGGCTCTGTATCCTTGCCTAGAATGACTTGTCACGGTGCCAATGCTTGAGAACAGTTGTAGCCGATAAGTAGGCCAACTTCACACTCCTTTAGCTCTGGTAGCTCATCTGCTATAGTAACCAGATGAGCCCAACTTCTGGCTGTCTTGGAAGTAGGAATATGTGACCTGTCCACTGGTATGAAATCACGAGTATATACAGGGGGAAGGTCTATTCTTGTAGCTGAACTGAACCCTCTGACTTGAAGTCCGGTTGCACGCTTAGACTGAATTACTGAATTTTGCGACATCATGGTCGTTAGTTTAAGTCGCACTGGTGTGGAGTCTGCATTCAGTGACTCACAGGTTTCCTCAGTGATAAATGTGGTGTCACTTTGTGTGTCGAGCAAGGCATACACAAGTTTCTCCTTTCCCGGGTTAGCAGTAGTTGACACCCATACTGGAACGATGGTTGATGTGTTGGTCTGGCCCCCTCTGTTCACATTCAGAGACACTGCAGACTCTACTTCCTCTTTCGCCAATGATTTTTGCTCGGTCTTGACACATTGATCCCTTACTTTTGACTGGTCTGGCTTGTATGCTTCATCATGGAGACAGGTTGGGTGTTTACGTTGACATTTCTCACAGGTATGTCGTCGCCTACAGTCCCTGGAGTGATGTCCTCTCTTTAAACATCCAAAGCAGAGATGTTTTTCCCTGACAAACTTCCTCTTGTCATCCATGGTTTTCCTAGCAAAGCTTGAACATTTACTTAGAGTGTGGCCCTCCTTCTCACATAAAAAGCAGGACATCCCTTGATCTCCCTTCTGTCTATCTGTTGTGGATTTCTCATTAGTTGTTGTTGCCAAGGTACTTGCCTTATTCCGCTTGGCATCACGTCTGTTGCTTGCGGGGGCATCTAATGATTGCAGAGCATTGAGTGATGATATGGGATTACATGCAATCTCAGCCTCCTCTCCAACAAAGTCTACAAACTCGTTGAATGTTGGGTACTTCTCCTTTTTCTTCATTGCAGAATGCACAGTGCAGTTCCAACGTAATGTGAGCCAATCTGGAAGACGGCTTAGGATGCACTGATTTTCATGGCAGTTGTCCAAGGACTGCAGACCCTGAACGTAGGGCATGGCTGCTCTACAGCTTTTTAGGAAGTCTGCAAATTCCAGTACCCCTTTACTGTCCTTGGGAGTGATCTTGGGCCAGTTGTACAGCTTCTCCCTGAAGGCCTTTCCAACGATGAAGGGATCACCGTAGCGTTGGTTGAGTGCATTCCAGGCTTCAGTATAAGCCAATGCACTGTCCTTGAGAAAGTAGCTCTCGAGAGCTCTCTTGGCTTCACCGCCAACATAACGTCTGAGATAAAACATGTTTTCACTTGGTGATGAGCACCTGGAGTCTATTAGGGCGATGAAGGATGACTTCCAGTCTGTATACTGCAGAGGATCACCATTGAAGATGGATGGCTCGGGAGCTGGCAGACGACTGAGACTAATTGATTCAGTTAGAGCCTTCACAAGTGTTGCTGTGTTGTCTGTCTCTTGGACCTTGACTGGTCTGCCAGGAGACATCTTTGAAGCATGCTGAAGAAAGTCTACATTTCCGCCAAGACGTTTATCTTGAAGTAAACTCCTGCAATCTCCAATGTTAAGACATTCTTCTTCATAAACCTTGAACCTTGCCCGGGCTATCTCCACTTCCTTCTGTTTCTCCAGACGAGTAATGTCACGTCTTTTCCGTTCTAATTCTTCTTCTTGTTTGCGTTTGAGTGCTTCAAGCTCAGCTTCCTTGTCTTCTCTATCCTTCAGTGCTTTCAACTCAGCCTCCTTAGCGGCGAGCTCAGCAGCAGCTTGCAGTCTTTTTGTAGATGACGACTGGGATGCGATCGAACGGTGACTACGTTGTGTTGCTCTAGAAGCAACAGAGCTAAAAACAGATGCATTTTCATCTTTTTGAAGTAAATGTTTCAAATTTGTAACAGTATCATCCACCTCCAAATTCACCATCCTCTCATTTATGTGGTTTAATAATGCCTTTGTGACAGCACTACAAGTGTCAATCTGCCGTCGTATCTCTTGTTCTGGTGGGCAGATCTCACGCAGAGCTTCGTAGCTCTGAATGGCGTCATCATGACTTTCCTGCACTGAAGTAAGGATTGATGTCAGGTCCTCTTCTGTGCAATACCCTTTCAACTTCGTTCTACCAGCCTTTGCCTCTGCCTTCCAGTGGTCGTATTGTTGTTGAGTCATCCTCCTCAGACGTCTTTCCTTCTTCTCCCTCTCCCTTTCCTGGAATTCTGACAATTTCTCTGTCGGTCGAGATGTGCGTGCGCTGAGCCGGGGGGCACCAGAGTCATCAGCCCCTTCTTCTGTTTCGTCAGGTGACTCTCTTATCGCTGTTGACCTATTTTGAAGGGTTTCAACCTGCCCCTCTAACTCCTGCACTTTATCACCCTGACCAGACATTCTACAATATTTTGAAAAGTAATAACCGTGGAAGAAAGGAGATTATGACAATAAACACCTATACCACACAATATGGAAATTCAGTTGTAAACAGTGGTGCTGGAAATTATTGAGCTCTATAAACAAGAGTACTTGTTTGAAAAGGTCCTGCAATAGATGTTAACAAATCAAGTAAACGAATTGGTAAACATGTGATATTAGCAACCATAAAAAAGGGATAGTATTACCCTTAATTGAGTCCTTGGTTTAAGCTGTCAGAGTATTGATTCACAAGAAAAGCATTTAAGAGTCATTAAATCATGGAGAATGAGACCATTAAGTACCATTGATTGACGTTAACGAGTTATGGTACTTCACTAATTTGTCTGCTTCTCCGGCGATGCGATGAGTAGACCCAACACGATGCTTTTCTCTAGTCACGACGTCTCCTGACACGATTTGGTCACCAATCGCTTGTTTGAAGATCTGACCTTGGACTTGTACTTGTTGCCTTGTTCACATGCCTACGTCAGCATGTAGTCGACTTCCCTCTCTAGAACACGTCTTCCTGCAGCCTTCGAGCATTTACGGTACATGCAGGGGTTGCGAGGTGAAGATTTGACTATAGATGCCCCAGATGATAACGACAGTTTAAGATGATACGGATGTCATTCTTTATTAATCTTCGGTACGTTCGACATAGACATCGACATAGACATCGACATAGACATCTTTGACATAGACATCGACATAGACATCGTCAAATCTGCAATCAGTAAATATAAGTTCAGATAATTAGTTCAATTTCACACCTCGTAGGTTTACAGATTTGACACTTGCTTGACATTAGATAGTTATACAATTAATAAAACAGTACTAAATGATATAGATTTATGTGAAACATAGCACATTAAAGTTCCTTAGATAACTATAGCAGTCATTAGGCTCACATAAGACTGAATCTCCTTGACATATTCAAACACCAGTACTAAACTAGTCATAGAGTGACTGAGTGTTAAACTAGTCATACAGTGAGTATTGGCCATACATCAACATGAACACATTAAGAAATACACATACACCAACTAGAAATACTCCACATATCAGACAAGTAAGTAGATGCACTAAATGAATAGAAACATAGTACATACATTCAACCGCTAACCTGAAAGCATGGCACTCTCAAACAAAGGATTCTGAAACTAGGTCAATACTGTGAGTAGCTCCCACTAAAATGTCTACAAAATCAGTATTTCTGTGCAATACACATACCTCACACATAGGTACAGTAAATCTACATGTAAATGTCAACTTAAATTTACCTTGTGGCCTCTGTAAGTTACATCTGGACATCTATTTGGACTGATTTCTTCAGGAACTTTGTCCACTTCTGTGTTGCAGTTGTGCAATCCACATGATGCTAGTCTTGAACCCTCAGTTCTACTAGATTATAGTTAGTCCACTAGGACATTATAAAACAATAAGTATAAACTTAATCTGTATGGTGATATCATGTGTAAATCAAATTATATTACATTTAGGTTTTATAAACACAATATCTTAACTAAAAGGTGGTAAACTTGATAAGTGTTTGGTTTGAGATTAACTGTTAGTACTCAAATATACACAAGGTGGCAGCAAAGTTCAATTCTGTTAGTACACAAAGTAGCCACCAGACTGCAGCACGGTTCTGGCATGGTTAAGTATGGGTGCTGCTACACTACAAGTCTGACTCTGGCAAGTCACCGCCCAAAGCCAAATGAACAACGCAGAAAACTAAAGCAATTGAGCACGTAAGAGGGAGAGAACCCTATCCAAAGAAACTAACTTTCTTGAAACTAGTGAGACAAATAAACGAGTCTGTTTCTATCAAGTCGCTAATCGAAGGGATGAGGAACCGCCCTGACCAGAAAATCGACAACATGCATAACGCTGTGGGGGTGAGTCCGTGCATGACATGTATGACTCAGACACATACCTTGGGCTAAATCAAGCTGGCCGAATTCTGGAAAGGGTCAGAACGAGAAGAACCTGAAAATAATCGAGATTGAACTTCACCATGTCTCGCTTGTTAATTGGCGGTTCCAGAGTGGGACGTCTAAAATCAAAATTACGTATAATGCAGAACTTTCGAGTGGTATCACTAAGTGGACCAACGATAGGCAGACAGGGACGGTGCGGAGGGCGAATTTGACCTAGTATGGGTTTCAAATAGGATTATAGATGCAGGGCCTAGTACGATTCAGGGTGCGGGAGGCGAAATGCGGTGCGGACCGCGGTGCGGAATACTTACCATTTTAAAGCTCTATAGAGGTGGGGGTATGTGAGGGCGGCAGAGGACGGGGTGGGGATATGAGTGTGGAGAGTAGGAGGTGGGGGTATGTGTGTGGGGGGAGAGTAGGAGGTGGGGGTATGTGAGGGCGGCAGAGGAGGGGGTGGGGATATGAGTGGGGGGAGTAGGAGGTGGGGGTATGTGAGGGCGGGAGGGGAGCGGGTGGGGATATGAGTGTGGGGGGAGAGGAGGGGGTCGGAGGGATAAAGTTCAAGCTGCTGCTAGAGATACTTGCACATATGCGCAGAACGTAGGCCAGTGTGTTTTGCATCTCTACCACTCCCGTAGTTAAACCACCGCCCACTCCAGTCAGGAGTTAAAGCCCTGGGCCCTGTTTTTCAGTCACGATATCCTCTTTGTAAGATATCTTACAGCTGTCAGTGTACTATAGATAAGACATCTTTGGGGATCGGCCAACGATTGTCCGTCAAGAGCACTTAGACTGCAGCCAGGTGCACTATAGATAAGACATCTTTAGGGTCACGTGGTTCCAAATGTCTTCCAAAGTGTCTTAGACCTAAGACATCTATGGACATGTCGTACAGAATGCGCAACTTCACTTCCCGTAAGAATTAAGCAATGAAATTTTAACACCAGTAAGGTATACATATAACCTATAATCGTACCAAATATGAGGAAAATCGGACCCACCGTTCCGAAGTTATCGGCGTTTTAATTTCGTCATAGCAATCATCTGGTCTGGTGGCCAGTGTATTTTTCCGACACCTCCGCTAATTTATGCAGCGACCTTGACATTGACTGCGTATCCGGAGGTGGGAGGGTGACTGGCCACCAGAGCAGACGATTGCTATTACCAAATTAAAACGCCGATAACTTCGGAACGGTGGGACCGATTTTCCTCATATTTGGTACGATTATAGGTTATATGTATACCTTACTCGTGTTAAAATTTCAATTCTAAAGTCATATGGGAAGCACGGGAAATCCTCTATATACACACAGTGAGCTTTGATAGAGCCTGAGACAGTTCTAGACTTGAGACACTTTTAGCGGCGATCGAGCGCGCCGCACTGAGACCGTGTCTATAGCACACCCGCCATTTTGTGTCTTGCAAATTGTCTTCCAATCGTGGAGACATCTTAGGGTATCGTTGGGCGATTATGTCTTGACTGAAAAACAGGGCCCTGGACTGGTAATCACAAGGTGGTGGGTTCGAGTCCAGCTGCAGCCACTCTTCACCTTCATCATCAGCAGTGGTAGATTTCCCGTATAAACCCAATACATGTGAATTGGCACATCTTCTTGATTAAGTTATGTTATAGTATACAAAACGCCAAATGTCAGTCATTCGGTTGAGAAACGTTCACAAAGAACCAGTTTGAATTGAAAATTGTCAATATTTGAAAAGCAATAGTCGGCGCCACTGACTTTAACCGTACATTTGGTGAACAACTCGAGTCACCCTCACACTCTCAGTCATACTCACACTCTCAGTCACCCTCAGACTCTCAGTCATACTCACACCCAGCCACACACAGATATTACCTGGTGTTCAGTGACACTCACTGAAATTAAAAATCTGAAAATAAAAGACAATTAACACTGACGATACCCCAGAAATACACACAGCAAGACAATTACCATACTCTCCCAACAACAATACAACGGTAGTATTGGTTTTAAAACCAAAACGATCCCAGCTCCCTTATCAAGTAATGACCTTTATAAGAACCACTGCGATTAACCTCAGTAAAGATGGAGGAGACGCCGGTGTGCCATATATGGTCATATATGTGGAGTGGGATCGGAGCGTAAAAGAGCTTTAAAAGTATGTGTGTACAGAGATGGGCGAGCACTCTGTGTGGCCGTGTTACAGAGACTTGTTTATCAAGGTGCACGAGCTCAGCATGTGCATCTCATTTGATGCGGCAGGTGCTGCGGGCTGCAGTGTGGTGTTAGATGTGGCGTTGTCATATTTCTCTGAACAGAAATACCTCAGTAACCAGATTGTTTACCCTCCTTAAGACGAAACCCCCTCCTTCATGTAACATCCACAGTTCCCACGTAGTCTCTCTTTCTACTCGTCATATTGATATCAATTTAAAAAAAGACAAGCTTCCAGGCACGAGCGGCTTCCTCACTGTGCGGCGTCACTGTCCGGCAGTTGTTAAAAGACAGAGAGTGATATGTTAGACAAAAAGTGATACTTTAGACAGTGAGTGATACTTTACACAGTGAGTGATACTTTAGACAGTGAGTGCTACTAGACAGTGAGTGATACTAGACAGTGAGTGATACTTTAGAGAGTGAGCGATACTTTAGACAGTGAGCTATACTTTAGACAGTGAGCGATACTTTAGACTGTGAGCGATACTTTAGACAGTGAGCGATACTTTAGACAGTGAGCGATACTTTAGACAGTGAGTGATACTTTAGACGGTGAGCGATACTTTAGACAGTGAGTGATACTTTAGACAGCGAGTGATACTTTAGACAGTGAGCGATACTTTAGACAGTTACACCGTTACTCATCCGTAGGACTGACTATCAGGTGCATCCGTTACACATACGTTATAGTCCGCAACGCTTCCGTTTGTTTTCCGCAACACGTCCGTTACTCTTCCGGTGCGTTGCACCAGGGTAGTCCATCCGTTCGACATCCATTCAACCTTCAATGGATGTAATTTTTTCGCGCTCGACATGTCCGTTACTCTTCCGTAAGCTTCCGTTACCCCGGTGTGACTGAGCCATAAGGAGCGCATATTTGTGGAAACATATCTGGGAACTGCACCTTTATAGCGATGTATAGCATGGTGAATAAGGGGCATAAAGTAGCCTTGAGAATCATTCAGTTTAGCAAGTTCTGCTGATAAATCGAGAATGCGAGAAGTTATTTCTTGTTGTTGGTGACTATAGTCCTTGATTTGCTTGTTGTATACTCATTTTAGCTGCTTGTCCCATCCCTTCTGTTATGTCGCATGGCCTGCCCATACGTATATGACTTCCACACATTCGAACACGCTGGGTCTATTACACAACCGTAACACAAACCTTTACCGAGAAATACATCCGCGACTCTTCTGTACTTCTGACGCGCATCCGTTACTCGTCCTTTCAAAGTTTTCGGTTGCCGAACGGACGTCAACGGATACCCCGGTGTGACTGAGCCATTAAGGATGGATGCCATACTGATACGGATACAATGAAGCAAAAAATTGACCAACATTTTGATCAGAAGCCTCTTGAATAACATAACTGCTAATATTCATGTATAAGACCAACGTCTCATTTACTCTTCTAAGTCGAGAAATATATCTGTGAGTAGTATATTAACGTATTTTTGTATCTGGCATTTTAAACGAGTATAAGCTTGAAACCACTATATTATTTAACCTCTACTTGAAAGAAATATTTCTGTAAGTAGTATAGAATTGACCTTTTGTACCGGGTTCTAGTAACCAACGATGGTCTCGCCAGGCCAGTTGAGTTTATCAGAACAATGCCTTTATCGGATGAGAAATAATGTTGTACTTAGCAAACCCCACTATGCGGCCTCTCCAGGTCAATATTGGGTATCAACATGCTCATCCTCGATTAAATCTCAGTTTGTATCTCAATCTTGAAGCGACCAAGTTCTGGACGGTAGCTCTGTGTGCCCGATATAACTCTTATCTATTTTAGTATAAATACACCAGCATCAACCGACTCCATTAGTGTCGTTATATGTATTATTCCAGCCTTTAAATATATATATATATATATATATATATATATATATATATATATATATATATATATTGTAACGGTAAAGACTGACGAGTACAGGTAAGTATGGTTCAGTGCTCTTATCGCCTCTGACGTCATCCAGCTGCCAACGTCACGATGGAATGGCTGCTCACTGGCGTCTCCAAGGACCAGAGGACCGGAGAACCCTTCTCCGACCACAGGACTGGAGGACCGGAGGACCGGAGGACCGGAGGACCGGAGGACCGGAGGACCGGAGGACCGGAGGACCGGAGGACCGGAGGACCGGAGGACCGGAGGACCGGAGAACCCTTCTTCTCCGACCGGAGGACCGGAGGGCCCTTCTCCAGCCGGAGGATCGGAGGACCGGATGACCTGAGGGTCCTCTCTCCGCCCGGAGGACCGGAGGGCCCCTCTTCAGCCTGAGAGACTGGAGGACCCGAGGGTCCTCTCTCTGCCCGGAAGACCGGAGGGCCCCTCTCCAGCCGGGGAGACTGGAGGGCCCCTCCCCGACTGGAGGACTTCTCATGGTGGTGACCAGGGGTTTCCCCTCTCCCCCTCCGTCCCCGTTACACTCATCCCACCTTACTTTACAGTATACTCCTCCTCTCCGTTGCTTAAGGCTTACGGCCGAACCTTAGGGGAAACACAGTTATAGCTCACTTCGACATTACTTAAACAACAACGCGTAACGGTTCCTACCAAAAATAAAACTTCCCCCGGGGACCCCTTAGGGGGGTCTACCAGGCTAATTTCCCTCCGGTGGCTCCTTAGGGGGGCCTACCGGGGTGTCTCTTCTCCTCTTCATCTTCGAGTAGACTCCGCATACCGCTGGCCGGAGAAGGGTCATAGGAGTTGGGGGACTCTCCCCGCCCCACCAGAACCGCCACGTCACTTTCCCTCCGTGGCATCCTATTAACGACAAGAACATCACATAAGGCTGGGAATGCAACATTACTTTCGATAATACATCGTTCCCCCTCCTACGCTCTCCGCTCCTCCCTCAGATCTCCTGATCTGCTCTCACTCCTCTTAGACCTCTAACGTTTCCTTTTTTTTGGGGGTATGGTTACTTGGCTGCCGCGTTACCCCCCTCCGTTCTGCGGGTGACCTTCACCCCTATCCCTGTGAGCCCAGTACAGGGCGCCCCGTATCTATTTCTTTTGACTCGTAAAGGGAAGGCGAACACTCACCCTGCGGTACCTGGTCCGCCTCTCGTAGGACACTGACACGGCGCCGTCCTCCTCCGCCACACACCGGGCGACCTGCTCCCCCCTCACTGGGTGCCACCCGTCTCCATCTAGCTCTCCGGGGTCCATGTTGTGGGCCCAGGCACCCAGGCGAGTGGCGGGCTCCTCCACCCACGGCAGTGGTACTCCTCCCGACGTCCAGGCCGGTATTCCCACCATTCTCACATTACATTGGTTGGCTCCTTCTCGGTCGGAGGTGGCGCCACAGGGTCGTCCGGAGGGCTTTGACCTCCCCGAGTGAGATCCGCAAAGTGCACCAGTGGACTGTCTGGGGCCGTCAGCACCTGTTTACCCGTGCTCCATCGTTCCTCCGTTCTACCCATCCCCGGGGAGACCGGGCGGTTGCTGGCACTCCTGTTGTCCTGTGAGCAGAAATGGGGTCCTGCATCCCCAGGTCTTGGGTGGTGGCGCCCCCGCTCCGGCCGTACCCCCAATCCATTTTATGAACATGTTTAATTGCGGGGACTGTGTCGGGCCTTTATTCCTGTCGCCTCCACCTCGTAGTCCAGTGGGGATAGACTGCCCCGTGCCCAGTGCTGTAGCCGTGTTGAGTTCATCGATGATTCTCATCAGGGCTGCGTACCCCACCGGAGACAGCGGCTGCATGGTGGAGATGGTCTGTTTGATGGGTGTCATAGCGGCTGGGATCTGGGCAGTCTCCTCTTCAGAGCTTGGGCGACCTGGTGGCGCCTCCGACTCGGGGACCTTGCTGGTGGGAGTCACCTCCGCTCCCATGGTAGTAGTGGAGCCCGATCCTCTCCTCAAGCCCTCCGCTTCCCAGTCTTGGCCGTATCCTTCCTCCTCTTCGTGCCTCCATTCTCTCCTTCCCCCGTGGGCTGGGCTTCCATCTTCCGGTACCTCCCCGCGTCCTTGGGGGTCTTCGCCCCGCTGGAGCTGCTTCTGTTCTTCTTTTTTCGCTTCTTTCAGGGCGGACTATGGGCCCGTTCCGCTGCGACTGGGGCAGCCTGGGGGGGTTCCTCTCTGGGCTCCTCTCCCATCCCTACTAGCGTCTCCGCCGTGTCCATTATCTCAGGCTCGTCCACGAACACTTCTGGGTCCGTGAGTGCCCGTGATGTCCCCCCGCATAGCACTGAGGCTACCTCTCCGCTAGTCTTCGTAGCCCTACGAGGAGACGTTCTGCGTGCCGTGTCCCGTCTGAGAGCCGGTGACTTCCTTCACGGGGCGTCAGGGGGGTCCTCCTTACTGGTGGAAGCCACTGGTTTCAATTCGGCCAAGTCCTCCTCTTCGTCTCCCTCCTCTTCTCTCTCAGCCGCCCTTAGGGAAGCGTCCTCAGAAGTGAACTCTCCTCTAAACTCAGTGGCTGCCAGTATTTCATCAGTGTGACGGCCCCATCTGTGGTTATGACGACGCAAGTGGTGTAAATAGTCATTCTTCCGAAAGTCTCACCCTCCAGCCACAGTCGGCGTCATGACAATCACTGACCGCACTCTCCCAGCCGATACTTGGCAGGGGCTTCTAGCAGATGCCGCCTCTTGTCTGTCTCTCGTACGGGAATGCCTCTGGTGTTCAGGCGGCTGTTCCCTGTCAAATCTGCATCTCCCTGGGCGATTCTGTCCAAAGAAACGCCTCCTTCCCCTTCCATGGTTGCTTGCATACCTCTCTGTTCTTCTTTGGGGAAATTGCGGTCGAGAAAACCCACTCCGGGGTCGGTCCCCGACGACATATCGACGCCATCCCGTCATGTCTGTTGACATGACGCCAGTGTCCACCTTCCTCACTAGGTGGCGTACCGCCTCCCCAACCCGGGCGGGTGGCGCCACCTTGAGAGAGTCAAAGTGGACCACTCTCCTCTTAGTGCCCAGTCCTATTTCGTATATTGGCCCCCCACCTTGCTTTCTACATGCCAAGGCCCAGTCCAAAATGACTGTAGTTTCGGGGAAATTCCTTGTTTCTTCAGTGGATGGAAGTAGTAGACCTGTGCCCCAAGGGGGATATCATGTTCCTTTACACGTAAGTCATAGTTCCTCTGTTGCCGAGCGACGGCCATCCCTAAGTTACTCCGTGCCATGTCGTGAGCCCTGGCCATTCCCCTTTGTAGCGTTGCAGTGTATTCCTCGCCTGCCTCCGTTATCTCCTCTTTCAGAGGATACAGCAAGGACAGAGGTGCGCTTGTTTCCGGGCCCAGCATCATTGCGTTGGGTGAGACCCCAGTGGAGGAGTGCACCGACGAGCGGTAGGCGCTCATAGCCAGTGGTAGCATCAGGTCGCAGTCTTTTTTATCTGCCCCCACCATAGCTGCAAGGAGGCCCTCTAAGGTTCGATTTGCCCTCTCCACTAGGCCGTCGCTCTGGGGGTGAAATGCGCAGGTGCGTGTCTGGGTCACTCCGAGCCCTGTTTTTCAGTCACAACATAATCGGCCAATGATACCCTGAGACATCTCTGCGATTGGAAGACAGTTTGCAAGGCACAAAATGGTGGCTGTGCTATAGAGAGTGTCTCAGGGTGGCACGTTTGATCGCCGCTAAAAATGTCCTTGTCTAAGACAGGTATAGAACTGTCTCAGGTTCTATACTGCAAAGATTGCCCAGTACCAGCTTCAGGGTAGCTTATCCCTAGAAGTGTAAAGCTTGTGGTGAAGTGGTTAGAACACCTGCCTCAAGATGTGAGATTAGTGGGTTCGATACCTGTTTATGTCTAACTTTTTTTTCTTTTAATTTCAATTTGGAAATTTCACATAACCAACAAACAGTTTCTAGATCTATAACGTTTTGGCCTTTATGGTTTGGCCTTCATCAGGTGTAATGTAGAGTCTAAAGTCTGCTATAATGTACTAAGTGAATTGAATTTCCCCGGGGACAATGTCTAGGTCGCCGCATAAATTAGCGATGTGTGCTCTGATGCTCTCAGACAATTGCTATGACGAAATTCAAACACGAATAACGGCGGAACGGTCTGGCCGATCTCCTTCATATTTGGGATGATTATAGGTTATATGTATCCCTTACTGATGTTAAAATTTCATTGATTAATTCTCACGGGAAGTGAAGTTGCGAATTCTGTATGTCATGTCCATAGATGTCTTAGGTCTAAGACCCTTTGGAAGACATTTTGAACCACGCGACCCTCAGGATGTCTTGTCTATAGTACACCTGGCTGCAGCCTAAGTGTTTCTTGAGGACAAAGATTATAGCCAAGAGGGGACTGCATTTTGAAGGCTTTATCTGGAGGCCCGCCTGCCTCAGTCTCCGAAGTACCTCCTCTAGTCATCCCTTATGGCTCTCAAAGTCCCGGGAGAAGACAATAATGTTGTCCAGGTATACTAAACATGACGTCCACTGCAATCCCTTCATAGCAACTTCCATTAATCTCTCAAAGGTACCGGGGGCATTACATAACCCAAAGGGCATGACTCTATATTGATATAGGCCCCTGTGGGTAGAAAACGCTGTTTTGGGTCTGTCTTGCTCCTCCACCTTCACCTGCCAATAGCCGCTCACTAAGTCGAGTGTGCTGAACCAGGTTGCCCCGGCCAGCGTATCTAGTGAGTCGTCCACTCGTGGGAGAGGGTATGCATCTTTGGTTGTCAGCTCGTTCACTCTACGATAATCTACGCAAAATCTGACTGTCCCATCCTTCTTTTTCACCAGCACCACCGGTGAGGCCCAGGGGCTGACAGATTCCTCAATTACCCCTGCGGCCAACATCTTATCGACCTCCGCCGCCACCGTCTCTCTCCGGTGGGGGGCCAGCCGACATGGCGGTTGTTTAACCGGGGCCGCCCCCGCTGTGTCAATTTTATGTCATACTAGGGTAGTACAACCTCTCTGATACGGAGCCAGCATGAAAGCCTCAGCCTCCCGGCACGATAGGTCCATCATCCTCCCATTCATCGGGGCAGCAAGTGCTCAGCTAGTTGCTCCAACTACCCTCAGCTCCGGTCCGTATCTCCATCTCCTCCTTCGCCCACCTGACTGCAGTGATCCATTTCCTCCGCTGTCTCATCCATGGAGAGGTATCCTAATGTTGTGCCTTTTCTTACGACCAGCGCCTCTGGGCCGGGGTTCAGGAGGCGTACGGGACAAGACCCTCAGGTAACTGCCACCAGGGCACGTCCCACTATCCAGCCATCTCTTGGGGGTCCCTCCAGAAGGCCGACCCTCCCCTCTCCTCCCTCTCCTTGTACCCCTCCCATGATGACGCTCTCAGTATGGCTGGGGATAACAGTAGTCTGAGAGCTCACCACTCGGCACCTCTCTTCCCTGCCTTCCCACCATTCCAGCCGGCCCTCCGCCAGGTGCACCGATACCCGATGAGTACGGAGAAAGTTGGCTCCTAATATGGCCTCACTCCCGATATCGGCCACCAGCCAGTCAACCCTGAACTCCCGTCCTCCCATCCGCAAGGAGCCTTTAACTCCGAGAGGGCGACCGTTGGCGCACAAGATGGGGTGCGGGTAAGACCCGAGAGGTCCGTTCCCCCTACTTCCTCCCACCATCGCGTGGACAGGAGGCTCACCCTAGCCCCGGTGTCGATCAACAGCTGCACGGTCATTCCCTCCAGCTCTCCGTTCACCACCATCCCGGGCCCTCTGGTCTCTCGCCTCCCTGTCACTCCTCCTCCCCCCTCTCCGACCCCTAGTCCGACTCGACTAGGGGCCCCCCTCAGTTTCCTGAGGCGGGGACAACCTGCTCCTTAACTTCTCCTGTCGTCGGGGGGCTAAGCGCCGTCTCCGCTGTCAGCTGCTGACAATTAACTTTTATGTGCCCCTCCGCTCCACATTGGTAGCATTTCCGATATCGGCTAGACACGGGTGGCTGGGCCACCTGTAGTTTCAACGAGGCTAACTCCTGTCGTAGTCCACGCAACTCCTCCGCCATTGATGTCCCGGCGGCCCTAACTTTTACTCCGGGATCGCGGTCGGTCTGCAAATAGGCCTCGGCTTCCAGAGCCGTGGAGACCGCCTCCTCCATAGTTTTTGGCTTCGAATATCCAATGCCGGAGAACTGCGTCGCCTATCCCCTCTCTAAACCTATCCTTGCACAGCGAATCCACCGTGTTGCCGTCTGCCTCCGGGTAGGCCAGCCGTGTCAGCCGCCACGTTTCCTCTCCGTAAATCTGGAGTCCTTCGTCTGCTTTCCTTGATCGATTCCTCAGCAGAGCTCTGTACGTCTCACATTGCTTCCTTGGTTGGAACCTACGGAATAGCGCGTCGGAGAGAAGGCCAAATCCTCCTGGACTTCCCGGGCGGATTCCCGCCAGCACCCTCTGGGCTAGTCCTGACAGACTCACCCCGAGGAAGGTCCCGGCCTGGGCCTCCATCCACCCGTTCGCTTTCTTACACAAGCTAAAGTGTGCCATCGTCGTTCTGGCTGGTTTACTCTCGCTTTCTCCTCCCGCCGAGACAAGATGCCCCTCAACTCCCCCCAGTTGAGGCGGGCCCACCATTAGACGAGGTTTAGACTCCCAAGGCCACTCTCTTGACCTCGCCCCGGTCACAGGAGGTTCGCTCAGAGTGGTGTCCCCCTTTTCCTCCTTCTTGAAAGGGAGAGTGCCGGCCACAACCTTCCGGGACTCCTGTGACCCATTCTCTAGCCTGGGGTCCAGGCTATGGGCTACTCCGTCCAGCCCCCACCCACCTTGACTCCCGTCCCAGGGCCATCCCTGTGGCGGGCCATAGACGGTAGGTTCCCAAGGTCTGGGTCGCAGTGTCGTCCTGCTGGGGCCCTCCTCGCCTCCTCCGGTGTTGAGTCCCCTAAGGCCAGTGGCTTCCCTCGCTTCCACCCCCTTACCACCAGCCGTGTCCTCCCTCGGGCGGCCCTCCTCCCGCGACTTCGTCCCAGTCTCCTCCGCGTGGTGGGGGTGAATGGGCCCCAGTCCCCGTGTCCACACTTCCTCTTCCTCCATCCAGACTAGCGCCCCCCTGACGCCGCCTCCGAATGCTGCCATCTTCTCCCGGGTGGGTTCCATACTCCCGTACAGTCCGCTATCAGTCACCATGTTGATGGGACGAGTATCCATCCCACCGCTGCCACCACTGTAACAGTAAAGAGTGACGAGTACAGGTAAGTATGGTTCAGTGCTCTTATTGCTTTATTCAAGGAGCCTGCAAGTACATTAACTTTAAAGCCGCTCGTAAGTTATCGTTAGCTCTTGTCTTAAGGACATCCAAATCCAGAGTGACCCCTCCCGGTTGTCGCTCCTCTATTTATATCCCACCCGTGATGTCATCGCCTCTGACGTCATCCAGCTGCCGATGTCACGATGGAATGGCTGCTCAGTGGCGTCTCCAAGGACTGGAGGACCGGAGAACCCTTCTCCGACCGGAGGACCGGAGAACCCTTCTTCTCCGACCGTAGGACCGGAGGGCCCCTCTGCAGCCAGAGGACTGGAGGACCGGAGGGTCCTCTCTCCGCCCAGAGGACCAGAGGGCCCCTCTTCAGCCAGAGAGACCGGAGGACCAGAGGGTCCTCTCTCTGCCCGGAGGACTGGAGGGCCCCTCTCCAGCCGGGGAGACCGGAGGGCCGGAGGGCCCCTCCCCAACTGGAGGACTTCTCATGGTGGTGACCGGGGGTTTCCCCTCTCCCCCTCCGTCCCCGTTACAATATATATATATATATATTTGTATCCACACGAAAGTAAAAATCTCTAAATCAATATCAAAACCCTGTGGATATATGGAAAAAATGATTTCACTAAATCGATCGCACCATATACCCTAAAATTGAAATTAGATTAATGTAAACTTAATATAAACTGACCGGATGGTATTAAATCAAGTATATTCTACATAGTCTATGAGTTGTGTTAATGGTTTTATCAAATCATGTCCTGTCCCATAGTATCAAAATTATATCATACTATATTATGTTATGTTACTGGTGCTCTGGCGGGCCATCCTGGGCACAGCGACTAATTCATTATGACACTGAAGATACGATCACCCGTTGCATTGCAATAAGCCCTATTGTTGTATGGCTGTGATGCAAGGACCTTAGATTTAGACCCTGCAATTATAGCATGCTCTAAGTCAATCATGTTCAAATTCATACTCTTTTCATACTCATACACTGCTAGGCTTTTACATCATGGGAAGTAGATGTCTACAAATTGGATACTTAAATATAAGAAGTTTGTACAAACATCTAGATCAAGTCAAATTGTTATATCAAAATCTAGATATTATGTGTTATGCTGATATGATTGCTATACCAAACATGTTTAACCATAGATTAGATAGACCAGATAGAATAGGCAGAGATTTATGTTGTTATATCAATGTCAAACATCAGGGATATTGCGAGTTAGATAAAAATGACGAACAATTCGAAACAATTGCGGTTTTACGCGTTTTCTAAATTGTCTTGAGGAAATACAATCTTGTATAGATCTACCTGAAAGCAAAATCTGTCTAGACCATATTCTGAGCAACAGTAAGGGTATTGAGTATAGTGGGGTAGACTCTAATAATTTGAGTGATCACCTAGCTATCATAGCTAAGAGACAATTTGTATCTCCAAGAAAAAACCTTGTAAATTTATAGGCAGGTCCTAGAGGAGGGGGAGGGGGAAGGGATGGCGGCGGGGGGCGGCAGGGGGGATGGTGGGTCTACCAACACCCACGAGTGTGGGGGCGGCGGCGGGTCGCGATTCTTTTTTTATTTTTTTATCATGTATACGCCCGGTGTATACATGTTGCACAGAGTATTTTTCCTCTTGTATTCGCCAGGTGTGAAATACAGCCAAGACGCGTCCGGAAACAGTCTTGTTTACGCCTCATACGCTGGCGCGAATTATGGACATATATATATATATTCTCGGAGTCGGGACATCCGGGCTTTTATAGATGGCGCTACCGTCGCCCACTTGGCAACGCTGGTACCTGGTGCATACACTCTCACTGCCGCCATTTTTTCCCATAGAAACATACTGGCGCCGATCGTCACTCCAGATATCTCTCTTCTTTTCCTATCCTTGGGATGTCTAAGAACTATCAGGACACATTAGACAGTGTTGCTAGAGAACGTTACAGGCAAAAGTTAGCTCTTTTAGGCTGTGTATGTCCCTACAGCTTTCCAGCAGACTTGTGGAGGAACAATCCACGGGAATGGCCATATGTGGAGTACCCTGACGTGTACCACTACTTAGTCAGAACGCCAGGTAAGTAATTCTCTTTTATATTTGAATAGAGTTAGTAGTTTCTAGATCTAGTTGCAGTCTATGTGTGTGTGCAGATTCCTTTATAGGATTTCAACAGAAGATTCACACTAGTGGTAGACCATGCTGTTTTGCACTGTATTCTGTAATTCATTGTAAACAAGACGATTTGCACCAGTAAATAGCTAAAGACATGTAGAAGACAGCTCTTTAGTTTATATTTTGATTATCTATAGGAAACATAGGTATATTTCCCAACTCCTGTTATGCATTAACCTGCGATTGCAAAAACGGCCGAGGTAAGCACATGCTGACACTGTCACTGAGCTTTGTTTACATGTAACATGTCCCACTCACATTTGGGGGCCAGTGAAAGGGTAGAATCGTTACCAATATCCTCAGTACGGCCTGCTAGTTATGGCAGCCGTAATTGTGGCCTTATTTCATGAATGAAAATATTCTTTAATTTATATTCCGGGATTTGTCAACAGTGGTTAGATTGTCATCAATTGAAAGAATGCTGCTTTGTGACTCTCATAGGCTTAGCACGGTGAATCTGAATATTATAGTCCTGATATCTCTGAATGCATATTACTTTATCAAAAGAGACCAAAGTTCCAGCGATTTATGGGGAAAGTAGCTTGGAGCGGGGGGGGGGGGGGGTCTTAATAGGATCATGAAAAAGAAAACTTGACAAAATTATTGATGTAAAGAAATGTAATTTTGTGGACTTGAGGATTGGGGAACAAGAATTATACTGTGATTTTATCAGTAGTAGAAGTATCCAAAATACTTATCTACATTCAGGGGAAGTGTATATGAATGGGTGTGCAAATAAGCCGCTAGTCACTTATATAAGTAGTAACTGTATGTCATCCTTGGAACAAGTAAAGTTGAATTTTGTGTTCTTATAATTGTAGGTGTGCATACTGGACGAGAAAAAGAGAATTACAAGAGCCTACGTAGTGAAAATCTTCATGCTTCCGGATGGGTGCGAGAAGTGATCCATCACAAAGTGGAGGCTACAGGAATGACCATTTTTATGGCAGAAGTGACACCATCATACCGTACAAATGAGAAACCACATCGTACCTGGGTTGCTGCTGCTGAAAGTGGATCCATCAGTACTGCACATTGCACTTGCAAGGCAGGGTAACTATGAATTTATAATCTAAATAAGAAAACATGTACTAAGGAGGGGGTAGGGGCATTTATTTACCTATTTGGCTATTTCATCTGAAGGTAACTCAGATTTCCTACCCCCTTAAAACATAAAGATGGTCCATATTTTCTAAGGCTTTCTTATGCCAATGAAATTATCTTCTTTAAACATCCCCACTGAATCTAAGCCATACATAGGGGTTCAAATTATGTTTTCAATCATTTCTCTCTTGGATGTCAAATTCCTCAATGGAAATAGTAAACCAGTTCTTTTAGGAACCAACTCATATTATTAAAAGAATTAGATTTCACACTTTATTCCTTTTGTGCCAATGTTTCGGCTGGATAAGCCTTCCTCAATTATTTAAAAAATTGTGATGGGAAACTCTTTTAATTTTGTAGGCTTGGAGAATCGTGCACACATGTCGGTGGACTCCTCTTCAAGATAGAGATGACTTGCCGGATGGGCCTCACCAAGAGAGAGACCTGCACTGATATCCCATGTACCTGGCGCAATGTAGCATGGACGGGAGTTGAGCCAATGAGTCTAGCCAAGATTGAATTCTATGAGAAGGCAAAGAAAGATGTACGCCTCTCGCAAAGGAAGGACATTGGGCTTGTAAAAAAGCGCCAAGATATTCCTGCAACTCCTGATCAGCAGGCAGCCTTCTTAGTCAGTGCTTTATGTACAAGCGAACTCCCAGTTGGACTGAGCTTATTTAGGTAAAGATAAATCACATTTTAAAAATTATTTTATTAATTTTTCATTAAAGTACTCTTTTTCTATTCACCATAAATCTATAGACAAACAAGTATCATACTTGGATGTTCTTCCTATTTGCGGGTGGGGGTAGGTTCAATATATACCATGACAATGACAGGCCATAATGTTCACTCCTTTAACACAAATAAAGACAACCAAGCAGTAATCACAAGTTAAAAAATTATTATGTATGGTTAATACCTCCTATTTTACTTTCTCTTAGAATATATTATAATATTTCATTTCTTTCCATTATACTACATCTCCTGCTATTTCTTTTCTGTGTATGAAGATGGCTGCATGTTACTTATGCTTGTTATTCATTTCTTACAGTTCTACAGTTGGAAACTTCATCAGTTCCAAACCCTTACCAGTTGTGCGACGACTCCCTAAAACAATGAAAGAGTTGGCATCATCTAAGGACACGATCATCAACAGAGACGATTGCGAGATGGTAGAAGAATGCACAAGAGAGCAGGCTTCATGTCTAACTTGGCACTTACAGCGAAGTGGGCGTATTACCTCATCTGTTGCCCATGATGTTCAGCACACTTCCCAAGACCATCCAGCCAAGTCAACTGTTATGAAGATCTGCTCAATGAACCGTAGGCCACTAAATGTCCCTCAACTGAAGTGGGGTCGAGATAATGAGGCAGAAGCAAGGTCAGACTATGAGACTTTCATGGTCTCAAAACATAAGAACTTTGTTGTACAGTCCAGTGGACTACATATTCATCCAGAAAAAAGCATGCTTGCTTCGTCCCCAGATGGGTTGGTTAAATGTGACTGCTGTGGAAATGGTGTGCTTGAAGTTAAATGTCCTTACAACTTACGAGATATCCAGGTACGTGATTGGCCTTCCAATCCAGTGTACCCATTAGACAGTATGCTCAATTTGAAGAAGACACATAGGTATTTCACTCAGGTACAGCACCACCTTTTTGTAACTGAGCGTGACTATTGTGACTTCGTTATTTGGAATCCAAAAGGGTACATCATCACAAGAGTTAACAAAGACAGGGGATATGCAGAGTCTACAGTACCCCTCCTGACACAGTTCTGGGAGAAGCACATCAGACCTGAACTTTGTCAAGGGGTCCTGGAAAAGGAGCAAGTTGCTCTTGCTGAAAAGAATCGAGAAAATAGTGTGCATTGTAAGTGTGGATCTGCAGATGGGAATTTACCCATGATTGGCTGTGACAACCACCAATGTAAGAACAAGTGGTTCCACTGGAGGTGTGTTGGACTGGTGAGTAAGCCACGCTCAAAGACATGGTACTGCCCAGACTGCAAGTTGGACAGACCTTCTAAGAGACGTAAAGTACTCAAATGACACTATTTAGAGCCCATATAGGACATGCATGCCCCCCCAGCAAATATTTCATGACATTAAACTTCATATTCTGGTCAGTATTTATTATTGTAAGGTATTGGGGAGAGTTGTATTGAGACTGATTGTAGAGCAAGTGCTAATTCACCACTTGCACATAAGTGTGGCGCTGCAGTCGCCAGTCGCTGGTTTCTATGCACCTGATATGTACAAGCAGCGGACCAGCGAAATTCCCGCACTTCAGAGCGAGGCGAGCACTGTAGAAGTGAAGCCAGCACCATAGGCACAGAGTTGACTAAAAATGTAATTTGTTGCTGTGTCGTGAATAGTTGGCCGATCTTTATAAATAAAATATTGTTTAAAAGCTAAAGCTTGGGCTTACTTATTGTTATAATATTATATATCTGTGTTATGTCTATGATTTCCTGTCATAGATTGAAAATCGAAATTGTTTAGGTAAAAAAAACACAAACATGTTACCTTCCAGTTTTCATAGTGAATTAATGAAAAATCTATTGCGGTGACCTACAGAAATAAATATTTCAAGACCTTTGAAATGATACCAATATTACCAGGTTGTGATAGATATTTCCTGAGGTAAGTGGGTGGGGAGTTAACTCAGTGGGGAGAGCACCTGACTTGTAATTGAGATTTAAGATACTTGTTAATGTTACATTCACTCATCCCCTCTTATTCATAATCACTGGTGTTTCTTTTAGTTTTTGGTTTACATCTACCTTTATTTCTATCTATATTCTATCATCTTAAATCGTATTCTAGTTTGTGATTCTATTGATAATTATATCAATATCAGCTATATATATATATATATATGACAGACATTTGAAAAGAATTAGGGGATTCCATACAGATGTTTCCTTCTAGTTTGAGGAGACTATAATCTAAGGAAATATCTAGCACAGTCTGACAGTATAGGTATCATTTTAATCGTCTTGGAGTATCTAATACAATAGGATGGTTATTTCTGTAGGTCATCGCGATAGATTTTTCATTAAATCGTTGTGAAAACAGGAAAGTAACATGTTTTAATGTTTTTCATTTCAACAATTCCAATGTTCATTCTATGACAGGAAATTTTATCCATAACACATGTATATCATGTATATCCCAACAGATAGGCCCAAGTCTCAGCTTTCTAACAACGCATTGTTTATACAAATCGGCCGATTAGTTAAGACGTAAGACCGATTTCCATCTTTCAAGTTAGAGAAACACTAGTATTTTTATCAATATTCAGAACTGAGTGGAGAAGGCTCGTCTCGTTTTCGATTCGCCTACATAGGCGGCCATTACAAGATGGCGCCAGTGTGAAGAGGGTCTATAACACTGAATTGAAAATCAAGAAGGCTAAGGGGGCCACCAAATTTTAAATGGAATATCATAGAATACTATAATTATCACTATTTTTTTCTCTGGAGATAATATAAATGGGTATTGTAGTCATATTATACTCGTTTACTCAGCACTCTAATGCTGCATGGATTTGGATTTAATGTTGCATGGATTTGATTATTTGTCTTCATATTTAAAAGTGGCAACAAAAATTCCACAGGTAGGAAGGAAGAGGAAGAACATTTTAACTAAATTTGGTGATGAACAAAGAGTGACTAGATGTGCCTGGAAAAATATATTAGAGCCTGGAATTTTATTGGGCTGTCTATGTACAAACCCTGCCTAGTGTGGTATGCCGACTTAGTGATCATAATGAATATCAAATTTTCCGGGAAAATTATGTGTTTTGCTTCGCAAGTTAAGTCCAATAAAGGAAATAAGTTGACATAGGATAGTAATGAAATGAAAGGATTGACAGTAATATGTTGTTTATTGTATGAGCATAGTGTATAAGAAAACTAGTTTACATGGCTACATATGTCAATTGTTTATTGGAACATGAAGTATAACAGAATGATATATAAGGTTATATGAAATAAACATGTTTAGATAAAAATACTTTTCTTATGGTCTTGAGTTAGAAATGACTTAAAACATCCATATTCTGTTCATGACTAACAAGTTCCCTGAGCAGTAGCACCAAAGTGTGTTCAACTAATATCTATGACTACAATAACTATATATATGTTGATAGAAAACATGCATGATTACATTAGTTTTGTAACATTGGAGCATCCAAGAAGAGTTTATGTACTACCGCACCAGTGTTCAACAAAATAACTGACTACATGAACAATATATATCGGATGCTTGCCTTATTTTCATCACATAGGAGCATCCAACACCAAAAAGTTTACGTACTACAGCACCAATGTATAACAAAATGACTGGCTACATGAAAAATATATATCAGATTCTAGAAGACATACATGCTTGCCTTATTTGCATCGCATAGGAGAACCCAACACTCATAAGTTTAAGTACTACAGCACCAATGTATAACAAAATGACTGGCTACATGAAAAATATATATCAGATCCTAGAAGACATACATGCTTGCCTTATTTTCATCACATAGGAGCACCCAACACTCATAAGTTTAAGTACTACAGCACCAATGTATAACAAAATGACTGGCTACATGAAAAATATATATCAGATTCTAGAAGACATACATAATGTATTAGATCCTAGAAGACATATGTGCTTGCTTTATAAAAAGTTCATTTACTACAGCACCAATGTATAACCAAACCATAACAATGGCTACATAAACAAAATATATCTATAGAAGACTAAGACATGCCTCCGACCTACAACTGACAAGAGTTACATTATTAGACTTTTATACTAAAAACATCAGTTTGATAAACACAGGCAATCTTTTCAGCCTCCCCATCGGCTTAGTAGAATACTCACTTCAGGCATCATTTGTTTCTTCATTGTACACAATACTCCGACTAAGGTTTCCCAACACTGCACAGCAAGTGATGATTCTGTCTAAGCTGGAAAACTCCTCATTGTTACATTCATCTCTAAGAGACTGCACCATTCGCAAAGGCATGGTCTGTTGCAAAATAGCAAAACGGTTTTTGATAAGACCAATCACCCTCTCAATATGGATACGGATAGAGGAAATCATTCGAGAATCCTCGATCTCCTGTGCTGAAAACTGTTTCTTACCCCTTATGAAATGAGGGGTGATCAAATGAGCTCCACAAACTGTGGCAAGCTCCTGCTGGAATGTGAATCCCCGGTCTGCCAATATCTGGTCACCATGGGCATGGTATTTGGAATCAATAAAACCGCTTTCTCGAACTATGAAAATATCTGAAGCCCTTCCTCCATAGCCTTTGGACAAGAACATGACTGCACCCAATGGATTACACCCAATCAAATATTTTGCTGTTGTGTGAGACTTGTAGGTAGAATAAGTCTGGGCACGAGCTCTGAGGTTCCTGGGTTGTTCAATAAAAATTTCAAAACAGTCAATGATGCATGTTAGTCTTGGGAAATAAACCTTAAAATGTGGTGGGATGATCCTGTGAATGTTGTCACGATCTGGCCACTGGATTACAAAGCGCATTTTACTGAACATCAAATCAATCCACTTCCAAAAGTATTCTACTAGGGTCGATTTACCAATTCCACATTGATCAGCTAGTTTTTCAAATGCTTCATTATGCCGCAACCGAACTAAAGTGAGGAAGAACTGGTCAATGTGGGCCACTCTAGGACTGGAACTTCCATGAGACACATATTGCACTAGAAAGGTGAAAACAGACATGAACATCTTCCACGATAGTCCAGTATAGAGTTTGGCCTTCGGGTCATTCTCGAGGATAATTGAAGATGACAGACCAACAGTGTTTATCCTTGCCTGCAGGTAACTGTTTTTGGCCTGTAATTTGTCTTTTTCGGTTTTCACTTTGTCCAACTGCTTCTTTAGATCCAAGATCTGCTCATCTGTTAAAATAGAAATAAATGTAGATGGTATACAATTTCAAACAGGTGGGAAGACCAGTGCCAGAGACATAATGTGCTAACCAAATATTAGATGTTCAATTAGTCAAGCCAGGGAAATTTCTCTAGATACATGATTATTTAAGGGGCATGCTCATCTGCACAAAATGGAGGGGATCTTTAGGCTCCAAGTTAAAAGGTTCCCATCAAATATGGTTAAACATGAAAATGTTTAAAGTATTACCTTTTGTCGTTTCTGTTAAAGCAACAGCATCATTGTCCACATGTGGATCAGACAACGGCACATCCTGCTCTCCATCCTTCACTATGGATGCAAATGAAATCAATTTAATTGTATGAAACTAACTCTTTTTCAATTTTAAGTAAACACAACTAACAATGATACTGTATATTGGTTATAGAAATTTCAAGCTACACCTTGTCACAAAAAATAAATAGCATGAAAGGGTAATCATATTAAATGGAATGTAGTTAATATCTGTATAATATATAATTTGATGCTTTAGAAATTATGCTTACCATGTGGCTCACTCCTGTCCTCATTTTCAAACTCTGACCTAGTAGGTGAGGAATCTGTAAAATAGGGAAAGAAAATAATGTTTCATGAGATTTCATGAAATATCAACCTAATAATAAAATAGAGAAATGAGATCTCAGAAAATAGAAGGTAACATTGAAATGATAATGTCCTTGATTTCCAAAGTGCATTTTTTCTTTGGAGAAATAAAATATTAAATGCTAGACTATTATATATACATATTACAGTAAAAAATGAAAAATACAAAAGTGATTCCTATTAAATCGAGACCAATTTCCTTTAGCCCATAAAACAGTACTTTATGGTCTTGTACAGTGACCTGGGTGAGATCAAAGCGAGTCAACAGTAGCCAAGCCAGGGTCAGCCACGGGCAGGTAGTGTGGATTTGTAGAAAATAATTCAAAGTTTAATAACTTCAGATCCAATTAAGATATTGGGAAACGGTTTTCAGATTTATCGCTGCCTGTCTCCCCTACAAATGTGGTATATGATACTTGTATATCAAACAGGGGGATACATATCATCGCTATTTAAACAGCCTGCTCAGTTGGTGAAGTGTGTACAGTGACAAGATTAAGTTGGGGGAGAGTCAGTTGTTACCCCCATGCTAGTAATGCCCTATCCAATTATAATTGGGTCTGTGATGTGCGGACAGTGACACAATTCTGACCACCCCATGTCTGTGTTACTGCCTCATAGGCTTAAGGAATACACACATAGCTATATTAGAGAAATTTACCTCTAGAGTTAAGAGAATCTTCAGTCAATTCTTCTATATTTGCTTGATCTTGCTGGGCCTTCTTGTCTTTGAATAGAGACCTTCTGGCTTGTGATTCAAGTCTGTAAAAGGAATGCAATACAAATCAATAAATTGTATTTTTTTATGGATAGAATGATGACTGGTTATGGTCTTAGCCAAAATTCAGTTAATGTTTATTATTAAATACCAGAAGCCAATGATAGAGACTACCCCCACTTTGGTAATTGAAGGCATAGGTGAGACAATAAAATGTTAGATATTAATCACCTCCTAAGTGCACGTTCACTGTAAGCATCATCTTTCCCTCTACTTGGCAAGTTGCAATTTGGAATGTAGTCTGGGTGGGTAGGACATCTTTATGGTTTACCTAAAATGACAAATATAACAATAAAATATTACATTTCACATGTGTGTACAGTGTTATTGTTACAGTCGATAATAACAAGTTATGCTATACACTGCCTAAATCATATTTTTAATTAAAACCGGCATCTCTGTTTAATAGGAACAAATGTGAATGTGAATGAACAGAACATAACTTAAAAAGCCATGGGGGGGGGCAAAGAAATTAACCACTAGAAAGAAAGAGATGCACCCCAGGTCAAAATCACATACTTATAAAATAATGCATGTCATGGAGTCCCATTAGAGCTAATCGACCAACCTGGATATGTCTCTGGACGCCCCGCTTTTTCGCGGTTGGACGCCACAGTTTTTTTTTCGAATTTATATCAGAATCTACATTAGCAAACGGAATGACAAATTTCCGGCGAACCAGTCGGGGATTTGAATACGGACATAACTTTTCCTGACGGTTCTATTGCTGTTGAAATCATTCAGATCCGATCATTAGATCCAGAGTTATAACGCTTTGAAAAGCGGCCGCCTTTCGACGCTCACCCGCGAACGTAAACATGAGATGTCAAGTCAAATCCATATCACAGAGCAGCGGCCTGCCCTAGCTGACAATAATTTAGATAATTTCAATTAGAAATTTCACATAACCAACACCTGTCAGCTTGATGTTTCAAGTTTATAGATAATTTTATTTTCTATTACTTTGATTTACAATTGGTTGGTATTTTAAAACGACAAAACGTTTTGGGGTAGAGTAGAAAGAAAACAATCAATATCATGTACAACTTGTGAGGGACCCAAATACTAAAAGAATAAGCTACCAGAATACAATATTATAAAAATACAATTACTTTTCATGTATTCCTATCACCAATAACCTTTCATTTCAGTTAAAACTGATTAGAAACATCAATTTTACATCAATTACCATACCCAAACATGAGCGATAATAGGTGAATTGTATCATCACCCACTCACCAATATGTTTACTTACAATTAATTACCAACAGAAAAAAAAAACCAGTTATCAAGGAGAACTCAGAAACCATTTACAGGCAGTGATTACCAGTCAAAATTCATAGAAAGACAGTTACTCACCTGTCACAAAGTGATCTGAACACACATACACTCCAGTGACAGTATCCTTTGGCATCCAGTCCTTCCCTGTATTTGGATCTTTTCTTCCACATGCTCTGGCCCATTTTGCATAGTCAGACGAGTCCGACCCTATACACTAGTATTAGGGTCGGACACCACTGCATAGGAAATTTCTGGGGTTTTGGTTTTCTGGGTGAATAAACATATTTTGGGTAAGAATTTCGGCATCCTGGACTATCTATACAAAGTGCATACTTATATGCCTCCAATACAGCATTATACATGCTGTACGACCCCTAAAACAACTTAGATCACTATGTTTTACTGTGTGAATCGATCTCTCTCCTGGCTGCCAGAAGCCATTTTGGTCACCCAGCAGGGTCAAGGTCATAGATCAAAACGAGACCAAAACATAACTTTCAAATACCAACTGACATTGTCTAAGTTGCGATGTGGTTATTGTGAACAATGAGCGTATAATTGGGTATTTAACTGACGTATTCCAATAAGGGGAGGTAAATGTAACTAATGATATCAAAGAATAACTTAGTCACTGATATAACAACAACTTTGATGACTCTGACAGATACTTAAGCGCTAATAGGGGGCCGCACTTTTTCGAAAACGAGACATAACAACAAACTGCTGTCAGAATGTATTTCTATCAATTCTAATGCATATAAAGTCTCCCTATTGTCATTACTATTTGATTCAATACATCTGTATTGTATTTCCAGAAGTTAGACCCATATGTTCATTGCAAACTACTTAAAAAACTGATTTCCGATCTTTGTTGACATTCAGTTCTAAACACATGGTGAAGTCATGTGACCACAACAACAGTAGTTTCAAGATGGCCGCTGGGCTCAGTGGCACAGTCACTGACAACCTGTTATTATTTTCCAATCCAATTATCTTAGTATCTTGAAGTTATTTTCTGATCAAAATATATCAGCAGCAAGAGAAATATGTTAGCTATCGATTCTAGTGAGTTTGATTGTTAGATGTAAAGAATTGAATACGTGAGAGTGCGAACCATCTTGGTTCGCTAAAAACCCCAGAATTTGCCTATGGAGTGATCCACGACCCTAATACGGAACGTACTGTTAGGGTCGCCCACGACTAATTTTGCACGTCTTTCAGAGTTGCCAGACTTGGTTGGGAATGTGAAGAAACGTAATTCACTGTTCTTTATGTAAGAAGATCGCTTTGCACAATGTCCAACAGCACAAGTTTTCACCATCGTATGTATGACTAGATGAGCGGCCACGCTGTTGTATGCACCAGCTCCCGTGTTGCTAGGGCGTGCACGTTACCGGAAGTCGCCACCCCGACTCATAGAATATGAAAAGAAGTCAGTTTACAGCCGATAGATACACTTTCGCAATGGCGTATATAGGAATGAATTGATGGTTTTCGTGCAGTGAAAGAGAGGCGGGAGAGGTTCTGATCCAATCAGAAAACGCCTTGTTTATGTCTATGGCATGTGGTGGCTGGTTGCTGGTGTATCTGGCAGTATTTCCAGTCACCTGGTGGCCGTTTTAGAGGTTCTGTTGTTCTCCACTAGATGGCATGACACTCTGTTTGGTCAATTTTTTGTGAGCAGGGGAACATTCTGTCCTATAAAGTCTGTGTTTGCAACAACTTTATAATTCCAGCAGTCTCAATACATGCATAGGGAATTGTTCGGAACATGTTTTTTTACTTGCATATGTTATAATATTGGATAAAATGTGTTTTGAAATTGTTGTTTTGATTAATTAATTAATTTCAATCAAGCTTTTGATAAATAGGCCAAAATCAGTAAAACAATCGTCAAAATTTAACATGATCGCTCCTCTGGCAACATGTATCAATAGCTACCTTAGTAATCATACCAGGGTCACTAGAGTCGGTAGGTCCCTGCCCTCCAGGCTTGATAGCTGTGTTGGTGTACCACAAGGGAGTATTTTAGGCCCCCTTCAGTTCAATATTCTTATAAATGACATAAAAGAAATACCTCTGAATTGTAAGCACTTACTATATGCAGATGATTTAGTAATATTTGGAAGCGATAGAAACCCTACCCCAATCACAAACAGGTTAATTGATGAGCTTAAACTACTAGTATATTGGTGTAAGACTAATGGCATGGTAATCAATGCTAAAAAAAAGTTTGGTTCGGACAACAAACAGTGTGAATATGATCGGAGTAATGAAAAACCGACAATAAGCCTAGACAATTCTCTTATACCAACCTGTATCTCTTTTAACTATCTTGAAGTACTTAAAGATAACAGGTTGAAATGGAATTTTCAATTATCAAAAATATGACAATTTGTTAGTTTCGACACAACTATTAAATTTATGATGATGATATCGCCCTTATTTGGCCACAGTGGTTCTTTTATTCTAGGAGTGAACAAAATCTCCTCTGTAAATTACAATGATTACAAAATCGTGGATTAAGAATTTGTACCAAAACCGTGATTCGAGAACTTTCAACAAAGGAACTGCATGCCAAGTGTAAGGTTGAGACTCTAGACAAGTGTAGAACTTATCCGTTGCTGATGTTTATGAAATGTTTCGTAGAAAATAAAAATACTATTGTGTGGGATAACCCGAAAATGAGAGGACAGCAGAAAAAGTAATTACAAACTAGAAGACCCTGTACAAGCCACTATCAGAGAAAACCCTTGTATAAAAATATTATGTACTGGAATAGACTTCCTTTGTAGGTACAAATGTGCAAAGAAATGTATCAGTACAAAAAGTATGTAAAAATGAAGTGTGAAACGTGGTCTGAAGATTAACCAAGTAATGCATATTTCATCACGTCGCATCTCATCTCATCCCATATACAATTTCATATACAATTGGAATTGCACCTACACTAAGTCTGGAACCACCCTTTCCTTACTGTCACCATGCCGCCTATTATGGTGAGCAACCTTTGTTACCCATCCCCTAAGATTGGAACTCAATCAACTTTGTAAATAGTTTCTAGATTGAACACCGCAATGAAAGCCTGCCTCGGCAGTTTGCTGTACTCATATGACTTATATGAGTAAATAATGATAAAAAAAATATACCAACGACCTTATTACCCAACCAGAAGCATTTTCGCCTCTACAAGATGGGGCAAAATATGCAACTATGTGTAAGATCTGTCCATAAGATCTGGTGTTTTGAACCTTTTGAACATAGAAAATTGTATATTTCAAATAGAATTCGCTGGATCCAACTTTTATGTGATGAAGACTGTGTATCTTGGACTATGTATTTCCGTAGTGTCAATAACATCAAAGGATTCATGTATGGTCTTTTCCCTAGAAAAACAACATTTACTTGAGAAAGACAATTCACCCTTTTACTTGGATATATTGAACATCTGGTATAGAATTTATGTATCTCCTCCATCTACTGAAAAGAAAAGACAGAATGAGGCAACCTGGGATAATATCTTCATAAAAATAAATGGTAGCAGCCCATCTTGAAACGCATGGAAAAAGCAGGTATTGTAAAAGTTAGGGACCTAATAGAAAATAATGCTTTCATTAGTATGAAAAGATAAAAAGAACTTTTTGGGGTCAAGGGAACTTTCCTTGATCTGCACTCCATAACCAAAAATATTCTATGGGCAAAGGAAATGACCTTTGAAAACTTGGAAAGGAATGATAGAGCCTTACTCATACACAATAACAACAAAGGAGTACTTAATGTGCTTAATGCTCAATGTAAGGCTGTATACACCTTCTTAATGCTGGACTATGGGAATACTCCCACATGTCAGCTGGAATAGGAGACCAAACTCGCCAAAGCCAATAATGATGAGAATGGTCAATTAGCAGACTTGTCATGGGAGAAATTTACACCATGATGTATAAATGTACCAGAGCTACCAGTTGCAATCTCTACAGTATAGGGTATTCAATAGAATTGTCCCTACAAACAGGTACCTATTTCTAAAAAGGATTGTAGATAGTGACGACTGTGGATTCTGTAATCAGGTTGACTCCATTGAGCACTTCTTTATACATTGTAACACAGTGAATAGTTTCTGGAAAAGTGCAAAGGTGGTTGCAACTTAATGCTGGTATAAATTTGAATATCTCAGCTCAGAACATTCTGTTTGGTGACTTATCAAATGATAAACACAATATAATATGTACCTATCTGTATCTATCAATAAAATATTAAATATACAGTCAAAGGTTCTTTCATATCTGGTTATCGGATAAGTATATGAATGAAGCGGTTGCACGAGGTTGCATTATATATGAAAAAATGTATATATGTTCCATTTATGACTGTTCATATTGGGTACAGTATGACAAATGATTAAGTGGATATATTAACTTGTACCATAAAAAGACCTGGGCCCTGTTTTTCAGTCACGACATAATCGGCCAACGATTCCTTAAGACATCTCTGCGATTGGAAGACTGTTTGGAAGACACAAAATGGCGGCTGTGCTATAGACACGGTCTCAGTGCGGCGCGCTCGATCGCCGCTAAAAGTGTCTCAAGTATAGAACTGTCTCAGGTTCTATCAAACCTCACTGTGCGTATATAGAGGATTTCCTGTGCTTCTAATACGAATTAAGCAATGAAACTTTAACACGAGTACGGGATACATATAGCCTATAATCGTCTCAAATATGAAGAAGAACGGCCGTATAGTTATGAAGTTATCGGCGTTTGAATATGAAACATTGAGCTATCCATCGGATATCGTACACGCACTCTCCTAGCAGATCTTCCGCGGTATAGCGCGCGGAATCTCTGCTGGGAGAGTGAAATAAGCACAGTCGATGTCAAGGTCGCCGCATAAATTAAATCACTGATAGAGCAACATTTGGTATGACGAATTTCACATGCCGATAACTTCATAACGGTGCGGCCGTTTTTCTTCATATTTGGTACGATGATAGGTTATATGTATACCTTACTCGTGTTAAAATTTCATTGCTTAATTCCTACGGGAAGTGAAGTTGCGCATTCTGTACGACATGTCCATAGATGTCTTAGGTCTAAGACACTTTGGAAGACATTTGGAACCACGTGACCCTAAAGATGTCTTGTCTATAGTACACCTGACTGCAGCCTAAGTGCTCTTGACGGACAATCGTTGGCCAATCTCCAAAGATGTCCTATCTATAGTACACTGACAGCTGTAAGATATCTTACAAAGAGGATATCGTGACTGAAAAACAGGGCCCTGGTCATAGGAAGTTTGTTTTTTATTGGTCAAACAACATCTGTTATGAGTACAGTTCTTCCTGAAAATGGATCTGTTACCTTCTTAGAAAAAATAGTGAGCTGTCATAGGAATAGTCTACCAGGATAAGTGAGGTGTGATGAGAAATGTGGATGAGGTGAGATTGGTGTGATGATACAAGGATATTCCACATATGTTAGGGAAACCCAAGTGAGCCTATCCAACAGCTTTTATGATAGCTCTTTCGAAGCAGGGGTGCTATCTATTTTTTGTATATTAGAATCTAATGTATTCCATAGTTTTATACCCCTAAACATGTTTTCTGAATTCGACCAGTCACGTAGTTGGCTAACCATGCTACATAATTCTTTGGTAAGAATGCAAGTTTAGGATAATTCGACCTTTGGTCACTCTTGTGAGCGGCCAGAAATGTTTTTTTGGCGGTAAATATCAATTACGCCAATATCGGAGTCAATCATTGTATGCTATTTCTTCCAAGTGTTATATCATTACAGCTCCAACAGCGATTTTGTATGTATATCTATTTATATATGAAGACATTTAAGTAGAAAAAAACATGCCAAACAAATAATCCCCCGCCCCCCAACCTTTATGATTCTTGTACTTTGTGAAATGGTCCAAAGCTCTTTCATAAACTCTAAGGAGAAACTATGTTCTTCCAAAATGTTAGGAAGGGCTGATCGTATAGGATCTGTGACATCATAAACATTGCTAATAATTCTGTTACAAAAAAAAGCCAAGAAACACTTCAATCTCTTTGTATCATTCTCCCTAATATATGGTTTTGAAAATAATCGCTCTCCTTTGGTCAGAGCTTTCTCTCCAACACATTTTAAGCGCATATGTAAATATATATCTAGTTATAGCCGTATACACTATATAATTGCGGCAGAGGCGTGGTCGCTAACCGGGTAACCAGGGGGGTTACTACCAACTATTTGTAGCCCGGCAACACTCCGCGTGCTAATATGTCACGCTTCCATAACGGTCACGCCAGTCACGCCTGTGTTGTTGAGCTGGAAGCACGCTTTCTCTGTGAAAGTTTTAGTTTATTACAACGATAACCGGTTGTGTTTCAGTCTGAAGTGCGCACCTAACATATTCAACTCAGTTTCAAATTTCATTGTATCTGTTTCAAAATACTTTGGAGTATCTGTCATTGTTAACTATCTTGATGACTTTGTTGTTGTTTCTGAGAGTCAACAGGGGTGCCTGACCGACAGGGACAGGCTGACAGGTGTATTGGAATATTTAGGGTTTATCGTAGCCAAAGAAAAAGTGACTCACCCAAGTCAGACATGTATTTTCTTGGGCATTGAAATTAATACTGTCGAAATGTCGATTTCTCTACCATTGGAGAAGGTTAATCGTTTAGAAAACGAAATTGACGTTGTTTTTCAAAAGGGATTTGTGACTAAAAAATCGCTAGAGAGGTTGAGGGGACTAATGTCCTTCTGTTCAAACGTTGTACGGGGGGGGCCGCACCTTCAGCAGGCGCCTTTTCGATGTATGCGCAGTAACACAGTGGGGGAAAACAGTAAACTTGAGCGATTCGTTGATAGCTGATTTATCGTGGTGGAGAGAGTTAACTAGGGTGTTCAATGGGAAAAGTTTAATTCTGAAAGATTGTTTCCAAATTCCAATAGTCACCGACTCTTCTTCTTCAGGCTTTGGGGGGTGGTGTGGAAGTGATTTTCTCTACGGTTTTTGGGATGAAAATGTTGAATTGTGTCTTGGTAACGGACATAAAACGTCTCCTCCAGATATTGAATGTATCCCCTCAAATATAAATGTGCTGGAGCTCTGGCCTGTAGTGGTTGAGCTTAAACGTTGGGCGATACATTTTCGCAATCGCAAAGTGCATGTAGTTACAGACAACATGCAAGTACTTGCCATGTTGAATACAGGGAGAATTCGAAATAAAGTGTGTATGGGCTGGCTGAGGGAGTTGTTTTGGCTTAGTTTTGTGTACAATTTTGAGTTTTTCTCAACTTATATCAAGTCTGAGGAAAATGTGTTTGCCGACTTCCTATCTCGTCTAGACAATACAAAGAATGTAAAAAGGTGTCAAAAAGTTCTGAAGGAGAAGGAAATGTGTTCTTTTTTCCAGATAGATTGATCCTTGAATTGGAGTCTAAGCAACGTTTTCTTAAAAAATCAGCAATCTCAACTAATACCGCACGAGCCAGGGGTACTCAGTGAAATTGTTATTACGATTTTTGCAAGTTAGTTTCCTGCAACAAGTCAGGGTTGTAGACTATTTTTGACATATCTTTCTGATAAAATGAAACTGATTTCTATAAGGAATTATTTGTCTGCAGTGTCTTTTGAACAAAAGAATTTGGGTTTTCCACCCATCACTGGTGATTTTCATGTATCCCAAACTATGAAGGGTATTGAGAGACTATTTTCTACCCCTAAGGTAGAAAGGTATCCCTTCACTCCTGAAGACTTGTTGAAATTGTATGTATTATTAGATTTTTCAGACTATAACGATGTAGTTTTTTGGAGTGCCCTCTTGTTATGTTTCAGGGCTTTATTAAGAGTTTCACATGTGGTGAAATCAGAACACTCGTTACGCGTGTCTGATTTTGTAACCGGTTACCGTGATTTTAAGGTTGTCAAAAACCGCCCAGTTTGGGAAGGAGCCTGTGAGAATATTTTTGAGGACTATTCCTGACTCCCCACTATGCCCATGTAGGTTTATAAAGAAAATGTTAGGCTCTAGAGCCCACTACCCCAACCAGTTTCTTTTTCTTTCGAGAATTATAGGGGGAAACTTAGTCGTCTGGACTATAACCGTTTCAATGTTAGACTTAAGCTCCTGTCTCTTAAGGCTGGACTGAGTATTTCTGGTGTGTCTACTCACTCATTGAGGCATGGTGGTACAACTTTCCTGTCGCGAGTAGGTATGTCACTAGTAGACATTCAACGTAGAGGCAATTGGAAGTCAAGAGCAGTTGAGCTGTATATACATGATTCCCAATCTGTGCTTCTTCGCAAAGATTCCGTTGTGGCTAGTCGTTTGAGGGAATTGACTACGTGACTATGTCAATTGTTATTGGCGGGTTATTGGTGCGATGTCTGTGATAATTCTGCCAAACCAATTTCCTGTATGTTGTTGTTACTATTAATTATTATAGCAAGCCGTCTAGTCGCCAACTTATATCTAGTTATAGCCGTATACACTATATAATTGCGGCAGAGGCGTGGTCGCTAACCGGGTAACCAGGGGGGTTACTACCAACTATTTGTAGCCCGGCAACACTCCGCGTGCTAATACGTCACGCTTCCATAACGGTCACGCCAGTCGCACCTGTGTTGTTGAGCTGGAAGCACGCTTTCTCTGTGAAAGTTTTAGTTTTAATATTTATTGAATAATGTGCGATGTCTGTGATAATTCCGCCAAACCAATTTCCTGTATGTTGTTGTTACTATTAACTATTATAGCAAGCCGTCTGGTCGCCAACGTATATGGTCGATATTCAGAATTTGGCGACAATTCAGTCTAAAATGGTCCAAAAATCAGATTACTCAGATCATTTTAAGAGTTTTCCCATGCAATCTAGACAGTTTTATGGTAGTATCCCTAAAATGGCTAATAGTTTGGACTAATGTTGGGTTCTGTAGATCATATTGAAGTAATAGTCCCTATAATATTTCTGCCTCTGTGTACATATGTATATCAATTCAAAACTCTATTTTAGGCTGTTATGATATTAAAATCATAAAATTTCTTTGTCTGTTCTGCTTAAAGAACATGTTCGCCTAGGAAAAGAAAGTGAAAAAGATTACCTATCTGATTTAATTAAAATATTTATTACCAAATCTAAGAAGGATATATTTTTCTCAGGCGTTTTTTTTATGAATACTGCAATTTTTTGAAGTGCCATGAAAAATTTGAAATGTTGATGAATATGTCTCTAACAAATATGGTTGATTTCAAGAACCTGGTACCATTCAGCTGAGAGCTATAAAATATTGAAACGTTGTACATGGAGGCAGAAGTGTACACAGAGGCAGACACAAAAGCTTTTACCTTGGCCTGTTCCCTTGCTATATGGTGATTTATACATTAATTTTGCCAGGAAATATTAGAAATTATTTGCCCAGTTCATTTGAAATGGTTTTATATATCATATAACTCAATTTTAAACTAAAAATGATACTTTCTGGTAAGTTGTCATTTCTTTTTTTCTCCTTAATGTTTTACCCCCCAATTTTGTTTTTACCATAAATTTATTTATCAGGTATGATGTTTGTGTCCTGCTCCATGATGTCTCAGGTCTCCCTTCCATTCTACAGACCCATTTATGCTATGAAAAGAGATGAGCCTGTGTACACGGAGGCAGAAGTGTGTACACAGAAGCAGAATCTGCTTCCATGTATACATATTATTTAGCAGTATAACTCCATAGTGTGTCAGGGAATTTTAAATCAATTTCACTCATAGACAAATGTGATCTTATCCTACTCATATTATATCTTTTTCAAATTATGATGGCAGATCTTATGAAAATATTGATGAACATATGTGTACACGGAGGCAGAAGCACATTTTAACCATATTCATGCCACAAACACCAATAACTCCCATCAGCACTCATATCTATCAAACAACACCCATGGCAACACCTAACAACACTAAGACCCATAGCAGGCCGATATTTGGTTTGAAAATAAAGATGAACCTATGTACAAGGAGGCCGAAGTGTGAACACGGAGGCAGAAGTACATGATTTAGCAGTATAACTCTGTAGTGTGTTTGTGGATTTTAATTCAATTTCACATATGGGCAGATGTGGTCATATCCTACTGATGTAATATCTTTTTGAAATTTCATTAGCAAATGTTAAGGAAAATTAATATTGTAAATTATGTGTGTACACGGAGGCAGAAGCACATTTTAGCCATATCAATCAATACCATGCTGCTCCTATACTACACATATTTCTGATCATATTTTGAATTCTAACCATGGCACAGAGGCAATTTTTCTATATTTGATAACTACAAAAAATAAATCATAAACCAGTGTTTCAATGCTATTTCACTCTCCTTAGTAATGTACACGGAGGCAGAATTCAAGTTTTAGCCAACACAAATATTAATGAAAATGATGGGAATTTTTTGCCAAGACTACTTAAATTCCCATTTCTATTTACTCTGCAATGTTATCTTATTGGAAAAATAGTTTAGTGATTAAATTGAGGTGTTTTTTTTTGTGAAATGTAAACAATCATTATTGAAAAATTGGCTTTTTTAATGTTTTTTTTTGCCATAAAAGCCCAGATTTTGCCTACAGATAGGTAAAAGTATGTATGGCAGGAAAGCTCTCTTAAGGGCACATGCAATGGTCATAATAATTCATAGATGTATTCAACCGATGAAGTCGGTGCCAAGTCCAAATTCCCTAGCCATCAATCCAACAACGCTTTGTTCGATGTCCACTAATCCGGAAAGAGATTTCTTCAGGGATTCAATCTTGACAAACATTGCTATGAACCCTCTCACAGGGCGGCGTTCTGGGAATTAGGTTTGGTGAATGTTCGGCAGACTAAGGCACGGAGTTCCCGACACACCGCAATAGGCCTTATGTTGTATCCCCAGACACAAAATCGATAACACATTGGAAAGTCAACTTCAATCTGTAGTCAATACACCCGACGATGTAGTCCGATGCACGCATCGTAAGGGTCTATCGTAGGGTATCTGAAGCTCAGTGGGCGCCAGGCCGTACACCCACAGACTGTCAGTGCAATACAGTGCCACTAAAAAGGCTTTTTATTATACACGAACTCAGTGTACATACTCACCGTTGCTGGGGGCTGTACGAATGACGCACATTGCGTAGTAAGCCATGTACCTTTGTACCCAGATGTAAATTGCGTGCTTTGAACCTTAGAACGGGGTGCTTTGAGCCTACTACGACGTGATTTGCGCCTTACTTTGACGTGCTTTGAGCTTACTACAGTCTGCTTTGAAAAAACAACACATTATGATTGGCTGGAAGGCTGGAGGCATTTATCTGGGTAGAAAACTTCAAAATGGCTGATGCAAAGAATTCACAAAATCGGAGACGTTTTATTAAAGCCTCAGAATGAGATACCAAATATCGAGGATAATAATGTGATGCATTCAGCTGATAGAGTTTAGACAGATGACATATTCAAAAACAATAGATTACAACAAGTTCCCTTGACAAGATCTGCAAAAGGGCGACACGATGCACTCTATGAATTATTGATGACATAAGGCCTAACTTGGCAATGCGTGAGTGCAAGTGAGCTTGTTGTTATCGAATGATTCTACAGATTTAAGCTATTTAAACCGTATTATGTGAATGCCAAACTTTAGACACCTAGATGTTTGTTCATTACACATTTTTACCCATTGCGAGGAGCTAGTAAAACATCTCTGAATGCTCGAATCATTACAGGACTAATCCAGGAGTCGCATGTGATCACTGTGCATGCCCGAAACTATGTTAATTACTTCTCCACTCTCCTAATGATAGTCTCTGCTTTTTGGCAAGCCTTTGTATAACAGAAGAAACAATTGGAGGGCTGGTGCTCTATCTTTGTCTATGGTTGCACCGACTGACAGATGCAGTTTTCTGTAAGTGAAGGCATTTGACGCCACCTGGAAACACGGCATCCTGAGGGACATTCAGCAAATGGGTTTGAGAGGAAGATTGACAGGGTTTATTGACAAAATTAGGTCAACAGAACATGCAATGTTCGAGAGTCAACCAAGAAATGGATGTACCCCAGGGCTGTGTTCTCTCCATCACCCTGTTTGGCATTAAAATCAATGACATTGTGAAATAACTGAGAAAGGATGTCAACTGCTGCCTCCATGTAGATGACTTTGTCATCTGCTACAAGGGCAGATTCATGCACACGGTAGAAAGAAAACTGCAGCAAACTCTAGACATGTTTGGAGTGACAAAAACGTCTTCAAATTCTCTGAGACAAAGACAAGTGCAGTTCACTTCTGTCATAGATGGCGATGCATGGACAAACCTTCCCTCAGTCTTCACACTGCACGAAAACCATCATTTTACATATGAATGCGCCCGGCGTATATAAGTAGGTATTTTGCGTCTACAAGGTCGTCCTAGTCCCCGTGTGTATACACCTCATCTGTCGGTGTATATATTTATAAGCGTCCAGTGAAGAGGGCTTCACTGGGAGCGGGTGGGGGTCGGTGGTAGGGGGTGGGGGGTGTGGGGTCGGGGGGAGGGCTTCCTACTGAGGACACCTGTACTTCTACCAACACAAAGGGCGGGAGGTGGCGGGGGCAGAGGATATTTCCTCTCATATACGCCGGGTGTGAAATACAGCCAAGACGCGTCTGTCGTATATAAGGCATTGGCATATATATATGAATACAAGTCAATATTCAGCCAATACATGCACTTCCGTGATGGCATATATATGAATAAAACGGTGGTTTTCGTGCAGTGTCAGAACAAGGAACTGACAGTCCAAGAGGAATTCAAATTCCTAGGACTGGTGTTTGACAGAATACTGTCTTTCAAACCACATGTTCAGTATCTGAGGAGAAAATGTCAGAAAACAATGACCCTTCTGAAGGTGCTCAGTCATCCTGACTTGACTAGGGTACTAACTGTGAAACACTGCTAACTCTGTACAAGATGTATATCCAATCAAGACTGGACTATGGATCAGTTGTGTATGAGTCAGCAGCAAAATCTTACCTTGACAGGTTTTAACCAAGGTCTACGACTGTGCCTAGGAGCATTTAGAACAACACCTGCCCAAAGCCTGTATGTAGAAGCAGGAATCCCCCTAATTCATCTGCGATGGGAGGGACTCTCTCTACAACACGCTAGGGCTAGGGTCAACCAAAGAAACCCAGCCTACAACTTGATTTTCAAAGAAAATCATCAAATGTATAAAGACAACCCAAATGTCTTTCTCAAGGACTACCAGACCATGAGGAATTAAGCATAAGAGTCCACACAGTTCCACATACAGACCTGAAACCAATGGCCAAGGAGCACATTCATAAAACTTGGCAGAAACTCTGGAACTGCACCAGAGACAACAAACTTCGAGAAATTGTAGTGGCTACTAGCCAAAACTTTAGGAGAGACAATCTGACACAAACTGAACAGGTGAAACTGACCAGTCTGTAGACCGGTCACACCAAACTGACACATGGGCACCTCCCATGAGGTGAAGTGTCACCTGTGTGCCAGACATGTTACACTCCGCTGAGTGTAAATACATTTTTAGGACACAAAAAAAGAGCAGGAAGAAATTCCTAAAGAATGAAACAACAAAAATAATTTTCTCTTGCCAGTGTTATGGAAAACACTGGCAAGAGAAAATTATTTTACCTCCTCAAGGAATGTAAGATTTTCGGCAACATCTAACCGAGAAGAGTAAGATGCCTGGATCAACCAGGCAGCATACCCTGTTATTCCAACAGGATATGCAAATTTCGATCACCACCAAGCAAATCCACAGAAGACAACTGGTCAAAGGGTACAGATGCCCGAAAAACCTGAAAGACCATCTGGTAATGGCAAAACTCACTGTCAATAAAGACAGGATGCAGAAAACAAGATCTGTACCAAACGGATGCTCCAGAAACGAGTGCAAGAAATCGAATTGCAAATATTGCAAGAAGACCGATAAAGATGGCAAAATAACATGGGACCTGTTTCAGATAACTGAGGCTTCGAAAATCACCCAAGTGCCGCTAGCTTCCCGGCTGACATAGAAGCTGTTCTAGCAAAAGAGTGCGCCCATGGGTCTATGTTAGGCCCCTTTGAAAGTCCCTCATTTGAACCATAGTGCCATATTGCACCATTGATGTCAGGACCTAAAAAGGGCACCGATGCTAGGCCTGTAATTATCAACCTAACCTTCCCTTGGGACAAGAGTATACATAGTTAGATCATCAAAAACTCTGTGCACGAGCATCCTCAATGCACATGCAGACTATACCAAACTCTATAGTCAGCATACTGAACTACAAGGATGTCACCGTTCTATGTATTTAGACGGTCTGGGACCTGTTTCACTAGTCCAGACGTAGTGACATACTGGCGACATAAATAAGGGCAGGAACAGCGGCAGTAATAGCGCAACCACTATTTTCCTGTTGCAGAAGCCATGTCACTGTTGCTTACCTTGTTGGTGTCACGGTTCGGCCAGAGACAGTTAAAGTGTCGCAGTGGTATCCCCAGTCTGTCACACTGTATACTGCACCACTCTGCTTCCAGATCGATCAAGCGCTGCAGTGCGATATGGACAGGGACTCCAGATGATGGTTAGCTCGATGTTTCAAATTAAAACGCGAATATCATCAGATTGCAGAAGCCGATCTTCTTCATATTTGGTACGATTATAGGTTATATATTCCCCTAAATTGTCTCAAAGTTTCATGAATTATTTATTATGGGAAGGGATGTAATTTTGCGTTCTGTTACTGCACATTGACCTATTCGACACTGCAATGCGAGAGGGTAGACCCTCTCGCGAATAGTGACACAATAGAGGCAGTAACAGTGACATCACAGTTGGTTCTGAAACGTGACATGCCACTGTTCACCCATGTCTTCTCTGCGATGTCGCGAACTGTGTTGTCACAGGAGTATCGAAACGCTACCTGCCCTTGTTGTGTCGCAGAGACCAACAAGGGTTGTCACAGGACTAGTGAAACAGGTCCCTGATTATTATCTCCCTTAGTAGATCCAAGGCTGAGAGAGACTATGGGGTCGCACGGTAGCTATTCAAGGAACTCAGTCTCCCCAAGGCGTGCGACAAGAGCCAGGCCCCTGTCACAAACAGTTACTTGGCTGGGAATCCTGAGAGCTGTTTCAAAAGTCGAGTGAGGTCTCGCCAGCGGCACGTCACATTTTGTAAGCGAGAGGCCGGCAACAGCGAGCGGCACCTCAAATCAAAGCGGCAGCAAAACTACTACCAATATCCCATAGAGAGCGGCACCTCCACCTCGACAGCGATGCCTCAAGTTCCATTGTTGGCCTCTCGCATTGGCGATGAGTACTCTCGTTTAGCACCCTCCCGACTTTTAAACAGCTCCCAGATTGATGCCACCCACATGATACTCTCAATTCCTGCCTAGAAAATTCAAGAGGTAAGACCCCGGAATGTAGAACCAGCAAGAAATGCTCCATCAGTAAAAAGGAGCTCCAATCTGTACTTGGAAAAATACTTCCTGTCGCCAAATGCGTTAAACCCGCCCATGCATTTGTTTCAAGACTCCTCGATGACCATTTTTTTCCTTAAGGTCAACGAGGAATGAAGTCAGACCTAAACTGGTTCTATGATTTTGTCATTCCCAGGGGTAACTTCGCCAAACGCTTCATGGTTGATGCATGCCTCTTGGGGATAGGGGGCATGGATGGCACATCCGTCTAAGGCGGGGAGGTCACACCCGTCGATGATCCTATAAATAACATCACGGAACTAGAGGCTGCGACCATACTCGTGGTATTGTGTACATTTATCAGAGAACATGACTGAGGCACCTGTAGCGTAGTCGAATGTGATAACATGGCTGTGGTAAATGCTCTCACTTCCAGGAAAGCCAGAAACAAAACACTGGTCAAATGCACCAGGCGTGCATGGACCATCCAGGCGTGCATGGACCGCTAACGAGATCGACATAACCTATGCACACCTCCCAGGTAAAGACAATGAGTTTGCTGTTGTGTTGAGTCAAGCAAATATATCAGAGGTTCACTTGAGTAAGGCTAAATCGTTTGTCACCAATGCTCTAATCGTTCATGTACTATCCTGTCTCCACCTACTCGATGCTGACAATCTGAAATTATTTTCCAGATCCGGCGTTTCTCTCATTGCAGGCGAGGGCCTCTGCCCGCCAGAGAGAAGCGAGTGCCCCAGGCACATGGGCAAACCAGCGAGCAGCAGTCGGCACACACACAGTCTTCATGAAGAGGATCAGCATCGACCCCCAGCACCTGACCCTCATTGAATACTTCGCGCTGAACATCAGGGCTCCAGCACCCATCTTCAACCACATCTCCCACAATTATACTTCGCGCTGAACATCAGGGCTCCAGCACCCATCTTCAACCACATCTCCCACATTCGCACCTGCCTCGGTAGGTGAGGACATGACGGCTATCAGCGACATGAGGATGCAGTAAGCGCCTGAGGCTTTACATCGGGATGAGACCTATGCACCAAACATATAGCTGGCAGTTCCAATGGAGCTGCTCAGACGCATGGTTGCCTTACTGCCGACAACACCAACAGGTACGCTGACTACTCTCGCCATACTCTTCTGTATTTCAGGGCGCTACGCCTATCAGAGGTAACTACTCCAGCGGCATCCCGCTTCGATCCCAGGTTACATGTGACTCAAGGAGATATAAACATCAAGTTTAGAAAAATCCTTAAAAAAAACTGCCAAAAATCGGACGGTCAAGCTGACTGCCGACCCGGGCTCCCCATAATGTCCCGTATATCTGCAATACAGAAAATGTATATCAAAACACCCCAACCACGTCAAAAGACAATCCCTTTCTCTTGTTCCCACAGCCACGCACCCCCGTGCCCATGTCCTTTGTGAGGAACAAGTAGGAACGTATCGTCACGATACTGGGTGTCCCAAAACTCAATTACTCTCTGCACAGCGGGGATAGCAGAAACCACCGTCAAAGACTTCGGTGGATGGCGGTCTAGCTCATATAAGAACTATATCACTACCCATCACAACTTCAGAGTCAATTTGACTCATATTAACTCTATCAACAAATCCTAATAATTTCATATCACCCATATCATCTTGGTCATAACCTCCCCATATCCCCACCCACACCCTGATACAAAGTTGGCTTCTTGGCCTTTATTTTATCTAATCATCATTTTTTTATTACCACTTCATCAATTCACAAATATCTATCTTAATATACTTCGCATATCAAACAATAAGATTTTATTCATTCTCAAATTTAAAAAAATCTTATTTACCCAACTTCACTCTCCACTTATTCTTCCAATTTAGCTAGATTAAGAAGTAATCTGGCGTTTATTTATTTACCTACCTACACAACCCTATCAACCCCCACCGTTCTTCTCCTCGCTTCCAACATCAATCTTTTCCACCCACCCACCCCAAACATATTTCAGTTACCATACTTTCGCCTTTATTTTATTTAAACATCATATTTTTATTATTACTTGATCAATTCACAAATATTTAGATTAATATATTTTGTATATCAAATAATAAAATTTTATTCATTCTCAAAATAGAATTTTATTTACCCAACTTCACTCTCCAATTTAGCTAGATTAAGAAATAATAATAGAAACATGCTTCATTAGAAAATCCATAAACGGCCACAGGAAGTAGAGCGCAAGATCTCTACTGAGAGAGTGCAATATATATACGCCGCTAACATTGAGTTCTGAATCATTTATAAGATTTGTTTCTAATGATTAGTCGAAAAGTGGATAATGAATACAACAATTCTATGATTTTGATCTGTGTGGTCATATTTTCCTTGTCATTGACATTACGCAATATGCATTATTATATACCTATGCACAAACCCAGTGTAAATACGTACTGCTGCTTGGGGTGTACTAATTCTATACATATTGCGCGATACGCCGTGTAACAGTGTACCTACATACAGATTGCGTGCTTTGAACCTTACTACGGCATGCTTTGAATCATAGTATGGCATGCTTTGAACCATAGTACAGCGTGCTTTGACCATAGTACGGCGTGCTTTGAAAAAATGTTGCATTCTGATTGGCCGAGAGGCAGAAGCACGGATCTGGGCGACGAGTTTACTTTAGGTTGCTCTAGAGGTGCAGTGATTAAAAAGATGGCAGACCCCTTCACTTCGCGGGTTCCAAGGCATCTGACTGAGACCACGGAACGAGTTATCGTGTGTATCAACCAAATATTGAGGGATCTGATCTGTAGCTTTAACCTTAAACCGTTTAAATTGCTTTAATATGCGAGATCAAACAATAACAACACTCGTTCCGACTCGTATAAATAGACCGCATTTGTATGACATTATTATTGGGGTTTCCCTATGCTCTGGGAAATCCCAAAATATGTAAATGATGTTCACTCTCCAAATCTTAGTCTCTGTGGCCATCGTCAACCTTGGGCGAACCTAACCTCTGTTAGGAGAGTGAATCTGACTTCCGATTAGTCTTGTAATGTACTTCCCACGCTGGGTTAGACTGATAGTGCTAACGGAGTCAAGTTTCGGCCGATTATAAACAATTTAAGGTATATAATAATAAAAAAACATGGTGATGACGCCAATGCGGCGAAACTTATTCTTGGAGTCGATGATAAATTCTGAACGAGGTCTTCAACCTCGTTTAGAACAATTTATCGTCGACACCTCAAATAAGTATCGCCGTATTGGCGTCATATTTTAAACCATGTTTTTTTTAATATTACTGCAAGGAATCGACTAAGGAAAAATACGGTAATTAGGGAATACTAGGATAGTGCCCCAAGATGTATGAGCCGAACAAGTTAGTTTACTAAACCTTTAATATACAAGCCAGTTTAGTACGGGTTTATAGTAAACTAACAAGTTCAGGTCTGAAATCTTGGTACACTATATTAGTATTCCCTTTATTGTATACCTAATAGTATTAATGTAATGTATAGAATTTACGCTGATATCCTGTGAATGGATAGTCTAGACATTATCTATTCATAACAAACACGTAGAGATGTGCCAGTCCTGCACGCTTTGAATTCACTGACCCTCTGCATGTTGTTATGCATGTTGCTATGCACGTTGCTACGCGACAATGTCATGGTGACATCATAGTCACACCACTATGTTTATGTCAGCTTCCTCGATGGTGTTGCTTTGTGGAACCGCTTCGTAGATGCTCCAATTCAATCGTATGTGATGCTTTTATATCAGACATTGATATATTTCCAGAATTCATGTGCATACGTACTTTCTTTTATATATTTGTTGGGCTATTTCATGCATATCATAGAATTCACTCAACAACATCTCTGAATAAGGGAAATGTCCGCCATTTTGTTTGTTTATTTTTTACTCCAAATGTCAACAAGTCACGTGGTACAGAGGATAGTATTTACTGTACACTGCGCAGTATAGAGATTTTTTGCCATTCTGTAAATATTTTACATCTACTACTTGCTTAGCAGAGGGTAGCAAATGTAAAGAATACATGCACCGGTATATAATAAAATTGTTTATTCACCTTCACCATGACTCCCGATTCCTAAACTCCGCCAGGCTGACTATTTCCCTCAACCCAAACCACTTTCCTCCTCACCATAATCCAAACCAAAGTAATCCATCTTTATTACAACCATTCAGTGGAAATTCTGCACATTTCTACCACTGGGCAGGTTCAACTCAGGGATCACTGCAACTATTTCTCATCTTGTTGGATCTCAACATACGTACCCAAGATGTCTGTACAATATGCCACCTAAAACCCGATTGGTGATGTGAGGCCAAAAGGTTCAGTTTTGCATCCACCTACCTCCTTGCTCCCCAATGACCAAGACTTGTCTATAAGATTGGTCGGTGAAAAGGTATCAATATTTACAGATGGCTAGAGGGGAGTTCTAGAGCTGGGCAAGATAGATCACGTTAGTAGGAAGGTTGGCATTCCGCTGGAGGCGAGTCTAAACAACACCAAGGCCAAAACAAGCTGTAGATCCCCTACTCTCCACTCTTTGCATAAGTTGTGGATCAATGGCTGTCTATATCATACGGAAACTGGCTTACCGTAACCGTACGTCCAAAATATGAGGTCAAATTAGTGATCAGACATTTCCCGATGCTAAAGGCAGAGGGATATATCTGATTGATAATTTTACAAAGTATAAATATACGTTATGGGCAGCAGTTGGCAATATGATTATTATGATATCTGTCCACATGTTTCTTATCCCTAGCACAGGGATCTAATGGATACCCTTACTATATCAAGATGGATAGTTCATAGGACCAAAGGCAGGCCTAGGCAATAGAAGGCGCATTCAATGCCTAGATCGTGGGATTCATATTTGGTTGAATGGCCTATTTTGCTTTGTTTGTTTGTTTGTTTGGGTAGTTTAACGTCCAAATCTTTCAATTAGACTTACTTTGGGTTTAAATCTATGACATGAATGTAAGAAGAAATCTCACCCCTACACATATATCCAGGTGAGAGTACTTTTACTTCCCACACTACATAGACATGGTATGAGAAGGATTGGCCTTTGATACAGTAGTAAATCTACCACTGCTGGGGTTGAAGGAGAAAAGTGGCTGCAGTGGGACTCAAATCAACGAAAGTCTAACAACCTTGGGATTACCAGTCCACTGTGCTATTTACCACTGAGCCAACTCCCCACCCCAGTCGCTTCTGTTATGCCTGCATGCAAGCATATCTGGTCTTTTTAAGATCTTATATCGGTTCACCTGATTAAACACTCGAATTTTGGGTTTTGACGACCCAATGCTCGTTCCCTAGTGGTATAAAGTGCCTCCAGCACCCGTCCTTAACCCTATCGGTCCAAGTAATGCATTGAGGCACTCCCAGGAACGGGACGAAGAATGCATTTTGGAGCACGGTATTCTTAATGTGACAAAGGTCATAGACTTTCATAATTTTGTTCAAAATGATTCTAAACACCATAGGCGTCATTATTCAGTGGGAGTGTTCTATATATAACTAAGACAATACATATCAAATGCTATTGTTGAATAACTTTCGGGTACCATTACCATGAGAGCATCGTCCCCTCGGGGAATATTGCAACATATATGTCGGACTTGGCATGAGGGCATCCTATTAGTGGGCCAGACTGAAAGTGTTAAGGGGTACCTCGGCCGCAGGCACCCGTCCTTAAAGGGTTGTAGGGGGGTAAATGTGTAGGGGTGAGGTTTCCACCTAAATTCATTTCATAGATTCAATCACCACCCTTGTGGTGTAAAAGAACCTTGAGAAAGTCTGGTGAGAACCTGCAATGGTTGACTGGACGTTACATCAAACCAACCAACCAATTATCACAAACTATCTGATTACTATAATATCGTCTAAATTGTAGGGTTCCATTTCCCCTGCAATTGTTGCCGACAAAAGAGAACAGAATCTCATGAGACTTTGAACCCTGTGAGATACATGAATCCCACTGTGTGAATTCCACTTGAGGTGACGCTGACAGCGGGCAGGCGACAGCTCAACAAAGGCGATTATACATGAATAGCTAATCATGAATTGAGCTGCACATCTTCAATTAAAGATAATTTTCAAATATTCATGATTGTTTATCGATAATTTCTGAGGAACCGAAATAATATGGAACATCACAGAATGCTGTTTTAGACTATGAACATAAAGCCTTGTTTCTCCGAAACAGAAATCAATTTAAAGCAATCGACAGAGGGTTTAATAGGGACCATATGAAGAGCTGGAAGCGATGACATAATACATTACATAAAGGATACATTTCTGTACTGCTGTGACTTGTTGAGCACGGGAGATCGCGCTCATATACGTCATCTAGAGGTTAGAATGCTCACACAGGCTTTCAGCTTACTGCAGAGAATCTAACACTTCGCTATCAATATCCCAACTATAAAGGCCTGGTTGAAGGAGCAGGGGTCCAGTATCCTAGTCTGCCATACCCCTGCCCCACTACTGACTTGGTTCCTAAAAATATAATTTTTATTTTATGGTCATTTTGGGGACAGATTATTCACTACAGTAAAACCCCGCGTAAGCGGCCACCCTCCGTTCTGGTCGGAGTAAAATAGGCCCAGTATCTTCTGCCTTGCCTGTGAGTAATCACCGCCTGATCGCCTGCCCGACCATGTAGTATGTGTCTCAGGAAGGTTTGTTAAGTAGGTGTCACATAGTATGTGTAACTTAGTATGGGTCAATCAGTCGGTGGGTCAGCGGGTTGATGGATCAGCAGATGGATCGGTCTGTGGAATCAGTTGGTGGGAAGGTTGATTGCTCGATGGGTGGCGCGTTCAGTGGGTCGATCAGTCAGTGGGTCAATCAGTTGGTGGGATGATTGGTCGGTGGGTCAATCAGTCAGTTGAATGATTGGTTGGTGGGTCGATCTGTCAGTGGGTGATCTGTTGGTGTGTCGATCTGTTGGTGGGTAGATCTGTTGGTTGGTTGATCTGTCGGTGGGTCGATCTGTCTGTACGGACGGAGGAGGGCCCTCCGATCCTCCGGACGGAGGCGGGCCCTCCGGTCCTCCGATCCTCCGGTCCTCCGATGGAAGCCTCCGACCCTCCGGCCCTCCGACCCGCCAGGAGCGACCACCCTCCCGTGACGTAGATGGAAGGTATGACGTGAGGCCGTGACGTCAGCACCAGAGTATATAAGGAGGAGAGGAGGGGAGGGTCGGCAGTCCATGCTTGACAGTGGTTGTGAGCACACCTGGAGGAACTAGGTACGAAAGCCTTGAGAGGCAAGACTTAGTCGACGCTACCCAAGTCTGACCTGGCGCTAGGCCAAGCCGATAACTCGCGTTAGCCTTGATGTAAACCGTAGGCTCACTTGAATAAAGCAACCTGCACTGAACAGTATTTCTGTGTCTGAGTCCTCTGTGTTTCCCGTTACAATATATATATTTATATTTATCTTATGTAGGTATAGCAGCTGATAATTCTCAAGAGCAAGGGAGCGGTAGTGCAAGGTTTCACTGCTGATTTCTCCATAGTCAAAACAATATTCACAACAAGCGCCTACGATAACCTCGAGAGGTGTCTTAAATTATAACACTTTTGGACGATTTTACAACTCATATACGATGTGGGTTGCTCCTACGATATTTCTGTTCAACAACATTTTGAAGTCTAAGATCTATCATATCGTTTAACTGTCTTATATTTGTCCTAACTCCAAGATTCGTTACCTCATTCAACACCAAAGCCATTGTGAGCTTTCTAAGACATTTTTTTATCGTTCGTAGCCTATTCAACAGAACGCAGGACTGTGAAGACACAAGGGAAAACTGCGAAGGAAAAGTAGCACGGTCCGCTGGCGAGACTTCACTCGACTTTTGAAACAGCTCCCAGGTGCCACAAAGTCAAGTGAGGTCTCGCCAGCGGCACGTCACATTTTGAAAGCGGGAGGCCGCAACAGGGAGCGGCACTTTGAATCAAAGCGGCAGCAAAACCGCTACCAATACCCAATGGTGACGCCTCGAAGTGCCGAAGTGTTAGCTCTCGTTTAGCACCCTCCCGACTTTTGAAACAGCTCCCTGGTCAGCCACAAAAATACACTTCTACATGGAACAGACAAAGAGCAACATCGTACCACATGGGTGCCAAACTTTGGGATATCCTAACAGTTACAATGCAAGAGCAGAATGACATAGTACATTTTAAGAGAGCCATTGAGTCATTCTTGTGATATATTGAAGGAACACATTTACATGATAACAGAACGAAGCATAATACCTTTCTTAATATTGCAAATTCCATTCCTCATCAATCATTATTCCCTCTCACTCATCACTGTTTTTTCCCAACCGCAGGGTTGCTTAAATCCTTTTTGATCTCAATGTTATATGACGATAAAATGTGTAAGTATGTAGGCCTGTAGCTGCATCTGAAAAACTCGGTTTATCTGAGAGAGGTACGTTTGGTAAATAAAGAAAAATTGGCGATACAGTGTTTTTAGCTGTGAACAGGTTTGCTGTGTTAAGACAATGTTGTAAAAGTAACAAAAACGTAAAGGTGGATCATTTCAACACTCCTTCTCAATTGATAGTGATATTTCTACTTTTAAGTCGATATGGCAGTAACTTATCATTTTCTGACTTATGATAAATGTTCAGTATATTAGCACCTTAGTATGACTTAGTAGAGGAACAGAACTCAGAATTTAGGATTCTTCGTGCCGGCTCGACACAATAGTTATTTTGATTCTAGTGACTCTCTACATTTTTGTATGGGTGCTCTAGCCTTGCCGACCTTTCAGCATAACTATTTTGTCTGAGGTCTAAGATTAATGAGATCTCAATTTTTCAGACATATTTGTCTTGAACAAATGTAGATATTCATGGTTTCTTTATAGTTTATGAATACTTGAACATGCCTAAAGTATTCATAATGTCTTTTGCCACTGGTGCAGTTTTTCTGGGGCTTTCTAGATTGAGCAGAGGACATGAAGTGTACAAAATGTTCATACAGAAACTAGAATGAATACAGGTGAATTAATTCTTCCATAACAGTTAGATCTATACTCCATATTTATATCATAATGTACGATGTTATATAAGAAGAGTTATCACTTTTATGGATGCCCTGTCAATTGGTGAAAATAGGTTAAGATTGTATCGTGTTTAACGTTATTTTGACGTTAAATTAACGCTATCTTAACGTTTTATAAAAACGTGATTCTATTAACTATGAATTAACGTTTTGATTCGTAATTTCAACGTTTCTTGTAAGCTGGGATATGTGCTCCCTATTATGAGTCATTAAGACGTACGTGGTTCAATAAATAACCCCACCCTGGGTCTTAAATTATGCTGATGGGTATGACCTTTGGTCAACGTCAAGGTCAAGGTCGCCTTACTGGATGTGGGTTCAGTTGTCATGGCAACCACACATATCAGTTAGTTGATAAAAAACAATTCAGCATTATTCCCTGAATCAATAGGTCCAATATGGTATGCTATTTCCCCATATAGACCATATGGAATACATGTCTTATTTACTTGAATATTGGATGTTCAACAATTAATCAAAACTATATAGACATTCCTGATCAAAAAATGAAAGTCACACGCTATTTCTAAATACTATTATGAATATATCATTAGCTATTAGAAGTCTGGGTTTCATATTCGACAGAATGAAGGATGCAATAATGACCATGAACAATGTTAAGGTCATTTTCCCAAGGTCAACCATAACGTTATTTTCAGACAAATCTAGCCTTTTATTGCATTAATTGGGTTACAAACAATCACCATAGACATGGGTACCCATGAAAATTCTTTAAGAGTGTTCCATGTGCTGACCTTGTACTAATGACAAGGTCCTATCCTCAAGGTCAAGCATAGAGGTTTTGACATTTTTCACATGAAATTTGAGAATTGTGGGATAATTCTGTGTTAGCCGATTACAAAAAACGTGCTACGTGGATATTTGAGTAGGATCAATTATCAAGCTGTTGTGGATATATAGAAATTTCTTACACATTGGTTCGATCATTCATTTGAAAGTAGAGATGTTACACTAACATCAGCTGTACTTGACTTTATTTAATTAATTTTCCTGTACGAACTACAGCAAACGCTTTGTTTGTACTTTCCTGCAATTGAAAAAAAACCCGGGGTTTTCAGGACAGGGAAATAACAGCCTAAAAAAAGATAAAATTGTAATTTAGTGCTGTGAAACACCGTCAACTACATGATACTACTAATGTTTCATGATATTAACCGTTTATTTATATTAGAAACATGGAATTTTTTAATATTTTCCTTTATTTTGGTGAAATATCCACTTGGCACGTTGACATTTCAATGTACATATGTTCTGTGAACCCTGATGGCCACAGTTTTAATATTTAACTAATAATATTTCAGGGAAAGTTGACCCATACAATAAACAATTCAACCACATATCAATTTTTACCGTGTTCTAAGATTTTTATCACCCCCCCCCCCCCCCCCCCCCAGGCCATATGCACTGGTTTCGTGAGAATCGACATTTTATTGTCTAAATGTCATTTAGAGGTAATTGTTTGAAGCTCGCAGCTATGTGATATGTCCAAAATGCAGCAATATAAGAAAATGACGCGGAAGTTATCTTGACTAACTACAGTATAAGTGACCCCTGGGATTCACGGCTTTTCAGCCCCATCATCCATATCAACACTCAAGAATCACGCCTCGGCGGACGCCTGCGCCAGTTACGTGCTGGACTATTTTAGGGAGTAGTGCCTCAAGGGTCTCTGCAAGTCTCACTCTCCCAGCAAATTTTTCTCAGTGCTAGCACTTACTAATCTCAACCTCAAACCAAAGCTGGTTACCAGGGTATCCACTTAACAAAGGGAGAACCCGCCAACATTTCAGAATAAAAACAGGATAGCTATCGGAAGTTATGAAACTCAAGCATTTTATATATCATGAGTTCAAAAATACTGTAGTTGCTAAATGAACTAATAGACAATCCAGCTGTTTCTTTTTCAGCTCTAAACCACTTTATAATGTGAATCTACAATTGATTAGACTGCCCTTTTGAATGACAAAAGGTGTCATGTTGACAAACAAAACCCTGCAACACATGAGGTGCTTAAGAAAGTAACCCCTAACTTGAGACTACATTTGATTTGACATTACAAATAACAGAAATGAGTGTATATTATTTATGAGTGCTTATCACTTATCAATATGTGTCTCTCGATTTACAAGTAAAACACAAAATACTCCTCAAAGTGTTCAGAATTTAGGTTTTATGAAAAATTGGCATATGGGGCAGATTTTGCCAAAAAAGCAGTTCGGTGCAGAGATACAAGCAGAGCAGGAAGTAAGGTGCAGGATCTATGCTAGGAGAATGTGCAAGTCTGTTCAGCACACCCTCTTCCAACCCTGTTATTATTCATGGTATACAAAGGCCCCATTGAAAATGTATGGGGACTAAGTAAACCACGACCCAGGGTATAAAACGTGTCAGATACCATAACTGTGGTATACGGGATTCACAACTGTGGTATACGGCCTCAAAACTGTGGTATACGGGATTTATCACTCCTTAAACGGAGGTTGCGTCTATTTGTTGATATTTGCGATACCGCGACTGCGTTTGGAGAGCGAAAGAAAGTAGTTCCTCGCTAGCGCCTCCTTGTGCTATAGCAAAAGAGCATTCGCACAAAATGGCAGAACCTGCAGACCAGAATCGTGATGGTGGCGATAATTTCGCTTCCAAAAGATTGAATTCATTAAATAAGGATACACAGCCTGATTCAGATTTGACATTAATGTCTATAGATGACAATATTTTGTGCGATATAATGAATGAAGAAATGGTCGAGTCCTACCTGATCGATGATACAACTCCAAAGGCAGCAGACGATATTGCCGAACTTATGGCGAATGTGATGGAAGAGACTGGTGTAGCGAGTGTGACTGCTGAAAAAAAGGAAAAAGCTACTATTTTAACCGATAAAGAGATGAAAGAATATATTATTGGCCAACGGAACGAAAATACATCAAAGAAAACCGATCATGTAAGTAAATAACTCGAAAAATACCAGAAAAAAATTGAATTAAAAAATATAAATAAATCTGCTATTTCCCAACAATTAGACTTATCAAAAATTCAATACATATAGAAATGAACTAATTAATAAACATTATTTTCCAGGTGGTACAGAGATTTAGGGAATATCTTCATGAGGTTTACAATGAAAAGAGGAAACTGGAAGATATTGATCCAAAGACACTGAACAACTACGTGGGGAACTACATATATAATGCAAAATCCCGTGATGGTACAAATTACGAACCAGATACAATTACTGGAATACACAGAGGGATTGATAGGTAAGAGGGAAAAAAATAAAAGTATAAAATAAATTTTATATAAAATTTTTAATAAAATTATTTCAACACAAATGTAAATATAAATTTTTTTTTCAGATACCTTTGCGACGTTGGCTACCCGGAAAAAATGATGGAGTCGGACCTGTTCTCTTCCAGTAGAGATGTCTTGGCTGCTAGAAGGAAGGAATTAAAAAGTTTGGGTTAAGGGAACAGGCCCAATAAATCTGAAGCACTTACGGATAAGGATGTAGAAATACTATGGGCGAAAGGATTTTTAGGTGAAAAAAACGGTAGAACACTTCAGAATACGGTTTACTTCCAACTCGCTAGCGGGTTTGGCTTTCGCGCAGCACACGAAAGTAAGCAACTCATGTTGGGGATGCTACTGTACATAGTGATACTGACGGTCGTGAATATCTAACTTTTAATGAAAGATTAACGAAGACAAAACAAGGACAGCTTGGTGTAGATCCCCGACCCTTTCAACCTAAGATTTTTGACAATATTGATTGTGAAGAACATTGTCCAGTGCGTTTGTTCAAAGTTTACTTGTCAAAAACATCTGCAGTGTATGAGTTCGCCAGAGAGCCCGTTCTACTTAGGCGCTAAGCCTGACTTTAGGTGCAAGATTCTGGGTTCATGGTATCTGAACCAACCGATGGGAATTAACAAAATAGAATCTATTATGAAGACTATGGCGAAAGATGCAGGTATTAACGGTAGAATTACTAACCATAGTATAAGAAAAACCCTATGTCAAAACTTGATGAGTGCGAACATTGCGCCTACGATTGCATGACAGCTGACTGGACATTGCAATATACAGTCATTAAATAACTATTCGGTCACCAGTCATGAACAACAACAAAAATGTGTGCGGTAGCTTTAGGGTAAAAACGAAAATCAGATGAATTAAGTACAATTGTGGAAGAAAAAAAAAATGTATCGCAAGAAATTGACCACCTTGCATGCTCTGCTCAAGGAATGTTGGCCGGAACTACGATATCGGGTGGTGTCAACGTAAGTATTAATTACAATGTTTACAGCAGTTCTTCTGTGTCATCGAGACTCAATCTTTCGCCACAAGTTCCAAAAATACATGAATAGAACCCTGTGATTGTTACTTACTTGTTTTATCGTCTTGTTATGTTGGTATTTTGAATAATCCATGATCAAAATTGATAAAGTGCAAGTCAAAGACATGGCACGCATGAGGCGTATGAGCTATCGATACGCATTGAATAAACAAATTGTTGTTGATTATCCAAAAGATGTTTTTTTGTCAAATTATTGTTAATAAAGGTGAATTAAGTTAATATTATTAGTAAATTATATATATTTCAAGTATTAAACGAAAAAAAACCAATGATACTTAAAGGACTATATTTATCGGAAGTATACCCGAGTGCATAGCCTCTCTCGACTGGTGGCGCCACTAAGCGGTTTAGCGGAGAACTACAATAACAATATGATAGAGTTACACTAGGAGGCGTATGTATCGCATGTATCAAATCAGTGTTTACCGCAAAACCTTTTAATGGTTAAAAGAACTTTTGAACATGAATAATAAATACAATAAGCGATGTTTTTGTGGACGGGTGGCTCCATATACCACTCGCGGTTGACCTCGTAATACACTTGCTATCGCTTGTGTATTACTCGTGTCAACCTCTCGTGGTATACGGCCACCCGTCCACAAAAACATCGATTATTGTGTATGTAGTCCGTCTCACTGCTGATGACGAGGCTGAAGCAGACCTTGGTCACCAGGAGAGCAAATAGTGGACATGATCCCCCCCCCGCCCCCCAGGATAGCAATAGTGGACACGATCCCCAGGGGGCCTGAACTTGCATATTTTGAACTTTTTAGGGGTGGGGGCGGAGGTTAAGAAGGCCAAGGCCTCCGGTGAATATGTGCACATCATATGCGTAGTGGGCCACCTCAGCCGGAACCTCAAGTGTACCTCCCAACCCAGCACCTCGAGTGGCTCAGGATACAAGGCATGACATTTCACTGGAAAATGTTTTTCAATCAATCTTCGACGAAGATTTTAGATAACTATATAACGTTTTCTGTAAACCTGCCTAATGTTTCAATTACCATGTATAGGGCTAATATGGAACACAGTGCCAGCAAATAAGTCACTTGTGTATACCATCATTTTTGTGAAACTAGATTACCAGTTGAAGGGTGGTCATCTAGTCGATCGAACTCAAAGATAATCTTTAAAATCTGCCGAGACCACACACTGACTTACTAACACGAGCCCCATCTTGAAATAAAGTGCCAGAGTACAGAGCTTCTTGAAATATAACACGAAGTCTGTGGTTGCCATTAGATGTGTCTTCACAACTGCTAACAATCTCATTATTTGTGTACCAAAGTAGCATGTAGCCTGTACCTTTGATGTAGCTTTGTGGATCTGATTCTTTAAAAATAAAATGATAAGAAGGGATATCCCCCAATTTGTTTCTCGGAAAAATCCCCAAATTGAGGATTTATGTAATGTCACCACATACTTGTTTTTCTGCTGAATATATAGAGATCAGAATGCTTTTTTAATTACATAAATGATACCGCATGGAAAGTGCCAGTTACTTGAACATAGAGTCTCTGACACTAGATAATGTCTGGTGATTTCTCAAAATAGTGATGGGAAGGTGTCATCGGGTTCTACACTGGCTTTGTATTACCATTGGTTACCCATGGCCGTTGGTCAGGGGTGGTCATTGCTCCCCCTGACACGCCCCCTCGCGCACCCTGCGCATTCCCCCCTGGTGTCGGTCACGTGAACCCCGCGGTCACGTGGCCCACCGCGTCTCTGACCTCCACCTCATTCTGCTCCTGTACTCCACTACGTTCACACGTATTTTTCTTTCTCCCACATTTTGGCCTACTCTCCACGCCGTCTTCGATACTCCCCGAGTATCTGACCGTGCAGAGACAGTGTCTGAATACGGGTAAAATTCACGTGAATTACAGGGCAGATAGGATGGCACCACCAACTACACGCGCGCAAGCGAGCGCCTCCACGACCACGGACCAGGCCTCGGAGTCAACCATGAGGGAGAGCGACCAGGTGGAGTCCGCGTCTCAGGCCGGTAGCCTCCGGTCGGCCCGCCTCGTGGCCGTAGAGACCGGACTCTCGGACATGAGTAAGAAGTTGGACGCACTAATTCAACTGCAGACCCAACGGTCGACGGGACGCGCATCCCCCCCTACGGTTCGCTCAGTCGCCGAAGTAAGGACCCGGGACTGGGCCGAGGATCAAGCCGGCCGCGCCATGCCTCCACCCCGCCAGCTACGAGACCGCTACGCAGGGGACCCGTATATCCAACGTGAGCTCGACCGTGAGGCCATCCGCCACGACAAGACGGCTGGTAAGCTGCAATCCGATATTCATGTTACTCGTTTGATCAGTAAACCGTACATGTTCGTGGAGAGGGAGGGGGTTTACACGTTGTCCCAGAAGCTTGAACTGAGGGGAACCCTGGGCCCCCTCGAGTACCTGAGTGCGTTTATTGGCTTGCTCGGGGATGACCGTGCGGTCGACCCCGTGGACCGTGAGGCCATGTTCAGGCACTTACACCAAGTTTCAATCGACGCCCAGAGCCGGCCGTGGGCCGGAGTCAGGAGATGGTCTAACCACGTGTTTGACCAGATCGAGGCCAGGAGGTTGTCGTGGTGCGATTACTCGCGGATCCAGGAGGAGCGAGTCCGACTCGCGATGATGACCGGGACCCTCACCAGCGGCGCCGACACCGGGAAGGCCCGAGGACGGGAGTTGCCATGCCGGCAATTTAATTCCGAGAGGGGGTGCCGCCATAGGAGCGGCCACGATGACGGACCCGTGAGATGGCTGCACGTGTGCTCGTACTGCGACTCCGTGGGGAGGCAATGCGGGCATTCGTTACACGCGTGTAACCGGAAACTCGGATATACAATGGGATATGAGAACGGTCAGGCTGCGCCCACACCGGCACCCCGGCGAGCACCCCAGGCCGGACACGCACCCCAGGCCGGACACACGCCCCGGGCGGTCGACCCGAGAGCGGATGTGCTCCCCCAACACGGACACGGGGCAAAAAACGGCTACGGTGCGCCCCGCGAGTGAGCGGAGCGCACCCGCACACAGTCACAACACGTGCCCCCCTCCCCGGGCCCGGGGTCGTGGGGTGCAATCCACGTGATGTAACACCAGCGGGCCCTGTGATCTCCACCACCGCCAACAGGATTTCCGGTGACCGGACGTGGGCGGGGGTCGTAAAAGGAGGCGGCCCGGTGACCACTGCGGGCCCCCACCCCCTCACGTGGAGGGGGGACAACACGGGGGGTCCACGTGACCACAAGACGAAGGCCGCCGGCCCACGTGGTCGGGCCCCGAACATAAACAACAACAACGAAGGGGGCGGGACCCGCCACGTGGACGACAGGCTCACCGCGCGGCCACCGCCAACCCACTGCGCTAGCACGAGTGTTAGTGTTACCGCGCCGACTGAAGACACAACTAACACTCCGGATTTCGGCGGACTAAAGTAAGTCTGCCGGACCGGAATTCCGTCGCCCGGACTCCGGATGGACCCGGAGGCCTTCATGGAACACAGGCGGGCCGAGTGGCCCCGCTTCACCGACGCCGGCCCCCCGGCGCACGGCCACATCTACGAGGCGGTCCGGGCCTCGGGCCTGCCCAACGCCCTGTGCACAAAGATAACCCTGCCGACGGACCTCAAACTACGGGCGTGGGAGCACTACCTGACGGGCATGGAAGGAAAAGGGGAACTCCTCGGTTTCATAAGATACGGATTCCCCCTCGGCTACCTCGGGCCGGCCAGCGACACTCGGGACGTCCCCAACCACCGGATTCCCGAAGCAAGTCGGGGATTTTATCAGAAAGGAGAGTGGATTCTCGAACCTCATGGGACCGTTCACGGAGGCTCCCTTCGAGCCGTGGTGCCACGTTTCGCCGTTGATGTCCCGGGAGAAGCGCGGGTCCGAGGCCCGCCGCGTCATAACAGATATGACCTTCCCCCGGGACCGTAGCGTCAACGCCTACGTAATGAAAAACGCGGTATACTGAGAAGAGCGCGAGCACAGTCTCCCTACGGTCGACGGTTTCGTCACCCGCCTCGTGGCCTCGGGGCCAGGAAGCTACATGGCGACCATCGACATCTCGCGCGCCTATAAGAACTTTAGGTGCGACCCCCTCGACTGGCCTCTGCTGTGTTTCCTGTGGGACGGCGGGTATTATTGTGATACGGCCATGCCGTTCGGCGCCCGCGCGTCCTCATATCACTCATATGACGCCCGCGCGTCCTCATATCACATGCAGTGTGTGGCCGAGGCCATCGTGGGGATACTCGCCGGTAAGGGTGTCGAGGCCGCCATGTATCTGGACGACCTCATCATACTGTCGCCATCTCGGGAGAAAGCTGCCTCGGACTTTGCCATAGCCCGAGACCTGTTCGCCGAGCTCGGCCTCCCCGAGGCCCGGGAAAAGGCGCAGGCCCCTAGTCAGACCGTGCGCTGGCTGGGCATCGACATCAATGCCGCCGAGATGTCCCTCACCATCCCTCAGGACAAGTTGGAGGACGTGCGGGAACACGTTGGGGCGGTCGCCAGCAAGCGGTCGCTGACGAAGCGACAGCTTCAATCCGTCCTCGGCAAAATCCTGCACGTCGCCAAATGTATCCGCCCGGCGAGGCCGTTCATCAGCAAACTACTGGAGGCCCTACGGTCGATGGACGGGTTCTACATCAACGTAAGCTCGGACATGCGACAGGACCTCCAGTGGTTCCTACGGTTTGCCGCCGGGTGGAATGGGCACCCCCTCATCCCTCGAGGGCCGGCGACAAAGTGTATCACGGTCGACGCCTGCCTCTCGGGCGTGGGGGGTACAGACGGCCGTGCGGCCTACGAGTGCCAGGTTTGTCCCATCAATGACCCCATGGACTGCATTTCTGAGCTCGAGGCCCTGAACACAATCTATGCTCTCCACACGTTCCTCGGGGACCGTGATCGTGGGACCAGGATCGAGGTCTTCTGTGACAACATGGGGACCGTCCAGGCACTCACGTCGGGGCGGGCACGCAACCGCGTTCTCGCCGAGTGTGCCCGACAGGCCTGGATGGTCCAGGCCAAACTGCAAGTCGACCTGGTCTACACGCACATCCCCGGGGTCCTCAATACGGTCGCCGACGCACTCAGTAGGGCCCACCTGTCCTCGAGGGATTTTAACAATGCTGCATGCCTGATGAGATATCATGATCTGTGGTCCGTGGTGCCTTGTAATCATGCTTCATTCGTGCCTGTGCTTCGCCTGTCCTGCAGATCCGGTGCTACGCTCTCTCCAACGGAAGGCATCTGCGCGGCAGGCCGAGGCACGTGCCCCAGGCACGGTCGCGAACCAGAAGAGCGCCGTGTCCACCTACCTCGCCTTCTGCCGACGGACGAGGACCGACCCGCAGGCACCGTCCGTGAGTTTCATCACGGCCTTCCTAGAGTACCTCGCGGACCACGCCCCCTCGCCGGCGACCGTGGCCAACCAGCTCTCGCACGTGAGGACACACCTATGGCTCTCGGGCGGGGACGTTACGGCTACAGAGGACGTGAGGGTCAGGAGGGCCCTCGACGCCATGAGGAGGAACAAGGCCTACACACCGAATGTCAAGCCTCCGATCCCCATGGCCGCCCTCCAGGGGGTCCTCGAGCTACTGTCGGACACGCCCCTCGACCTGACCCTACGGGCCGCGTTCCTCCTCCTGTATTACGCCGCACTGCGGCAGAGCGAGGTCGCCCCCCCTACGGCCAGGGCATTCGATCCGGTGCGCCACCTCTCACGTGGGGACGTGGTGTTCACGGCAGATCACGTGGCGGTCCGCATCAAGGCCGCCAAGAACCTCCAGTGCGTGGGGGAGGAAAAACACGTGAGGCTCCAATCCTCCCCGGACCCGAGGTCGTGCCCGGTGACGGCCGTGAGGAATATGCTCGCCGCGGTCCCCACGCTGATACCGATGGATCCGTTCCTGCTCAACACTGACAGGTCGCTAATAACGACGCGGTCGCTGTCAAAGGAGTGGGAGCGGCTCAACACCACAGCAGGCCACCCCCCTAAGACCTATACTCTACACAGCCTGAGAAAGGCTGCCGCCACTCAGGCCTTCCAGGCCGGGGTCTCTGAACTCTCCATTCAACGCTACGGGGGGTGGCGCTCAAATGCACACAGGGGATACATAAGGGACTCGAACGCACACGAAGTGAATGCGTCCCTCATACAGTCCCTCAACCAGTGACTCTCATCCCTCACAAACTTTTCTCCCTCCCACCTCGCCTCATTTTTCTGGTCTTGGCGTTTTTTATACATCATATTGTATAACCATTATACCTCATATTGTATAACCATACTATTTGTTATACAATCATATACATAATTGACATACCATTATACCTGTCAATTACAAATATGTATCTTATACGTAATTGACCTCATTATATCTTTGTCAATTACTTTATTTACCTTATTTCATATTCATATTTACCTATTAATATTCATGTCGGTAAAGGTATATAAAATTAAAATAAATTTTATTATTCCCAACTATCGACTCCTTCTTTGTGTTCAGGGATAGGGGTAATGGTGAACCGCAGCTATATATAGTAGGACCTTCTTGAGAACCTCATTTGTGGTTTGCCCTATTGTCTCTTGAGGAAAAATCATCAGGTGTCCACATAAGTTGTCTGCTGCTTACTGGGCTATATGTGAAAGTTCATGGTGGTCTTGGCTTAATACATATTGTCTTGTCAAATCTCACAGTGTTCCTCAGCAAATGATCAAGGAACCAACGTATATACATATTTTTTCATGTTGTATGGGTAGGTCCTATCAACGTGTTGAGTTCACCACTTTATCTCACCCCTGGTACAGGTTTAGCCATAGGAATAACATTGGAAAAATATACTCAACGATCACACTGGTAAATACTACGCCACGGTCGTGGGGTAGTGAATTTTCTAAGTATATATGAAGTTGTGATGATATTTAATGACATACAAAGGGTAAGGTAAATCCAGAACCGCACTCGAATCCTAAAATAGACGGTACTCCATTCGTTTGGCTGTGCCATAATCGTCACTCGGCTTCGCCTCGATGACGATTGCGGCCCAGCAAAACTCGAGGAGTGTTGTCTATTTATACGATTCTCGATGCAGTTCTATATAAGACCCATGTAGATGGTGTGTGGCAGTGGTGCCATATCCTGTGTTGCTTTGAGGAGAACTGCTGAATACTGTAGGTAGAGTGAATGTAGGTTAAGTAAGGTAGAGAGAGTACTGCTTAGCTGTTACAGCCTTTCACAGAGCAGATCTGCAAAAGAGGTGCCTGTATGCTTCTGTGTTTGTTCCACAAATGATACGTGTACACTTCTCACCAACTCAGGCCGAAGAACATAGAATGGTGGTTGCCATTAGCTTTATAAAGGAAACCTCAAGGTTGAATACATTGCAGTGTCAAGGCTACTAAGACACAGTGTCAAGGTTGCAGACGATCCAATGCCAAGGTCCTAGTCTCAAATACCATGTCGCTTTCGGTGGTTCGCTGTCCGTGGCCCCTGTCAGAGCCAAGGACTCTCAGTTATCATGCCCTCAGGGAGGCACTAAGAAGCCCTTTACTGTAAAGGACTCCCAGCACTCTGACTGGGCATGTACTGTCACCACAAAATATGATGTGCTTATACCTACACTTATTACCCGCTCACAGTATTGCTCCGGACCTTCATAATTTGTCCATGAATGCGATCAAGTGCACAACATTCAGGAACCCCTCACATTGTAGGAAAGATATCATATGAGAAGGTTCCTCTGCCTTTACTCCTCATCAATATCTCTCATGCATACCGCTTTGTCCTTCCTGTCTTCCGATCCTGGTTGAGGGGGTTACCTGGTGGGTCAGAATAGAGGCCCTCCTATTGAGTCCTAATCCTAGCTAGTGGCCATGCGGAGCCGTGTAGGAGAGTATTGTTCTCTGCTATCATCGGCACTATGATTTAATAGGCATGGCCTTGCCAATTGACACTTCCTGCACAGGATTTCCTTTATGGTGTTTCAATTGTTATGTCGGCGCGCTGTATCTCTGCCTCTTCCAGGTGCCCAATATGTTCTCGTCATGAATGCAGACTGGAAGAAATACGATACAGCGCGTGACAGATGGCAATCAACATCCCATCTGCTGTCATGCGACTTCCCATCACCCGACAGCTATATTCGATTTAATTCACTTTAATTTCAAGAGCATGATATTCTTTGTTTGACAAAAACGTAATTTCGGTAGATATTGTGTCTGCCCTACTACATTTATACGACTGTCTGTTCTTGTAATATCTCAGCACACTGTCAATTCCATTGAAATTCTACATTTGTGAAGAGGCGAAGCAGCCATCACTATATTGGCTTCTTATGGAAACAACTGGATCGTGTACTGGAGGCGTTAAGTATGTGCTCTTGTCGTGTTTAGTCTAAAACTAATTCCGTGTCAATATCCATTTGGTTTCATATAGGAGAGCAGATGGTAAAGCAAATACAGAAGTATTCACTTGCCTCTGGATAGATAGAACCTTCTACCAGTACTTTATATAGAAGGTCCAGTTGAGGTGAAAGAGATCAACATCTCTATTCCATGATCTTTTGACGCAATATCTATGTTTGCTGTGTTCCGTACACATTATATCAGATACAATATAGATGTTAAAATAAATATCATCTTATATTAAAAATGATGTGTGACATAAGTCGAGTTTAGAGAATCTAACATGCCCGACTCCCCACGCCACCAAAAGAGAAAAGTGTGGTAACCTTCCTTATGTGCAGAGATCAGAAATTGTGTGAACACACAGGTGTGCCGTTCTTCAAATCCAACCCAGGAATTTTGCTCCCTCAAGGAGCGTCTTTGCACGGCATAAATACATTTCCCAAAGGATAGAGTGGTCACATATATAAGCGCGCTTCCAGAAAACTATCCAGGCACTTCACTATCTGCTTGCTATTCAAAATGAGGGTGCCAGTGTCTCAGGGCTTTAGAAGCATGCTCAGCTGACCATGACCAATCACTTGAAACCAAAATACTAGCATTGACCAGCATTGATTTGTGCTTGATATGTCTGGATCATCGACTCGGGCAGTTGCAGAAATGGAAAGCTGGCTGGGTGCAAGTGGGTTACAGAAAGCTATCGATAGACAGAATGTAACCCAAATCTGTCAATTGTTATTCATTTATAATTGCACGCTCATTCATCAATGACATTACACAGAACAAGGTCAATAATCTCGGTGTTGTTGTTATATACAAAGAAGCCCCCTAATTAGCTGTCTGAAAACCAAAGACATATTCTATAACCAGAACAACTAACCGATACAACCTATTGTTGTGGGGCTAGACAGGTGGGGGTTGGGGGTTTGGGGCAGTAGTACTTCTGGGACCAGGGACCTGTTTCAATAGTTCGTGACATGTCTGTGACACCATACAGACATTGAGGTTGTCTAGTTTCGTGACAACACAAGTAGCTGCCCTCAGGTAAAGACAGACCCCAAACATAAGAATTAGACAAATCTACACGTCATGGACCTGTTTCACTAGTTTCGTGACAAAAGTGTTAGATAGACATGAAAAGTGGCACCAACAGTGCAAGCAAGAACGAACAAAACAAAGTCTAATGTCTAGTTCTTATGAAACCGGACACACCATTTAGACGCCATCTATGATCTAGACATGTCACAAAACTAGTGAAACAGGTCCCTGTTTCACTAGTTTTGTGACATGTCTAGATCAGTAGATGGCGTCGAGATGGTGTGTCCGGTTTCTAGACATTAGACTTCGTTTTGTCCGTTCTTGCTTGCACTGTTGGTGCCGCTTTTCATGTCTGTCTAACACTTTTGTCACGAAAATAGTGAAACAGGTCCATGACATGTAGATTTGTCTAATTCTTATGTTTGGGGTCTGTCTATACCTAAGGGCAGCTACTTGTGTTGTCACAAAACTAGACAACCCCAATGTCATAGACATGTCACGAAACTAGTGAAACAAGTCCCTGCTGTTATCAAAGCCGGAGACACACCAAGCGAGAAACGCACCGATTTCCGGAATCGCCAACACAGAATGGCCTATATATATATGTGACCTATTACTTCATATTTTACCTGATTATTGCTCCTAAGGCGCTAAATTAAGATCGGTCAGAATGCATCTAATGAGCATATATATGCTGTAGCCCCTAGGTCGTAACAGACCTTCAATCATTTAGTCCAGTTAAAATAGGGTTTGACCGCTCATGAAAAGCAATACATTTGATTCCAGTGGCATATTCATACTCAAAATGGCCCAAACCTAGTAAAGATGTGTTGTGTACCCGATTTAATGTAAAGAACCTAATAGATAGGCGCCGAAGCCAATACTAGCAGCCCATAAAAGAACCAAACTAGACAAATACAAAGAGACCGACCAGCTAAACACCCGGGCTCACGATCAAATTCCACTAAAAGGTTAAGGCCCTTGGGCACTTCATTCACAAGGAGTGTATGATTCCAAACTACATAAGTCTGGAATAGCCTGCCTGTCAATGTACGTGCCCTAAACTCTCCATCATCTCCGAAAAGATACTTGAATAACTAGGAGCTAATGTTATTTCCATTTACAATGGAAGAGCGCGGTAGACCTAAATTACTTCATGAAATTAAAGTAAGAGAATATCATAAGAAATTATGTATTTGAGCCATCTGCATTTGATCGAAAATTAAGTATCAAGAATGTTTCAATAAACCTAGAGAATTAATTTGCTCAATAGTTGTTGTCAAGTGTCATGAACAGGATTACGAAATGAAACTAATTTCTGGTATTAAAGTCAGTGTATACTATCGTAAAACCAGATGAGTTTTAATTTTGGCTCCCGTATGTGATGACTGGAGTTTGGCGTAGTGATTTCACGAGGCGGAGTGAAATCACTACGCCAAACTCCAGTCATCGCCAAAATTAAAACAAATAAGCTTTTGATTTTATCCTCCCCCCGTTAACGATATTTTTTAAAGAAAGTAATAACTAAAACACACAAAATAAACTTTCTGAAGTCCTCCATATCCCATTCTGTTGACTATCGCAAGTCTACTTGTCAAGCTCGAAATTGTCGACTTGTCGACAAGTTATCTACCTACAAGTTATCTACCTACCTACAAGGTTATCTATCTACTCTAACTAATCGGACAACTCGGCCAACGCAGAGCTACAGGTGTCCAATACCAGGCAGTCTACATCATGTGTGGGTCAAATAACGTGACCTACAGGACCGTACAACAGGTGAAATTAGTCTAAGATGGGGCAGCATCTACCAAACTGTGAGTAGAATTATTGACTCTCTAATCGATGCCAAAGCTGTTATACATGCTATGTATCCTGAAGTTGCTGTAGTGATCTGTACAGTCTATGGAGTTTCCCTGTCGCGTGCTAATCATGGCACACTGATACATGCTTCACAAGGCAAGCTAAATGATATCATCCGAAGTCTTAATGAAGAAATATGTAGACTAAATGCAGGAGAGGGGGTTTACACGCCGTACGTTGCACGTGAGCTGCATCCTAATAGACCGAATCGTGAATCGGTGCATTTGTATACACGCCTAACAGATGGTGTACATCATAATGCCGCCACTCAAGCTAAAATAGCCAGGCTCTTGAACGACAGCCTCAACAAAAACATTGCGACCGGTTGTCACAACTAAATGAGCGGGACCTGTGATCCAAATACAGTCATGACAAGTACATGTCGGCGAGTCAAATGAACACTTAATATGATGCTTTGTAACTACCACGATATGATAGTTACCTACCAACAAGAAACATTTACTAATAGACCGCCACAAAATCAAAATTTGATTAAAAACAACGATCGGTTGTCTCAACCCAATGCTAAGGGTATCTGCATGTACTACAGGTATCTAATCAGTGAGTCAGATGACCACAGAAAAAGATACTATATCTATCATGTGGCTTTTTTTCTTCCAATATGAGTAAAATAACACTTAGCAATTCGACTCCATGCTAAATTAAAAGGATAGGCACATGGTGCCATTGAAATGAGAACTGCTACATTATAAGGATAATATGATTTCTTCTGATATTTGTACGATGTTCTTTGTAACAAGTTTATCAATGTATTTGCATAGCACTTGTAACTATACTTCAATTCTCAGCAGAGAGGAAGTTCGGTCAACATTTGAATTTTCAATATTGACTGTTTGTAATGCACTATATGTTTTATGTAATGTTGTGTCTACATGTATTGTCTGTGTACGATTAACTGATATACCCTACTCTGATCGTGTGAGTGAAGCTACTATGTATTTATGTAAAACTCTGCAAGCTCTGAAATGTCTTTAATAACACCAGACAAACTTTTTTAGTAGTAAGGGTGATGTATTTATGACTAGTAATATACGAAGCATTTTCAGGAAACTTAATGAAGTTAAGTATTTATTTTCTAAATGTAAATTTGTCACCGTAACGGAAACATGGCTGCGTGAAAAGTATGATGATCATTTGATTTCTTTTCCGGATATGAAGCTTATCCAAGTGACCGTAATTATCCAGACGAAAAAATTGGTGGGGGGGTTGGTCTGTATGTACATAAAACCAAAAGCGACTATGTTAATAAGTTAGACGAGTACTGTTTTTCTACCCCGAAATATGAGATTTTGACAACAACGATATCAGAACCTAACCATAAGCAGTTACTCATAATTTTGGTATATCGCCCACCTCACAAAGACATAGAGGCATGTTATAACGTATTAAATGATATCCTAAAAGACAAAATTTTTAAAAATAAAGAAATTTGGTTAATGGGCGACTTAATAGTAGAATCACCAGTAGTACCAAGTTTAGTATACTTAAATCTTTTCTGAACAGAAACAAACTTTTTCAAATAAAAACCCTAGACACATTCTTGCACTCAAAAGGCAGCAGCCAGATTGATCATATTTATACAAATTGTCAGCATGTACAGAATGGTGGTAACGTTAATATCATGTTTTCAGATCATATACCAATATTTGCATTAAGGAAAATTAAGAATTCTAAAATTGAAAAGAGACAGATTGAAGGAAGAAACTATAACAAAGTTGATTATAATGACCTTAATAACTATCTAGGCCAGTTTGACTATGACGAAGACCCGTCATGTTCTGATGATAATGAAAAAATAATAACATACATAACAAGATATCTCGATAGAATATGTCCAGTCGCAAAATATGATATTACACTGAAGGATGGCATAGAATTACCTCAACATATTATCAAAAAATTAAAAAAAGAGCTAACTTACTGTCAAACTTACAGAAGCATGGTAAACTGACACATACTGAGTTTAATGAAATTAAAAGACTACGTAGGAACATCAGAAGGGAAATTAATAAATTTAAGGCAAGTTTAATAAAATAGGACTTAGTAGCCAATAAGAACAACCCTAAACGTTTCTGGAGGGTTGTACATGAGGTGTTGACTCCCGCCATGAAAGTGGATCAGAATGATGAAATAAGCAAAATCGATAGACCTGATGAGTTGAATAGATACTTCATTGAAGTTGGAGAAACTTTAGCACGAAAGCTGATTGAAAATGAAATTGTACCGGAAGTTATTAATCAAGATAACAGAGAAAAATTGAGGTTGGAATGCATACAAGACGATGAAGCTATAAGAACTATCCAACACTTAGATAACGACAAGGCAACCGGTGTTGACTTTGTCAAACTACACTTTCTCAAGAGAATTTTAGTCGAGAATCCAAAGTTAGTTAGAAACATGTTCAACAGAATGGTGAAAAGTAGTAGATTTCCCGATACCCTAAAAGATGGAACAATAACTCCACTCCCCAAAAAAGGGGATTTGGCAGAGTTTAAAAATTGGCATCCCATCAGTGTACTACCGTGTCTTTCGAAGATAATGGAAAATCTTATTCACAGGTAAATAATGGATTATATAATTGTGAACGACATTATCCATAAATCTCAATACGGGTTTATGCCAAGCAGGTCGACTGCACAAGCTGTCTTTCATTTACTGTACCTCATAACCAAGCATATGGATGAAAAGAACTTTGTTCTATGTGTATATGTGGACCTATCAAAAGCCTTTGATTCTGTGAACCACACTTTACTCCTGACTGATCTAGTTAATATAGGCTTGGATGAAAATACTGTCAAACTATTTAGGTCTTATCTCCATAGGCGAAGACAACGAACTAAAATTCTGAATAATGTAACAGACTATATGGAAGTAAAGTATGGTGTGCCTCAAGGCTCCGTCCTAGGTCCTGTCCTATTTATCATTTTTGTCAACAAAATTTTTGATGTCATCCAGTATAGTGAGGCAATAATGTATGCCGATGATTTGGTTCTTTGTATCACTGGTAAAGATCTATGGTCAATGCAGCAGAGAATGCAGACAGATCTAGATTGTATGAGTCAATGATTTAAGACTAAACTATTGACAGTTAATACAATAAAAACAAAAGCTATGTGGTTCAACGTAAATACAGAGGACAAAAAGCAATATCCATGTAAGATAAACAATGAAATACTAGAAATCGTAGACAGATTTAACTATCTAGGTGTCATTCTAGATTCCAAACTTAAATTCAAAGACCACTTACAGTTAACTTTAAAAGACATGAGACAGAAACTATTTAAACTGAGAAGGATGAGACCATACATCAACTTTGAAACTTCTAACTTGATAGTAAAGCAAATGATACTACCGAAAGCAGAATACGCAGACTATCAATATTACCTGTATACAAAACAACAACGAAAAAGACTGCAAACTGTTATAAATGACTGCCTGAGGACTGCGAGAAAAATACCTAGACATATTGTGTATAACACCACAAGCCTAATGGAAGACTGCAAAATCAGACCACTGAAATTCAGAAGAGCTAGCCACATTCTGAGTATAATACACTGGTGGGTCAGAAGAGATGCTGACGTAATTATATCCACTGACAATAATATTGCTACCAGATCACGAGCGAAAATAAAGCTAAAACTGAAGCGACCTCGAACTGAGAAATTTAGAAACAGTCCGATCTATCAGGGAATGATCCTGTGGGACCATCTCCCTTCTAATATCCAAAATTTAGAGAATATCGAAAACTTAAAGCAACAAGTGAAGAATTACCTGCTCAGGCCTAATATCTACTCACAGATAAAAGATTAAACAAGGTTTGTTTGTGTCATATGACCAAAAACCAACCCAATGATTGACTATGTGACTGTATTCTTAATGATATGTAGAATTGAGGATGTAGTATGGGCTTAACGCTCACACGGCTCGTAAGTATGTAACTAAGTATTGTAATTGTACACTGTGTTAGTTATTGTATATGTTGTTCTCTGTCCGTATCTTTTGTATAAGTCAAAATGAAAAGCTGCACTTATAAGATATAGTATAAAACTTTACAACAAAGAGTCATATGACCTTCGATGCTACTATGATAAAGGACTATTATCAATCGGAATGTTCTATACGAAACGAGAGTAAACCTACTGTAATACTGCAGTGAATAGTTTGACTAAATGTCTTGTACTATTTTTTTCTATCTATTAAAATTTGTTCTGGACTGTACAAGGAAGAACGCCACGTAATACTAGGCAAATGTATGTATCCACATAAACTGAATAAATAAAAACAATTAAAAAAAACTAGGCAGTGCTTCGGTATGCTCTAGGAGACAATATAGTTCGCAATGGTTTCACTGTACTTATTCAAATCTTAACAACTGGTTTTGTATACGAGTGACTGTAATCTCCTCGTAGTTGACGATGTAATATCAACGCCTATCCCTCGGATATAACTACACGTGAACTACTCAGTGATTACGGCCACTCGTAAACAAAACCCTGTTGTTTGGCAAGTATGTTTGACTATGCATGTGTCTTTCTGCATCTCTGTCTCATTGTCTGTTCCTATCTGCAGATCTCTGACTCTCTGTCTGTTTACCTGTCCCTGTGTGAGTCTCCCATCTCTGTTATTATCTGCATCAATATCTGTCTCTCTGTGTCTCCCTCCCTGTCTTCATATAATCGATGATCAAGGGTCTCAGCAAGTCTATGGTCGGTCAAGTCTCAGGTGCAAGACTTGATGACAGGGATGAAGGGAGTAAAACTGGTTTGTCAGGTCTGTACAAGGTGGGTCTGAATACAGTGTATTTAGATGTGTCCTATCAGATCTGACTCATTGAATACAGTGTATTTAGATGTGTCCCATCAGATTTGAAATGTAGATACACATTTAGACAATAATATCATCTAATAGTTTCCTTTTCTAGTAGTAGATTACTGTAGCCATAACTAAGTGCTTATCATTTCATGAAAGGATTGACATAGTGAATCCTTTGGTATTCAAAAAGAATAGAAATGAAAATGTCTATTTTTAGTAACCAAGTCAGTAGTGGGGCAGGGGTATGGTCAGACTGGGATACTGGACACCTGTCCATTTCACCAGGCCTTTATAATTGGTGCATGGATAGTGCAGTGTTAGATTCTTTGCAGTGAGCTAAAAGCCTGTGTGAGCATACTAACCTCTAGATGATGTATAAGAGCGTGATTTCCCGCACTCAAAAACAGTCTAATAAGCTTACAATAAGAAGCTAAATATGGATCTGTGCTGTCACTACCCTTGGGTGGTACTGTACCATGAACAAGTGAACACACTAAAACAATGCCCTGTAAATATAATTATCCGGATCCTCACACGTGACCCTTGATGTTTACATCAAGGTGTTTACACTAGGACAAGTGTGAGAATCTGAATAATTGCCTTTAACGTTATATTATTACTATATATCTCAAAAACATTCATATATTTACCTTATTTACGATGTAAGAACCTTTTTGAGCAAGCTCTTTCTTTATTACATTTTAAGTCTCATCTTCCAGTACAGAGTCTCTCCTTGGTGTACATGCATAGGCTTCCCTATTGCAGAACAACTTCAAGTCATACCTTAAACAATACAACAACATCAAATAGAATGTGTGGTCAAGGCACCTGTCTTACGTCATGGTAGGGATAACCAAAGAGGTGGAGACATCAATTTACCTTATGTGGGAAGTCTCAAGAGTCTGCAGATCATCCTTAGCAGTACAATCCTACCCTATCAACACCCACTTACTCCTTTTTTTACTTTTTTTCCCTTTTTTGAAAACAATGGCTACAAAAACGACTCCATATCATCTAATGGGGCACAGATAATATAAAGACAGGACATACAAAGACAGGATAATGTCACTTTGGTATAAGCAAACTAATTCCCAACTGAGTCGAACAGAAAAAAGAAATTTCCAAGAATAATATTACAGGCCACTGGAACACTCCAGAAACAAAATCAGACTAACCGCACAGGTATTAGGCAATACTGGGGGCTATACTTTCCCATTTTCCGAACTTATGAGGAGAATTCTCTTCATAACATATATATATATTTCCATGTGCAACTTCTCTCTAAACTCCAGTGTCCAGGCATATTAACAGAGATTGCTGTCATGGAATAACCCCTGCCAATAAATATAGTTCAGCCTTTGAGCCGTGGTACCTGAGCCAGGAAAGTCAAGTACAATATTAGTCCTGGACCAATCACCATGAAGACCAGCCACCTCATGTACCAAACAGATGGATTGGGACCAAAACTTTTTTTACCTTGGGGGCAGTCTAAGAAGAAATGCTCTAAAGTATCTTTATCCAGACAGAAAGAGCATGTATCTGATGGGAATATTTTTCTCTTGTACAGATAAGAATTCTTAGATATAAGTCTATTGACAATCCTATTATTGTATTGACTGCAATTTTGTTTCCTTAGTGGTTTTATAGATATGGGTGTATATCTTGTTCCAGAGGTGCCCATCTATTTGGGAAAGACTATACTTAATACACCAATATTTTTCAAAGACTGGTGGCTTAGCTCTAAAGAATTGAGAACATAGTAAAGGTTGTTTTTTTTTTAATTAGAGCAAGCTCGTTCTTTATTTCACTTCAAGTCTTATCTTCTAACATGAACGGTTAGTTGAAGTATGAACGGTAAATTGAAAAATGAGTTTGTTTCACCAAATAACATTCCTTGATTTGAGATTTTAACATTCATAATCCGTTGGAATGTTCAATGACCCATAAATCTTGCCAGTTATACATTTCAGCGTAAAGTCATATTATTCTTACTCAATGACATTTTTACATCTATATCGCCAGCGTTGTTGTCGGAAGTACCTTTGACATTGATGATGTCTTGCTCTTTTTTTATTTTATTTTTTTTTTTTTTTTTAAATATCAATTATGACCAAATTTTGTACTCTTACGTTTCTTCACTCAAATGGACGGAGAACATATTGATTTCAACCAATCAGATTCTTACTCTTTCAGTCCTGTATGTAACCTGAACTTCTATCAGATAAAATCTTGGTTATCCGATGATGGGGATTTCCAATTATTTACAGTTTAATCTCTAGCTTTGTGTTCAGTTTGAATGAAATCCGTCATCCGGAATATCTGTGGTAAGATTAAAAAAAAGTAGATTGGATCCTGTGATCCGAATTTTAATTCTTAACCTCAATAAGACAAGAATTAAGAAAAAATGGGAGACAGTAATAGATTTACAGGACAAAACCTAGACAGGACATTGATGTGGTATGAGGATAAGAACCCTTTACGAGGAGAGATTGGATAAGATGAGGCTATCTGGACGGTCTGAAGAACAGACCAGATGTAGGAGAGGAGTCAAGCAATGTTGAGGGCCACACTTTCCCATTTCTTGAACTTGTGCGGAGAATTTTCGATGTAACACAAATATTTTTCCATGGACAGTTTTTCTCTAAATTCAAGTGACCAAGCATATAGGGACAACTTACTTTCATGAAACAGTTTTTGTCTATAGATATAAAACTTAAGCTGGATACCAATATAGTTTAGCTTCTGAACGACAGGTTCATAGTAAAGGTTTTTGCTAATACTGGACCTAATATTAACAGGCACTTGAACAGAATCATTAATGAATAATGGATTGAACTCTTTCTTCATATTTTGAAAAGACATCTTTGATAACCAGGGGACAGCCCTCCGTAAATGCAAGACATGAAAAAAAGTAGATGGAATTCCATATGTCTGTCTGATTTCCACCTCAGACATAAGCATGCCATTTCTGATATCATTAAGGCATAGGATGCCAGCTTAGTGCCAGGAGTCAGTCATATTGCTATGTTTGTATATATTAGTAAATTTACTATGCTACAGATATTGTACTGACGATCTTCCCCCTGTTTAGGAAATCTAAGGTAAATTTTGTTCTAGATCTCTACTAAATTGTTGTAAAACATAGACTCACACAGCGGTAGTTGGATTAGCCTCTCAGCTCTAAAATATTCTAGAATTTTTCTGAATGCTGGGTCTCTGTCCATGCAAAGGAATTCCAGAAGTATATAATCCCAGCAAGATTGTGACTCATTGCAAAAGCAAGCAATCCATATAAGCCTAGACACCTCATACATAGTTTCTAAATTCAGCATATTAAGACCTCCTTCTTTTACACATTGACAACTAGTGCTATATACCATTCTATTAACTTTACTGTTCCAAAGCAATTGACATACAACTTTTTCAATTCTAAAAAATATGAGGGTGGAGTATATACCAATGACACCAGGTACAACAGTATAGGTATAACCATAAGGCTGATAACAGTAACCTTTCCTTTCAGAGACATTCTTTTCGTCGACCATACTGAATACTTGTCTCTCCTGGATTGGTAAGTTGGAAGGGAGGTCATCACTGTCCTTTCCAATTCTCATAACAAATGACTTATCAAAATTAATCTTCAGTCCTGCACATCTATGAAACCTATCCAGAATATCCAGGAGCCTGTACATTGCCTGAATATCACCCAACAAGTGAATTCATCTGCGAACTTAAAAATCTTCGCAGATCTATTTTTCATATCTATTCCCTTGACATTTTCCTTTTCTCAAATTTCAATAGCTGCCAGTTCCACCAAAACTACAAACAGATAAGGGGAAATACATCATCCCTGATGGGTTCCTCTCATTGAAGAGAACCAATTGGTATGAAATCCTGTATTAGCTACACTTGAAGAAATATCCTTATGTATCAGTGTAATCCAATTTTTATTTTTAGGTCTTTATTATCAAATTCTGGACAAGTTCAGTTCTTCCATTTGACAGGCAGGTAACTCTCTGTACAATAAATGCCATCGGGCGCTCTCCAGCGCAACATTATGGACATACAAAGTAACAACACAAGTCAACACTGTAACAATCGGTGCGAGGCAAAAAAAAACAAAGAAAAATAAAAACATTTCTTAGAGCTGAGTCTTAACCACTTGCTTGAAAGAGGCCAAGTTGGCATCCAAGCTATCCCATATATTGAGCCTTCTATACACCCTAGACTTAGAGTACCTTGCCGTTTTAGTGCTGCAGCATGTTTTTTTGTTGTTTTTTAAAAGTTGTTTATTGACGCAATGAGGTTCATATAGTATACATGATTTTCAACCATCAACGTCCGAACATACTAAAAAAGAACAACGTAAGGGACATGTAGAGGCGCATACAAAGGGATCATCAGATTTGAACCTACCGATAGATCAATTAACTACATTTAGCTTAGTTGCTTCCTATCACAAGAGCCAATACAGTGATAGACATCACAGATACATTAAGACATCACTATACAATCAAACCAGTTGGTGGCCAGAGGGTGGCATCTACGCTAACATGGGCCCAAAATACAGGTAATTGATTTGCTAACAGATGGTTCTGACAAAAACAAAAAACAAAAACGTGAATATCGGGTCGATCACGTATGCATCGGCAGCCAATTTACCACAGTTTTCTGGATAATGGGAATCCACACAGAAGAGTGACAAAAATTGACTAATCATTCTTCAACCAGGCCTTGAATCTCGCTCTACTCTCAATGTGCTGTACCATAACAGGCAAGCCATCCCACAACAGTTTACCATAATAGAGTGGCGATCGCCTGAAGAGTTCTGTGTTGGGTCTCTTCAGTTTAATTTTCACCTTCCCTGCACTCCTAGTATCTCTGACATTGTGAGCTACAACATGGTCTACATCTGAGGACCACCAGTGCACAAAGGAGAGAATCTGACAATTACGCCTCACATCAAGACTAGCAATATTAGCCCGTTCCATCATAACAGCTGTACTCATTTGTCTATTGCGGGTATCATTGAAACAAGTACGCAAGGCACTACTTAGCAGTGATTGTAACTTCCTCTTTTGATCTTCTTTGAGAGCAACACAGACAAAACTACAATATTCAAGCTTGGACAACAACATGGTTTTAAGTATAGCTATAGCAGTGGAGGTATCAACGAAGAAGCGCAGCTTCCTTAATTTGAACAGTGGGAATTGAAAGTCCTTTTTTATCTTCTCGAAGAACGGGGCAATAGTTTGTAACTTTTGGAATTGGGATAATTGTTGATTTTTTCCAATCTTCTGGAACCTCACAATTGATGAAAGAGGAATTAAACAAACTCACAAAAACTCTTTTATCTGTGAATTTTTGTTTATATTTAAGTCTTTCGCTATTTCAATAATTCTTGAATATTCGTTTTAATGTGCTCCATGTCCGGGTATTTCTTATCGTCATACATCTTCCATGGTACAGTCTTTGACTGTGCAAGTCTAGGCCCAATATTGCAGAAGTAATTGTTAATGAAAGAAGGGGTTTGGTCCTTTTTAATATCGTTATCTAGGTCGTCTTTAACCCTTTGCCGGCCGCACGCCTCACCCAGGCGGCAATCCTACGGCAGCGCCACCAGCGACGTTCACCTATACTACGGCAGCAGCAGGTTCCAATGTGGACGTTTGAACGGCCGTCGTGTTTTGCCGCGATACGTCTGGCGTCTGTATTTTGAAGTTGGTACTGGTAGAATTTCTCCATTTTCTCCGCAAATTGATGATTTATGAATAAACAATGACCGTTATGACAAGAAGAAGATCTGTAGCTTTGTGTATATGTATTTTGTGAATAAAATAAACTGCTGGATATGAATAAACTTGAAGTGAAGTTGGCCCAAAACTGTGTAGCTAGGGTGGTCGAGCTGTCATTAGAAATCAGCTCGCACAAGGTTTAAACTTTAGATAAATGATTAATGATACGTATATTCATAATCTACATACTGTAAGGTTTGTTTTTATGTAAATAATGTCCAGGTTTGACGAGTTTAGATTTAATAATTCAAATTTAACCTTGGGTATTACGCACTCGGCTTGCTGGTTCAGTCGAATCTTAGACGAGCTTAACAAAATCAGCTCAGATAGGAATTAAACTTTAGAATTAACCACAGGAAAGTATATATTAACATTCTATGGACTCTAAGGTTTGTTCCAGTATGAATTTCATCAAATTAAGACGAGAAGAGACCAAGATATTAAAATATTACGATGCGCATTACGCACGTTGAATTCTGGCCTAGCTCGATCCACCATTGCTTATACTGTGTAGTTAGGTTTGTCGAGCTGTCATTAGAAATCAACTCGCACCGGGTTTAAACTTTAGATTAATGATTAATAATATATATATTCTTATTCTACACACTCTAAGCTACCTTTCTATGTAAATATTGTCCAGGTTCGGTAGGGAGTGTCGATCTGGGCCAGGCACGATTCAGAAAATCATTTGTTATGAGGATCTAACTTTAAATATACGTCTGGAGACATTAATATCCGTAAACTACAGATTCTCAGCTTTCTCCTGATATATATTCTGTGTATTTTGGACGAGTTTGGACTTAGTTATCAAATTTAGAAAATTAAAAGCTTTACTATAGGCTTTGTAGGGGAGTCAGGCGCTGTTCGAGATACGATTTAGAAAATCTTTTATTACGAGGATTGAACTTAAATTTTATTACTGGAGACATTAATATCCGTAAACTACGGGTCCTTAGCTTTCTCCTGATATATATTTTGTGTATTTCGGACAATGTGGGATTTAGTTATCGAATTTAGAAGATTAAAAGTACTCAGTGAATAAAATGGCTTATTTCGCCATAGCTAGGTTCTAACACAGCTCTTTCAAAATGTATTTTTCTAGGCTTTTAACATTGAATCTATGGACGGGGACTTATATTAGGGCAAACTACACTGTCTGAGGTTCGTTCATACGAAATATCATTCAATTTGAACCAGCGAAGAAATAAGAATTGAATTAAAAGAAATGGTACAGATTTACTATGGGTTTGGTAGGGGAGTCGGGCTCTGGGCTAGACATGTTTTCGAAAATCATTTATTATGAGGATTTAACTTTAAATATATGACTGGAGACATTAATATTCGTAAGTTAGATATTCTCAGCTTTCTTCTGATATATATAATGCGCAATTCGGACGAGTTGGGACTTAGATATTGATTTTTGAAAATTAGATTCGAGCAGTGACTATATTGGCTTATTTCGCCATTGATTCTACTATGGACAATCAACCACAAAATTACAGTGGTCTCTTCAAATTGATTCGCCTAAGGATTCTAATGGAGTTTGATCATTACAAGTCTACATGTGGTTATCTCCCACACTCTAAGGATCATCTACATATATTTAATGTCCAGGCTGATATATTGAATTCCGAAAATTCGACTTGTGCCTATTCAGCATTGACGTCTGCAGGAGGAGTTAACTTTTAAATTGATTGCTGGACAATGATTGATTATATCTACATACGAATACTTCTGGAAGTGAGAAAAGATGACAAGGTAGGTGAAGTAAGATTTAAAATATATTCTAATATTGTGTATGTATTTTTTTCAGATCTATTATTCAGCATTATTGTCCAATATATACACAGGTTGACAAGCTTGATACATTTCCAGGTGCAGCAGTCGACATCGTATTCGCAATATGTACATAGGTTAGCTATACACAGGCAGTTAGATTTTATTTCAGAGCCAATAATCAATTTAACCACTTCTGGTTGATATATTTTCAGGTTGATATACATAGATTTTTATTTTTTTTATTTTTTTTATTTCATCAGTTAGATGTCCAGTTCTGCGCAGGCAGATCTTCCACTGGTATTACATATACAAATACATATACAAGTATTCAGGTGCATGTCAGTCATTCAATACATTTACGATACCACACATGATTAGGTTTGATATATACAATACTTACAGGATGATCAATGAGGATTTGGTGGTAGGTGTTGAAGTGATTTTATTTCTGGTTTTAAGATTTAGGTTTTTCGTGGACTGTGTATATGTCTTTCACTTTCTTCTTAAAATCATTGGTTTTCTCTAATGATTGTGTTTCTGGTACCAATGAATTCCATAGTTTTTCTCCCCTGACTGTTGGGCTTTTCATGTAGGTTGCTGTTCGTATGCGTTTTCTTTGAACCTTACTTTGTGTTGGCTTCGTGTAATACGAGGTGTCTCATCTATTAGATGAATTTTCTTTGATCGTTTATATATGTGTGTAAGTAGCTGGATGTTCCTTCTGGCATCAAGGAAGTCTATCTCTGTTTTCTGATGGAGTGTAGAGATTAGTGTTGGCTATACACAGATAGGCATGTTTTATTTCAGATTCAACAAGGTATACATATATATATTCAGTGTCTGTCTGGCACTCGACGTGGTCGGACCTAGGGGCTTTGTCTCCGATCTAATAATTAATCTAACCACTTCTGGTCGATATATTTTCATAAAATGTACATGTGGAGAACCTTGGTGGTCTATAGATCGTCCAGAAATTACTTTGTTTCAGATTGATAACGTAGATTAGCTACAAAAAGCAAATATATTCCTACACTTCTCAGGTGAATCATAGAATAGCATTACATGCTAGATCACATAGGCAGGAATGGTTCATGTTAATATAAATAGATCAGTGTCTGTTTGGCACTCGACGTGGTTAGAGGTGGGGGCTTTGTCTCCAATCTAATAATCAATCTAACCATTTCTGGTCGATAGATTTCCACAAAATGTACATGTGGAGAACCTTGATGATCTATAGATCGTCCAGTTTACTTTGTTTCAGATTAATACCGTAGATTAGATACAAAATCCAATTATAGTTCGTGTCCATACACTTCTCAGGTGAATCATAGAATAGCATTACGTGCTAGATCACATAGGCAGGAATGTTTCAGGCTGATATACATTGAATCTGTGTCTGTCTGGCACTCGACGTGGTCGGACGTGGAGGTTTTGTCTCTGATCTAATAATAATTTAACCACTTCTGGTCGATATTTTTTTTCATAGAATGTACATGTGGAGGACCTTGATGGTTCATAGATCACCCAGGATTACTTTGTTTCCGATTGATAACGTAGTTTAGCTACAAAAACCAATTATATTTCGTGGTTGTACACTTCTCAATTGAATCATAGAATAGCATTATGTGCTAGATCACATAGGCAGGAATGGTTCAGGCTGATATACATTGATTCAGTCTTAGCTTTACACAGGGAGGCGTGTTTTATTTCAGATTCAACAAGGTATATGATCAATTTCTACAGTTCTGGGGTTGATTTGAGACTGATTCAACGTTATATATATATATATATATCTTACACAGGGAGGAATGATTTTTGTTTTAGATTGAAATACTCGACAAGGTATACATATATTCAGTGTCTGTCTGGCACTCAATGTGGTCAGACGTTGGGGCTTTGTCTCCGATCTAATAATCAATCTAACCACTTCTGGTCGATATATTTTCACAAAATGTACATGTGGAGAATCTTGATGATCTATAGATCGTCCAGGATTACTTTGTTTCAGATTGATAACGTAGATTAGCTACAAAAAAAAGACAAATACAGATCTAGATCTAGATCTAGTTCATGTTCATAAGTTCTGTTGTGACTCCGGGACTGGCACTGTCACTCACTGATACATATACAAATAAAATGACAACCTAGCCTTGCACAGGCAGGAGTGATTTGTTTCAATTATAAAACAATTAGTGTTCGCATCGATACACTTCTGTGGTTAAAATCATTTTTAAAATGTCGAAACTCTTTGTGATGGTTCGGGCGGGAAAGGAAAATTTGGGCGACCGGAAGTGTAACTCTCCGATATCGCGCTGCTGAGACTAAGCGCACAGTATTTATAGCTCTATATCAACGTAATCAAGGAGACATTCAACCAAAATATTATAAAATTCTCATATTTATTCAAGTTTCTACCACCACTGAAAAAATTACGAAACAAATGACGAAAAAATGCCTCTAGGCATTCTCCGGCCGTAGCCGCGGGAATGGCTTGAGGCATTCTCGGCTGGGAAAGGGTTAAGACTAATTTCCCCTGTATTATGTTTATTTTTTGTGGCTGGTAAGATACTATTGATTTCCTTCCAAAACTTCTTGGGGTCTGATTTATGTTTATCTAATTGGTTCATTATATAAAATTGTCTTGCTTTCTTTACCCTTTTGTTTGTATCGTTTCTAGCTCTCTTAGCATCTCGTATATTCTTTTCCACACCAGTTCTTCTAGCCCCCTTGAATAACAGGTTTTTGTCATGTATAGCCTCCATTAATTCATTTGTTATCCAGGGTTGTTGAGTATTCTTGACTTTGAAGTTCCTAATTTTACAGGTTTTATCTAGGTATTCACTTATCTTAGATTTTAAGATAGACCATTTAGTACAAGTTAGAGCTTCTTTATCAAACTCAGACCATGTCTATTACATGTCCAAATTTCAAAATCCCCATATAAATGTGTGTGAGTGCAAGTACTTGCGCGGGTGTTTGTATAGGTGCGATGAATTGTGCTGTGCGGGTATGTGTATTTTGTAAACTTAGGCTCGTGGGGAATCCCAGGTAGAATCCATGCAAAGAAAGAGGAATCATGTCTGTTCTGTTCTTTCCAGTACTGAAGGTGGTGCAGTGTGGTGTAGTATAGAGGTGGTGATATGGCAGTGGCGTCAGAATAGGGGGGGCAGGGGGGGCGGCCGCCCCCCCCCCCCCACTTTTTGCCAGCCACAAAAAAATCAGCACCTTCAAATTTAACTCAATCAATTGTAAAAACTGTCTTGATTTTTCAACATCGAAAAATGTCTAAATCTAACCTTTTAGCATGCAATGACGGCTAAGCTCTGACTTTTCACCATGGAAAAGTGTCAAAGTCTCTCCTTCATCGTACAGTGATGGCTAAGCTTTGAATTTTCACCGTGGAAAAGTTTCAAAGTCTGACCTTTTACCATGCAATGACGGCTAAGCTCTGACTTTTCACCGTGGAAAAGCATCAAAGTCTGACCTTTTACCATGCAATGACGGCTAAGCTCTGACTTTTCACCGTGGAAAAGCATCAAAGTCTGACCTTTTATTGTGCACTGACGGCTAAGCTCTGACTTTTCACCATGGAAAAGTGTCAAAGTCTGACTTTTTACCATGCAATGATGGCTAAGCCCTGCCTTTTTACTGTGGAAAAGTGTCAAAGTCTGAGCTTTTATCATGCAATGATGGCTAAGCTCTGACTTTTCACTGTGGAAAAGTTTCAAAGTCTGACCTTTTACCCTGCAATAACGGCTAAGCCCCGACTTTTCACTGTGGAAAAATGTCAAGTTCTGACTTTTTCATGTGTAATGAAGGCTAAGACCTGACTTTTCACAGATTTACGGTAAATCCAGTGGAAGTCAATGTCTGACTTCATACCAAGAAAAAAGTCAGCAATTTTTCAGTTTGCCCCCCCACTTTCAAAATGTTCTGACGCCCCTGAATGGTATAGTGTGTGCCGACTCTCCCGATATGGTTAAGGATGTAATTGCCAGGCTGGTGCTTCCGGTGCTTCGGGTAGAGGAGTCCCCACTCGGGCACACGATACCACATAATAAGCAGTCTAGTGCCATTGGCTACAACCAAGAGTTTTATATAGACAAACAGCATGTTCAGTACTATAGACTTAGCAAACAATTTAGATTTGTGTTCTCACTCTTTCTATATTGTTTTACCCATGTCCTATACATGTTTATGCCTAGGATGCTGCACGATTGTTCATAACTAGTTACTTCCATTCAAATCACATCAGGATACATGCACCAACTCACTACAATGTGATTTGAATGGAAGTAAATTGAGGAATTCATCGCCACATCCAAATAATGTACACCTGATGAGAAAATCAAAAATAGCTTCCCATGAGGCTGGGTCAAATGCCTCTTCAAAATTGAGGGCTAACAGGATTCCTATTGATTCATTTGTTTTTAAATAATCAATAACATCTTGGATAATTCTGATATTAGAACCTATATATCGGCCTTTCAAAAAAAACCAGTTTGATCCTTGTGAATAATACCCTAAAGGGGTGATTGAAGGCTAATGCTTCAGTTAGAATCTTGTAATCTGTGTTTAACAATGTAATATTATTTAATTCCAGCCTGGTAAGCCCTTTCTTCGGAATGAGGGAAATAATACCTCTACATTGTTCTTTACCCAGGGGGGTGTTGCATAAACCGGGAACGAAAGATAAAACCGTAACGAAAGTGTATAACGAACATTAGTGATGCATAAAGAACTAATGGGAAATCCATATACCAACAAAGAACGTTAATTTTAAAAATGGAAAAAATCGAGGTGCATAAAAGCCTCTCAATTTTTTATCGTATGTTGTGGTTTCGTTCGTTAACTTTTGTTATGTCGCGTTGGATAAGGACAATTTGACCATGCCCACATTTATCGTTTGTTATTGATTTGGCGAGGGAATTTGGAGAATCCGGTTTTTCTTTGACAAAAGGTGACAAGTGCGGTGGTGGAATCAGCATCAGGGAGCGTGTGAATCATTTACTATTTAAATAGGTCAGAACAAAGCACAGAGTCTAAACTCCGGCATCGGTTCATCTGATCGCCGATTTTACCGCGTATTTTATCCGTACGGAGACAGTAAGCCTGTTTCTCTATAATATTCCCCACACTCTGGGGGTTGTTCCAGTATAATATATTCTGAAATATATTTCAGAATAAACAATCTCACCCAGCACGTTCACCTCGCCAGCATAGTCTAGGGCTAGTATTTCGATCTCAGTCATTTTGTCTTTCTCTTTTACTGCTCCAGCGCCGGTCTTGTTATACTTTTTGGCCAATTTTCCCAGCTGAAAAATCAAATTGAATGTCACATGAAAGCCATTTCTATTTTTCTTTACAAGGTCAATTAAAGTTGGGCAATTACTTGTACGCAGGCAGGGTATTGTTAACAAATTATAATTTATGAAACATTTAACGAAGATGTTGTACCGACTTTGCGTTATCACAATATTTAAATTAATGTAAGTATGACGTTATCTACTCGTCTAGATACTCATGAAAAAGAAACAACAGATATCATGTGCATTTATATATCAGGTACCTTTTATAAAGATTTAAGTCTACAACTATTGTAACTAATATTTTTTCATGTAATCTAATTCTTTCCAGGATTGATTATATAGTTTATATACCTTAGTTTTAACTTCAGACACATAGTGCTGACTCTTCCTTTCACATTCGTCTGCTGTTCTGTCATAGGTGGAGATGGAGTTGACCTCATCTATTAGGAAACAAGTTTTATCTTATTAGTACGCAAAATCTAAAGTAAGTGAAATGTATAAGTTCCCAATAGAAGTAATCTAATCTGATACTATTTCCTTTACTTTATATGATAAGTTTCATTTTCTTCACTTCTTGTTAATAATGATTTTGAAAAGATTTATACAATTAAGAATCTTTTACTTTATTTTACATGTGATGTATAACGATTTATATAAGTAATAACCTTACAATTCTGTTTGTACAAACCGAAGAGGATAATATCCACTGTTTTTTTACATTAGTCTATATTAAATAAAATTAAATGGCTAACCTGCAACCTGTTGCCACGCATGGTCTTTCTTTGTTTTGCCACCTGAGGCGCCCTGGAAATTGCCCTTCAGAGCATCTCGATGTAGATTTATGGCTTGTAATAGCGCTATGGTCTCGTCTGCCAACCAAAAGGGCCATCTGCCGGAGGGGGCTTTCCCAACATTTGGATGTGGAGAAACAGAAGATGATGCACTGCGATCTTTGCGGGCCTTTCCTTTCTTTTGTTTCTGTTGGTTTCTCTCCTTTGTGTCTTTGTTCTTAGTTTTACGATCAGAGGAAGCCGAGGATTCATCCTCATACCACACACTGCAACCTGGTTGCGGTTCAGGTTTACCCTTGCCTTTTTTCTTCGGCGGAGGTGACACTGACGACGAACTTGAGCGTTCGTGGCAACGATTTTTCCTTGTGCGTTCCTCTTTCCTTTTCTGAAGATTATAATTATATATCTATCGTTAAATATATTAATTACACGTACACACAATGACATAACACAGAAGTGAGGTGTGAGAAAAACTAAATAAATGGCCTGTAATCCAAAAACAGTGTCGGGTGATCTAGAACACACCTATAACAGCTTTAATTGACGCACAAATATTTTACAATAAACAATTGACAGTGTAGAGCAAATTAGGAATTAGTAAATAATCAGACACGGTAAAACTTGAGTGTAACTTAGGATGTGTGTACGCTGGCAAATGCCAATGGGGGAAAACGTTACACATTTATTTTGTGTCGGGTGAAAGTGACCCGTAGAATGTACGATGATTCGCACTGATAACCCATTTGCACTGCTACTCGGACGATTTGTACCTGACGATTCGCACTGAAAAATACAACTAGATATCTAAGTGTTCTGATGTCATGAGGTAGTGTGAAGCATCGTGGTTTGTTTTTGTTTGATTTCCAGTGCGAATCGGTTAGTTTACAGTGCGAAACGGCTGATGCGAATGGTACTTGACCTAAGAGCGTCTGACAATTAAACATTGTAGTATGTAACGATCAGAATGATAAAAAAGTAAGGTTTAAGCCTTATTTCAAAACAGAAATCATCGACAGTACACTGTACGAAGATAACACAAAAACATATTATGAGCGATAATGTATAGGTTGGCGAAGAGTAATATTTAACATCGAAATTTACGTTTAAAACTGTGATTTATCATAAAATATACAAATCCAGCAAGTTCAGCGGATCCATGACCTACCTTTGATCGACTCCAATCCATCTGGTTTTCTTAAAATATCGAGGATTGATGAATTGGAAACGTTGCTAAGCTCCGGCGAAGTATATTCCTTCTTTGCGGTACTTTGGCGGCATCACAAACGATATCTTGCATCTAGGCCTTCTTTTCATCCAAATTTGATAATTCACCCAAATGGGTTCAATCACCTATTTTTGTGTGCCCAGTTATTCATAAGACAGCTATTAAGACTGTTCAACATCAGATTTTGGCCCATAAATGTTAATTTGTGCGGTTTCCATGGAAACAGAATTTTCACATAAAATATGTTCATTTAGAGCATAAGTAATATCAGAAATGAATGCATCATATCCTTATCCGTAAAGACCAGGGTCCATTGATGATTTTATTCATATTTCTCAAGAATGCTCTTGGTATGTTTTTTTGTTTGTTTGCTCTACGGTACCAAGACAATATTGCTCTTTTTTCCTATTTCCTATTCATATTTCATCCCTCAGTTCCATTGTCTGACTTAGAGTCCGGCTGTTTTTCGTTCTTTTGTATTCTTTTATGAGTTCATCTCGTTGATTAAAGAGGGATAAGGTATCGTCATTCACCCGTGGATCTTGTTTCCCCTTAAAGAACATCTGCTTTATGGAACATACACTATAAGATAACGATGAAATAATCAGTCTATCCGTCCTTGGGTTTAAACACAGGCATAACAATCATAATTGTATGATTAGGTTAGGTAACCTTTATACAAAGGGATTATATACCTTTATTAATAAGAGTGAACACTTCAATTATATATTCTTCATAGTATGAGCTATAATCTCGCGCCACGTAGCATGCCACCCCGCCGCCAACTCAATTACGTCGCTCTGAAGATTTTCATATCCTTGATACTTTGTACTTAATAACCCATCACTCAAGGGAGTTCAAACGTGTCTCCATTCTGGTTCCGTTGGACATATAAAATCAAAGTTGTCACACGTGGCATTCATTTCGGGAAGTTTGGGGGAAAGACTACGAATGTTTTGGTGACAGAGTGATAGTTCTTTCACAGAGATAGTATTAAAGACACGAAGATGATGAATGTAGGTCAAGGGGAAGAATACACAATGATTTTTTTTTTTTTTTTTTTTATTAGAACAAGACAGTTCTACTCCTGGTAGATCTTCCACTGTCGTTGTTATAAACACAATACATAGTAGTATACTTTTACGTAGACATACATCAGGAATGATATGCTGATGATGAGATAATGCACCCCTACCAATATCAATTCTACCTCTAATCATACACCGACTTCAGTCGTTTTACACATACCTTGAATTCCTTCACAGAGGAAGAATGCTGGGTACTTTCGTCTAGCGTATCCCAGAGTTTTATGCCATGGTACCATGGAGATTTTTGATATAGACCAGTTTTCGGCATCGGCGAAGCAAATTTCACCTTATTTATACTTCTAGTATGTCTTCTAGTATTTATGATGTTATCAGCTACTAGAGATTGCTTATACATTAGAGTTAGCATTTGTATTTCACGCCTGGTTACCAATAGATCAATACCCAACTTTTCGTGCAGATCTACTGTTCTTTGTCTACGCAGCCTCCTGAACTGTATGACTTTGAGAGCACGATTCTGTAGTTTCTGTGATGCGCTGATACCCTTCTGATCAACCCCGTCTAGCAAAAAGCTACAATACTCGATAGTTGGTCGAATAATTACCTTGTGTATTTTTGCAGCTACTGCTTCACTGATAGAGCTCCTGATCTTACTCAATTTGAAGATTCTTGAAGAACAGTTTTTCACAATGCTATTTACATGATTTGCAAGCTTCAATTCTCCATCAATACATACTCCCAAATACTGATATTTTTTGTTTCCTTCAATCTTTTAACACCACAAACAAGATCGAGTTCCGGCAAGTATCTGTGACGTTTACATGAAGCTACCCACGTTGTCTGCGTTTTATCAGCATTTAAGGTCATGCCGTTGACTTCGCACCACTTTAACACTGAATTTAATGACCCCTGTAAGTTGTCCTTTGCATTAGTGCCAATTCGGTGTTCACTATATAGCACAAGGTCGTCCGCATACTGGATCTTACAACTATCAGTAACCATTTCACACATATCATTTGCATACCAGATAAATAACAGCGGGCCTAATACTGAGCCCTGAGGGATGAAATAAATGGTATAATTTACAGTGGTCTTCTGTGTGGGCGATGCGCAGACAGTGACCAGTGAAGGTCACTCAAGCTCAAGCCTGTTTCAAGTGGGTCTTTGGGAAAGTGTGGGGGTAATGTTCTACTAAGGATCTCACTAATATATAGTGCAGCGTGGATGGTTGGCTGTCAGAGGTGATAAAATAAATCAATCAATAAGTTCAGCCTATTTTTGTCTAACTTGATACAAGTGCCTTCTTTCACTAACCGGTTAAATAAAGAATAGACATTCATTTCATTTTGCCTCAAATATTCGTGTCTTCTTAGGGATGGTCCAAGCAGGTTATATCTATACTAACTGGAGTTTGTTACACGAGGAATATTAGTACAGAACACACAAAACAACTTTAAAGACGTCACCAAACACGGTTCTAGATAGATCGCAGTATTGCCTACAATTCCAGATGGGTAATCATAGTATCCACGTCCTTGAACGAACCCTTCCTTCTTCATGGCATGCATATGTTGCTATTTATTAAGTATGTCTTGTCCTTAACCAGCCTTTACTCGCAGTAGGAGTCAATACAATGATCACGGGACAGGTGATAGAAATGCCTTAATTATATTCATGGCCTAGCACGAGATCTCTAAGAATATCTACTGCATTATATCTGTTCATGGCCTTATTGAATAATCTTTTTCTTACACTAGGACAAAAGCGGCAGAACTGTCGGACCGGTGAAGACATTTTTAGGAGAGTAACTAGGCCCCGTTGAATAATCTGGAGGCCATTGAATAATCTAGGATCTTACACAAAGATACTTGTCCGTACCTTTGTACAAGGATTATGTTTTATAATGTTCAAGTTTCTTTGCTAAGACAATATCAAACATCCATTAAGGTAGTCCATACGTGTTGAATAAAGCTGTCTATGCATGGCATACAGAAAAAGGGTCTTTATGTAGGACCCTAGATTACTCAACAGGGCCCATTCGCTCACTTTCCCAGTGGAGTGTCTACTGCAAGAGCACAACTCTGCACGAGTCTCTGCCCGTGGGATTTCCCGTGTTCTCATGTCAAATGTTATGTAATACAAGGAGGCTTAACTACAGTGAGTGAGATCAAAATCCTGACACCGCGTCAGCAGATAATGCAACCGCTGGGGGGGCCCTCTATGGGGATTCCCTTCCTTTATTACACATGTCTGAAGGTAAGGGCACCTGAATATGCACTGACATTCACTGGATTACCTAGAACTGAGGAAGTGCTTTTTTGTACGATGTGATTCAGCACATGTGCTGTCAAACCAATGGTGCGGATTGTTATTGAATCGAGAATCATTACTTTTTTCCCAGCTCGGATATGGTGATTTCCGCTTCGGGGTCGGAAATTCGTCTAAAATAATGTGACTCGGCCGCGATGTGATGGTTGAGTGGGTATTACAAGGAAGGGACATGATACCGGCATTACGGCTGTGACCCAGCAGGTGGGACCATGGGCAAGAAGGAAAAGGCCCCTGAAACCTCTCTGGCCTTTCTCGCAGATTCAAAGCCAGCATTTTGCAACGACGAAAAGATAAGTCCATTTAAAAGGTCAAAAATATAATGCATCATTAAAAAGAAATGAGTTTTATCATGGACCTTTTTATATTCAGCTGAATAAAATATTATGTCATTCCACAATATCTATAAAAAAAGGTATATTATCATGCAAACAACACAGGAGGGAGATGGGTTTGTGATATCTATAGTTAAACTGTTTTTCTTCTGTCTTGCCTAACACATATTATTGTTCCGTTTCTTAGAAATTAACCCCTTGCTTTCAGGTAAACCACTGCCTTCCCGTATATGAGCCTTCCTTGCTTGAGGCCTCCTGCAAGGTATATTGGCATCTACTCATTTATTATATACCTATGCACAAACTCCACTCAGATACATTTTAAAAGCATGCACCCACCGTCCAAACACTTGCAGGTCCCAAACCATCATCTATCGTACCTCATTTAGTGAAGGCCTCGTAAGCCGTATACAACATTAGCCAATGTGAAAAAAAACCATCCATTTTCGAAGTATTATGTCATATTGACGCTGTGTGGCAGGGCCCCATGAGGTAGTGAAAGTCCTTCAGGTCACCGCGGAAGTTCCAACAACTTCCATGTCTGTCCTACAGTCACCATCATCACTGCACACTTGTTCCTCAATGGAAATCTGTTGGTATCCAAGGTCACCCGTACAACGTTTCATGGCGTACAGTGCATTCTGTGCATAATTACTATACCCATAGGATATATTTACACTGACTTAGTGCATAGGTATATAATAATACTTTTGTCATCTCATTGATGATTTTATGCAGTGTCTTGCGCACAAGATTGAAAATGGGGAAAAGAGACCATCAATATCTTTTCTAGGAAAGTAAAAGGTTGAAGGTTGAATACAACTGGATACATAGACTCAAAACCCAGGCCCCATCGGGTCTCAATACCATGGACAGTAGGTATGGTTGAATGTGGTCGAATGCCACGTCAAAAAATATTTCACACCAAATTTCACAACATGCATGTCCCCTCACATCAACGCGCACTGAGGAAAAGAGTGAGAGAAAGTTTTTTACCAAATCTATCACCATATCTGTCATCCAATTTCATTGCTTTCACTTAAATCTTCTAGTTGTGACCGGAATATTTTAGATTGTGACAATCGTAAAATAAGCTTAAAAGTGCAGATACTGATGGATAAGGATGGACACGGATTGCCCTGTTGATAGGAAGTAAACAAACCACCAATTTGTCTATAGTTGAAGGTATATGATAACATACGGACATTGGCTTACTGTCTTCGCACAATAAAATATGCTATAAAATTGTACATCCCGATGCCGACGTTGGATTTAATCCCTAAAGAACTGGTATATATCGTGGTATACTAGGTCTGATAATGTGAGATGATCGGCCGTGGTCCAGTGGTACGACTACGTCAACAGACACGAGGGACGCCATAATGGTAATGTAAAAGAGGCCTTACATGCAATAAACCTTATTGAGTTTATAACTGTCATACAAGCAACCATGCTTACTGGTGTCTACCGCTATCGCATTTCCGCCGACCTGCTGTTAGCCCTAACGATGACAGGTATGGGGCGTGGTCTACCAGGAACATAGCCGTTTACAAGGATATATGTCGACATAAAATCTGTTACCGAGAATCAAACGGAATCCTGACTGTGATTACAGTTTTTCTTCCTATTCTTTGTCTGATAGCTCTTCATCTGGGCCTCCAGTGGCCAATCGCGTCTGTTGTTTAATGAACATTCTAGTCATTTTTACCCAACATATTTACAAATATAGTAATATGTAGCACAGTCATTGATACAAGGCACGACAAATCATGGCAGTTGAGCTCTTGCTCCTCATATCTAGAAATATGATACAATGATGGTGAACATGCACTATCTTCACATTGGATGGTAGTCTATGTCGGATGAGTCGGTTTGTGGTTACCAGGGACAAATGCTATCAAGCATATGTCTTTATTATTGATAGTTATTTTCTTTGGGAAGTGAGGATTTGTTTTGAAAACTACTTAAATTCTTTGTAGCTATTGATGTCTAGTTTCAGAACATAGTAAACTCCATAGTCAGTCTTGAAGGCTATACTTCGTCTATAACTTTCAAGTTTGAATCACATTGTTCTTAACATCGGTTCTGTCCGCAGTCGGGTTTGTGTTTCTGTATTATCAAGATATGCAGGGTTACGACTTGTAAGTCCCTTTTCTGTCCCTTTTCTGTACCTCGTACAAGGGTTATCGTCGTGTGATGATATTTAAGTCTGTTTACTATGAAAGTATCAGCTGTCCATAAGGTCGCCCATAATTATTGAATAAAGTTGATCCACTTCGTCTCTGGATCTGGATGGCGTACAGAAAATCGTCTACATGCACGATCCTAGATTATTAAACGGGTGGTTCTTAATGTGTTGATGAAACGAAAATGTAGAGTTGAGGGTCATGGCAATGGCAACGTAAGCGAGCGGACGTGTATGGGTGTGTAGGACTGAAATCCTCTCAAAAAACGGATTAAAAACCGGGATCGTATAACACTTCGCGACAAAAGTGTGTATAAGGTCACTAGAAACCACATGCGACACTTATGGACACTATATTATACAAATTAGAAGGAATTTGAACACTTTTCCTCAGAAGTGCACAAGATGAGTGAGCGACAATCAAGACAGAGACGGCGTCCCACGCAACAGAAGTAAACAATGGGAACCAGGGGCCGGGTGGCCAGTGAAGTCCAACTGCAAGAGTCAATGAATGAAATAAAAGGGACCCTAAATGAGATAAATGCAAGGTTAGACAAACTAGGGAAAGAAAGGGACCAGGATAGCTGGACACTAAAAGATCTGTGCTCAAAAGTGGAGAAACACATTGAGACAAAAAAAGAAGCGGATGCAGACTTAGTGTACTATAAAACAAGGGTGCTAGATCTAGAGGCAGATGTCTCAGAGTTAAAAGGTAAGGACGCAAAACAAGAAAACGAAAAAAAGGGGCTAAACATAATCATTAGGGGCATAGAGGAGACCAAAAATGAAAAAATGTACCAAGTAATGGGAAACTTATTTGATGAAATGGGTCTTTCTTTCCCCTTCTCTATGACAAATGGGGCTTTTCGACTGGGGGCAAAATCAGAGAGAGGAAATGATGATAAGAAACAAAACAGGCCGATAAAACTAGTACTTTTGACAAGACAACAAAAATCAGAGATGTTTGGAATAAAAGCTAAACTCAGAAATAATCTCAAACTTGCCAAAATAAACTTCTCAAATGACCTAACAGACGAAGAACTTGTACAACACAAAGAGGCACATCAGGTCTTTGTAACCGCCAAATCTAAAGAGGAAAAAGACGTAAAAATGAAGTCGAGCTTAGGGGAAGAACATATGGTGAAAATAACTTCAGGGAACTACCCTTAGAGTACTCTCAAGCCGAATGCGCTACCTATCAAGTAGATGATTGTCTCTATTTCCAAGGGCATAAGAGCCCTTACAGCAATTTGTTCAGTTGTCCGGTGTACGATGAGGAACTAGACCATACAGGCACCTCAGTAGAACAAATCTACACCATGAAACTTGCACTCACACACAAAGATGACATAACCGCCAGCCTGGTAAGGCGAGAACAAAACCCATACAAAATAAAAACACTAGCACGCAGAATAACTAAGTCAGAGCAATGGAAGAAAGAAGAACATCAGATCCTTTAAGATATTGTGTGGGCTAAATTCGATCAGAACCATGATCTTGAAAAAGAAATCGTAAAATCCGGCGCTAAATATTTCTTTGAGGCCACCCGGTACCCCGTCTACGGCTGCGGCCAACAGCTCAATGACGTCAGACGCAGCAAGAACCCACCACCAACCAAAACAAACTGTGAAAACCGCATGGGATGCATACTACGCGAAATTGCCTTTGAGCTGCGAGACAGGGCAACACAAGAAGTAACAACAGACGAGTAATCGAGACGTATCTACACTACAAGCTAAGTAGAAAGTCACTCACTTCATAAAATCCCTGACCATGACAAGATTCAGAATATTGTTAATTGCTGACTCCAGAGGACGGGGGTTCAAGTCAATGATCAATTATGAACTAAACTCACGACACATGTATGACATACTTTTTGACATATTATTTTTCCCAGGTGGAAAAATAACATCAGTGACAGACCGAGCGATTGATATTATCCAACATAGACGTGCCTATGACATAATATACCTGATGGCAGGGGTCAATGACCTCACTAACCTACTAGGGTATAGGAATGTAGCACCAGTCTTCACTACCGCAGACCAAATTACCACCCATATCACACGTGAATTTGGCCAGGCACGCGAAAAATTAGAGACTCACTGCAAACTAGTCGTACTATGTGAAATTGTAGGCATGAATCTCGCCCTTTACAACATAAATGGGCAAAACTACCCAAATGAACAAAAAGAAATAAACAATGCAATGTTTGATGCAGCAATAGCTACTGACTGCCTTAACTCAATGCGAGCAGCCTCGACCCCTCACTTCCTCCAGCATGTGCACAAGCCCCGACCACAGGGACAACTTTCGCACAGATACGCATCAACCATGACTGATGGGGTCCACTACACATGGGATACTAAAGCAAAGTACGCCCCTAATCTCGTGTACACCTTTTACACGAACATACATGCGACATGCAACTAAAGACCACTCACCGGCACAACGAGGAATGGAGAACAAAAAACGGACAAAACACATAAACTAATATACCACGCTGATGTTGCAGTCCACCCTCAGGGCAAGCTGTTTTGTGGAATACACAAAAGAGAAAAACCCTATATATAACAAACAATTGAAAAACCAAAACGGGTAATGTGGAAATACACAGAACCTATATAAACTATATAACATATACAAAATTAGCTTGCCTCAAAAACTGTGGAAAAACACAGATATTAAAAGACATATCACAATCCTGTAACTATAAACCAAACTGTGGAAAAATACAGAAACTTGAAATACTGAAATATGACTAGTGTAAACTGTATAAATGTGGAAAAACACAGAAACCTGTTTTTTGAACTGAACCCACAGAGCGGATTGATTCTCCATCTATGATAACACTCCTTAAAATAAATCAAATATTTGAGTAAAACCATGAACTCTCTGACCTTGTATATAAATATCACCTATCCGCACAACCACAATTATATCTCCCAAGATGCAGCTTCTCTTTCATCTAACTAAAGTTAAAGTAACAAGGAATGAAACAAAAAGAAGAACATTCATTATCACCTCATATTCTAATGAAGATAAAAAAGGTAAAGTTGAGGAAAGGGATGCAGAGTACTCACATAAAGAAAAATTACTAATTCGTTAGGTATCCCGGGCAAGGGTTTTCATATCATCCATCAAAATGCTCGTAGTATTAAAGGTAACATCGATATAATCAAAACACATATCGAACTCGCGCAAGCAAACATATTCAGTTTTTCCGAAACGTGGTTGACGTCAGACTACCATGATGAATTACTAAATATAAAAAATTACCAGGTAATGAGGCTAGATAGGGAGACGATAAATGACAAAGGAGAAATCAAAATAGGTGGAGGGGTATGTGCCTACATAAAAGAAAATATCACCAACACAAGTAGCGACATAGCTCAGTACAACACGAGCAACGAGGAAATAGAATGCCTATGGTTAAAAATAGAACCTAAAAATCAAAAGAAAATGATTATAGGTGTTATATATCGACCCCCAGATAAAAATCCCCAATTAGCTACAGAATACCTACTGGACACTATCGAAATATTATCAAATAAATACAAGCGCCACGAACTAGTTGTCCTTGGTGACTTCAATGTGAACTATTCTAACGAAAAGGATCCTGATACAAAATCGTTGAAAGACCTGGAAAACAAGGCAGGACTAAAACAATACATAAATGAACCCACAAGATTAATTTTCACTAATGCCACACACGTTAACACTTGTGGGACCCTTGACTTTGCCATAAGCGACCATAAGGGAATTTACATGACCAAAAAGAAACTAAAAGAGGAATATGAGACGAAACAAATATATGGAAGGTCGTATAGGAAATACAACATGGAAAACCTACAGAACGAAATCAAAGGGAAAGACTGGGATTATTTCTTTAACTCTGACTGTGTAAACGAAACCTGGAATATGCTAAAAAACGAAATACAAAGCATCATAGATAAAATGTGTCCCTTAAAGAATCTACAATAAAAATGCCAAGATAATCCATGGATAAACCATGAAATCATAGAAAAGGTAATGGATAAGGACAAGGCATGGAAAACCTATCAGAACAACAGAAATGAAAATAACAAACGATACTATTGCCAAGCAAGAAATGACTGCAAACAATCGATCATTTATGCAAAAAGGAATTATATACTAGAAAACGTAGAGGATGACCCCAAGAAATTTTGGAGAAAAATGAAAATCCTTACTCCCTCAAAAGAAAAAACAAATGAGATAATACTTAATGATGCTGAAACAAACGAACGAATCCCATTAGCAGACACTGCAGAACACATCAATACCTTCTTCACACAAGTGGGACCTAAACTGGCTGAAAAATTCAATGAAAAGTGGAAAAACACTATTGAAAAAGGACCAGAGGTAGCACAAAAAATTGAAATAGCTGAAGAAGAAGTAATAACGCTAGTTAGGAAAATTAACACACATAAATCCTCAGCCATTGAACATCTATCAAGCAGAGTATTAAAAGACAGCTTTCTGGTATTAACAAAACAACTAACACACATATTCCAATTAAGTTATAATACTGGCGTATATCCGACTGAATGGAAAATTGGCAAGATAACCCCCATACCAAAGAAAAAAAACAGCACACTAGTATCTGATCTTAGACCCATATCCGAATTACCCCTACCTGGGAAAATAATGGAAAAACTGATCCATAAGCATATATTAAACCATCTAACCGAAAATAGCCTTCTCACAGAACATCAAGGGGGGTTTTTACCAAATAAATCCACCATAACTACCATCTCTGAATTTACGGACGACATCTTTTATAACATGGATAATAAAACGATAACAATAGCAACATTCGTCGATTATGCAAAGGCCTTTGATACCATAGATCACAAAATTCTTATAGACAAAATCGAATCATATGGATTACACCCCACAACAACCAAATGGCTAAAAGATTATCTAACAAATAGGCAGCAATACACACAAGCAAATAAAAAGAAATCTCCAACATGCAACATAACACACAGAGTCCCACAAGGCTCGACATTAGGCCCCTTACTTTTTTTAATATATATAAATGACATAACCCAAATCGCCCAAAATACAAAAATTAAACTTTATGCAGATGATGCTGTAATATACACAAACCATTCTACCATAGAAACAGCACACGAAAAACTTCAAACAGACATAATAAAACTGGAAAAATGGTTAATAACAAACTAACAATAAACATAAACAAAACTAAAACAATGGTCTTTGGAACAAATCAAAAATTAAAAAATCTGGATATACAACCAATTAAAATGAACAATGTGGACATAGAACTTGTATCAAAATTCAAATACCTAGGAGTTATCTTAGATAAGAACCTAACTTTCGAGACACATTTAAACAGTGTAATAAACAGAGCCCGACCTAAAACGTACATGTTATCACAGATAAGGAAGTACTTAACAAATAAACAAACAATAATGATCTATAAATCAAAAGTACTCCCCATACATGAATATGGAGATCTACTTGTCCAAAATAGTCCAAAATACCTCTTGGACAAAATCCAAACCATCCAAAACCGGGCACTAAAAATATGCCTAAAGCTACCAATGAGAACAAGCACCGAAAGAATACACAAGGAGTGTAACCTAAACCTACTTAATGAGAGAAGACAGGCACATACCCTCAATCTAGCATACAAACGCAGCAGAGAGCCTCTTTATATTGACGACAGGGAAAGAAAAACCAGATTAGGAGATGGAACCATTCTCAAAACCCATAAGCTAAATCTGGAGTTATTTAGGCGCAGTGTATGGTATAATACCTCACGGGAATGGAACAACTTAGACCCAAGCACAAAAGACATACAAAGGTACGAACTCTTTAAGAAACACACGAAAGAAAACCTTATTGCCCTCCGACTACTCTACTGATACTGAGTACACTATGCTGTTTTCCCACCTCAACTACTTTTACCAACATGACCCATATCCAATTTAAATTTCACTATAAATTCATTGTAAATATCATAATAATTTCTCATTGTCTAGAGTTGCATCTACATTATAACTTATATCTAAGAAAGAAAAATGTATGTACTGTTTACTTACCTGTACCATTGTCTACCTTTTTTGATATAAATGTAAGCACCAAATCTAACACAACTGGCCCTGGAGCCTACTGAAAACAGGACTGCTACAAGTCCTAGTAGAAAACTCCAGAATAAACAAGAATATAAAAAAAATATATTAAAAAAAAGAAGTTAATACCAAGATGAATGAATTGATCTGCTTCTTCTAGCTGCGTATTGTTGAGACTGATTGAGTTATGTTCAAAGTTGGCTGATTTGCAATTGGTGCAAAAGGTTATTGCTTTAGTCTTTCCAGTATTTACCGTCAATCGGCTATATATGCACGTTAAGATTGTCCATGTCTTGTTGTAATTTATGTCAGTAGCAATTATGATGGCGTCGTCTGCATATAGCCTTAGATTACATATGTTAAAGCGGAGCCAAGATCATTCGTTTAAAGGAGTAGGGGTCCAAGGGTAGACCCCTGGAGCACAACATGGGTTATCCTCATTAACTGAGATATTTTATTTTTTAGAAATGTGTACTATTTGTGGTTTGTCAGTTAGTTCTTTATCCATGAATTGGTTGGGGGGTGAATCGAAAGCCTGGACGGAAGCCACCCCGATTTTTGTCCAGTAGATCTTGATCATCAAGAGATTTCATCATGTGTTTGTGGATGAGCTTTCCAATTGGTTTGCCTGGAAGAGTAAGTTGAGAGATGGGTTTAAGGTCAGTTTTTTTTCTCTTTTGATTCTTTTGAAATGGGAGTCATCTTTTTAGTTTGAAAGATTCCTGTTTCAATCGATCCAAACAAGTATGTTAATTATGGTATGAGAACCATAAAACTGTCCTTTGATGCAACTCTAGTAGAATTTAATCGCAGAGGATTTATTGATATTTATGTTCCTAACCACCTTTAAGACGTCATCTTCCTCCAACATTATTTCATTTGTCATGAACTCAGGATCAGGTAAATCATCTATCCACTCAGTATTGAAATTCCTTGTTTTTTTTCACGATGGTCGTGAAAAGGCTTTATATGTAGTTTGAGGTGTTGTTCGTTTCTACTTGTTCATCCGTTTCATCATCAAGTAGTTTTATTAGACTAGAATCAAAACCAGCTGAATAGGTTTCTAGGGGCATTTCTGATTAAAATTTGGTAAAACATGATTTTAGGTCAATTTTGGGGTGCAGATTTCAAAAAGATAATTTTATCATGCTGAAAATCTATTTTTAACACTCTAAATGTCAAAAAACAAAATGGCCGCCCATATTTTTTAGAAACCGAAAGAATATTTTCTAAAATCCTCATTATTCATTTATATGGTCATGTAGTAGCTCAATGGTGTAACTGATATCATAGTTCAGAGTTACATTATTTGTGATATGTCCGATTGATGAGAAGGCTAGATCAATGGTTTTCCCTAGTCTAGTGTCATAATTCATATGTTGTTTAAAGACAAATGCTGGTAGTTGGGTGATTTCTAAATTCTATCCACAACTGTGGGTAATATAAGTTTCATATATCAGCAAATAGAAAATACAAAAAAAGGCATGTCACTATGCTAACTTCTATGGGAAAGCCTTTTGAAAAGATGGTTGCTTAACTATTGGTGTCTATGGGAAATTGCAATATTTTGAGTTCATGGCTAGATGACACTGATGTTCTATTGCTATCTTCAAATAGTTCTGGATTCTGATAGTTGGGAACATATACAAATGGGAAATGCTAAAAAAATACTTTGTCACCATGCAAACTTCTATGGGAAGGCCATCTGGAGAAGCCAAGTGCTTAAGTATTGGTGTCTCTGTCTTTTTTATAGCCGAGTATAGTTGTTAGTTGGTTTAGGCCCGGCGTCCACCTACTACGATATGGCTCCGATATGGTCTACGATACACCCCCCGATAAGAAATCAAAATCGCGTCGGAAGGACTCCTAATATCGGGGCAGTTGACCACGTTTCTGCGATTAGACACCGATGAAAACCCCATACAATGCGTGGTGGATTGGCATGTCTAGACATATGTCTACGATTTTGCACCTTCCCGATATGTCTCCGATATTTGGTTTTTGTATCGATGCCATATCGGTGGGTCTAAATTTCTATCGTAGTAGGTGGACGCCAGGCCTTAGTATGGCTGATTCAGGATACTGCTTGTTTATTATGTCCACATTAAAGTCATTTATAAGGCCTAGGTCCGCATTCAGGTGTTTGTCTTTAATATCATTTGATGCATTTATTAGATAATCAGTAGCTATTCTAACACAACCATTTCGTGGTTCATAAATGACGCCAACAATGATTTTCTTTTGATAAGATGGCTCCAGTAGCATCCACATACCAACTCCACTCATTTTGCTCTTTGTGTTGATAATGATGCGAAGAAAACCACACAGAAAGGGACAATAACCAAGGAAATGGGTTTCTGTCCCCTGGCAAATTATGTGTGAAGGGCGTGTTTTGATCTTATTCTAGCATATTACTATATACCTACTGCCGTAACTAAGGTAAATACCACACGTTGCTATATATACGGTAACTATGGTTTCGGCACTGCCGAGAAGTAACGGACGTTACGCCCAAGGTCTTAACGGATGGATAATGGCATCTTGGCATAGGCGATACTTCGACTCGCAAGTTCGCGTCGCGATATACGCCGAAACACAACATATACACATATCTAACCAAATAAATTCCTACTATAATACGAAAATACATAGAATGGTAATGAGTACACCGTAAATAAACGTTTCACTGACCTTATCGAGTCCGTTTATGTGTAGACTCGAAGATCGCAGACTTAACATCGAAACCGGAAGTGAGTCTGCAAAATGTAAACAATGCATTAGAAATGTTAAAAAATGACGAAATACATCCAAAATGTAAATAAAATTAATAAAATAATATTTCCTAATTATTACATCAATATTATTAGGTAAAGCGACATTTAAAAATAATATCATGGCGAATACTAAACTACCGCGTTACAATGACAACAAATAGAACGAACTCACAGCGTTTGGATACAGTCATCTGCTACGATGGAAGAGGAAGAGGCTGAATTCGCTATGGAATTGAATTCTGATATAAGAAATGAAAATGTGGAGGAAGTAAGAGCTACGAATACTATAGAAAACGATACAGACGATATAAGTGTGCTTCAGCGATAACTCTGTCTCTGCTTGTTGGCCTGTAGCCGCTGCAGCTCCTGCGTAGCCACATCTTGGCTTTCAGTCGAGCCCGGCATTCCCTCTTCCTCGTCCACTCTTTGCTGAAGCCATGCAGGGTCGAGACGCTTATGTTGCCTCCACTGTCGCACAGACTCCTTATTGGGTTTGAGGGGCCTCATCCTGCTGGGGTCGGGTGTGGGGGGCCTGGAGTAAATGTTAGGGAGGCGGGAGGCGGGGATGTATAGTGCTGAATCTGAAAAAAAAAGAAATGGAAATACTAAGTCTGAGCATGAAAAAATGAGAAATAATGTCAAATAGAACAAGCCTAAAAAAAGTGAGAAATTTTTTTTTTCAAAATTTAAAAACTGTGCTATATTATTGTGTAGTATAATAATGCGCACCTCCACACATATTTTGGTCTTCGTAATGCCATAGTAACAGTGCTATAATCAAAATATTGTACAAAACGGAACGTCCAAAACTTTACAATTCAAGTACAAGTAATAAAAGAACACACAAGGCTAGGAGAAATAGTACTCTCTATTTAATATTCACAAATACTAATTATCTATATGCGGCAGACAAACTAGATACATGTATCAGTGACCACAGGATAGTTTATGTCAACCAAAAAAAGAAAGAAGAGGTATATGAGAAATTGACTTTCATGGGCCGCTCGTATAAGAAATACTCTGTTGATAAGCTCAAGAACTATATCGAAAACATCAAATGGGAAAATCTAGATGTGATTCAAAACCCAACTGATAAGTGGAAATTCATAATAAACGTACTAACTAGTTTTTTAGATAAAATTTGCCCGGAAAAAACATTCGATATTAAAACAAAGAACAAGCCATGGCTCACAGGTGATCTCAGAATCATGATACGGGAAAAAAATTAATTACTAACAAAGGCTAGGAAAAGTAACTCCTTACTAGATAAAGAAATTGCTAGACAAGCACGAAAAGAGATAAACAGATTACTAAAAGAGGCCCGACAAAATTACATCCTAAATGAAAAACAAATGAGGAAATGGAGAATATAACAACTAACAAAGCGGAAATATCAAAATTAATACAAGAAATAAATGTTAGGAAACCCTCAGGCTTAGATGGCATAAGAACTGCTATATTGAAGGACTTCTTACTTTTGATACCTGGTGTCATTACTGATTTGTGTAACACTATTTTTGAAGTTTCTGAAATTCCAATATCCTGGAAATCATCGGTAGTTACTCCTATACCCAAGGGAGGCAATCGATTTGATTGTGCCAACCTACGACCAATATCTATTATACCAGTACCTGCAAAATTACTTGAGAAGCTGATAAATCAACGGCTATGGACTCACCTTAATGAAAATGACATTATTGTCGAAAACCAAAATGGTTTCAGGAAAGGTTATTCTACAACGAAAACTATTTCTGACTTCACGGACGAGATTGCAAAACAGATTAATGTGGGAAGGGTAATGGGAGCGGTATTCATAGATCTTAAGAAGGCCTTCGACACCGTAGATCACTCCATCCTACTTAATAAAATGAATTACTATGGTATCAAGGGCAAAAATTTTAATTTATTCCAAAATTATTTATCCAATAGAACTAAAAAAACAAAGGTAAATGGTTACTGTTTGGAAGCGGATGGAGTGGTCTGCGGTGTCCCACAAGGGTCTAACTTGGGGCCAACCCTCTTCTTACTGTATGTAAATGACATGATAAAATACCTGAGCAATGTGTGCAGCACAAAGTTATATGCAGATGACACTATAATATATGTATATGGTAATAACAAAGACGAACTGGAAACAAAATTGCAAAATAGCCTTTTATTGATGGAGACATGGTGCCTACAGAATAAGCTAACAGTAAATGCCACAAAAACTAAATACATGTCGTTTGGAACAAATTATCAATGTAAAAGGATGGGCCACATCAATTTGTTATTAGATGATACTCCGTTACAAAATGTGAACACCTACAAGTATCTTGGGGTCTTCCTGGACTCCCAATTAACATATAAGACACATATTGGTGAAACATTAAAGCGAATCACATTTAGATCTTATCAACTAGCCAAGATGAGGCCCTTCCTTAGTCAAAATGCCACTCTAAAAGTCTATAAAGCATATCTAATACCATACTTTGACTATGGAGACCTACTGTACATAGATGGCTCAATTGTATTAAGAAACAAACTACAGATAGCGCAAAACAACTGCCTAAGGATAATCTTGAAACTTAATTATCGTACGAGTATCTATAGACTGCATCAAATGGCACAAATACCATTTTTGGAAGAACGTCGAAAATGTCATATGCTGAATGCCATGTATAAACGATCACGTCTTGCAGGGTATTGTTAGGAGAGGGTGGGTATAACAAGAGCTTATGATGCACCAATACTAAGGGTGGCACAACCAAATGGAACTTTGTACCAAAAAAGTGTAGAATATTATGGTAGTAGACTATGGAACCAGTTGCCGCCTGTTACGAGGAATACCCCTACATATGAAATGTTCAAGAGTATCACAAAAACCATTATGTTAAAAAATATTATAGGTCTGAACAAGTGATAAGTGGCTGGAATGTGGGGGAGCCCATACTCATCATCACAAGCAGCAGGATTGTCTTGGATAGATAGGAACTGATGTGTTAGATTGTAAGTTAAAATACGGAATTACATGCCTACATTTGTAATCGATGATGTTATTATGTTAACAGGAAAAGAAACCTGATGAAAACCAGCGCACGCATACTTGCAATGCTGACAGGTTTCTCTTATTGGCTCTAGTGAATGATGAATATCAAAAAACAAAATGTATACTATGTAAAGTGAAAAGAACCAATAAAATCTGATAAAAAAAAAAAAAAACGTGAGAAAATTCAATAAATTCACAAACATAAGTACAAGACGAATATTCTACATTGTTTTACCTACGAAATGTTTCTAAGCATGCGAGAATAGGTTAAAATGCAAGGTTGTAGCAGGCGCTATGAATTCTGCTGGAACATCCGAAATGTTTCGCCGGAACGGGCGTAAGTCTAACCCATATCGGAGTTAAATACACTCTAAACCTTTTAATTCATATAATCTAACTATTTCCCGCATAGAACATGTTAAGAAGTACATGTGGGTTGCAAAGTTTGAGAAATGCAGAGACAAATATTTGTGAAAGGCTCAATTGAAAAATCAAATTTGAAAAAAAACCTTGTCAAACCTGTGTGGCCAGAACCCTATCTCTATAAATGACCAAATAGCTATCAAAATGTGAAAAGCAACATGTTTTTTGCAGTATTAAACCTCTGCATGTTTCATACTGTGCACACAGAAGGAAGCAAAGCACATTTGATAAACCCATTGACAATCTTTTGCCCATTCCATTTCTTGGGTAAGGTTCAAGCTATTGACCCAAAGACAAAGAAAATCTCCTGTTGTGCACCCAACCACCACGTGCGAGGAATGGGCATACATAAAACACACAGATTAAGCAAAAATAGTCAATATTTTGAAGAGAAAAAAATGGGTGTCTTACCTCATGTTGCGCTGGATGATGCAAGAGGCTGGTGTAACGGTTTTACGCGCCAATTCGAAAGTTATGGCGGAAGGAATGGTTTCCCCAAAAAAAGTTTCGGCCGTTCCGTATTTTCTGAAAATTTACAAATTCCTTCCTCAAAAGTCCCCAAGAGATTGAATCTTTATGATTTTTAGGCAAGATATGCACAATAACATATACTTCAAGTGTAGAAAACCACAGAAGTGAATATTAGCGCATTCAAGTAATATTGATAAAAACATTCGGTGTCACGGGCGAAAGGTGGTTCAGTATAAAAACAGGTAAGTGGTTTTTAATCTGTGCTCACTCACTTAATACTGGATGGATAAGGCTATAACTTTACTTATAATTGCACAACACCTTAGGGAGTATATAGAAAGTGTTAGTTGTGTAATAGGCATGAAATTAGATACCATTTTATAAGTATGAAAATGGCGTTTCAGACGTTCCGCGCGAAAAAGTGACGAACCCATTTTTTGTCAGACCTGTGAAAAATCCAGGAAAAAATACCCAGATACCCCCAAAAATTTTGTATGGCATAGAAAACAGATACAGCAGGAAAAGTTGCTTTCCATGTGTTGAAAATGTAATATTTGATATTTAATATTATGACACTTATGGTATTGTTGTTTTTTGGTTTTTTGACCATTTTTACCCATTTTCAGACTTTCATGACTCATTGCATAATGAAGGAATTGTCACACAAACTTAAACTTTATATCAATTTAAAGCTGGGAATGTCCTTGATAAGATGCAGAAATATATCAATTATTAAACCTTTCACGGATGATTATGTACAAAATGACCTAAATTCATGGGATTGTACATTCTGAGAAAATTTGACCCATATGTGAATTATCCTACCCCTAATAAAAAACGCCATAGGCTTAACATGGGATTTGTTTATGTCACGGGTAGTGACATAAAGTGTTGTTTATGCCACTACTTTCTGATACTGAAAAATTATGGAAAAGGGGTAGGATAAAATCTAGACGCCACTCGTTTGAGTTTGAGCTGTCTTCGACTCGTGAAATTATGGAGCCAACAAAATGTGTGGCATAAATAAACTCAGACTCAAACTCGTGACGTCTCTTGATATTAGGCGTATATATGAATCAGGCGCCTACAGATGAGGCGTATACACACGGGGAAAAGGACGACTTTGTATGCGCAAAAGCATACCTGTATACACCGGGCGTATACATATATAAAGTGGTTAGTTTCATGCAGTGCATGTGACGCCCCGAAGACTGCACACGGCACCCTCCTGTCGCGTGGGCACGCTTTATTCGCACGTGACCGCGAGCAGTTGGCCTCACTTTCTCTTGCTCCGTCGGTGAAGAACCACCCACCCACCCTGCAAGAGCAATGACTTTTCAGCCTCGTCCAACTAGCCCTCTTATAGGGCTTTGTGATCGACCATCTTCAACTGCCCCGGCCATCGCCTCAGAGAAATATTCTTAACCAAACTATTTCCTCTTTTATCTCTTACGGCGTTAGTTATTGGGGGTGACACACACACGGAAAAGTGGTCAGATGCTGTCCCTTGCCGATTAGTGCCCCAGATTGACCAACGACTAGACCTGTAACACAGTCAGTGGGGTAGAAAACTATGATACTATCGCACAGTGTGGACAGAATTCGTTTGTACTAGCTGCTACCACCCTCTTTCTGGTATCACGCTGTGATGGTCGATGCCCTGTGCAAAGTTTAACTTTACATCCCTCCATGCAATGTGATGGCGGACAATTGGTGGACAATTGCTCATTCAAAGTGAAACTTCCATAATACGAAAACCCAGCACAGTTATACACACAAGAGAGCTCTATGGTGCACATTCCCAATATGTCACAAGGGAAGGAAACAATTTTACTTGTGATCAGTTCCTATGACAGTTAGGAAACTTAATTCTGACTAAGGAAAATAAATCTCTTCAATGATCCCGTTCTAGAATAATTGATATCAACGAAACTTTAAATTCAAAGTAGTATTTATGAGCTATAGATCAAGTTGTTCAACGGCTATTAAAATCTAGATAATTGCAGAAGCCCTTTCACAGATTTGGAGGTGTAATGGGTCATTAATGACTCGCTGAGAAGGGGGAGTAGCTCTTATCACGCTCTGGAGTGCGGTCCCAAACCTGGTGTGTTGGAGAGGGGGTACTGTACCAACACAACAGCACAGACAAGTGGTCAGAAATTGAATGGGGGAAATAGGGAGGTCATGGTGGCAAACCTTTTTTATTTCTTATTAGTATACATATAGGTGTACACATATATGCTAAACGTATATGATTTGTACACGACCGGCGTATATATGTCACGCACTGGATATTTTTTCTCATATACGCTTGGCAGCAAATATAGCTATTACGCTTCCGTATACATGGAATGCGTATGTATACGTCACATACGCTGGCGCGCAATATGGATTTATCCTACCCCTAAAAAAATCCATAGGCTTAACATTGGGTCACTGTATTCGGTCTGGAGTTCAGAAAAATGAAGAATATCGCTCTAGTGGGATACACTTGACAAATGCCGTCATTTGTTAATGCAGAAGTAATTTAGACGGGCGGGTTAGGATAAATTCTAAACCAAACTCGAGTTTGTTGTGTTATTGTTCATCGCACTCGGCTTCGCCTCACACAGTAATATGCGATCTTGCCATCGTACGATAAACAACAACATGACTCTTGTCTGGTTTCTCCATAGTATACATATAAAAACAAGTCAATATATATCGGATACATGCACTTACGCAGTGGCGTATATATGAAATAAGTCAGTGAGGCTCAAGCCTACATGTCTTCACACTTCACCACCTCGCATGGCTGCAGCCTACTCAACACATGTCAGGCCCCTCGCTGTCGGTGCACATGTCACTGTACGTCACCTTGGCACTTGGCTGGTTCTCGCTTGTGTACTGGGCAATAACATTCCACCGAACCCCGTAGCGGATGCCCGGGGAACCAGCGTACCTTGGCATCGACACCCTGGTCACTGTCATAGACAGCATTAGTGGTGACATCATTTATTGGATTGTCCCTCCATCACGTGCGTTCTTGGGGACAAGCAAAGTCCAGGCCCAAGCCTATCTCTATGGGAGCTCTGCCCTTATTCAGAATTCTGTTATATTTCTTGGTAAATTAAATATCTAAAGAATTGATTGATTAAGAGGGATTCTAGAGACATTTCTCAGGGTAATTTCCACTTTCCCTGCTTTAATGTATCGATTCCAACCACGACAGATTCAATATGAGTGTATCACCCCAAGACAGAGCGGTTATGCAGAAAGTAGGTCACTGTACCAAGGGCCGTGTCACCTGACCGTTAGGTGAGCGTGGAAGGTACGAGCACACAACTAACTCACCAATACAAATAGCTGTCTACAATGAGTATAAAAAATATGATTATGACGGCTCTAAGAGATAATATCAGTATCAAGTTTAGATATTATCCTAGGGGCACATATAGTTCTTTTTTTTCATTTGATTTCACAAAAGTAAGATAACTTCTAAGTTATTCCCCATAGTCCCTGGGCTACTGGGGAGCTGACAGTGGTTTGTTTGTCCCCACAGTACCGGAAAAGACTCGGTTTTAAGCCATAGGACTGTATTCTCTCAAATATCTCCTTCAGTTTATTTAGACATTAAACATAAGTATTTCCGAAGATGATTATGTCCTCTAAATAAACCAAACATTTCTTCCACTGTAACCCCCTTAACATCCTATCCATATTGGACTCAAATGTGACAGGTGCATTACAGAGGCCAAAGGGCATAACTGTAAATTCATACAGCCCTTTGTGGGTAGTGAAGGCCGTCTTTAGTTGGTCTTCCCTAGCCATCTTTACCTGCCAATATCTGGATTGGAGATCCAAGGTATAAAACCGTTGGTTCCTAGAGAGTCAAGGCTCTCAATGATCCATGGTATAGGGTAGGCATTCTTGCGGGTGATACCATTCAGTTTCCTATAGTCTATACAAAAACGGCAAGTTTTTTCCTTCTTCATAACCATTGCCACGGGACTAGCCCAAGGGCTTTCACTGGGTACAATTACTTCCTGGGAAAGCATTTTCTGTAGTTCCTTCTCCAGGGCTTCCGGCTTTATGGGTGGGAGCCTGCGATAAGGCAACCGGAATGGAATGTTTCCCTCTGTATCTATGTGGTGCTCCACCTGATCAGTCCTCCCTAAAGGGTCTCCTGGCCCAGCCAAGATCTTACTCCACTTTCTTAAAACTTTCCTTAGTTCATTCTGCTCCTCACTGTTAAGTGCATCCACGGAAGGCCTCCAGGGTCTTGTGTATAACCTCGATCTCAGAATCACTTCCTGGACCAGAGCTTACACATCCAATTCTCCTTCCCTGATCATCTACTTCCCGAAAGTCGGACATGGTTACCATTGGTAAGTCCTACTTTCCCAGTGTGCCTATCGGTAAAGACACAACCCCTACAGGACATTTATCCACAGAGCCAACCACATTAGCCAACTATGTCGCCTTTCTTCAACCTGATCGTACTGGTTGTGTGCTTACTGATTGGTATGGATCCAATCCGGGTGCTACCCACCAGGGTATCCCAAGCCTGCAATTCTCTCGAATCCAGCTCGAACATGGCATTGTCCAACAGTAAATCACCAGCAATCAGGACATTCACCATCTGCTTAGGGGAAATGCTCACATCTTGTCATACAGACACCACAGATGATATCTGACAGCAAGAGCACCCCACTTCTAACAACTCCGGTTGTCTGAGCCAGAGAAGTCCTTGCTGGAGATTCAGGGCAGCTCAATAGAGCACCTGAAAATCCACACCAATTATTCTGTTTTCTTTGATATCACTGAGTATGGGACTCAACACCACTTCAGTGTTACCTAACGAAATTGGAATAATTACTTTGCCATAGCATCTTAACTGAGTATCATTAGCAGATTAGCAGCTCCCGCACTTGCCTCAGGAGCTCTACACTCCTGATCGAACCCAAAGGTCTGGTAGAGATTGTTACTCAATTCTGATCAACTAGCACTGGTATCTAACAACAAATCCACTTTCCCTCCCTGGATCCTAACAGGTACGTACCAACATCTCCTGCCCAGGGGTGAGGACTACTGTATAAAACTGAAGCGTTCTGAGATCCCATCCACATTGACAGGGGTGCCCCGGGGACAGATATAGAGAGCATACTTTTGCAACCTGATTTGACATCTCTGAATCGATGGTTAAAGCAGGGAGATTGCCCAATGCATTACAGCAATACATTGGTTTTATTCCAACCATTGCACTGCCCAACTTCAATACCTTAGTGTACTGGGTGCTAATAGTATCTGGGACCACAGCTTCACCACTTTCTGTGGCCCCCTCTAGTTTACCAAATACTCACGTGGGGATGGTAAAGCTAAGGGCAAAACAATGGGTTCAATAGTAGTTGCCACCTTCTTGAGAGATGTGTCCCATCTTTCCGCACCACCAACAACATCTATTCTCCAACAGGTTTCTTTCCAATTGGGCTAGATGCTTATTGATCAGTAGCAAAGTCTGCTCCATGGTAGGGGACTCTCTTTCCCCGTAACCTGATCCTTTACCTGGGGATTCCCATTACTGGGCCTCCCTGGATTTCAGCCGGCCACGGCCCCGTCCACGGAATCCACAATGGTTGAGTACCATAGACTTTACCGCGGAAAGTACATCTTCCATTTCTCTGATTCATCTTGCTTCCTAAATGAACCCAGCACAGCAACCCAGGTGTTACCTGCAGGCTTGCTGTACTGAACAAATAGTGCACACCTTTGTCCATACACTATCTTTAACACTTGCACCAGACTCATTCCGGGCTCCCACTTTGAAACCTCAGCGCAGATCTCTTCATCGCAAAGACCCTTCACAAACTGCATTTGCAAGTCCTCATGCAAAGCCATTGAATCTGATTCCCCGGGTAAACCTGCATCAGCAGCTGCAGTAAGGCATCCTTCTTAGGAAAGTCAAACGCAGGTTCAATGTCATGAGCTGACCACAGTAATATAAAGACACCTCTACCAGCTTATCCCATCCAATTGCCCCTCAAAGCCAATAAGCACAGAGTGTGGCCTCCCTGGGCCCATCTTGTAACAGTCTCTTGAGATACAGCAATGCATTGGTTTTATTCCAACCATTGCACTGCACGTCCTTGTAAAACCCAGCAAACCAGGGTTCCCACACCATTCCTTTACCAAAAGGTTTCAGAATGACTGCCTTCCTTCTGGCTATCTCTGGGGGCCTTATGACCAGGACCTCTTTAGCCTGAACCATTGAGAGATCAAATACCTGGTCCGTGTTGCTTTGAGAGTCAACAGGGTTTAATACTAGCTCGGATATTGCAGCTTACCATGGGGGGCCTCCCATCTGTCGAAGGTGGAGTGTAGTCCCTAGGTGATGGGTTCCCAGCTGATGTAGCTCCTTGTGGGGAGTACACGCTGTCGGCATATTCAGTCTTTGCTTTCTGGGTGCGAGTTAATGCCACCTGTTCTCGCTCATGCACCATGGATAACCTTGCTCCTGCTTCCTCCAGTTGCAAAGCTCCGTTCTGGCTCTGAGCGTACAGATCGTCAAGCAGAAGCTCCACACTGTGCTCTTGTTGACGTTGCCTCTGCCTTTGTTCTACTGTCTCTGAATCAGTGTTACCACTGACTGTACCCCAGCTAGGCCCTCCTCAGGTTCAATGCGGCTGAACCCTTCCATGTCATCTCTCATGGGCGGCCCTTTCAGTGTTCCATGAAAGTAGATTGTAGAGCTCAGTTGCTCGGTTGCTGACAATCTCTTTATCTGAGGAGTTGGTTGAGCCTCGGCTTCACCCTGCCCCTGGTCTTTCGTCCCGACATCTGGGTTGGTCTGGAGCTCTTCCTGGGACTTTCCTTTCTGCACAGCTTGCACTCTGGTTTCTACCCTAGAGGTTTATGGCATCATTTTAACTGAGGATCCTGACCGTCCTGACCATGCTGTACAAGTCACAGAACGAGATGGTAATTTACGGTTTGTACGGTTTGTATCATCGAGTTCTGTGACTTGTACAAGCATGGTTGGACGTTATATATATACTATATACCCCCCCCCCCCCCCCAAAAAAATAAATTTAAATCATTAATTTTATTTTTGACAACCGATATGTTATTAAACATGTTTGGCAAGGTAGTCCGTATTTTAAGGTATGGACCAGTGGTCCGTACAGTATTTTTACGTTATATGGCGAAACGGTGCGTATTTACAGTATATACTGCATGGGTATATAGTAAAAGTTCTTTAAAATACCTCTTTAGCATATAGTCGCCTAACAGGGAATGTTCTAGGTAGCATCAGGTGATTGGATCTGTTCGTTCAACCGCTGAAAGGCTCTGTATAAACCTTACCAGTGTATGAGGCTCCAAGGTGTATGCTCGGCGTGGAGGAATGCACAAGTAACCCGTTGTCAAGGCGTTGCAGAGATAACAATCTTTTTTAAACCGATGTCCGTCTCTCTGCTCTATCTTGTGTCAGCGTTCACATTATCACAGATCCACTTTGTAAATTCAAGAAATATAAATCCCGTGAATAATGAATAGCACAGTGAAATAGCCTGATGTCTGGGGTTATTTCCGTAGTATTCCATAGTTTTAATATCATTTATGAATGATTTTCTGATAGACCTCAATGATTTTCTGATAGGCCCAAATGATTTTCTGATGGGCTTCTATGGTTCGTAATTTTGAATTGGGAATAAAGGGGAATACTATCAGTGTATGTAGATAGACTCAACATAATTTCCAAATTTCTCCATAATATATTAATAATCCATAGAAATCAGTAGTATAGACTCCTCCCTCTCGCATTGTCTATAGGCTATAGCATTGTCATTAATTTGATTATTAACAAGAGACCATAGCAGATCAACTAACGATGCTATTATTTGTTGAATCAGTGTCAAACAGGCACTCGAAGAGATGGCATGCAGCAGTGAATATGTTCAGTCAATTTTAACCACTTCTGGCTGATAAAAGTCGATAAAAGTTGACAAAACATATACAGGAAGCATTACCCCAGATCCCCAATGAAACAGAGTGAAGGCCGTAGTGGGCTTATAAAATTTTATTTAATTTTATGAGTCTTATTGATATGAATAAGAGGAATACATGAGTATCAATAATAAGACAAATATAGAAATTGACATAGATATGTGTTTGTCAATTGTGATAAGATTTGTGACAATATGACAAATATTGAAATTGACATAGATATGTGTTTGACAATTGTGATAATATTTGATATAAGATAAATGAAGATTATGTAATATTACATAGTTAAACATAACATGTAATAATAAAATAATAGAAATAGCCCTACGAGTGTAAGGAGTAGGAGAGAAAAAAGGAGTGGGTGGGTGGGTAGAAAAAATAGGTGTTGAGCGTAGGAGACCTGTGAAGCGAATGAGACAGAGGACAGTGTCGGACTCGCGCACTTTGATATTTAGTGCGGCCGAGAGTGGAGAGGTGGCGCAGGGGTGCGCGAGTGCAGAGTGGTTTCACCAGGGGGGGCAATGACCACCCCTGACCATAGGCCATGGGCAACCCATTACCCCAGATCCCCAATGAAACAGAGTGAAGGCCGTAGTGGGCTTATAAAATTTTATTTAATTTTATGAGTCTTATTGATATGAATAAGAGGAATACATGAGTATCAATAATAAGACAAATATAGAAATTGACATAGATATGTGTTTGTCAATTGTGATAAGATTTGTGACAATATGACAAATATTGAAATTGACATAGATATGTGTTTGTCAATTGTGATAATATTTGATATAAGATAAATGAAGATTATGTAATATTACATAGTTAAACATAACATGTAATAATAAAATAATAGAAATAGCCAAGAAGCCAATAGTTAAGGGAAGAGGAGGGTGGGAAAGTTTGTTATAGTCACTTTTTGAAGGAGAGAGACTCAATGAGGGACTTGTTGACAGTCTCTTGGTCCGTGACTCTGATGAAGTCCCTGTGAGCCTGGGACCTCCACCCTCCATACCTCTGTATGTTAAGTTCAGGTATGCCGGCCTCAAAGGCCTGAGTGGCAGCGGCCTTCCTGAGGCTGTGGAGGGTGTACGTCTTCACAGTTTGGCCTGTGGCCTGTAGGAGGCGGTCCCATTCGTTGGTCATGACCCGTGATGTGATGGTCGTCCCATCGGGCAGTGTCAGAAACGGGTCCCGCAGTGAAGCCGTAGGGGCCGCCCGTAGTAGACCTCGAACCGCGTCTACCGGGCACACCCGGATATCGTCCGCGGCCTCGAGGCGCATTACTTTCTGTTGCCCCACGTATTGTAGATTTTTGGCCGCCTTGATGGTGATTGTCACGTGCCGGCGGCCGAGGACCACGTCCCCCCGAGTGAGATTCCAAGCCGGATCGAATGCCCGAGCCGACTGCGGCGCCACCTCCCCCTGCCGTATGGCCGCGTAGAAGATGAGCAGCAGGCCCGCTCTCATTGCCGTATGGAGGGGCGATCCTGTTAGGGCATCGAGAACCGCCCTGAACACATCCATTGGTATAGGGGCCTTCACATTTGGGACGTAAAGCTTGTTTCTCCTCATGCCCTCGAGGGCACGCTTCACCCGGTAATCCTCTGTTGGTCGCACGTCCCCCCCCGTCAGTCGGAGATGTGCACGGACGTGCGATAGCTGGTTGGCGACCGTAGCCGGCGAGGGGGCGTGGTCGGCCACGTATTCCAGGTAAGACGTGATCAGGCTCACGGTCGGTGCCCGGGGGTCCGCCCTCATCCGGTGGTGACTGCGGATCGCTGGTTTGCGAGCGTACCTGGGGCACGCGCCTCTGACTGCCTCGCAGATGCCTTCGCCTGGAGTAAGAGAAGCGCCCGATCTGCAGAAGAGACGGAGTACGGGTACAAATGAGGCATGGGTACATGGTACGATAGGGTACAGCTCATGAAGGTGAATGAGGGAAGTGGCCCTATCGTATTCCGTCCTCGACAGATGGGCTCTGCTCAAGGCATCTGCGATCACGTTTTGCACCCCGGGGATATGGCTGAAGACGAGTTCCACCTGCAGACGTGCCTGCACCATCCATGCCTGGCGGGCACACTCCGCCAGGACTGGGTTACGGGCACGCCCACTATTGAGGGTCTGCACTGTGCCGAGGTTATCACAGAACACCTCAATCCGTGATCCCCGATCCCTGTCTGTGATGAATGTGTGGAGTGCGTAGATGGTATTCAGGGCCTCGAGCTCCGAGATGCACTCCACGGGATCGAGGACGGGGCACACCTGGCCGGAGTACGAGAAGCGGCCGTCGGTTCCTCCGACGCCCGACAGGCACGCATCTACTGTGATCCTCCGCGTCGGGGGACCTCGAGGGATGAGAGCACGGCCGTTCCAGCCCTGGGCAAACTGCACGAACCAATCCAGGTCCTGGTGCATCTCAGAATTGATGTTCATGTAGAAACCTCTCATCCCCCTAAGGGCCTCGAGTAACTTCGAGACGAATGCCCGCGCCGGACGTATACACCTCGCCACGTGTAATATCCTGCCGAGCACCGACTGGAGCTGCCGTTTTGTCAACGTCCGGCGCCTCGCTACGGCCGACACGTGACCACGGATGTCCTCCAGCTTGGCCGTGGGGATCGATAGAGTCATAGTACGGGCGTCTATCTCTATCCCCAACCACGTGACGGTCTGGCTGGGCTCCTGAGCTTTATCGCGTGCCTCGGGGAGGCCCAATTCCGAAAAAAGCTCTCGCGCGATCCTGAAGTCCACGGCCGCCTTACCTCGGTCCTCGGAGAGGATGATGAGGTCGTCGAGGTACATCGCGGCCATGACTCCCTTCGATGACAGTATCCCCACGATGGCCTCCGCCACACACTGCACGTGAAACATAACAGAGGCCAATCGAGGGGATCGCACCTAAAGTTCTTGTAGGCACGCGACACGTCGATGGACGACATGTAGGCCGACGTGCCTGCCTTGACGAGTTTGGCCACGTGGGGGAGCCGGCTTTGTTACATAACACTCCGTGCCGCCGGCCCCCCTTTCATCTGTGCTTCGCGCCTCGTCTACTGGCGGGGCGCGGCCTGCCCGTTTTTTTAACTCGGCTGGGGTTGGTGTACCACACTCTGGGCTGCCGCCGGCCGCGTAGTCGACTGAAGTTGATACCCCGCCTGTGGTACCCGCCGTGGTGTGGGTACAGGGGGAGCCGCCGTGTTGTCGTACCCGTGGCCGTAAGTGAGCTTTCGGTTGCAGGCGTGCACCGAGTGACCGCACTTCCTGCCCACTGAGTCGCAAAAGGTGCACATGTGCAACCACCGGATGCCCCCTTCGGTGTGGTCGCTGCGGTGGCGGCACCCCCTCTCTCCATTGAAGTCCCGGCACGGGGCCTCGCTCCCCCGGGCACGTCCGGTCTCCGTGTTTTGACTGCTGTTAGATGTGTGGGCGGCGGTCATCGCGAGCCGGACACGTTCTTCCTGTATCCGGCCGTGATCTGACCACCGCATCCTGCCGGACTCGACCTGGTCGAAAACGTAGTTTGACCAGCGTCTGACGCCGGCCCACGGCCGTGCCTGCGCGTCAACCGTCACCTGGTATAAGTGCTTGAACATGTGCTCTTTGTCCTCGGGGTGCAAGGTGCGTTCGTCATTCAATAAGGCCACAAAACATGAAATATACTCTAGAGGCGTGAGGCTCGACCGTAGGTCCAGTTTCTGGTGCAGCGTGTACACCCCATCTCTGTCCATGAACATGTACGGCTTCGCCGTCGGCCTCCGGGCATTAAGATCAGAAAGTAGGCTCTTACCCGTTGTGCGGTCGTGTCGCATGGCCTCACGGCCGAATTCACGCTGAAGGTGTTCCTCGCTTGTATAGGCCTCTCGGAGTGCCCTGGGAGCGGGGAGTAGGCGCTCGGTTTGATCCTGGGCCCAGTCTCTTGTCCGTTCGGCCGCTGAAGAAACCCGTGAGCCGGCCCGGCGCGATGCCGGCCTGGAGATTTGCATGATCGCGTCCATCATGCCGTCCATCTGGCGCGATATCTTCGTCATGTCCGTCCTTACTTCGCCGACATCCGTCTTTACCTCGTTCACGTCCGTCCTGACCCCTCCGAGGTTGGCCTCCAGGGCTGTGATGCGCGAAGCCCGAGTCCGTGCGCTGGCACTCGTACCCTGTTGAGAGACCGAGTCCACGTAGTCGCTCTCGGCCGCCGGCTGCCGTATCGTTATCTCCGAGTCCGTCTCGGCCTCCGTGGGTGCGGATGCCGTCACAGCGCTTCTGGTCAACATAACTAGACTATAATTCCTTAAACCACTGAATCGCTTGGTATCCCTGTCCTCGTCTGCCGATATTCAGGGGAATACGGAGACCGAAGGTACGAAGGGCGATAAGCCAAGGAGCGATAGAAAAAATAGGTGTTGAGTGTAGGAGACCTGTGAAGCGAATGAGACAGAGGACAGTGTCGGACTCGCGCACTTTGATATTTAGTGCGGCCGAGAGTGGAGAGGTGGCGCAGGGGTGCGCGAGTGCAGAGTGGTTTCACCAGGGGGGGCAATGACCACCCCTGACCATAGGCCATGGGCAACCAATCTTATGAGTCTATAGATCAGAGATATGTAGGCTTGTTTTAGTTAAACAAGGCTACAGTCATGGAGCCGGGTAATAGTGCCAATGAGTGCCGCTAGAGGCCGGGTACAGAGGCCTATTGTGATTTTTTTATTTTTGGATCATGTAACATGACACATGATACTTATTACTATTTTTCATTTCACCTAGAAATATAAAAAATGATGGTATATCTACATCCTCCAAAAGTTTCATGCTTATTGAGCTATTATTTTCAATTTTATTCAAAAGAACGAATATTTTGCAAATGATGGCTCGAGGCATCACCCGGCCATCCCCGGATGATGCCTTGAGGCACCACCCGGCCAGCCCTGGGTGATGTCTCAAGGCATCACCAGGCTTGAATGGGTTAATGGCCCTGTTCAAACTTACAGTTGAACCCTGAAATCATCTTACCTCGGCCTCACTCTGCCTCATTCTCGTCTCACCAACCCCCCGCCTCACCCCCCCCCCTCCCGCCTCACCCCCACCACATATGTATATATATCGCGCTGAGTGTATTTCCTATCGTATACGGCTGGTGTGAAATACAGCCAAGACACGTCCGTATACAAGAGGAAACAGTCTTGTATACGCCTCATACGCTGGTGTGAAATATGGGCGTATACATATGACAACATGGCAATATACAGCCGATACGTGTACTACCGCGATGGCGTATGTATGAATAAAGTAGTTAGTTTCGTGCAGTGGTAATGATATATTTTGGTGAGTGCTCCCTAGATTAACTTCAAAGTGGAGTCCAAAACCATTTTAGCACTGACAGCAACAACTCGCTCAGCCGTCCCCGATAGACCGTAAGCAAAAGTAATACTTCTGCTATAAACATCATTCATTCATTCATTGCCACAGACGGATTCCTGAGGCTATTTTCATACTAATCTAATCCAGTATTGTTGGTGTCATCATTTTAAATAGTTCATAATAGACCAAACTACCACACTGTCATCGTTATATGAAGCCAGAGGTATAAAATTTGCAAACATCAATGGAATTTAGAGATGGCCTAACTACCAGCAGTTATCTTTAGGATTACAAGGATCTGATGGTGACCTAATGATGCAAAACAGGCCCTAAATATGAGGAGCAATTATTGAGCAATATGAATACTGAATGTGAACATGTTGCTAACCAGGTAAGATAAGCCATATTAGAGTCCGTCAATGATATGGAATTGTTATGATTAAGACAGACACGTAGTGGAGATGAAGATTGTTATTTATCACTTACACGAAAAACCTCAATTTACTTATGGATGAATATATAAAATAATATCTTATTAAAGAGTGATCAAAGCTATTTAAAATCTTGCCCTATGTAAAAGAGACTTTGATAAAATATTTTCAGATAAAGCGATGCTGGGGATGGAGGGATGGAGAAATGCAGGTCAGCCATTCAGCGTTATTGCGTGGGGATTGCGTGGGGATTTCTTATATAGCAAAGGTTGTTGGTGCTGGTGACGTCAAGTATCATCAAGTAAATGCTGTTACCTGCATGTCTTCACGACACTACCCCGAAGGGAAGTCTGGATGAAATATAGATAAGAGACAATCATAATAGAATATGTAGACAAACAACGGTCCCTAAAAACTATAAGATAATTCACAGCTATTGGCTAATTAACTGAGGCAACTCAGAATTTGAAATAACAATATCTATTATGCTTCAATTAAAATCCGTCTGTCAAATTATTGTCACTTGTCTAAATCAATTGTCCTTGTTCTGTCCTATCTGTCTCCTGTCTACTATATTTATATTGTTCCATCAGTTTAGATCTCCATAGAACTCTTCATAAGATTATAACCTACAAACTTCTTTTTGTATTGGATAAGGTTACACTTTGTAAGAAGAATGACTTGTTAAGTTTTACCTTTTTCACTATATGCAACTTTCTTGATGTATGCTACACCATATCTGAAGAGCATATACTCATATCATCTGTATATACCATAACAATGTGTTAGCCTTGACTAAAACCAATATCTATAACATAATAAATGATCGCATTATTACTAGCAATACACTGGATGTTAGTTTCTTTTTCCAAAAACCGTATGTAAACCTGAACAAACATAAATGGCCCTGGAGCCTACTGAAAATAGGACAGTAATGTCCTAGTAGTTATAACTCCAGAATAAACATGAAATAAAAAAAAAATTAAAAAAACTGCATCAATACTAAAGAAAAAGACTGCTTTGTATTTAAAAGATAAAAAATATTGATATGGATATGTAAAATCTTTGTAAGACCTTTATCTCACCCCTGGTATTTTTGTCCCATAGACTTAACATTGGGAACTTTGTTCTCCATGCCCCTGCAGTCCGTTCTCTATGGTATATATCCTATGTGTTGTCCTTTTTAAAAAAGATTTTATTGACACAGTTCATTCACCAATACAACGGGCGATCTTCCGTTAAGTAGTCCAATATACTTAACAGTTATACAATGAACAGGTCACACATACAGATACACAGTACACCACAGGATTCCACAATACACCTTAATATCCATATATTACTCCAAACTTGCTTTCTGCATGTTTTTCAGACCAATTGTATTGCTACTTCTTTTATTTTGTTTTTAAACTCATCCCCCTCCTTAGGTGTTGCACATCTACAGACAATTGTTCCCATAGTTTGTTACCCTGGTAAAGTGGTCAAGATCTAAATATTTCCTTGTTTGGCTTTTTCACTTTAATCTTCTGTTTCCTAGATCCTCTCGTTATTTGTTGTATAGTCTCAAAATATTTTCCGTGACCCACCATCTAATAATATCGTAAAACTGGATGAGGTTTAATCTTGGCCACCGTATTCCACGACTGGAGTTTGGCAAAGTGACTTCATGAGGCGAAGCCGAGTGAAGTCCGGAGCCAAAACTTCAGGAGTGGAATGCGGTGGCCAAGATTGAAACGAATCAGGTTTATTGTAAAACTGGATGAGGTTTAATCTTGGCCACCGTATTCCACGACTGGAGTTTGGCAAAGTGACTTCATGAGGCGAAGCCGAGTGAAGTCCAGAGCCAAAACTTCAGGAGTGGAATGCAGTGGCCAAGATTAAAACGAATCAGGTTTTGATTTTATCCTACCCTATATCCTCGATTTTGGACTATTACGTGATAACAATGCTGTATGCCACTAGTTGCATATAAAACTCCGTATGCCAGTCAGCGTGGCATACGGAAACCCAATGTTAAACCTATGGGATTTTATATTAGGGGTAGGATAATTGATTTTATCCTACCCTATCTCCTCGATTTTGGAATATTACGTGATAACAATGCTGTATGCCACTACTGGCATATAAAAATCCGTATGCCAGTCAGCGTGGCATACGGAAACCCAATGTTAAGCCTATGGGATTTTATATTAGGGGTAGGATAATACTAATAACAAATGACATGCTCTTTGCTGCTTTAGCATCCTTAGTCTATAAACATTATGTATTTTCCAGTGTATACAGGTGTGAGATGAATACAGAAAGCAACTTGTTCTGGTCAAAGTCGTTCTTCTCCAGCTTGTTTGAATGCTACATAATATTCATTTTGCTATCACCTCATTCACATTGCTCCACATCAAACTCATGGAAAGCGGAGACTTTGACCAAACTTTGTGTGGTCTCCTCTTTATTACTCGGCCTGCATTGTATTATTTGACCTATGAAGTAGAGTATGTACAATATTATTGATATAATAGTATTAAAAAAGTAGCAAATAAACATCTGTCGTTGACGGAACAGCGCCAATGCAAAGAAAACATCAACAACAACACCCACCAACACCAACATTAAGACCCATCACCCCCAACACCCACCAAAAACAACATTGACACTCATCATCCCGCACATATCCACACTCACCAATAATAACAACTACACCCACTCCTACCTCATCTATCAACACCCACAAACATCAACAGCACCATCTATGACCACCAACATCAAAATTCACACCTGCCAACATCAACGTTTACCAACACCAATACTTATACCCACCAACACCCACCAACCCGAACACAAACGTCAAGCAACACCCAGTCCAATCAATTTCATCTATGAAGACCGACATTCACAAAAACACCAGGCAGAGTGAGGTGTGGATGCAGGACAGAGTATGTTGTAGTTTTGGATATAGGATAGAGTGGGCTGTGAGTGTGGGATAGAGTGCGGTGTGGGTGAGGATAGAGTGGGATGTTGGTATAGGACAAAATGCACTGTAGGTATAGGAAAGAGTGGGGTGTTGGTGTAGCATAGAGTGGGGTGTTAGTGGTAGGACAGAATGGGATGTGGGTGTAGGACAGAGTGGGGTGTGGGGCTATGACAGACTGGGGATGTGGGTGCAGGCAGACTCGGGTGTCCGTATAAGACAGAGTGGGTGTAGGTATAGAAACAGAGTTTAGTGTTGGCCGTGGGGTGTCTGCGGAGGATAGTGTGGGGTGTGGGTGTAGTACAGAGGAAGGTGTGGGTATAGAACAGTGGGGTGTAGGTGTAGCAGAGAGTGGGTGAAGGTATAGGACAGAGTTGATTGTGGGTATAGGACAGAGTTGATTGTAGGTGTAGGACAGAGTTGGATGTGGGTGAAGGTCAGAGTATGGGGCATCCGATTTATATAATTGTCGCTGTAAAAAGCAGGAGCTGACGGGTCGGTGGGTGGGATGAATCGAGCATAGGGTATGGGGTGACCAAGTGGCAAGTGAGGCCGAGGTGTTACTGTCTATGGCTTAAATAGAGTGTGATAGGAACCAGAGCCCGTACACAGTGAATGAAGTGTATGTCTATAAAAAGACGATAACACAATTGTTGCGTAAATTATAAAACAATTTTACAATTGAGCTGAACGCAGTGAAGTATAATGGGAGAGAGTGGAGGACCTTGGACTATTTTTTTTTTATATATTTTTTTTGATAATGTTTATTCTGGAGTTGGACTACTAGGACTGGAACGTCCTATTTTCGGTAGGCTCCAGGGCCATTTATGTTTACCTGGATTGATGTATGAAGTATAATAATAGTAACTATGTACATCTAGGAGATTTCTAGTTCACATTTAACAAATATTAATACTATTGTATGTTTTCTTAATGTAGACATGTCAATGATATATATACAATGATATTCTTCTTAGGTTTCCTTATATGTGAGTAGGGTCTGGGCTGGAGTACCGTACAGATTATCTCAATGTAGATCGTTAGAATAACTAATTTTTCGGTATTTCATTGTCTAGTATGTTAGTTGTCTATACGCATCTCTACATTTCTTAAGCACTCAGTATCAAGTTTTACTCAGTCGAATCCCAATACAACAGTCTCCCACAGGGACGGTTTTCGAGAAACTGTCGTTTGACAGATATCAGATACAACACCATCCGCACCACCGTCTTGTTATCAGAAAGGGCATGCCTTCAGCACCACGAGGCAGATTCTAGCAGAGGCTCCAAAAAATAAAAAGACCCAACATCATGCACCCTGCGCCAAATTTAGTTTGCAGCACTTTAGAGAAGCGGCAGGTGGCAAACCTACCGTGCAAGCCTAGCCAGCCCAGTAAATTAGTAAAGTTACTTAATCATGACTGTGTCGCAGGTGGACTATTGTATCTACCCACGTTAAAGTTAAACTCCGATGTAAATCTTCCGTGTTGGGAGACTCACTTATACCAGCTAACCGCATAAGATTGTCCCAATGAAAATAAAGAATTGAAAAAGAAGCCTTGCTAACTCATGTCCATCTGAGGAATTTGTCGATAGAGGCTGCACTACATAATTGTGATTTGTGTTTCATCTTCGAGACATGCCTCTCTGGCAGCATGACTACTAAGAAAGTCCCACACCCACTTTTGGAAAGTATTCTGAATGCAGACGTTTCCATTTTCCATGCACGAGCAAGGTCCTATACACTGACAGATACCGATGTCGTTCGAGGCTGCGCCAATGGTTTCTACCCTCAGGAACAAGTGCAGACAAGCCAACAATTACATATATAGTCCACAGCCATGCACTTTCAGTCACCAATTTACCCTATGGTCCTGGAGGCTGTGCTGTTCGACCAGGGACTAGGGGCCCGTTTCAATAGAATGTGTCACTAAGCCACTTATTGACATGTTTAGTGACCCCACTAGTGACTTGAATAGCAGAAAATCTTCGGTCTCGTTTCAGAAGGCATGTCACTGTAGGGCTTGTGTGTCAGTTCACTGTTGTGGACGTGTAAATAGTTTGGGACAGCATAGCAGAAAAACATGTGGGGTATCCCATCTTACTTACTCAAGTGCTACCGGGAACAAGTGCTATCAAGGTAAATGTCACGCATAAATTAGCGACTGCGCATGAGTAATCCTACACTGGCCACTAGAGCAGCGTTTGCAATGCCGAAATTCAAACGCGAATATCGTTAGTTTGGATGGGCCGCTCTCCTTCATATTTGGCGTGGTTATAAGTTATATGTGTCCCTAACTCGGAATAAAGTTTCATAGCTTTATAACTATGGAAACTAAAGTTATGTGTTTGACGGAAATCAGAAATTTCTGCATCTTGAAATATGATCATTAACAAAGTATGAAAATCATAAAATAAAACTAAATTCCAAGAAATTCTGGCAGCAGGCTCTCACCAATGGCGTATAAACCTCCAGTCAGTACTTTGGCGGTAGTTAAACACGCCAAGGGCCGTTGACACTGCCGTTAGAGTTCCGTCAAGTGCCGAAATTTTATTTGACGGCACGGGGGGGGGGGGGGAGGGCGTCCCCCCCCCCCCGAATACGCCCCAGTTTTTTTTGTGTTTTTGTTTCCGACTTTTTCATCAGTCCCGACTTTCATCCCTGTAAACATGTCACAAAACTTGTCAAACAAGTCCCTGGACTTGGCATTTTCCCTCCACTTTGGGCACCGTGCCCAACTACATGGCTGGGGTATAAGCATGGGTCATCAATCTCTGATCAGTAGAGCCTTGTTACCAGAGTTGGGAATATATATTATATATGGTCTGTGCCTGAAGGACCTTTAGATCCCATCTCCCTGGGTTACTACGTTCTTCTCCCCAATTTACAGATTATCTGTGCCTACTCCTCTGTAGGGTAGGTGTGGCAGACCCACTCTTGTTCTCCAACCATTCATTCCGTCATGGAGGAACCCATCAGGCTCTTGTGATGGGAGGATCCTTCGAGGTGGTCAGTAGGAGAGGCGCTTAGTTTTCCCCTCAACCCATGAATCTGTACTTACTACGAACTGTTTTATAATTGAAATTTCACTCTGTGATCGCCGGTAATTTTGATACTTTATCATGTTTGATAATTTATTAAATATGTATCCTTATGTTTCATCGAGATGTGTTATGAAATGTACCAAAACGTATCCACACCATATTCAGCTTTCTTCACGCGTTATCATTATGCTCCAATTTGATAAACTCCCACCTATTTAATATACATATATATACGCCACCACGTAATTGCATGTATCCGATGTACACTGATATGGTTATATATATATAACTATATAACCTCGTTTATATAAATATAAATTCAAGCCAATGAAATTCAACTATTTAATTCACCCCGGTGTTTATTGCTTCACCACTACTCACGTCATAGTTGTTTTCCAGGTAGTTATTGCGTATAAGATGCGGTAGCCAGGGGTACCATGGTAACCAGGTTCCCCTGAACGGTCATTCCGCTCGCTGTTCTCTTACCTGAAACACATATTTTAATCTTCCTGAGATTATTGGTTGAAAACGCTCAGTTATGGGCCGGACAAGGAAGAAAAATGAAAATTCTTTGAAGAATTCGTTAGGGAATCGTGTTGAAAGTTCTCCTGCGGAGACTTTTTCAGGTAATTTTGACGATTTATTGTCAAATAAAGCGGAATTTGTGGCTTCACCGTCGACTCTCGTGGAAATGCGGCAGGCTGATTCGAGGGCATCCCAAGATGGCGCTATCGCGGATCGTGGATCGGGATCAAGTGGAGGTGGCGAGAAGGATGATAAAACAAGTACTGAGGAACGTCTGAATACTTTGGAATCTTCAATTTCAACGATTTTGAAGATGGTTTCTTCTCAAGCAGAGTCAAGGCCTACTCGGAAGTCTAGGAAAAGTCGTTCAAGTTCAAAAACTAAAAGAAATCATCATGTGAGTTCAAGCTCGTCTTCAAGTTCTAGTTCTTCCAGCACTTCGAGATCTCCGAGTAAAGAGACGAAAAGGAGGCATCGTGGTAAATATGATTCGGCTAATTTTTTGGAAAAAGATGAGAAAGTACTGAATTACGAAACTCTTTCCTTGGTAAATTTGAAAATCATGAAAAAATTGCTTGATCAGGGGAAGGATGTATCGGGTTTTGTTGATCATCAAGTTTTGTTGGCAGAGAAGGCAAAAACTAAAGTTTTTCATTGCGATACTCTTATCCGTTACGATAAATCTGTTAAGGATAGGGCTGGTAAAACCGGTGTAACTGCTTTCGGGAAAATAGATGCTGGAGAAATTATGAAGTATCTTTCATACGACGGGACAGTTAGCGCTAGGAGTACCAAAAACAAGAGTATCGTTTCAAAACAAAACTCAGTTCACACTTGTAATGCTTTCAACAGGTCTGAAAATGGTTGCAGTTTCACTAATTGCAAATATCGCCATCAATGTTCAGGATGTGCCTCAAATACTCATGGGTATTATGCTTGTGTGGGTAAAAAGACGGGATCTAAATGATGCCTAACTACGGGTAACCACGTAGTTGTTGATGAAAACGATACTTTGTATCAATCGGATTCTATTTATAATCGGGGTCAGGTCACTAAGGGTAGTGACGTCATAGTTGATCTTGATTTTAAACCTGACGTGGTTGCTCGCAAGGATTTACAAGGATTACATGAGATTATCTCTGATAAAAAAGATAAGTATGAAATATTATCTGATGATGTTATCACTGATGTGTATGAGGTTAATCAAAATGATGAATTAATCCGTGAGTTTGAATTTGATGCTAAAACGGTTAGTTTAGGTGTGGAAGCCTACGAGGCCGTTGATATTTCTCAGAATAGTTGCCAACCGTTTTCTGGTGAGTTTTTCTCTGATGAGAATTTAAATACTGATGGGTTGTTAATTGATGATAATTGCAAAAATGGTATTTGTAATTGCAAACACTTTATAGGTGGGTTTGAGGCACAGTTAATGCCTTGTCGTATACATAAATTTCTCGAACTAGGTAATGAGAAATGCTCTTTGACTAAATGTGAAAGAGAGTTTATCTGGAATGGTGTCAAAAATGGTTTCAATATAGTCGATGACGATATTGATACGTGTTACGAGGTTCCAAATTATAATTCAATACTTGAGGAACCTTGGTACTCTGAGATGTCGGATATTGTTAGTAAAGAGTTAGTCGATGGCAAAATAGCTCCCGCAGAAGGAAAGCCTAATTGTGTTCATGCTCTAGGAGCGGTAATTAAAGGTAATGGCAAATTACGACCAATTACAGATTGCTCTTTTCCGGATAGTTCTAGTATTAACAATTTTATGTCGAGTACCTACGAATCTTTCAGTTATAACACAGTATATGATGCGGCCTCAAGCCTTATAGGCGAGGAATATATGAGTGTAGTGGACATAAAATCCGCCTATCGCTCAGTAAATGTTAATCCAAATCAAACTAAATCCCAGGGTTTTTCTTGGAATCTAGGTAATGAAAACGTTTATTATGAAGATAAAAGGTTATGTTTTGGGTTGAAATGTGCCCCTAATATTTTCACCAGGATTTCTGATTTTGTGGTTGATGTCGCTTCACAATGTGGCATCGGAGGAATCACTAATTATCTAGACGATTTCCTTGTTATAGGTGGTTCAGAAAGCGAATGTTTTTTCAAGCGTGATAAACTTATTGAGATTTTGAGATGCATAGGTTTTGAGATATCCATGTCCAAGGTTACTAAACCATCCCAAATTACGGTATTTTTGGGTATAACTATCGATTCTGTGGGCATGACTTTATCTTTACCTGAGGAAAAAATCATTAAATTGAAGGAATCTATCCGAGTTATCAAAGACAACGGTAAAGTAAACAAGAAAGATTTGGAAAGAGTCGGTGGACTCATATCTTTTTGTTCCCAGGTGGTCCGTGGGGGACGCACTTTTAGCCGGAGGCTTTTCGATTTATGTGCATCTCTGGATCGTAAATATCGTGTTAAATTGTCAGATGATCTCTTGGATGACTTGAACTGGTGGGAAAATTTTTGCGATATTTTCAACGGGAGAGAGATCATTCAGAGAAAATGTGATTATTGTCCTATCGTATCAGATTCGTCAATGTCTGGGTTTGGGACCTGGGCAGGCAAAGATTACATTTATGGTACTTGGGGTGATGACAAAATACCGGGTATTAATGATTATCACTTTGTCTTATCTCCACAAAGTGATATAATTGACATAAATATTAATCTTTATGAACTGTGGCCAGTTTTGGTTGGAGTTAAACGCTGGTCCGATAGATATCGTAATTGTTCAATCAGTATAGTTACCGATAACATGCAAGTACTTGCCATGATTAACACGGGAAGGAGTCGTAACAAGCAGTGTATGAAATGGCTCAGAGAGCTATTTTGGGTTTGTTTCTTAAATAACTTGTCCCTCAAAGCTACCTACATTAGATCAGAAGATAACGTGTTAGTGGATCAATTATCTCGTGTCGGTTATAAAGGAGTTAAAGATAAATTATTCAATACTCTCAAATGCATGGAAATGTGTTGTTTTGATTGCAGATCCGCAGTTGGACATGCTCCGGGATAAACACAAAGTAATACTTTCAAATTGTATCTCAGTCAATACCCGTAGGGTGAGAGATAACCAGATTAAATGTTATCTTAGATTCTGTGATACTCGTAATTGGAATCCTTTTCCTGTTAATATGTCAAATTTTTCTCTTTATGTGGTATTTTTATCACAACATATGAAACCCATTTCGGTAAGAAATTATATTTCTGCAATTAATTTTGAGAATAAATTGCGTGGATTCGAGGATTTTTCCTCTAACTTTTTGTTAAAAATGACGGTAAAGGGTATTACTAGATTAGATGTGTCTCAAAAAACCGTCAGGTACCCTATCACTTTATCAGATATGGTGTCCTTGTATCAGAAATTATCTTTCAAACTGGACTCAGATTTAACCTTGTGGATATGTTTCCTTCTTGGTTTCAGGGGGTTACTAAGAAAATCTCACTACACTTTATCTCAACATACTTTAAAGTGGGAGCATGTACATATCGCTATTGACCATGTGATTATTAATATTTTAACTTCTAAAGTGGACCAATTCGGCACAAAACCTCAGGTATTGAGGTTTGATGTTATCCCAGATTCTATTTTTTGTGTCGTTTTTTATCTAAGGTTGTTGTTTTCTAGACAATCTCCTGGTCCAGAGGATTTTTTGCTTAGGTCGTCCTCAGGTGGTACTCTTTTGCCACTAACTTATCAATTTGTCAACAACAAATTAAAATCTCTGGCCAGTATTTGTGGTTTTGGAGATAAACTGGTTTCTTGTCACTCCCTGCGTCATGGGGGAGCTACTTTCCTCAAGGATATTGGCTTGGATATCGCTGATATTAAAACCAGAGGGAATTGGTCTTCCTCTGTCGTTCACACTTATCTCCATAATACATCTTTTTCTGTGGCTTCCTCTGATCGGAAAGCCTCGGAATTCTTGTCAAAAATTTAATTGACTTCGTTTGTGTTTGGCGGGTTTCTCCCTGTTATTTATTCAATTTTCCGCCAAACCTGTCTCTGTGTCAATTCATATACTTATTATCTTCCCCCCCTTATCCTACATTGGCCTATTAATATTATATAACTATATAACCTCGTTTATATAAATATAAATTCAAGCCAATGAAATTCAACTATTTAATTCACCCCGGTGTTTATTGCTTCACCACTACTCACGTCATAGTTGTTTTCCAGGTAGTTATTGCGTATAAGATGCGGTAGCCAGGGGTACCATGGTAACCAGGTTCCCCTGAACGGTCATTCCGCTCGCTGTTCTCTTACCTGAAACACGTATTTTAATCTTACTATTGTTATTTATTAGTTTTGTACATCTAGATGGTTAGGACTGGGGCTTGTCCCATTGTATTTACATGAATAAACCTGTTATTTATTCAATTTTCCGCCAAACCTGTCTCTGTGTCAATTCATATACTTATTATCTTCCCCCCCTTATCCTACATTGGCCTATTAATATTATATATATTAACGTATAATGCACTTACTTATACATATATAATTAGGCCCCCATTTGCTAAGCACGTATCTATGGTATAGCCACTCGGGGGCGTGGCCTATTGTCGCACACGTCATAGTTCCTTTGATGCGACGGTTGGGGATCTCCTCACTCTTCCTTAGTCAATCGTATGAGCAGGACCTATTTTTAATTTGGTGCTCACGATTTATGTTTAAACGAATTTCCTGGGAAATTCAATATATCTGAAAATGGGACGGAAGGCGAAAAAGCAGAAATCGCCGACTAAGGTGGAGAAAGGATTATCGAATACTACCGAAATGAGTTGTGAAGGGGAGGCCCCATTCACCCCCATTAAGCAAGGGGACAGGTCAAACTCAGTAGTAAGTAGTATTGACCAGACGAGAGGGATGTCGGCTTCATCGGGGATATCATCGAGAGAAAATCGAGAGAATGCAGCAGCCCTGGCTACTAGAGTCGATACCCTGGAGGAAACCTTCATGAGAGCTATTGGAAAAATGGAGAAGATTCTTCACGAGAAGAAATCAAGTGACAGTAGTTCAAGATCGAGGAGGAAATCGAGACATCAAAAATCGCATGATACAGATTCAAGTTCTTCAGATGATACTGATTCTTCGCGATCAAGTTCAAGATCACGTTCAGCAAGCAGAAAACATAAAAGAAACAAAGGTAAAAATAATATGTTTTCTTCTAAAAAATACCTGAAAAAAGATGAAAAAATCGCCAGTGTGGAGAAATTGAATTTGATAAATCTGAAGATGTTAAAAGAAATTAACGAAAAATACGATGATATTAATGGATTTTTGGACCATTTAATTCTTTTGGCAGAAAAAAGCGAAACCAGAATGTTCACGGCAGAGGCCTTGATTAATTACGACGAAAGCGTTAAAGTTGAAGCGAAAAGCAAAGGTTTAGAGGTATTTTCAGTGGTGAACCCGGCAAATATAGTTAGATATCTATCATACGACGGTACGCAGGCGGCTGCTGTAAATCGTAAAATGACCAAAAATAAACCAAAGGTATCTAGCGAGTCAAGTATATGTTTCGCATTCAACAAAAGCGAGGGATGTAAATTCGCTAACTGCAAGTATAAACATTCATGTAATAACTGTCATCTTTTTGGTCACGGTAGTTCAGATTGCAAATCGTCGACAAACAGGGACTCTAAATTCGTTAAATGAAACGAATTCCCGAGCGGGAATTCAAACCGGGTAACGGTGGGCGTGGCCGTTACTAAGGACGCTTTTGGTTGCCGGGATTCCCCGCACGCAAATGACGTCATCGGTGGGGATTCCGCTAATCGGGACTACGAAGGTTGGGTTAACGTTGATCTATCGGAAAAACGGGATAATACTCCAAAAATCGTTAAAAATCCTGAAGGTAAGGATGTCACGATTTTTGAAAATTGCATTAACGGTAGTTGCAATTGTGTGTATAAAGTAAATAACTTTGAGATTGATCTTAAACCATGCCGTTCTGCACATTTCCTGGTAGGTGAAAACTCCCTAGATACAGTTGAGGCTAACGAAAAAGAATTCCTATGGTCGGGATTGTGTAACGGGTTCAAAATCATCGATGATAATCTCGAAATCGAATATGAATGTGAAAATTACGATTCTGTAAATAGTGGTGATGGTTTTGATAAATTTAACGAGGTAGTTAAAAATGAAGTAATAGGTGGCCGCCTATCGGAAACTAAGGTTAGGCCAAAATGTGTACATGCCATAGGCGGTATTTTCAAGGAGTCAGGAAAATTCAGACCTATAACAGACTGCTCCAGACCTGATGGTATATCCATTAATAATCACATGAGTGAAACATTCGAGCACTTTTCATACAATTCTGTAGAAAATGTAGTCGAGGTAATGGAAAAATACGATTACATGAGTCTTATAGATATAAAGTCCGCCTATAGATCGGTCCATATCAGAGGACAGGACTCTGAATTTTTAGGTTTTAAATGGGACAACAAATACTATAAAGATAACCGTCTGGCCTTTGGATTGAAATGCGCACCTAATATATTTACGAATATTTCGAATTTCATTGTTAAAATCGCGGAAAAAAAAAAGGCGGGGCATGTTGTCAATTACCTAGACGATTTTCTCGTGTTAGGGAAAACTTATGAAGAATGTCTAAAAAATAGAGAGATTGTGATAAAAACAATCGAGGATATGGGTTTCACTATCGCCAAAAACAAAGTTACAAATCCAAGTCAGTGTGTGGTATTTTTGGGTATCAAAATCGACTCAGTCCAAATGGAATTAAGCCTACCAAAAGAGAAAATCGATAAATTATCGAATTTAATCGATAATGCACTAGAAAAAGGCTCGGTAACTAAAAAAGACCTCGAAAAACTAGGTGGAAATATGTCTTTTTGTTCTCAAGTCGTTAAAGGTGGGAAAACATTCAGCAGAAGATTGTTCGATAAATGCAGGGATTTACATTATAAAAAATCGCAAAAAATCGATGAATCATTGGAGGCTGACCTGTTATGGTGGAGACATTTTTGTACAGTTTTTAATGGTAAATCTCTTATACAAACTCCTTGTCACAATATCCCAATCGTTACAGACTCCTCTTTTGAGGGTTTTGGGGCCTGGGCAGGCCGGGATTACCTCTTTGGTAACTGGAAGAATGAAATTTCGTTATTGAATGGTTGTGGTCATCAGGAAAAACCACCTGATAACGATTTTTTCGATTTCAACATAAATGTTCTTGAGTTATGGCCTGTTTTGGTAGGTTTGAAACGTTGGGGCGATAATTATCGTAACAAAAAAGTGATTATCTGGACAGATAATATGCAGGTACTATTCATGCTGAATAGTGGTAAAAGTAAAAATCGTACCTGTATGGCATGGTTACGAGAAATTTTCTGGTACTGTTTTCTATTCAATATTGAAATTTGGGCCACACATATCAAAGGTGCTAATAATATATTAGCAGACCAATTGTCCAGGCTAATTTACCCTGGCGTTTATGACAAATGCGTTAAAACTCTCTCCGATTACAACATGTGTTGTTCTGGTTTACAGACTTGACCAGGGAATTACAAGAAAAATCGGAAAAATTCCTTTCTCAATCAATCTCAGAAGCTACCAAAAAAGCAAGGGAAAATCAGTTACGATTATACAGAAGATTTTGTGAAAAATACCATTTGTCACCTTTCCCTTGTACTAGGGATCAAGCTTGTTGGTATTTATCATATTTGTCAGAGTATTTATCACCAACATCTATAAAAAACTATTTATCAGCAGTTTGGTGGTATCAAAAAATCGAGGGTTACAGGGATTACTCATCCGATTTTAAAATTCGCATGGTAATGAAAGGTATTCAGAGGTGTTATCTATCTAAGGATAATTCTAGGTATCCGTTTACACCTACGGATTTGTTAAAAATTCGTTCAACATTAGATATCTCTCGTCATGACGATTTCAATTTGTGGTTAGCAATTATGCTATGTTTTCGTGGATTACTGAGAAAATCTCATGTATCAAACTCTCCACACAATCTAAAAATCGGTGATGTAAAAATTTCAGATAAAATGATAGTTATCCACATTCGTACAAGTAAGACAGATCAATTCGGGATTCAGCCATACGATATTTACATTCACCCGATTCCTGGTTCTCTGCTATGTATCAACGAAATGTTCAAATCTATCAATTATAGTAATCCGGATGGTTACTTGATTACTATGTCTAATTATAGACCTATGACTTACGGCTATTTTAATTCCAGACTAAAGAACCTAGCTTTCCAGACTGGTATCACAGGAAAGGTCTCAACTCACTCACTGAGACATGGGGGTGCGACTTTCCTGCAAAAAATCGGTATGCCCATTGAGGTAATCCGAGCTAAGGGTAATTGGAAATCGTCAGCGGTTTACAGATACTTACATAATTCAGTTTCAGATAAAGAATCGGAGTTGGTAAACTCTTTTCTAGGTAATTACTCCTAACTACTCGTAATTGTAGTTTGGCGGTATTTTGGTCTGGTTGTATTCTCGCCAAACTATATTCACTCGTATGCTTATCTTTTACCTAAATGTAGACCTAACTTATATTAACGTATAATGCACTTACTTATACATATATAATTAGGCCCCCATTTGCTAAGCACGTATCTATGGTATAGCCACTCGGGGGCGTGGCCTATTGTCGCACACGTCATAGTTCCTTTGATGCGACGGTTGGGGATCTCCTCACTCTTCCTTAGTCAATCGTATGAGCAGGACCTATTTTTAATTTTTAAATTTAGGTTTAAGTTACCCAGTTCTGTATTTATGTAATACTGGGGGTTTCTACATCCTGTATTCACGTAATAAATGGCCATAGGGTCTGGTTGTATTCTCGCCAAACTATATTCACTCGTATGCTTATCTTTTACCTAAATGTAGACCTAACTTATATATATATATATATACATACATACATACATACATACATACATACATACATACATACATATATATATATATATATATATATATATATATATATGTGGAACTCCACATTTATTGCCAGCGTATGTGGCGTATACAATACTGTTTATGTGTGTATACGGATGCGTTATGGCTGTAGTTGCGGCCAAGCGTATATGAAAGAAATATCCTGTGCTTGACATATGTAGAGTCAGACATACATGTATATAAACAGATGCACTGATGTATGTCAATAATTTTGTAGTACATGCGCGTGCAATCATTTAAAGTTTATTTAGCAAATTTTCTAGCATGGCCATTTCCTCATGAATAGGTTCTTGATAATATTATGTGGTTATAATTTGGACAGAATGTGCGTTTACCAGCATTCACATGTATACTGCTTGTGAATATTTTGTAAATAGTAGATTACGACATATGTTGTGAGGTAGTGAGTCTTGTATTTCAGCTTTCCAGATAGCATTCGAGCTGCTTTATGTCAACGAAGCTTATATCAATCATGACAGAAATTCGTAGTGGGAAGCCTTTCTTCTGGGTGAAGTCCTAATGGAGCAGGATGTGTTTCTCGTTAGTTGTAGTAAATGTCCTAACCAAAACGCAAAGAACCTAAATGGCCTTGTTATGCTATCCAGGTGGTGAAACTACATTTGGAAAAAAAGGCAAGAGTCGCTAAAGAGCTTGAAAACAATGTGGATAAATACGATACGCTGGCTTTATAGGTTTATATTTTACCTATTGTGCGGTCTATCTCGTCATTATCGCGAGTGCACACGACAGTCCTGAATAGTAATATATTCCATTGTCTTCGTATGGAATTCCTACTTGGTTGAATAGTTCCTAATTCGCTGGCGCTTATTGATTGCAGTTTTTTTCTATTCAGTGGGTTCGCGTTGGACAGGGTAGTCTGAAAAAGTGTTCTTGAATGGTGGAAATCTGGTATGGTATAATTCTCGATACGATTGCGTCTCCTTATCTAAAGATGGGTGGCGTAGAGAGTCACAGGTGTTTCGTACGCTTCTGAATACAATGCACCTGGATATAATGCACCTGAGACTTGAGACCTGATATGTGGTTTTTGTATTGTATGTATATACATACATGCCAATAGGTATGCAATATTATAACATATATTCAAAAAAAGTTATTAATACATTATTTCTGAGGGCAAACCTATCACTTATAAAATGTGAGTTATCATATAAAAGACACAACAGAGTACATTAAGGAATCGCTCAGAGATCCTCCAGCAAATCACCGGCAAATCCTGCTCCACGTTGGCGTCAGCTGGACCAACGCGGTGTATAAAGTTCTGCTTCTTTTCTTCCCATCGGAAATAAAGCATGTGCCAAGTACTTGACGGTTTTGGTTCCCAGCGGCTCCGTGGGAATTTACGCTGGGATCTACGAAATCTGGTAACACATTAATTCCTCTTTTCATTTAAAGTCTTTTTGTTAGTATCTGTAATGAGTTTATCTGTAATAAAAATTCCTCTCGATATGAAAAGATTAATGGAAAATTCTTTTGGGATCATATTTGTTCTGACATATTCCGCCCGCTATAAATCTTGCACATATCATATTGAGGCTCTAGAAAAATTTCATGAAAGTCTCTAAAGCCTGATTTGTAGCATAATTTCAAAGCTGCTTTCTTGTGTAATGAAAAAATGTGAGTAGATCGGAAAATTACGAAGATCGGAAGAGATTCTGTAAGAATCGAAACCACGAATTAAACCCAGTAGGGGGAACAGCTCACAAGGAGAAACCCTTTTTGGCGCTAGGAGAGCGAGCATTCGCCGTTCCCTCTTGAAAATCTAAAAAAAATAAGGCCCTCCCGCTCCATTCACAAAATAACCCCACCCCACACTGTGCCAAATGGCCAGTGCGTTGTCTCTGACAGCTCTGTGCGTGGAATAAATGGACCAATCAGACGTCCCATTTCTCCCGGATTACGGTAGTTCCGGCCAATGAAAGCGGGTTATTTACAAGAGACAGAAGACGGACGGGTAACTCGATCGGGGAAGTCATTCTTGGTAGCGTAACAGTAGGCCCTGTCAGACTAAATTGTTCTTACATATAAGTACCTTGTTTCTTTTGATAAAAATAAACAACCTAGTTGGTCATTGCTATCGATAGAAACAAGGTACGTTAGGACGTCCCAACAAGGTGAATAAGGTTTACTTGTATCATATACCTAGAAATATTAATAATTATCTCTATATCTACCAAAACATGACGACGTTGAACCAGTATCCAGATTATGCTGGGAGGGTCGATGCATACAATAGACTAACTCCAAAAATATTGGTATTTTTCATCCCAGCATAGTATGTTTGAATGGATAAAGATTAGAGCAGAGGTTAATAAGTATTTTCAGGATTTCCCGGCATATAGGTATACAATAAAGTACCATAGCCACAGCAGCAGCAGTGCGTAGTGTGGATCGCACATTCGCAGCATACCCCAATTGTACTTCAAATGGGCGCCAGAGCGTCTGGTTGCCCCGACAGAAAGGTAAGTGATAGAGACCTAACTCCAAGAACTAAGGAACATACGCGCAAACTGTGTATCTTGACTGGGAAAAATAGGAGCATCAGTATTAAGCTACGCATATAGGTTGATTTAATGTTCTATATTACAGTCCCCAACTTTTTTTTACAGTACATAAACGACCTCTTGAACATGATCAAAATTGCCAAAACTGGATTATATCTGGACGATACGATCCTATACCTATCAGGCCACTCAGAACTCATAGTTCACAACACTCTGCAGGAAGAACTGGATAGAGTAAACTTGTGGTGTATCCAAAATAAACTGAGTATAAACAAGTCAAAAACCAAAACCATGTTATTTGGTAAAAATATGGTAAATCAGTTAAACAGAGTACCTGACTACGAGGTCGACAACATTAAACTACAGAAAGCTGCCAACTATAACTACTTGGGAATCTCACTAGACCGAAACCTAGATTCTAAAAGTCACATAAGCAAACTGTACAAAAATGTATCCCACAGACTCTACCAATTGACAAAAATGTGCCCGTACCTAACGACTGCGGCAGCCCTAAAAGTCTATGAATCTTGTGTTATCCCTTATCTTGACTATGGCGATGTCTTGTACATGAACACTCATAATAGCCAACTTGAATGGCTACAAGTCTTCCAAAACTGCTGCCTACGTACTTGCTTAAAGGCCCACCGAAGAACTCCTATCCGCATCCTACATGCTCAGGCAAACACTCCGTATTTGAAACACAGGTGCGATTGCCACATATGTACAACTTCCTATATAAGCGTGCCCAAGACAAAGACTACCTAGACTGTAGAGGTCTAATTACGAGGGGCCATGCAGTCCCAGTACTAAAAACTGTGAAGCCCAATTGTTGGGCATATCAACGTTCTCTGAAACATAATGGGGCCGTAAAATGGAACAATCTCTCCGCACTTTTGAGAAATACTCCCTCTTATGAATACTTTAAAAAGCTTACCAAAACAACGATGATGGAGCAAATCCCGATCTTATAAAATTCGGTAAGTGCGACTATGGTTCCTTTCCTTTACTGTCAAAAACATTTATGATCATGTTCCTTATTGTAAAGAAAAATGAAGTGTTGTAACCCCATTCTTTAATTTACTGCGTGGTAACTTGTTATATTCAAATGATTGCATGACGCTAATTACCAGTGAATCTAATAGGCCCGACAACGAAAAACAGCTGAAGTATTAACAGCTGATGTCACCGGCCTTTTTGTTGGCATGTAAAACGTTTCAAACAATGAATATTTTTGTATAAACTTCTCCGATTATGTCAATAAAGAAATGATTGAAAAGAAAAGGGGGAAAAATCAATGATACAGAGAATGATACCATTGATTGACACTTAAGTGGCTTACAAATCATTCGAAAAGAAATAGGACTCAGTCTACCATGACCAATGATATTACGTCTGTCTCAAGATAAGGTTTTCGGAGTCTCAGAGGGGACAAACCTTGTTTGGAGACTGGTGTGGGAGCGGGGACCGGTGCGGGGACGGGAACGGGTGTGGGAGCGGAGAAGGAACAGCATGAGAAAATGTGATTTACATATACTTAAGGCATATATATATATATATATATATATATATATATATATATATATATATATATATGATATGATATGATATGCGTCCTAGGTGAACTATAAATATAACAACAATATATTAATTGATGAATAAAAACGAGACAGTGGAATTGACGGGAATAATTAAATATAAGGCTTTATTGATACATTGGGAACAACCCAGCCTACACATCGAAATAACAAGTAAGCTAAAATAGTAAGTTTTTTAGAACAGCCGTTCAGTATCAGATCAAAGGCAGATTAACCGTTTACACATTAGAATATTATGTCACGCATCTAGAGACCGCGCGGTTGCTAAGATACGTGACGACATTAAGAGGAGTGACATGGATTAACATAGCTACCGTCGCCGGGTGAGTGGCGTATTGTTGCCTTGAGTCCTCACTTATATTAATATATTGAAATATATAGACATGTATATCATTTGGCTTAAATAAGTAAGTCCTCCTTGCCTTTGTGTATACGGTTCATCTCTAGACATATATACATCTGCCCATGTTGCAGTAATCTCTCTCTCTCTCTCTCTCTCTCTCTCTCTCTCTCTCTCTATATATATATATATATATATATATATATATATATATATATTGTACAGATATACACAGACGGGGTATATCTTACTATAAAATAGAGATGGCGCCACTGACGGCCGTATCCTATAAGCGCCACCAAGCAATTTTTTCTGTTTGGATAGTGGTGTAAATACAACAGAATCAGGCGTATATAAGAATCAGGCGTATATGGGTCAGATTTTCCCAAAATGTACAATTCAGACTTTTGGGGCAACACAAACAAAAATTAAAAAATTTCAAGTAATCAATTAAAAAACCTTTATTTCTTTTAGAGCAACATCTCAGCTGTTTGTGGATACCAATTATACTGACTTTCTCCAAGCGGTTCAGTTTTTACACTTGTTACAGTAAAAGTTGATTTTTCTTATGGAACGTCCGAAATATTTTCAACATGCTATGAGTTGAAATACTGTCTAGTGATTTCTATTAGGAGTACAAAGACAAGATTCACAAAATTAATGGATTTTATACTGAACTTGTGCTATACCAAATTTCACTAGGCTCCTATGAATATTACCATGTCTATCATATGAAAAACTTTTGCTCACATTTTGGAAAAGTTGAAATTAAGCATAAAAAATTAATTAACTTTTTTTAAATTAGTGTACACTAGCCATAAGAGATCCAATTTGGAATATAAATACTTCTACACAAAGCTATACATCCCTACTGTACAGGCATGCAAATATCATAAGTTACCAGTATAAATATTATACCATGCTGTACCGTTAAATAAACCCATTTAAGTTTCGGACGTTCCTCCAAAACTTGCGCCCGTGACCAGTTTCCTATGTCCACACAGAACCACATGTATCACAGTAAATATTACATTCAGAGGCACCAAAACTGCTACGTTTGTAGCAAACATGTACACGTACACTTCAGAAGTGTATTCAACCTTCAAGAGATACTTAATTTAAAATCAGGGAGCCTGCTGGGTGGTGGTAGGCGGAAATACCACGTAAAAAAAGACAAGTTGAAATTTCAAAAGAGCAAAGGACTAGGTTAAATTGCTCAGAACCACCAGCGAAACCCACCAACACACTCCCCAACATCTCTACTATATGAAACAAATGGTTTTAGATAGCTAAGAACCTATTTCCTACACCACCCAGGTGAGAACCTGAAACCTTACATAAGTTTCGGACGTTCCTCCAAAACTTTCCTCTACACATTACCCAGTGCCTGTGAAAGGCAGAGTGGCCTGTAGAGGCAAAGAACTTGTTACTCAACAAGGAAATATCCACATGTACCTCTGTACATAGGTTCCTAGTTCTAAGAAATATAACATTTAATGGAAAAAAGGTGGCAACTTTAGAATAATCAATTTGAAAATCACAAATCAATACTTTCCACAGTAAGAAACAAGTGAAAATTGCAAAGGATAAATTAAAAAATGTACCAGAACATGTGAAAATATGTATTATGAATTAATTAGAATTTTCTACCACCTTCATAAGCAATTTAATAACTCTATTGGCCCAGTCTCCACAAGGTTAAGCATGTTTCGGACGTTCCGGCCTGCACAATTTCGGCCGTTCCAGCCCACTTTTCTCCACTCTATACTTACAAAGCAGGAGAGAAATTGCAAAAACCACATTCCATAAGTACAAGAAATTAGGTAAAAGTTGAAAAAACACTTTGGATGTGACTTATTTGTGCTGGTGAGAGTTCAAAATGGGCCCTCCGTCCTTTCCCAGTATAGACCGGCTTGGGTACTCTACACAAGATGTCTGCAAGGGGCACATCAAGAATGTCTGGTGTCGCAGGCCACTTGAAATTGTTCCGACATCTTTCGTCACAACCAGGCTGAAGGAAAGAGACTTCAGCGCTGTCGGCATCACTGTTGAGGACTTCCCCGATGTACCACTTGCCATCATAGACAGCAGCAAGCCATGACCCTGTAGCTGGTGAGACGACGCTGGTGAGACGCCAGCTCTCTGTTGGTGAAGCAGGCTGATCAAGTTGAAAGAGGATGTGACGAGTCCACCCTTCACAGCCACCCAGGAAGGCAGCAGAAGAGTAACAACATGGAAGATAGTAAGAAGTCTCCCGAAGAGCAATGGAGTGTCCAGGAACACAGCACATCACGGAATGGGCCTTCATTGTACCAGGTACCGGCCGGGCAGTGATGAGGAGAGATAGTTCTTCTCGGTCCTGACGAATGTCCTCCACAGGAACATGAAAATACCGGACAAGACTGGGGACACAGTTACCAGCACAGGCAAAGTCAGCAGCATTGTGGATGAAGATGCGGCGTTTCACAGTCGAGTCGGCCATGCGTTTAGCTGCAGCACCAATCCCGTCACAGGCTCCCTTCCCATGGCCTGCTTCAAAGTATAACCAAGTCGCCGCACAGTTGAAGAGCTGCTGGTGTTTGGCAATGATACTGAAACACGCACTGTTACGGTACTGTGACGTGGGGCCATCAGTCACATAGTGAACACAAGAAATACCAGGAACCTCTTCGGAAAGGACTTTGTTGATCACTTTCATAAAGGAAAAAACAGCTGCAGAGTCATGTCTCCGCTCATCAGAAACGATGGCCAAAGACTTGTGTGAAAGGACACCTCCCTCTTCCCTGAAGAGGAGAACCACAGGATGAACGGTTACCGGCTCCTTTGCGAAGTAGACAGACTGCGGTTCGTCAGGGTAGCTGACAACCCAGTTCTCAGCAAAGTCCATCTGCACCGTACACTCCCCCGGAGTGAGGTTCTCGCGAAGTCGACAGAGGGCCTGGTACTGGGCGTATACTCTCCTGACGTGGCTCTCCATCAGGGAAAAGTCAGACTTCAGTTCTCGCCTGAAGGTGTCGCGTGGCTCCGTCTGTGTGACGATGCGAAGTTTCTTCGTTGTCTTGCCTTCATCGCCATACACAACATCCAATCGCTTCCACATGTCCACGGAAACGACAGCTGGCAACCAGTCCAGCTTCGCATCCACAGCCACCCACGGAACCTGCAGAAAGCTGTCGGGTAGAAAAGGAAGGCCGAGTCCGTGGAGAGGTTTCATCCGCAAAGCAAAGTTCTGATGCTTAACACACAGACAAATACTAGTGTTGTGGCAGTGCACCGGAAGGATGTAGCGGTGCTTCCGACGAACACTGCGGAAGAAACTCAGGGAAGCTCGGAGATGAGGGAATTCTTCTCGGAACTTAACATGAAGAACATGGAGGAACTCTGTCAGCTGGACTTTCTGGAACTTAACCTTCCTCAAAGTGACAGTGTCTTTCTTCCCTGGAAGAGTAATAGAGTGTTCAGGCCTCTTGAGGAAGTCAACTATAGCCAAAGATGTTGTGTGGAAGGCAGCTATACCTGACTTGTCCTTCCACGGTGAAGAGAGAGTTCTTCGGTCCAGGCCCACATCCTGTGAGAGTCGAGATGCCCCACGTACCGAGTGTAACTCCACCGGTGACACAATTTTGGCCAGGACTCTACGGCGCTGCGTTCTGGGCAGACGCTTGATGGCAGCGGTGATGACATCGTATATTCTGGCTTTGTGCACCTCACCTGAGAGTGGAAGAGGTGGCGTCGGTTGGGAAGTCGGTGTGGTGGGGGTGCGCACTGGTGGTGTTGTGTGCACAGGGTCCCGGTCAGGCAGCACGTCGGAGGCAACATCCTGCCCTGTCGCTCCCTCGGGCACAGGAACAGCACTGTGTCGTTGGCTGACACCCTTCTGCAGGCCATGAAGCTTGGCCCTCAGCATAACATTCTCCCTCTCCACGCTCAGCCGAACAGCCTTCGCCTTCCACAGCTTGTAGTACAGAGCGGACTTACGTGGAGTTCTCGGGCCACTGGCCTCTATAGGCCGGCAGGGGGTGGAGGGGGATCTGAAAAGAGGTTACATTCCAATTGACATCTAAACAAATTGTAAATAATTATTTATCTCATTTCCAGAAATATAGTTTAAAGTTGTTGTTTTTCCATTCCAGAAATAATCTCTAATTGAAAATAATATTACTTTCACTTGGTTCACTCATACATGATTAATTAATAGTTTAATCTATATAATTTATGGGCAGATAATCTATATAATTTATATATACATGAATTAGAAACCTCTTGAATTAGAAGAATAACTGTATGTCTTGTGTATTTATATAATTCACACCATGCAAAAGCTTAACAAATACATGTCATGCAAATCGTGCATAGAATGCTTAAATGTCAGAATTAAAAACTCACGGCTATGCTGAGGTGACTTTTTTACTGGGGCGCCTTATTCTCGCAGCACCGTCGGACCACAGCCCTGGAAATCAAAAGAAAATCTACATCGAGATACATCTTAAAAGTAACATGCTCCCAACACCTGCAATTTTGAACAATATGCACACTGGAAAAAGTTTACACTGTTATCTGTTCACATGGAGTGAAGAGATAAATAATAATATTATAATTGCACATCCATACATACATGTACATGTACGTGTAGACACAGCTTAATAATATGATGCACTCTCCCAACACCAATTCATTTCTACCTATCATGTAGCAGCTGCAGTACAGTGTAATAAATCTACAATTCTAAATGTGTGTACATAGTAAAAAGTGACTACAAACTACATTAACATAGAATACTTATGCAACTCTTCAATTTGGGTTGTCCTACTGGCAGAAGGTGGTGTTGAGTTGACGGCTGTGGTCCGAGGGGGAGGGGACTTGGGAGGAGGAGGGGCAGGGGCAGGGGCTTTCCTGTAAAAGGTGAAGGGTTTGGTGGTGCAGGATGAGGCAGAGGGGAGGGGTGTGTCGGTGGAAGGGGTGGTGGGTTCTGGGGTGGTGGTAGCAGGGGCAGGGGGGGTGCAGGGGGTTGAAGGGGCTGGGGGGGAAGAACTTTTTTTTGTTTTTTTTGTTTTTTTTTCTTGTGGGTGTAGGTGTGGGAGAGGTGGAAGGGAGTGGGGAGGAATGTCTTCTTTTGGATGTGGGTGTGGGTCTGGAAGAGGTGGAAGGGAGTGGGGAGGAACGTCTTCTGGATGTGGGTGTGGGTGTGGGAGAGGTGGAAGGGAGTGAGGAGGTATGTCTTCTTTGGGTTGTGGGTGGGGGTGTGGGAGAGGTGGAAGGGAGTGAGGAGGTATGTCTTCTTTGGGTTGTAGGTGGGGGTATGATCATGGCAGAGCAGGTGGGGGTAGGGGGGGATGGGGATCGAACTTTGGGGGGGGCGTCTTCTTCTGGGTGTGGGTGTGGTGGAGGTGAAGAGGGTGGGTTGGAGAGGAGCCTGTGGGAGAGTGGAGGCAGGGTTGGCGGAGGAGGAAGAGGGGCTTTGAGGAGCCTGCTTTAACCGTCTCCAAATCCCACTCGTAAGAGTTTTGTAGAGGCCAACATTCCTTACACTCTCTTCTGAGTGGGACTCGGGGGGATTAACAGCAGGCTGCTCCACGGGGTCGACTGGGTCCTCCGTGGATGTGGCTGTCGCAGCAGCTGCAGCGGCAGCAGCCTGCTCCCGCCTGCGGGAGCGGTACCTCTCTTTACGCTTGTTGGCCTTAACCTGCTGCAGCTCCTGCGCAGCCACATCTTGGGAGGCTTTCAGTCGAGCCCGGCATTCCCTCTTCCTCGTCCGCTCTTTCTGAAGCCAAGTAGGGTCTAAATGCTTACGCTGCCTCCACTGTCGCACAGACTCCTTGTTGGGTTTGAGGGGCCTCATCCTGCTGGGGTCAGGTGGGGGGGGTCTTGAGTAGAGGTTTGGAGGGCGGGGATGTATAGTGCTGAATCTGAGAAAAAAAGAAATGGAAAAACTAAGTCTGAGCATGAAAAAATGAGAAATAATGTGAAATAGAACAAGCCTAAAAAAAGTGAAAAAAAAAACAATTTTAAATTTAAAAACTGTGCTATATTATTGTGTAGTATAATAATGCGCACCTCCACACTTATTTTGGTCTTCGTAATGCCATAGTAACAGTGCTATATTGAACATATTGTACAAAAGGGAACGTCCAAAACTTTACAAAACAACCCAAAACGTGCGAAAATTCAATAAATTCACAAACATAAGTACAAGACAAATATTCTACATTGTTTTACCTACAAAATGATACTAAGCATGCGAGAATAGGTTAAAATGCAAGGTTGTAGCAGGCGATATGAATTTGGCTGGAACCTCCGAAATGTTTCGCCTGAACGGGCGTAAGTCTAACACATATCAGAGTTAAATCGCTCTAAACCTTTTAATACTTATAATCTAACTATTTCCCGCATAGAACATGTTAAGAAGTACATGTGGGTTGCAAAGTTTGAGAAATGCAGAGACAAATATTTGTGAAAGGCTCAGTTGAAAAGTCAAATTTGAAAAAAAGGAACGGGCGAAACCTTGTCAAACCCGTGTGGCCAGAACCCTATCTCCGCAAACGACCAAATAGCTATCTAAATGTGAAAAGCAACATGTTTTTTACACTATTAAACCTCTGCATGTTTCACACCGTGCACAGGGAAGGAAGAAAAGTACATTTGATAAAACCATTGATATTGTTTCGCCCGTTCCATTTCTTGGGTAGGGTTCAAAGCTATCGACCCAAAGACAAAGAAAAACTCCCGTTTGTCGCCCAACCACCACGTGCGAGGAACGGGCACAAGTTGAAAAATGCCGAAATACCAAAAAAAAGCAAGGAAACATTCACTAAATACATACTTCACCACTTTCTAGGGTACATACACCAAGTTTCGGACGAATTTCAGAACATAAAACACACAGATAAAGCAAAAAATAGTCAATATTTCGGAGAGAAAAAAAAGTCTGCCTTACCTCATGTGGCGCTGGATGATGCAAGAGGCTGGTGTAACGGTTTTACGCGCCAATTCGAAAGTTATGGCGGAAGGAATGGTTTCCCCAAAAAAAGTTTCGGTCGTTCCGTATTTTCTGAAAATTTACAAATTCCTTCCTCACAAGTCCCCAAGAGATTGAATCTTTATGATTTTTAGGCAACATATGCACAATAACATATACTTCAAGTGTAGAAAACCACAGAAGTGAATATTAGTGCATTCCAGAAATATTGACAAAAACATCCGATGTCACGGGCGAAAGGTGGTTCAGTATAAAAACAGGTAAGTGGTTTTCAATCTGTGCTCACTCACTTAATACTGGATGGATAAGGCTATAACTATACTTATAATTGCACAATATCTTAGGGAGTATATAGGAAGTATTAGTTGTGTAATAGGCGTGAAATTAGATACCATTTTATAAGTAGGAAAATGGCGTTTCGGACGTTCCGCACGAAAAAGTGACAAACCCATTTTTTGTCAGACCTGTGAAAAATCCAGGAAAAAATACCCAGATACCCACCAATATTTTGTATGGCATAGAAAACAGATACAGCTCACAGGAAAAGTTGCTTTCCATATGATGAAAATGTAATATTTAATATTATGACGCTTATGGTATTGTTGTTTTTTGGTCTTTTTGACCATTTTTACCCATTTTCAGACTTTCATGATTTATTGCATAATGAAGGAGTTGACATACAAAGTCAAACTTTATATCAATTTAAAGCTGGGAATGTCCTACATAACATCCAGAAAACCGTTTTTAAATATATTAATTATTAAAGCTTTCACGGATGATTATGTACAAAATGACCTAAATTCATGGGATTGTACATTCTGAGAAAATCTGACCCATATATGAATCAGGCGCCTACAGATGAGGCGTATATACACGGGGAATAGGACGACCTTGTATACGCAAAAGCATACCTATATACGCCGGGTCTATACATAAATAAACAAAAACATAATCATCAGCTATCGAATACCTACCAAGTAGATTGCCCTTTAATACTAACCAAACAACTCGCCTATCTTTTCAACTAAGCATAGATACAAACATCTTCCCGGACAAATGGAAAATAGGCAAAGTTACTCCACTACCAAAAGAGAAAAAGAGCTTACTAGTGAGTCACCTAAGCCCAATATCGCAACTGCCCCTGCCAGGAAAACTAACAGAAAAATTAATGTAATTGATCTAGATGAAAATGAGAATGTACATAATAATGAGAATACTCGAAATCTACATTCCGAAACTAAACACCTGTTACCATTGATGCGGCCACGCGCAGAATTTTAAAAAAGATTTCCCGAATATCGAGGAAAAGTACTCTGGAATGCACAAACTGTAGAACTGAAAGTACTACCCAGTAAAATGTGCTTCAAACAATGTGTAAAATCTGTCCCAGTACTGCCTACCAAATGGCCTTGATACTTTATACTTTTACTATGATAAAATACATAATGATTATCAATATGATAGCCCTTATTTTGTACAGACTCATCCACTTAAGAGCCAGTCCAAGACATAATTAAACTCCATCACATATTCATATTCACATCATTGTATAAATACAGTGAATGCTGTGTCTATATTTGTACTCTATATCATTGTAATTCAACATGTTGTTATTTGAATTTACATTATATGTGAAGCTTACTGTTGAATATGTATGGTCATAATAGAATACCAAATGTAATAATTTGAATTATGGCCAATAGATAAAAAAGGTAGTAAATATAGAAACACAAGTATCTCATTGCTGGGATTTTACGATCCAGACCTTAGAGCTCTGGAACCCTGCTATGACATGGATCTACACTTAAGCCCAATACACATCTACCGATTTCGTAACATTGATGTACCTTTGTCAGCGACAAAGAAACAGTAAATTGTCTCAGGCAAGGCATCCTAATGGAGTCAGCACCAGTCGGTAGATGTAGGACAGGTAGGCAAGGGTCAGCTAACAATTAGTGAAACCCCCTCCTGAAGATGTTCTTTTGTCGCCGAGGAGTTGTCCTTCGATGTTCATGAATCGCTCACCAAAAGTTTTTTCAATATGTTGATAAATCCAGTCGCCGATAAGGGAACTTTGGTAAATGGTCCCTGATTGGGTAGCCAACACTTGCCGAGAGGTAACGTAATTCGCCTATCACGTGAGCGATTGAAAATTTAAGACTTTTTTGGAAGAGGTATTAGCCTGTCTGAGTACGACTTCTGTTTATATTAGGCCAATTTGTTATTTCAGTACATGGTGGGGTAGATATGTTTCCAGCATAGTCAGGTTAAGAAGACTAATTAATTAATTGATTAATGGGGGGGGGGGGGGGACTCATGGACAGTATTAAGGTACTAGGGTAACACCAGTTATAACATAGACACAGGTAAATACATACATAGTAATACACAATAGTCAACATCCCCAGTCGTATCACGGTTGGGGGTTATAAGCACAGTATCTTTATCTAACATACTCAGTCGCAATCACAATCTGAGTTAATAATAGTCATTTCCATACCTTGTATATGCAAAAGCATACTTATATATGCCAGGCTCATTCATATGTAAAATTGTGGTTTTCATACAGTGCAACTATTGAATATTTCCGACCTAACCAACTCGGAACAGATCCCAGTAAACACAAATATGTTCTAGCAATGTGAATTTACGTTTTTATTTTAGAGAATTTACGTAATTCTTAACGTAGAAGGAGCGTGAAAATGTTAGCGTTTACTTACGTCTGTAGAACGTATGCATAAATGTATGTAGGCTTTTAGTAAATGTACATAGATTTACATAGTTCAGAAACATAAATTTACGTTTCTAAAATACCAACAGAGAAATACATAATTTTATGTAAATTATACATTATTTTATGTATTTTAGAAACGGAAATCTATATAATTATATGATAATTGTCATGGGCTTCATCACTTGCCTATAATCTTTTCTCGGCTGGAAAAAAGTTAACATACATTAGTGTCAACACCACACACCTGCAGAAAGGTGTGGTTCACCCAAACTGCCAAAATTACCAAAATTAGGATAATTGCAGTGACAAAAAGACCAGCAAATCATAGCCTAAATGACATAAACGATAATTGGATTTGCTGGTTTGGTAAATAATCCAACTTTACAGGCTATACCCACCACAAGAAATACAAAAAATTCACAGAAACTAATGCCATGCAATCTAGTGAATTCATGCACACAAATGTGAATTCATGCACATAAACATAAATTCACATGAACAAATGTAATATCAATTATGTGAATTTACGTAAAATTACCACACTTTCTACAGACATAAGTAAACCTTAACATTTGTACGTTTTTCTACATAGGAGATCTACCTGTGAGCCACGTAAATTTTTTTTTTTTTTTATTGTGGAGAATATTTTATTTTCAACTTGTACAGGATATATACACACAAGTATTTTAGCAGCCATAAAGAAACAGATACATTTTTAAATGATATAGGGTTGTCATGCACTGGTAAATTAATCTACCCTGTTTCTACAGATTTTCGAAATACATGTGTCACATCTCACCCATGGAATATTATTTCTTCTCCCCATTTTTGTTTTTTAAATTTTCATACAGGACAAAACATAACAAGACAATATGAGCCACGTAAATTTACGTCTTGTGTTTACTGGGATGTCAATACGGCACACTAGCCATGTCTCCATATATTATGCAACACTATAACGATGGTTCGGTAATGATTCGTCTCCAAGAGGGTGGTTATGGCCCATTAGATTTTAGGTCAACTCTCGACTGTAGAACCGTCCCAAGGCGCTATAAATAGCATATAAGGAGGTCAGGGTGAATGTCGTGGTTTGCTCCGAATGCAGTCATTGGCTACTGGGACTACTCTATTCCTTATATGGTAGTTAATTCGGGGGGACAACTCCATGCAGCCAAGCCGTCAAATGCCAATTTGTCGTTGCCTTGCTCACTTTTATTTCCATTCACCAGGAGGCAGAGAAACACTTGGAACGTGGGACCTTTACATTTAGGTACCGATTCCTGAGAAGTCAATAGATGTTTTCCTTGGACAGATATTGTGTACTGTGTAACAAGGATTCAGGCATTCAAACATATCGCAATAGGCCTTTTTCCGTAGGCTGGTGTCGCACCTTATCTGCTTAGTTACGCAACGACTGAAGCCAAACATTCACCTGGCAACGTATACTTTAGCATTGATAAACACAGTGTATGAGCGTAATACGTTAATAGTACCCATGCACATTATTTCCAGAGGAATAACAGTGATTGCATCGTATTGTATGGTATTCCAGCTCCGATTTGGTGTATCATAAATGCATATCATCTCAGTAATACTTTAGATATACCTTAGATAACATAGGCCCTAGGGACACCGAAACTGCATACACATTAATACATTGGCAGACCCAGCTGTTATATGCTTATCTTTTTCCTATCTAAAACCAATAATCATCAACTATAAAGTTTAGACAACCATGACTCGTTAGTACAATACCCTAGCTTGTTTTAGCACTTTAATCTGTCAAAAAACAACACTGCTGCAATCACACCCACCGTTCACACTTTAGGTGTGATTGCTGTGTGTCTCTATATAAATACCGCTGGACTCGCGGTGTTTGTCCGAGCGGCCGCATAACTAGACAGTGGGCCGTTAGGCGGTGTTGAACGGCAACACCTGTATTCCATCTCTGTAATGTTGTTACTGGGGACAGACTAACTCTTGCTGAAGGACAAACACTTTTACCAATATGAAAACTCGGGGGAATCCCTGTAAAATATGTAAAGTAGATTTTTCAAATGTATTTTGAATATTTCTGCATGGTACATAGGAGTGAACAACACGTGCTTAGCTAGGTTAATGACAGTTCAACAGTTCTGTGGGCTACTAATTTTATGTTATGTAATTGTCGTAAGTATAATACCACTTGCACATAAGCGTGGCGCTGCGATCGGGTTGCGCTGGTTGCATGTGGCTAGCCACTGCTCTCCGGGAATCAGCCACAGACTCGGATTCGAAAACGAGGCGTGATACGTTACCTGGGTCAGCAGCATGGCTTCACAACCATAAGCACAGAGTTAACTAGAAATGTAATTTTTTGTTGTGTCGTGAATAAAAGGCCGAGCTTTATAAATAAAACATTATTAGAAAGCCAAAACTTGGGCCTATCTGTCGAAATAAAATATTGTACATCTGTGTTATGGCTAATATTTCTAGTCATGGATTGAACATCCAAATTATTTTGGTGAAAAAAAGAAAACAAAACATGTTAGGCCATTAAAAAAAACAAACTTGTTTCTCATCACCGCGCGCATCAGAAAAAACGATTTTAGAAGATTTTTTTTTTTTGATTTTTTTTTAAATAGATGAACCTTGATAGAAATTATGAAAGGTATGTGTATTTAGTATCAAATTAAAGCTCCTGATGTCAGGGATGCATTAAATGTATAGCCAGTAAACATCTGGAAACCCCGCGTAAGCAGACACCCCGCGTAAGCAGTCACTTTGGCCTGGATCGGAGGGTGTCCGCTTATGTGGGGTTTTACTGTATGTCTGCCATCTTTGATAAAAAAAAAAAAAAGCGCCCTCGTCATAGTTTTCATGGCTTGGTGATGAGAAACAATTTTTTTTTTTTAGTGGCCTTACCTTTCTGTTTTCACAGTGATTTAATAAAAAAATCTATCGCGATGACCTATAGAAATAAACATCCTACCTTCTCAGGCATTTCAGGACGATGAAAATGATACCAATATTACCAGGTTGTGATAAATATTTCCTGAGGTAATAAACTAATAATGCACCAGTTAATTGTCAGGAATCTTGGGAATTTATCACAATATTTAATCATGTTTTAGGTCTGATACAATAATAAACCTTTCACAGTAGGAGAATTAAAAAATAAGATATACTGGGGAATAAATATAACAACCTTTGACAACTTTGTATCAAAGCCAGTATCTAAAATGCAATAATATCTGAAAATCAAATTTTTTCTAGTGCTCTTTTTGACTCCTTGTCATCTATGATAATGCACCATTATCTCAGGAAATATTTATCACAGCCTGGCAATATAGGTATCATATTAATTGTCATGAAATACCTAATAAGATAGGATAGTTATTTCTGTAGGTCATCGCGATAGATTTTTCATTAAATCACTGTGAAAACAGGAAGGTAAAATGTTTTAGTGTTTTTTACATAAACAATTACGATGTTTAATCTCTCATTGAAAATCTTATTCATATCACAGGTATTTTATATATATATCCACGGATAGGCCCAAGTATCAGGTTTCTAACAATGTATTGTTTATAAAAATCGGCCGATTATTTATTACGTGAGAGCGATTTCCATCTTTCAAGTTAGAAAAACACTAGGTTTTTATCAATAGTCTGGACTGAGTGGAGAGGGCTCGCCTCGTTTTTGTTCGATCTACTTAGGCGGCCATTACAAGATGGCGCCAGTGTGAAGAGGATCTATTGAACTAGTCTTAGTTAGTTCTTTATAATGTCTGCAAACGGACTCCTCATTATCGTCCATTATTACGATAATAAATTTACGGATTTACGTGCTAATGAAGTTGTTGTATTGGTATTGATCGTCAAGCCTGTTTTTTGCCAAATCAAGAGGTTAACTGTGTTAGAAATATTCTTCAAGTTCACCCACAATAATTCTGCGATTTTTAAACACAATTAATTTCTACCCATTAGATATCCTTTATAATAGCATTGAAAGAAAAGGTTTACCTGTCGCAAAGCTGAATATGTATTAATTGAAAGCCAACACACGTATGGGATAAAACGATGTGTGTAAGAGTTTTATTACATAAATATATCACATATTAATACTTTTTGTGATTGATAAGACATTGGTTGATAAAAGCAATTGGATGTACAGAGAGTAGTGACTGCCACTATTTAGTTATTCGCCAAAGAGCGAGCCAGTAACACTGCGTTAGACAAAATAGTAGGAGGGACACGAGAAAAGATGGCATCTGATGACCACGTTCCAAGACGGGCTACATCTTCCTTAGTTGCCCCGGCGTGAGCCGCTGCTTGAGCTCCGGCTCTCCTTAGAGAATGAAGGGTGGCCACTCCAGCCAAGGGGTGGCCCATTGCCCGGAGTCCTGCGCGCAATAGCGCCGTCATCCTGGGTAGAGAGATAATCCGTCCATCGTCCATGAGACATGCTGGAGCCGAGGGGGGAGCCGGGACGCGATTCTGATGACGCCTCCATACCAATACCGGACACGAGGGCTTCCCTGTAGGAAAAATAGGAACACGGAGGAAGAGACCTCCGAAATTGTTTTAGAAGATAAAACATCAATTTGTAGGCGATCGCCCAGATCTCTAATCTGAGCACGTGACACGATTTGCTGAGAAGTTCTTGTTTTCACAAAATGCGATTGTCTCAGGAGGGATGAAAACGCGAGAGCAACTATTGCTGCCTCGCCAGAGTAAGACGGACCCATCTTTAACATCCCCTCCACGAGAATGAGCACAGTCGAAGGTAGGAGAGAGGGCGCCTGTGTTACGTGATGATCCTTGATATTCAACACTCCTTTAAACATCCCCTTTGACACTAGGGGAGATAAAAAAGCAGAGGGATCGCCAACGCTGTCTGTGACGAAGGCTTTTGCTCCAGATACATAGTTCCTAATTGTTGCTGGGGACTTCATCCGATTTGATAGAAACTGAATAAATAGTAAAACACCACCGACCGTAGGTTTTAGGGGGTCCACGCCCTGAGTCGATGTGAATCGAAGATAAAGGTCCCTCTGGCGGGCCAGATTCTCCCGGGTAGAAGTAGACTGGGCAGCACCGAGGGTATACAGGACTTGGTCACTCAATGGTCCGGATCCAATAGCTAAAATCATACAGAAGAAAGCACAGACGATAGAGAACAAGGTTCGATAAGTAAAAGCCTCTTCTTAAGGAGAAGGTTAGTTGCCATTTCCTGAAATTGATGTCCTTTCGACAAGCGTGATAGTGCATCGCTGAGTACCATTGATGTTCCGGGAGAATGCAACACGATCACTCTACGCTGAAGAGACGCTTCTACCAGCGCGATCTCCCGCGCACAAGCGGCAATGACATCGTCCCTAGATTTACCAGCATTCAAACAAAACATAGTCGCCGAGTTATCCGTAGTGACACGGATCTCAACTGCCCCCAGCGTTTGCGGGACTAGCGATTTAATCGCGATCACCACATTGAGCGCTTCTAGCTGAGAGATATGCATGTTTGATTTCATGTCGTCGTCAAATGAAACAGAATAAGCGAGGCCTGTAGATGTGCTGTAGCCACCCCCTCCGTCTAGGCATGCATCACACTCAACTGTAACAGAAGGAAGGGAGTCAGTTATCAATCGCTTGCCGTTTAAATCGCGGGCGCAGTCGCGGATCCATCTCACATCCTTCTTGAAGTCAGCAGAAAGCCCCACAGAACCACTTGCCGGGGCCGCACTAAGAAGGGCTAGAATGCGTTGCATGAACCTTTTGGCTATGGGGATACACTGACACATAAAGTTTATTTTTCCACAGACGGACTGCAAACCTCGCCTTGTCCCGTACTTTCTAACATGGCCACACATTACACAAGTTGACCAGTTCCTGCATTTTTCCCTGTGGAATTGTTATGATCATCTGCTGGATGTCGATTTCGCAGCCCAACCATTCCATTTTCGCTGCTGGGGGTTCACACTTCTCTGGCGCCATTTCCATACCCAACCTGGAACACATGGATAAGAAATGTTTATAAGAGGCATCCGCATTTTCGGGGGATGGGGCCACCCCGCAAAAATCATCGACATAAGCTAGGATCTCTGAGCGATTTTCTTTCCGGGCAATAAATGCTAGAGCGTCGGACACCTGTTGTTGCATTCCTCCAGAACTCCGACACCCAAATGAGGGGCAGAGATCATGATAGATGGAACCCTCATGCAAGATTCCCATAAACGGAAGGTCCCCTGGGCAGATCCTCAACTGGCGATACGCCCGTTTAAGATCCGCTTTCCAGATGCGTGCGTTGGAACCGTACTCTACCAACTTGTCCGCCAAATTCCACACGGTCAGAAGGGTGTACTTTGACATATGAGCATCAAAAATGCCATCATTCACCGAACCTCCCTCTGGAAAACTAAGATCAACTATCACTCTTAATTCTGATGAATCCTTCTTCGGGCGGGTCATTAATGGGGACACTTGCGACCATTGTTTAAATGGGGGGCTGTCAAAAGGTCCCATCAAAGCTTGATACCCAATTTCTTTATCGATGAAGCTTTGGATCTGGCGAGGATTATCGAGTGCTGACTTATGGTTATGGAACGTTGGTACCGGTGTAGACGAGGCTGTATAATTGATAGGCCAACCATAGCGTAGTTTGTCCACTATACCCTCATCGTGGTACGCAATGGATTTTTCCCACTCGTCGCAGTTAACTGCTGAGGGAATGTGGATTCTCTCCCCTCTAAAGTTAGGAACGCCAGAGCGGGCCACTCTGATGTAGATGTTTATAATAGCTGGGAACTTCTCACTTGCCTCTTTAGTAGGGTCTGGGCGTGTGATATTTATGGGCAGTGCGTGAGCGTCACTCGGGCAGATCATGATCGGTTGGGTTGTTATGGGTTCAGTAATAGATAGTGTAGACTTGCTGGTCGAGGCCTGTAAACTTATGTCAGTAGAAACGCCAGTTGTAATTGTGGAGGTTAGAGGGGGTAGGGGGCTAGACATGCAGTCTACTCTGAGGTGGTCCCAAACCCCGACTCTTTCTTCCCGTTCGGCTTGCTTTTACAGTCTACCTCGCTGTGGCTAAGGAACATGCACTTGCTCTGAATACAATATGTGCACACGTGCAACTGCCTGATGCCATTATACATGTGCTGGCCCTGATTCTTGCATGTGCCTTTACTGTAGAGCTTGCAGGGGGGACCCGCCTTTGCCTTATGCAATTCCTGTGGGAGCCTCATGTTATGAACCTCATAGTCCTTCCCGCTAGCTTTTGCTGATTCCTCTACTTTTGTCTTAGAGTGAGCGAGTTCTGTCTCCATTCTATCAATACGATATTGGTCGTCCCAACTAAGGCGGCCCTCATTTATTCTTGAGAAAACCTCCTCGGACCATGTCCTGATACTTGCCCATTCGTACTTCCTTGCATTATCGATGATTCTTTCCAAATGGGATTCAATTCCCGCCCGAACCGATAGTTCTTGAGTGTCTTTAATAATCTGCAAAACCGCCCATGCATACTCAGGTAATGATAATTCGCCCATCCCAGCTTTTTCCCGTTTTTGCCCTTTCACGATATGATGATGAGGGAAGTTACCTTTTCTCTTCGACCGAATCGAATCCTTGAGAGCCTCTGCTACTTGATCAGAAATGTCATCCGAGTCTATTTCTGTACAGGCTGGCATGTGGCGACTACCCCACCATGCTGCGTGGTTATTTCTCTCGCTGGGTCTGGGTTGGGAGGGCGTATCTGCTGGGCGAGACTGGTCGATGCACTTGCCGCTGCTATTCCTAACTCTTTTATAGTCTTTGCCTTTCTTATCGTTGTGTGTGTTCACGCCATTGTCATGGTCATTTTCACTATCTTCCTCACTGTTATCACTATCAGGGAGCCTGCCTACTATGTTCTCCATGAGACTGGTCAGAGTGCTTAGCTGAGTAGAAATGTCTGAAATGGCTGAGGCATTTGAAGCAACAGTATGTTTCTGCCTTACCTTGTCGTTGTTTTCCCTACCAGTCTCTGGAGACGATGTAGCAGGTGGAATAAAACGAAATAACCAGAAACAGGTTGAGGTTAAAATTGAAATAAAAGAATTAATTCGAATAAATCGAATGAGATAAAAGAAACGGTTGGCATTAAATTATTTACAATTTCCAATTATAGTACAATCGTTCAACCAAGCGTAACATTTTGATTTCCCATGCCTGATTATCAGAAAATGAGGGAAATCTGCCTGCCAACCCCTGCCAAAGTTACACAAAATCTGCCAACTGTCTAAAACCCCCAGCACACTTACAGCCATAATCTTTACTGTTCCATTTAGACATGTACATATTTAAAATCATTGCTGAAATAGTTTATTAAGGCCTGTTGAGGTGGAAATAATTTTAAAATCTTGGTTCCCCATGTCAAAACCTAAAAATGATGGAATTCTGACTGCCGACCCCACCCAAGGTGACCCAAAATGTGCCAATTGTTTAGAAACTCCCAGCACACATAGGACCATAATTTCAACTACTCTATTTAGGAACTGTCTTGGAATCATCGGTGAAATGATTCCCCCCTCAACAGGCCTTAATTCAATAATCGTCCATATAACAGAGGATACGATCGGGGAGTGGCCGGCGGCTGATATTACGTAATGGCTAATCTAAGGTATATGATGATACGAAAACAGGTATACTGTGCCTGTAAGTGATAAATATTTTGGTAAAATTGATGATAAAATGAACCTTTCCCTAAGAAAGGAACAGAATCCCATGAGATTTTTAACCCTGTGAGATACATGAATCCACTCCAGGAGTAATTGTGGCTGATAATTGCAAGGGAAAAACTTGTCTCTGGGAAATGGAACTCTTCAATTCAGAGGAAGAGATTGTGTTCCAGTATAGAATCTCAGCAGCACTTGTCTCAGACAAACAGCCTGTGCGGTACATGAATCCCACCGTATGAATTCCCAATTTAGTCCGATCGTATTGATCACCATCATGCCTATGGAACGCAATCGATTTCCTTCACCATGTGTCATGAAATTACGTGCAGACATGCCTTTCATCATTCTAACAAACATATACAGGTGTGTTGTATATATATACACCTCTATATGTAGATACATTTTATACTTACCGAGGGCAACAATTGGAACCATGCATCGAGTTATTACGTGAGAAAACGAAGCTATTTTCAGTTTCAAAATACTCATTTGTTATTTCTTTTACCTTGTGATATGCATGCGAATTCTGGTTTTTCTACAATCAGCCGAAAAGACACCATGTTTTATAATGTGACCGAAGGAAACCGCGTATTGATCCATGATCGTGTATCCAAAGATTATTCATATAGTTGTGCACCTGAAAGTCATTGAGACCGATAGCAGGGACCTGTTTCATTAGTTTCGTGACATGTCTAGATGGCGTCTAGATGGTGTGTCCGGTTTCATAAGTACTAGACATTAAACTTCGTTTTGTATGTTCTTGCTTGCATTGTTGGTGCCGCTTTTCATGTCTGTCTAACACTTTTGTCACGAAACTAGTGAAACAGGTCCATGATGTGTAGATTTGTCTAATTCTTATGTTTGGGGTCTGTCTTTACCTAAGGGCAGCTACTTGTTGTGTCACGAAACTAGACAACCCCAATGTCTGTATGGTGTCACAGACATGTCACGAAACTAGTGAAATTGGTCCCTGGTGTGGTGTACTCTAGTTAGAGCGCGCTTGCACGTGCTAAATACATCATCTAGAGGTTAGAGTGGCCCATATAGACTTTCAGGGGTATAGCCTGGCAGCCTGGCCTAGTTAGACTAAAGGCCAGGTAACGGGTTGCAGTTTCGTGGTGCATTATTGGTAACGCCTCCATTTTTCTGTTGCATTGTGGGATTGGCAGACCACCAGATACACTGGTTCCCGGGGTATCCACTAGGGGGCTCGGCGGAGATATATGCGGAACCCAGCCAAACCACTAGTCCACTAGTGCCCTGGCCCTAGTGACAACGGAACGTACTACAGTCTAGTTGAAGGTCGTAGGTACCCGTTACCTGTCCCTTATTCATATGGGCAGGGAACCAGTCTATTCAGGGTACTGCATACAAACTATCCCTTTCTCTATCAGTGTGGTATTGACTGGGTGCAAGTGGGTTACAGAAAACTATCCATAGGCTCAATCTAACTCAAACCTTTTAATTGTTATCCATTTATAATTGCACGCTCATGCATCTATGATGAACATACTATTTGCTCCTAGTTGTAGATATGTATCCTGTTTACTGCTACCAAAAGGTACCTATTGGTAGGGTTACCAAGTCCATTTGGCGTATGATGGTGAAGACGGGTCATATGGCAAGTGAGACTGATTGTTCATGCCCACCCTCATAGGTCTAATACACCATAATGGGAACACACACCTTAAAAGCTGTAAGCCGCCGTGTACATGAATATCGGCAGATACTTAAATGGGAGTCACACGAAGAGACTCATGTACCTGAGACTGGTGTACTTCACACCTTTCCCCAAAAATTCTCATGGCAAAGTGCTTTCATCAGTCTCAATGAAAAAGGGCGAATTTAATTCACATGGAAGGACACACCTGGTACATAATCTCAGACATAGTCACAGTTAGTCTGTTTACAGACCGCGCTGCCTTTTTAGGCTTACGGTCGTAAGGGTCTAACAGAGCAAGGCTCCCATTTGCCTGTTCACTCTGCCTGATGGGAGAAAAGAATTTTGTGATCGGCTGTTCTAATTTTAGAGCCAACTCAAGCCACTAGTTACTAGCAAATCAGGTAGGGCAGCTTAGCACCAGCAGAGGCAGGAATGCCTGACTCAAAACGGTAGCGCATAGCAGTCTTAGTTTGAGCCTGTGTGCCTTGGCCCTGGCGACAACAGACTGTACTAGAGTCTAAAGCCCCAAATCCACTAAGGCGACGGAATTTTCATGCGAATCCGTGTGCGATCCATGTATGCGATTATGCGACCGTGCGATTCCCATGCGAATCCCCTGCGATATTATCTAATACTTTTGATATTTTCGCAAGGCCACCGCATGACCCTGTGAATTCGCATGAGCCATGCGAGCACCAAGCGAATTCCATGCGACTGCCTGATCCACTGAAGCGATTTTTCATGCAAATTTCACCGATCGAACTCTGTGCGAACGTCTGCTAACGTTGGCGACCGCTAATTCGCATGAAAAATCGCCTCAGTGGATTTGGCGCTTTAGTCACAGTGACCACTCACCCTGGGACTCAATTACCCTTGATGTGAAGGGTGTTACAAACTTCTTTTTTTATTTGCACTGTCTCTGCCATTGCAGTTATTCTGACCAATCTGGTAAACGGTAACTTCTAATCATGCTTGCTGGCCTCCTATTGGTTAGGGCAGGTACATAGTCGCAACAGGTCCATTTGTCTCACCAAAATGACCCTCTAAATTTCAAACCATAATGAGTAGGCGACTGTGTACCCTGTGTACCCTGCGTACCTTGTATAGGGGTGTAGGGGTGAGACTATGTACCTGGTAAGTCTTCCCATGTGAATTGAATCCGCCATGTTATCCTGGGACTCTAGAACACCCCAATCTGTGAAACTTTGTACCCAGCTGAAAATAGTAGCCAATTGGTGCAAAGGTGTGCAGTACAACAGTCTCAGGTCCATTTGTCCCATCGTGTGAATCCCACTTTAGGGTAACAATGCAGATTCAATTCACATGGGAAGTCTTAACAGGTACATAGTCTCAGCCGTACACCCGTACACAGGGTACACAGGGTACACAATCGCCAACTGAGGGTACTTCCCCATGTGAATAGGTGTTATTTGAGACCACTGAGACTCATAGATTGTGGGAGAATGTGTGAAATACATTTGTCTCACCAAAAATGCCCCTCTAAATTTCAAACCTGTTTAAAGTCATAGTCTCATGAGATTCTGTTCCTTGTTAGGGTTGATTGTCGCTGACAATTACAAGAGAAAAAGGTTGTCTCAGCAAAAAGGAACCCTATCATTCACACGAGGAGATTGTGTTCCAGTACCGAATCTCAACAGGATTTGTCTCAGACAAACGGCCTGTCAGGTACGTGAATCCCACCGTGTGAATCCCACTTTACGCAAGTAGGGCCCAAGACTTGACAATTTGATGAAAACCTGAAAAATGCAGGCACTGCACCACTCAGTGAACTTGTGCATGGTCTACTGTATTGTCCGATTTTCTTTGAACAGATCAGTTAGCTATCACCTGTGGCACGCTGCTATCACATCTGAAAAACACTTTCTACCATTGATCAGCCAAAAGGTCTCACAATTGCTCTTGGCCTTCCTTATCCCATAATCAAGAGAAAACGTTGTGTTATACTGTCCATGTAACATAATTGATGGCTAGACGGTAAAATGTGTAATAGAATTTACATACAGATACACGTAGGTATGATAATGATAATCAATGGTGGATAAAACAATCTTATTAGGTGCCTAGTTGGCACTTTCATTTTTTTCTTTTTGTATGTGTCAGTGTATGCATATATATTTGCTATTCTGTATCGATTGCTATAACCTACACTTCTCTTATTACGTTATTTTAGTTGCTGTAAGAATTAGTAATTTTCTGATGGTAAGAGGTATGCCAACTAACAGGTGCAAGCTTGCCTCTATTTTCGTCCAAGGTTCATGACCATCAGAAGTCAGCAACCTGCAGCCATTAAACTGCAATCACTTGGTGGTTGCACTTAACACGCTTCATGATTACACTCACACTTTTGCTGTGCACCATATTACCTAGTTGCAATTTTTATAATGGTAGTATATTCCTAGCCTCTGCTCAAGTGAATATTCCCATGGCCATTTTCCACCTTTTGTTAGTAATAGGTTGGCCTTTGCTGGCACATCATATTCTGTATTATTGATTTTTTTTCAAATATAATTGCAATCTGACCATCAGATATTTTGCATCTTTATGATGAATCTGCAGCGCTTTTTATTGCATTGCATATACCCCAGTTCCTGACAAGAGTCCACGACAAGGCCGCCACAAGGCCACGATTGAAAGCTTGTCAGGAGCCTTCCGACAAGGCTACAACAACATTGACCATGTTCGATGTTTTCCCACGACTGGGCCCTTGTCGCGGAGTGTCATGGCGTGTCAGGAGCGTGTCACAGAGGTCTACTATAGGAAATTTTGGTGGAGCGTGCACTTCCCGAAACACCCCGACAACTGTCGTAAAGCCCCCCTTCTTACGACAAGGCTGGGACAAGCGCCGATTGGAACTTTCTTGTCAGCGCTTGTCGTAGCCTTGACATGGTTGGTGGATGGCCCCCTTTGCTTGGCAGCAACCCAGTCAGTCAGTAGGCATCACACTGCATCGCTCGAGCATTCTAAGGAGTGATAAACCGGAGCAGTGCAGTGTGTTGGTCAGCGAGTGATTCTGTTGTGTTGTGCTATTGATTGATTTCGGATATCTAAGTTATCTAAACTGTATCAGGTGAACACACCGCGTTAGATACCTAGAAACTTAGTCATTGCACACTTCTAGCCATTTTGAGCGAAAGGTAAAACAGAAGTCCACTGCACAAGATCTGCCCATTGCACATGTGTGGAAGTATATTGATTACCTCTCCACTCGCCCAATCGTAGTCTCTGATATTCTGTAAGCATGCGTACAACAGGAGATACATTTGGAGAGCGGCCAGCGGCTACTAACTCTCCGAGACGTAGTCCTTGTCAAACGTTGTAAGATTGAGGGAACAGAGAATACGATTTGAGAGCAGACAGTGGCGCTGCCAAGTAAGACACGCAGATCTATATTTTGCTGACATCTGAGTTTGGCCCACGCGGATCAGCGATTTGTTCTATCGATTGATTTCACATATTTGAGCTATTTCAGCCTTGTCAGGTGAATTTAGAATCTCGCCAAGTGACTGCTGGTATGCGACTAGATCACGGTTCCACCGTTCGCGGGATGTGTCATAATTCATTCAAGTCTCATACATTGGTCAGAGGGGGTTGCTGGGGTGTATAGGCTATAATTTTGTGCAAACTATTTTCAAACCTCCGCGGGTACCCTCAATCCCTCTAGTGGGTGTGGGTGGATTTTGCAATCATAAAACTGTAATAAATAAGCATCATAATCGTGTCAAGGAATGCATCATATAAAGCAACAAAAATGTAGGGATGCATTAACAAAATGCTTTTTGATTGCATCATAAAAATGCAATCCTATTGCGCAATTATGCACTGCACTTTTCACAGTTAGGTTGTAGTGAACTTGCGCAATAAGAATGCGCAATAGACCACAATCTTTAGTGCATGCACACTGGGATAGTATTTCCCTCGGGGACTACATTGGCTTATGCTTTGATCAATACATGGTAAAAAATAACCTGATTTGTCAAGATATTGTGCTGAGTAGAGTATGATTTATCAATTCAACATCCCGAGCAGCAGGATCGATAATATTCCTCGGTAATCCCTAGGACACGTATTCCTACTACAGCAACGATTCTGCCATTCTCTCGTTCGATGAGTTAAGTCTTGGAAACTATTCGAGAACCATGAGCGTGCCTTGGATCATCAGCCAGTGCAGCCACGCATATGATTGTCCGTTTGAGATAGTGCGCGATCTTGGAAGGTCCACCAAAAATACCTGCGCAAAAATGAAATCTGTTATCGACACGAGCCCATCTAAGCCAGCCAGTAGTCGTCGGTGATGCAGTCAAGCGTCGGCCGGTGCTGCGCATCCTGATCTGATATCATGATGATGATACCCATCGTATGCTTCTACGTCTTCTTCTCAATAGAACAAAGTATGCTTTACATAAACATTATTTGACTTTGCTATTCACGAAATATGGTACCTGGAGTATGAGGGATATTTCTGCAGGTAATGCCTGTTGTGTACTGTTGTGCAGGAGAATTGGATGCTGCAGGGAAAGGGTTAAAAGAGATCGTCAAGCGTGTGTTCTATGCTATATATTGCATGCCTTTTGCAGCGATCCGAGCTGCTCGGCGACGGCAGGACTTTCCAGGTGGCCAGTGTCACAATGGCCTGAATATAGCGATAGAGTCCTCTGCATAAATAACCTTACATCACTAGTGGCTGAGCATATGAAAAACATTCTGATATTGTGTACACATCCCCATTATCAATTTGGTATATGTGGTAAAATTCTTTCTGCCGTGGACGGTCGGTGGTCGGATGGGACCTATGTCGCCCCCTGTGGCTGAAAAAAGAATTTTACCACATAATTCACTCTTCTGGGATATCCAAGCGACATAACTGACCGGCTCACCGACTAGGGGGTCAGTGCCATGTGATTAAAACAACAAAAAAGGTTTTATTCACTAAAACAGGAAAAAAACCACACAGCCAATCATAGCCTGATGAGATTTTTTCGAAACTGCTGGTAGGGGGGGCAGCCCATACACAGCTGCCCCTACAAAATAAAAACCCAAGAGAACTCCCATACACTCAGTACACCCACAGAGGGCAGGACAGTAAACATATACACTGGTACAAGTACCTCACACTAGAGGGCATACACAAAAACATAAAAACACAACACAGACCAGTGACCAGCACCCCGGTCACACCGTGTCCAATTACACTGAGCGTACAGGTCAACTGACCACATAAACCAATGGGAGAGGCACTAAATAGGTTGGCAGGTCGCCCCCACCTGACATCGGAGGTGAGGAGTATAAACCCGGTCACTTACCAGCAGTCGCTGAAGCTGTACAAGTCTATACAATCAATTTGGTATATATTGTAATAATAGACAAATAGATTCATTTCCATAATCGCGCTTAGTCAAACAGTACAGAAGCATAGAATAAGCTAGCTAGTATTACGAATACAACCACTTATGATGATTGATATTTAGGAATATTGGATTTGGTTAATTCATCGTCAAATTCAAATCTTATTGTAGATTATCGTTGATCTTTCTTCACTCTTACTACGTGTTGTCAGAGGAGCAAGGTAATCTCACACCGCTACTGACATTAGATACAACCTATCTCAAGATTCAAGTTTATCATAGTTATTGGGGAACAGTTGTAGTACTTCGTTACGGTATAATATAGAATCACGCAGGCGTATATATATGACACCAAATAGGACGACCTTATTTATGCCCGAGGAGGAATATTTACGCGAAATTTAAACATGTAAATTGAAAGTTTCATAGTGTGTTTGAACTGCTGCTCTAATTAAACTGAAATGAGAATGTAAGTGATTCTAAATCATGACTGTTGATGATTGATGACATTGTAACCTTGCGTCCATGTGACTTAAAAGCCTAATACAATTAGAGATCCTGAACTGCATCAACTTTGTTTAGTTATACCTCGTAAAACTTGTCGTTAACCTTATTGTATCGAGTGGTGACTATCATATCACTGCCAAAATAGCTCCATAAAGACTTAGCCTAGACGAGAGCTGAAGGAAGGAAGAAAAATCTAAGAAAATAAGAATCTTAGAATTTATCATTAAGGAGAAAAGCATAGAAACGGAATAATTAAGGGACAGGCTATTGTCTCCCATAAACCTCGGTACAGTTCGACCAGGAAGACCATGGTTTCAACGACGCTGGGTATGTGCCAAACATGCTTATACTTTTCGAACATACAAGCCGGCTCCATGGCGGATGCCACATGGCGACCTTGCAAACGCTGCCGACATGCACATGGGGGAAAGCTGATTTATTGTGTTTTACCGTTTATATAACAAAAAACTGCATACAAAAAAGTTCTGTAGTCTTTAGATACTACATGTCATTGGTACTGGTTGTCAGATATGAGCGACAGGGGCAGCAAAATTGGTAATATATCTGGAACCTGATATCACAAAACACTAAAAATAGCACAAAATGTTCCTAAAGGATGCTTTCAGGCACTCTGTCATTGAAACTGGTTGTCGATAATGTCAAATGACGGTTGTGGTCGTGATAGAAAAATTGGTTAAATAGCTGGATCCTGAGATCACAGAACACAAAACAATAGCTTAAAATGTGTCTAAGGGATGCCAGACATGGCAACATAGCAAAAAACTGCATATATAAAGGTCATATAGCCTTTAGACACCATATGTCTTCAATACTGACTCTCAGATATATCAAACAACATGAGCGGCAGGGATAGCAAAATCAATAAAATAGCAAGATAACATACCTGGAACCTGCTATCGCCAAACCCTTTAAATACATCAAAATGTTCCTAAGGGATTCTACAATATGGCCAGATAGCAAAAAACTGCACATGAAAAGATTATATAGTTTTTAGACAATATAAGAAACAAATATGTGGAAAATTGCAGTAGTGTAAAGGGGACATTAATAGTACACATATGAAAAAGGCTGCTGTAGGCCACTAAGAAGACGTATGTTGATTCTGTTTGCTGTATTGGGTTCACAAAGGACCAGACTATGCAGCCCAATACCAAAGTTTAATCTAATGAGTCATTGAATACTTAAAAGAACACAGGACTAAGTAATGGTTTTCAGCACTCAGAATTATAGGTAATCAGGCATTTTGAAGGGAGGTCTCTTCAACAGCTGTTGTCATGGTAATCTGACCACTTGCTAGAGCGACAACAAGTGGAAATGTTAACTAGAAGGATGGATGTACAAGATAAAACGATAAAACAAATGTTTTCAGGGGGGGGGGGGGGGGCAGCCAACTCCTTAAATAAGCCTCTTTTCCAGATTGGCCCAGGGACTGGTTGAGGGGAAGTATGGGTAAGGGACAGTATGGTAGAGGGGCATTATGCTAGAGGGGCAGTATGGTGGAGCGGAACTATTGTGGAGGGGCAGTATGGTGGAGGGACAGTATTGTAGAGGGGCAGTATGGTGAAGGGGCCATATGGCAGAGGGCAGTATGGTGGAGGGGCAGTATGGTGGAGGGACAGTATTGTGGAGGGCAGTATGTTTGAGGGACAGTATTGTAGAGGGGCAGTATGGGGGAGAGACAGTACTGTAGAGAGACAGTACTGTAATGATGGTTGAGGAAATGTATTGGTGAGGGAAGTTATGGTTGAGGAGCAGTATTGTTTAGGGGAAGTATGGGGTCAGGGGGCAGGATGGGTGAGGGGCAGTATGGTTGAGGAACAGTGATTTATTGGCAGTATGGTAGAGGGGCAGTATTGTAGAGGGGCAGTATTGTAGAAGGGCAGTATGGTGGAGGGAAAGTATTGTAAAGGGGCAGTATAGTGGAGGGGCAGTATTGTAGAGGGCAGTATAGTGGAGGGGCAGAATTATAGAGGGGCAGTATGGTGGAGGGGCAGTATTGTAGAAGAGCAGTATGGTGGAGGCGCAGTATGGTGGAGGAACAGTACTGTGGAGTGGCAGTATGTTGGAGGGGCAGTATGTTAGAGGGGCAGTATTCTAGAGGGACAGTATGGTGGAGAGGCAATATGATTCAGGAATGATTTTGGTGAGGGGCAGTAAGGTTTAGGAGCAGCATTGTTGAGGGGTAAAAGTGTGGTTGAGGGAATGTATGGGTGAGGGGCGATATTGTTGAGCAGTATGGTTGTGAGACTGCTGTGAGACTTGTGAGATTGGGTTTTTGTACTTATGGTCCGAATAGTAGAGACTCTAGATTGATAGGGGTAATTGTCCCAAGCAAATTCCATTCCCAAATTACAGAATCTCATGATTTAAGACATGTTACTAAATTCATAGGGCATTTTTGTCAGACAGATGCACTAACTACTGAGTTGCCAAAGCAAGCCGGGACACCATGGTGTCTATTTTCTCAACGTAAGTCTTAAGGGCACTCGAGGGGAGGTCCCTACCTAGGTGACAATTTGCCCTGCACTAAGGGACTTTATCTCACACTTTGTATCTGGTGTGTCATGCTATGAGAAACCAGTCTGCCATTTTTCAAGAAACCCAGAATTCTTGGGAAAAGCCAAGATGCACACCCTGCCGCTAGATTTCTGTACTGGGGAAAATTTGTCAGATACTGAGGATAATGTGTGAAGTATACCTGTCTCAGGACATTAGTTCCTACTGTGAATCCTGCTGCAGTTGTTGGAAAGAGTGTGTGTGTGTGTGTGTGTGTGTGTGTGTGTGTGTGTGTGTGTGTGTGTGTGTGTGTGTGTGTGTGTGTGTGTGTGTGTGTGTGTAGGTGTGTGTGTGTGTGTGTGTGTGTATTTGTGTGTGTGTAGGGGGGGGGGGGGTCTAGAAAATGTTCATACGCAGTAAGGGGGGTTCATGAGAAGTGTACATGCTGTGCAACAGGGGGGCTGGGGGTGGGTCAATTTTCCAGGAAAAACTGCGTACGTACTTTATGGATGGCCCCTAGTAATCAAGGAACGATGCTGTGTCAGAGCTAACAATTGCACCAGGTGTGCTAGGGAAACCTAACTGTTTTAGAGGATAATTACCATGAACAGAAAATACCTATCAGCATTGGGTTTTTCCCAGACGAGGTGGAACGAAGCTTCTTATTTTAATAGGTGGGAGTTGTCTGTCTTGGTAATTCAGTGACCTTAGCTTCTAAATGGAATATCCAAATTGACCTTTATATCAATGGACTCGTCCCTTACTATCAACTTGCATACACCATACTGCCTTCTTCAGCAAGGTCCTCAAGTTAAATTTCCCACCCACCAGACAGTCTCGGCGATATAAAGATTGACTATGTGGCACTACATCATCATTCGCGTGCTGACTGCGAAGGCGCGACCAGGCGAGTGACTGGTGCTCGGGAGGTGGATGTCCAAGCCTATAGGGGGCCATTCTGGGCGTTCTCTTTCCGTCCTACACTACCAACCAACCTTTAGCATACACACAGGAAACACTTCTCTCATATATTCTATTTGGATGTCTTACCTGTGTATAGCTTATTTCTTTACTCCTAAAGAAATCCCCTTGAAAATATATTAGTAAGCCCATCTACATTTACATTAACATTTAATTGCATACCATCACCACCCCCCCCCCCCCCCCTCTCTTCCACCTCCAAATCCTGACCTCCTTATAAAAATGTCAACCCATAATTCCCTAACTCTTAGACCTCCAAATACCTATTTCCTTATAAGAACTTCAACTTTTAATTCCCTAACTGTAATAACACCTCTTTCCTTCCCTCTTTCATTTTTAAATAGTTTTATCAATAATAACTTCCGCAACACTCCCCTCCTTCCCATCACACTTTCCAGCTCACCCTTACTTGGAAGTAAAGCAAACAAGATACCATGGTAAGTATACCTTATATCTTCAGCCTATTTTTATTACATATTTATTCTCTACCTTTCCTTCACGTATTGTACATTCACTCTTCTTTGTGAGCATCACGTGGCTGTGCTTCCACTTACTGCTTTCATACAACGTGGGTGGGAACATATTATTCTTTTGCTATCTTGTGTCTAACAATTGGCCAACGAAATTACATAAAATGCTGCTCCAAAGCCATAATCAACCACTCCTTTTTCCCCTATTTCTTTTCCTACAGTGCCTTTCTCTCCCACCCGTTTATGGGTGGGATTTTTAAAACCTGCTAAATTGCCAAAATAAGCTTATGCAAGGTTCATGTTGTATAAACGTATCTCATCAATGTTAAAATGAAATTATTTGGTGCATCTTTTGATAGTCTTTCTTTCCAACATAGGGTTTTGTAGAGCTCTGAGGAATTTTTCCTTCCGAAAATCAACAAAAACTGTGATTTTCTAGTGATTTTCACTTTGTTCAAAATCTGGGAGACACAATTTTGAGCCAATTGTATTTATTAACATGTTTAAAGCATATGTCATGAGAAGTGTAGACAATATAATTTTGAAAATTGGTAAAAGATTGAAAAAATATTAAAATGGTGAAAAATATCTAGGACCTTCAAATTTTCCAACATAGAGACCCATAGAGCATGTTGTTCAACACCCCGACTTTCAGTGGACAATACTAATGAAATATATTAACAGAAATTAATTTTCCTTTATTGTACAGTGCTGACAAGAATCCTGGCTGTGATACCTGAAAGTTTCAACACAATCGGATTTTCCATTCTGATATCAGAACATTATGATTCCATGATGATATTTTTCCAAAAAAATGGTGTGTTGGACCACACATCTCTAAAGGATGTATAAAAGAACTAATAATCATATTGGAATAACAAATATCCCTGATTATGTTAAGAACCCCTACCACTTATGAATACCCAGGTTGATTTTTTTCTAAATAAAAAAACCCAACTTTTTATGGTTCAAAAACTGAAAACGTGTTGTCCGACACCCCGAGGTGTCGGACAACATGCTGTGATATAAGTTATGATTTTGGGGTTGTTTTTTATCAGTAATTGAGTGGTGTGCTTTGTCAAATATAGCTTATTATCACATCATTAAAAATATAAAAGATTATAGCCTCAAATTTTATTTTTCTCATTGTTCTGAGCAATTCTATTAACGTGTTGTCCGACACCCCTGTGTTGCCCAACACCCCAAATATGGTTCAGAGCTTTTCTTTTAAATCTAATATATGATAAAGGTATTCTGGGTAAAATATAATGTGTGTCACCATATAATATTAGTCTTTCTTAAGTTATAAGCATTTATAACATTTCTTGAAATTTCAAATATTTAGGGGGCTGGACAAACTGCAGTATTATACACAACTTCAAAAGGCTCTCAAATCTAAACCATTCATCTGATTTTGTTGGAATAATGTTTTTCTGGAAGGTACTTAGTAGGTGGATAACATAAAATATAAAAAGAAGTATTATTCTATAAAATAAAATTGCATGTTTTATCCCATGATCAAAGCGGAATTTAGCAGGTTTAAAAAATCCGACCTTTATATATGAATCATTCCTCTAATCCTAGTATCTTCACCTTGCACCGTAGTTAGGTCCCTTAATTAGACTTTAGGTTGCTAGATCATTATCTTATATCCTTAAACGTTATTCTTAGTTCATTGATGACGCGAGATAGAACTTCTTGTTTAGCAGGGTCACAGGGACATGGTGACCTCACATCCCTGTGACCTGAGAGGAGGAAAGATGAACAATGGAAATAAACTTAGATGTGTTTTAATCTCATGAGAGCAATCTGTGAGTTACAAACATTGTATATGCACAGTAGTCAATGATATTCAATTTGTGGTTTTCTCACTCTTCTTATTTCAACCAACCTCCATTCCTAGACACAATCAATATCATAAATCAGGTGGGGATGAGGCGTATGGAGTCTGATGCATGACTGCACTGATGTGCAGGTGAGTTTCCACTTTGAATTCGCGCTGGAAAACGTATTTCCGTTTCCAGATCGGATTTTCATTGGTTCTGGTGGTTGGTTGTCTGTGGTGACATGTACACATTGATTTCTGGGCATGTTATTGGTCCTCCTACAGGATGTGACCTGAGTTGACCTCCCATGACCCCAACATGGAGTCCAGGGCCTTGTTTTTCAGTAGTGACGATCTCAAGCTTAGATCCGCTGAGATCCATGAGCGATCCTGAGACCGTTTGGGAGATCAATGGCTGCAGGTGTTTTTCAGAGTTGGTCTCAGCTAGCCACAGCGGATCCCAGCTAAAACGATCTCAACCTGAGGTCCCGTTGAGTATTCAATAAGTGAGACATGTTTTACTTTTTGAATGGGTGTTATTGTTATTCACAAATATGACCTTGACCTCAGCCTGCTCAAATAAAATCGAGCATTTCAGTAGGTATACACAAGCTGCCTGAGTAAGTGCCGGCATTTTCCAGATTTCCAGACAAATGTTTTCACGGTCTTAATAACCACAGGAATACAATGAAATTTGGGATATAGGTTTGTCAGATTATTAGTACCCTCCAATCCAAATATCTTCAAATTTGAATGGGTTTTAGCATCTGAAAAAATAAGTTATGACAAGTATCAACTGGTCTCAGGTTGAGACCGTTTGGGAGATCATTTCACCTGAGATCCCTTGAGATCTTCACAACTGAAAAACACTCATATCATCCAAAACGGTCACATCTCAGTTTCAGCCTGCGATCCCTAGAGATCATCTCAACTAAAAAACAGTTTGGCTTCCAAACGGTCTCAACTTGAGATCGTCTCGACTGAAAACAGGGCCCAGGTGGGTAGATCTGGGTTTGTTTTTGTCAGAAATCTTTATTTTCTGTGCCGTCTGCCGGCTCATCAGGCGCATATTGGGACTGTAATTAATGTGTGATTCATGGTGTTTACACCTGTGAATTTCAAGGTGTTGATTCCCTGTATTTTGCTTATTATTTTGATTATGTGGAGCTTTTTTGGGTGTGTGTCATATGTGGTTCTTGTCACTGTCATTGTCAACTAACCTAGTCATTTTGTGCAGCCTGGATTGAGAGGGACGTGAAATTATATTTCTAAATTTTTAGAATCAAGAGATTTGTTTCAAATCTAGTGTTTGAACCAACAGGCTACCTTATTTTCTAATTTTTTTAGAAAATAAGGTAGCCAGTTGGTTCAAACACTAGATTTGAAACAAATCTCTTGTTTTCCAAAAATTAAGAAATACAATATCATAAATCAGGTATGATCTGTGCAATTATAAATCGTAAATGTGATCTTCCAAATGATATGTCTATGACTGTTCAAGAATACTTTCTGCTATATTCGCTCACCAGTTTGGTCATTCCAAATGTTCACTCATATTTTATTTTACACTCATGTCCTGCTACAGTTTGTGATGGTATACATTCCGTGTTCAGTTCTTATAAGTCCTTATTATCCATTCTGTTCTCTCCATTAAGAGGCAGTTACTCACATGTAGGTCTGTAAGCAACTCACAGAGGTGATGGCTTCATACAGTGAATGTTCATAGTAGGCGGCTCCGCTCCTCACAGGGTGAAGCCTCCGGTGCTCATCCCAAATCTTACTCCAGGGAGGAGCAGGTTTGCTCAGCTCTTCCAGATTTTAAGACTCATACCCAAGTGCTGCTTCTCTGCAGCGGCAGCAGAGGTGTACTCCCCAGCTGCTTACATCAGCAAGTCATGTGACCATCCATTTCCTTATACAGGTGATCGCTCTCGGAGCAACTTCCTGCTAATGCCCTGTTGCTTTGTATTCTTTCACATTCTTATTGGACATAATCTCGGACGAGGGCGTAATGCCACCTGGCCTGTAACCCTCTGATCAGGTCACAATACTAATTCCCATGATCATGGACTGCATTACTGCCACCTTATTCTATCTCTCCAGGGGGGTCGCCCGTTCCCGTTGGGAGCAAGACACCGCTGCCAGCTAACCACTAGCCTATGCACTATGACAACTAACCTTTAATTTATCTTATTTTTCTTAATTGTTGAATACCAAAAAGTTCATTTTCCCCTAGAATATTATCAAAACTTTATACCGAAGCTGTAATATTGTATTTCTTTTGATATCCAATCTCTAGTACTATTTTTTTTTCATTTGTCACATGTCCGCTTGTAAAGTCTCACAGCCTACTTGCGTAAGGAGTAGACCTTAAGAAGAGAGAGAAGAACTCAAACACAGAGGTACTATGTACTACTATGAGTCAAGAACTTAACTAACTGTTTATTGACAAGAAGGGATCCTTGTTTTATACCCTTAGCAGGGTGTTGACATGACAGGTTTGGCATCTGCGAGCTCTGCACTCCCATTGGCTGTTGTACCAACAGCTAATTGGGGAAGACCAAATCCATTCCGGTTGAGCGCCCGTTTCGGTCTGTCGCACATGTCAGGAGGCCACTCATGACACTGAACAACTCCAAGTGTCATTGGTAGAGCAACCTGCCCTCATGTGGGCAGACTGGGAACTAGAGCTGAGCGACAATAGGGGTATTATATGCCATTCAAAGCATGGCAGCCATACTGTAAACATCAGGGAGGAGGTTACTAACCAAAATGGTGACTGTTCCAATTCAGTCAATATGTTCCTCAATAATTAGGGGTAAATTAGATGATTACTTTCTTCTCATAGAAACCAAAACTACATGGCCACGGTAGGGATGTATAGACCAGAACTTTACACCCTGTTACTCCCGTGCCCTCCTAACGCTGGTAGAAGGAATTGCACTCACCTAGCTATACCGTCTTTTCACCCGCTCAGTCCTCCCTCTCCCCTTTATATTCAATCTGGCCTGTAGTGGTTGGGATCGCTCCATTCAGACAGGCAGGGTGGTAATAGATCTTTTAATTGTCCTTAGTTCCCTTCTCAGTCTATCAATTTTTAGGTCACACAACATTTTACTAGGAACTAACGTTATTTCCATTTTCAATGGAAGAGCATGGTATACCTAGATTACTTCATGAAATAAAAGTAAGAGAGTATCATAAGAAATTATGTATTTGAGCCATCTTTATTTGATCGCGATTTAAGTGTCAAGAATGTTTCAATAAACTTAGAAAATTAATTTAATTGTTGTTCTCAAGTGTCATGAACAGGAATACTGATCAAGTCTCAGAAATCTGTATGTTTAAACAAATGGAAACTGATTACTGAGTAAAACCAATTTTTGGTATCAAAATAAGTGTATACATCCTAATGCATTAAAAATGTCTCTGAATCAAGTCCTATATGGGTCTGACTATGACAGGTTCAATAACCTGGTCAGTGGATGAAGGTAAGGAGTGTGTGTGTGTGGGAGTAGGGGAGAGGTACTAATATGGAGTGACTGGGTTGAGATAGTCATAGGCCTACCCTTCCACCAATCCAATACCTCCTTACTGGGTCTGTGTTTCTTTGAAGAGCATAGTGAATGGTTTGTCCCATCAGTGTTCCAATGCTATACAGTCAGGTCTATCTCACCAGATTTGAAATGTACATGTATTGTAAAGACGTGAGCCTGGCTCGGTGTCGGAAATATAAGTACCTTGGAGTAGTAATAGACGAGACTATGAACTGGGAACCACATGTAAAAGAAGTAATCAAAACAGTTAATAGCAAGTTATTTAAATTTGCTAAGATCAAACAGAGCCTAACAGATGAAGCAGCCCGATGTGTTTACATAAGTGCAATTGTTCCCCATATGGAGTATTGCTCCTTTATTTATGGTAGTTTCCGAAAGAGGGATTTGAGTAATATAGAAAAGTTAAACAACAGGGGTCTGAGGATACTGCTAGGTTTAAGGGCGCGTTATAAGTCCAAACTTTTTGTGGGCGTGCATAAATAATTTGCTTACAGATTTTTTGGACATAGAGTGTCCTATAATTAAGTTAAAACATATAAGGTGTAAGGATGAATGGATTTCGACGAGATATATTCATTAATTGATGAACGCAAAAGAATCTTGATAAGATACAAAACAATAAAAGATCCAAATCTATTGATTGAAGCTAGGTCACTTAGTAGAAAAATAAAATATGGTCTCAGGCGTGCTAAAGCTGATTTTTGTCTGGAACAAATCAATATAACAAAGAAACATCCACAGGATTTTTGGCGATTCATTAATAAATTGTCGTCTAATGACCCCAGCAGTACTGAATGCTCTTTGATCGATGAAAATGGCAAAAGGATAGATTCAGAGGAAATTCCTGGATTCGTTAATAACTATTTCTGCAACATTGGGTATAAACTTTTTCAGGATAGGAATTTGGATAACTATTATGCAACCCTTGATGAACTTACAAAAGATGCTGGTGTTCCGATTGAGATTAGTATTACCCCTTCTGAAGTGATTAAATTAGCCAAAACTATTTGTGTTTCGAAAAGTTCAGGTATTGACAATATATCTGCACGTGTAATTAGGGATTCAATGTTCATCTTAAAAAAAGAATACACATATCTTTATAACTGTTCGCTACTTCTTGGAAAAGTGGGAATCTACACAATATAGAACACAATATAGAAAACTGGCGGCCAATCTCGCTAACTCTGATTCCTGTTAAGATCCTGGAAAAGCATGTAGTTTCTATTATAAATTTAATCATAGATGAGAAGAACCTATTAAGTGACCAACAGTACGGTTTCCGGGAAGGTATCGGAACTTGTGATGCCATCTTTAAATTCTCTAAAGAACTGTATAGTGCTAGAAACCGGGGAGATAATTTGGGGGCTATTTTTGTTGATTTAAAAAAGGCCTTCGATTCTGTGCCGCATAAATTATTAATCTCTAAACTTAGATCTGAGTATAACTTGCCTTGTAACTTAGTGGATTGGGTTGAACACTACTTATATAATCGTACTCAACGGGTGAAAATAAATAACCTATTCTCAGATACACAAATAGTCGAATTTGGGGTCCCACAGGGATCGGTCTTAGGACCGATTCTGTTCAACCTGTTTATTAATAATATGTGCAAAAACTCAAGAGTGGGAGCGCATCTGCAGTATGCAGATGATTTAGTGCTGATCGATCTACACAACATGTTAAGCTATCTCTACAAATAGCGTTAAACGAGGTGACCACTTGGTGTAACCGCAACGGTATGACGATAAATAGTTAAAAAACCAAGAGCATGTGGTTTGCCTCAAATAATCGTATGAAGTACCTGGAACCTATGGAGTTGGTTTGTAATAATAATAACTTAGATACAGTTTCACATTATAAATACCTAGGGATTACATTGGATTCTTGCTTGAACTTCAAAAAACACATAAATGATGTTAATAAAAATGCGAATAATAGACTATTCCGATTAGGAAAAATTAGAAAGTTTATTGACCAAAATACTGCAAAACAAATTTATATTTTTGTTATACGCCCAACCTTGGAATACTGCTCATTTATCCTAGACGGAGCTAACAAAGATCAACTACAGAAACTGCAGGTAACTCAAAACCGAGCAATACGTACTATAAGGCAAGATTGGGGTATTTACCAAAATATGGAGAGGCTTCATAAAATATTAAAAATAGATTACTTGGACTGTAGGCGCAACATGCAATTATTATCAATGATGTTTAAGGAAGGTCGGGACCCAAAAAATCTAGATCTGCGAAACCGAGTAACTCGGAGTAAAAACAAGGTCTGTTTTAATACTGAACGTGTCTATAGTAGTGTTTACTTTAAATCACCCTTTCATAGAGGACTGCAATTGTGGAATGACTTGGATTGGTTACTCCACATATTTGGGTTTTTAAAGAGTTCAAGAAACATGTTAAATCTAAGTACTCCTGTAACGACTGGTGTTAATAGCTATGCTATAAGGTTTATGGCTCTTTACTCCACATCATCTCTCATCTATCATCATATTCTGTCATAATCTGTATTATTTTGTTATAACTTATATTATTTTTGTAATGAATGTATTACCTATGATGGAATGTTACCTGGGTACCCGCATACCTTAGCGGTGGAAGATCTTACTGCTGTAAGAACCGTCTATTGAACAATAAAAACAAAAAATTAAAAAAAAATTCGGTTGCTGAAATGTGCAAACTTAGTAATCTGGAGGTTCTAGTGCATAGAAGAAAAAAGCAGTTGTTATGTGTAATGTTCAAGAATAAGACAAGAGAAGACTGGATAAAGAAAAACGTAAGGAACACTAGGTCGAAGGAAAATATCTTATTTGAAATGGTAATGACAAGGGCAGCTACAGTATACAATAGCCCATATTATAGGGGTGCCAGGTTGTGGAATGGGTTGAAAAGTGATATCAAGCATACTGAAACAAAGGAGAGTTTCAAGAAATGTATTGATGCTATTATTTGAGAAATGCTCAAACTGTGATCCTGTGACAGTTGTAACTCAGCTAAATAATCATCATCATTTTTTTCCAATAACTACGTTTTATGTAAGTTTGTCTGATGAGAATGTTTATGTTACTGTAAAAGGATATCTGATTATGGAGTGTCTGAAAAACTCGACATCTCGAGAGGCACTGACAATAAAAAATTTAAAGAATTTTTTTTTAAAAGGTGGTAGGAGACCAGTGAGCCAGAACAAACAGGCTCTTGAGTGTAGCTAACTGTCAGTAAAGTAGATGGAGTGCTTGTGGGAGGGGATGAGGGCTATTATGGCATGACTGTAGAGTGGCTTCAGGTCCAGAGTGTTATACCTTAATCTTAATCTGTCCCTGTCTGTTAAAATATATGTCTATTTCTCTTTGTTTATGTCTATTTTCTGTCTGCAGCTGTCTGCCTCTCTGTCTGTCTCCCTGGCTATCCCTGTCTGTATACTGTATGTATAACTCTCTCTGTTTATATCTTTGTCTCTATCCCTGTCTGTCCATATGTATGTCATACTATACCTTTGTCTCTGTCCCTGTTGGTTGGCATGTATGTTTGACTCTGTCTCATTGTCTCTCTCTTTGTCTCCTTTTCTCTACTGACTGCTTGGTTAAAGACAATGTCTGTTTATCTGTTTATATGAACCGGTTTATATGAACCGCTAGTGGGAAAACCCGGCAACTGCCGACGTGGAGCGGACTATGAAATGTGTGGCGCACGTCATACTGGAACTCTGGTAGCCAACGTAATTATGACGTCGACAGTGTGGAGCGGTATAACGGGAAGCGGTCGGACGTTAGGTGCCTCAATATTTGGACAATATGCACTTCCAGTTCTTACAGGTAAGGCTTAGCATGTCTCTCAAGTTATGAATGGGAGAGAACCGCCATTTTGTTTTTGACACAGTCACTGGTCTCGCTTTATCGCGATATTTTACGTTAGTGGGCCATAGTGTTTGTAGCAGCGGGTGCGAACATTTCTACATTATAAAGCCTATGGGATTCACTACGGCCCGCTGCAGGGCGGGCCCGAACAGAATATATACGATACCCCTAGCAGCGTTAGTATTTCATAGAAGTTCGCCCATAGGTGTATAGTGATATAGATGTAAGCCATGCGGAATGTGTGTCCAACCTCATGTGATACAGCGCAATCTTCAATCTATCAGCCAATCATCATACAAATCATTGTAATTATGTTTGTTAGTTTAATCAAATTGTCATTTATTGCATGGAAGAGCGACATGTAAAACGTCGAATGTCAATAAAAACATTTTTTTTTTAATGTCATAGAGAAAGGATTGGGGCAGTTCTTTTGTTGCTCTCCACATGCAAGTGCATGTGGTCCAAGCAGAATCCGGTGTGTGACCTCAGCACTAATGCAGTATGTGGCTCCTTTACATCGGATCTTATTCGCCCATATACTATTCTCCACCGCACGCGGCGCATCCTACACTACCAACCAACCTTAAGCTTACATTCAAGCAAGACTTCTCCCATATATTCTACTTGGATATCTTACCTGTGCATGGCGGTCCACGCCTCCCTCCTGGGGGTACCTCGTCTCTCATTGAAACCTTTATGTATACATATACTATATCTCCATATATGGACAGATCGGAACCTCCATCATAATTTATATTTTAGCACTTTCGCCTTCTGTGAACACCGACCTACCCTGCTATTCACCCACATTTTAACTATAAATACCAGCCACTCATGAGCATGTATTGCTATAATCCTTTCTTTAGGTCTGTCGTGCCTACAGCCTACCACTCTGACTGAACTTTATAAAACGGCACTCGAAGTACCAACTCTTCAGGTTTGAAAAATACACTGTGGAATGATTTTCAACGCTAATTTTATGCTCTAGAAGTCAGCCATAGAACGGGCAATCATCTTGTCATCAATATGATTGGATGCCATTTGGGAAATGGAATGCCAGGAATTTGCCAGGTGACAAGCAAGGAACACCCCTCACATGGGGGTGTTCCATACATTTAGATTCCCCATATCTTTCAGCAGCAACCCCGCCTGGCATCAATGGTTCAATTTTGCGAATGCCGTGAGTTATTATATACCAATTCAGTATATTTGATAATTACGTACTGCTGCTCCCTGTGCAATATAAATCGTATACTGAACTCTGTGCAGTACACTGTTGTATTGAACACGTTGAAATATCAGCAGTGTGTGGGCCTCGTTCAGTAAAAAGCAACAATTCCCCATCTCGTTTTTGAGCGCGGGAAATCGCGCTCATATACGTCATCTAGAGAGGTTAGAATGCTCACACAGGCTTTCAGCTTACTGCAGAGAATCTAACACTTCGCTATCCATGCACCAACTATAAAGACCTGTTTAGATGAGCAGGGGTCCAGTATCAAGCTTTACCATACCCCCTCCCCCACTACTGAATTGGTTCCTTTTAATAGAACTTTCTTGGCTGAGTGACCTTGTGATTGTGTATGCGCTGCAGTCTAGGAAATCAACAGAAATCACATATTTTCAATGTATAAAATACTCAAGACGAAAACCAGGATTCTATAAATGATTCAAGATCACAGAGAAAGGACAATTATGGTATTTTGAGTGTGATAAGTGTACAAACTAGGAGCAAATAGTATGTTCATCATTGATGAATGGGCCGCAATTATAAATGAATAACAATTGAAAGGTTTACATTCAGCGTCTGCCTGTGTCTATGATTCAAATATATCAAGCACCAGTAGGTCAATCAGGTATTTTGGTCTTGAGTGATTAGGCAGTTGACCAAGACCTTCAATGAAAAATTCAGTCACAACCATGACGAGTTGAATTGGATGTGTGGTATGCTAGACCAGGCACAAGTCGAAATCAAAAGTTAGCCAACATACAACATTTTTTGTCATTGTATACCTATATTGTAACACTATGTAAATGTAGAAGCATCATCTCATCATCATCTTATAATCTGGCGAATGTAACTAATTTAGAGAACTGACCAATTGTATTCACGGGAGGAGCTTTCCTTATTGAAAGATGTGAATAAAAGCATAAAAAAAAATTTTAAAATGTAGATTTCTATAACATGATAAATATTCCTGTTGGTGATACTTTGGAAAAAACTATTAAATCCATTCTCTGGGTTTATTGAAACATTCTTACTTTTATTTGATGAAATGATTTAGGTATACCGCGCTCTTCCATTATAAATGGAAATAACATTTGCTCCTAGTTTTAGCATGTACAACATGGTCAGGCCGTTCTATATAATTATGTACACATGTTCATATATCTAATATGATGCTGTATTACAGTCAATGATGGGACCCCCCCCCCCCCCCCTAATTACATTCCTGTTTGTATCATAGTGTTGAGCTAAACAACTCCACTAGTTTGTACGATCAGACTGTTTATTCTATCGATGGGAAAAGGACATTTCCAGTATGGGGGACATTCCAAGAGGGGACTATATGATTTTTATTCCCCTCATTTTGCAGGCCTACCCTTAGACCTTTGGGAGTGTTACTGCCATAATCACTGTTGTTTGTGTAATGCCCAAATCCATCTTTTGTATTGCTCAAGGTTGTGTTACATTTTCACATAATCCTTTAAGTGCTTATCTAAGATAATTAGGACAACATATACAGTGTAGAATAAATAATATGATACGAAAAGCAAAAAAGGATTACTGGAAGCAAAAAATAGATAAGGTATCCGACAGTCCGAGGGAGTTCTGGCGAACGATTAAGGACTTATGCGACCCTAATGATGAACAATTTGTTACAAAGTTGTGGGATGAAGACATAGACTCATTTCGCACGGGTACTGATATGGTTAATTTTTTTAATCGCTTCTTCGCTAATGTTGGCAGAACAGATATAATAGACAATGATATAGACAATGAGCCCAGCCATATACATAATAATAATAATGTACCTGAATTTGAGGATATGAACGCTTTGCCAGAATTGAATATTAGCTTAACACAAGTATATAACGGGATTAAAGATATTGATGAGAACAAATCAAGCAATATCAGTTTGAGAGTCTTTAAGGATGCTTTTACGGTTATTATAGACCAAATACGACATATGTTTCAAAACATTATATCCACTGGGTCTTTTCCATCCACATGGTCGATGGCTACTATTGTTCCTATCCCAAAAGACAAGGCCCCTTTCGAACCAGGGGATTTGAGGCCTATATCTTTACTGCCGTTGCCCGGTAAGCTTTTTGAACGTATTATACATACCTATATAGCAGATTTTATTGAATCAGGTAATATGTTTAACCCTTTCTGGCAGGGCAATGCCATATGGCATTCCCCTGGCCATGGCAGGACAATGCCATATGGCATTCCCCTGGCCAGGGCCGGACAATGCCATATGGCATTCAAATATGGAATTAATAAACCACTCTGTATTTGTTCCTTTGTAACTTTTTGAAAAATTATCGCAGAATCATAAAAATTATATGAGATATTGTGCTAAATGTCGCCAGTATGTCTTTAAAATATCGGAAAGATCTAATAAAAAATACAGATTTACTGGAAATTTTAAATTTGTAATTTCTCTTAATAATATTGACTACAAAAGCCGGCCATACAAAGGCCACAATTGGGTCTCGTGCCTGCTGTGTGGCTCTTGAAGGGTTAATGATAACCAATTTGGTTTCAGGCAGGGCCGGGGAACTGTAGATGCTGCTATGCAGCTGGTCAACGATTTATATACTAATAGAGATAATAAGCGATTAACCCCCTGCGTTTTCGTAGATTTTAGTAAAGCTTTCGACCGAGTAAATAGGAATTTAATAGTTAAGAAATTGAATCAAAATTTTGCAATAGGACACAAGATGACCAGGTGCATAGCAGACTATCTATGTAATAGATCGCAATGTACTAGAGTTGGCATCACTCTGTCCTCTATCTTACCTAATTACACTGGTGTTCCACAAGGCAGTATCCTCGGCCCTCTACTATTTATCTGTTTTATTGCTGATTTTAAATCACTACCTCTATTATGTAAGCATGTGTTTTATGCTGATGATTTAGTACTGTATACTCGCGATGTAAATGTAGAAAATAGTCTTATGAGATTACAACATGACATGGACTTACTTGAGGAATGGTGTGAACGTAACCATATGAAGGTTAATGAAAAGAAGACTAAACTTTGTGTATTCGGATCAAGTATGCTTCTAAAGAAAAATGAGCATGTTATAAAACAGACCAAAATACATATCAATGAAGCTGACATACCTAGATGTAATAATTATAAATATCTTGGAATTGTATTGGATGACATTATGCCCTGGAAACCAGTAGTTATGGGGAATCTAAAAAAGGTAAATCATAAATTGTTTCAATTATCTAAGGTTAGAAAGAACATCTCTGAAGAAACTAGTATTAAAATTTATAAGACACTAATAGCTCCCATTTTTGATCACCTAGGATATTTTCTTCTGGGAGCAAGTAAGCCACTGCTAGATTGCTTACAAAAAGCACAGAACAAGGGCCTACGAATCTGTACCTGGAAAACCACACGTGAAATAAGTATTAGGGACCTACATCAAAGGTGTAACATTGATACCCTTGCAAGCCGACGTACTTATCTGATGCATTTATTCATGCGAAGATATGCCAAAAATCTAACAACTGTGCAAAACCCCAAAACGAGGCAGCAGGAGAAAAGGATATTAAAACTGAAGAGACCTAGAACAACATTTTATAAACATAACCCACTCTACGTAGGGATGATGTTTTGGAATAACCTTCCTGTTGAAGTACAGAATGTAGTATCGACTCACATGTATAAAAAGAATGTAAGGTTGCGTAGTAAGAACATCGTTGACAACGCTATTTAGAGACTCTTACAATACAACACTCTGAGGCTGCTTTGATAGAAACAAACACCTTATATCATCTCATCACATTACCATCATGATACTGAACTATCTGGCTAGACGAGTCAGTTTTGATTGCCTACTTTAACCATGTAAAGATGTATAATCAATAATGATGTTATTGAAGTATGTACTTGTATAATTTATATCTGCGCCTACCCGCGGCATATAAAACCTGCAAGCTAGCAGACTGTCGTGTAAGTGATGCTTCCTGAATTAAAAAATAAATAAATAAAAAATACAGCTGTGGTTTTTTTTCAACTTCTTAAACCTTCCCCTACAAATGTGAAGACAATAAAGGTATGTAAACAGGTGTGGTTCAGTCGTGGCATATAGTAGAAAGCATCCGTGGATGCGTGCGTTCTACTGATGCTGCCAGAAGGTGCAGCGTTATAAGGATCTGCAACGATGCATACTTTACCTGCCACAACGTTCTGGAACCTTAAAGCTGATTGGTCAGCTCTGTGGCACGCTGTGTACGCGACCGGGAAGGCTTCCCGAGTCGATCACCGGGCGGCACCGCGTCTTGCCTGCAGTCTGCTGCCGTGTGGCTGCGAGGACGGTCCATGCACTGTCGTGGTCGTCCAGGATGGAGAGCTTATGGGAGATCGTACCCTGCCCGGATATTTCCCTATTTGAGCAGGCAGCTTTCGGACCCGCCACAGGCAGCTTAAATGACTCGTTAATCCCTGCTGCGGGCTACGTTAATGATTTCCATAGCGGCAATGGATCGATCACCAAGCCCAGCTATAACGGGTCGATTCCGACAAGGAACTTAACACTTGATGCTACACAGGGGAATTTATCATTCCCCTGTGTGGACATGACGGACCTGCCCGCAAAGGATACGTTCAAACTGATTATGATGAAACTGAACATGTACTTTACGCCTGTTGTGATAGTCATCGGTGTGACGGGCAATCTCCTGGCCTTCCTCGTCTTCACCGTCACTCACCTTCGAAGACAAAGCTCCAGTGTCTATCTGGCATCGCTGGCCCTTGCCGACATGGGGTTTTTATTATCACTGTTTATAGTATGGTTGACCTCAGTGAAGATTCCACTGTTTACAAGGCATGGGTGGTGCCAGACGGTGGTCTACATGACATACGTATGTACGTTTCTAAGCGTGTGGTACGTGGTGAGCTTTACTGTAGAGAGGTATATCATCGTATGGTACCCCCTCCGCAAGGATCGATTCTGCACTCCCCGTCGTGCCAGAATCGTCGTGCTAACTTTAGCCTGTGCTGCCTGTGGCATATACTCGTTCGCACCATTGACGTCTGGGGTGGTTGAAGTGCTCCGAGTTCCCGTATGTATACCGTTTCCGCATTATTACCACTTCCTCACAGTTATGGAGGGTATAGATTCAGCCTTAACTTTGATCATTCCGTCGACCGTAGTGATTGTTCTCAATATAAGAATCATCATTAAGATTATCAATGTGGATAAGCAAAGGCGCCCGTTCATTCGCCACAAAAACTACACGGCGCGTTGCAAGGCAGGGCCCATATCGGATCATAAGTTCAGCGTGCGTGATTCTCTCTCGACAGGCCACCTTGTACATGTCAAGTTCAGAAACCAGAGTGTCAGTTCGGAGCGGCCAAACAATAATAACCCGGTGGCAGTTGTGCAGTCCGGCGCTAACGGCGACAGTCCCGAACACCGGCGCTGCAGCCATAGTCACAGCCACAGCTCGGATAAGCCTCGCTTTGTGGGCGGAATGCGGACTCTAGCCGACCCCGCCCTAGAGAAGCATCGCTGTGGCGGGATCAGCTGTCCAGAAAAACATCGAATGTGCAGCGGGCACGCGCTGGGAGATAAGCACGGTCGCTGCTGTGTTCACGTGACCAACAGCCAGTCAGAGCGTCATGAAGATACAGGCACCACACGCAAGTCCCTGAGCACCAACGATGTGTTCCGGAAGTGCCATGCCCGCGTGCATGTGCGGGGTCACAGCCAGTACCGGACGGCGCGCATGTTGATCGTCGTCTCTAGTGTGTTTGTCGTGCTCAACCTGCCCAGCCATGTGTTCCGTGTGCATGCCTTTATTCAGACATCGCTGTCTGACCATCTGGGTAGCCGTGGCCACACCGATGTGCGATGGCACGAACTCTTCCAGCTCGTTTACCACCTAAATTTCGCCATCAACTTCTTCATCTACAGCATGTGTGGGCGCCAGTTCCGAACCGGTCTGCGGATCCTGTACTCTCGCCTCGTCCATCGACTCTCCAAGTGCCACAAGACTATTATGTACAACACCACATCGGCTAAGGAAGTGTGACCGCTGTCATCTTACGTTAATTGTACGGCCCGGTTTTTAGAAGCTGCTGTATGGCAAATGAAGGATTTTCATGGACTTGCATAATGTGTTACGTTTACCATTGTGACCAACAGGTGTGATCTCAAACCAAAGCTCATCGGATGATGTCATCAATCATGACGCTCGCTGATATTACCGCGACGTTGATATCCGTGCCTTTTATGCTCATGCATTGTCTCTTGTATACGCAATATGCTGCTGGACAGTGAAGAAGTGATCCTTAACTTCTAATTACTATTTGAAGGCACCCTCAGTGGTTGAACAATTTGACATCGTCCACGGAGATTATATATAGCGAGAGATATTCTCTATTTTAACAGACACTTTACTGAAGAGCAATTTAAGGTGGGAATCTTAATGTCACCGGATAACACCGTTCACGTATTTATCATAAGATGCTTAAAAGTAAGTTATACAGTATTATATTTATATCACGCATTGTTTACTAAACCAACATTATCATTATTTATACTGTCTCATAATAAAGTTATTTGTTTTGAACATGCGAATGGTAAGCGCACGTTTTTAAGATTTTATAAATTAGACATGATTAAAATTAGCAGGATAGAAATGGGATTAAACTTTTAATGATGAAGATCGAATATAATCCACAAGCTGAAGCCTACACTACGTGCATGCTTGCCTAACTCTATATTTTCTGATAATATGCTGAGATTCTGAGAAGTCATTATGACTGCACAAAGGAAGAATATTGTCATAATGTATCCCTTACTTCAAGATCGATTGTGTATGACTGTTACCTGGTAAGCAGTATTGTCTGACGGTGTTTGTAATCGTTGTTTTACTACGAGATGTTTAATGGAACAAAGGCCAGAGTCTTGCCTAATGTCATTGTTTTGAAGCAGATGAAATACGATTAATATTGTAAAGCAACAGTTTCTCTTTGTCTTATTTCTTGATAGCGTAATTAATCGTATCTATCAACTGAAAAGTTGAATGTTCACAAGCAATTGTCCGTCGAGTCTGTGATATCAAACACTTACAACTGATCTGAGGATTTAAATTAACTTTCTCTTTTAAATGAATTCTTACCTTAAGTCATTAAGGATGATTAATGTCTTGAGGCAGACCGTTTTCTTTAGGACAGATAATGCCTTGAGGTATCATTTATGACTCCAGAAATCATGCATCAATATATATATATTATATATATATATATATATATATATATATATATATATATATATATATATATATATATATGTATAAATATATACATGAGATATCGCAGAATGTAGTTATGCAGTGACACCAGTACCCAACCTATTCTTACGGCTCAACTAGAGACTTCCGCATGGCGCTAAAGAGCTGATAATTTGATAATCATGTTTAACCCTTTCCCTTCAGCACCCAGTTCCCCTGCTTACCATTACATGGCAGGCATTGCCTGCCCAAACGACCCTGCTACGGCAGGCACCTATTTTGGGAAATAGCAATGTCATGTCATGTGTCATGTGATTTAAGTAAGTTACCTTGGTGACTGAACATATTTTATCATACCAAATCAAAGGTCAATATGGATCTTATACATTGTCAAAATTTCTTTTAAATCAAACGATTATCTTTTTGTCTATTGAATTTTGTATAAAAGTGTCACTGATGCCTCAAAGATGCCTGGAGGCATCTTCCTGCCGTAGCCAGGGGAATGCCTGGAGGCATTTTCCTGCTGTTAAAGGGTTAACAGAGCCCTGCACATTGACATAACAGAAAACAATGTCATACTATATGTCAATGTGTATTTCTAACTTCAAAACAACAGGACATCAGATTGTCGGATATCTAAAAGGTCACTGATTATTTTCTTATTAGCACATGGCCGGCGTCATGCGTAGAAATTATTGACTACATCTAAAACCTAGCAAACACAGAGACTGGATTCCGTCCAGTGTCAGAACCAACGCCATTTGCTCGCACTGACACCTGTTAAGGGCCTCTAGGGTCATTTTGATGTATCTATTATGTATACCCGGGCGACTATATGAGGTGACTGCCGATGGTCGCTGAATAGTGAATGGGCTAGAGGACAGGCATGCGCCGTCTGTAGTATGGCTTACTGGGGAAAGTATTGGGAGACTGGTATATACGACCCTCGGGAGTCGATGTGCAACTATTCCGAGTTCCTACCACGTTCTATGGGTTCTTCAATTCTGAGCTTTATATATACATATATATATATATATATATATATATATATATATATATATATATATATATATATATATATAGAGAGAGAGAGAGAGAGAGAGAGAGAGAGAGAGAGGGGAGAGAGAGAGAGAGAGAGAGAGAGAGAGAGAGAGAGAGAGAGAGAGGCTAGTTCTCACTATTTTGTTGTTGCCATAAACATGTACACACAAAAATTATGAATACAAAGCTTATTTTCCACTCTGAAATTGATCTCAACTACACTGCCTCATGGCAAATTATATGTTTCCAGTGGAAATTAAAAGAATTATTTTATGCACTTTCATCTTGGCTAAAATGTCCCTCATCTTTACGTCGCCATTTTTCTCTATCACGTTGAATAATGAAAATATAGTTAACCACTGGTTATTTGGCATGGATTGTAACCCTTATGGTGTATGTTATGGGGAAAAATATTTTTAAAATCATAAGAAAAGCACTATGGACTCCAGAAATGCCAATATCCTGTAAAGTCATTGTGGTTAAAATGTGCTCATCTTTACGTTGCTGTCTTCAGCAATGTCGTAAGCAAAGAAAAAAATATTGATATTAAAAAAAAAACTTCAGAATATTGGAAAATATGTTCACCTTCAATGTCAATTTCTTCCTACATGTTATGTGCATTTTTTCTAATAAAATTGACATGAAAACTGTGGCGACGTAAAGATGAGGTTTATTGTCTCTCTACGTCGCCAGTTTTTATATGTATATGGCAACAAAGAAATGATTTGAAATTTAATGGTTTTACCCTCAAACTCAACCTCAACCTATGTCTCACCCTCACTGATAGTTACAACCTCATCACATGAATTTAAAATGAGATATTAGCCTTTAAAGTGGCAATGTAAAGATAAGCACTCATCTTTACATCGTCCATTTATATATGTCTCTTGGAACAAAGATTTTAATTTAAATTTGAATGTTTCAGCCTTTATCTCACCTTCAGCCTATGTCTCACCCTCACTGATGGTCCTACCCTGCTCATACTGATTAAACATGAGATATTAGCCTTTAAAAAACGGTGACGTAAAGATGACTACACATCTTTACATCGTCCATTTATATATGTTTCTGGGAACAAAGATCTAAAAGTTTTTTTCAGTCTCAAACCTAATGTCAACCTATGTCTCACCCTCACTGATAGTTACAACCTCATCACATGAATTGAAAATGAGATATTAGCCTTTAAAGTGGCAATGTAAAGATATGCACTCATCTTTACATTGCCTATTTATATATGTCTCTCGGAGCAAAGATTTGAATTTAAATTTGATTGTTTCAGCCTTTAACTCACCTTCAACCTATATCTCACCCTCACTGATAGTCCTACCCTGCTCATACTAATTAAACATGAAATATTAGCCATTATAAAATGGTGACGTAAAGATGACTACACATCTTTACATCGTCCATTTATATATGTCTCATCTTCAACCTATGTCGATGATATCCAACTAGGCCTTGTAGCAGTTTTTTTATAAGATATCTTTATTTTCCTTAACATGGTAAAAGTTGACAGAAACCCTTATGAAAAATATGCTAAATTAGCTGCTTAGCCAATATATACATTCTTCACTTTCTCAGCTAAAAATCATAGAAATTGATCAATTTCTTTTGCCTCATACAGGAAAGTAACTATATTTGAAATATAAGTTATGCTGAGGGTAATATAAATTGATATAAGTATCATTTCACCTATTCTAAATGATATGGCGACGTAAAGATATATATATATATATATTGCTTTTGAGATGCCCTCGAGGCGCTTCATTTGATGACCCACTTTTTTAATAAAGTGTTATTTAACAAAGATTCTGATTGGCTGAGGGGCCAGAAGTACAGATTTGGCCAAAAATCCTTCAAATAGCAGATGCCACTGTTTCATGAGTTTGGAGATGCCCATAACAAGCAAGATTGTGTAATGCACAGATATCAAGGTATCTCACATGGGCTGTATGTTGCAGTTAATAACAACCATCAATAACAAAAAGATCACTCGACATGATCTACAGTAGTTGACACACAGATGGCTGGAAGTCGGTAACCACGGCAAGATAGCATTTGGCAACGCATCTTGCCCATGCTTCATCACCTTGAAGATATATATCGTTTTTTTATTACGCACAAATCATCACAGGGATGGTCTTCTTTTGTGGTGTCTCAGATAAGTACAGTATTTCTTTCCACAAACTTCCATTTACAAACTTCCCGTAATGAATAAAAATATGCAATAACTAGAATTTCAGGGTATCTAATTTGTGGTGTTCAAGTAATACAGTCTAAATAGTTAAAATATGCGAAATCATTCGATAACAAGAAGTTCACTCAGTATGATCCACAGCAGTAGTTATGGCGACTGACAGTCTGTCTGTGTGTCGGTAATTGCAGATGTGCTCACTGCGCATGTGCAGAAATATGTTAATTAACTTTCTTAATCGTAGTCTCTATGAGTTTCGGTAAGCTTGAGCAAACCTAACCTCAGCTAGTGGAGTATGGTGGACTTTCATTACACTCTCCAAGCGGATTATAGTTCTGTTAATGGCATATATGCAAAGCAAATATCTGTCGGGGGAGCGAATCTGTCTTGCGCAGGTATATTTTACTTTCAGATGAGTATGGTAATGTACTCACTGCGATGGATGAGCATGACAGTGCCAGCAGAGTCAAGGTGCGGTCAGTTTTGGGGAATTATAACCAATTTATGGTATATAGTCGTCGTTACAGTTTTGTTCTCTCATTCTTCAGTCACGAGGCCTTGCTTTATCGAAGCATTGAACTTGACATATGTGGTGCTTTTCTTAATACCAGCAGTTAACAAGTTCCAAAAAGTCATGCCCTTGGAAAGAGGGCTGTTCTTATATCCTTGGTCGTCATCTTTTGATAAAGACTGCCCATTTATATTTGCGGGACATATGATATGCTCGTCTAAAGGGGGTATGCCACTATCACGATTTGTGCCTCCGACACACTACGATAGCCTTACGACAAGCGTTCCGATGAAAAAATAAGTTTTTGTCAGAAGGAACGGGTCTATCGTGGAAGTGGGTTTTGTGTTCCGATGAGTACTACAACACACTCTCTACTATGTGAAACCTGTGCACCCTACTTCCTGTTGGTTTTGGGCCCGCAAAATAACAATTGCCCCAGGGCCCCGTTGCTCCAGGATAACGACACAGTTGCGGATCGCAGAATAGCCAAAACGTTGCTCCTGTCGCAATCGCATAGGTGCATCGTCGCATAAAACCGCACCACCAACCCCTGCCCTTTGTTCTTTTACCTATAGGAAATAGTGATCCAAACCACCAGGTGTAAAATCAGTTTTAACTATGGTGCCATCTGCATTTAATTAAAGAACTAATTAATTTTCCTCTGTCTCATTCAATATGTGCCCCTGAATTGTTGTATCGTAATCGCATCGTAAAAATTAGCGATACCGCGGAAATACAGCGATATGATCAGATATTACTGGAGCAACGCTTTTTTAGTCGGATCGTTAAAGTAATCGTAAAAATAAAATTGCGATCCGATTATAGCTAGCGATACAACAAAAACAGGAGCAACGGGGCCCAGGAGCGTCCCTAGACAATTGCCCGGTCACCGCATTTTGGTCGATTCCGCCTGATATCAACGTAGCATAAACAAAAATCTTTCATGGCAAAAGATGGAAAAATCTTTTTTTATTATACTTGATGTAAATTGGCATCCAATTGTTACCATGGTATTATTTGGGCGTATATTGATATTTATTTAAGACATCAAACATACAAATGTGAAAAAGAAAAATAGTTTTTCAGGTGAATGGGCCTGAGGAATAGTTGTGGTATCTAAACTGTATATCAGTAGGTAAGTATGGCATATACATGTGGTGGTCACCACCTAGTTAGCAGTCGGAAGGTCTACCTCCAGAACGCTAGTTCCGGTGATGTCCCACCCTATGTGCTATTACGTAGGTTGGTTCGGTTTTCGGAAAGTATGTACTAACATAGCAACACAAAACACAACTCCACGCCTTTAATAAACAAGACGTTTATTACAATTACTTCCCAAAGTGATCCCGGAAGATTACTTCCATAAGTACAGTACCCCAGCACGGCTTGCTGGGTAAGGCTGGAGAGGCTTATCTGAAAGACTAGCCTAACCACCAGGAAGGTTACGAGAACCCACCTGCGAAGTGAGGGCCCAAGGGTCTGCTCTTGTGGAGAGACGCGCGAGGACAGCCTGTCGACCTACTGTGAACACTGAGTATATATACCCAGCGTTACGTAACCCTGCAGCGCCACTCTCGTGTGCTGCGTTGCCCGGAATCACTACACAGTAAGGATTGACTCTCCGTACCACCTCCTGTAGAACGGACAAAACACTGCTGGATCCCCGCCCCACTACACACATATAATATATATTATTATATATCTAGATATAAAAATATAAATACCGAACGAAATGTATATTATTATTCACCTCGGAGATTAATTACCTCCGTTGTCTGGGCAGTAACTGTAGTAAATGCGGTATCTACGGAGATGGTTCCTAACGCGTAGAGTGAGCAGCTCATATAGGTCTCCCTCACTCTTCATCTGCTCTTCAACCAACTCACTTGTGTTTTTTCCACTCGTGGAAAAAATTAAATTTTTAATTTTGGGATTTAGCCCAATTGTACGAATCATATTGTGGCGGGTTTATAAGGTTTATACTCGTTGTATATTTAATTGAATAAAGCCTGTTATTTGTTAACCCTTTAAGGATGGGTGCCTGGCCAACCTACCGCCTTGAGGACGGGTACTGGTGGCACTGTATACCGCTAGGGGACGGAGACACAGTCGTTAAAACCCATAATTCAATTGTTTAACCCATTCACGGCGGGCTCCTACACAGTCATGTATGTAGGGGTCGGGTATTAGTACCTATATAGTGCTAGGGAGCGGGTATCAACAGGCCCATTATGGTAATTGGATGATGTGATCATGTGATATAACATGTGATACTCGATATCATTTTCCATTTCCATAAACATTTTAAATATGATGCTATACCTCTCTGGACGTTTCATGTATATTGATGAATTATTTTCTAAATTATCACCTAAAACAATAATTTTGTAAATATTGGAAAATGATGCCTCAAGGCATCACCTGATCTGGACTGGTGATGCCTTAAGGCATCACCCGATCCCGTGTGGTGATGCCTTAAGGCATCACCCGCAGCTAATGGGTTAATCATGTGATACGATATATAATCTTAAATATTTTATTTCTTTTGAATAGAAATATTAATAATGGTATCATACACACAGTCTGTGAAAATTTCATTAATGTTCCTCCATTATTTTTTGTTAAAAATGATTTTGTAAGTTTTTGAGAAATGATGCCTCAAGGCATCATTTGCCCTGGCCTGGATGATGCCTCAAGGCATCATTGGCCCTGGGCTGGATGATGCCTCAAGGCATCATTCGCCCTTAACCCTTTAAAGGCGGGGGTCTGTGGCAGAGCCCTATTGGTTGGGGCGGGTACTTTGGACTGGTATAACCCTAGGGGACGGGCCGATTTTTGTCTAAACCCATATTCCATTATTTGATCATGTGATATGACACATTATCCTTATTTATATTATTTGGTTTACCAAATAATATCAAATACTATATCATAGGTGTATTCTCTGAAAGTTTCAGATGTATTGATCAATTATTTCTTCATAAAACAATGAAATGGTAAATATTACTAAATTTCATAAATAATGCCTCAAGGCATTATCCAGTCTCCGCGGGGGAATGCTTTAAGGCATTATCCGGTCTATGCTGGGGAATGCCTTAAGGCATTGCCCGCCTTGAAAGGGTTGAAGGGTTAATCAGTATGTAATTAATTACTGCCAACTCCTGTGTCACATCTTATTTGTTATGTCATGAGGTCAATATTATATATATAATATTGACCTCCTTACATAATAAAGAAGAGTAAAAACAGGAGTTGGCTGAAAGTAATTACATAGTAATTAAGAAATAACAGGCTTTATTCAATTAAATATACAACGAGTATAAAACTCATAAACCTGCCACAATATTATACAACAATTGGGCTAATTCCCAAAATCTAAATTTTAAATTTTTTCAACCAAGTGAAAAAATACAAGTGAGTTGGTCGAGGAGCAGATGAAGAGTGACTGGGAAACTGCTATGAGCTGCTCACTCCACATGTTAGGAATTATCGCCGTGGTTATCGCAATATCCACAGCAACCACCTGGACAACGGAAGTGACTGATATCCGAGGTGAATAATAAAATACATTTCATTCGGTATTTATATTTATATATTGATAATATATAATAATATATAAATGTAGTTTCAGAAATCATGCCTCAGGGAATCATAGCGTACTAGGCTGGGGAATATCTCACAGCATCATAGCATACTAGGCCCAGCAAATGCCTCCAGGCATCGTAGTGTAGGCAAAAGCTCAGCAAATATTATTAATTGTTTGCCTTAGATTTGGATTGGACTGATCCCGGAGCATTTGCCGGACACAGGCGGGCCCACTGGCCGCACTTCTCGGCACCCGGGCATCCGGGCCACGCCCACATCTAGGATCAGGTGAGGCGCACGGGGATACCCAACGCCCTCGGGGCCCGCATAGAGATCCCTACGGACCTCAACATTCCGGCGTGGGTCCGTTATCTCTCCGGATTCCCCGGAAAGGAGGAGCTCATGGATTTTGTGAGGTTCGGATTCCCACTGGGGTATGCCGGGCCGGTCAGCGATACCCGCGGTGTACCCAATCACCCCAGCGCTACGGGATACCCGGACCAGATAGAGAAGTTCATCAAAAAGGAAAAGGAGTACAGCGTGGTGCCATGTGTTGCCTCTAATGACACGCGAGAAGAGGGGTACAACTGACCGTCGCGTCATCATGGATATGACGTACCCCAAGGAGGACAGTGTAAACGAGTACATCGTGAAAAACTCCGTTTATGGTGAGGAAAGGGAGCATGGCCTCCCTACCGTGGACAGCTTCGTCAGCCGCCTGGTGGCCTCGGGGCCCGGGAGTTTCATGTGCACCATCGATATCTCCAGGGCGTACAAGAACTTCCGGTGCGACCCCCTCGACTGGCCCCTACTCTGTTTTGCATGAGAGGGCGGGTACTTCTGCGATACGCTGATGCCGTTTGGTGCCCGTGCCTCCTCCTACCACATGCAGTGCGTAGCGGACTCCATAGTGAAAATACTCAGCCAGAAGGGGGTCGAGGCCGCGATGTACCTGGACGACCTCATCATACTGTCCCCCACAGGTGCCAAGGCGGCCGCAGACTTCAAAGTAGCCCGAGAGCTATTCGAGGAACTGGAGCTCCCCGAGGCCAGAGAAAAAGCACAGCCCCGAGTCAGGTCGTGACATGGCTCGGCATCGTCATCAACTCGGTGGAGATGTTCTCACCGTCCCCGAGGACAAACTACACGATGTCTGGGAGCACATGAGGGCGGTGTCAATCACGCAACCTACTAAGTGTTAAACAGCATTTTATATCACATTATTCATATCACATATGAATGAATATGAATCTTATCACAAGTCACAATCATGTGACTCCTCACGCAGTTCAGTTCACTGCTGTTCTCCACACTGACCGCAGGTTCTGATTCAATTTTACCCATCCACTCACACCTCTTTCATCACGTTATTTTAAATATGTTTTATGACTTTTACACAATGTCTTGTCCATTCTTACACTATGTCTAAATAACTGTCATATACTGTATATTAGTCACATCACTCTGGTACTGTGATAAACCGTTATCTTTTATCGTATTTTATAAAATAATGTATAGTAATACGCATTTGTTTAAGGCACTCCGGTCTTTGTTCACAATTACGTAATAATCTTCTACCTGTCAATTATCATATATATCATATTACTTACCTTCATATTTATATTGCATATCAATATGCCGTCCAGTAAGGTCGACATAAATATTTTACTGCTTTTACTACATAAAATTCAATCCGGGGATAGGGTAATGAAATATAATCATTGTTTCAATGCTGATTTTTACTATGTGAATCCTACCAGCCGTTGAGATAGAAACCTGTATTGTTTTAATAGACAATAAACAATGGTTTTGTGGACAGGCAGCTGTAAGCCACGAGTGGTTGATGCATAGTAATACATGAATGCTAGTGAGTGTAGTATGACATCAACCATGAGTGTTTTACACAGCCACTTATTCACAAACCATTTTTCATTGCATCTATTAACCATTTTTTCGAATAAATTAAACCTAGTAGTTGCCATATTAAAGGGTATAACAATAGGGACTATTTCTTTGATCTATAACACAAAGGAAATATTTTTCCAATATACCATGGCTTTGAGGCCGTATACCACAGATTTGACTCAATATATCACAGTTATGGTAACTGACAGGTTTTATATAATGTGGTGACATGTGCTGTGCCGGCAGTGACCAGGCTTCGATGAGGTGTGGGGCCCGAGAGAGCCTGGGAGTGTCCAGATAACATACTGATATAGCAAGTCAGTGTCAACATATGATATTTAGGACATCTATGCAAGACACAAAAAAAAATAATAGTAATGTGCAATCACGCAACCTACTAAGTGTTAAACAGCAATAAGTAGGCTGAGCTGAATAGACGAACATCTCATAGCTATCAGTGCAGACAAATACATAAGTTATTCATATCACATATGAATGAATATGAATCTTATCACATGTCACAATCATGTGACTCCTCACGCGGTTCAGTTCACTGCTGTTCTCCACACTGACTGCAGGTTCTGATTCAATTTTACCCATCCACTCACACCTCTTTCATCACGTTATTTTAACTATGTTTTATGATTTTTACACAATGTCTTGTCCATTCTTACACTATGTCTAAATAACTGTCATATACTGTATATTAGTCACATCACTCTTGTACTGTGATAAACCGTTATCTTTTATCGTATTTTATAAAATAATGTATAGTAATACACATTTGTTTAAGGCACTCCGGTCTTTGTTCACAATTACGTAATAATCTACCTATATGCATTCAGTGACAATATAGATTAGTGGAAGGTTTACCCTTAATAGTTTTATAGAAAAATATTAAGGGTAAACCTTCCACTAATCTATATTGTCACTAGAGATCAATCAATGTTGATTATTTTCTGTTAACTTCTTTTTTAACTTTCTTTATTGCCACATTATACTTACATACATAATTCTAGTTGCACACCGCTCATTTATTATTAGCAACAATCGGGTAGGACAATACCGTCAGTGAAAAACCATCACTAGTTTCAATCAGCCGCCTTTTCAGACCAATATTCTTCTGCAGTTTAGGTTGGGGTTTAACACCAGAACATAGCATATGATACATAATCTAAGAATGATTTTAAAAGGTATATATCTTAATGATATATTCATATTTCTTGTCTTGCGACAAACATGGGCTCTCCTGGACCAATTTAGTCCATGATCCATGTTCAAATTGCATCAATTTTCTTATATAATGCTTTATCAGTTCCTAATATCATTATAGATAGAATCCATTAGTAGCTTTCTAATTAGACTTTTAAATTCCGATATGGTTTCAGTTTGTCTTACATTTATGGGCTGATTGTTTTATTTTAGGGCATGCATATATTCCGTACTATTGGTATAGGCAGTACTAGGCTGATTACCATATTTGAAGGGCAGAAAGGCCTATGGTAGGATTAAGCATAGAACATTCTCAAAGTGGAATCTTTCAATTGCCATAGTAACTAAATATTTTATTTTTAAAGTTACCTGGTTTCATGTCCTATAAATAATAATGACAAAGGAAATTTTATTTTTTTATCGGAAAGCTTGTCATAAGGCTATCGTATCGTGTCGGAGCGCGACTTTAAGGCCTTACCCCCTCGAATGCCAATTCCGGTCACGATAGGCCTGTCATAATCTATTATTGACGATTTAACGTGAGCATATCTCTTGCGGGTGAAATGATTTATGGAGAACTATGGAATTATGGAACTAGGAAGAGCGCATGTAGATATATAATCATGGTAAATGTGATATTATTCAATAAAGTCTAAGGGTCTGAAAATAATAATTTCATAACGGAATTATGATTCTACCATAGTTGTATTTTTCGATTTGATAATTTTATTGTCTGAAAAACAATGTCATAATATGTTGTAAATACCTCTAAAGATTATTCAGATTCATTCAATGTTTTAAATTATGATATACATGTATTTCAATATTAAAATCATGGCTGAGATCTACATTGATACACACATTTAATCGTGAGCTTGGTTAATTTTTATTTTTAAAAACCTTTTTCGTTCTTGGAAGTGCGTGATTTCCAGTTGGAAATTTCGTGAGCTTGTTTTTTTTTTCTCCAAAAATCCAAATGAATGGATTCTTTACTAATTCGGGGCGATATCAGGGAGTATAGTAATGTCTGTATTGCCCCAACGCGACAGACCGGAGGTCCCGCAGTGTGTAGACTCTAGCTCGTGGTTTCATACCATTAGCCCGAGTAAAGGGCCGTTTTCATTGGCCGATTTGCTGTCACCGATCTACAGTCAGGAACCACCGACGGACTTTTGGCACTGCTAACCCAAAATCGGTCAATGGAAACGACCAAGCTCGTGAAATGACCCACAACCTTTTCTGCCTAGATTATGCAATGTGGCACCACCCATCACTGAGTGAAAGCTTGGTCACTGAGTGAAATCTACTACCCTTCTATATCGACACACAGTCATTGGCACCACCGACAGACTTTCTGGGCAACACAAAAAATCTATACAAAGTTTGTCAGCCAATGGAAACGGGCCTTAAGAGTTCATGCCACTGGCGTCTGGTGTGTTCAGAAGGCTGTCACGAGATTATCGGCAGGAGAAAGCAGAGTGTTTTTGTACGCTTACTTGGAGACTAGAGTCTGCTCGATGACCTGAGTGCTGAAAGACTAGTCTAGGAGACTCCAAACTTTCTCTCTCACATTCTCTTCACAATTTCTGCTTCTCGGTGAGTTATTGATCAGGTCAGGGAAGTGTGCTATGCATCGTAACGTTACATCATTTTGCAATCAAAAATGTCTTTTAATTCAACTCGTGTTTTCGAGATCTAGATTTGGCTATAGGGACTATGCATATACACTGTACATATGTTCTGGTTTTTCTACAAATGGAAATGGAAACCACTTGATGGAAAACAAATTTAACAACATATCGTAAGTAAAATATGTATTTGACATATTGCAGGGACGTTAGTGTTTTTTTTGGTTTGTTATCACTTTTATTGGGTCCAATTATGTTACACGTATATTCCAGACTCGACTGGGCCGTTTTTCCGACTGGTATTTACTAGCATACATATAAATATATCAGAGTTCATTAGCGGTATCGACCTAAGTAGTCAGTAATTACGACATTAGGTTGACATAAGGCAAATAACCAGAGAGTGTACTGAGAGCCTCAGTTGCAACGCAATCTGAGATACTATACCAGCATATTGGCACATACTAATATTGATTAGGATAATAACAATAACTGCTCCTACCACCTCTCTCTCTCTCTCTCTAGCTTTATTTCAGTCTGTATACACATGAGAAAGCATGTAACACCAAGTAAATTCATCTTGTATAAATGTTGATGTACTTACACTAAATGTATGCCAGGTAATGTTGTTGAGCGCCGGAAATCGCACTCATATACGTCATCTAGAGGACAGAATGCTCACACAGGCTTTCAGCTTACTGCAGAGAATCTAACACTTCACTATCCATGCACCAACTATAAAGGCCTGGTAAAAGGATCAGGTGCCCAGTATCCCTGTATCCCGTATTCCTGTCTCACTACTGACTTGGTTCCTTAAAATAGAACTTTCATGGCTGAGTGACCATGTGAACGTGTGTGCATTGTGGTGTAGCAAATCAACAGAAATCAGATATCAATGGACTATGATAATTGTGCCAAATATATGAACGTTCCAGAAGATACCCCATCTGAAAATGTCAAAAGATCTCTTAGAAGTAGAAGGAAAACAGATGACAAATATGTTAGTAAGAGGATTACCAAGGGCACTAGTACTCCAAATGAAGTACCTTCAAGCAAAACAAACTTGAGTGCATCAAGCGCTAAGGGGCTATCAAAGAGCAAACTGAGTGGCATAGCTGACCTATTAGCCAGAAAAGTAGGGCAGTTGACCAAGACCCTAAATGACAAATTCAGTCACAACCACGACAAGGTGAATGTGATCTGTGGTATGCTAGACCAGGCACAAGTCAAAATCAAAAACGTTAGCCAGAAAATGACAAACATCTCAAAAGAAATATACCAAAGTATTGATATTCTCTTACTTTTATTCTAGGATATTTTGGTATACCGCGCTCTTCCATTATGAATGGAAATAACGTATGCTCCTAGTTTTGTATGTGAGCCTCACCACTCACAGTGCTCTGGCTGTTCTGACTGCTCTGACTGCCCTGACTGCCAGGCAGTCACTGACCCATAGCATTGGAGAGATCTAGTTATACCCAACTGGACCGCAGTAGGCGGATGTCAGGTTGCCCTGAAACCAGTACTATGACTTACAGAGCAAACAGAGCTGTCATTAGTGAGCTCTGCCACAATGGGAACCAGTGTAGCTGAAAGTAACCTGTCAGCCCTGTATATGTATTCGTGAATAAAACAACTATTAAATATTGAAAACAAATAACTGAAGTTGACCCGAAATAGGTGCCAATGTAAAGATAACCGTTCTCGGCATCTGCCTACCTTTGTCTCTACAACACTATAAGGCAATCTGGCTCTTATTAACATATAGCGACGTCAATGAAACTCATACCATATTTAAATACCTACACGATTTTAAAGTATTATGGAGTAAAATAATACCTTAGGTTATTTGTACAATATCGAAAGTTAAAAGTCATGGGCTAGGGTGTGAAATGGTCAGTGGGGGCAGGACTATGACAGTCATACAAAATGGATGCTAAAAAGCTGACATCGCAGGAATGCCGCGTCAACATATATCGGATTAACAACGTATATGGAGGCCAGCACCCTCAACGTTAGATCTATGGCCACAAGAGGATATTCATATTATGGCAGAAAACTCATTATAAGTGTGGTAAATACGGTGATAACTTTGGATATGTAAGAGAGGATGGAAGAGTGTCAGGACCAGTGACAGCGCGCTGTCTGCTACAACTTGCTTCATCGAAAACCAACTCGAGTCAAAGGGATTTGACATTCTCTGACATTCATATACCTATGGAGCTAACAGTGTAAAATAAAACCATCATCTTAGTATGCGTCTGATCAGCAGCCATACGAGGATGTGTTACTACTGATGTTCAGACTAAGATAGCTATGGGAAGGCATTTCACTGCTCATAACGTAGTAGAATATGACAGTTTTTAAATAATCTCCACAGAGTTTAAGCCTAAAATATATAGGCGGGGAACTATATAGGATTAATCTCGACACTCTCAGGTTGTTTTTTCTTTCTAACTCGGTAGTTTCTAAATTAAGTTAAAATAGGGCAATGATTTAGTGAACAAGGTCATCTAACTGCGAACATAAATATTAGGGCCAGTTATTAAAAAGACAGTTGATCAGAGCGAGCTAGGAATTCACAGCATAGAAGGATTTAACACAATATATTTAATCAGGGAGGTATAGGGGAATATTTTCCACACTCTGAGGTTTATTCTTCGACTACCTTAGTCAAATTCCTCATACTTGAATATTTCAATAAATCTCATATTCTCCACCCTCTCACCGCGTTAGTCGTTACATTATTTCTGAAAGACCCACAATCCCTAAGACCATAAATGAATCTGCTAAAACGATGCAGCAGATATGCTGGACAAAACAATATGATTAAGAAAAATCCTGTCAGGTACCTCTAGGTCTCTTCTAAAAGCATCCCTAGACATAGTACCCATAGCAACTTCTAATTCAACCAAAATCTCTCCTGGGCTTGCAAAATGACTCCGTTGAGTCTGTTCTACCTCTTCGTGTGGTGCAGATTTAGCCTCTTGGGCCTCATACAGAAAGAATTTTGCTTTAAAAAGTAAGATAAATGAGCGAGCGAGATTTTTCAATGATTATTCACTGAGAAACTGAGTTGAGAACGAAATTTCAGGGGGTTCCTTCGTGATGCACTAACTGAGACGTATCTGAGAGGATTAGAGCACTGATTGCCTTCTCCTGTTCAAACTGGTTTGGGAGGTTGTGCTAAAGGAGCATCTGACCTCTGGTCTACCGCCAACCTTTCCAAAACCCCGACTTCATTATCCTTGGCAATATGCAATACGCGGCGACGTCGTGATGGCAGGAATATCGCTTTCGACAGCACACATCCCCTTTCCTATCAGCACTGTTCATTAGTGTCAACCCAGATCACCTCGTCCCATAGCGTCGTTGGCCAGAGAATAGCAGTGGCCGACCCCCATTACCACCGTTGTGGGTGACTGTGTTACTGCTTTCCGAATATCCGCTACGCTCAACCAGTTCCTTAAGACATCTCACCGGCCACCTAGAAGAGCAATCACTTTTTCCTGACGGGGCGCAAATTGTTGCACACTCTGACTCCCAACTACAGGAGGATGATTGTATAATAACAGCCAGAGTGACACCGCCATTTGATACGATAACCGGTTCATCTATAACCGTTATTGTCCAACGCTCTTTATGTGTTTTGTTGTTAGGTTACTACGTTATGCGAAATCAAAAATATCTGAAATAGCATTATTGGAAGATCTGGCTTGTAAACAGAAATAAATACACTTACAGGCGCCTACACAGGTCATTGCCTGGTTACTGATTGTTTAAACACCAGTCTCCCCACCTCACGCTGACAGCATAAACAAGCAATCAAGATACCGAATAATTGGAGGCCCATCAATTTGCTCCCTTTTCCAGGGAAAATTGCCGAAAAACTTTTTCATTTGTACCTTAACTTGCATCTTGAAAGCAATGATATTTTATGTGAAAATCAGTATGGTTTCCGCAAGAGTCACGGAACCATAGATGCAGTTTATTGGTTTATTAATGACCTATACGAGGCCCGTGATTGAAAACAGGTGACTTGTGCTGTTTTTGTGGATTTGCGGAAGGCCTTCCACAGTGTGGACCACAGTTTATTGTTGAAAAAGGTATCCTGCCTAGAGCTGCGTCTCTCTCCTGAGGAGTGGCTGTGCTCTTATCTAGATAATCAAAGACAAAGAGTGTGCTTCGCTGGTTGTAAATCTAGTCGGGATACGGTTGAATATGGGGTGCCTCAGGGGTCAGTTTTAGGGCCTTTATTATTCATATATTTTATTAATGACCTTGATTGAGTACTAAGTCGTACTCGATATTTAATATATGCCGATGACCTAGGTATCTATAGCACTGACGGTACCCCTGATAAGGCTGCTGCCACAGTACAAAAAGAGCTCGACGAACTTATGGAATTGTTTAGACTGAATTATCTTACTGTAAACACAAATAAGACTAAGGTCTGTTGCCGCCAAACAAGATCAAGGCCATTGCAAGACCCTCTCTTTATGCGGGAGTGACTAAGCTAGAGGAAGTGGCATCTTATTCATATTTGGGTATAGATGTTGATTCTGACTCTAGACAAGCAATCTCACAAAATTATTAGACTAGTACATGGTAAGATCTTTGTGCTGCAGAAAATCCGGCATTTATTGACTACGACCATAGCAATAAAGTTTTATAAGCTGGCTATACTCCCTATATTTGACTATGCTGCCATTTTTCTTGATGGAACAAAAAAATCAAATCTGGACAAAATGCAACGTCTTCAAAACCAAGCCCTGAGATTATGTCTGAATGACCACTGTATGGTCCACACTGTCGAGGAGCTGCATTTACGCACCAAGACCAAGTTTTTGTTTCGTAGACGTACCGAGCTACTCTTGTCATTTATAAGAAAGTGGTACATCCATGGGGATACTGATTTGGCTCCTGGAGGCATTATAAACCGGACAACTGATACTGGCATGACATTGCGTTCCAAGTACAAACTTTTATTTGCAAAAGTGCATCCCAGAAGCGAGTTTTTACGAAAGTCTCCTGAGTCTAGGGGAGAGAAGGCATGCTTATAAAAGGTGTTTGCTGCAACTGTTGATGTCATAGTGCATGAGAATCTAATGTGCGTCTTAACTACTAGTTCTCTCATCATATCATCCCATTCTCATGAATCTTTGTTCACACCCTAAGGATTAGTTTAAGGATAAATAAGGTTAGCCATCTTGATCTGTTACATTGGGTATCAATATGTCGTACTTTATGTACCCCTTGCTCATTTGTATCCACAACAAGACTTTGTACCAACACGTTTTTGTATACAGACCGGACTTGTCCAATAATGCTGTAATAGAAGACCATCTCACCTGAGGTGAATTACCTGCAATAAAAAACTATAAACTATACCTGGAGTGTTTTCGTCACACTATATCCTGTCAGATTTGATAGGGTTTCCCTCCTCTATATGGTGCATGTATGGTTTCTTGATGGATACATAGAGTATTATAACCATCGCTGGATAGGTAACAATTGCCAGATATGTAGAGTTACTGGATGACGGATAGGTCAGCAGGTGGACGCGCTCTGCTCGGACAATCACATGACTATAGCAGGTGCAGCATGTGTGGAGTCAGCCATTAAGGTTCTGACACAATCCCTGGTTTGACTGAGCCAACTGACATGGCGTAGGGTGATTGGTCAACTGACATGGTGTAGGGTGATTGGTCGATGGTAAGAAACAAAGAAGGGTGAAACAAAATAGAATGGCAGTATTGTAGAGAGTTAGACAGACCCAGCATCAAAATTTGGAGACTGTGAACTGAGAGGCTAGATGATGGAGTGAAAGTGGAGAGCTCACAGAATTCCTGTAACAATTTATTGGCAGGAAGGAGACTATTGAACTATGCTGTCCATGCAGCAGGATAGTGGTGACTGCAATTGGCTCTCTGACTTCGTGCCTCATTAACTCCTACAGTCCTGTAACTACAGGCCTAATTTCACCCTGAGTATATAGACAATAATCGATGGTTTTGTGGACAGGCGGCCGTAAACCACGAGAGGTTGACGCGTAGTAATACACGAGCGCTAGACGTCAACCTCGAATGGTTTACAGAGCCGCCTGTCCACAAAACCATCCTTTGTTGCATTTATTATCCATCTCTTTTTAATGAATCAAACCCAGTAATTGCCATATTAGAGGGTATAGCAATAGAGACTATTTCTTTGCTCTATAGCGAAAGGGACTATTTTCCCATATACCATGGTTTTGAGGCCGTATACCACAGTTATGGTATCTGACAGGTTTTATACAATAGGTCGTGGTTTACTGAATCCCCATACATTCTCAATGGTGGTTTTATATACGATGGATAATAAAACCTGTGCACACCTTAGTGTCTGTACTTTGGTGCATTACGCAATTGTGCTATCCCTTGATCTTTGTATCAGTCATTGATCGCTTCATCATGTATCATTTTTGTTCAATTGTGACAACTCTATCTGTGGTTCTGTGAGATACTCAGTTTGTTTTACAGCACTTAAGTCCTAAAGGATATAGCCATGTCAGAATCCCTATCTCACATGCATCATACATTCTGTTAAAAGATAACCAATTGTCATACATTAGGCAGCTCTATGGTTTCCTCAATGGTGTTTGTAATATTCTTATTGGACCAACTTTCGCCTCAAGTTACTCAAATTCTATACATGAATATAAATGTAAACAATAAATGCTGTCATAAGTTAAATATATACATACATCCTACCCCTAATATAAAAATCCCATAGGCTTAGCATTAACTTTCCGTAAGCCAAGCTGACTAGCGGCATACAGACTTGAAAGCACATGACCAAAAACCTTGACCAATCAGGTGAGAGTGAGAGTTCTGAAGATATTGAGCAAAATGAAAAAACTTGGCACACTAAGTTAACGAATCTCGACCATGCTGTGGCGACTCTGGTGCAAAAGAGTGAGGCAACCGACGAAAAATTGAATAAGATTGAATCCTTGCTATTGGAAGTTGTCCAAGATAAACAGAGAAAACAAGTCCTTTCTTCTAGCCATGCAGAGAGGGTGTCGAGCCGCTCAGCATCTAGACAACAGGGAAGAAGCAATGAGTATCCCATTAAACTCCACGGAGGAAACGAGTTCCTGATGAGTCTACTGATGATTCCACCTCAACCTCCAGTTCTTCCCATAGGAAGAAAAAGAAGGGGCGACGACACGGGCAACGGTCGACAAGTTCATCCACTTCTGACGAGTCTCCAAAAAGACTACACTACAAGAAGTCAAAGACAAAGAAAAACAAGAAAAGGAAAAATGTAGGTACGACCTTAAACGTTTCCTTTCAAAGGTGGAGAAAGATAAATCATTGACTACTGAAAAACTCTGGTACTGCTATGGGCGCTTGATGTATGAACTTTATAGCGAAGGGAAAGACATTGGGGGTCTATTAAAGCATAACTGCTATGTAGCCAAGAAGGCAGCAACAAGGGTTTATCACTAAAAACAGTCCTGGGGGACTCCGTAGGTTACACTCAGTTCCTTTGGCAACTTCCCATTAACCGACACTGCTTGCTTTCTATGGACCATATAGTTATCTATCCAATTCGGTAGTTGTTCAGGCGTGCATACCAAGTGTCGAATCTTGTAGGATAGAAGTTTATGTGGGATAGTATCAAATGCCTTTCGAATATCGATAAAGGTCGCAACGGTAACTTCTGATTTGTCACGTGCTCGCTAGAGTTTGTCCACAAACTCATAAATGGCATCCTCTGTCCCTAACCCTGTATGGAATCTATTCTGCGATGGGCTCAGAAATTTTATACTTCTAAGGTGTGTATTTAGTCTGTCGTGTATTACCTTTTCTACTAACTTCCCGACGATAGGTAATATTGTTATTGGCCGCCAGTTTGTTATTTCTAAAAGATTTCCACCTTTTGGTACAGGAGTTATAACTCCTTTCTTCCATTGTGTTGGGGGCAATTCCAGTTCTAAAGCTAGTATTCAGTAAGTAAATAAATTCTTAAGACAGTTTCAGAAGTATGTGCTTCAATACTAATGTTGAGATATTCTTCAGCCTTGACGTTTGTATATTTTTTCAAATTTTGACGAGTAGATAGAATTTGCTGCAAAGCTGATATGAAAAGAAATATCCTGGTCGCCACATGTATACACAGGTCGTATACATATTCTATATGTGTGGCGTATATGTAAACTGATAAAAAAAAGAATTGTGACTGCCCTGCCCCCACCCTACCCCCTTCAATTTCTGACCACTCATCTGTGCTGTAGCCCAGCCCCCGCTTTCCTGCAGCCTCCGCCACCATCCGACTGCCCGGCCGCTCAGCCGACTTCGGATCCAATTGAGATCTCGGGAAACAGTTTTCAGATTTATCATTGCCTCTCTCTCTTGCAAATCGATATAAGGCACTTGTAAATCGGACTGAATAATAGGTAGTATTGCTATTTAAACGGCCTGCTCAGAATTGGGAAGAATCGGTGAATGTGCGTACACCGAAGTCTTAAAGTCAGGGAGAGACAGTCATATCTGACATGGTAGTAATGCCCGACCTGTCGGGAAAAGCAATAAAATCGGGTCGGTGAAGTGCGTACACAACCCGATTTATGCAGTTTGTCATAGACCCGACGGATTGTCGGGCAAAGGTAGAATCGGGCACAGCGGTCGGGTCAGTGTCTTATAGGCTTTATGGTGGTAGAGGTTGTGGTAGTAGAGATTGTAGTGGTATCAGCCTCTAACTACACTCCCTCTGCACCTGCACCAACACTGAAGCCCTGCTCCCATTTCCGACTCAGACCCTGAGCACAAGCCCGAGCCAATGCACATAATCACACTCCTAAGGCGTTATAAAGGGAGATATACATAACCCTAAAGAGGATGGTGTTTTGAAAATAAAATCTATTCAATAAAGGAAACAAATACAGCCGCAAACACAAACGCCCACACAGCCGCCAACAAAGCCATCTGCTACCATATATGCATACGCCTACCCAAACACAATACACTGACAAGGCGTGTAAGGTACAGAGACTGTGGTTAACTGTGGTGAAAGTTGAGCCATTGTCTGTGTAAACCTTAGATAGGACACTATGTATGCAAAATACCTTGTGGAATAGTTCCTGTGTTGTTTGCACCGCATTGATACTGCTTGTATCCCATGTTATCACATAGCATGACGTGTAGCAAGCGACTACCTGTATGTATTTTGAACCTGACGTCAATGTGTGAAGGGGAGCAATGGTGTCCATTGAAATGCATGTGAATGTCGTTGGGGTTGGGGAGCATAAGGGGTAGTGTAAATTTCTTTGGAATGCAATTTGTGAGACATGTATGGCATATATAGTCTCTTTTGTTGGCGAATGAAGTAGGGCAGTAGAGGGGACGGGAGATTGAAGGGAAGGTGCGAATTAGTCCCAGATGGCCTCCCAGCAGCTTGTCATGGATTGACTCAATCACAGCATCGGAGTATGGCTGAGGGACTACAGTTTTTAAAAGTAGTGTTTATTACATTCTCTGATATCCATACAATTGTATCCATGCACATTTGCCGTACTGGCTTAGATTTTTCCATTTTGACAAACCCCATACATGTGTAGGGGTCAGGGTAGTCGAGCAGCGTTGTTTCACTTTACGCTAGATGGTGCGAGTGCCGATCCCTGCTGTGCGGTAAAGCCGGCGGACCCGTGTATGCAAATACTACGGGGTCGGCCACATTACGTAACTCAGTCAGTATACAGGACTTCTCGTGGTGCCTCTCAGTCGAGTGAATGCCTGGAGCCTCATACGTTGGTAAGGTTGCTTCGGAACCTTTCAACGGTGAAGAGACCAGAATCTCTTCCCGCGTTAGTTGGTGCCCCATAGCACTAACATACTGTGAACTTTATACAGAATAAAAGCCTGTATATTGAAATAGTCCGGAGTCTGGTTTTGTGTCCACCGGTAGTAATAGGTTGTAGATCCCGCATCTCCCTGCCCTTTCCAGTGGTTCATTCCGAACCCACCCGTGCTGGAGCGGTAAGCACAGGGTAGCGACCAGTGGTACGCAACACATGTATAACTCTGTGGTCTTTATGACACTATGTTTTTTGTTTGTTTTGTTTAATTTTTTCTATTGAAAAAATTTATCTTATCTGTTTAAGAACATACTGCCTTCAGAAGTTGCCAACTTTCATTTCTCTTTCACATGTATGTGACAAATTTGACACTGACTTACCACACAACATCACGCCCGAGTCCGCTTCGACCATTGTAACGGAAGACACAGTATACTTCCAAGGCTATTCCAGCCCTCTCAGGAACTTTTATACATGTAGAATTACAGATGACAAAACCGGTCACACCGGATCATGTGTTGAGCAACTGTATGTTGCAAGAATGTCCATGGAGAATGGAGACGATGACAACCTTGCACGAGTGCTAAAGGAAACCTACCCATACACGATGCAAATGATTGGTAAGCAGGTAAGGAAAAGTCAAAAATGGAACCAAAATAGCCAAGAACAACTAAAAGAGATAATCACAATGAAATTCACACAAAACGGAAGACTTGGGGGAAAACTTCTAAGCTATAAAACAACAACGCTTTGCAGAGGCAACAAGGGATCAGCAGTGGGGTTGCAGCCAGGTACTGAGGGACATCAAAGGTACAAATCTAGACACAAAACACAACTGCTTGAACCTTATGGGAGTCATCTTGGCAGAAGTAAGAGTCTAAAAAAATCAGTAAATCCACCATAAGTAACACATGCAAAATACCCAACTTTAAAGTTCTTGTGCTAACCGAATCCAGAGGAAGAGGACTACTACGCCCGCTTTCTGAAATGGTGCACAAAAACAATTTTCCTGATGTCACAGTATCTCTTGAATTTCTACCAGGAGCCAATAAAGTAAAGAACGGAGTACACAAAACTTGGAAAAACCCTGTGTCAACCATGTACCAAGCACTTCGACGTCACTTTTCTCAGCACGGGTGTGAACGAGCTAACAGAGAAAGTGGGGAATTGGAAGGTAAAACCCAAGTTTAGTCAAGCCGATGACAGTACAAAACAAATAACTGATGAACTTGAAGCTGGTGCAGCTAAACTAGAGGCAGTATCTCATAAAGTTATAATTTGCCAACTCATTGGTATGTCATTAGCTAATTACAACGAAGTAGAATTCAAAAGAGAAAACTCTCCCAGCAATATTCCCTAGCCATCTCGCCAATTGATTCTGACATTCTCTGACCGCAAAGCATTCATACATAAAATGAATCAAGGTATGTAACTAAACTAAAAAGTTTGATTATATGTAGAACTTTATCTCGTGATGCCTGATTCTTAATAAACAGAGTGATATCATCTGCAAACATGGCTTTAATATCTCCCCATGGTTTGTGAATTCCTTCAATCTCGACATTGTTCCTAATAATCTGTGCAAGAATCTCAGTCGGAACGGGGTTGGTGCGCAGGATGGAGTCTCTGCAGGTGGTTTGTCATAATCGAAAGCAGATGCACTTCTCCCGCAATATCACTTTGTTTATGGGAATGGATGGGGAAGGTTTGGAGTCGGATTAGGGTAAAGGATTTGCATACATTAATAGGCTGACTTTGCTGATGATGAATTTGACCGTCATGTTAAATGATAAAACTGCATCAAGCCATTGTACTCTGTGCATGTTTAGTCATTTCCTCATGGGGGGAGAGGATAATTAGCACTGTTTGATCCCTGAAAAGCGTGAAGTTCACATCTTTCAGGAAATGTTTCTTAATATCATAAATTATGACAGAACCCTGTTGCTTCTTCCTGTGTCAGGACGCAAGAGCAGCCAGTTAGGATTGTATCTGTAAAGATGGTGAAGGGCTTATCATAATTGGAAAACATCAGGGTTGCTTCTACATACGTTGCTTTTCTGACGGTTCAAAAGGGATCTGGTGGGTGGTGGTCCAAATAAAATTGGAGATGGGACTCAGGAAGGTCGTAAAGAGGGTGTATGATGATTGAGGAGTTTTTGATGAACCGTTTAATAAAGCTTTGCAAGACAGTTGAAAGCTTTGGTCTGGAATACAGTTTTGGAAGTGGGATAGGTGGCAAATGGGGCTACCTTTTCAAGGGAGAGGAACAGGGAGCTGTTTCAAAACGTGGGTTAAGTCTATGGTTTTGAAACAGCTCCCAGGTCTTTTCTATATCCCAGGGAGTTTAATTCAGAATTCTATCTTTGCCCCCTCGACATTTTTCCTGATAAAAGGTTTTAGCACTTTGCCTAGGTCTTTCAGGTGTAGTGACCAAGTGGCTGAATAGACGGCTATGTTGTCAAAGTAAGCTACATCGTAGTGGAATTTGACAGTGTGCACGAGCTTGTCTGCACAACTTGGGAAGAATTTTGGTGAAATGGACAGTCCAATGGGTAAAACTTTAAGTCTCCATCATTTGCCGAATCTGGAGAACATTGTGAGATGTCGAGATGAGGGATCTAATGGTAGGCACTATAGATTTATGATTTGGAGAATAGTTTTGATTATGAATTTCTGTCTCTGTGATATCATCTGTGCAGGAAAAGGAGTAGGGATAGTGGTGATTTAGAAGTTAAACTCTCTGAGGTAGACCAATATTCAGCATTTCTCCACACCTTTCTTATCTTGAGAATTATGCTTTTGAACCATGAAGACTAGAGAATTCCATTTGGAAGGGTTCTTGATGCCTCAATTTGGCATCTAAGAAATTAATATAGGAACTTTTGTTTCTGTTGTTGGGTTGTGCAGTATTGTGGTTTGGATACTGGTTTGGCATTTTCTTCTAGTTCGATCATTACTGTGGAGTCCCTTTTAGGCCAATCACACTGTTTGTGGAAACAAGTGCACCCTGTTTTTGTTTTGGGACTGATGGTAACTCTTTCTTTTGTGAGTCAGTTTGTGAGTGTGTATTTGAGGTTGTGTCATGATGGATTGTCTGATTGAGTTGGGAGGTTCATTGGTGCAGCTCTCAGTCATGTAGATGGTGTTGCTTAGGCTTTGAAGGGCATTCGCTCTAGACAGCCGACCTCTCAGCAGAGCTCAAACAGCTCACATTGAACTTTGTCAGTAAACCGTTGAGCCAGCAGGAATTGTAGGCCTGCAGAGACCGCTCATACCAACGCAGTTGACCGAATCATGGAAGCCATCACAACTCCAGGGGCAGGGACTCCTCCAGGCACTGGTACGTGCCACTCAGCCGCGAACAGTTGTGCAACCCTGATCAACAGCGCTATCCCCCCTACAGGGAGTCTTCAAGGGACAGAAGGCCCCCCCTCCAGAGATCATTAATATGAGGAATGATCTGTCTCCCATGACAGGGATGATTGCCACGCCAGACCATGATCGAACGACTACAGTCGCAGCAGTGGCCGTGACAACAAGCGTGATCGTCGCCCAGCCACACCCGGCGTGACCTGGTGCAACGAGAAATAGGACAGCCGTGGTCACTCCAAAAGCCCTGGGAGTGCCGCCAAGAAGATCCTGACAACCATCAAATGACCAACGACAACGGAGAACATGACTAACAACGATGACTCCAATAGCCTACATCAAATAGCTAAAGACACTAACAGTGCACACGGGCAACCGTCCGCCATCAACACTGACGACTTCGGCACCAACTTACCCTGTCCGACTCACCTTCTAAATCCTACCCCTCACTCTCTCTAATAACAAGAGGAAAAGATAAGTCTGAATGTTCATTGATATGGTTAACAGTTGCATCAACATTGATTTCCCCCCAATAACCGCTCCAGCTCTAGTTGACACAGGAGCAACAGTTTCCTTATATTAAAAAAACTACTTTACAGACTACAACAAGCAGGTTATGTAAAAGCAACACAGAAAAGACAAAACAGATTCATTCTGGCAAACAACAAAGTCTATCACATTTGGCAAGCAGCTTTAATCAGCTTCAAAATTAAAAGACAGACTGCTAATCCCCGGGATAGACTTCCTACACTCTGCCGAGGCCACCATTAGTTTCTTTAAAAACATCAGATCACTATCAATCCTAATCCTACCTCGTCTCTCAGAAACAATCTGCTCAGCCAAAATTAATGCAGCTCAAAGCTTGAGCCACACTGTTAGCACAACTGAGAGCTACATGCTGAACCCCAGAGTGCTAATTAAACACATGTTAGTAACGCCTGGACCATGTAATCTTATCCCTGTGATTCTATTTAATCCCTTCAACAAACATGTCATGCTACCTAGAGGCTCAATGCTGGGTGTCTACTCTATAGTTGACCCCGACGACTTTCAATCTACTGCACACCGCTCAGTTTCTGAATCGGAACCTCCAATCTATCTCCGCACACAATTAGATACTCCCTCACCAAACAAGCTAAAATGCACTCTTTCAAGCTTGCTTACCAACTCACAGAGGAAAGAGATAGCTTCAGTCCTCGAACAGAATAAGGACTCGTTTGTGTTGACAGACAGTGTGATTGGTTTGAAAACGGACTTAACAGCAACCATCGAGCTGAAAGATATGCCAAACCAGTATCTAAACCTCACTACCACACCACCCCACAGAAACAAAAGTTCTTAGATGAGCTCCTTAGGTGCCAAGCAGAGCAAGGTGTCATATATATAGGAAGTCCACAATTCTCCTGTCTTTTTGGTCCAAAAGCCTATTCCCAAGATAAAAAAGGTGTGGAGAAGTACCACATAGTGGTCTACCTCAGAGAGCTCAACTCCCAAATTACCATCCACTCCTATTTTTTCCCATGCGCAGAAGATATCACAAAGACAGTCAGAAACTCTCAATCAAAATTTTCTCCAAATTAGACATTTACAGTGCTTATCATCAAATACCACTAGATGCCTCATCTAGGCATCTCACAACATTCTCCAGTTTCGGTAATCATTTGAGATTTAAAGTTTTACCAATGGGACTGTCTATTTCTGCAAAAAGATTTCAAAATTGTGTAGACCAGCTGCTGCACACTGTTAGATTTCACTCTGCTGTAGCTTATGTGACCATATAGCAGTCACAACCCCTCAAATACCTGGATGAAGTATTGAAACCTTTCATCAAAGGGAATGTCAAACTAAGAAGCAAAGATGTGAATTTGGAGCTTCTGAAATAGACTTCCTCAGATATAGGATATCCAGGGACGGCCTATCGCCCTCACCGGAAAAGGTAGCCCCAATAACCACATATCCAGCCTGTAAAACTGCATCCCAGGTTAGAGCATTCAAGGATCTTGCTAACTTCTACAACAGTTCATCAAAAATGTCTCCATCATCACGTGCCCCCTTTATGACCTAACCAAATCCTCAACCAAATCTAAATGGACTGCTACACATCAGCTCACGTTCCACACCATCAGAAAAGCAATATGTGAAGAAGCAATGCTGAAGTTCCCAAATTACGATAAACCCTTGACCATCTTTACAGACACAAGCCTAACAAGCTGCAGTTGCGTTTTAACACAAGAAGACGCCATAAGGTTCTAACGTCCATTAGAGTTCACTGGTCGAGCATTCACGGCGAAGGAAACCAGGTACCATACAACAGACAAGGAATGCCTCAGCATGATTTATGCCGTCAAAACGTTCAAACTCTACCTGAAAGATGTGAACTTTAAGCTTTTCACAGATCATGTAGCACTGATAACCCTACTTTCCTGTAAAGGAGCGACCCTAAACATGCGCAGGGTGGGATTGCTTGACACAGTCATGTCATTCAACAGTCAAATTTGACAGTCAAATGCACAACAATATCGCATCTTGATTACATGATTATTTACACCAAACACTACACTTTTTTCAGCATACTATACCACTCATCAACAGTGGACTTATATCAAGACCAAACTTTGGAATAACTTTTCTTACAGGCCACGGGCAAGCCTCCCTGGTCCTCACCATTGACATATCCCACCTAAACTCACCCTCACCACCCTTACTTATATCCCCTCTTCTCAATACCAATCTTTCCGTGACCCAACCCTATCCACGAACTCTAAAACATTGATAATGCCTCCTCTACTCTTTTTCACACAATTCTCACCCTGCACAAAGAGATTGACAACTACTGTGAAGTGAACCACTCACGCATCTGCCACGCGCTGATCCATCTGTTAGGTAACATACTGTCAGATTTCATCAGCACAGCCCGGCAGCCTGTCAAGGATCGGGCAAACAAGCATCTACAATCTGTATAGCTCTATCTCTCGTCTGGTGTGAGGAATGAAAGACAGTGAGATTGTGTTCTCCTGAAGCTGTCACATAACACTGCACAGCTCTTTAACCCTCACACCTGTCAGAAGTCAATCTCCTCCTCCTTAAAAATCTTTCCTCTGCTATCTCTACAATCGATGATGACTTTCAAACAGTTCTCTCTAACTTTCACCTCAACACCCACGCAACAAAAGAAGTGACTTCTCTTTTTACCTCAGCACACATCCAGCACACTCTCGAGTCTCACCTATACTACTAGCAAAAAGTTTACTCCTCTTCCCCCCTTATCCATATCATCCTCCTAGTCATCCTCGGAATACTAATCTCCCAACTCCTGCCTGCCTTGTGGTGCTGCTTGAATCGCTCAAAGCGCACCACAATCAGTCCCCCACTATCTAACTCAATTTTTTTTTCTGCACCAGCTGCACCATATCCCTGCTACCCATACCCATGGAAACAAACATCTTTACTCTGACCAACACTCCCTCCATACCCTCCGCCACCCTCTCCCCTTGCCTATGGAGAACACTTTAGTGGTCTGGCCCTATCACCATCATGGTCAAAGGCCAGTCCCACAAAGTCCATCTACCATCAGATATACCGGTCCCACTGGCAGCATGATGGACTCTGTTCCACACCACCAGAGAACTCTTCATCGCAGCTGTCATGGTAACGGACGTGCATGGATCAGACACGAGCCAGATCCTCTGGGCAGATGAAACTCACCATCGCATCTCCCTGGCTGGCTTAGCATCCTACACTATAGCACCAGGACCATCAATGGATGAGGAACTGAAGCAGCTCAACCCCTGAGTCAGGTAAAGTTGATACACTACACATTACAACAAACATCGAATACACGCACCACCTTATTCACCCATCCTCTGTTGATGCATATGGTTTTTACATGTCATGAACTGTCAGACTGCCACTGATATACCCCCCAACCCAGTACTGCCACAGGCATGTTGTCACACGTCAATGCCCTCTGTTTGTTCACACCCGATTATTCTCACCTCTCTGCAGTGACTCCTTGGGCTGGGCAAACAGAGAACTGACACTGAGCGTCAACACCTCCGCTGACATGCCACACATGGCTACCAGCTCCCAACTATGAGAACCCGGTCTGTGCCACTGGTTCGCCCACTGCAGACTGAGCCGCGGACTTCGGACGCCAGAAACTGTGAAAACAACAGAGACTTAAAAACAACACGCCATGCCACAAAAGCTTTCACCTCACACATGAGCGCTCTTGTGTCATCAGACGCACCAATTTACCTATCCTTGTATATATTATCTTTATATAAGCTTTATTTACTTGTAACATTTCCCGTTACTCGCTAACCCACTTCATATCTTTATCAGCAGAACCATCATAGTGGTTCCTGAGGATGGTTATGTAACATTATGTAATACTATGTAATGTGCCGTATGCTGTCTCCACGGCACCTTCTTGCTTAATTATCACAATCTTATTGCAATCTAGTAAAAATTTATCACACCTCTTTTGTGCCAGCTAAGCATCTTAACATCTCTACCAGAGCTCATTAACTTGTAACTGTACTTGTTCTTAACTTCAATCTATCTTATCATACTTTACATTTCAATAACTCATCAGGGTGAGTTTTCTGTTTCACCTTGGGATAGTGTTATGATAAAAAATATCGGTATTTGAAACATTCATATTCTATCCCTGACCAACTGAACAAGCTGGCTGCATGGCATGCCGTTGGAGGTAGCCCCCCCCCCCCCCTCCTTGGTTATGATGAACAGGGTCCCCAACGCAGTAAACACAGAGCCAGCATATAATCCTGATCTCTATGTATTCTAGTCAGTCCAGTCAGCACATCGCCGTCTGCAATAAAGCTTGTAATAGGAAGAAGCCTTGGAGTCATTCATTCATCTTAATATTTACAACCGATAGTAACAGTATTTCTCACAATGCCAGTTGTTTACATTTGTCTCACCAAAATGCCACTATGAATTTTAAAACACCTTTTTAAAATAAAAGTTTCTGTAGATTCGGTAGCTTGGGATGGGAATTCATCCGCAACAAGCACAGGGGGAGAAACTCAGTCCTTTTTCCTTTGGTATGAACATTTGTTCTTCTAAATTATTACAATTGATAATACAGAGTACATGGTTTTACATATATATTGATGGGGATAGGTAAAACACCAAGTCCTCGTTTTTAGGTAAGAATACAAAGGAGAGCAATAATGTTACGCTACATTTATTTTTGACGTTTTCAAATTATTGCACCCCGAGGACAGAGACATGTTCCAGCACCTGCACCAGGTCTCGGTTGACGCACAGAGCCGCCCGTGGGCCAGAGTAAGGTGATGGTCCAACTTTGTGTTTGATCAAATTGAAGCCAGCTGCATGTACTGGTCCGACTATGGTCGGATTCAGGAGGAGAGGGTGCGGCTCACCATGACGGCACCCATGACCCAGAACAAGAGGCCGGTCACATGGACGGGAAGTCCCCTTTAGGGACTACAATATGGAGAAGGGATGCTGCCACCGCAATGGACATGATGAGGGGGGCATGCAGTGGCAGATATATGTACTCTCTGTGACTCCGTAGACGGGCACTGTGGACATTCAGTTCACGCCTGTAACAGGAAGCTGACTTACGGTCACGGGTACAAGCACACCACGCTTGCACCCACACCGGTATCCCGCAGGATGCACCAGGTTGGATACACCCTTCAAAGCCAGCTTAAATCGACACCGCCACAGGCCGGATACCCTCTTCAAAGCCAGGGTAGGCGAGGCGCAACAACAGGATACCCTAGCTCCCACCGGCTCAGCAGGTTACGTAACTGGCACACAGCCCGCACGTGACATCACTGGTTACGTGAAGCCTCCCCCACGTGGAGTGGCGTGGGACCAAAAAAATAACAACTCCCAGCAGCCACAAGTCAGAGTGAACCTCCCTCCAGCCACCAACTTCCCGGCTCAGGTGGATGGGTTCATAGAGACGGAGCGGGACCACTCAAACATGCTGGGACCATTCGAGGACCCACCATTCACCCTGTGGTGCCACGTGTCTCCCCTGATGACACGTGAGAAGAAGGGGACCGAGGATTGCTGTGTGATAACAGACATGACCTATCCCCGAGACCAGAGCGTCAACTCGTTCGTGATCAAGAACTTGGTCTACGGCATGGAGCGAGAACACGGCCTCCCAACGGTGGATGGGTTTGTCATTCATCTCCTCACCGCAGGTACCTCCTCTTACATGTCCTCCATTGATGTATCGCGGGCATATAAGAACTTCCAGTGCAACCCGTTAGACTGGCCATTACTAAGCTTCATGTGGGAGGGCGGGCATTTCTGCGATGCCTTTCGGTGCCTGTGCCTCCTCCTATCATATGCAGTGCGTGGCCGACACCATTGTAGCCATCCAGGACTCGAAGGGCATAACGGCGGCCATGTACCTGGACGACCTTATCATTCTATCAAAGGACAATATTATGGCTGAGGCGGACTTTGAAGTTTGAGACTATTCGCGCCTTGTTCAGCAAACTGGGCCTCCCTGAGGCATGTAACAAGGCCCAGGCACCCAGTCAGAAGGTAACGTGGCCGGGCATTGAGATTGACATTGCTTCGATGACACAATGAATCCCCGAGGCCAAGCTCGCCGAGGTCAGATGACACGTGTCAGCCGTATCAAAAAGAAGGCCCTTACAAAGAAGCAGCTCCAGTTGGTCCTCGGCAAGGTCCGGCATGTCTCAAAATGCATACGGCCGGCCCATGAATTCGTGAGTAAACTCCTGGAGGCCCTAGAGTCGATGAAGGGTTTCTACACTAACATTAATTCAGAGATGTGACAGGACCTCAACTGGTTCGTCTGCTTTGCCAAGGGCTGGAACGGCCACGCCCTCATACCTCAAGGCCTGCCGACCAGGTGTATTGCTGTAGATGCCTGCCTCTCAGGAGTGGGTGGGACCTATGGCACCGATGGGACTCCTACTCCGGCCAGGTCTGCCCGGTGGAGAACCCCATGGAGTGCATATCAGAGCTCGAGGCCCTTAATACTATCTATGCCCCCCACCCATTCATCACGGACAGGGACCGCGGGACGAGGATCGAAGTCTTCCTTGACAATATGGGGACTGTCCAGTCCCTCACCACCAGCCGTGCCCGGAATCCCATCCTCACCGAGTGCGCCTGCCTAGCATGGATGGTGCAGGCAAGCCTCCAGGTGGACCTCGTCTTCGCTCATGTCCTCGTGGTGCAGAACATGGTCCCCAATGCACTAAGTCAATCCCACCTCTCATCCAACAATTATGATACTGCAGCATCCTTCGTCATCAGGTATAAGTTGTATCCCGTCATGCCATGTACTCATGCCTCAATTGTGCCTGTCCTCTGTCTCTTCTGCAGATCCGGAGCTTCGCTCTCTACAGATGAGGGCATCTGCCCAGCAATCAGAGGCTTGTGCCCCTGGCAAGGTCGCCAAACAGAAGTCCGCCATGGCCACCTACATCGCATTCTGCAGGAGGATGGGGACAGACCCCGAGACCCCCACTGTGAGTTTCATGACGGTTTACCTAGAATATGTGGTAAACCATCTATCCCACGTATAGTCGCACCTATACGGCTCACGGGAAGGGACGTGGCTTTGACAGAGGATTTCCAAGTGAGGCGCGCTCTCAAGGCCATAAGGTGCAACAAGGTATACGTGCCAAACGTCAAGCCTCCTGTCCCGATGGAGGTTTTTCAAGCGATCCTCGCCGGCCTCGGGGACACGTCCCTCCATACAACTCTACGAGCGGCATTCCTCCTCATCTACTATGCGGCACTGAGACAGAGCGAGGTCACGCCACCCTCAGTCCATGCCTACGACCCAGCGCGACACCTGCCACATGGAGACATGACTGCAACAAACTCCCACGTGACCGTCACTATCCGCGCCTTGTTCAGCGGCCCTCACGGCTTCACTGCGAGACTGCGAGGCACAGTCTTTGGAAGGCAGCCGCCACTCAGACGTTTCAGGCAGGGGTACCTGAACTGGACCTACAACAGACTTCAGACTCAGACTCACATCGTGCATATATCAAGCACTCCACCTCCAAACACATTAATCAGTCTCTTATCCAGTTTCTCTCCAACCCCTAACCTTACTCTCTCTCTCTCCTTTTTCCCACCCACCTCTCCTCTTTAACTTTCTAATGGCTCCTTGGCTATTATTTTATAATTCTTATATCATATTTATATAATAAGTCATAATAACTATACTTATTATATCATATTCATATTATAATTGACTTCAAACAACCTTCTATCAATTATTCGTTTATAATTATTAATCATTCATAGTAATAATTACTTATTCCTTATTCATATTAATGAGACCTCATTAAATTAATAGAAATCTTATTAGCCCAATCCGGCCTCGTCTTCTTTCATCCAGGGATATGCATGGGGTAATGATCATTACAGATATTTTCTCGGGGGGTGGAGGGCACCGACCAACGTTTCTCTTCCGATATCTTATCGACGCATCTTCCGTCGGTAGATGTAAACTGGGCCGTATAGGCAGCGAGATCATTAGGATTGAGTTTGACGACGATCTACACGATCTCAGGTTCACCCTCCGGCCACAGCAGACTATACGCTAATCAATTACACTTGTCCACTCGGAGGTATATTGGCATGCGAAGGTTCTGCAAGTGAAGCACATCGTTGATTAGCACCACCTGTTCACTTACTTTGCCGATTCTCACGAGTTGTGGACACAGCTCTTTTTCTTGAATGTGATGGTGCCTACCTTGTGGGATTGAGCTCCAGAAGGTTCTTTATCAGGCGAGACACATTCGAGTTAAGATGAAGGTGGTATATGAATATATATGTCACCACTTCGTAGTAATTGTATCTCCCGCCAAACCTCTTATATTGCGTTTAATATTTGGATGTGACCGAACAAATTGTTGAAAATACATTAAGTCCCACACCATCGACCAGCGAAAGAACTAGTTATATGCAATAGACCCCCTTCACAGTCGCGCCATCTTGTAATGGCCGTCAAGTAGGTCACATGAAAACGAGGCGTGCGACTTGACTGCTGAGCGACTGATATGGATAAATACTATTTTTTTCTAACTCGGAAAATCCAAATTGCTGTGGAGTTGTGAATACAAGGCCGATCTTTATAAACAAAGCATTGTTAGAAAGCTTAGACTCTGCTCTATTTATTGATATACATATCTTATACCTATGCCTTGGCTAAAATTTCCCGTGATAGCTTGAACATCAGAAATTGTTAGATACAAAATATTAAAACATGTTACCTTCCTGTCTTCACAGTGATTTAATGAAAAATCTATCACGATGACCTATAGAAATAAACATCCTATCTTATTAGGTATTTCATGATTTCATGTAACATAGCATTATAACAGATGGTAACATAGCATTATGACAGATGACAAAGAATGTAAATGTATGACATTGGCAAGGAAATGTCAGTTTCCTTGCCAATGTCATTTATATTGATTATCAAGATTCCATATTATCTATATCAGAAATATTTATCATTTATATAAGAAATAGATATACAAAAAAATATTGGGCCATGATTACAGGTGAGCAGGCTAAATATTTGATATGGGTTTAAATTTGTCAACTTTCAAAATACTCCTTTACCTCTGGAAATATCTATCACAACCTGGTGATATAGGTGCCATTTTAATTGTCTTGAAGTACCTAAGAAGATATGATGTATATTTCTATGGGTCATATATATGGGTCATAAGTCTATATCTTGAGATATGGCTGAAGGAATATAAAGAGTGCGATTTTTCTTTTGAATGGTTCTGGAAGCTATAATGTGGCTAAGTGCAGTGTTTCCACACCTTGTCCCAGATGTCAAGACTCTCCACTCAGGTTTTATGCCTTAGGAGGTGTTATAGAAAACAAACTGTGAATAAGACAGGCTGTGTCTGTGAATTTAAGCCTTTACACAGAGCATCGAGTAAAGCGTCTATACTCGTTGCACATAGGCACCCACTGCACTGTGAAGACACATCAGGTATCACGCCTCGCTTTCGATTAGTACAGTGACGCTGGTTTTAGGCGAGTGGTGCGCGGTTACATAATACCAGCGGAACCCGTTATCACGGCGACCGACCCGCCACGCGTACGTGCAAGAGGTCATTACGTGCTGGCCACTGTGTAATTCAGTGTATTCCTATATACCTATGAGCGAACAACCTATGATTACTTAACGCTGCTGGGGGTGGAATAACTTTTGTTTACTGCCCAGGTTGAAGTTACTGCCCAGGTTGATGTTTACTGCCCAGGTTGACGTTCAACGGTTCAGAGACATTCGGTTTTTATCGATATTAGCCGCCAATTGAAGGTATATAGGAATAGGGAAACCACGTACCAGTGGAAATAAGTCAAAGTTACTCGGTAAGGCTTGGAAAAATTACTGCCCGCGGCTACGCCTTGGGCAGTAATTTTTCCTAGCCTTACCTCGTAACTTTGACTTATTCCCACCGAAACATAGTTTCCCTCTATTCGTGTCACGAATGTGGCCTTGGAGTAAATCCCCCATAACTTTCAACATTTGAATGCCAGGGCTGTAGCATTATACCACAGGAGCTGGTATATTCTTGTATATATAAAATCAAGAATACATTACTCTTGCCAGATCTCGGTTAATGAATGTATATATACCTGAGGGTGGGATTGCATCCAAAATAAACATAATCTAAATCTAGTCGAACCAAATTACGCCTTCAAACTTGTATTCTCGAAAAGACTTAATGGAAATCATTTCATTTCCCGTCCGACATTATCGCGGTATGCTGGTCAGCAGGCAGGCTTTCACAAGGATTGCCAGACTCATCAATGATAAAAAGCCCGTTCCCACACGTGCAATTTCTTTCCCTCACCCTGACTCGAGTACCAATTTCTTCCACCGCCAGAAGTCGGCAACAGACATTTTAAAGCTCAACATATTTATTGCCCTAACCCGATATACCTGTCATTATTTGATTAATTTGCCTGCATTTGTGACAAGGTGGATCAAATTATCTCATAATGGACTCTTGGCGCTCAGCTTTTTATGATTGACAGTCAAATGCTAAAATATGCCATGATTACATTCCTTGAGACCGCACGCCTTTTAGTTGTATCAACCTTATCTATATTTCATTTTTGAAATCCTAATTGATTAAAACGAATAATTTATGACAGTTCCAATTTTGTCGTTGTAGCTATCTGTTATAGAATACCATTCAACGTATGCGATCAAACATTGTGGTACACCACCAAAAGCGAAATGTATTTTGGCGAAATTCCTTCAATGCAAATGAATTTCCACAGTACACCACACGTCCCCAGTATGTTAACGAACGGATGTGCTACTGTATAGGGTGATAGAAGATTTAATCACTAGGCACTAAAAGAAATACTGTCGGCAGCACGCAACCTCAAAATAGTAATTACCTTATCCCCCTTTCAATAAAGATAAAAAGGTTATTCTTTTACGCAGTCTTTGTGATGTCTCTTCATGCGCCACTCTCATTTATCTCAAATCCCATCAGGGAATACATGACTTTAAAGGAGTCTATGTAACGATGTCGTGGTGAAAGACCTCTATCTTATTTGACACCCGCCCTATATAATTCATGTCAATTACCACTGTGACATGTGGGTGGAATTAACACTATCATCAATGCTATTCATCGTTTAATTTTAGGTATAACACTCATTCGCTCCACTCCATGGAGCTCCGGAGTTACTTTAAGATGCAGGATGCAGACGCTTCACCGGCTGCAGTGCTCGGCAAACAGCTTCTGTCCCCTGCTTATCGTATTTTCTTAAAGCGACGCAGCGTACATCTCACTTTTGTCAATCAGGATCGATGATGTTATCGGGAAATCTACGCCTTTATGTGTGTGCACACACGTGCACACATACACACATACACGCACATTTATGTACATCTATGTATGTATGTATGTATGTATGCATGTATGCATGTATGTATGTACATACGTGTATATGTTATGTATATATGTATGTATATGCATGTATGTATGTATGTATGTATGTATGTATGTATGTATGTATGTATGTATGTATGCATGCATGCATGTATGTACATATGTGTATGGTATGTAAGTATGTATGGATGTATGTATGTATGTATTTATGTTTGTATCTATCTATCTCTCTATCTAGGGACCTGCATGCGGTCAATATAATTGTGACTTGTGATGATTGATTTATTCATAGTGGCTCTATGACAACTACTCTGCTAAAATTAGAGTGGATGAAATGCTTTTTACACAAAAAGGAGATTACATAATGTATTGATCTAAAAAAACAATTCCATCTGGTTAAAAGGTTTTGTAAGCCGGAATTCACTTTAAGGACCTTAATAGGCACTGTCAATTTTATAAAAGGCTATAGGCAGTGTGGCACTACCTCAGCATCGTCCTTTTTGTGGTTTTAGAAAGATGACACTTTATTGGGAATTAAGATGCATCCTCGAAGACTAATTAGAAGATCACGCCATCAAATCATCAATAAATTGTATTTGCAACTGCGTTCAAGGTTTGATGTAATTAAAAATATCGAATTGTAAGTAACAGCCTCTTGTTTTATGTGGATATTTCCTATACAATGATTGATAGCGTCGAGTTATACGTTGAGGTAGATGAATATTTGAATGAAATTACATGAGAGACCGTGTGACTAATTCTATGCTCCGATGGCCTGTTCGTTGAATGATTTCACGAAGTATAAAAGGCTTACCCCCACCGACGCCGATGGTCTACGATAGATCTCCCCGATAATTCTAATCGTGGACATGGGTGTAAATAATAGTAATATCATTATTTTGGAAATTGACATACATGTATTACATAATTTTGGAAATATTGAATGAATCTAAACAATTGTCTACAGGTATTTACAACATATTATGATATTATTCTCGGACACTAAAACAATCAAATTGTAAAATATAACTGTGGTAGAATCATAATTCTCATATGAAACTCTCATTTTTAGACACTTAGACTTGATCAAATAATATCATATTCACGGCGGTTATATATCTTTATGTGGCCTACCTAATTCCGAAATCTTCTTCCTATTATTCCAGCCGCAAGATGTGTTTTTTTCGCTAAAAGCTGAGTGGCTCATGATATTTTATACCAGAAAACATCATAATAAAACGGCCGCCATTCTTGTTGACAGGGTGCCTTTATGAATTTAGTCAGTACAACTTTCGTTATAGCTCAGGTTTGGGTCTCTGACAGGTCAATTTCTTTTTTACACTTGTAGTGGCATGAAATACTTGTTGCAAAAATCTAAAAGTTTCTCTTTTTTACCACCCGGATTACATCTGACTATACTAGATACAGTTACCAATGCAATAGGACTACTGAACTTTCCTAAGACTATCGGTTATAGACTGGAACACTACTATGTATGTTACGAGCATGCGCACTAAATACAACTAAGGGTGACAACCTCAGAATAGAGATTATTTAGGTTACTTAGAAAGTTGGACTATTTATTCCTCCATTTACCAAAAATGAAAAAAAGAATCACAGTCAAGGATATATATTTCATTGCATACTTAAGTACTACGCCCATCTTAGAGTGTTATTCAATGGATGTGAATGGAACTAAACTGCTCTTTTTTTTAAGAAATGCCACATAAAGTTAGTCAATACTTGAATAAGGTAGGATAGATAAATAAGAACAGATCAACCATAATAGGAACGGAATTTCCTATTATGCAGTGTTTGCCCTTGAGTTGACCCGCCCAGGTTTTGCCGAATATTACCGAATTGGATTTCCTGTAGAAGCCGAAAGTTTTGTGGTAATGAAACCCGTTGGCATTTACATCTCCATCTACATCAGTTCTTTGTCGGAACACGAACCACAAAATGTGTCCTGTAGGTCCTCCTTAACGCTTGTACACCGTGTGATGGGACTTTGAACGAAAGTCGAATCAGATTTGTTTGCTGCCAATGACACTTCCTACTCCCAACGATAATAGAAACAGAGAGAGGTGAAGGTGGCAATGCAGATGGGGCAGGACATCTGAAGCTAATTGTATTACCTATTGATCAGCACTGAGAACACGATAGAATTCCACCATGGCTGCCTAAAAAGCACCCCTGTAGGGCAGCACCCCCTTTGGTCACCATACTTTCGCCGTGAAGGAGTCTTTTAGCACTGTCCCTTCGAAGACCCTTTAATGGACTTCATGACTCAAGTCTTAAAACGATCTCTACCGCTAAGACTCGCATAACACGTACAGTCAGGGGGAAATATATTCTAAAAGGTTAATCCCCTGCAAAAAATGATAAATTTTATACATACAAAATTAAATAGATAAATAAGAATTTGATTCCGACGGGAATACAAAAGAAATTTGTCCCTCCATGGAAATACAAAAAGGTCCCCCCCCCCCCCCCCCTGTGAAAAATGCTGAAATAAAGCTTTCCCAATGGAATACAAAAGAAATTTGTCCCTCCATGGAAATACAAAAGGGTCCCCTCCCCCCCCCCCCGTGAAAAATGCTGAAAAAAAGCTTTCCCAATGGATATACCCCCAAAGGTCTCCTTCTGCTAAATTATTGGCAAAAAAGCTCCCCCCCCCCTTGCAGAACACTGGTACGTTGGCTCCCTTTCATACTGATACCAAAGGAAGTTGGCACTTTATGGAAATACCCCCACAGAAAGGAAACATAAAAAGTTGCCCCCCCCCCCCCTCCGCATACATACCCCTGGACCTTCAGGAAATTACCATATGTAGGTGCTGATTACCATAATGCTGACGCCCCCCCCCCCCCCTCAGGAATGCTGAAATATGACAGAAATACTAAAAAGAGGGTTGCCTCTCTCCAAATAAAGTTGGCCTGCTGCCCCCACCAAGAAGATATAGGGATAGACCCAACACAATTTGCAATAGAATCTTTTCTTCATAATGCATCTCAGAGATGTCCCGAAAACATCATATAACTAGGAGCAAATATTATTTCCATTTATAATGGAAGAGCGCGGTATACCGAAATCATTTCAATAAATAAAAGTAAGAATGTTTCAATAAACTCAGAGAATGGATTTGATAGTTTTTCTCAAGTACCACCAACAGGAATATTTATAATGTTATAGAAATCTACATGTGCGAACAGATGGCAACTGATTATTTAATCATATATGGATCTAAGTATCCCATTCGACTCGTCACCCTGACTCATCACAGTTGTGACTGAATTTTTCATTGAGGGTCCTGGTCAACTGCCCTACTCTTCTGGCTAATAGGTCAACTATTCCATTTAGTTCGCTCTTTGATAGCCCCTTAGCACTTGATGCACTACTGTTTGTTTGGCTTGAGGCTACTTCATTTGGAGTACAACTAGTGCTCTTGGAAGTCCTCTAACTAACATCTTCTGGAACATCCATATATTAGGCACTATTATCATGGTCCAATGAGAGGTTGACTATCAGCTATACTGTTAGATACAGTCAATCAAATCAATATTCACTATTGGTACTCACACTTGATCGTTCACAGGTCAGTGTGTCAGTGTATTGAGGGGTTTTGCACTGAAGTACTGTTCGTTTTTGTACACTTATCGCACTCAAAATACCATAATTGTCCTTTCTCTGTGATTTTGAACCATTTTTATAGAATCCTGGTTTTCATCTTGGGTATTTCATACATTGTAAATATGTGATCTCTGTCGATTAGCTACAAGGCAGCGCACACACCATCACAAGGTCACTCAACCATGAAAGTTCTATTAAAAGGAACCAAGTCGGTAGTGGGCAGGGGTTATGGTAAGGCTTGATACTGGACCCCTGCTCATCTAACCAGGCATTTATAGTTGGAACATTGATAGTGAAGTGTTAGATTCTTTGCAGTAAGCTGAAACCCTGTGTGAGCTTTCTAACCTCTAGATGATGTATATACATATGAGCACGATTTCGCGCGCTCAAAAAACCCTTGAGGAAATATGCATAATGTGTATCAATCTAATTTAAACACTGAAACACTTACAATTGTGTTGAAATAGGTATAAAACGATTTCTAGATAACATTTTTTGAGTCATTTAAAATACTAAACTACTTATTCTTAGGCATGCAACCTCTTTGAATAGACATTTGCCCGATTAGACAGCTCAGTTGATTATGACAGTTAGCTCTTATTTCTAATAGGCCCTTTTAAACAGTGTAGGGGTCGGGTAAGTCGAGTGGTGGTGTGCACGCTCTTCAATAGAGGACACGGGTGCTGATCCCTGCTGTGTGGTGGTTCGGGTGAGCCCGTGCACAAAAGTACCACGGGTGTGTAACTTGGTCTGTATGTATGGCTGAGTCCGCAGCAGGTCAACAGGTTATGCTGTGTATTCCTCAGAGTTAGTTTTACATCAACTTTCTGCATTGTCTCTGGCAAAGCAATACTTTTTAGCAGAACCGAGTCAAGGGAAGGTGCCTCCATGTCAGGGACAGTGACTGCAACAGGTTCTGCCAATGCGGTAACTATGAAAGAAATGACAATTTGTAATACTTATGATATCTGTCACATACAGTCACTAAGGCCTAATCTTAGAGACTAGCTACCACAGTGACAAGAAAAGTGGATTTGAAATATCTTCTATACTTTATGAAGACGAGAGATATGTATATAACAAAGTATACAGTTACATAATTCCCATCAACATACAATTACATTCACTTCTGTTTAGTTCGGTCTGCTGGGTGGACAGGAGTTACCCTATCTGTTCACCCTTTTGTTCGCCTTGCCTCCTCTTGGTGCAGACCAGATATACTTGCACACAAGCATAACAAAATCGACCGGGGTCTTTCATTTTCAGTTATTGTCCAATGTTTCCTTGACTGGTGGATATATAGATGATCCAAAGTGGTGGGATATGGTGGTAGCAATCATCAATCTGTGTTACTCCAGTGATGGAATGATATTAGCTTGTGGAGAAGCCCTATCCTAAGTAAAGTCATCTGTGGCCTAGTGTCCTATGGTCTTCTAGCCTCCTCACTGTAGTGGTGCTAATGCTCAGCAGTCTGGAGATGTTGATGCCTCAGTGTCTGGGTTCTGAGAGGACATTTGCTGCTTATATTCATTCTTAGGGGTCAGTCCAAATGAAGACACGGGATGGCTCAAACTCTGGGGGTGGCAGTGCAAACGGGTGGGCCTTAACCACTCTCTGGAGTGAGGATCTGTTAGGAAGCACCCTGTATTATTCTCAATACATACATCACATATCTTATAATGTAATCTATCATGATGTAGTCAGACACAATACCAAGTTCATATCAAACAGATTACAAAAGGCTTACATAGACAGATCAACAGGGGTGTCACAGTCTGAAGGAACGCCAGCTTCTGGAAGTTTTTCTTGCCTGATAGTATCTCACCTCGTTCATCATGAGCATAGAAATTGTTACCATGTATGAAATTACATATGAGAGTATCATTGTATATACCATTTCTTATTATACGTATATTCATCCAGTAATTGGACGTTCTTCCATGTACAGTCAGGTGGGAAGGAATACAGGACAATACACATTATACAGACATAGCCACAATAGTCAATAATGATCTAGTATCAGATACAGTGTGGCACCTTAATATAATATGTATCTTTACGAATTCAGGTAAATTTCATAATGGCCACAATACATATCATAAAAGTGTATTATAAGAGTCAACAAGGCCATGTACTACACGGAATTATATAGAACGTCCTGACCATGCTGTACAAGTCACAGAACAAGATGGTAATTTACGGTTTGTACGGTTTGTACGGAACGAGGCATTTATTACCTAAAGTTAGTGAAATTATAGCTAGACACGTGATTTCATACCCCGTAGGTCACAGTGTGACGTACTGCCAAATATATACGTCATGGGTATCACCGGGCAGTATGTGTAAGTCATACAGGAATATGATAATTATATAGAACAACTTGACCATGCTGTGCATCTACAAAACGAGATGATAATTTACAGTTCGTTCGGAATGAGGCGTTTACACTGAGTTCCCTACGAACCATATATTATCATCGAGTATTGTGGTTTGTACAAGCATGGTAGGTGGATCTATATTTACTACATACCCGAAATCATCAAAAATGATTAACTTAATCTGGCCTAACAACCAACATCTTAGTCAACGCTTACGGAAAAGAATTTCTTATTTTGCCATAAGGAACATTATCCCATACGGTATTTTCATGTCATATATAGCGAAACGGTGCGTATTTGGGTAAGGCTCACGAAAAATGCATCTATTGGGGTGAAAATGACATGAAAATTAATCTCTTTAAATGTTATTTTGATTTGCTTTCCAGTAACATATAGGGGTCACATTTTCTCAAAATGTACAATTCCATGAATTTGGGTCATTTTGTACATAATCATCTGTGAAACCTTTGATAATCAATATATTTAAAAATGGCTTTTTGGATCTTATCAGGGACATTCTCAGCTTCGAATTGATATAACGTTTGACTATGTGGGACTACTCCTTCATTATGCAATAAATCATGAAAGTGTGAAAATGGGTAAAAATGGGCAAAAAATCCAAAAAACAACAATACTCATATCATCATATGAAATATTACATTTTAAACATATTGAAAGCCACTTTTCCTATGAGCTGTATCACTTTTCTATGCCATACAAATTTTTTTTGGTGGATCTGGGTATTTTTTCCTGGATTTTTCAACGGCCTGACAAAAAATCGGTTTGTCACTTTTTGTTGCAGAACGCCCGAGACGCCCTTTTTGTACTTATAAAATGGTATCTAATCTCAAGCCTGTTACACAAATAACACTTCCTATATACTCCCTAAGGTCTCATACAATTATAGGCAAAGTTATAGGCTTGTACATCTAGTATTAAGTGAGTGAGCACAGATTGAGGAAAGCTTACACGTCTTTATACTGAACATCCTTTTGCCCAGGACACCGGCCACATGAGGTAAAGCAGACATCTTTTCTCTTCGGAATATTGACTATATTTACTCAATCTGTGTGTTTTATGTTCTGAAATTTGTCTGAAACTTGGTGTATGTATCCTATTTCTTGTGAAGTATGTATTTAGTGAATGTTTCTTAGCTCTTTTTGGTATTCCAGCATTTTTCAACTTGTGCCCATTCCTCGCACGTGGTGGTTGGGCGCCAAACAGGAGATTTTCTTTGTCTTTGGGTCAATAGCTTTGAACCTTACCCAAGAAATGGAATGGGCAAAAGATTGTCAATGGGTTTATCAAATGTGCTTTGCTTCCTTCTGTGTGCACAGTATGAAACATGCAGAGGTTTGATACTGCAAAAAACATGTTGCTTTTCACATTTTGATAGCTATTTGGTCATTTGTAGAGATAGGGTTCTGGCCACACATGTTTGACAAGGTTTGTTTTTTTTCAAATTAGATTTTTCAATTGAGCCTTTCACAAATATTTGTCTCTGCATTTGTCAAACTGTACAACCCACATGTACTTTTTAACATGTTCACTGTGGGAAATAGTTAGATTATGTGATTTAAAAGGTTTATAATGTATTAAACTCTGATATGACTTATGCACGTTTCAGCGAAACATTTTGGACGTTCCAGCAAAATTCATATTGGCTTCTACAACCTTGCTATTTAACCTATTATCTCATGCCTAGTATCATTTTGTAGGGAATCCAATATAGAATCTTTGTGTTGTACTTATGTTTGTGAATTTAGTGAATTTTCTCACGTTTCAGGTTCATTTGTAAAGTTTTGGATGTTCCGTTTTGTACAATATGTTCAATATAACACTGTTACTCTGGCATTATGAATACCAAAATATGTGTGGAGGTTGGCATTATTATACTACACAATAATACAGCACAATTTTTGAATTTTGAAAAAAAAGAATTTCACTTTTTTTAGGCTTGTTCTATATGACATTATTTTTTCATGCTTAGAATTAGGATTTCCTTCTTTTTTTTCCAGATTCAGCACCAACCATCACTGTCACTCCAACATCTACACCAGGCCGACCCCAGCAGGATGAGGCCCCTAAAACCCAACAAGGAGTCTGTGCGACAGTGGCGGCAATGTAAATGTCTGGACCCTGCATGGCTGCAGAAGGAGCGGACGAGGAAGAGGGAATGCCTGGCTCGACTCAAAGCCTCCCAAGATGTGGCTACGGAGCAACTGCAGCAGCTACAGGCAAACAAGCGGAAACAAAGGTACCGCTCTCGCAGGCGGGAGCAGGCCGCTGCAGCTGCTGCGACAGCCATATCGACGGAGGACGCAGTCGACCCCCTGGAGGAGCCAGGCTGTTAATCCCCCCGAGTCCCACTTGGAAGAGATTGTCAGGAATGTTGGCCTGTACAAAACTCTTAAGAGTGGGATTCTGAGACGGTTACAGCAGGCTCCTCAAATCACCTCTTCCTCCTCCACCAACCCTGCCACCACTGATGCACAGACTCTCCCCCCCATCCACCCCATCCACCTCCACCACACCCACTGCCAAAAGAAATAGACGGCCCCCCAAAATTTGACCCCCCTATCCCCCCCTACCCGCTCCTGCTCTGCCTCTATTATACCCCCACCCACAACCAATTAAAGAAGACGTTCCTCCCCACTCCCTTCCAGCCCCACACCCACACCCACTCCCACAACCAAAATGAGACGTTTCTCCCCACTCCCTTCCACCTCTTCCACGTCCACACCCACATCCAAAACAAGACGTTCATCCGCAGTCCCTTCCACCTCCACACCCACAAGAAAAAGCCACAACCCCCTACACCCCCCCTGCCACTGCCCCTGCTACCACCACCCCTGCTACCACCACCCCTGAACCCACCACCCCTTCCTCCAACACACCCCTCCCCTGGGCCTCATCCTGCACCACCAAACCCTTCTCCTTCTACCGAAAAACCCCTGCTCCTCCCCCTCCTCCTCCCAAGTCCCATCCCTGTTGGACCACAGCCGCCAACTCTACACCAGTTTCCCCAACTAGGACAAAATTGAGGAGTTGCCGTTGGTTTTCTATGTTCATGTAGTTTGTAATCACTTTTTACTATGTACACACATTTAGAATTGTAAATTTCTTACACTGTACTGCAGCTGCTACATAATAGTTGGAATGGAATTGGTGTTGGGACAGTGCATGATATTGTTAAGCTGTGTCTACACATAAATGTACATGTATGTGCAATTATAATATTATTTATCTTTTCACTCCGAGTGAACAGATAACGGTGTAAATTTTTTCAAGTGTGCATCTTGTTCAAGATTGCAGGTGTTGGGAGCATGTTACTTTTAAGATGTATGTCGATGTAGATATCTTTTGATTTCCAGGGCTGCGATCCAACGGTGCACAAAGGCAAAGGCACCCCACTAAAAGTCTTCTCAACATAACCATGCGTTTTTAATTCATACATTTCAGCATTCTATGCAAAATTTGCATGACATGGAGAAGGAGAATCTCATGCTCAGGGGTGGAGAAGCATGTCAGCCAACGACACAGTGCTGTCCCTGTGCCTGAGGGAGAGACAGGGCAGGATGTTGCATCCGACATGCTGCCTGACCAGGACCCTGTGCGTACAACACCACCAGTGCACACCCCACCACACCGACTTCCCAACCAACGCCACCTCTTCCACTCTCGGGTGAGGTGCACAAAGTCAGGATCTACGATATCATGAACGCTGCCATCAAGCCTCTCCCCAGAACGTAGCGTCGTAGAGTTCTGGCCAAAATTGTGTTGCTGGTAATGCTACACTCGGTACGTCGGGCATCTCAACTCTAAAGGGATGTGGGCCTGGACCAAAAAACTCTCTCTTCACCGTGGGAGGGCAAGTCGGGTACAGCTGCCTTCCACACAATATCTTTGGCTATAGTTGACTTCCTCAAGAGGCCTGAACACTCTGTTATTCTTCCGGGGAAGAAAGACACTGTCACTTTGAGGACGGTTAAGCTCCAGAAAGTCCCACTTATGGAGTTCCTCCATGTTCTTCATGGTTCCAGGTGGTTCATGGTGGTTCTGAGCAATTTAGTCTAGTCCTTTGCTCTTTTGAAATTTCAACTTGTCTTTTTTTACATGGTATTTCCACCTACCACAACCAAACAGGCTCCCTTATTTTAAATTATGTATCTCTTGAAGGTTTTTTTTTTTTTTTTTTTTTTTTTTATTTGCAAGAATAGTACATAGATATTCTGCCTAGTTGGCAGGTTTTGTGTGTCTGCAGTTTTCACGTCTGTACATATGATATCAGAGAACAACTTCAGTCTGCAGTTTTACACAGTAGTACAAATTCATGTCAACAAAGGAATATGTCTGAGTAGAGTAACGAATGATTAATGAGAGTAATGGTATGAGATGGGATAACCGCTGAGCCTAATTACAATTCATTCAGCCTCAGCCTGCTCCGTTGCTTTACATACTTTTTATAAATGGACAAACTCGTACAATCTTGCACCTCTCTAGACAGGTCATTCAAGAGAAACATACCCTCATATAAGGGGTTTCTCTTGAAATGACCTGTCCGAGGCCTTTTGAGTCTCAACTGTCTTTTGTCTTGATTACGGGTGCGGGGTTCGCTGTTGGAACTAAGTTCTTACAATAACATTTCATAAACATGTACTTAAGGTATGTTCGTCTAACTGCGAGGGTATCTACCTTGCATATCTCATGTAGTCTGTCAGTACTCATATCACCAATACAAACCGTGTGCAAATTCTTTTTGGACACGATTTTGGAGTTTCTGAAGCTTATTTAACAAGGCATGTGAGGTGCCATTTATAAAGTAGCCTGAATAATCAAAAATCGGGGCAATTAGCGCTTTATAAATCCTTGTGCTCACCGCCTTGCTTATCATTTTGCATATCCTAGCAAGCTGAAATATACGTTGATTCACCTTGCGTATCACATCGTTTATCATATTTATCTAGTAATATACCGAGATACTTAAACGAGTTGCACCTGGGAATGACAGCCTTACAAAAAAAAAAGGATTATTTTGTATTTCAACCTCGCGTCGGCTTAATAAATTTGTTGAACCAAAAACACATAGTTTTGTCTTTTTTGCATTAACCAACATAGAATTGTCATTACACCACTTTATCAGTAAATCTGCATCTTTCTGTAAACGATATAAACTTGAAACAATGTCCTTGTCACTATTGTATAAAACAAGATCATCCGCATAAAAAATGTGTTTGGAAGCAAAAGCAATATCCTTAATATCATTTATAAAACAATTAAAAAGAAGAGGTCCGAGGATGCTACCCTGGGGAACACCTGCTCGAGTAGGGTCACTAGAGAACAGGGAACTGCCAACTCTAGTGCACTGTGAGCGATCTTCAAGGTAACTACCTATACAGGAAACCATTTCGGTGCTGATGTTAAAATTATTACTTAACTTCCTTAAAATTAATTGTCGATGTACATGGTCGAAGGCTTTACTAATATCAATAAATAAACATGGCGTTAGTCTACCATTATCTCGAAAGGTATAGAGGTCATTGACAAGATGCATAACTGCATCTGTAGTACCTCTGCCCTTTCTAAAACCAAATTGCTGCTCGTCAAATAGATCATTATTTTCAATAAAATTTATGAAGTAAGTGTGAATAATACGTTCAAAAAGTTTGCCTTGAAGAGGAAGTATAGAGATGGGTCTCCAGTTACTCGGGTTATCTGAGTGTCCTGACTTTGGAATAGGAGTAATTTCTGCATGACCCCAGTTCGCTGGGAATTTGGAATAATCAACAATATTCTGAAATAGGACTTGCAGTTGTTTAGTCAAGACTGTAAACGCATCATAGTGTCCTACTGTTTACACTGGGTATACCACTTGATTTATGTTGGTCGATTTCTTTAACCACAGAGTGCACCATATCCAATGTGATAACAATCTTATTCAGTTTACTGGGTGAGTTTTCGTTTATGAGCCCTGGTAAAACAACATCTGGGCCACTCATACCAACATCAGTAAAGTAGTGATTCAAAAAGTTTACCATTTCCATTCCTCTGAGTTTTTTACCATTCTCTTCGTCATATAAAGTAGTTAATATAGTCTGATGTTGTGGATCAAAGATAGTATTTACTGATTTCCAGAATTTCTTTGGATTACCGATTGAGTCATCCAAACACTCCTTCCAATATGACTTTTTTGCCTTTTTTATCTCTGAGTTAAGTTAGCTAAGTTCAGTTAGATACTCATTTAGGGATTCGTCTCTTTCTATCATGTAACTAATTATATCATGTTGACTACACTTCTGAATTGTATATATACATGTTTGCTACAAACATAGCAGGTTTGGTGCCTCTGGATGTAATATTTACTGTGTGGACATAGCACACTAGTCACGGGCGCAAGTTTTGGGGGAACGTCCGAAACTAATGTAAGGTCTCAGGTTCGCACCTGGGTAGAGTAGAAAATTCCTCGTTAGCTATCTAAAACCATTTGTTTCATATATTAGAGACGTTGGGGCGTCTGTTGGTGGGTTTCACTGGTAGTTCCAAGCAATTAACCTAGTCCTTTGCTCTTTTGAAATTTCAACTTGTCTTTTTTTACGTAGTGTTTCCACCTATTACCACCCAACAGGCTTCCTTATTTTAAATCATGTATCTCTTGAAGGTTGAAAACACTTCTGAAGTGTACATATACATGTTTGCTACGAACGTAGCAGGTTTGGTGCCTCCGGATGTAATATTTACTATGATACATGTGGTTCTGTGTGGACATAGCACACTGGTCACAGGTGCAAGTTTTGGGGGAACGTCCGAAACTTAGATGGGTTGAATTAATGGTATAGCCTGGTATAATATTGATACTGGTAACTTATGATATTTGTATCCCTGTACAGTATGTATAGCTTTGTGTAGAAATATTTATTTTCCAAATTAGATCTCTTATGGCTAGTGTAGATTTTTTTTTTTAAGTTAATTATTTTGTGATGCTTAAATTCAATTTTTCCAAGATGTGAGTAAAAGTTTCTCATATAATAGACATAGTAATATTCACAGCAGCTTATTGAAATTTGGTATAGCTAAAGTTAAGTATCGACAGGTCTTATCGCGGTGCCTCTCAGTAGAGTGAAAGCCTGGACCCTGGGTGTTGGTTAAATGGGATTCACACGATGCGATTCATGTACCTCACAAGGTGCAAAATCTCATGAGTTTTAGTTCCTTTTAGGAGTTAAATGTCTTGAACAAGTACAGGGAGGAAACATGTCTCAGGAAAATATAAGCCTACAATTGTGACGTTGGGATTGTGTTCCAGTGTAAATCTGGTGGAGAGATGACACGAACACACACGTAGAGTTTCAGGGCTGTATTCAAAACTGGATAAGATCACAAATGTCTCAGCTTATAAAGGGGTAAAAACGGCGACCGGATGCGGGCGTGTTTTCCCGCCAAAACTCCGCGGACCGTGACCGTTCCGGTCTGACGCCCGCGAAATATAAAATATCACGTTGTAGTTCGGCAAACGCATCGGCCAAACGCCTGCCGAACTACAACAGCTCCCAACACAAGTTTTTTAAGTATTTGAAAATAAAGTTTTAAGTTGATAGATTAACTACATTGGCAAAGATTATTATTTACAACATAATTCCACTTGAGTTATGACATTAACTGACATTAACTGCATTAGCATAGGTATTATAATTAAAGTTCATTTCGGTCTGATTAGCTACATTGGCATAGGTTATTATTTACAACATAATTCCACTTGAGTTATGACATTAACTGCATTAGCATAGGTGTTATTAACATTCATAATTTCACCCGAACTACAATATTGCTTCGCACTATGGCTGCTGTGAGCCTTGGCTTGACTTCAAAAACAACGCCAAAAAAAACAAACCAAAAAAACAAGTTATACATCTAATTATTTATGGCTAACATAGGTTCGTCTAAAGCCTTGTCCGTTTGGTAGGCAGGAGGTCCATCCACACGACGTGGGGGGGGGGTTCCTCTGCCATTTCCTCTCGGTGGGGCTGGTGTTCCTTTGATGGGTTTTGGCTTCTGAAAAGATAAATGGAGCCGCAGTACTACCCGTTGTCACAGATTCATCAGCTGCCCCTCCAAACATGGGGGTTGGGGGGGGGGGGTTCATGCTCATTTGGGGGCGGGCGGTAAGGTGGGGTATACAGGGCTTGTCATGAGGGCACGGGCCTGGGGGTTGACTGGTGGGTTAAGGAGGGGGTCTATGGACTCTGGGGACTTGGTGGATGGTGGGAGAACCGGGATGCTCCCAGCAAGGGTTGTCGGAGGGATTTCTCGCCGTCTGGAGATGCAGGCGGTGGGGCAAGTTACGGCCGCGCGACAGTGATACTTGGAAAAGGCATACACTAATGCTGCTAGGGCCCATAGGAATAGGGCGAGTGTTCCCATGGCTGATCCGGAAGTGTTGATTATAGGGGACCAATTAATTGGCTGAGGTGGTTGGGGCTGAGGTAAGGTTAGAAGAGACACCAATGGGACCGTTGCCCGGGTTTTGAATTGAAGGGCATTCGTTATAACTGGGAGGTCAGCTGAGGGCCAAGAGAAGTTTAGACGGGGCAGGTTGAGCGGGGGAGGCACCGTTACATTTACTACCAAAGAATGTTGCACGAAGCCTGAAATCACCTCCCTTCCAACATGGAGGTTGCATCCCGGGTCGATATCGTACCTCTTCACCCCATTGTGAGTAGTGAGGAGAGGCATTTTACCCGTGCAGAGCAATGTTAAACGGACCGGTTTACAAGAAATTACTACTACCGAGGATGGGTGACCATCCATCCTGAACACAGACGGAGGGTCAAAAGCTCCCTTGGTGACAGTTACATTACATGGCCTGGGGTCTGCCTTAGTGACAATTGCCGACTCACATTTCGCCTGGTGGTTAAGGACCACAGCCGAACACACAATCGGCTTTGACCCAACACACTTATGGTGGTCCACCGGGAAAGCTGTTACCGACTGGGTAGAGAGAGCAAAATCGGAAGAGCCTTGAATTTCACGCTTATGGGTTTTACCCCATGGCACCGGGAGATACTGTAGGTGATAAGAAAGGAATTCTTCCGGGGCCACAGCGTGCAAGGCAACCTCGTAAATCACTTCCCTGTTGCTGACGCGCCACAGCGGGAACACCCTTGCATTGCGATAATACCAGTGTTCAGTTGGGGAGACCATGCCGGCACTTTTCATCCGGACCATAGTGTCGTACAGGATCTTCTCAGGCATGATCTTGCGTGTCAATATACCTTGTTCTAAGGCCCCGATCTGCTCACTAAATATGTTGGCATCGTGATAGAAATCATGTGACACCTCGTCAAGGACTGTCAGGTACTGCTCTATGCTACGTTTTATTTCTAGTTTACGTACATCTAAGCTTAGGGCTACGATACGTTGGTGGTTGATTGAGCTTAGGACGTTTAAGGCTGATGTAAGGTTCTGCAACTGTACTATATCCTTCCTATTTTCTCTAATAAACAGTCTGGAGGCATTTACCATAGATATGAACAACCGAGTATGATGGCTCACCGATAGAGTTGATGCCCGCAACTGGTCTATTTGGTCCTGTAGCTGTTTCACATCCCCGGAGGTGGCCATTCCGAACAGGTATCTGCCCGCGATGCCAATGACGTCAATAAGGCCCCGCTTGTTGCGACGGGACGGCATGCGGCTGCTTCTTCCTGTGGTCAAGGCTGACCCTCGCTGGATTTTGAAGGCAGACAGTTCCAAACGAGCTCTCCACAGCTGTCGGTCTCGGCTGAGCGTGATGTTTGCTGATTCGAAGATGAATCTCCTTAATGTGGAGACCCAGCGTCCTACCCTCGGTGGTCTAGGTTGCTGAAGGCACACTGTCACCCTCCATGAGCCAGAGAGGATGCGCACGGGGCCGGTGCTGCGCACAATCACTCCATCCTCCAGCAGGGTATCTGAATCAGAGACGGATACGCACAGTACGAGGGTCGACAACAACAGAAACCAAGTTAGTGTACTTTGCATGGTGAAATGGGAGGCTGGCAGGGGAATCCAAACTTGGTTAACCTCTCGAGTGTACGCTGGAGAGTAACAGAAAATAAGTGCTACAGCAAACCGGATATAAATGTATTGTAACTGAAAGGAAAGTCTATCTTCGCCGGGAGGTGGTTTGCTTACCAGATCGGAGGCAGGGGCCGGTGTAGGTTTGGTCTGGCGGGTCAGGCAAGGCTGGTGCTCTGGAACGAGTGACCGGCCGGTTCATTAAGGCAGGAGGGGATATGGTTTGTGGGTGAATGAGACCGGAATCGGTTTTACTGAGTGACGCTGGGACGTGCGGAGGATCCGCACGCTGCCGGGAGGAACGACGGGGTAAAGTTGCAGGAACTGATTTCGCACGCCTCTGAGCAGGAGTTCTTTGTTTTGCAGAGGGCCTATGTTGTGCAGTGGGGTTATTCGACCGGCTAGCATTGGGGCATGGACCGGCATCGATGCAGTCTAGAATCGGGCACAACTCGGGCTGGTCACGCAATGAAGGTCTAGCTGCGGGGGCCGCAGTTGACACGGGGGTCCCTGTTGGTGGGGATTGTGATGGACGGATAGGGGTGGGTTGAATGTTGACATCTGGGACCGGGCGACCGGCGGCCCTGCGGGCTGCCAGCGCATCACCATACGTTGGGGGATAGCACGACGGAGTTGTGGGATGAGGGGATTGTCGAGGGCAGACGGTCGGCACAATAGACCGGCCTGACCGTCCACAGAGGAGGACTCGTCCACGGAACTGTGGTTGAGCCCGGTTAGCGGCCTTTCGGGCTGCCAGCGCATCACCATACGACGGGGGATTGCATGAGGGGGCTGCGGGTACCGCAGCCCGCTGATGCGCGGGTGGACCAGACCGCGTACAGAGGAGTGGACGTCTAAGATCCTCGGGACGGGGTAGGTGAAGGTTCGGCGGGTATTGTTTCAAGAACCGAGACCGCTGGGACACAGGCAGCGCCTGTTGGATTGCTTCTCCTCCCACAGAGGTGTCCTTTTTCAATCGGTCGATGTTCGCAATTTGAATTCTCCCATCCCCCTTTGATATGGCCGCTACCGGGCCGTTTAGCTGGTGTATTCGGTACCCAATTTCGTACTTCGGGTCGAGGGGGGCAGCATTGGGCTTGAGGAGCAACACTTTGTCTCCTATCGCAAACAACGGAGCGCGGGGGCGTTTATCCAACCGGGCCTTGTTGACTTGCTGTTGTTTCATCAAGTTCCCCTTGGTTGCATCATATGCCCGGTTCAGGCTTCTCACCCTGTCCTCCAGTACATTCGGGAAGAACTTGGGGTTTGCACTCCCCAGGTTGGCTGCTGGTTTGGTGGGGGCCCTACCAAATTGCAGGAAGAAAGGGGTAAACCCAGTTGCGTTCGAAACAGTGTTGCGGTGGGCCGCAAGGGTGGGCCCCAACACGTCCTCCCATGCATTTCCCCGGGCATTAACCATCTTCGCCAAGATGGTTTTCAGGGTTTGATTAAACCTTTCTGTCCGCCCATTGGTCGCGGGGTGGTATCCACAGGTGAAGCACACCCTGGTTCCCAAACCCTTGAGGAAGCCTTCCACGAGGGAGTTCTTGAACTCTGCCCCACGATCGGAGATTAGCATCTGCGGGGGGCCAAACCGGGGGATGTACTCATCGTGCAAGTATCTGAAAACCAATTCAGATCCTTACTAGGTAGAGGTTTCACCTCCGCCCATCCCGAACAGTGGTCAATAAGCACTAGGCAGTATCGATTCCCCTTTGACGAGATCGGAAGAGGCCCAATCATATCAATGCCTACGATCTCCCCCGGGAAATGGGGGATTGGCATTGGGGAAGACTCTGGGTAGTACCGCTTACGTTTATGTGACAGGCACTCTGGACACTCGGAGAGTACAGAGAAGATCTCCTTACTCATACGAGGCCACCGGTATTTCTCGTTCAGCCGGGCCAAGGTTTTGTCGACACCTTGATGCCCCACCTCTATGTGCGCACGCCTGACCAGATCCCGGGTCATTTGAGGTGGGACCACTATCCGGGGATAGCCGGTTCCCTTGTGGGGGGCCTCGACCGTGTACAGGACATTACCATAGACAATGTAATCGTCCAGATCATCCAATCCCTTGTTGTACTCGGGAAGCTGTACCTGATATCGGATCAAGGATGCTTCGTCTAGATGTGGATCGGTCCACATCAGCGGGGGACCTAAGCCGACGGCTCTGGTCTGCCCACGGGTAACCGCTGATTGTTCTGCGCGGGGTAGGGCGGCCTCGCTGGCCGGGAGACGTGATAACATGTCTGCGCGGACGTTGTGGCACCCACGTCGGTACTCTATAGGGGCTCCGAACTCAGCAATGAGGACTGCCCAACGCTGGATTTTGGTATTCTGCACCTCTGACAAGAAAAGGGACTTGAGGGGCTTGTGATCTGTGAAGATGGTAAACTGTGACCCCTGGAGATACACCCGAAGTTTGTTTAAGGCGAAGATAACAGCATACGCCTCCTTTTCGATGGTGGCCCATTTTTCTTGGGCGGGGTTCAATCTCTTGGATATGTACTGAATAGGGCGTTCGACACCCTCATCATCTCATTGGGTCAGGATGGCTCCTATGCACAGATCGGACGCGTCTGTGTACAGCTGAAATGGCCTTGAGAGGTCTGGGAATGCCATGACTTGGCTGGACACCAATGTGTCCCTCAGACCCTCCCATGCACGGTGTGTGGACTCGTTCCACTCAAAACGGGCATTTTTCTTGGTCAAATTGGCCAACGGGGCTGCCAACTCTGCGAAGTTGGGGATGCACTGCCGATAGTAGTTAGCCATCCCCAGAAACCTTCTGATGCCCTTCACATCACGAGGCGGAGCCATTTCCTTGATGGCGGCTACCTTGTCTTCATCCGGGCGGATCCCCTTGGTCCCTACGATGAACCCAAGGAGCTTGATCTCATCAGCACGGAACTGGCATTTCCGAGAGTTCACTGTGAGGTTATTCTCCTCTAGGGTCCTGAGAACCTGTCGGACATGTTCCTCGTGATCGTGTTCGTTCCGTGAATAAATCACGATGTCATCAAGGTAGACCAGCACGAACTTGGACAGGAATGGTCCCAGCACCTTGTTGATATGTCGCTGCCAGACCGCCCCACTGTTCTTTAACCCAGCAGGCATCACATTCCACTCATACAGACCCATGTGAGTCGCCATGGCTGTCTTTTCCTTGCTGTCCTCGTCTACCTCTATCTGCCAATATGCCGATTTCAGATCCATGGTAGTAAATACCTCGGCTCCCTGCAGTTGATCGAAGATGTCCTGCACTACGGGCATCGGATGAGCATCCTTGACTGTGATGGCGTTTAGTCTGCGGTAATCGACGACGCAGCGTGCGGACCCATCAGGTTTCGGTACTATCAATACCGGGGATGCCCAGGGGCTGGAACTAGGGCGTATCAGCCCTTTTTCCAACAATTTGTTAATCTCTCCCTCCACCACCCGTCTTTTCTGGAGGGGAACCCTATACGGCCGCTGACGGACCGGCTGGACATTTTCGGTGGTGATAAACATCTTTACCCCTTGGGCCCGACCAAGGGGTTGGTTATCACGTGAAAACACATTCGGGAAAAGTCCTGCCCATTTATCGAGGTCACTGTGCACCCCACACATGTCCTCACTCTCATCTAAGGGACCAGCCCACTGGTATGTTTCCCTCATGACACGAATCAACCCCTTCACACAATCTACGCTAGCTTCTAGAATCCTTAACCCATCTATTCCTAAGAGCACATCGTGCATCATACTATCCACTATATACATGGGGATGTGTTTCCCCTTGAGTCCTACAAGGGCCACCCCTCTAGTAGGGATATCGTGGCCCGACAGTGATTTCAACTTGACCCCAGGGGTCAAAAAGGGCGGGAGGCCCTTTTTGGTGACCAAGTGTCTCCAGACATCTGTCCTGATCATAGAGCGGCATGCGCCGGTGTCGGCCAGGGTGCTCAGCCTGAGCCCATTGGTTTCCAAAAGAAACGTTACCCGACCGTCCGGCGCGCCAATTAGTTTCCCTGGTTGATAGGATAGGTGTTGAACAAATCCATCTGTGGGGCCGGTCCCCATCCAGGGTATTCTAACGCAGGGTTGTTTGTTACAGAGGCGGGGGCGACCTGGCCCCACGCCGGGTGTGCTGCAGCAGCTTGCTGGGGAGGGACACCCTGGCTCCAAACCGGAAAGCCCACGGCAGCCTGTGGAGCTGGCATTTGGCGGCAATCGCGCTCAAAGTGTCCGATTTTCTGGCATTTCCAGCATCGGACTTGGGACCCAGATTGTCCTCTGTTGCTGTTCTTGTTGCCATTGCCGCTGCCGCCATTCCCCTTTTCACGCCCATGGCCTTTGCCCTGACCAAGGTCCCCCCTTCCCATGTACATGTTGAGTACCATAGGGGCAGGTGTCCGGGGATCGTACTGGGACATTGGATACCCGCTCTGCGGGTACCCACTCGGCTGCATGCCTGCGGCGGCCTGCACGTATGGGCCGGCCTGGTATGGATTTTGATACCCGCTCTGCAGGTACCCATTCGGCTGCATGCCCGCAGCGGCCTGCACGTACGGGCCGGCCTGGTATGGATTTTGGTGACCATGGCCATAGGGGTCAGCTCCATGTTGGAAAGGAGTACCGGATGGCACAGACGCAGCCATCTGCTGAGGGGCCGGTGGCACTGCCAGGGCCTCCAATTTCCTCTCGAAGCTCTTCATCTGCTGCTGCAGAGACTTCAGTACCTGGCTGGCTTCATCGACGGCCTGCTTCGGCTTCCCTGGTTTTGTCAGGGAGGCGGCCTCGATGGACTCAGTTTGCTCTGCGTCGAATCGCCCGAGCGATCTTGCAGCTAGGCATGCGGAGTTGCATGCCGCTGCCAAATCCTTAGGCTCCGACATGTCAATGTGGGCCTGGATCGCGCGATCACTGAGTGCCGACACGAACCTCTCCACAATGTGGTCTTTGTGGCCAGTTTCATTTAATTGTTCCGGAGTGTAAGCTAAGCGTACCGCTTCCCTAAACCGGTTGCAAAATTTTCTCATTTCCTCCCCAACTCCCTGCCTCATTCGGGAGACCCGGGCGCGGAGGGCTCGCTCTTCCTCCTTCCCCAGAAAAGCCTCTACTACTTCCTTTCTTACCCCATCCCACGTAATCTCCTCAGGTTTTAGCCGGCACACAATGCTGTGTATGAATGTCGATAGAGCCCCTTGTGCCGAATATAAGACCATCTCTATAACGAGAGGATCAGTGGCCTTTGATGCTGTTATTGCAGCCTCCACCATGGATAACCAATCCCGCAGTATTTCGGTGTCAGAACCATCACAGTTCTTGGAAAACCCTCTGGAATGGAGTTCCAGTTGACGCCTAATACAGGTGTTCATATCGAGGTTGAGTCCTTCCTCGGCACGATCGACCATGGTGATACGTCCTGTATTTTCGAATTCAACCGCCGAGGGGACCGTTCAGTGAATCTTGCGGAGATATTCTCCGTATTTTCAAATTCGAACGTCAACAGACACACTCAATAGTAACGCAGGCGGGCGGTTTAAACCTACGAATTTCGCGGAGATATTTCCTGTATTTTCGAATTCAACCGCCGAGGGGACCGTTCAGTGAATCTTGCGGAGATATTCTCCGTATTTTCAAATTCGAACGTCAACCAACACGCTGAATAGTGACGCAGGCGGGCAGTTTAAACCTACGAATTTCGCGGAGATACGTCCCGTATTTTCGAATTCAACCGCCGAGGGGACCGTTCAGTGAATCTTGCGGAGATATTCTCCATATTTTCAAATTCGAACGTCAAAAGACACGCTGAATAGTGACGCAGGCGGGCGGTTTAAACCTACGAATTTCGCGGAGATATTTCCCGTATTTTCGAATTCAACCGCCGAGGGGACCGTTCAGTGAATCTTGCGGAGATATTCTCCGTATTTTCAAATTCGAACGTCAACAGACACACTCAATAGTAACGCAGGCGGGCGGTTTAAACCTACGAATTTCGCGGAGATATTTCCCGTATTTTCGAATTCAACCACCGAGGGGACCGTTCAGTGAATCTTGCGGAGATATTCTCCGTATTTTCAAATTCGAACGTCAACCAACACGCTGAATAGTGACGCAGGCGGGCGGTTTAAACCTACGAATTTCGCGGAGATACGTCCCGTATTTTCGAATTCAACCGCCGAGGGGACCGTTCAGTGAATCTTGCGGAGATATTCTCCGTATTTTCAAATTCGAACGTCAACAGACACGCTGAATAGTAACGCAGGCGGGCGGTTTAAACCTACGAATTTCGCGGAGATACGTCCCGTATTTTCGAATTCAACCGCCGAGGGGACCGTTCAGTGAATCTTGCGGAGATATTCTCCGTATTTTCAAATTCGAACGTCAACAGACACGCTGAATAGTAACGCAGGCGGGCGGTTTAAACCTACGAATTTCGCGGAGATATTTCCCGTATTTTTGAATTCAACCGCCGAGGGGACCGTTCAGTGAATCTTGCGGAGATATTCTCCGTATTTTCAAATTCGAACGTCAACAGACACGCTCAATGGTAACGCAAGGGGGGGGGATTAAACCTACGAATTTCGCGGAGATATTTCCCGTATTTTCGAATTCAACCGCCGAGGGGACCGTTCAGTGAATCTTGCAAAGATATTCTCCGTATTTTCAAATTCGAATGCCGACGGGAGCGCTCAGTGAATTTTGCGGAAGTAGTAACAGAATGGGTTATAACTTACAGGCTTTTAAAGTTATCTTCTTTGTGTTTCGAGCTCTCCCTCTCCACCAAATTATACAAACAATATACTGCACTATACACCACCGTATACAACAAACTACACTTACCCGGCTGGTGTTCAGGATACGTCCTATCCTGGCAAGATCGCCACTGTAAATCTGGTGGAGAGATGACACGAACACACACGTAGAGTTTCAGGGCTGTATTCAAAACTGGATAAGATCACAAATGTCTCAGCTTATAAAGGGGTAAAAACGGCGACCGGATGCGGGCGTGTTTTCCCGCCAAAACTCCGCGGACCGTGACCGTTCCGGTCTGACGCCCGCGAAATATAAAATATCACGTTGTAGTTCGGCAAACGCATCGGCCCGTGACCGTTCCGGTCTAGCGGCCGCTTACGTCATATGCGGGCGGTGAAGCCGGCCAAACGCCTGCCGAACTACACCAGTACCGAATCTCAGCAGGATTTGTCTCAGAAAAACACTATGCGAGGTACATGAATCCCATCGTGTGAATCCCACATTAGGTTTTCCCGTAAACCTTTCAACGGTGAAGAGACCAGAATCTCTTCCCTCGCATTATTTGGTGCCCCGCAGCACCAAGGAACTGTAATGTCGCTAGGTATAATAAAACTGGTATACCTAAATAGTCTGGAGTATGGTTTTCTGTCCTAGGCTAAGCTTGGTAGTAGATCCAGCATCTCCCAGCCTACCTCGGATCAATCCAAACCAACCCGTGCAGAAGCGGTAGCACGGGGAAGCGACTTTGTCTCCGCCATTATTTATACTCATTCACATATTTGATTACCAAAAACATGGATTTTGATTCTGTGAATTTGTTATCAAGTAGTTCAAAACACTTTTCTTGTATTCTAATTATCTTATTTATTAAAATCCTTTGGATAAGGTAGAAAACAGATAATGTATAGTACATTTTTGGACTGTTTTGCCAATATTTACCATAATTCTAACATTATAAATAATAATAGTAATGGTAGAACCACACAAAACCAGACTCGGTCCGTTTTGACTGATCGGTCAGTTTATTGATGATAACAGATGAGTACAGGTAAGCTGATGAAATGAGTGATAGGTTGATGATAGTAAAAACTCGACGTTTCGAGAAATTGATTTGTCTTCATCTGGAGTTGATGATTTTAGATTGATATCACAGGTAATATCAACTTTAGGATAAAAATTCACTTCCTGTTGTAACTATAGTGACATAGATCAGGTGCTTGGATACTGTTACTATGGTTATCAGAGGATTGCTATTGCCACCTGGTGGGCGAATAGAGAATTACAAAGTGGTGGGGCTGGCGTTGCCAGATGATTTGCTCTAGTTGTTATATATAATTATCTTATATTTATATCTCATTGGGTAATAACCCTGATACTTCGGTGTAACTTGTAACATTGAATATCAAATACTAAATAGTAAGGCCCGGCGTCCACCTACTACGATATGGCACCGATATGCCCTACGATGCACCTCCCGATGCGAAATCAAAATCGTGTCGGAAGGTCACCTAATATCGGGGCAGTTGACCACGTTTCTGCGATTAGACACCGATAAGAACCCCATACAATGCGTGGTGGATTGGCATGTCTAGACATATGTGTACGATTTTGTACCTTCCCGATATGGCACCGATTTTGACATTTTTTATCGGTGACATATCGGGAGGTCTACGATTCTATCGTAGTAGGTGGACGCCGGGCCTTATCGTAACAGTGGTGTATGTATTTTTTTCAAACTAACATGTAAACATGATATTAATTATGCTGTCTATTTCCTGTAATTTGATAGTCTGTGTCGTTTCATGCTGGAGAGTAAGTCATCTCCAACCTCCTGGTGCAATTTTCGGATGATCCTGTATAAATCGAACATTACATCTGTTGTCGGGATCAACGAAGTTGGGTTTGATGGTTTCTGCTGTTGGTTTCGCTCAAGTGGAGTTGGCTTGTATTCCATCTTAGTTGGTTTCGTGCCGGTCAGCAGTTTCGGGATATATTCTTCAACATCTTTTATGGTGGTGTTCGATGTGGATTTAGATGATGGCGCGGTGTTCTGGATAGGCTCATCAATTTTTTTTCTGTGTGTTCTTCCTTGGTAGGGTTGGTGTTGGGCTTAATAAATGAAAATATACATTGGTTATATTCAAGTAACTTCAGAGTTGTGGAAAATAAAATGACATTAACTATACTATCTGGTCCAATAATATCTGGATAACGTAGAAAACATCCTTAAATAGTACTGTCCCTTTGAAAAAGTTATTTGGCTAATATTTGCCAGGTTATGAAACGAAAGAAATTATAATTTCTCATGTATTTTCTCTAGGTGTTATATGAATGAAAGAAAATATTTCTGGAGAACACACTGTAACACAGTGCGCCATTAAAATGTGTAATATGTGTGGAGAGTGTGACTACGACTGGAGATTGTGGAATGTGCCTCCTATAAAGAGAGCCGCATCCCTTATCCAGGAGGAGTTGAATACCAGCCAGCCGGGAGAGTAGCGGGCAGGGCACTGATAACGGCCTCGTGCTGCCTGCCTCTCACAGAACACACTACAATGTAACACAACGAAGAAGTACATCTATTAAACATCTATAATGAACCTGGAACTTGTGTATGTACTTTGTTACATACATTATGGTGCCGTGACCAGGATTTATGACAGATTTCTCCATAAATCTGCTAATTGACTCTGGTGAAAGACTCACTCTACAACAAGCTGGAAGCTGATAGCTGAGGATCCCCTACACCTCTGTGTGGACGCCAACTCCGTAAGATGATCTCCAGATGACCATCAGATGATCTCCAGCTGACCACCATATGACCATCAAGATGTTACACCAAGTACTGTGAGTAGTGGGCTTTACTGAGCACCTTTTAAAACACCTGAGCACTATAACACCAAAACGTTTTGAGCACTGAAAAACCATTTTGAACATTTATGGAACAAGTAGAAAAAGTAATATCACTGTGTGTATTAATTGAGACTGAAAACCAATGTAGAGAGACTGAAAATGGCATGTTGCTATTGTTATTGTGCCTATCGCCTAGAGCTATGTTTTCTGAGTAATTTAGTTTTTGAATCATGTTAATCTGCCTGTTATTAAGGAAGATATGAAGGTTTGAAGATTCCTATGGAAGTTTCACTGTATTCTTATATACCCGGTGTGAGCAGGGGATGCTGCTATCAGCCTGTTGTTTTTATGAGTAGAACACAGCCTGAGCAGCTGGTGCCGGCCACAGCAGTGAGCCCTGGTTCCAAGAAAGCTGTGGGGGGTACTCACCATTGAAATGTTATAACTTATAAATCTGAAGTTGGATAAAATGGTTGTGGAAATCATTGGAAATAGGGGAATAATTGATTAGTTCATAGACATGTATATGTTATAGAGAAATCAAGGTATTGGAAGTATATACAATGTAAAGTGCATGTATCTTTGAGAGGTGAGAACTAAGGCTGTAGAATTGTAAGGAGTGAGCCCCACTCACAGTTCCTATTCCAAAAGTCGCCTGCTGGAACTAAATCTAACCCTATTGTGTTGGTATTGAGTTGAAAAAATGTTTGACTTGAAGTTAGAGTATTGAAATATAAAGTGTCAATGCTGTTATGAACATATATCTATCCATATTGTATACCCATATGTGCATGTTTTGTATTATTTTTGTGTGAAATGGTATCATATTCACACAGTCTACTGTATTATATAAAGTTTGGCTGAAAGGGTTCAGCTAGTCTAAAGCTGAAAAGTAGAGAGAATCCTGTAATTCCTTGCCAGCTGGTGAATTTAATTGTCAGCCTGTAACAGAGAAAGCTAGTATACCAGAAATACTTGTCAGTACACCATTTGGTTCTTAGTACTGATGGCGCATAGGGGAAAGTGATTTGAGATTGAGAATCATGATACCTTTTAGTGAGAACATGTGAACAAGTCCCCTACATGTCTATACAAATTGGTCTTACTGATAGAGGGCATACTGGTGTCTAAGTAATGGGTCTGTTTGTGTCGGTGAACAAGCTCCACATCCGGATGAGTGTCCGACAAGTGTCTGATGACGCCATAGGAAATTAATGGCTCTTAATGTTAAAAACTATTGGATACTCTAACAGTGAGGAACTTTATACTTAGAACAAAACTTTTGACTGTACTTTCAGACTTTACAAATCAAGACATTTTGATTTTGTTTAATGAAATAGTCCAATTAAAATAGAAACTTGTTTTAATAAAAACAGGAACAGTTTTCAGAGATTGAATTAAAAAGAGGTATGGAAATAAATTTAATTATAGATTATAATCATTGACATTTCAGAATTTAAGGCCAAGTGTGTGATAAGCAACTAATGATCATATAGAAGGGACAGATAGAAAAATATAAGATTATTATAAAATCAATGAGTTGTTGAAAAAAAATCATAGCACAGAACTTTATGGGGCGCTTAGTGTAAATTATGCTATACATACATCATTTAGTTTAATCAGTTCAGACTTAGACCTACAATAACAACATGGAACAGATAAATGCACAGCTTAACCAGTTGCATGAGGAGTTAGTGGCAGCTCAACAACGCATAGTGCAACTAGAAGGGGCACAGGGTGCTGCTGCACAAAATGTGGCCGCTGTACAGGCCGCAGTACAACAACCTGTGCAAGACAGTCAGGTTGTTGGAGAGTTGCGAAGGCTCATCAACTCGATGGTCAACACTCAAGTGTTGACTTCTATTACAAAATTTGAGGGTGACCCTAAGAAATATAAAAGTTGGATAAAAGACATTGAACGTCATGTTCAGGCAGTTGGAGGAGATGATATGGCACGCATTAGTGTTGCAACACAGTCTGCAGGAGGTGTTGTGGCAGACTTTTTAGTCCGTTTCGGAGCCGATAACCCCAACTCAACATGGTTGGAGTTGAAAGATGAACTGGTGGAGAGGTTTAGTGATCACGTGGACTCTGCTCATGTCATTGGTCAGTTGCGACGGTCTAAACAAATGGCTAATGAGAGCGTAACTGTATATGCAGAGCGTATCTTAGATGTTGCTGCAGACGCTTATCCAAATGAGTCCCTAGACAATCATTTAATTGCGGGACAACTTATCGACGTTTATGTTGATGGATTAAGAGAAGGTTACGTTGCGCGTAAGATCCTCAGAGAAGACCCTGCAACCTTCCAAGGTGCTGTTGCACTGGCTGTAAAAGAAACGAAACTTACAAGGAAGTTTGAAATGCGGAAGCGTGCTAGCAATAGCCATACTTCTGGCCAACCACGGACTGCTGCTCGACGAGAAGTAGCGATGGAGGTAGGTACCGTTGAAAATACCACACCAGAGAATCAGGCTAATAAGCCACCCTCCTTTAATAGAACTTGTTACAAATGTAACAAGAAGGGACACAAAGCCTTCGAGTGTAGAAGTAGAGCTACACCTATCCCATACGGTAAAGGTGCATGCTATAATTGTGGCAAAAATGGCCACCATGCCCACGAGTGTTGGAGCCGTAGACCCAAGTCCCAGAACCAGGGAAATGGACCACAGGGTCCGCCTCAAAGAAAATGGTAAGTAGACGGACCCTTTCCCCAAAAGTTGAAAAACGCCAGTTAAACATAAAAGCAGTAGCCACTGTTAGTTGTTGGGATACAACTAAACCATCCATACAGGTAAGCATAGGAAAGGCTCTCGCCCGTGCTTTAATCGACACCGGTGCTGAGGTGTCAGTCATATCCCTATCACATTTTAATAAAATTAAAAGAGCTGAACAGGTGGGTACTGCCAAAGAAAGTGAAATACAACTAGTTACAGCAGATCAAACACCTTTAGAGCAGGTAGGTGAGGTTGAGATTTCTCTCAAAATAGGAGACCAGCAGATATGCCGAAATTTTCAGATTTCCCCAGATATTGGTCACTCGATGATTATTGGATGGGATACAATCAAGGCAGAAGGTCTTATAATAAATGGTGAAAATTCTACATTGCAAATAGGTGAGAAAGTGGTGACACTCCAAACTGATGAGGTAATGGCTTCTTTAGTTAGGCTTGTGGAGAATATCACCCTCAGTCCACAGAGTGTCACCTTTTGTAAAGTTAGAAAGGCTAGATACATGCAACATCAAGATGGGTTGTATGTGTGTCTTCCTGCAGTATCAGGAGTTCTTAAAGATGAACCAGGACTAATGGTAGCCAACTCATTAAATATGGTCAATAAAGGAAAGACCTTCGGGATTCGCCTACTAAATGCTACCAACCGGGCCTATGAGTTGAGGAAAGGCAATGTAGTAGGTAAGTTAAAAGCAGTGACTGTTGAGGACAACATTTCGACAGTGTTGTCAGAGGAAACTCAAGAAAAGGAAAATACCATCAAAAGTGTAAGTCATATCTGTAAAGACAATGTAAAACCAAAAACTCTGGAGGAACTTCCTGAGAAAAATTGTGATCTTTTTGCTGAAAGTGATCTCCAACTCGGGAAGACAAATATCACTGAAATGACCATTGATACAAAAGAACATCCACCCATAGCCCTGAAAGCCTATCGGGCGCCACTTCTAAAAAGGCAGTTTATACACAACAAGGTTGACGAAATGTTGGAAGCTGGAATAATAACCCAAAGTAGAAGTCCTTGGACTTCTCCAGTCGTGATAGTTGGTAAGAAAGACGGCACACAAAGATTCTGTGTCGACTACCGACAATCAAATAGCTGTACTGCCCAATACAATTACCCACTTCCTCACATGGACGACATCTTATCTATGCTAGGAGGAAGTAAACGTTTTTCATCTTTAGATCTACGAAGTGGTTATCATCAAATCCCCATGTCTAAGGCAGATCAGGAAAAGACAGCCTTTGTCTGTCATCGTAGTGTGTTTGAATTCAACGTTATGCCTTTTGGTTTAGTCAATGCACCAGCTGTATTTAGGGAAATCATGACAAAAGTTCTCGATGGTCTTGATTTTACAACAGCGTATTTAGATGATATCATAATTTGGTCAAAAACCCCTGAGATGCATTTGGTCCACTTACAGATGGTTTTGATAGAATCCGTGCTGCTGGTCTAAAGCTTAAGAGGAAGAAGTGTGAATTTTTCCGAGACAAATTGGAGTATTTGGGTCATGTTGTAACTCCAAGTGGTATAACACCATGTGAGGACAAGGTGAAGGTTATAAGAGAAATGACCTCACCAAACACGGTCAAACAGGTAAGATCGTTTATCGGAATGACCTCATATTACCATAGGTACATCCCTGGATTTTCAACTATTGTACGACCGCTCACCCGTTTAACAAAGAAAGGTGTAGAGTTCACTTGGACAAGTGAGTGTCAGAAAGCATTCAACTTGTTAAAAGAAGCTTTGAGTACTCAACCTGTACTTGCTTTTCCCGATTTAAGTAAGGAATTTATCGTTTATACGGATGCATCAGGTATTGCAGTAGGAGCTATACTGGTACAAGAGAACGAAGATGGACCACATGCGATTTCCTATGTATCACATGCTCTTGGAGCTACCCAAAGTAGATGGGCTGTCATCGAACGGGAAGCATTTGCGATGATTCATGCAATAAGAAAGTTTAGACCCTACCTTTATGGTACAAAAAGGTTTATTGTACGAACCGATCATTTGCCTCTTAAATTTTTATTTAAGAGTAAAATAAAAAATGTAAAGGTTCAGAAGTGGGCGATGGAACTTTCTGAATATGGATGTGAAATAGAATACATTTCTGGACCTAAAAACGTTCAAGCAGACTTTCTCAGTAGACTACCAGCCACAAATAGTGTAAACGTGATAAACACGGATCGGGTACAAGTGAAAAATATGAAACCGGAAACAAGTGATAGACAGTCAAGTGATGACAACAACTTCCCTTTATCGGTCAATGACGATGAACCTATCGACATGGAAGGTGAACAGAGTTAAGATCGCACTGACGAAATTTACTGGCAACATGTCTTATACCAAGATAAATAACATCCTTTATTATATAAGTGAGGAGCCAGTTGCAGGTCTGCAATTAGTGATTCCTCAACATCTGAAGGATGTAGTCCTCAAAGCATGTCATGATAACCTAGGTCACATGGGTATTGACAAAACGTATGACCGTATACGCAAAAAATACCATTGGAAAGGTATATATCGTGATGTTGTTCACTATGTACGAAATTGTGTACAGTGCAATACCCGAAACTTGAAACAACAGACTGCACCCTTACAAGAAATGGAAGAAGTCAATGTTCCATTACAGAAGTGGGCTATAGACACCTGTGGTCCTTATCCCACTTCACATACCGGGAATCGGTACATGCTGACCTTTGTAGATATGTATTCAGGCTGGCCAGAATTCTATGCAGTGCCTGATAAATCGGCAGAAACTGTTGCGAAGATCATTCTCGAAAAGATCATACCACGGCATGGCTGTCCTGCTGTACTTTTGTCAGACAATGGGACTGAATTTGTAAATGCTGTAGTGACAAATGTATGCAAAACTCTTAACATCGCACGTATCCGTACTAGTCCTTACCATCCACAGGCTAATGGAAAGCTTGAACGCATACACCGTGTATGGAATGACCTTGCAGCGAAACAGCTCAGCGACCCACGAGCTTGGGATAACATGATCCCTTCAGCTTTATTGTCGCAACGGACATGTGAACATGAGACAACAAAACACTCACCATATTATCTCATGACTGGACGTGATCCTCTTTTACCACTAGACACGTTGTTATGTCCTAGACGCCGATATATGGGTGATGAAGAACACCAAAATATCCTAGAACGCCATCACAAAGCTATGGTAGCTGTACAGCATCACCACAAGAAGGCTTGGCAAAGAATGGAGAAAAATTATAATAGAAAAGTGAAAGAAGTTGACTTCAGAGAAGGAGATCCGGTTTACTTGTTTAATAGTCAAAGAACAAACAAATTAGATCTGCGTTGGCAACCATATTACCGTGTGGTTAAGAAAGTCACACCTGTTAATTATGTCATACAGAATGTCATAACAGGTGCACAGCGAAAGGTTCATGTAGTACACCTGCGAAAAGCGAACCTTGAATGGGAGATACCCGTTCGACCGGACGATGAACGTCCGATACGGAAAACGCAACTAGCAGCACCACCGCCTAGTTTTGATAGTATGGTAGACGTGCTCTCTTCAGACGAGTCTTTTGGTTCCGAAGACGAAATTCCTCTTGCTAGGTTGCGAGAGCGTCTAAGAGCTGAGCGTGAACGTCCTTTGGCTTCTGATGCAACTGAAGCTGTAGGAATAGGTAGAACAGAACCTACTGCAGATTTAGGGCGAGTTGTTGATACAGAGAACAGGGTAGATGAGCAACAAATAAGAATAGAACAACCGATAAGTAGAGCAGAGAGCTTAGAAATTGATAGCTCAGAGTCGGAGGCTGAATCGTCAATGGACATAACCTCTGGCAAAAGAAATCGAACCAGTGACAGTTCAACTGAACTGTCTGCAGCTAAAAGAGCCAGAATATATAGATTAAAGAAGAAGACAATAAATAAAGAGCAAAAGATAAAACAAGATGAAACTAAATCCAAATCAGATGAAGTGAATAAACTTAAAGAAATCAGCCAGGGTTCAGAAAAACAGGGCAAGGTTAAAGACCTATTAACCCTTTTGGCATCAATGCTATAAGGTATCAAGTTCTTAAAATTACTTTTCTTTCTTTTTAGGTTGCTGGCGTCATTGGCCATTTCCTTAAGAGCTGATGAGACTACATCTGGAGGCATAGAACATGTTTTCTTCAGATCAAAGAATGAGATTCATATGACTAGATCTCGTTGGCTGATAGGATTAGTCATAGACTTTAGCCAATATGACAACTATTTGTCATACACAGGAAAGATGGTTATACAAGCAAAAAGTATAAGTCATACAGCTACAACTTATTTCCGGAAACTCTATAGTGATCCTATGTTTCGTTCCCAAGCTTATCAAGTATCTGGAACAGAATTAAATCCTCAAGAGGCAACAAAAATACAACATTATCATAGCATTATGTCTAGTCAGGAAAGAGAACTAGATGCTCTGAGTAAAATGCATGACAAAAATATGATTGATTTCACAGAGCTGAAACAAGTAGGCCATAGTGAATTAGAAGGATCAAGAAGAGACAACAAACTAAACTCTAGACCAAAACGACTTATTGGTATGCTCGCAGGTATTTTCAGTGGCGTAGCATATTTTGAAACTCAGAAACTAAAGGGTGAAGTTGGTTATTTAAGAGAAAACCAACAGGTCATTAGACATGTCTTAAAAGAGAGTTTGTCTTTGATAAATGTCACTAGAATGGAAGTAGATGAAAATCGTCATACTATAAACAAAATCATTGATGACATGAGAAAAATGGTACGTACATGGACTAAGAACTTTGTCGCCTTGGTAAACCGTATAGAACTACTTCAAAGATTTGTCATCTCACATGCTCAGAATCAAGCTAATATAAATTCCATAAAAGATTTGGTTATTGCTGAAACTGCTCTGATTGCTGATCTTCATTCAAAGCTGTCTACACTGTCCTCACAAAGGTTGTCACCCAATTTGTTACCAGCCCCAGGACTTGTTAAGATACTAAAATCCATAGAAGTTGAATTGCCAAACCAGTTAATGTTACCTCATGATCCTAGAGAGAGGCCTTGGTATTATTATACGATTTTACAAACTGACACTGTAGCTCTAGAGGACCAACTTGTTGTCACAATAGAAATACCTCTCCTTGATGTGGCACGAAGGTTTAAGGTTGAAGAAGCTATCAATCTACCTGTACCATATGGTAGATCCAATATTACTGCTGAATATGACCTTGAATTTAAGAACTTTGCTGTTAGCACTAATGGTAGAGAATATGTAATCTTGACGATGGAAGATGAAATCAATTGTGGTAATCCAGGTATCAACTTTTGTGCCATGTCTTCTGCAATCTATGAAACCAATAGACATAGTTATTGTACCCTAGCGCTCTATCAACGAGATTTGAGTAAGATTCAAAGCCTGTGTAAGATCCAGGTTACAAATAAATTAAAGATGCCCCTTGCGAAATATCTATCTGATGGACAATGGATGGTGGCTACAAATAAGAACTTCTATCTTCGAAAACTATGTGTCAAACATAAAATCGAGGAACACATTGTTGTAAAACCTCCATTTCAAGTGATAAACTTAGAATCTGGATGTCGTGCTCTGGCAGATGAATTAGAGCTTCCCATTTATTTTGAAGGAAAATCAGAGTATAAAGTAGAGCGTGAAACTCGGATAACAACACCGATCTTTTGGAACCTGACTGATCTTCCCATCTGGCAACCAATCCAAAAATACAAATCAGACCTTGATATCAACCTAAATAAACTACCTCCCATAGAATCAAAACCAATAGAAGAGTTCATTGATATGTTAGAGGCCGCAAAGAACAAAGGGATCCCAACTTCTATAATACCTTACCTCATTATCACTGGCATTGTATTATTTATACTCATAATAATAGTTGTATTATACTTGAAAAGAAATACTGTATTTAGTTTCCTGTCAAAAAGAGTGTTAAACACTCTAGGTTTTATGGGTCAGCCTATCAAGCTGCCCATTGGACCATCGTCAACATCTCCTGCATATGAACTCCAGACCTACAAAGCAATGGAACGAAGGAATAGCGAACCCTCTACATCATCTGGCAATGGTAATTTCAATCATGGTGACATTGATTTTGGTGCTCATATAAAAACTGGTGCTCAGAAGGTGTTAAGTGCTCATACTGCTGCTGCAAATGAACTGAAAAGCCCTACTCACTCGCCGAGTGATATTTGTGTTGTGGAACTTGAAACGCTGAATACTCCAAGTTTAAGACTGGGACTTCGCGATAGCAAAACCCAGCCTAAACCGAAACCTCGACCAAGGACTACTTTGAAACTATCTCGGAGAGATAAGTAGTTTTTGGAAGTACATGGATTTATGTACTGAACCTGAGAGAAGATTATGACATTGAATGAACTGAATCGTTCATGAATTGTATGGCACTGTATTACAAATGATGATTTGTGCAGTGTTATCCTGCAGTGTAGTCATGACAGTGTTGTGCAAATAAGAGTTTGCAAAGTATCCCTAAAAGTGCGCACATTATATATCCTTGCATGTTTACCTGTATTTATCTATATTAATCACATGTACTATATATATATTCACTGTGTTGTTAAAGTTTGAAGCATTTGTTAAAAGATTTTGTCGATATATATAAGTCAAAATCTTTTAAGGGGCATGACACTGTAACACAGTGCGCCATTAAAATGTGTAATATGTGTGGAGAGTGTGACTACGACTGGAGATTGTGGAATGTGCCTCCTATAAAGAGAGCCGCATCCCTTATCCAGGAGGAGTTGAATACCAACCAGCCACGGGAGAGGAGCGGGCAGGGCACTGATAACGGCCTCGTGCTGCCTGCCTCTCACAGAACACACTACAATGTAACACAATGAAGAAGTACATCTATTAAACATCTATAATGAACCTGGAACTTGTGTATGTACTTTGTTACAAGACGTGCCAACATGCGCTTCCTACTCTTGTTGTTTGTGGCCTTTATCGTTTGCCAGGTGTGCAACATCAAGTACGATGGGGTACTTTTGAAGGTTGTCCAAAGTGCTCAGAAGCATCAGCTAAACAGAAGCCTTCGAGAATTAGCAGATACTCCGGAAGGTTTAGAAGGCGATGGAGGTGAAGAAGAAGGTGCTACCGGCAGGAAAAATATGACTGAGCAATTGCCTCAGAGTGATCCCGGGGAAATTGTACTGCACGAAACTAACCAGTTTATTCCTATATATGCAATCGCGGCAGCACATGTATCGGCCGTATATTGACATGTTTTCATATATAAACGTCTATATTTCACACCAGCGTATGAGGCGTATTCAAGACTGTTTCCTTTTGAATACGGACGCGTCTTGGCTGTATTTCACACCCATTTCTTCTTGCTTAACCATATTTACAGAAGTCTGTTGACGAGAAAACATTTTGCGCAGATCTTTGACATCACATTATCAGATTACACTGTGGCCTACAGCGAAGTACATTGTTTGCATGCAAAATGAATCGATTATGAACACTACGTATCATGTTTCTTGGATTGTCGTAGTTCACTTATTACATTTTGTCATTCACATATTACATGTTGTTGTGAAATAATCAGTAATTAAAATTATAACAAATCAAACTTGATTCATGATACATTTAAGCGATTATATAGGGTCACTCGCCTGTGTGGATTTAGATTTAAACTTTTTTTAATGTTAGACCGGGTACCCACCAATGCCGATACACGCCGACGCGCACTGATACAAAATGACCATATCGTAGCGTATTGGTGCGTGTCAGTTCGCAAAAAAGGTACCATGGTGCCGATATAGCTAACGATGCAACCAACACAATCAACCATTTTTCCTTTATAATTCCAGAAATAATGCATATTTATGTTTGATAATTTATCTGTAGATACGAAACAATATTATATGATATTTCATAATGATATTTAATGAAAAAAATTAGTTCCAAGTTGAAGCATAAAATGATCGATTTGAGACCTTTATCTATTATAAAATTTCACCATATTTGCAGAGCGGTATTATCATTATATGTTCTAGATATTCTGTAAATTTCATAATTTTCCGTTGATTATTTCATAAGATTTCCCGTTCAAAGTGTCACTGATACCTTCTGACGTGCACCGACATGCACCAAAATGGCCTCCATGAACACCAGAGCGAGCACCGGCAGGCAGAGGACCATCACCCCGATCGCAGACGCGGTGGAAGACTTCCCGGCCCTAAGGGCTACACCTACTGGAGATAGTACACCAAAAACCGCAAGTAACAATACTAATAAAAGACTATTATCACCCGTGACAGACCAGTTAAGTCCAGGTAGCAAAGAGTCAAGTCCCAAAAAAATCGAAAATACCATCAATCTTTGATTCTAGTCAAGACGACAGCATAATAGTAATACCGGACAATCAATCGCAACAAAAAACCAAAACACAAACAAGTCAAAAACATCTGAAAAACTCCACGATAAATGATGTGTTAGAAATGCTTGCTGAAATGAAATCCAGTAGCATAACGAAGAGGATATGGGAAATTTGGAGAACAGTATAAAGGCAAAAATGGACGAAAACCAAAATGTCACGCCGATACAAATAGAAAAATTGAAAAGTACGGTTGTCAACTGCGAAAAAACCCAGAGGGATCAATACGAAGAACTTAGTGAACGCATCAGGAAGGTAGAAGGGGAGAATGCTGAACTGCGAAAACATATTGAATCAAAACACGATGACCCCCAGACGTATGCAGATGTCATCGGGGCCAACAGCCCTACTCGATTTACAAAGCTAGATGAGAATAAATATAAACTGATATTTATTGGGGTACGGGAGGAAAGACAGGATCATCCGGCACGTCTGGTATATGATATATGTAGCACTATGAATATACATCTCATCCCAGGAAATTTGTTACAGGCGCAACGACTTGGAAAGGTATCGAACCCGGACAAACCTAGACCGATACAAGTCACATTGAGCGACAGGCCCTTGGTTGAACGAGTACTATCAATGAAACGGGCATTGGGTTCTGAAGAACGTACTAGGGGGATTTGGGTCGAGAGGATAGAAAGCAACGAAACGCGAGAGGCTAGATTCAAACTGCGAACACAGGTGAGAGAAGCATGTAGTAGAGGAATGCAGGCGAGAATAAGAAGTGAAGGAGCACTAATTGGGTCAAAGTTCATCAGCCTAGCCGAGGTCAAGGAGTCCCTGTCAGGTGAGAGCAGTGCACCTGAAGATAGACTTGCGACCGACCTAGACGAAAAAGCAAAAGGTCCAGCGAAAACCGACAAGCAAGGACCAACCATAGGGAGTATTCAGGAAAGACTACAACGAATAGCAGAACCAGAGAAAACAAAGCAGGCGGAGACAAAAAATCCTGACAACGGAAACGAGGAAGATTTAGGGATACTAAAAGGAACTAGATTCTCCAAGTCAGGTTTATTATTTAATGGGCCACAATGTTCTCTGTCAAACATGCATACGTGTAAGCTAACAAGGAAAGTACAGGGTGCAGACTACGATTTCGGTAGCATAGAGAAAGCCTACGTTTTCGAAAAGTGTAAATACTTTAACGAAGAGAAACTGGCACATGCACTACTCGACATGAACAACCCCTTTCAAGCAAAGGACTTAGGAAAACTGGTCAGAACGGAATCTAAGGACAGCTGGGATGCTGATAAAGTAGATATTATGAAAGAACTGCTCTCGTGCAAAATGGACCAGAATCCCCTTATAAAGAATGAACTATTGCAGACACAAGGACTTGTTCTAGTCGAGTCCACCGAAGATCACTACTGGGGAGGCGGCGCGAACCAGCGCAGTCGCGTCTATGAAACGGGCGTATTCAAAGGGAAAAATATACTTGGCCACCTTCTTATGGAGTTGCGGACGCACTTACAGAAAACAAGCTCGACATGACTTTCTTGTTAGTTGGCGATTCTCGGGCCAGAGGTCTGAACGAACTTCTCGGCGAAAGTATCCAAGATTTCGCAGGGTGCCACGTTTCTCCGGGAGCACGAATCGAACAGATCACCGATGAGCTAAGTGACTTATTGTGTACCACTGATTCTATCAAAACTGTCTATATTGTAGCTGGCATCAACAATATTACACATAAGAATAGCTCGAGTGGCCTAGTCACCGCCTCGAATGAGACGAGGAACGGCACTGTTATCAGCAAAATAATGGCCGGATATCAATACATGATTTCGAAGGCAGAATCTATCAGGGACAACTGCCGCATAGTCATATGCAGTATATATACTATGTCACTCATACTCACGAACAGAGGAATCCCCTATAAACGTATGAACGAAGACCAGGATTTGATTTACCAGTCAATTATCGAACTTAATTGAGAAATCGATACCCTAAATAGATCCGGAGGATTCTTGACGCCACGGATAGACCACGTAACTCAACCCAAAAATAAAGGGGGCACGAAACAACCACGCTATCATACGTTGAAAGATGGTTTACATCCTACTGATCATTCCCAAATGAGGATTGCGGCTGAGATTGAAAAAACATTTCTCAAAAACCAGAGTAATGGCGCGCATGACTGAGATAAAGCATGTACTTACCTTAATCGCCGACATATCTTAGTATGTGTTCCATACAGGGCATATAAAAATTTGATTCGAATGGTGGAAGTGGTCATACATCATGTAACTTGAAGGTGTTCTATACAGGACTCCTCTTTAGTTACTCACAAACATTTCTCTTCTAAAAATATGCACGAACGATTGATGTACTTGTAAATACTTTCTGATAAGAAGGGTGATACCGAACTTCCTATTATTTTTGTCTCTTGTTTACAGAGAAATGACTTCATGTCTACAAATGGGGTGGTGCACATTACATTTGATACCGTGTTCCATACAGGACACGCATAGAATGCATATGTACATATTTAGCTTGTGATTTCCAATATTGTAAGTTTATTGGAAACTGTGCATATCATATTGATTCCGACTGCTATGAGTAGAACTACCATAGGTTGTCAACACTTATTTATATGTCGTAGTGGGGGAGCTTCTGTTCCATACAGGACATAAGCAACAAATCAATCGATTATTCGGCTAAACTTGCTAAAATCCAATGTGAATTTCGTGTCGCTATTATCACTGCTGAGCTAGGGACAGAGAAGATGACGAGGCAAACTTGGGAATAAATAATTTATTATTATTGTAAGATGATAAATGATTGATTATATAAATAAAATGAATTAATACATAAATAATACATTGTTTATGCAATGTGTGAATTGGTAATAAATAGTAGGTGAAGTATAAGAGTTGGTTGAGTTAATACATTTGATAAGAGTAGATATAAGTTGTATTTGAGTTGAAGTACAACGAGTATTTATGATAAAAGAGTTAATAACATAAATATTTGTATAAAATATGATGATGTTAATACATGTAATATTTGTAAAATATATATAACGCCAAGAATGCCATTAATGGGTTGAGATGATGGGGTGTGGTGGTGGAAAGGTAAATATAAAATAGTTATTAAGATTATAATAGTAAGAGATTGATAGGTGAGTCCGTTGGGGCATATTATTTAGTGATTGCCCGTACCAGGGAAGTCCCTACGGCTCTCGCGGTGGACGTCTGTATATAATCTTTGTAGGCGTCCGACGTCCAGTGCCCGAACCTCTGGATGTCTAGTTCGGAGTGCCCTGCTCTGAATGCCTCCGTGGCAGCTGCCTTCCTTATGGAGTGTAGGGGGTAGCGGGCGGGGTCGGCCCTCGCTGCCCTCACGGCCACCGCCCACTGTTTCGCGACGTATGTAGCCGGCATCGGGCGTCTGGAGGCGTGAAAAACCAGCAGTGGGTCGTCCTCTGAACACTGTGGGTTTCGTGTGACCGTAGCGGCCACGGCCGTGCACGGGCACATGTTGCCGTCGGGGGCGGGCATTATCAGACGGTCCTGTTGCTGGTCGTATTTCTGGGCGTTTTTCGCGTGTTTTATTTTTAGCCGTAGTGCACCCTCGTGGTAGCTCACGTCCCCACGGGTGAGGTGTTTCCTGGGGTCGAAAGCCGCGACCGACGGAGGCGCTACCTCGGAGCGTCGTAGGGCGCCGTAGAATATGAGGAGCACGGCCGTCTTGACCGTCATCCCGTCTCGGTCGCGGGGCAATGCCTCCACCGCTTCCCTGAAGGTGTCCACCGGGATCGGGGGCCGCTGACGAGGACGGTAGGGGGTGGTACGGTCGATGCCCTTGAGTGTCATGGTCAGCCGTGCGGACGCGGCTGGCGACAGTGCCACGCCCACTCTTTTGAGGTGCTGTCGTACCCTTGCGACGTGGTTCCTTACCGTAGCGGGCGACGGATCCCCTTGCGCTAGGTACTCGGCGAACGCTGATATCGTCTGGGGGCGTGGTCGTAGGTGATGGTCCCCCACCCTCCTGGAAAACGCTATGTATGTCTCGACCGAGGTCCGGTGAGCCCGCATGGTCCCAGGGGCGCGTGAGGCCTGCTGTCGTGCCGCCGCCCTTCGCTGCAGTGATAGGTACGCCTGATCTGGATAATACAAATGGACGTACGTTGTTGAGGAAGTCCGTACATGGGTCGACAAGGGTAAGGTTGAATCGTCGTACATCGTTACATGCGTCATTGAAATATTTGTTATTGAGATGTGCTCGACTGAGGTTGTCAGGCACCACATTGTCAACACCTGGTATGTGTACATAATACGGATATGCCCCCCTCTGTCAGATTCTCGGATGAATGTCTGGAGTGCTACGACGACATTGGCTGCCTCCAGCTCGGTGATGTTTACCGCTCCATCCTCGACCGGGGCAACCTGACCGGCGTAAGCCCATTTCTCGTCGTTGCCTCCTATACCACTGAGGCAGGCGTCAACGCCGATAGTGCGATTAGGAGTGGGCAGGGGGATGAGAGCTACCCCGTTCCAAGCGTTTGAGAACTCGTCGAACCATCTGAGGTCGGCCCTCACGTCATTGCTAATGTTGATGTACCTCTTTTTTGGTCCTCGTAGGGTCTCCAGCAGTCTCGAGATAAAGAGGCGTGTTGGGCGGATACATTTAGATACGTGAACCAATTTACCCACCGACGATTCCATTTCTTTTCTGGTCACGGACCGGCGTTTTAGGAAGGCGGCGACCGTTTCCCGTATCTCGTCCAGCTTCATCTGAGGTATTGAGAGGGTCTTGGTCTCTGCGTTGATCGTGATGCCGAGCCATGTGAGAGACCGAGCCGGTCCCTGTCTCTTCGTGGGAGCTTCCGGTAGGCCTAGTTCCTCCAGGAGGCTGGTGACCTCGGCTGCATCCCGGACCGACTGCTCTCTGGAATAATGTCATCCAGATACATCCATGCTTTGAGTCCCCTGGCACGGAGGGTCGCGACTATGGCATCCGCGACCCGCTGCATATGGCAGCTCAAACATCGGGCCCCGAACACCATACTCGCCTCCAGGTAGAATTTTCCGCCCCACTTGAGGCATTGGAGGGGCCAGTCGAGTGGATCTGATTTAAAGTTTTTGTAGGCACGACTTACGTTGGTCGAGAAAAGGTGTACCTCATCGCCCATCCCGACCAGGTCGTCCACTATAGAATCGATTGAGGGGAGACCGTGGTTCTGCACATTTCCAAATAGGGAGTTTTTAACAACGTAGGCATTGACTGAGTTGTCGTAGGGGAACGTGAGGTCCGATATGACACGTCGTTCCTCCGAGTCCCTCTTAGGCCGTGACATGAGCGGAGCGACATGGCACCAGGGGGAAAACGGGGGACAGTCGTAGGGGCCGACCAGGCCTCCGAGGCTGAGTTCCTTCGATATAAATGAGTCAATAGCCTGTGGGTAGTCGGTCGCGCTAGTGTGGTTAGGCGTTCCCACACTGTCGCTCACCGGTCCCATATACCCCAGGGGGAAACCATACGCAATGAGGTCGTAGAGTTCTGGGTCCACCCCGTCAATACATAATATTTTATTCCACGCGGCAAGATTGAGGGCTGTGGGGAGTGCAACCTTGCAGCAGATGCTGTTGGGGAGTCCACTCGCTCGGACAGTGTCATAGATGTGTGCCAGTCGAGGCAGCAGACACAGACATGCTCGGCCAGTGAATTTCCCTGTGATATTTAAACGCCTGAGGGGCCATGTCAATTTCGTGATCAACAATATTATTTTCACATATATGGCGTATAGCTTTGAAGTCAGGGTCGTTACCTGCACTCGCTTGTTGTTGAACGGCGGCCACGCCCCCTCCCTTTGCTGCGGCGGTCGAGTCGGAGTGTTCATTTTGAGTGCTAGCGCACTTCCTACGCCAGTCACATGTCTCCACTGACTTTTCCCTGTGCGGCCGTATCGTTTTACATCGATCCTCTTCATTACGGCGTCTGGCGGGCACTATATATTTCGTAGGAGCCTGAAAACCGTGGCGAATCGAACTCCGATCGAGCAGACCGGAAGTTCCGCCATCTTGGAATGTCTGAAGCTTGTTGCTCGCAGGCCGTTGCTGCTGCGCGTTGCTGGTGCCAGTTCCGGTTGACCATAGGGCGCCGCCATCTTGTATTCGCTCTCCGAGCGTAGTCTCCGGCTTGCCCGTCTCGTAGTGTAGATCCCGGAGTTGACCCGCAGCGGTTGCCGCTGGTGCTCTCCTCCCCGATGTTACACCTCCTTCCCGCGTCAGCTCAGTGTACACAGGCGTCTCTAGCAACGGGTTGCCGGAGACGCCTACTGCCCGTTTTTTGCTGCCGTACGACTGTATTGGTCTCCCTGCCTCCTATCACGGTCCAGCCTGTCACACACGGACATGTTGTGCCCGTTGTAGAAGTTCCCCGTACGCCCGTAGCAGTAGGAGCAAGCGTGAACACATGTAATTCCACCCTCCTCGTGGTCTCCTCGGTAGCTGCAGCCCTTAGTAGCATTGAAATCCCTACACGCAACTTCACGACCGCGCGGGCCTTGAGTTTGTGTTGTTTGTCGCACTTCTTGGGGGAGCGACAGCTGCCTGCCTACTTGACCCAGTGTGTACCGGGGCACGGTCCATGAGGCATAATCGAACTCGCTCGTGTTGGATCACATGCCAGTGCGACCACGATATCTTTCCCTTTTCTATTTGGTCGAAAATGTGTTGCGAGAATCTCCTGACCGAGGGCCATGGTCGCACCATGGCGTCGTCTACGACACCCTGGAGATGCTCGAGTATATGGGGGTTATTGTAGAGATCCGACCGGCGTTCATCTCTAACCAGACATATAAGTGCTCTTATGTACTCCAACATAGTAATATCCTTACGTGCTTCCAGTTTTTGCTTGAGGCTGTCCACCCCCTCCCGGTCGAGATACATGAAGGGCTTGGGAATGTAACAGTCGATAAATATATCTGAAGAGAGTGCGACCTTACCTTCGGACCGGAGAGGTCGCATAAACTCTCTGGCAAATTCGTCCTCCAGATACCCGTCGTAATCCTGTTGCCTACGTAATTGCCGCGGGGGAGGCATAACCTGGTCCTTAGGGTGGTATCGTCCCGCCTCTGAGGGTTCTCGTCGTGGAGTGCACGCCGGGGTCCCCCAGTCGGTGCGGGTGTCATGGCGTCTCCTCGTCGGTGGGGACCGCCGGCGGTCCATGTTGGATTTGAGGAGGAGGTCCATTTTTCGGCCGAGCCCGCGGACATCGTCCTCCAGACGGTCCACCCTTTTACTTGACCGAGAGCTACAGGTACTTGCCTCGTCGACAGTTTCGTAACCCGACCGGTCGTATTTGAAGACCACTTCGTTCTCGGCTTCGCTCTGGGACTCAATGGCGTCGGACCCGTCCTCAGATTCTTCCCTCTCTCTCTCCAGTCTCTCATTCCTCTCACTTCTCGTTTTTCCTCTTGTCTGTGGGGCCATAATAACGGCCGTTCTTGTACTTTGTTCTTGTTAGTTGGTCGTAAAGTACCGCAGGTGTAGATGAATGAGTTGCCAAAGAAGGGGTGAGGGTAAAATGAAACGATGTGTGTGGTGAGAGGTTTGGTGAAGGAATGGGGTGCAGGCGGTCTGTGTGCGCCAGATGAGGTGTGAGGTGAGATTGGTGTGAGATCTGTCCACCAGACGTCAGCAGTGACCAGTCCCACCCAACCGGTGGGACCACACAACTGTACAGAATTGTTATACTTGTGTTTAACCAATGTTGTTCAACATCTACCCATATGTAGTGTGGGCAGCGTATGTTCCATACAGGGCAAACGCAACCCTAAACAGTATAACTACTGGTGTATATGTACTATCTTACCGGATTGAACATTATACGCAGATGATTTAAAGGCGTAATTACTAGTAATTGGACGAAAGTAATGTAATGTTTGGCAGTTGGCTAAAACTCAAGCTTGACGATCAAGTCTCAAAACTTCTGGCATGGATATTGAAGACACCTATATGTCGCTCACTCAAACTGCTATGCACAAATTGCATTCAACATAGAAACTACTCGGGAGCGGCCCTCCGCGGAGAACTTTACTTTTCTAACCAGCAACTGACTTTGCTACTTCATCATGCTATTGCATGTTAACAAGGACTGTCTTGTATTCTCAAGACTGTCATTTGGTACTCCATGGTTTCGGTACCCACGAGTACATATCATCTATATATATCTTCATTGTTTTTGTTCATGTGTTTACCTCCATATTTGTATATCCATGTTTGACTATCATGCATATTATATGTTGTCAGGTTGCATTCAATACAGGCATAGTAACTTTTCTCTTGTTGAAAAATATGACACATAGGGTTGATGTAATCAATAATAAGAAAGGGTTCAAGATCTGTCACTCCAACATTCATAGCTTGTTCGCTAAAAAGGACCTTGTTTATGAAAATTTAAGAAATTTTGATGCAATAGGTATATTGGAGACTCTGTTCAAAAACAGAATCCCAACCAGTTTTGTTGACATTCCTGGATTTAAGTTATATAGAAAAGATAGGCCATGGGGGAAGGGCGGGGGGGTAGGGGTTTATGTTAGTAACAAATGGACCCCTTTTGTACTAGAAGTACAAGATAGTTGTATTATGAACGATAAGTTAGAGACAATCATGTTGAAGGTAGCAAAACCTGGGCACAAGACGATGACCAGTTTAAATATTTATAGACCACCTGGATATGACATTTCTCGATTACTGGATTATATTGATGACACTTGCTCTCTTGAAATGGTTAAGAATACCGAGATTTGGATATTAGGAGATATCAATTTGGATGGGAGACATAGACGTGATAAAAGGAATAAGGATTTAATGGAAACATTACGATCTCATAATTTAAAGCGACTTATCACTTGTATAACCCGTACAGGTATAGGGAACAGCTCAAGTATCGACGCCGTTATGACGAATGCCAGTTTTATAGTTGATAAGGGTACATTAGATGTTAAACTGAGCGATCATTTCGTGATCTTTGCGACAAAAAAGAAAACGAGAAATGTGTTTAAACAGGTAAATTGTGTATCTCGAAGCTATAGTAACTATAATCAAATGGAATTAGACAAACGATTAGTAGAGGATATGGAACTAGCAAAATCAAATTATGTTAATAGCAGCATCCTATGGGATTGTTGGACCAGCATGACTATGAAATATTTGGATGAGGTAGCCCCTTTTCAAGAGAGGAAGATAAAATTTGTCGATGTACCTTGGTTTTCTCAGACTCTTAGGAGGAAGTTATATGAGAAACGAAGAATATGTAGTACGTTGGTGAAAGAAAGGTCAGATCGCACCAAGCTAGATCTACGTAAAGAGTTAAGAAGTGTGGATAAGGATATTAGAAAATTATTAATTATAGATAAAAGGGAGTATATTAAGGAACAGTTAATAAGATACGAGAGAGAACCTCATAGATACTGGAGAGAGGTCAACAAAATCATAAAACCAGAGGGTGAGAATGTATCTACATGTTTTAGAAAACCAACGAATGAATTGTTAGATTTAGAACACTGTGCAGAATTTGTAAATAACTACTTCTGTGATATAGGGGAAAAACTTAATGATGCACTTACCACAGAATGCTCGCTGCAGTATGTTAATAGGATGAATGTAAATGGATGTAGCAAAAGATGTGTTAGCAAATCAGAGATTTTGAAACTCATAAGACAAATCAAAGTGCATAAATCATCGGGTATATATGGGTTGAAATGTGCTGTGATGAAGACTTCGTTGAATAACGGTATAGATATTTATAAACATATTTTAGAGACATCATTAAGAGATAGCTGCTTCCAACAACTATGGAAGGAGGGAAGAATTGCACCGCTGCCCAAACAAGGGGATTTACAACAAGTATCTAATTGGAGGCCTGTGTGTGTACTGCCCGTTCGCGGCAAGGTACTGGAACGAGTAGTACACACACAGCTATATAACTATTTGGAGTCGATAGAATATTTTAATACCTATCAATTTGGATTTCGTAAGCTAATGGGCACTGGCGGCGCTGTGTTTGAACTGGTTCAGTATCTGTCGGAGGCAGAGAATGAAAACAAAGTTACGTTGGCCCTCTATGTGGATGTAAAGAAGGCATTCGACTGTGTCGATCATTCTATTCTTCTTTACAAGCTGGGGGAAGCAGGTGTCACCCCAGATCTGTCAATGTGGTTCAAATCGTATCTAAGTAATCGTCGATGCTACACTATGTATGGTGGTAAATCTTCTAACACGAAGGATGTTAAATATGGTGTCCCACAAGGATCTATTCTGGGTCCGCTGTTATTTCTTATTTATATTAATGACTTGTTAAAGGATGATAATAATGTTGTTTATTATATGTATGCGGACGATCTGGTGGTACTTTCTAGTGATAAGGAAGTAGGGGTAGCTGAGGATAAACTAAGACTGACGATACGGAAACTGGAGAATTGGTACACTGCCAATCGCTTGTCGATAAATGTTAAAAAAACGAAGGTTGTATACCATGGTTCCGCGAAGAAATTACGCCAATGTACAAAAGGGGTTTTGATAATGAATGATGAAGTTATTGAAGTCTGCGACGAAATGGTCTACCTCGGAGCAGTAATCGACAAAGCTTTAATGTTTGAAAAACATACTGACCTATTGGTAAGAAAGATCAACTGGTAATCTTCAGTAAAATCAGAAATTTTTTTGATACCGTTACAGCGCTAAAGATAGTAAAAACTTGTGTCTTGCCATTAAGTGACCACTGTTCATTTTTTGCTGGAGGGCACTTCGCAAAAAAATCAAAGAAAACTCGATAAATGCTTTCTGCAGGCATTACGAATAGCAATAGGCAAAGAAGCGTATCAAGATAGAAAGTACCTAAGCAACGCAGACCTTTTTCAAAAATGTGGGGTTTCGGATCCAAGGGAACGCAGATTAACTCTACTACTGGGAATTATTAACCCTTTCAAGCCGGGTGATGCCTTGAGGCATCAACCAGGGCTGGCCGGGTGATGCCTCAAGGCATCAACCGGTGCTGGCCGGGTGATGCCTTGAGGCATCATTTGCAAAATATACGTTTTTTTGAATAAAATTGAAAATAATGGCTTAATAAATATGAAACTTTCGGAGAATGTAGATATAACATCATATTTGATTTTTCCAAGTGAAATGAAAGATAATGATAAGTATCACATGTCATGTCACGTGATCCCAAAACAGAATTTTCACAATGGGCCTATGTACCCGGCCTCTAGCTGCATTCACTGGCACTAGTACCCGGCTCCACGACTGTAGCCCAGCCGCGGGTACCCGGCGCGATAGGGTTAAGGGTCTCCATCGCATTGGGAAAATGCAAATTGATAGGGGCGGGCAGGGAGTCGCTACAAGGGCCAATGTCAAAGAAAATATAATTTTAGTGAGACCTAGAATGGAAAAGTTTCGGAAATTATCCATTTACCAGGGCTGCAACATCTGGAACTCACTGAATAGAGAGACACAATTAGCAACCACGAAAGATATGTTCAAAAAAGAGGTAAAAAAGAAAGTTACCAATATATTGTCGATTAATAAACAGAATGGTACATAAAGATATAGATTGGTTCATAAAGATATAGATTTAACACAGAATGGAATGTTAATATTAAGGAAGTGAGTTAAATGTATATGCATATTAAACTGTAAACCCGTAATTATATGATATGGTGCTCAAGTTGTATGGAACCTGTATAATCTATGTTTTGGTGGTGGGTATATAACATGTTTAAGTTGTATAATGTTGTACACAGATTGTGTGGAAGAACGATGGTCATCATCGAACGCAGTTGGATCAAATAAAAAAAAACAAAAATCGCGTATTGCGCATCGGTGCGCGTCAGTGCATTATCGTAGAAACCTGACCAACTGCCCCGATATGCACTACGATTTTGCTACGATATGGATTTTGTATCGGGAGGTCAATATCGGTGCGCGTCGGGAGCTTGGTGGACAGCCCCCCCCAGGAAGTTTTTGCTAATTACTGCAGTCAGACATCATACTTTGCAAAATATGAACCTTATGCTTGTCACGATGCATGTTTATCTTCTCGAATCTTGACTATGACAGTGTGAAAACCCCTATTTTACGTATGCGTCCAGCATATATAGGTATGATTTTGCGTAAAAAAGTTTGTCCTATTTTCCATCGTGTCTATGCTTCATGTATAGACGTATATATAAGTGTCCATTTTGCAGTCATATATGTGCCATTCATACGCCTGATTCTGTTGTATCTACACCACTATCCAATAATTCTGATCTAATTCTGATCACCTAGTTGTTTTTATTTCATTGTCATGGTTTTTTTTTATACATCATACTTTCAAAACACCATCATTCTGTATGGTTGAGGATTAGTGTATAAATAAGTCAATTTCCTGTTTTCACAGCGATTTAATGAAAAATCTATCGCGATGATATAGAAATAAACATCCTACCCTTTTAGGCATCTCAAGACAATTAATATGATACCTATATTACCAGGTTGTGATGGATAAAGTGACCCAAAATGTGCCAATTGTTTAGAAACCCCCAGCACACCTAGGACAATAATTTCAACTGTTCTACTTAGGAGATGTCTTGGAATCGTCAGTGAAATAGTTTATTAAGGCCTGGCACAATGGGAATATTTCCAAAATCTTGATTTTCCATGCCAGATTATCTGAAAATGAGGGAATTCTGCCTACTGACCCCAGCCAAAGTCACACAAAATCTGCCAATTGTCTAGAACCCCCCCCCCCCCCCCAGCACACTAACAGCCCCAATCTTTACTGTTCCATTTAGGTATATATTTGAAATCGTCGGTGAAATAGTTTATTAAGGCCTGTTCAGGTGGAAATAATTTCAAAATTTTGATTTACCAAGTCAATGCCCTGAAAATGAGGGAATTCTGACTGCCGACCTAACCAAAAGTGACCCAAAATGTGCCAATTGCTTAGAAACCCCCAGCACACCTAGGACAATAATTTCAACTGTTCTTCTTAGGAAATGTCTTGGAATCGGCGGTGAAATAATTTACTAAGGCCTGGCATGATGGGAATATTTTCAAGATAACTGGACCGATGGCACCACGGACCAATTGTACCTGGACTGATGGCACCTCTTTTCAGTTTCACCTGGACTGATGGCACCCGTGCCTGGACTGATGGCTCCACTTGCCTAGACTGATGGCACCACCTCATTTTTTTACCTGGACTTCTGGGCGACTCTTGATTTATGTGTTTAAATGGAAGATATCTACCCATATGTATATATATATACACCCATAATTCATTTAAATTTAAAGTTAAAGTGCGGGTATGGCCGGCAACGTGGCCGGCCGGGACTGTGTGTAGATGGCGGGACCACGGGTGGCCGGCTGGGACCTCGGCTGCCTGCGCCGAGGGGGCTGGAGCCCTTTTTCTTCTTTTTTTTCTTTAAATCATCAGATAAATTCTCTAATATGCGAATATGATATACCCGGTAGTTGAAAAGTAGTGTAGTCAGTATAACTTGGCAATAACCATCAGTCTCACTGAATGGTGCCATCAGTCTAGGTAGTGGTGCCATCGGTCTAGGAAAAATGTTGCCATCGGTCCGAAGAGGTACCATCAGTACAGGTGCCATCGGTCTGTGGTGCCATCGGTCTAGTAATCATTTTCAAAATATTGATTTTCCATGCCTGATTATCTGAAAATGAGGGAATTCTGCCTGCCGACCCCAGCCAAAGTCACACAAAATCTGCCAATTGTCTAGAACCCCCCAGCACACTTACAGCGCCAATAATTACTGTTCCATTTAGGTATATATTTGAAATCGTCGGTGAGATAGTTTATTAAGGCCTTTTGAGATGGAAATAATTAATTTACAAAGGGTGACTTTAGCTCTTCGTACCCCTCAGAAATCAGTCATTTCCATGTGGTCAGCCACAGAAAGTCATAGTTTTAAAAATATACCCCATCTAGCAAGCCTTAAAAAACTATTTGTTGGTCGATTCCAGCTATGTTCCTACACAGAACAGTTGTTTTTATGGTCCTATGTGTGCTGGGAGTTTCTAAACAATTGGCACAAATTGGGTGACTTTACCTCCAAACACCACTCAGAAATGGTATTTGAAATGGTCAGCAAAAAACTGTCAAAATGGTTTTCTTTCCAGCAAGACTTGAAAAACCTTTTTCTGGTCTTTTCAAACTATATTTCAAGTATGTTGATGAATATTACTGCACCTTTTAATGAGTTTTTAGTAGTTAAAGAAGAAAACACTCTGGAGCTGTGGTGGTGCCACCCTGGTGGCAAAAACGGAAACTAGAGAACAATGGCGAGGCATAGATAGATAGGCCAGCCCCCCCTGTGTTGCCAATCCAGGTCATCCAAGTCCGTGTTAACACTAAACGGCTAAACACTTTTGGACAAAGCGTTTAAGTGTGTAAAAAATAAGTGTTTAGAATAGGATGGTGTTTAGATATATGTGTGTAAATATCAAAGTGTGTGGGAATTAACGGTGTTTAGAGAATCTACGGAGTAAAACCAAACACAGTTTTTACAGTGTAGTCACTGCAAGTCATCAATGAAATTGATAGAAATTTCTTGCCGAAACTATTTAAATTCCCATTTTTATTTATCGCATTTTATCTTATTGAAAAACTAGTTCAATAATCAAACTGAGTTGGTCTATTGTAAAATGTACACAACCATATAATAAAAATGGAAATCCTTAATAAATTGTCGCCAAATTATGAATTTGGACCATATATAGGTGATATAGTAGACAAGAGACAAGTGAATTGGTTTGGCGGAAATATAACAATACTCAGACTTTATTTTCTCACAGGAAAAAGTTGGTGTCAGTGAAGCGAGTGGAATTGTGACCGACTGAGGAGGTTTAATGGACATCCGAGGAGAACGGAGTGGCGCCACCTAGCGCTTACGAGACGCATTCCGCGCTTCCCGGATACAGCGCCATCTGGCGCATCTCGGCCGTTGTGACGTCACGCCGCACGCCATCAAAGACGCCTTTGAACATTTTTGTTTGATCCTGCTATTTCACAGACAACCTTAGTTTTTTCGCGCATCTGCGACGTTGAAGATGCCTCCGAAGAAAACTCCCGCTGGCAAGAACCAGAAAATCGTCAAAAAGACTTCGGCAGGGGAAAACAAGAACGTAAAAATGGATAAGAAAATCGAGGACTTGAGTCACGAAATGCGGACTATGAAATCTGCTATGATGGCGTTCACTCAGGCGGCAGCCTCTAGGACCCAGGCAGCAGCCTCGCCACCTAGGCCTACAAACGATTCTGCGATGACAGTGCAACAAGTTACACCATCGACACCTACCGGTCCCCAGATGAGGGGATTCGATTTACATCGCCCAAGTACTACCGTGAGTACCGCTCCAACGGCTGTAAATGATGGCTTTGCAGCATCCATGTTATCCCACCCCTGGATTCCTAGGGACGCTCCCAGCCTAGGCGTCTCGTATCAGGACCAATCCATCGACGACCAAGTGCGTCTATTACTTCAATCTACGGCTCATGTACTACGGCCAAATAGAGGTAAATTTATTATTCCGTGCCACTACGTGTTACTCCCCAGCCGTAAGGACCATATGAGTCTGGGGACCGTAAATTTGCAGGAACACATATGGGGCATCCTCCGCATCGTGGACGATGCGGCGGTGCCCCCTACCATCAAACCACATATTCTCTCCCACCTCAGGGAGGTTGTAGAGGATTGTTTAGACTATGACTTTACAGCCGTTCGCCGGTGGAGCGAGGAAATTTTCATACGGGTGGCAGAAGGCCGTTTCGCCAGGGGATGGGAGGATTCCGAGCAAATCCAACATCTTCGCACGGCGATTTCTCGTTCTGAGAGTTCCCGGGTTTGCCGCACGGTGGAGGCACCAGCGGCAAAGAAGAAGAACAAATCGCCGGGCGCCTCCCCAGCCCACCCCCCCTGCAAGGTCTACAATAGCGAAGGGGGTTGCGCCGTCACCCCCCTCATTCCACGAGCGGGGGAACTGTTGTTCACTGTTGCTCCTACTGTTTTGACAATTTTGGAGCGCATCACGCTCACAGTTTCGTTGATTGCCGGATAAGGGCCCGCCACGAGGCTGCCGGCGGCAGTCACGCTTCTAGTACGCCCTTTCGCGGGCAGGCAGGGGGACGACCTGCCGCCGCCATCAACTTCTCTTAGATCGCTCCGGCAGGGGGAGCGTCTTCCGGGGGGTGGGGCAGACAACCCCCCCCCCCCGGCAAGTCCAGTTGATGCCTCTGCCGCCGAAGTGTGGCGCACCCACCCTCGGACGAGTTCCGCGAGCACTTCCCCACGGAGGCGGCGCTGTACGACGCTGTACGAGCCGGTGGAGACTACAATTATCGAGCTGCTCCCCACGAGGTTCCGTCGGGTCTACGGGTTGACCGTTGGGCCGCACTCCTTATGCACTACCACGACACCGAGCTGTGCGATTTTCTTCGCTACGGCTGGCCGATTAGCTTCAACCAGACACGTTGGCCCATCTCTACCTTCAACAATCACGCATCTGGGAGGTCCCAGGGTGCCGCCCTTGCCGCTTTCGCTGAAAAAGAGCTGCTTCTTGGGGGGCTGACGGGCCCCCTCGTCCACCTCCCGTTCGGCCAGTGGACCCAAGTCTCCCCGCTTCTCACTCGTCCTAAGAAGGGGGGGGAGGGTGTTCGTGTCATACTGGATTTATTATTCCCACCTGGGCAGGCCGTCAACGACGCCATCGCACCTGGTTTCTACCTGGGATCTCCCGCTGCTTACACTCTCCCCGGGGTGGGAGACTTGATCGAGGAGATTCTCGCGGCGGGCCCTACGGCTCACGTCTGGTCAGCAGACCTCTCCAGGGCATACCGCCAACTACGGATCGATCCCGTCGACGCCCCCCTATTGTGCTTCCGTGTAGGGGGGTCTTTCTATGTGGAGCGTTGCCCCCCGTTTGGTTGCCGCACTTCATCTATCGCGTGTCAGCGCACATCGAACGGGGTCGTATATATGATGCATTCCCGTGCACGGCATTGCCTCGCATACCTGGACGATTTTGCGGGCGTTGCCGCAGAGAAGGGCGCCGCTCAGGAGGCTTACGACCACTTCCTGTGGTTGGCCGACCATCTGGGCCTGCAACTGGCCGCAGAGAAGTGACAGCCCCCCACCCGCCGTCTCACCTGGTTGGGTTTCGTGTTGGACATCGACGCGGCCACTGTCTCCATTCCTCCCGGCAAGCTCGCAGATGTCCTGGAGGTGTGCCGCGAGTGGGGGGGGGCGCTCCCACGCATCTCGCCACCAACTCCAGTCCCTCCTGGGACGTCTCGTCCACGTCGGCCACTGCGTCCGCTACGCCCACCGCTTCATGACACGCCTCTTCTCGGCTCTACGGGCGTCGCAGGGCGCCACAGTTATCACCGTAGGTTGCGAAATGCACGCGGACATCGCGTGGTTCCGCGCTTACGCGACGTCCTCGAACGGGCGTCACTACTTCGGTCCGCCCGACGCCTCTACCGACCTCCACATCGATGCTCCGCGGCGGGCGCCACGGCTTCTCTGGAGGGGTCCGCCGTCAGGTGGGAGTGGCCCCCCATCGATGCGGACGTCCCCTCGGATGACGCTTCTCGCCACGCCTACGCCTTGGTCATGGCGCTTCATCTCCTCGCTCCTCACGCCCCCCCGGGCGTCGCCATCCGGGTCCACGCCTCCCACCCAGGCGTCCTCACCCCCCTCGCCTCGGGGGTCATCAAGAACGGCCAGATCGCCGCATGCGCGCGGCAAATTTGGCTCAACGCCGCCCTCAGAGACACCGACGTGCTTCCAGGGGGGGTGGGGGGGCTCCCCCCCTCGACGCACGTGCCGAGCCACGTCGATGTTCCTCCACACGCAGATCTCTTCAATATTGGTTTGTAAATTGCAGGCACACCACTCGATCTCCACGCCCGGATGAGGGCCTCCCACGAAGCCGCGCTTGCCCCCTCCACACACAGGAACAAGGAGGTCCAAGCGCAGAAGTACCTCCACTTCGCTGCCGGGCACGCCGCGGTCATCCTCCGTCCTACGGTCCTGGAGGCATGCCTGTACATCCAGCACCTGGTGGATACACTCTCGCTGCCGGGGCCGTGAGGAACGCTATCTCCGGCGCCCGCGCTTGGCTCTCGGACCATGGAGGAGACGCCGGCGCTTTCGGCCTCTCAGTTCACCGCGGTCGTTCGTTGCCTCTTGCAACGAGCTGGTTTCCCCCACGCGGACGAGGTGACTCCTCACATGTTCCGGAGGGGGGGGGGCTCAATTTTGTTGTCACGCCGTCACGCCGCACGCCATCAAAGATGCCTTTGAACATTTTCCTCCCACCCACCCCACAGTTTTCTACTATGAACTTTGGACTATCAAATTTTCTGATATTATACTGTTTATACCAGTTTGAGTCCTTCGATCATTCTGGCCATGTATTTTATACTGTGTGATACCGTTCTGTCATACTTCCAGTTTTTCGGTAATAAACTTTAACAAATGCCTTCGACGAGTTATGGTCATTATGATGTCAACTCGTTCTCTGAGTCCTATTAGACGTTTTTGGTCCACTACCCTCTTCAAACGTTAAGACTCTTCTTGGGGTCGTCAATACACTGGCGCTGCAAAAATGCTGGAAATGCAAGAAGATGATTCAGTATTTTCTCTCATAGATTCTGCAGACTGATTGAAATCTTAGACAGAGTCCTTCAGTCCTTCAGTCCTACCCAAAAGAAACACGACAAATTAATATTGACTGACTCCTTCCCAATTCTCTGTACCCGGAAACACAACACGCTCAAAGATCACAAATGAGGTGACCTTTTGGACCTGATGCCTGACCGAAATTAAGATAGTGACATCCTCCCCCAAAAGGGCCCCGGGGCTGCGCCTGTTTCTATTCTCGTTGCTCCTCCACTACCATGAATGCCCAAAAGACGCTCTATCTTTATCATTTTGCACAGAGGTTGTTCCTGGATTTCCAGATGATGAGGAAGGCCGCACTTTTTGGGAGGGGGGCGGGGTAAGGGGCTAAAGATATGGAGGGGTGTGCTTTCCATTTTTTTAACTACGCATCCATTGGTTATCCATGTTGTTGGTGTGCTGAACCAATGGTAAACGCGCTTTCAATAAAAAGTATAACTCCCATTCATGAAAAACATATCCAAAGCACAGGGGGTTGAATTTTGGAGGAGGGCGGCTGAGTCCACTATATACATGGGCTGACGTCCACTGAGCTACCAATATGCTCCGACATGCCCTACGATGAACCTCCCCATAAAAAGTAGAAGTCGGAAAGTAGAAGTCGGAAAGTGAGCTCGTATCCCATTGAGTTTGAATCACGTAGTAATTCACACGGCGAAGCCGTGTGAATTGCTATGTGATTCAAATGAAATGGGATCGAGCTCTGACCCTAAACTTGAACGGGTTTCTGAATTTATCTCTCCCTTAATATTGACTAATGGGCTAACATTTGTGACATTATCCCCCATTGGATATGTTTTCCTAAATATCTAATGGGTGTTAGATACGAGTTTCCAATGTTAAGTCTATGGAGAAAAAATTTCTGGGGTGAGATAATGATCGGAAAACTATGAAATTTTGGATTTTTATTTATGTGGTATGTATCGCATAGGTTGGTTCAGATATCTTTCGGTAAGTCAAGAGAATGTAGAATTGAGTATCACTAACTTGACACAAAACCAGACTCTGAGATCTTAGGCATATTAATCTTTATTTATACCTGTCTGTTCACAGTATCTTAGCACCAGAATGTTAAGTAAAGCCGGGTGAGCGATTACACAAGCCAAAGCAAGTTCCCTCACTCATCCACCGTAAGGTTTCAGAGAAACCTCACCGATTTGTGAGGCTCCAAGGGGTTTGCTCGACGTGAAGGAACACACAGAGTAACCTGTAGACCTGTTGCGGACATGGCCTTATTATTTACAGACCAAGTTACATGATTCGGGTGCTTTCATGCACAGCAGTGATCGGCACCCACATCCTCTAGCGCAAACTGAACTCAACACTACACTACCCCTCCCAGTTTTTACTTTTGATCCCGGGAGGACTTATAGACCTGCTAGTTTCAACTCCGGATGGCTATCTTACCCACCCCAGATCTACATCTCGGTCTCTCTACCGGAGGCTTCAGAGCCTTCCATGGTAGAATCCCCAGCTGGGGCAGCCTGCTGATTTACATTCTGCACTTGTCAGATGTTCTATACATTTGACAATTAGATGGAAATTTGAATTATTTGCAATTAGTATAATCACAAGGGAAGAAAAAAACAATTATTTCATTTAATTTCAGTTAAGAATTTGATGAAACACCAGAATGGATCAGTGTGTGTTTTGTAATACATCACTACCAGGTGGACAAGACATTGTTACATTGACTCAAAATGGATGTCAAGGGATAGCAATAGCCAGTGAAGCATGTGGTTAGAGCATAGCTTTTGTGATTCAAGGAAAATATATCAACACTGCTGAGCTAGGGACAGATAAGATGACGAGGCTGGGGTAAATAATATTTATTATTATTATTTTATATGATATATATGACAATATAAAATTGATAAATGATTATAAATACATGAAGTGATAAATAAATTAGATAAATAGACATTGAGGTAAGAGTTGTTATAAGATTGGATTGGTATACATACGAGAATAAAAATAGTTGATATAAGATTGATTGTTGATAATTACAATGATGAATATTTTGTAAAATAGTAATTATTTGGTAATAAAATATAAATAACCGCCCTACAAATAGGGTAAAATGAGATTAGGATGTGGGTGGGTGGGAAATAAAAATATGTGTGGTATGGTTGAGGAAATGAAGAGAAGTGGGGCGAGGGACTGTGTGAGTGGGGTGAGAGTGTGTGGTGAGAGTGGAGAGTGAGATGATGTTGGTTCTGTCCACCAGATGTCAGCAGTGACCGGTCCCGCCACACCGGCGGGACTACACCACTGCTGAGCTAGGGACAGATAAGATGACGAGGCAGCTGGGGTAAATAATATTTATTATTATTATTTTATATGATATATGTGACAATATAAAAATGATAAATGATTATAAATACATGAAGTGATAAATAAATTAGATAAATAGACATTGAGGTAAGAGTTGTTAAGATTGGATTGGTATACATACAAGAATAAAAATAGTTGATATAAGATTGATTGTTGATAATAACAATGATGAATATTTTGTAAAATAGTAATTATTTGGTAATAAAATATAAATAACCGCCAAGACTGCCAATAATGAAGTGAGTTGGTAAAATGGGTGGGGAAGTGGGGAAAAATATAAAAGTTATAGAGGTGTGTGTGTGATGAATAATATGGTAAGATAAATAAAATAATTGTAAAAATAGAGGTGATTAGAAGATACTATGAATGTTTGTGGATCACGGGGCCGATATGGCGCGTACGAGAGATCATTCGGATGCGTCTGTCTTTATGTAGGATTTGTAGGCCGTTGACCTCCAGTGGCCGTATTTCGAGCCCGGAGTGACCGGCCCGTGAGGCCTCCGTGGCCGCCGCCTTTCGAAGGGAGTGGAGCGTGTACTTCCTTGAGTCGCCACCCGAGGCGGCCAAGGCCGTCGCCCAGACCCGAGCTATGTACGTGGCGGGTATCGGCCGCTTAGTGGCGTCGAAGATGAGCAGGGCGTCCGTCGGCCTGCACTGCGGATTCCTGGCGACTGCCACACACGGACAGAGCTCGGCCTCGGGGGCGGGCTGGATGCGGCGAACCTGGCGTTGGTTGTAGTGCTGCACGTTTTTGGCCGACTTGACCGTGAGGACGAGTGCACCCGCCTCCATCACGACGTCCGCTCGCGTCAGGTGTTTTGTGGGGTCGAATGACCTCACCGATGGGGAAGCGACCTCGGACCTCCTCATCGCCCCGTAGAAGAGGAGGAGGCATCCAGTGCGAGTTGCTTGGCCGTCTGGGTCTCAGGATATAGCGCGCTTCAGAAGTTCCATTGGGATCGCTGGGCGCTCTCAGGGGGTGTACGTCGATGTGCCCTCGAGCGTCATGGAGAGAAGAGACGCCGGACCGGCCGTAGGGGGGCCCCGACTCGAGCGAGGTGTTGCCGTACCCGTGAGATATGGTTCCTGACCGTGGCCGGAGACGCCCCATCTTGTGCGAGGTACTCGGCGAACGCTGTAATTGTCTGTGGAGCTGGGTCCAGGTGGTTGTCTCGTACCCGCACACAGAACGCTATCCACTTCTTGACCGTAGTTTGGTGAGCCCTAGCGGTCCCAGGGGCGCGCGAGACCACCTGCCTCAACCGGGCCCTCTCCTGTAGCGATTGGAATGCCGGATCTGGAGTATATGAGGGGGTTGACATGTCTGAGAAAAAACAGGCACGGCTCAATCAAAACAAGGTGGTTGTCACGTACATCCCGACATGCATCATTAAAGTATTTGGAGCCGAGGTGAGCCCTGCTGAGATTATCTGGTACAATGTTCTCTACCCCGGGGACGCAAGCAAACGTGAGATCACACTGGTACATGGCCTGCACCATCCACGCTGCTCGAGCACAATCAAGGAGGGTACGATTGTGACCGCGCCCGTTTTGGAAGACTTGCACGGCCGGGAGATTGTCGCACAATACCCGTACATGTCCCCCACGGTTGGCCTCCGAAATGAATGAGTGAAGAGCTATAACAACATTTACGGCTTCAAGTTCAGTTATGTTAGCAGCCCCGTCCTCAATGGGCGCGACCTGGCCGGCGTACGCCCACCTCTCGTCATTACCGCCGATACCCGATAGACAAGCATCGACCGCTATGGTATGGGTGGGAGCACGTGCCGGTATGAGTGCGATCCCGTTCCAAGATGCGGAGAACTCCTCGAACCACTGTAAATCTGCGCGTATGTCCGCATTCACGGTAATATACCTTTTCTTTGAGCCTCGGAGGGACTCCAGAAGGCGAGAGATGAAAAGGCGGGCCGGCCTGATGCATTTCGAAATGTGAACAAGGCGGCCAACCAGCGATCCCATTTCTTTGCGTTTCATGGACCTACGGTTCACGTAGGTACTCACCGTTTTCTTAATGTCCTCGAGCTTCTCGGCTGGGATACTCAGGGTGCGTTCCTCGGCATTAATGTCGATTCCTAGCCACGTTACGGTCCTCGCCGGGCCCTGCTGCTTGCCTTCGGCATCGGGGAGGCCCAGTTCCGCCAGGAGTGCTATGGCCACGTCCGCCTGGATTCGTCCCTCTTCCCTGGATGGAGATAAAATGATAAGGTCGTCTAAGTACATCCATGCCTTGATACCTTTTTTGCGGAGAATTTTAACGATAGCGTCGGCGACCCGTTGCATGTGCGAACTTGAACAACGGGCCCCGAAGACCATACTGGCCTCGAGGTAGAAACGCCCCCATCCATTCCATGCATTGCAGAGGCCAATCGAGGGGGTAGGTCTTAAAGTTCTTATACGCCCTGCTCACGTCTGTTGAGAAAATATGGACATCTGAACCCATGACCATGAGGTCCTCCACAATGGAGTCGATACTGGGTAGGGCGTGGTCCCTAACGGTCCCGAACAGTGAGTTTTTCATTACATATGCGTTTACGGACTGATCCAAGGGAAAGGTAAGGTCCGATATCACGCGTCTGTCTGTGCCTCCCCTCTTTGGCCTGGACATAAGGGGGGCGACGTGGCACCAGGGGGAGAACGGGGGCCCCTCGTATGGGCCAACGAGTCCCCTGAGTTCCAACTCCTTTGCCACATACGGACTCGCGGACTCGGTCATAAGTATCGTATAACCGTACACCCACATCAAACTTGCTCATTTCTGGCCAACAAGCTGTCTGTGGGACTGAAACGAACCCATGGACAAATTGAGGCCGTGATTCACAGAGCCGTTTTCACAAATATCACGAATACATGAGAAGTTGAGTTCGTTACCTTCAATGGGCTGGGCGGCTGCTGAACCTGCCACGCCCCCCGGGCGGCGAGCTCCGTCCGACCGGGCCGAGCCGTCAATGCTGTTTGTAGGCCCTGCGCGCCAGTTGCGGTCCATTTCTGAGTCCTTGGGGACGTGGGCCGATATGAGCTCGCTACGACCCAAGTCTGGACGGCGTGCGGGCACCACATATCTTGTATTTGAAGAGAAAACAGCGGTTGACTTGCTTCTCAAGTCGCTACCGGAAGTGCCGCCATCTTGGATTCTCTCGAGCTGGTTGTTTACGTACCCGCGGTGATGAATGTCGCTGGTTGCCCTGTGCACCCACTGGGCGCGGCCATCTTGGTTTTGCTCTCCGCGCGGATCCTCTGACAGGTCTCGCTTGTTCCCGGCGATACTCCCAATGTAGTGTGACACTGGTGCCGCTCTCCTCCCGGATTCTTGGTTTGCTTCGGGCCTACGATCTGGCGTCCCCGACAACACACTGCCTGAGACGCCTATACCCCGGTTTTTGAGCCCGTGCGTCCTGGGTTCTCTCCCTGACGTCGATCACGGTCCAGACGCTCGCATATGGACATGTTATGGTTGAAGAACATGTTTCCCGTCCGGCCGTAGCAGTAAGAGTAGCCGTGCACGAAGACCGTACCGCCCTCCTCATGGTCGGTGTTATAGTTACATCCTCTGCTGCTATTGAAGTCTCTACAGGTGACCTCACGGCCTCTTGACCCAGTCCCAGATCCTGTTGACTTGTAGTTCACACATGAGGCACTTGACCCCATGGCCCGATACCCGGCCTGTGTGGTGCTTGAACGTTCCATCAAACAGAGCCTGACATGTTCATGCTGAATCACGTGCCAATCTGTCCAATTCATGCGACCTTTCTCCACCTCGTCGAAGACATGTAGAGAGAAACGCCTAACAGACGCCCATGGCCGTACCATTGCGTCATCGATTACTCCTTGTAGGTGCTCGAGCAACTGGGGGTTGTTGTGCCTGTCATTACGCCGTTTGTCCCTGATTAAGCATACCAGAGCCCTGATATATTCTAACATACCTAAATCCTTTCTGGCCTCGAGCTTCTGCTTAATACTTTCTGCGCCCTCCCGATCAATGTACATGTACGGTTAAGGCGTGTAACGATCAATAAATATGTCCGAGGACAAGGCCACCCTACCTTCGCTACGCAATGGTCGCATATATTCGCGGGCGAATTCGTCTTCAAGGTAACCATTGAAGTCATAATCCCTCCTTAGGTCCCGAGGCAGCGGCATTCGTGCTTCGTGGTCCCGGACCTCCTCGCGTGGTCTCCGGTATTTTCCCACGCTCTGATCCGTGCGGGTGTCTTGGCGTCTCGGTTCAGGTGTCTCGTTGCGTTGCCCACTCACGCTCGCCTGGAGTAAAAGGTCCAATTTTTTGTCGAGTCCTCTCACTTCGGCCTCTAGCTTCTCGACTCTCGCGTCGGACCTCAAGCTGCTGATACTAGCCTCATCGATCGTCTCGTACTCACTGTATCTTGGGTGGTGGGAAAGTCGGACCTCGGTGTCACTCTCGGTGTCCACTTCCACGCCGTCGTCTGAGCTTTCTTCTGAGCAATCGATCCTGTTAATTTCCACCACTTCTCTCCTTTTCGCTCCTCGCGTCTTGGGGGCCATTATGATGGCCTTTGCCGGACTTAGCGGACTTTGATGTATGGTGAAGTATAGTGTGTAGTATGAGGTGCGCCAAAACTGATGAGGAAAATAAAAATATGTGTGGTATGGTTGAGGGAATGAAGAGAAGTGGGGTGAGAGACTGTGTGAGTGGGGTGAGAGTGTGTGGTGAGAGTGGAGAGTGAGATGATGTTGGTTCTGTCCACCAGACGTCAGCATGGAAGGAGGAAGGACTATGTAACAGAATGATATGGAAGAGCAAAAGTAGTCTTTAATGGTTATGAAAACCCTAGCACTAAGGACAAGACTCATCAACAGTGGACAGGATGACACTCTGGAACTGCAGTACATTTTGCAAGTGCAATAGTTCTGAATACAAAGAAAGAAAACTTTCTTTCTAACACAAAAAACTAACAGAGGTTCATAACTCTCCTCAGGGGGAAACTAACACATTGTGCTTGCAAGACAAAATGTGCAGAAACTGATGCTAGTCTTTTGATTGTACAAACTGCAATTGAGTGTTCCAAATCATCCCCAACAGTAGTTGTTGCTGATAACATAGATCTACTCATTCTCCTTTCCTGCCATGCAAATAGTGATGAGGTTCATGATATCTACTTTCTGCCAGAAAGAAAGACAAACTGCAGAAAATGCAACAGTGCTGAAACATCAAATGATCAAATAAAAGTAACCTTGGCAATGCTGTCTGTGAGAACCTCTTATTTGGACATACATTACTAGGATGTGACACAACATCTAAAAACAGAAACCCCTAAAGCACCACAGGTGTACTTTCTACCCAAAATCCACAAAGGCACCATACCCCCTCCGGGCAGACCTGTAGTCTCGGCTAACAGCTGCCCGATGGAAAAAATCTCAGCCTTTGTGGACGAGTTCCTCAAACCAAAAGTGCCTCGTATCCGCTCCTACATCAAAGACACAAACCACTTCCTGAACAAAATTGAGGAAGTAGGACAGTGCAGACCAATGGATATACTAGGCTCTCTGGACGTTAGTGCACTGTACACTAACATACCAAACGAGGAAGGGCTCAAAACAATCGAGCAAAAACTGGATAAGACCAGGGACAAACAACAAAAACCTAGTAATGAAAGCCTCTCGAAACTCTTGAAACTGGTTCTCACCAGAAACAATATAGAGTTCAATGGGGAACATTACATCCAGATCAGTGGCACTGCGATGGGAACCAGGCTGGCCCCATCCTATGCAAATCTGTTCATGGAACTACTAGAGGAGTGAATCCTTGAGGAGTCACCGTTGAAACCGAAAGTATGGTGGAGATACATAGACGATATCTTCTTCATATGGGAACACGGGGAGGATGAACTCGAAAAATGGTTCAAATGGCTCAATACCTTTCATGAAACCATAAAGTTCACGAAAGAAACCTCCAGAGAAAACATAGCCTTTCTGGACACAAGGATAGGAAAAGATAAATTGGGAAAACTGAAAAGTACAGACACAACAACCTACGAAAAAGAGGCGAAAATCAAACTCAATCAATTCAACAAAAGAGGCTACCCGATGCAAATGCTGAAAGAATGCAAATCAAGGGTAGACAAACTGAACAGGAAAGAGCTCCTGAAACCAGTAAACAAAAAAACGATTACTGAACCACAGGATAACACATATCTGATATCCACATACAGACCAGGAAGAAACATACTCCCACCTATAGTAGACAGCAGCTGGGAAATCCTGGGCAAATCAGTCACAACCAAGAAACTGTATCAAAGCAAACTAGTCAGAGGGTTCCGACGCCCAAAGAACCTGAAAGACTACCTAGTAAGGGCAAGAACCAAATACAAACCGGTCTCCCCTACAGGCACAAAACGCAAAAAGGGAAAAACAAAAAGCAAGAACACTTGCAACAGACCAAACTGCAAATACTGCAGCAGGCTGAAAAAAGAGGGCCAGATCATATCTAAAGCTACGGGAAAATCCCACGCCACCAAAACCAATATCACATGCAATAGCTCGAATGTGATATACTGCATATCATGCAAGGTGTGCCACGCACAATACGTGGGACAGACCAAAAGAAAAATCAAAGAAAGAATGCGGGAACACCTACGGTCCACAAAAATGTACCACAAAACGAGTGACGTACCAAAGCATTTTAACCAGGCAGACCACAATGGGGCCTCAGACCTGGAATTCACCATTTTGGATTTTGTATTCAAGTCCAGGCATGAAAAGGACAAACCTTACAGCGAACTAACTTGTGATGGGGAGTCAGCCACTCAAAATTTATTCCAGTCAAGACAGACATAGAAGTAGCTCAAAAGCATTCACTGCAACTGCAAATCAAGATGTTCATCTTTGAGATGTTCATGCCGTAAAGCATGCCTCAGCGGAAGTGACAATGCTTAGTGCTGGTGAGATCACACGTAAAAGGATTAGGTCTCTCTCAACTAGCCCGCAGAACGTTGATGTAAGTAAGCTGACTCTACTAAGACAAAACCTAAAGAAGTCTAAACCTGATACGGATTTCTTTCTCGGAAAATTATTTGAAGATATAGAGTTAGGAGATATGGATTCTGAGAGTGGTGTCGGCGATGGGGAGGTCGATGTGAGTGAGGCCGTCAACGGTGAAGGTGTACAAAATGTTGGGAATTCGGAAATCAATATCGGTAAAAAGGTGGTAAAAATGTTACACTTGATGAAGGACATGCCTAGTAGGGGTGACTTAAAGGTAGAGTTAGCGGAACTAAAGTCGATTGTTATGACTAGAATTGCTGAAATTGAAAAGGGTGTTGCAACGGGTAAAAAAGAGCATGCAGATCTATCACACAAAGTCGATGCCATAGGGGTATCAGTCAAAGAATCTAACGAAAGAGTAACCAAGTTAGAAGAAAAGGTAAAAAAGGTTGTCAGCTCTTTGGAAGATTTGGAAAAGAGAAAGGTTAGTACGAATGAGACTGGGAGTTATGCTCAAATGGCTCGTGGTGGGTTAAATGATCGAACGAACTACTATGTGACTTCAAAAGAAAGGAATGTGATCGTATTTGGGGTAGAAGAGGAAGCAGGTGAAGTAGTAGAGAGAATTTTACATGACTTGTGCAATGTACTGGAAATTGAGATTGCGTGTAAAGATGTTTTGAGAATAGAGCGCATAAAGGTCAAATCGAGAACGAACTATCAATCTAATAGGCCGGCACGATTATGATCAGTTTCACCAATGAGGGTTCACGTAACAAACTGTTAGGAGCTGCCCCGAGGTTGAGAGTCTCAAATTGGTCTGATGTAATGATTGCACCGGATGAACCGCGTGAGGTGAGGAAACAGCGTGGCCTATTCCGAATGGTCTGTGGATATCAGAGGAGGATAGGTAATCATGCAAGTATTGACGGAGATACTCTAAGTGTGAATGGTAAAGAGTACATACTGAGTGAAGCAGACAATCTCCCAACACGACTGTTACCGCCTGACTTTAAATTGAGACATGGTATTAAAGATCAGACTGCTCAAGTGAATGTTGATTTGCCTGTCCATAGAGAGGTTGTAGATGAAGACGAAATGGACACAGGCCCACCACCTCTTGAAGAGATCAATGAAAATGTAGTTAGGTCTAGGGTATTTATACCTAAGGTACATACGGTCGCTAAAAGTGGATGTGTTAGGGAAGGACCCCTAGGTGTAGTTTTCGCTGGCAAAGGAGCATATTTAAGTAATATGTATCCATGTGAAATTACCGTGACTGTTTCCGAAGGGCCACTCGATAGGGAATTTTATTTCGGAAGTGTGGAGCAGGCGTATCAATTCACCAAAAGTATGTACCATGGGGACGAGGTAGCTGCCGGTAAAATATACGAAACATCAGATCCGTATGAAGCCAAACGAATAGGTGCTCTAGTCACAGGTAACACTGCTATACCATGGGAAAACGTCAAATCTGAAAAAATGGCCCAATTGGTAAGCAAGAAATTTGAACAAAATAAGAACTTATTGGAGAAGCTCCTTGAGACTGAGAATAAGCAACTTGTTGAAGCTACCAACAATCTATTTTGGGGTGCCGGTATGACCCTGGATCGGGCACAGAAGGCTAGCGACTTCCCAGGTAGAAACCAGTTGGGTGAAATCTTGGCTGAGGTGAGATGGGTAGCAAGTCTCGCAGCTTTCGTAGATCGCTATGTCGACTATAGTGATAGGAGACTCACGTATAGGAGGAGTAATAGATACGCTGCTTCAACACCCCCAGGTTTACGATGCATGTAGTCTTCCTGGAGCTACTTACGAAGTTTTATCTAACGTGGCCTTGGAGACAGTTAGAACGTAGGGTGGACTTATTAAGTTAGTTGTAATCTGTGGAGGAATCTGTAACACAACTAACAGAGACCCAGCTACCGATGAGATATCACTTAAGTTTGAGAATATTGAAGAATATGTGCATGTCTTTACTCAAACTCTTGACAGAGTGGAAAACAAGTTTAAGAAATGCTGTAAACATGTCCACCTAATGTTTGGCACCTTTTACGGTATAAATCTACGGAAAACCAACCCTTATACATATTTGCGAAAAACGGATGTGGATCTAGAGACAATGGTTATGGTGGCTAGCGATGAAATCATAAAACGAAACAAAATAAATTACCTGGCTACCCCTCATATAGTGAACCTTATACATGTGAAGCACTCGCAGAGAGGAAGAATGACTGTACTCTATGAAAAACTACATGATGGTTCGCATTTGAAACTTGAGTTCTTTGACAAACTTGCGCATGTGCTAATTCTGGCGATAGATAGGAGTATTCAAAACTGGCGTTAATATGACACCTAAGACACCTGAATAGGATACTGTTCATTTATATGGAGGCCATAAGGTTCCTGGCATGAACATTAACTTAGGTGATTAATATGAATGATAAATATATGTAGTAATTATGTGGTATTGGATAATTAAGCAATAACTATTTATTGACTTTGCCTGAGAGCATACCGTTGAATTTGTTAGGATTAAATATAATTCCTAGACAACATCGTAAGGGGTATACATATACACACATGCCTTATACACACATGCCTTGTCTTGTCATGATGATATTAAGCTGCTATTGTTATAGGATATCTTATGTAGAAAAAAAAAGGCCTTGATAGTACCTGTTGTTAGCCGCTCACCCTGAACTTGCGATTGAAGATTTATCAATATCAATTATTGTACTATTTGAACGGACGTTGTGAATCTTTATCTATTTATTGCCAATAACAGTGTATTTTCCTATATTACTGATATAACAGCAATTATGCATGGCGGTGAATCGAGAATTGTGAACCGCCGCTTGGTGAGTGCTTATTAAGTACTATCTTTCTCTGTTATCATTATAATACTATTTTTATAGATACTCTTGATGTATGATGTAATTGGTTTAAAGGAGGCTGCAAAGTTCCTTAATTTACAAATTAGATATTAAGATTTATATCTGGTAATCAATTACTACCTTAGTAAGTGGAGGCTGTAAAGTTCCATGTATGACTTGTCTAGAAGTTAATAAATTGTGTTGGTGAAATCCTCATGGGAGTCTGTAAAGTTCCTGTGACACAAATAACTATCTTATGATCTCTAAGGAGTCTGTAAAGTTCCTAGGGTGGTATCAATACATGAGATTATCAATGCTAATATTGATCACTCAATCTAAACTAATATAATTAGTCCCTTACGAGTTGAATAATGCCCAAGGATGAACTATTTTTATAATGGGAAACGGACGGTGGCTGGAAAGTACCCGATGTTAATTGCGATATAACACTTATGGATTATAGAAAAGATAATAATATCTATTACGGTCTTCTCTTCGTAAATAGCCAATTTTACTTATTTATTTCATTTTATACTTTATATACTTTACTTTTGTACTTGTTATATCCTACATTGTGCAGTAATTGTAAATTACATATAATTTACTGCCAGGCTGTCTTGTATCAACAGTTAATCGAACATACGCTTGTAACAGGTAACAGTGTGGTGGTTAATCGAACATCTTATGTTAATTATTTTCTGGTCACATGACCACCTGACGCCTCTACTAGCGTCATTCCTGCTATTGCATTCGCTGCCGATGCACGGGAATTTTTTCATTACCCACCCACCCACACCTTTTTTCTACCATTACCCCTATCCCTGAACACAAAGAAGGAGTCGATAGTTGGGAATAATAAAATTTATTTTAATTTCATATACCTATACCGACATGAATATTAATATGTAAATATGAATATGACATAAGGTAGATAAAGTAATTGACAGAGGTATAAAGAGGTCAATTACGTATAATATACATATTTGTAATTGACAGGTATAATGGTATGTCAATTATGTATATGGTTGTATAACAAATAGTATGGTTATACAATATGAGGTATAATGGTTATACAATATGATGTATAAAAAACGCCCTACGGAGTAGGAGATAAGAAAGAGGTGAGGGTGGGTGGGAAAAGAAAATATGTGTGAACGTAGTGGAGTACAGGAGCAGAATGAGGTGGAGGTCAGAGACGCGGTGGGCCACGTGACCGCGGGGTTCACGTGACCGACACCAGGGGGGAGTGCGCAGGGTGCGCGAGGGGGCGTGTCAGGGGGAGCAATGACCACCCCTGACCAACGGCCATGGGTTACCCATTACCCCTATCCCTGAACACAAAGAAGGAGTCGATAGTTGGGAATAATAAAATTTATTTTAATTTCATATACCTATACCGACATGAATATTAATATGTAAATATGAATATGACATAAGGTAGATAAAGTAATTGACAGAGGTATAAAGAGGTCAATTACGTATAATATACATATTTGTAATTGACAGGTATAATGGTATGTCAATTATGTATATGGTTGTATAACAAATAGTATGGTTATACAATATGAGGTATAATGGTTATACAATATGATGTATAAAAAACGCCAAGACCATAAAAATGAGGCGAGGTGGGAGGGAGAAAAGTTTGTGAGGGATGAGAGTCACTGGTTGAGGGACTGTATGAGGGACGCATTCACCTCGTGTGAGTTGGAGTCCCTAATGTATCCCCTGTGTGCATTAGAACGCCACCCCCCGTATCGTTGAATGGAGAGTTCAGCGACCCCGGCCTGGAAGGCCTGAGTGGCGGCGGCCTTTCTCAGGCTGTGTAGAGTGTAGGTCTTAGGGGGGTGGCCTGCTGTGGTGTTGAGCCGCTCCCACTCCTTTGACAGCGACCGCGTCGTTATTAGCAACCTGTCAGCGTTGAGCAGGAACGGATCCGTTGGTATCAGCGTGGGGACCGCGGCGATCATATTCCTCACGGCCGTCACCGGGCACGACCTCGGGTCCGGGGAGGATTGGAGCCTCACGTGTTTTTCCTCCCCCACGCACTGGAGGTTCTTGGCGGCCTTGATGCGTACCTCCACGTGATTTGCCGTGAGGACCACGTCCCCACGTGAGAGGTGTCGCACCGGATCGAATGCCCTGGCCGTAGGGGGGGCGACCTCGCTCTGCCGCAGTGCGGCGTAGTACAGGAGGAGGAACGCGGCCCGTAGGGTCAGGTCGAGGGGCGTGTCCGACAGTAGCTCGAGGATCCCCTGGAGGGCGGCCATGGGGATCGGAGGCTTGACGTTTGGTGTGTAGGCCTTGTTCCTCCTCATGGCGTCGAGGGCCCTCCTGACCCTCACGTCCTCTGTGGCCGTAACGTCTCCGCCCGAGAGCCGTAGGTGTGTCCTCACGTGCGAGAGCTGGTTGGCCACGGTCGCCGGCGAGGGGGCGTGGTCCGCGAGGTACTCGAGGAAGGCCGTGATGAAACTCACGGATGGTGCCTGCGGGTCGGTCCTCGTCCGTCGGCAGAAGGCGAGGTAGGTGGACACGGCGCTCTTCTGGTTCGCGACCGTGCCTGGGGCACGTGCCTCGGCCTGCTGCGCAGATGCCTTCCGTTGGAGAGAGCGTAGCGCCGGATCTGCAGGACAGGCGAAGCACAGGCACGAATGAAGCATGATTACAAGGCACCACGGACCACAGATCATGATATGTCATCAGGCATGCAGCATTGTTAAAATCCCTCGAGGACAGGTGGGCCCTACTGAGTGCGTCGGCGACCGTGTTGAGGACCCCGGGGACGTGTGTGTAGACCAGGTCGACTTGCAGCTTGGCCTGGACCATCCAGGCCTGTCGGGCACACTCGGCGAGAACGCGGTTGCGTGCCCGCCCCGACGTGAGTGCCTGGACGGTCCCCATGTTGTCACAGAAGACTTCGATCCTGGTCCCACGATCACGGTCCCCGAGGAACGTGTGGAGAGCATAGATTGTGTTCAGGGCCTCGAGCTCAGAAATGCAGTCCACGGGGTCATTGATGGGACAAACCTGGCACGCGTAGGCCGCACGGCCGTCTGTGCCCCCCACGCCCGAGAGGCAGGCGTCGACCGTGATGCACTTTGTCGCCGGCCCTCGAGGGATGAGGGCGTGCCCATTCCACCCGGCGGCAAACCGTAGGAACCACTGGAGGTCCTGCCGCATGTCCGAGCTTACGTTGATGTAGAACCCGTCCATCGACCGTAGGGCCTCCAGTAGTTTGCTGACGAACGGCCTCGCCGGGCGGATGCATTTCGCGACGTGCAGGATTTTGCCGAGGACGGATTGAAGCTGTCGCTTCGTCAGCGACCGCTTCCTGGCGACCGCCCCAACGTGCTCCCGCACGTCCTCCAACTTGTCCCGGGGGATGGTGAGGGACATCTCGGCGGCATTGATGTCGATGCCCAGCCAGCGCACGGTCTGACTAGGGGCCTGCGCCTTTTCCCGGGCCTCGGGGAGGCCGAGCTCGGCGAATAGGTCTCGGGCTATGGCAAAGTCCGAGGCAGCTTTCTCCCGAGAGGGCGACAGTATGATGAGGTCGTCCAGATACATGGCGGCCTCGACACCCTTACCGGCGAGTATCCCCACGATGGCCTCGGCCACACACTGCATGTGATACGAGGACGCGCGGGCGCCGAACGGCATGGCCGTATCACAATAATACCCGCCGTCCCACAGGAAACACAGCAGAGGCCAGTCGAGGGGGTCGCACCTAAAGTTCTTATAGGCGCGCGAGATGTCGATGGTCGCCATGTAGCTTCCTGGCCCCGAGGCCACGAGGCGGGTGACGAAACCGTCGACCGTAGGGAGGCTGTGCTCGCGCTCTTCTCCGTAAACCGCGTTCTTCATCACGTACGCGTTGACACTACGGTCCCGGGGGAAGGTCATATCCGTTATGACGCGGCGGGCCTCGGACCCGCGCTTCTCCCGGGACATCAACGGCGAAACGTGGCACCACGGCTCGAAGGGAGCCTCCGTGAACGGCCCCATCAGGTTTGAGAATCCACTCTCCTTTCTGATAAAATCCCCGACTTGCTTCGGGAATCCGGTGGCGCTCGGATGGTTGGGGACGTCCCGAGTGTCGCTGGCCGGCCCGAGGTAGCCGAGGGGGAACCCGTATCTTATGAAACCGAGGAGTTCCCCCTTGCCCTCCATTCCCGTCAGGTAGTGCTCCCACGCCCGTAGTTTGAGGTCCGTCGGCAGTGTTATCTTTGTGCACAGGGCGTTGGGCAGGCCCGAGGCCCGGACCGCCTCGTAGATGTGACCGTGCGCCGGGGGGCCGGCCTCGGTGAAGCGGGGCCACTCGGCCCGCCTGTGCTCCATGAAGGCCTCCGGGTCCGTCCGGAGTCCGGGCGACGGAATTCCGGTCCGGCAGACTTCCTTTAGTCCGCCGAAATCCGGAGTGTTAGTTGGATCCTCAGTCGGCGCGGTAACACTAACACTCCTGCTACCGCGGTGGGTTGGCGGTGGCCGCGCGGTGAACCTGTCCTCCACGTGGCGGGTCCCGCCCCCTTCGTTGTTGTTGTTTATGTTCGGGGCCCGGCCACGTGGGCCGGCGGCCTTCGTGTTGTGGTCACGTGGACCCCCCGTGTGGTCCCCCCTCCACGTGAGGGGGTGGGGGCCCGCAGTGGTCACCGGGCCGCTTCCTTTTACGACCCCCGCCCACGTCCGGTCACCGGAAATCCTGTTGGGGGTGGTGGAGATCACAGGGCCCGCTGGTGTTACATCACGTGGATTGCACCCCACGACCCCGGGCCCGGGGGCGGAGGCACGTGTTGTGACTGTGTGGGGGTGCGCTCCGCTCACTCGCGGGGCGCACCGTAGCCGTTTTTTGCCCCGTGTCCGTGTTGGGGGAGCACATCCGCTCTGGGGTCGACCGCCCGGGGCGTGTGTCCGGCCTGGGGTGCGTGTCCGGCCTGGGGTGCTCGCCGGGGAGCCGGTGTGGGTGCAGCCTGACCGTTCTCATAGCCCATGGTATAACCGAGTTTCCGGTTGCACGCGTGTAACGAGTGCCCGCATTGTCTCCCCACGGAGTCGCAATACGAGCACACGTGCAACCATCTCACGGGCCCGTCATCGTGACCGCTCCTATGGCGGCACCCCCTCTCCGAATTAAATTGCCGGCATGGCAACTCCCGTCCTCGGGCTTTCCCGGTGTCGGCGCCGCTGGTGAGGGTCCCGGTCGTCATCGCGAGTCGGACTCGCTCCTCCTGGATCCTCGAGTAGTCGCACCACGACAGCCTCCCGGCCTCGATCTGGTCGAACACGTGGTTAGACCATCTCCTGACTCCGGCCCACGGCCGGCTCTGGGCGTCGATTGACACTTGATGTAAGTGCCGGAACATGGCCTCACGGTCCACGGGGTCGACCGCACGGTCATCCCCGAGCAAGCCAATAAAAGCACTCAGGTACTCGAGGGGGCCCAGGGTCCCCCTCAGTTCCAGCTTCTGGGACAACGTGTAAACCCCCTCCCTATCCACAAACATGTACGGTTTACTGATTAAACGGGTAACATGAATATCTGACTGCAGCTTACCAGCCGTCTTGTCGTGGCGGATGGCCTCACGGTCGAGCTCACGTTGTATATACGGGTCCCCTGCGTAGCGGTCTCGTAGCTGGCGGGGTGGAGGCATGGCACGGCCGGCTTGATCCTCGGCCCAGTCCCGAGTCCTTACTTCGGCGACTGAGCGAACCGTAGGCGGCGATGCTTGTCCCGTCGACCGTTGGGTCTGCAGCTGAATTAGAGCGTCGAGTTTCCTACTCATGTCCGAGAGTCCGGTCTCTACGGCCACGAGGCGGGCCGACCGGAGGCTTCCGGCCTGAGACGCGGAGTCCACGTGGTCGCTCTCCCTCACGGTTGACTCCGAGGCCTGGTCCGTGGTCGTGGAGGCGCTCGCTTGAGCGCGTGTCGTTGGTGGTGCCATCCTAGCTTTCCTGTAATTCACGTGAACTTTACCCGTATTCAGACACTGTCTCTGCACGGTCAGATACTCGGGGAGTATCGAAGACGGCGTGGAGAGTAGGCCAAAAATGAGGGAAAAGAAAATACGTGTGAACGTAGTGGAGTACAGGAGCAGAATGAGGTGGAGGTCAGAGACGCGGTGGGCCACGTGACCGCGGGGTTCACGTGACCGACACCAGGGGGGAGTGCGCAGGGTGCGCGAGGGGGCGTGTCAGGGGGAGCAATGACCACCCCTGACCAACGGCCATGGGTTACCTTTTACCTAGCGCCATAGGGCTCATAATGTTTAATCGCTTATCACTCTTATCGTTTTATCGTTTTACCTGAAATGTGTTTATCTGCTTTTACCATGCAATCTTTTATCAATTTCATGTGCAATAAATACATTTTTTCTGCAGCCCGGTCTTTGTTAATTATGAAGAACTTGGAGCTGGCCTGGGCTTCCCACCCGGCAAGTCAAACTTCTCGTACGCCTGACTAAGGTCAGGCCTTCGAGGACCCATACTGTCTCACACAATGACAATTATCCTTTTCTTTTTTTTATCTTTTTCTTGAGCAAATTTATTTATTATCACCACTAAAACGTCCCAGAGGGCGAACTGACCCACTGGAGGCTTATTTAGTTGATTGGGAATACCCACTTGATCAAATCAAACTTACTCATCTACATCAATGCATGATATCTCCAACATTAAGGGAGTGAAACTATTGCACTGTAATATTAGGAGTCTCTATCCAAACTTAGAGGAAGTCAAGATATTATTTAAGCACTATGATTTTGTTAGCATCTCTGAAACTTGGTTGGACAAGCGCTTCAGTGATAATCTGGTATACTTCCCAGGTTTTAAATTATTTAGGCAGGATAGATTAGACCGAGTCGGTGGAGGAGTAGGTTGCTATGTCTCTAATAAGTTCGCTGCCTTTTCTACTAAAGTAGATGATTGTTCAGGCATTACAGATAATCTGGAGTATTTGACGATTAGTGTCTCCAAACCTGGTACTAAACGGATGACAATCGTAACTATATATCGCACACCGGGAAAGAGTATGGATTCCAGTTTAACAATATTAGAAGAAATTTTAAGTCACCCGAACATGAGAGGAACTGAGTTATGGATCTTAGGGGATTTTAACTGCGACTTAACCGAGAGAGATAACAACACTGCTAGGAAGTTAATGGAATTTACAAGGGGTTATGAATTAAGGCAGTTAATACATAATGTGACTAGACCGAATAGAGATAATCCAAAAGGAGGGACGTTATTAGATTTAATTTTTACGAATTGTCACATTGTGTCTGAATCTGGGATTACGGGGGATAAGATTAGCGATCATTTAGCAATATATGTAATCAAAAAGAAGAAAAGGGAGTCAAAGGAAGGGCAGGCAGTTAGAATTGAGGGACGTAGCTACCGAAGTTACTCATATGAAGGGCTTGAAAGTTATCTATCCGATCAGGACTGGAGTGAGTTCTGGAATGAAAACCCGTCTTTGAATGTTGATAGGCTGTGGGAAATAATTAGAGGATATATTGATAATTACCTGGATATGGAGTGTCCAATAACTACTTACAAAAATGTAACTAAGAAGCAGGAATGGATATCAGCAGAGATATACTCAATGATTAATGATAGGAGAACTCTAATGAATGAATTTAGTATAGTGAATAATGTTATACTATTGGAAGAGGTAAAAGTTCTTAGTAGAAAGATTAAAAATGACATTAAGAAGGCCCAAATAGTTTTTGTATTGAGCAACTTGAATTAACAAAGCATAAACCAAAAGAATATTGGAGAAATATTAAGGCAATCTGGGATAGCACAGGAGAGAGTGAAATGTGCTCGTTTTTTTTTTTTTTTTTTTTAAATGTCTTTATTGCTCTCGACGTAATACATCGTTCTTCCTTGCAAATATGACAAAAGGAACCACCACCAACTTAACACAATGGTATATACAATGAAATGAAGATACATGAATAGTTCTTATCAATTACATTTCTTATTTACATATATATTCAGCAACTTACCATTTCGGTAAGAAGTACATTATTCACATATACAATGTGCCTATTACCATTTTGCCTTTATCATCTTATTCTAACAATCTGTTCAGTAATACCTTTTTAAATTGATTCTTAGACATAGTTTCTTGAGCTTCTCTGGGTAATGCATTCCAGATACCGATACCCTTATAGACACTAGATTTCCTGAATTTTTCCTTTTTCGGCCTTGATAAATAAATCAATTTTTTAATTGATTCCCTTGTCTGTGGTCTTTCATTTTCATTGTTTTTAAGCTGTAGACCTCCTAATTTATACAATCCTCTTATTATGCCCAACAATAACATTTTTCTTCGAACATCTGGGTGTATAACTTTACATTTCGCTAACAAATCTTCTGTTCTTATGTATTTTTCTCCCGAGTATGCCTCTTTCCCTAATGCTATTCTTAAACCCCTATAGATACCCTTATTTAATTTTTCTTTAATTCCTATATTCGCACCTTCTAATAAAAACGACCCATGATCTACTATTGGTAACAAGCATGTACGCAGTACATTCAACGCCGTGTTTTTCTTAAGGAACCTTCGTAATCGTCTAAAGATATTACATTTTTCTTGTAGAAGTTTCAACAATTTTTCACAATGTTTATTAAAACTTAAATTGCTCTCAATTATTACTCCAAAGTAGTTCATATGATCTCTGACTTCTATAGTGATTCCTTCAATTTCTAATACCCCTCTTAGTTCTTGTTTAATCATTACCTTAGGTCCATGATATACCATCTTGGTTTTGTTTAAGTTCATTGTTAGCCGATTGGCCGTATACCAATTATACAATTTTGCTAAAGTAGTTTGAACATTGTTTTCAGCTTCCAAAATAGTTTTCCCCCTGCACACTACTACTAAATCATCAGCATATAAAACATTAAAGGTATCAGGAATACAATATGGTAGATCATTTATATATACCAGGAATAGCAAAGGGCCCAGTATGGAACCCTGTGGTACCCCTAGTGTGACATTCTCCTTGCTTGAGTATAGTCCATCATATCTAGTATAGCAAGATCTGTTACTCAAATAACTTCCAAACCATTTTAATAACAGTGGACCTACCCCGGCATCTGATAGTTTCTGAAGTAAAATAGAATAATTTACGCAATCAAAGGCTTTCTTGATATCGATATACAGGGCTATTGATATGTATCCATTATTTTCCCCCTCCAATAAATTTTGAATTAGTTTAAAGATGGCCCCCCCTGTACTTCTATTTTTTCTAAATCCGTATTGATTGTCATTGAAATAATTTATGTTTTCCAAAAAGCCGTATAATTGAGTATGGACTATACGCTCAAGAATTTTACCCACCACTGACAAAACACAGACCGGCCTCCAATTGTTGATCAACGCTAAATTGCCCTGCTTTGGCAAAGGCGATATCCTACCATTTTTCCATTTTTCGGGGAATATATTGCTTGATATACATTTTTTTAGTAGTTGTATTAGATAAATTATACTTCTTTAGAGATGATCTTTTAATATTTCACATTTAGTGTTTTCCATACCTGATGACTTTTCGATGTCTATGCTTCTAACTATTTTACCTACATTATTCAGATCAATATTTTGGACATTTATTTCAAAACCTTGGTCGTTGTATCTTATGACTGATCTTCTCATTATTTCTGATTTCAGACTTTCGTTCAGATTATTACCTATATTACAAAAAAAGTTATTAATATATGAAGCACTAACATCTTTTTCTACTATATTTCCATTTTCGTCCCTAAAAGTTATAACTGGCTTATTACTATCTGGTTTTATTAGACTGTTAACTTCTTTCCAATATTTCTTTGGGTTTCCCTTACATGTTTCTAATTTTTCTGCAATTTTATCTTTTTTAAATTTGGTTAATTTAAATTTAATCCTCTTTTTTAGTACAATCATATTATTTACAATTCTATCGTGTTCTTCCTGTCTCATGGTCTTCTTTCTTCTTGTCAATTTTCTGCACAGTCTGCGTTTTGATCTCAGGTCGTTTTCAATGTCTGGCGGGAGTTTTGGTGCATCAGGTTTTGTTCTGCATCTTTTAGACTTGATAGGTGCTTTCTCGTCCAAATATATCTTTAGTTCTTCATGCCATAGGTTCCATAGATCATTGGCTGTAAAATTTTCTTTACATTTCTCTCCTACTGTTTTATCGATGTGGTAATCTAATTCTTCTGGTTTGATTTTAGAATAATTTCGAGTATTTTCTTCTTGGATCTCGTATTTAATTTTCTTTTTCTTTTTTAGTGCAAACACAATCAAATGGTCACTGAAATACAAGTCAAGTGTTCCTGATTTCTGAATAAATAAAGCATTAGTGAATATTGCATTAATACTTGTGCTATTACCAATATTTGGGTGAGTTATTGTTGTTATTAACCTTTTTAAATTATGTTTCCTTAGTATACTCATTAAATCTTTGTTCCTACAATCCCCCCGGTTTCTTGCATCTAGATTAATGTCCCCCATTATCCATATTTCGGTTTTCTTGAACTTATCGCTATTACAAATGCTGTTTATGTAGTTTTTAAATACATCAATGTTATAGCCTGGTAATCTATGCATGTTTACAATTGTCATTACTCTATGCCCTGGTCGCATAATCTTTAAAACCATCGATTCTAATTTCTTACTCATAGTATCAAACTCATCAACACGTTCTGTGTACTTTGCCCATCTGTCGTTTATATATACTCCTATCCCACCCCCTTTCCCTATTTCGCGATCTTGTCTAAAAAAATTAAAATTTGGTATGTCAATATAACTATTACTAATATGTTTTTTCAAGAGACTCTCTGAGATGCCAATTATATCAAAATCTTTTAAATTATTCTCGATAACTTTAACCTTAGTGAATAAGCTACAGACATTCCAATGACATATTTTCAATCCTTTTGTTTTACTTATTAAATCTGTTTTATGTGTCATTTAATTTACCTCTATTATTTATGTTGTCAACATTATACAAGACTGGTACAATAATAGGCAGCTTACATGTTTTTAAATACAATGTGGATTTTATGATTTGTATATATGCAACACACCCCTGGACAATTTGGTCAATGGATGTAGAAGATAGTCGTTCATTTGGTGTTATTATATTTTTGACCATCCTTAACATTGCAATTTTTGCATACCATAACAAAGCATCGCCATCATTTATTATCTTAGATACTATATTCTTATATTTTGATACTTATAAATATGCAACCACTGTATTATAGAAAATTATAAACTTCTAAACTTCTGCCTCGTTCTCCTGTGATTTCACAAATACTTTATTTACGCCTACGTTGCCAACTTTCAAATAAATTCATACTCCATAATAAGTCCTATACATATGTTGTTCAATGTGGATCCAGCATGGAATCCCAACTTATATATTGATATTATACATCAAACCAGTATGGATTCATTATTATCGCTACAAAATATAATACATATACAGTGTGGATCCGGTATGGAATTCACATTTATATCGTGATAATTTCACCATAAATAATACCTTAAAGTGCGTTCTATATAAATGATGTTCAAAAAATGAGGATCCAGTATGGAAAACCAATTTATGTCTTGGTATTATGCATTGAACCGGTATGGATTCTTATTTTCGCTACAATATAGTGTATGTTGATTGACCAAGTTACTGGTAAACGAGTTGAGAATCATCTAATAGCAGACTATATAAATGACTATTTCTGTAAAATAGGAAGTGAATTGTTTTTTGACAGGGATATGAGTGGTTATAATGACCTTATATCAAGATTGCATGCTATGGAAGCTGAGGATTCAAATTGTGATTTTAATGTTACAAGGGAATGTATAGTGAAACTGGCAAAAACAATTGTAATATCTAAAAGTTCAGGGTTACATAATATTTCTAGTCGGGTTATTAGAGATGCCATGCTGATATTAGATAGAGAATTCGCATTTATGTTTAATTGTTCCATGAAGACAGGAGAGATACCTGACGATTGGAAGGTAGGAACCGTAGTACCTATACCTAAGTCAGGCAAACTGGATAACATAGATAATTGGAGACCGATCACTCTAACTCCCGTATGTTGATTGACCAAGTTACTGGTAAACGAGTTGAGAATCATCTAATAGCAGACTATATAAATGACTATTTCTGTAAAATAGGAAGTGAATTGTTTTTTGACAGGGATATGAGTGGTTATAATGACCTTATATCAAGATTGCATGCTATGGAAGCTGAGGATTCAAATTGTGATTTTAATGTTACAAGGGAATGTATAGTGAAACTGGCAAAAACAATTGTAATATCTAAAAGTTCAGGGTTACATAATATTTCTAGTCGGGTTATTAGAGATGCCATGCTGATATTAGATAGAGAATTCGCATTTATGTTTAATTGTTCCATGAAGACAGGAGAGATACCTGACGATTGGAAGGTAGGAACCGTAGTACCTATACCTAAGTCAGGCAAACTGGATAACATAGATAATTGGAGACCGATCACTCTAACTCCCGTGCCTGCTAAACTATTTGAGAAATTGATTTCTGATTGTATAGAGCAGCATTTAGAAGAGAATATTATTTTGAGTAAGCAGCAATATGGGTTTAGAAAGGGAATGGGGACAAGTGATGCAATCTTTAAATATGTGAATGACTTATATGGGGCGAGAAATTTGGGACTTATAACAACCTCGATTTATGTGGATCTGAGGAAAGCATTTGATTCCGTTCCCCATGAACTCTTATTAGCTAAATTAGAAAAAATAATTGGTATTCCGAAAAACATTGTTAATTGGTTAGGGTCGTATCTAGAGAATAGGAAACAGTGTGTGAAGGTAAACGGAGGTACATCAGGGTTAAAGGTAAATCGTTTTGGTGTTCCACAAGGCTCTGTTCTGGGGCCAATTTTATTTAATGTATTTATTAATGACATGTGTGATAATGTGAATGAATGTAAAACACTCCAGTATGCGGACGACCTGATATTGTATATTAGTGGTAATAGGCCAACCGTTATTGCGCAGAAACTCCAAGGGTCGTTAGATATTATATGTAATTGGTGCATTACAAATGGGATGACCATAAATGAGAAAAAAACTAAGATAGTCTGGCACACTTCTGAGGTTAAAAGAAGGCATATTGAATTGGAAGAAATTAACTGTAGAGGGTCTGCGCTACAGGTTGTAAACAAATATAAATATCTTGGGGTGATCATCGATACGCATCTTAATTTTGCCAGTCAATTAAAAGAATTAAATAAAAATGTAAACAGCAGGTTGTTTAAACTTAGTAAGATCCGTAATTGTATAAATCGAACGACAGCCCTGATGATTTATGTTGTGGTAATTCGGCCGATACTGGAATACTGTTCTTTTATCATAGATGGAGCAAATTGTGTGTTAATTGGATCGCTACAGGTCACTCAGAACAGAGCCTTGAGAATTATAGAGAAGATATGGGATGTTAGGAGTACTTCTGTTGATTCTCTGCATCGAAACTGTAAGGTTGATTACCTAGATTCTAGAAGAATTATGCAATTGTTAAAAAGTATGTATAAATTAACTGCTTGTAATGAAAATTTAGACCGGAGATTACGCAATACAAGAAGCAACTCACGTATAAAATTTAAAACGGTGAGAATAAATTGTAGTAAATATATGAAATCGCCATACTACCGGGGGCAACTTTTATGGAATAAATTAGGTGAAACAGTTCAGCATAGTGAGACTGTCAAAGAATTTAAAAAGGAGATCAAAGGTATGTATTCTGTATACGATTGGACATGAAGCTGTATATAATTATGAGGAGGCGTGTGATTGGCTTAGATCATTTATTAAATTTTTCAAGTAATGTATATATATGAGGAAAGGTATGAAAAATGCCAACGGGCATAAGGCATAAAGCCCTGACAGTCAATGTCTATATGATCGGTGTGGGACGGGTGGGTTCAAATCTTAGCGGGGGTTGCGTTGACCGCTGGTGGTGCCCTCTAGTAAGCAGACGTCTCAGTACCGTGGTGCGTCCGGGAGCCGTCAGATGGCGTGACATACATCACCCGCCCCAGAATTACTGCCAATTTACAATTACCTCCAATTATGAGGAGGCGTGTGATTGGCTTAGATCATTTATTAAATTTTTCAAGTAATGTATATATATGAGGAAAGGTATGAAAAATGCCAACGGGCATAAGGCATAAATGCCAAAAAGAAAAGGCCAGGAAGGGGTCGACGTCCTTCTCTGGCATGGAAAAAGATCTTATGCCCGAGGGCATGATGGTAAGGTCCGGGGAGGTGAGCCGGCGGCCGTTATGGCTAAAAGTGCGAAGAACTGGAAGCGTCGTCCTGTATGCGGGAGGGAGCCGTGGCAGGTGATCTTTGACATCTGGGAGCCGTATAGGTGAGAATAGGCCAGGAAGGGGTTGACGTCCTTCTCTGGCATGGATTAAGAACTTATGCCCGAAGGCATGATGGTGAGGTCCAGCGAGGTGAGCCGGCGGCCGTTATGGCTAAAAAAATGCAGAGGACTAGAAGTGCGTCCTGCAAGCGCGGAGGGAGCCGTGGCCGGTGATCCTGGGCGTGCATGAGAGCCCTGGAGAAAAATGTTTGTTTGTGAATAATGCCAACGGGCATAAGGCATAAATGCCAAAATCACAATTGCCAGGAAGGGGTTGACGTCCTTCTCTGGCGTGAAATAAGACCTTATGCCCGAGGGCATGATGGTGAAGTCCGACGAGGAACCGCCACCCCATCTAACGGCACCACTACGAAGCCGAGTCGTGGTGCCGACTGGCGGCTCATCTCAGTACCGACGTGTCTGACGTCATCTCTGTATGTCGTGAGGATACAGTCAGTTATATCATGTAAGCATTGCACGTAGAGACAAATCACATACCTACACCATCCAAGCAAGTATGACCGAGTCGTGTGTGGCATTTTCAGTCGTGAGTGGCATCAGTAGGTGTCAGAGTGAATGTTGTCGGTGATTCGGTGCCTGGGCGGCCGTCGCCGAGTGCCTGGATTCCGGGAGCTGCCGCCTGTGTGTACCGCGCATACTCCGACATCGCGTAGCTGGAAGCGGGCACTGGGTCCAGCGTAGCTGAATGGCGGAGACGACTGCTGGGCTTGACGACCGGAGTCCACAGTCATTGAAATGCCGATGAATGGTCTTTCATTCTGCATGCTATCACTCGCGAACTATTTTGTGTAGGTCTTGATCCTACGACGCCCGGTCTTTATGGTCTTGTGAGTCTTTCTTCATTTCTAGTCTCATCTTTATCGGGTCTTTCCGAGGAACTACTGAAACAGCCTTCAAATCTTAGCGGGGGTTGCGTTGACCGCTGGTGGTGCCCTCTAGTAAGCAGACGTCTCAGTACCGTGGTGCGTCCGGGAGCCGTCAGATGGCGTGACATACATCACCCGCCCCAGAATTACTGCCAATTTACAATTACCTCCGATGTGTTAACGCTGTATGTTAATGTAACATCATCTTCATCACAATTCACTATACCTTTCTATATATATATATATCTTATATCACCTCAGCATACTGAATGCGATGTAAATTGGGAAACGCATGCTTGTGAACCTGTATCTTACAGTGGAAGATCTAACCTTCTGGTTAGAACTGTTTGTATAATAAAAAAAAAATAATAAAAAAATAAAACTGTTTACCTGCATGTGGAGAGTTCCATGTTATATGTGAAAGAACCTCAGTAGATTTTAATGAATTTAGTGGAGATATTGGATGGTGATGGTGACTCAAATTAGATGACCTTTTTCAATGTAACTAGATGATTACAATCAGCAAAAGTTGATGAAGCATGAATATAACATTAAATTGTACTCCAATTTGATGACAGCTTTAAAGAAGAAGTCTGTTAACCCCTTAAGAATTGGTGCCTGTGGCCTAGCTACCCCTTAAGGATGGGTCCTGGTGGCACTTTATACCACTAGAGGATGGGCACATATTTGTCAAAACCCATAATGTGAGCATTTAAGCACGCGATATGAAACACAATCGTAAATATTTTACTTTTTCTGAATGGAAATACCTATGCTCTGTGAAAAATTACCCTGGGCTGATTGATGCCTCATTGATGCCTCATGGCATCATTTGCTCTAGGCTGGTTGATGCCTCAAGGCATCATTTGCCCTTAAAGAGTTAATATGACTATCTTAATTATGCACCTCAATGAAAAGTGATTTATAAAAGGGTAGAGGACTACACATACTGGTTATATTTAATGAGCTAAAATGAATATCAATTACTTATAGTTGATGTCTTTATAAATACAAGATAGCTGATAAGTCATGAGATTACATATAACATTTGATAAGCTGAAGCAATGACAATATTTTAAATTAAAAATATCCCCTGCGTTTTCTCTTAAAACTGTTTGAAGGGAGGTATTGATGCATTGTCAAAATCGCATTTCTTAATTACAGCGCTCCTCACCAATTAAGATATTGAGTTGAAGATTTATATGAGATCACAGATACAAGATTATGGTGGTTTACGTTCTGAGAAATTCCATCCGCGTTCACTGAATTCATAGATACAGGAATACTTTTAAAAGCCATTTTTTTATATTGGTTGAAAATGTTATGTGATAGCCTGCACTAGATATCAAGAAATAACCATTGAAATTATAATACATCAGGAACAGCCTATTAGAAAAAAGTAACTACCTACATGTAATTTTCATAATTAGAAGAGTAGTTAAATCATGTAAATTTTATGAGATTGTGCACCTAAAAATAAATAGTTTATTTTTTTTAATTACTTAAAAATTCCATCTAGAAGTTTTATATCTATTTATCCACAGCTGTATTTGTTTCGAAGGCCATATTTGATTTTTGCAAATTAAGCATATTTCCCCAAGGGGGATTTTGGCGGATTTTTAGTATGTTGTTTTGGAGACCTCTCTGAAATGCATTGTGAAGAAAAAAATTGTATTGCAATTTGTGGTGGGTCAAACACTAAATTGACTAGACTACATCGCAAAAATAGAAATTGCACCTGATTAGGAGAGACCGCCAGGTAAAACCACAAATTGTTTTGCTTTTGGAGTTTTTTTCTCAGTTGTTCTTTGTTCTGAAGTCTCTACAAAGGTCCGTAGACCCTATTTTCAGTGGGCTCTGGGGCCAAGACCCGAACCCCAGAACTATTTTTCTCGCATGGCAGTATGAAACACACCCAATTAATAAACCACTCCAAACTGGATCATCAAAGCAGTTGAACCGTACACTATTTATACTGTAGTTTGCTATACATATATAGGCAGCATATATACACACGACATATGAGCAGATGCCTCGAGGGCAGTGCTAGCAATGTTACTGTATGAGGTTGGAGTGGAGGGGACGGGGACGGGTAAGGAAAGTAGACAAGGAGGGAGGGGTGCAGGGGTAAGGCACAGGAACCGAAAATTGAACAGCCCAGAAATCGCCTTGCTACCCGTGGGGAACACGGAATGAGTAATATAAATCCATATTTCAGGTTAAATAGGCTATCTAACCTATAAAACCTCTAAATCAGTTACAACAAAAGAACCTACATGTCAATCCTTCCTTCACTGGCGGCTGTAATTCAAAGACATGTAAAGCCAAGGTTAGCCTAATTAAATTGGAATATTAATTAGCTTACTTTACCTGTCGTGTTAAAAGAGTAATTCAGCACTGAGTCCTTTGAAATGGAAATTTGACAGGCAACACTCAGATTGTCTGTTCTCTATAATTAGAGGTGAACTGTGATTCAGCTGTGCCGAGAGCGCCAATTTAATGTATTTGTGAATAAGAGATCTCCACCTTTGTGCTCCTTTTCAATTATCAATAATGACGCTAGGGAGACACAATACATTACGTTTCAAGTGAATTCACCTAATTACCCTGCCTTTGTACAATCATACCATACTCCTGTCACTTTGTAAAGTTCTGGTCTATACATCCCTATCGTGGCCATGTAATATTGGTTTCTATGAGAAGAAAGTAATCATCTAAATAACCCCTAATTATTGAGGAACAAATTGACTGAATTGGAACAGTCACCATTTTGGTTTGTAACCTCATCCCTGATGTTTACAGAACGGCTGCCATGCTTTGAATGGCATATAATACCCCTATTGTCGCTCAGCTCTAGTTTCCTGTCTACCCACATGAGGGCAGGTCGCTCTACCTATGACACTTGGAGTTGTTCAGTGTCATGAGCGGCCTCCTGACATGTGCGACAGACCGGAACGGGCGCTCAACCGGAATGGATTTCGTCTTCCCCTATTGGCTGTTGGTACAACAGCCAATGAGAGCACTGAGCTCACAGATGCCAAACCTGTAATGTCAACCCCCTGCTAAGGGTATAAAACAAGGATCCCTACTTGTCAATAAACAGTTAAGTTCTTGACTCATAGTAGTACATAGTACCTCTGTGTTTGAGTTCTTTACTTAAGGTCTACTCCTTACGCAAGTAGGCTGTGAGACTTTACAACTTGTCACTCTAACACTTCCCCTGGCTGGAACAGGCTGGTACAGTTTGTCGACGCGATTCCTATCTCTTTATACTCATCCCATGCCTACCACAGCCGACCTACTAATCAGGGTGCTGTTTAAGAACTAACGAGAGAGAAATCGTCTGGACGATAGGAGAACAGCCACGAGGGAAGACATTGGGGAGGATCCGGGGTGAATATCGTTTAATAAGGGAGGTCTTGCGTGCTGTAAATTTTTCTAACTTTGACCCAGATCGTCTGTGGAAGGAGATCAGCGTCGGACACGGCAGGGCACCAGGGTATTCAGTCCTTCGGCTACTTCAGTGGATAGTTCTGTGATACATTGAATAAGGTAAGATTTATTAATATCTATAATATATTTTCATAATAGAATTATCTTTTATAGGTAGTACAATATATCAGACCTCTCTGAACAGTTGTCACATCTCAAATATAATGTTTTAATCGAAATACATAATTAAGAACAGACACACGATTGGAGTAAAAGAAAAATTTATATATTCACAAGATTAAAAGAAACATCTACTACACTGATACGTCGTCTGGGTCGAGTATAAAAAATATACAAATGTAAAACTTCTACTACATTAATACGTCGTCTGGTGATAAAAACTTGTAGTAAGTAAATTAGATGACTACATTCTATCTCTTATTTAATGCCAAACTAGACGTTCACCTAGACTCCAGTCCCTGCTGCCATCCGGGGAAACCCCCGCCACGACAGAGACGGAGAAGAGCGGCAGTAAGAGAGCCAATGCGGAGTCCAGGGCCCTGTTTCATAACTAGCGGAAGGTTTTAGTGAGCAAACCCTTAAAATAGCGGCTGGGATAGCGAGACGAACAACGTGCCCATTAATTTTGCGTTTCATAACCCCTCTCGCTATTCAGAACTCTCGTTCGTTCGTTATTTTATGGCTTCCGTTCGTTGTTCACGCAATTTCACTCTCCTAACAGATGTTTTTGCTACTTATCTTTTACTAGGCTACAAGATATATGTTTGGAGAGTGTGTCATAGTGGGGAATGACCGAGCATAGGTCGGAAGTCTGGGCCATCCCCCCGGAAGAGGAAAATTGCAACTTCAACCGCGGAGCAGGCCAGAGCCCCGGAGGGTCCCCGGACCCTGGAGGGGACGGTCGCGGCCAGGACCCTGCAGTCGACCCAGCCGGACCCAAGCCAACACCGCCACCATGACAACCCCAGGGAGACGGAGGGTGGGGAGCTTACGAGTGTTCTCTCCCACCCTGGACGAGGGACGGGGAGAACCCGCCACCACTGGGCCTAACCCCCGCTCAGGCCCCTCAACGGGAGGAGGAGATGCCACTGGAGTAGACCGGGAGGCGGGGTGGAAGCGGAGGTCCCCCGCAAACGACGGCTTCAGGTCATCAGTACGCCGACCAGACTGTGGGGGAACAATATACCCTTCAAGACATTCCGGACCGCAGTGCGGATGTGGGATGGGGAGTCCCACGTGCAAATCTGGGGGCCCCCGTTCACCCGAGCGGGGGAGTCTGCAGCGGTGAGCAAGTCATCACAGGAGAGGTTGGTGGCCTTACCCTGGCTGCTCGGACGGCGGAGCCCCAGGACTTCTCGACGGTGGGCTACGACGTGGAGGATGGCAATCAGTACACCCGGTGCCAAGTGAAGAGGGATGGGACCAGCTCGGGAGGAGGCAGTACAGCCCAGCTGGGGTAGTGTCAGGAAGGCGCCAATGGCGGAGCTGTCGGCTTCCAGTACAGGAGCAGGCACGGTTGTCCGGAGGAGAATAAGCGGTGTAATAGAGACTGCTAGCAGTAATTCAGGGGCAGGAAGTTTTGATCCGGAGACTGGGGGCTTTTGAGAGTCGTGGCGGTGTACGCAGATAGGGGCCGACCAGAAGGGAGTCCGGAGTCCAGAGCCCTGGTGTGTGTATAGATGGTGGACTGACACCCCTCTGACACCCCGGGTCGCAGGACCTGGTCCACCCTCGCTAGCCCTAGGGGGAGGTGTGATGACCTAGTACGGAGAGGTGACAGTATCTCCGCTGTAAATAGTAACTGTATATAGGGGGCGGCCCCATCTGGGTCTCTCCATGTATTGTATTTCAGCGTATTCGGGGGGGGGGGGTCGGGGTGGGGGGGTCTGGTTACCCTACAGGGCCAGTACCGGGCCAAGGGACCCCTCCAGCTGATCATGTGATCATTAGGTGATCATTAGGACACCTGTGTAAGTAACCCCTGTTTCCGGGGACTGCCTGTCTAAACAAAATTGTGTGTTGTTAGGGTTGATTCCCACTAGAGCCAGTACCGGGCTGGGAAAAGAGACTGACTTAAGCAGCTACATCTATAGGAGTATGCCAGCTACAGAGAGGATAGAATAAAGTAGGGTGGGAGAGTGTGGTGAGTACGGCAGAGTGGCAAACTGGATCCCCCGGACCTGGGAGCTGTTTCAAAAGTCGGGAGGGTGCTATACAAGAGTACTCATCGCCAATGCGAGAGGCCAACAATGGAACTTGAGGCATCGCTGTCAAGGTGGAGGTGCCGCTCTCTATGGGCTGTTTCAAAAGTCGGGAGGGTGCTATACAAGAGTACTCATCGCCAATGCGAGAGGCCAACAATGGAACTTGAGGCATCGCTGTCAAGGTGGAGGTGCCGCTCTCTATGGGATATTGGTAGTAGTTTTGCTGCTGCTTTGATTTGAGGTGCCGCTTGCTGTTGCCGGCCTCTCGCTTTCAAAATGTGATGTGCCACTGGGGAGACCTCATTCGACTTTTGAAACAGCTCCCTGGTTCGAAGAGGGGTCCCGTAGCGGAGTCCCAGAACTCCCTGCATGAGCGGCTGTCACATGATCTTGACTTCCTATAAAAGGACCGCAGCTGCTCTGGTGCATCACTTGTGGCTTGGAGCTTGGAGAGGGAGGAGCTCAGCTGCTGGACCTGATCACTGAACCCCATGTTAGACGCCTAGTCTTAGTTATTATCAGTACGACTGCTTGATGCTCCGGGGGTTACCCGTAGAGCCGAATTGATGTATTACACTGATTACGGGAATATAACACTCATTAACGCTTGTGCAATGTAATTGGGGTCTGACTCTTTATTTGACGTTACAGTATATATATGTTATTAAATGCTATGATTGACTAATTGTATTTCCCCAAATTAATATTAATGGCTGTAATAGATGTTATAAATATCTTAAACATATTTTATTTTCGCAGAACAATGAAATCAAGAAATATGCTTTGAAGATTGGTGCAGCCCGTAATGATGATCTGAGGCCTCTATCAGAACTGGATTATCTGGCTCTGGAATTTGCAGAGGAAGAGGTCGTTTCTGGTAGGTACTATCCTATTTAAATGAATTTTTAGATATGTTTATATTTGGCATAATAAATGTAGTGATCAGCGATTAATCGTGATAGTCCTGGTAATATTAAGAATTAATTCTTATATTACTATTTATTCCATAATACGTTTATATAACCTGATTAGGCATCAAGTGATTAATCATACAAAATAAAGTGACTTTTATCTTGTTTTAAACCATATAATTTATATTTTCAGGGAGACAAGGAGCTGCAGCAACTGGTGAAAGTGTCGGTAACAAAGAAACAGGGTCAAAAACAACAATTATGGCACTTCCAAAATTTCAGTGGTCGTGAAAACAGCTACTGTGTCAACAGCTCCTGTGCCTACACCTGCTGCTAATGTTTTGCCTACACCTGGTGTTAATGCTGTGCCTACACCTGCTGCTAATGGATTCCCTACACCTGGTGCTAATGCTGTGCCTACACATGCTGCTAATGGTATCCCTACACCTGGTGCTAATGCTGTGCCTACAACTGCTGGTAATGGATTCCCTACACCTGGTGCTAATGCTGTGCCTACACCTGCTGGTAATGGATTCCCTACACCTGGTGCTAATGCTGTGCCTACACCTGCTGGTAATGGATTCCCTACACCTGGTCCTAATGCTGTACCTACACCTGCTGCTAATGGATTCTCTACACCCCCTGTTGTTGCTATGGCTGCACCTGCAGTTATTCCTGTAACATCAGAAGCTGGTAAATATGTGTAATTTTCAAACTTATAATATTTTATTTTTAATTGAGATAAGGTTCGCATACATCAATCTTTACGGTCTACCAACATCCTTTTCTAGCCTTGTATAGCTGTATATATTGTCATATAATAAAATGTGTTTTATATATGATTTATTTTTTAATAGTATGCATAAGTAGCATATTTGTAGGCTATATTATTTAAATGAATAAGTTTTCTATGCCATACACAATTTTTGGGTGTATCTGGGTATTCTTTCCAGGATTTTTCACAGGTCTGACAAAAAATGGGTTTGTCACTTTTTTGTGCGGAACGTCCGAAACGCCATTTTCGTACTTATAAAATGGTATTGTGCAATTATAGGCAAAGTTATAGGCTTATCCATCCAGCATTAAGTGAGTGAGCACAGATGGAAAAACACCTACCTGTTTTTATACTGAACCACCTTTCGCCCAAACCAAATGTTTTTCTCAATATTACTCGAATGCACTAATATTCACTTCTGTGGTTTTCTACACTTGAAGTATATGTTATTGTGCATATCTAGCCTAAAAATCATAAAGATTCAATCTCTTGTGGACTTGTGAGGAAGGAATTTGTAAATTTTCAGAAAATACGGAACGACCGAAACTTTTTGGGGGGGAAACCATTCCTTCCGCAATAACTTTCGAATTGGTGCGTAAAACCGTTACACAAGCCTCTTGCATCTTCCAGCGCCACATGAGGTAAGGCAGACATTTTTTTCTCTTCGAAATATTGACTATTTTTGCTTAATCTGTGTGTTTTATGTTCTGAAATTCGTCCGAAACTTGGTGTATGTACCCTAGAAACTGGTGAAGTATGTATTTAGTGAATGTTTCTTTGCTTTTTTTGGTATTTCAGCATTTTTCAACTTGTGCCCGTTCCTCGCACGTGGTGGTTGGGCGACAAACGGGAGTTTTTCTTTGTCTTTGGGTCGATAGCTTTGAACCTTACCCAAGAAATGGAATGGGCGAAAGATTGTCAATGGCTTTATCAAATGTGCTTTTCTTCCTTCCCTGTGCACGGTGTGAAACATGCAGAGGTTTAATAGTGTAAAAAACATGTTGCTTTTCACATTTAGATAGCTATTTGGTCATTTGCGGAGATAGCGTTCTGGCCACACGGGTTTGACAAGGTTTCGCCCGTTCCTTTTTTTCAAAATTGATTTTTCAATTGACCCTTTCACAAATATTTGTCTCTGCATTTCTCAAACTGTGCAACCCACATGTACCTCTTAACATGTTCTATGCGAGAAATAGTTAGATTATATGAATTAAACAACCTTGCATTTTAACCTATTCTCTCATGCTTAGTATCATTTTGTAGGTAAAACAATGTAGAATATTCGTATTGTACTTAAGTTTGTGAATTTAGTGAATTTTCTCACTTTTTGGTTTCATTTGTAAAGTTTCGGACGTTCCGTTTTGTACAATTTGTTGAATATAGCACTGTTACTATGGCATTACGAAGACCAAAATATGTGTGGAGGTGCGCATTATTATACTACACAATAATATAGCACAGTTTTTAAATTTTCACTTTTTTAGGCTTGTTCTATTTGACATTATTTCTCATTTTTTCATGCTCAGACATAATATTTCCATTTCTTTTTTTTTCAGATTCAGCATTAACATCCCCGTCACCCCAACATATATTCTCCTGCAGCGCCAACAGGCCAACAAGCGGAAAGAGAGGTACCGCTCTCGCAGGCGGGAGCAGGCTGCTGCCCCTGCAGCTGCTGCTACAGCCACATCCGCGGAGGACCCAGTCGACCCCGTGGAGGAGCCTGCTGTTAATCCCCCTGAGTCCCACTCGGAAGAGAATGTAAGGAATGTTGGCCTCTACAAAACTCGTACGAGTGGGATTCGGAGACGGTTACAGCAGGCTCCTCAAATCCCCTCTTCCTCCTCCGCCAACCCTCCCTCCACTCTCTCACAGACTCCTCCCCAATCCACCCCCTCCACCTCCACCACACCCACAGCCAGAAGAAGACGCCCCCCCAAAATTTGATCCCCATCCCCCCTACCCCCACCTGCTCTGCCTCTGTTATACCCCCACCCACAACCAAAAGAAGACATTCCTCCCCAGTCCCTTCCACCTCTTCCACACCCACACCCACATCCAGAAGACGTTGCTCCCCACTCCCTTCAACCTCTTCCACACCCACACCCACATCCAAAAGAAGACGTTGCTCCCAACTCCCTTCCACCGCTTCCATAGCCACACCCACAAGAAAAACCAAAAGCAAAAACAAAAACAAAGTTTTTCCTCCCCAGCCCCTTCAACCCCCTGCCACTGCCCCTGCTACCACCACCCCTGAACCCGAAACCCCGGAAGACATGGCCCCTGCTACCCCCACCCCTGAACCCACCACCCCTTCTACCGACACACCCCTCCCCTCGGCCTCATCCTGCACCACCAAACCCTTTTCCTTCTATCGTAAAGCCCCTGCCCCTGCCCCTCCTCCTCCCAAGTCCCCCCCCCCCTCAGACCACAGCCGGCAACTCAACACCAGGTTCTGCTGGTCGGACAACCCAAATTGAGGAGTTGGCGTAAGTATTCTATGTTAATGTAGTTTGTAGTCACTTTTTACTATGTACACACATTTAGAATTGTAGATTTATTACACTGTACTGCAGCTGCTACATGATAGGTAGAAATGAATTGGTGTTGGGAGATTGCATCATATTGTTAAGCTGTGTCTACACGTACATGTACATGTATGTGCAATTATAATATCATTATTGATCTCTTCACTCCAAGTGAACAGATAACAGTGTAAATTTTTTCAAGTGTGCTTATTGTTCAAGATTGCAGGTGTTGGGAGCATGTTACTTTTAAGATGTATGTCGATGTAGATTATCTTTTGATTTCCAGGGCTGTGGTCAGACGGTGCTCTGCGAAAATGGCGCCCCAGTAAAAACGTCATCTCAGCATAGCCGTGAGTTTTTAATTCAGACATTTCAGCATTCTATGCACGATTTGCATGAAATGTATTTGTTAAGCTTTTGCATGGTGTGAATAATATATATATACATAAGACATACAGTTATTCTTCTAATTCAAGAGGTTTCTAATTCATGTATATGAATTATATAGATTATCTGCCCATAAATTATATAGATTAAACTATCAATTAATCATGTATCCTTGAACCAAGTGAAAGTAATATTATTTTCAATTAGAGATTATTTCTGGAATTTCTAAATTATATAGATTAAACTATTAATTAATCATGTATCATTGAACCAAGTGAAAGTAATATTATTTTCAATTAGAGATTATTTCTGGAATGGAAAAACAATAACTTTAAACAATTTTTCTGGAAATGAGATAGATAATTATCTACTATTTGTTTAGATGTCAATTGGATTGTAACCTCTTTTCAGATCCCTCTCCACCCCCCACAGGCCTATAGAGGCCAGTGGCCTGAGAACCCCACGTACGTCTGCACTTTACTACAAGCTGCGGAAGTCTTGTCCGGTATTTTCATGTTCCTGTGGAGGATATTCGTCAGGCCCGAGAAGAACTATCTCTCCTCACCACTGCCCGGCCGGTACCTGGTACAATGAAGGCTCATTCTGTGATGTGCTGTGTTCCTGGACACTCCATTGCTCTTCGGGAGACTTCTTGCTATCTTCCGTGTTGTTACTCTTCTGCTGCCTTCCTGGGTGGCTGTGAAGGTTGGACTCGTCACATCCTCTTTCAACTTGATCAGCCCGCTTCACCAACAGAGAACTTGCCAGCCATCAGTGTCGTCTCACCAGCTACAGGGTCATGGCTTGCTGCTGTCTTTGATGGCAAGTGGTAAATCGGGGAAGTCCTCAACAGTGATGCCTACAGCGCTGAAGTCTCTTTCCTTCAGCCTGGTTGTGACGAAAGATGTTGGAACAATTTCAAGTGGCCTGGGACACCAGACATTCTTGATGTGCCCCTTGCAGACATCTTGTGTACAGTACCCAGGCTGGTCTATACTGGGAAAGGACGGAGGGCCCATTTTGAACTCTCACCAGCACAAATAAGTCACATCCAAAGTGTTTTTTTCAACTTTTACCTAATTTCTTGTACTTATGGAATGTGTTTTTTGCAATTTCTCTCCTGCTTTGTAAGTATAGAGTGGAAAAAAGTGTGCTGGAACGGCCGAAATTGTGCAGGGTGGAACGTCCGAAACATGCTTAACCTTGTGGAGACTGGGCCAATAGAGTTATTAAATTGCTTATGAAAGTGGTAGAAAAATCCAATTAATTCATAATACATATTTTCACATGTTCTGGTACATTTTTCCATTTATCCTTTGCATTTTTCACTTGTCTCTTACTGTGGAAAGTATTGATTTGTGATTTTCAAATTGATTATTCCAAAGATGCCACTTTTTTTTCCATAAAATGTTATATTTTTTAGAACTAGGAACCTATGTACAGAGGTACATGTGGATATTTCCTTGTTGAGTAACAAGTTCTTTGCCTCTCCAGGCCACTCTGCCTTTCACAGGCACTGGGTAATGTGTAGAGGAAAGTTTTGGAGGAACGTCCGAAACTAATGTAAGGTCTCAGGTTCTCACCCGGGTGGTGAAGAAAATTGGTCCTTAGCTATCTAAACCAATTGTTTCATATAGTACAGACGTTGGGGAGTGTGTTGGTGGGTTACACTGGTGGTTCTGAGCAATTTAACCTAGTCCTTTGCCCTTTTGAAATTTCAACTTGTCTTTTTTTACGTGGTATTTCCGCCTACCACCAACCAACAGGCTCCCTGGTTTCAAAATAAGTATCTCTTGAAGGTTGAATACACTTCTGAAGTGTACATGTACATGTTTACTACAAACTTAGCAGGTTTGGTGCCTCTGCATGTAATATTTACTGTGATATATGTGGTTCTGTGTGGACATAGGAAACTGGTCACGGGCGCAAGTTTCGGAGGAACGTCCGAAACTTAAATGGGTTTATTTAACGGTACAGCATGGTATAATATTTATACTGGTTACTTATGATATTTGCATGCCTGTACAGTAGGGATGTATAGCTTTGTGTAGAAGTATTTATTTTCAAAATTAGATCTCGTATGGCTAGTGTACACTAATTTTTAAAAACTTAATTATTTTGATATGCTTAATTTCAACTTTTCCAAAATGTGAGTAAAGGTTTTTCATATGATAGACATGGTAATATTCATAGGAGCTTATTGAAATTTGGTATAGCACAAGTTCAGTATTAATCCTTTTTTCATTGTGAATCAGGTCTTTGTACTCTGAATAGGAGGAATTAGACAGTATTTCAACTCATAGCATGTTGAAAATATTTTGGACGTTCCGTAAGAAAAATCAACTTTTACTGTAACAAGTGTAAAAACTGAACCGCTTGGAGTAAGTCAGTATAATTGGTATCCACAAACAGCTGAGTATTTTAATTGATTACTTGAAATTTTTTGAATTTTGTTTGTGTTGCCCCAAAAGTCTGAATTGTACATTTTGAGAAAATCTGACCCATATACAGGCTTTTGTCAATGGAACAAAAAAAAATCAAATTCTTCCTGCAATTGGAAATATCAATATAATTATCAAATATTGATCGAATTCATAATTAATGGTATGGTAATAAAGCCTGAAGTTTCTTCTTTTTTCCGGTATCATTAAAATTATCTAATTATTTCTCTAAGTTATCTAAATTTGCTAATTTGTGAGGCACCCCTCTCTACTTTGCGCTGGTTTCTAATGCCTGCAGAATGGCCCGGTATTTAGACGTCTGTTCAGCGTGCGACGTGCGGTAGTGGTGGGAACGGTCGTTAACGCACTACGCGCTACGCTAGGCGCGGTAAGGAAAGGGTTAATTGTATATTATAACAACTATCAACTGCCTTCAGGTGAGAGAAGAGAGATCTGAGGGGATCTTAGACAGCCTACAGAAAAGTATGTCGACTATTGCCTTGGTGCAGAAGGAAACATTGAAAGGTAAATTTCTAATTTATGTCTATTATTATATTAGTAAAGTTGAAGATATAGGTTTAAGCTTTTCTTCCCCTAGCCTGAGACCATATGATAATGGAGAAATATTAAAATAAACACATCTGAATATATTATGTAGTGGCTGGGTGTCGGGACCCGCCGTAGCTTATTCCAAGCACCACCACAGTTTTGGTCCATAATGCCATTCCAGTGCTGGTCCCACCCGCGAACCCGCGGCTGTGTTTTACCACAGCCACCCAGCACCTCCATTGCTCTGACCAGGATCAGATAGGGGTGACTAGGCCCTACTGATACCCAAAATCCCGGAGTCCGTCCGAAGGGGCCCTTCTTCCGTCCTCCGGGATTCCCTCCGTCATGCTGGAATCTGTCCGGAACCTCAGAGTTCATCCGAAGGGTACACCAGTCCCCTTCTTCCGTCCTCCGAGACTCCTTCCATCTTCCAGGAATCCGTCCGGAACCCCGGAATCCGTCCAAAGGGTTAACCCCTCCTTCCGTCATCCTGGACTCTCTGAACCCCAGCCATAGGGAACCCGAAGGCCCACACAGGCAGGGAGCAGAGACAGAGCTCTGGTGAGGAACTACAGGTAGTAGTCCCTCAACCCCAATGTGCCCAGCTGGGCTTCAACAGGCCTTATATACACCTGTGGAGCCTCACTGGGCATGTCCAGACTTCTGCTGGGTCTTCAGCAGTAGTCCCATATAAGTCTGGTACCCAGCTGACTAGTGGTTTTGCTGGGACCTTCCTTACCCATGCAGAACAAGTACATATTCTAGGTACAAGCCAAGTGGCCAGATACCTGTTTAGACTGGTTCCAACACTGTGTCAATTATAGCAAGCAGCCTATGACCTCACAGGTAGCTATTAGTAGGCCCCTAAGGACCCACCAGGCAGCTACCTGGCGCACTCAGGTACATCCTGGGCTACCCGATGTGGGGGTTGTGGATTTGCTGGGCGATTTGGCCTTCGTGGTAGTTCATCATCGTCTTCGTCATTATTGTCGGGTATAGGAATGCCTCTGTCCATGCAGATGTTATGGAGAACACTGCAGGCCATGATGATGTTAGAAGCCGTTAGGGGATCATGGAACAAATACCCTGCACTTCTATCGAGGCACCTTAATGATAAAAAAGTTTTTTTTTAATATTTTTATTATATATATTATTAACTGTTATTTATCTATTTACTTATCACCTAGTCAACATTATTTTATTTATGGTTGGTTTCATTCCATTACAACTAATGACACTTATTCCTCAGTAAGGGACCATTTTGTAATGTATTAAAAGTATATATCAATATAATTACCGGAATCTTTGCTTCAATAATCGGAAAGTGTGCTCTACTATTGTGCGGGTTTTCATATGCCATATGTTGTATCGCTGTTCATTCTCATTGCCAGGCTCGAGCATGGGTGTCATTGTGAGTAAGCTTTACATGTAATTGTTATGCATCGATCTCTATCTGCCAAGAATGGTATGCTGAGAATGGTATGATGAAGACCCAGGGCGGAATAAGCCGAGGTAAAGCTGATTATGGGTAATGATACCTAGACACTACCATATGGTAGTGATGATGTGGATATGATGAAGATGCATGATGGCCTTAGAGATGACATCTATGTGATTATGATTATGTTTATAGTTATTCTGGTATTGGGCTCGATGCTACCTTGGACTCGGTGTATGGACAACACATTCGGGTCTCTGCTGGGCTGGTGGGCTTCCTCCTAGTGTATTGCATTCAAACTGGTGTCGCTCATTCTGTTCAAGGTGTGACTGTTTGGTCCTGTGCTCCGGTATACATATTTACTTGTGCCGGGTGGACTGGATAACCAGACTCATCTTCAAGCCAATTTGCATGTCCAGCATCTTGGTTAAATTGTACACTCCTTTCATAACTGTCATTCGTTTACATCCCTGCATACATGTATCTGTGATGGGTATAACTAATCTCGCTGATATTAATAGTGCTAAAGGACTGGTCATGTGTCATCTAAATTGTCAAAGTTTCTACGGCAAAATGGATGAATTGTTCTCTTTTTTTGGTAGTGTTGATATTGCAACCTATAGTGAAACATGGTTTGGTGATATGCACGACGATAGCCAGGGGTCTGTTTAACATCGGACGAGCGAGACTTTGAAAGCTCGTATGGAGGTCGTCCAGTCAGTCTCGTTCAAGAAGCACGTCGCTCGTCCCTGGACGAGCCCCGTACGATACGAGAGAGCTGCCATGAGAAAGTCTCGTTCAACAAGAAACTCGTCCAACGGAGAAACCTCGTCCACACTCTCCTACATCGTCTGAAGGTCTCGCATACAGACGACACCCCAAAGGGGTGTCGTAGCTGAAGCTGAAGCCTGTGATAGTGGACCTCCAAAAGGACTGTGATACGCTCTGACACACTCTGACACCCCAATATGGCCTGACAGGCTTCCAACATGCTTCACGAGAGCGTTCCGGTATAAGAGCAAGGTTTCTGATTATACCCCCTCCTCCCCTCACCAGTCCTCACTCACCAGTCCTGACTCACTAGTCCACATTCACCAGTCAACACTCACTAGTCCTCACTCACCAGTCCTCACTCACCAGTCCACACTCACCAGTCCACACTCACCAGTCAACACTTACCAGTCCTCATTCACCAGTCCACACTCAACAGTCCACACTCAACAGTACTTACTTACCAGTCCACAATCACCAGTCCTCACTCACCAGTCCTCAATCACCAGTCCACACTCACCAGTCCTCACTCACCAGTCCACACTCGCCAGTCCACACTCAACAGTCTGCACTCACCAGTCCTCACTCACCAGTCCTCAATCACCAGTCTTCACTCACCAGTCCTCACATATACTTTGTGACCCATGTTGAGTCACACACTAACTAGCCTCACTAACTAGTACTCACTCACCAGCACTCACTCACCAATACTCACTCACCAGTCCTCACTCACCAATCCACACTCACCAATCCACACTCACCAGTCCTCACTCACCAGTCCTCACTCACCAGTCCACACTCAACAGTCCACACTCACCAGTCCTCACTCACCAGTCCACACTCGCCAGTCCACACTCAACAGTCCTCACTCACCAGTCCTCACTCACCAGTCCTCAATCACCAGTCTTCACTCACCAGTCCTCACATATATTTTGTGACCCATGTTGAGTCACACACTAACTAGCCTCACTAACTAGTACTCACTCACCAGCACTCACTCACCAATACTCACTCACCAGTCCTCACTCACCAATCCACACTCACCAATCCACACTCACCAGTCCTCACTCACCAGTCCACACTCACCAGTCCTCACTCACCAGTCCTCACTCACCAGTCCTCACTCACCAGTCCTCACTCACCAGTCCTCAATCACCAGTCCTCAATCACCAGTCCTCAATCACCAGTCCTCAATCACCAGGGTCACACATACTTTGTGACCCATGTTGAGTCAAACATACTGAGTGACCCTTTCTGAATGCCATATTCTGAGTGATCCGTTCTGAGTTACACATACTCAGTGACCCTTTTTGAGTGACCTATACTAAGTAACCCATTCTGAGTGACGCATACTGAACGACCCATTCTGAGTGATACATACTCAGTGACCATTTCTTAGTGACACTTAATTAGTTACCCTATGTAAGTGACACATACTGAATGACCCTTTCTGACTGACCCATACTGAATGATACATACTTAGTGACCCTTTCTCAGTGACCCATACTGATCAATTCTGAATGACATAGATACTGAGTGACCCACCCTGGGTGATTCTTTAGTAGTAGTAACTGGTAATCAGAACTAGAAGAGTAATAGGGTAATGTAACCATGGCAACAGTGACGCAGTGATGCCGTAAAATAGTTAAAAAGGTAGTGTCGTTGGAACTGTAACATAATAAGTAGGGTTAAAATAATAATGCGGTAATGGTATCACGGTAACGATAGCGAGGTAACGGCGTTAGAATGGTAACATAGTAACAACATTAACGTAATACTAACGTGGTTAGGGTGTAACGAGATTAGAAAGGTAAGAGAGTGATACAGTAACGGGGTTAGAATGGTAACGCAGTAGCAGGGTTAAGGATGGGGGTAAGGCGGTTAGAACCGTAACATGGTAATGGGGTTAGAATGGTAGTGCAGTAAGTAATGGTTATTCGGTAACAGGGTTAGAATGATAACGTGGGTATGGTAACATTGCAAAGGGTCAAGGTTATACAGTGTAGAGGGTAACATGGAAACCTCGTTATATTGCAAATTGGGTAATGGTGTTAGAATGGTAATGCAGCTAAAATGGTAATGTGTTTGCAGAGCAAATGCGATAATTTTACCAATAGTGTGTATGGCGCCATACCAGCACAGTATGGTGGTACACCTCAACTACCACTTGCATAGCATAGTTTGGTATTTGGAGTAATTTTAGGCATAGGTGTATAGTACTATGGTAATGGTAACGCGTGTAACATGGTAGTGAGGTTAGAATTGTAATGCAGTAAGAACAGTAACCTGGTAATGGGGTTGGAAAGGTAACACAATAATCGTACAATGGTAAAATTAATGTGGTAACAGAGCTTGGTAATGGTAATACTTCTATCATTGTAACGTAGTAATGGGGTTAGAATGGTAATGCAGTAACCATGATATAACAGTAACATAGTTAGAATGGTAAATTGGTTATGAGTTAGAGCTGTAACGCAGTAACAGGGCTAGAATGCTAACGCAGTACGTTAATGCAGTAACCGTGTTAGGATGGTAATGCGGTAATTGGGTTAGAATGGTAATGCGCTAATGGTAACGTTATAACTGAGTAAGCATGATCAGGCTGTACCCGGGTTAGAATGGTAATGCAGTAACCAGGTTAGAATGGTAAAGTAGTAACCAGGTTAGAATGGTAACCTGGTAACGGTATGCTGTTATGGGATTAGAGCGGTTACGCGGTTAGAACAGTAATACGAAATGGTAATATGATAACAAGGTTAGAATCGGTTAGTAACACGGTAACGGTAACGTGGTAACTGGGTTATAACCTGGACTGCAATATAATGCATTCTTAGGTAGCGTAACGCAGTTAGAATGCAACATTGATATCATATATCATTTCCATATGAAATTTAAGCATGATGTGATACCTACATTCCGTGGAAGTTTCATATAGATATTGATAGATTAATTGATTTATTTCCTTTATTTATTACTGGAAAGTGGAAAGCTGTTGTGACTGAGCAATTGTCTATGGACGCTCATAATAGTCAAATACATTGTGCGAAAAATTCAACAAAAAGTTGTGAGGGGGGGGGGATGGGGGGATGGGGATAGTCCGTTTTGCAGTTTGTTTTGCCTTTCGAAACGGTCCCGGAAGTTGATATTTGGTGCGGGATGCATCCCTCACTGGTCCCCTGCCTGTCACGGTCACCTCCAGCGGACGACCTCTCGTCTGGACTCATATAGGTCAAACGTAAGAGAATCTGTACGAGCGATAGGCCCTGCCCTGGACGACATGCCTTATTAAACCACATTAGACGATCATCGCCCAGAACCTCGTCCCTCGCCTTGTATCTCGTATCGTCCAGGTCAATTCCCGCTCGCCCGATGTTAAACAGACCCCAGGTGCATTGGACAGGACATCAGCACTATCGACAGGCCCACACCATTGGGGGGGGGGGGGGGGGTGGGGCTTGGCTTGCTATATTAAATCAGATATAGCCCGACATGCAATGTTAGAGGAGAATGTGTGTAAAATGTCCATTGATTTAGAGTGTTTGGTGGTTTCAATTAGGAGGCCTTATTCTAAACCGATATTACTTTGCACAGTTTATTTCCAAGGGATCTTTAGATATGGCTCTCCAGCAATTATCCAGTATACTATCCATGGAAGCATTCTGTAGTCATGAAAAATGAATCATGGGAGATTTCAATGTTAATTTTTAATAGAGAGTATGATAAACTTCTTGAGTTTTGTCAGGAACATGGTTTAAAAAGATTAGTGAATCAATTTACAAGATCCTTCAAAGAGGCTGGCTCTTGTATAGATAACATAATGAGTGATTGTGCTGTAGTTGAAAAGAGCGGTGTGATGAATTATTTAGTAAGTGATCACCTGCTTGTGTATGCAATCAGGCATGCATTTAAATTGAAGAAAAAAGTAATTGAAGTAAAGGGACGATCATACAGATCACACCTTAATCAAAATTTAGAGGATTGGGTGTTACACACACACTGGGATGGGTTTTGGGAAGTTGATGACTCTAATGAGCAATGGGAGTTTTTGAGGAAAACATTAACAGATTATATAGAATACTATTGTCCAATTAAATCATGGCGTATGAAAGATAGCAATGCACCATGGATGAATAATTATATAAGAGAGCTGATACACGATAGACAAGGGAGTAGATTATACTAGAACTAGGGATGGCACTTTCCTAAATGGAGCCAACACTGCACAAAACTGACCACTTTACATATATATGCGAACGGCGTATATAGGTATGCTTTTGCGTATACAAGGTCGCCCTATTCCCCGTGTGTATACGCCTTACCTGTAGGCGTATGTCACTATCCAATAGTTCCGATCTATGCCACTTCGGGACACCACTGTTAGCATATTTCATTTGCCATTAGTCATTAAGTCGAAAATCCAATGTTACATTATCAATCTTTATTATAAAATTGTTCTGAAACCCTATTTATTATCTTTTCATTAAATACATATAATAAACCCAGTTTTTTTTAGTTTTTTTTAAACTTTTTTGAATAGATTTTTCCTTTTCAAAATACCACTCTTCAGTTGTCATACTTTGGGTACTGTATATATAACACAAGGTCTCATGACCACACTGAAGTCCTCACTCCCGACTCCGACCTCAACCCCGACTCCGACCCTGACCCCAAGTACCCGACCCAACCGACACGTGTGAATGCAGTCGCACACGTGTGAATGCGGCCGCCCGGCCCCTGCCCGTCGCCCACCGTCATGTCTATGAACAGTCATGCACACTCAAGTGCTGAAACAACACACTGAGGGATCCCACTAAGGCCACCTATACCTGTACAAACGCAAACGGGTTGAGTCGGGGGTGATTCCTTTTTATTTATTAAACGCCGGGTGTTTACATGTCGCGCAGAGGATGTTTTATCTTGTATACGCCAGGTGTGAAATACAGCCAAGTCGCGTCCGTATACCCAAGGAAACAAGGTCTTGTATACGCCTCATACACTGATGTGGATTATAGGTGTATACAAATGCGAACATGTCAATATTCAGCCGATATGTGTGCTGCCGCGATTACGCATGTATGAATATCGGCGTTTATTTCGTGCAGTGCAACATGTTGAAAAAGGAAGTTAGGAAACATATTAGGTGGGCTAAGACTGAGTTAATTAAGAGTAAACTTGAGGAGTCTCAGGATAATCCCAAATGTTTTTGGCGAGAGATTAATAAGATTCTAAAGCCCAAAGTTGATAGTATTCCACCAATACTAGAGGATCCTGATACTAAAGAGATAATTGCGTCGTCGAATTCTCCTGGATATCTAAATATGTATTTTGCCAAAATAGGGGGGAAATTAGTGTATCAAGTTCCAAGACCTTCTCCCACCACTTGCGACCACGGAATAAAAACAAATCCGAACTGCGGAGCTAATACTCCAACGGGACGGAAATCCAGTCACGAATCCAATGCTATGATCGGAATTCAGGTATAATCAATATTTGTTGAGTAAGGAGGGTCTCTTAAGGATTGGATCTAGCTAGACATGATGAAAAATTCCTACTGTTGTATATGATCACATCAAATTGAATGATATAATGATTAATTCTATGGGCAGTTTCTACTCTACAGAGGGTTTAGACAATGTGACCTGAATATGGTGTTGTCACATAATGTATTTCATATTGATCTCACATTTTGAAACAAAATATGGCTGCCAAATTCAGTCTGAAAACCTATGTGCACTAACAACTCAGCTGTTTATTATAACTAATTTAATTGGGATGCCTTTATTTTGGGGTTTCTTTAGGTCCAATGCAATAATCAGAAATAGAGTATGATTAATAGTTGCTGAGATATATAGGTATAAAATGTGATTGAAATAGTTGCTCATCAAAATGAAGGCTATAAATATTTTCATATTTTCTAATGGTATGATTGTTTATTTCATTCCATTGAATGGAAAATGGACATAATGTATAACCAGTATCTTTGAAGATGGATGCTTGCTATAGGCGCTAAACATTTTTTGTTTATCACTTTAATTCAACTGAGTGGTACATCGATGAAGGGCACCGTTTTGAGCATACCTCTCAGTGCATATGAGTTACAGTTTGTTTCAACTCTTTATGTGAACTCAACAAGTCTGGTCATGCTATGACCGTACAACATGTCAGGTTTCTTGTTTGTTATCTTAACAGATAACAATCCATTTTTCAGTAAATTAGTAACCAAGTAAAGTTAACTAACCTAACAATAAAAATGCTGTATGCTCTTCACAGGTTGTTGTTACCAACCTTAGATAGTGTCTTCAGATTTGTTAACCTGTCTAGTGAATAATATTGAATACTTAGGCGAGCTTCGCTTATTATATACCATAAAGCTAGCTGAGGTATAATGCGGTACTTTTAATAAGATGTGGAAAAAAAGGCGTCATGGTGAATGTTCATGCACTGGGTTCTACTTATTGATGACTCAGAAAATATGATTTGAAATGATCTGTGTCCCCTCTACTTCATTGGCATTCACAGTTTCAGTGGTATTTACAGAATCTTGTGCATAACATGACTGCCCTTCCTCAAGATTTAGGTAGTGCTGTTCACACAAGAGTCCACTTTTGAGATGCTTCTGACTCCCAGCACCAGCAAACAAGTTCTTGAAGCTTGGGAATATTAAGTAGAGACTGTCCCAGCCATATCTTGTGTTGTATGCTGGCCATAGTGTTTTTTTATGGAAGGTAACTAATAATGGTGGTATATAGTCAATCGTCCTGCCTTTCTCTATCTGTTGTGCAAACCAGAAACCATTTGCATTTAGCAAATTGTTAGGTTTACTTCTCCTCATATTGTCTCACTTACCTGCTGGTTTACAATAGCTGCAGCCTCATTTGATGGGAACATGTAGAGCTCTTCCTCATTTTAATAACTCTTTAAAAATTCCTTCTATATTGGAGGTATCCAAGCTTTTTAAGCCTTTTTATCTTTCCTGTCTAGCAGATGCCGTAGGACTGTCTGATTTTTAACTTGTTCCAGATAATGTCTACTCTTGGTGCTCTGATGTAAGACAGGAATACTGTTTCAGCATATTCAGCCAATGTCTTGGTATCACTAGAATTTAACATATGGCCCGCAGCAGCACCTTCAAATATGATAGATCAACTTCTGGAAGATTAGCCCTGGGTTGTTGTCCATTTTGTCTACATGTAGAACAATATCTGATTTTGTTTGTGTGCACATCTCTCCAAATGTGGAGAGTGATTGGTGATAGCTCTAATTTTAATCATGATAGAATTCACCTCCATCACAAACTTGGCAAAAAATATTTAAGCCTAGAGAAAAGAGAGTATTGCTTCTGTAGGGATCTGGCTATTTCTTTATCATTTGATTTCCTTTATACTTTTGGACAATCAAACAAAAGTTACTTACATTTGCTTGTTTTATTTTGTCTAATTTGGATAAACTACCCATACTTGTAATGATTTATGCTGCAGATACTACATCTTCCCCTATGACACCTCTAATACCCAAGACAAGTAATTCAGTACTCTGATCAGGAGAGTCAAGAATTGCTTGGCAGAGTCTGACAAATGTTACCTGCAATGACTTTACTTGTTTGTGGTATTCTACTTCAATTTTCGCGCGTCTGTTTCATACCCATGTGCAAGCCCTACCAGGAGTAACAGAGACGTTTCTGAGCAAAACTCCATCTTACAGCACCTTGGCGGCCCCTGTCTCATTGAACATTACAGATGGACCAATTAGGCAGTGCAACATGCCTGCTAGGGGGTCGCCAAAAGACAGTTATAATTCCATGGTTGGACATGTTTTTATACTTCATGTTTTTATTCTTATATGCACTTGCAGAGGCGATATGGCATCCTTATATTTTGTTTGTTTTATTGACAAGTATTCCCAGGGTTATTTTGGTTGAACATGTCAGGATTGGACACAGCTGGGTTAGGTGACTGCCCATTTGTGCAGTACCTTACTCGGAGCGATAACCAGGCTGGCTAGGATCGAGATCTTGCCCCACTTCGCATAGGACACGAGGTTTTGTGCATGAGAAAAACTAAGGCTTACCACTTCAAAGTCAGAATAAGCATGCGTTGTGTTTGGTGAGACTGCATGAAGTCTTAGTCTGGGATGCAAGACTGATACTTTATTTTTGCATCTCCTAGTTAATTACAATGTGGCAATTAACATCTAAGGGGAGGGCATATGTTAAGTTCTGATCTATACATCCCTATTGTGGCCAAGTTATATTGGTTTCTATGAGAAGAAAAGTAATTATCTAAATTACTCCTAATTATTGAGGAACAAATTGACTGAATTAGACCAGTCGCCATTTTGGTTAGTAACCTCCTCCCTGATGTTTACAGTTCGGCTGCCATGCTTTTAATGGCATATAATACCCCTATCATCGCTCAGCTCTAGTTCCCAGTATGGCCACATGAGGGCAGGTCGCTCTACCAATGACACCTTGAGTTGTTCAGTGTCATGAGCGGCCTCCTGACATGTGCGACAGACCGGAACGGGCACTCAACCGGAACAGATTTGGTGTTCCCCTAGAGCTCACAGATGCTCACAGATGCTAAGCCTATCATGTCAACCCCCTGCTAAGGGTATAAAACCAAGACCCATTCCTGTTCTTGACTCATAGTAGTACATAGTACCTCTGTGTTTGAGTTCTTCTCTCTCTCTTCTTAAGGTCTACTCCTTATGCAAGTAGGGCTCGAGACTTCATATTCAAGATGGCACCCTATTTTCCACGGCGATTAGTTTGTTCACCGCAAAAGTCGAACCATTCCAGATACAATACAAGGACCAGTGACGTCTTAATAGTTGCCATAGTATCTAAAGGGCATTTATGTATAGAGTAGATGATCCTACTGTTAGAACAAGACAATTAACACCACTTGTATGGGTGATAATTAATCGAACTGACAAGAACAGTCATAACATATTATGGTACATGCTATTCGGACTCAATGCTGCCGTCTGGTGAGGATCATGTAATATTACCTGATGCAATGATCATATCACTCTCTTCAACCCCCTTCAATAAAACTCTTCAAACCTCTATTACCAATTAACATGAATCTCACATTTCAACAAAGACCCACATGATGCATTATGTATCCAAAGCATGATTTAGTGACTATCATCAACAACATATCAAGAGGTCAGAGACGCAAATGTGTGCAAAACAGTGGCGACAGTCGTACAGAAATTACAAGATATACAGTGAGACAGATCACCTGCAAGACCGTTCCAGATTATTCCGATGTCAGCCGTTAGGCACCATAGGATAGATCATCATTAGGATAATGTCACAATGACAGCAGCTTTCCTTTGGATATTACGTTTTATGACTTTATGGATGCACGGATACATCTGTCCTTTCACAGCCTTATGTCGACTGATTCCCCTTGTCCGTCGGTAGATTACCAACAGGTGTATCCCTCGTGTATACTTTATCGCTCCGAGGACCCCTGAAAGACATGACGGGTCAGGCGCTACCTATTTACATCTATATTTTGTTCAGAAATGTTCAGTAAGACCAAGTTACAAGTATAAAATGATCGATTTGAGACCTTAATCTATTATCGAATTTTACCATATTTGCAGAGCGGCATTATCATTATAGCTTCTAAGTATTCTGAAGATTTCATAATTTTGCTGTCGAATATTGCATATGATTTCCCGTTCAAAGCATCGCTGATACACACCGGAGGGTTGGTCTCGCATTAGCGATTCCCCACAAAAGTTGTTTTTAACCATATAATCGTTTAATGATTTTTCCTAAAAATCACACTGTTATATACCTCGAGATGTTGTTCATTATACCTAATAAAGAAATTATGAAAAATATTGGTGAAATACCATTTATTTTTTACCTATGCATCATATAGTCAATTAAGACCATTTTTCATGGTTTAGCAACAGCAATAATTTTTTTTCGATGATCTTTAACCTTGTAACAAGCTACAAAGATGAAATATAGACCGCCCCTCATACAGTGACAGAAGGGGTCTGTGTGTGTAAAAAATAAAAAAACAATAAATACAATTTCAAAAAAAAGAAATAATCGCTGCCAGCGATAATTGTGACTGAAAACAGGCCAGATGGCGATGAAAACTTGGGACACACCTCCCAACCTATGATGTCACAAGGGAATTCCCTGCTAAAATTTATCGCAAAATTTTCATAGTTGTAGCTAAAAACAGTCTAGCGATTTCTCAGCGATCGTGATTGAGCGTTCAATTGTAACCGGAAAAAAACAGGATCGCTAAAAACTTATATCGCAAAACATTTGCAATGGTTTTGGCGACAAACTTATGTAACTCCCCCCAGGGGGCCTTTACATAAGTAACGACAGTTAGGAAAGTGTACTTTAGCAATTCCAATGGTTACAATTAGTAGCTTAAGCAAAAACTTTTCAAGTCATTTCATCGATTGCTGACAATCACAAAAAAATCTGTAGCGAAGAAATTTAGCGACTACGAGCATTACAAAAAGACACTTTTCATCATTGACTTTATCGTAGGAGGGCGCTATAAGAAAGTTTACTAAAAGCAGCTGGAAGCTGATATCCAATGGAGGGATGAACACTTTCAGAGACGATTTAGATTGTTTGAGAATATATGATCCTCAGGCAGGTCCTTGGTGTAGTCTGGTTTTTGGGGCATGCATGGTCCCAGGCCTCCCTAGCATTTTCAGACCAGATCTTCAAGGGTGAGAGGTACTCCTTGTATACCCGGAATGCCTAAACATAGACAAGAAATTATGTATTCCAAAGTTAAAGTTAATTATTGTTAATATCCACATTTGTGTCACTTGTCTCATTTTTTTCACCGAAAAAGCTAGTGACATGATTTGGTCAACTTCATTTATTGAATATATTAAGCGTTGTTTACTTACTGCTAACTCCCTCGACTCCAATGTAGTCCAGTAGCATCTCCTGAATCTTGGTAAGGTACATCTTGTCTGGAATAATGTGAGATCCAGTTCTGTTCATACTAACCTGTAACTGTGGCCCGGGGCTGGTCTCTACGCTCTCTACCACTGACTGTTCCATTGAATTTTCCCTTTTGTCGATCACGATCATGATTTATGGCAAGGACAAGAGCTTCTACATCACCATCCCTCCAAAATCCAATATGGTCAATCCCTTCCTTATCAGAAATATTATATGTATCTGGTTCTGGAGCAAGAAGCTCCTGTGGTAGCAGCTCAGGGTTATGTGGATCGACTAAATGGTTTGTATTTGGGACATCTTTTTCCAGGCTCGGCCGTCATCCTACGGGTGCAGATGTTTCCTCATCAGGCTCCCAGCTTTCATCACTATGAACATCGTCTTCAGCTGGTCTCTTCATCCCCTTCTTTCTAGCGGGTGCTTTACCCCGAACGGTCTCCTGATCGAAAAGAAAAGAAATTACTCTATACGACATATACCATGACATTCCATTTATAAAGCCATTGAATGGATGACATTTCATGTACCACTTACAAATATGGTGAGGTAATTAAATATGTAACATTTTGACTGATATATGCAATATTAAGATCAACTAGATATCCATTCCTACTACTGCTACAATACATTATGATGTTCACTTTTGGAAATGGAAGAGGCCTTACCACTGTGAGGACGCATTTCTCATCTACCAACAACTTTGCAAATGGCGCGGGATGAAGTGCATGTGACATCATTAGCAATGGAAATTCCTAGAGTAGGATTCTTATCGCTGCTAGCGATGAAAAATCATTTCAAAGATTATCTTAGATATGAGGCTCTGTAGACATCTATGTTTTCATACAGTGCATTGCATTGATCTATGTATTATATATTAGCTATAATTACTCGATTTCTTTCAATTTATGATAATGCTTTAAACGTTTCCTGAAATTAATCCAAACTATAGATATTAATAAATTCAAACAACAAGCATGAATATTAATAAAACTTTTTATTAATTTCTTTTTTATTTGGAACAAATTGGAACCTCATTCCAAGAACACTTAGGTGACATTTAAGGTATATACCACAAGGATGATGTCAACTCTAATCTACATTTTTGGTGAACCAAATTATGAATGATCTTACATCTAGCAGTGTAAAAGAAATTGCTTTAATATCTTTATACTTTTGGTGACTAATATGTACAGCCTCATCTAAGATAACACATAATGCTGAACCATGTGAGAGTGTAGAAACAAATAAGATCAACGAAAAATATTGTTGTTGTTTGCCATATGTGAAACTCTCAAACACATATTCAGGCTTTTCAGACGTAAATAATAAATTTGTTTTCCCTACAACTAAGAACCAGTAAAGCTAAAATTGGGTATTATATACTGAGCCACACCGGTATACTTAGTACACCATAAACTTTACTCTTATTTGGACATTAAAAATATTATTATGAGATGATGACATATCTATCCACATTTTCGACATAGAACAGCGTCAAAGGCAAAGAAGCAACAAAACTTAGAACAAAAGGAAATATATATTTCTGATTTGATTTCCAATTCTTTTTGGGTACTCTCTAGTCATTATTTATTTTTTGGCCTTACGTTTGGTACTTCGTTTTGTGGAACGGGTTTTTTTCTGTCAGACACTATGTTTGAAGTAGAACAACCAGGTTTAATATCTGGGACAGTTTCTATTGAATCTTTGTGTTGATCACCCATATCCTTCTTTGTAGGTTTAGTGACTAAAGCAACTTTGGCAATTCTAGGCATATTTATGCTTAAATCCAAGGGTTCCATCTGAGACAAGCTTGTGGATGTCGTTGATTTGACCTGCACATGTTTTTCTGCAACCATAACTTTGTGTTGTAACTTATCAAGAATAGCTGTCACAGCATACTTATTTTCAGCCATGAAACAATTGGTTTCCTGATGTTTTTTCCAACAATTGCTGAAGTTAGTCTGCTTTAGGAATTTGTACAAGGTTATCTGCCCTTTTCCCTCCAGTTTCAGTGGATTTTACAGTAGTGTCCTGTAGCGGTTTACTTTCAGGGGCGTCTGCAGTTACCTTCATCTGGCTATCTTTAAGAGTGTTGTTCTGTTTAGGTAACCCTTCTACAACTGATAACACAGCCTTCTTCACAGGAACTTTGATTTCATATAATTTTTCTGGAAGAGAGTGTGGTTATTTGTTTGTTTCAGGTTGTTGGTAAATGTGTGGTACACTAATATTCGCAGCCACTGACTGTGCGACAAACTGAAACAGGGGAGGTGATTTAGTTTCGGCTACAGCTAAAGTGTCTGTAAAAGACTTTTTGTTGATCGCATGCACTTCAACTTTTCCTGGAAAGGAGTGAGGGCTTACTTCTTTGACTGGGCTGGAAAACAAATTACCAGGTGAAGAGGGCGGAGTAGAGAGATCAAGAACAGGAGAGGCTGGATCATTGCAAAAGGGTTCATCTTTTATATTATCTTTTTTCAAGGCTACCTTAATTGACAGAACAGTATCTGGTTTTTTTCTTGTTTTGCAGCGGGTGACTTGCCCGCCAACTTCCTTATATTTACTTCACCTTCCACATACACGGTGTCGCAGGCAAAACTGACCATCTTCTGCATGTTTGTCCTCCTTACGATGGAATCCTAGAAGTAAAATATATTACATAGTTTGTACCTATATAGTACAAAATTACCTTAAGGCGCAGCTAATGGGTTAACACAGTAATGTATATTAGACTTTGAATATAAATATTGTCTGTTTTCTGACACTAATTTCATTTAATAAGGCCAATTTATATATACATCCAAGTTTGGTATAAATCTTTTTTGTTACATCGGTTTATTCATAGGATACAGAGTGACAAAAAATCATAAATATTATGTAGAAATAATTTGCAACGGTTTCATTGAATGGCCTGAATAAAGTTCAGTTCTATTCACTCTATCCGTTTTATCAATATAAATTTGTAACGACAAATAAAATGACTTGTGTGGTTGGTTTTATTTTATGTTCAGTGAGCCATCAGATGTTATCTACAGACTTTGTCAAGGTTCTCTCACATAATTGATATTACATTTATTCACGTAAATTTACGTTTATGTGCAGGAATTCCTGTTTATGTGCATGAATTCACTAGATGGCATGACAGTAGTTTCTGTCAATTTTTTGTACTTCTTGAGGAGGGTATGGCCTGTAAAGTTGGTTTATTTACCAAATTTATCAAACCAGCAATTTCAATTATCATTAATCTTATTCAGGCTATGAATGGCTATTTTTGTCGCTGCAGTTATCCTAATTATGGTAATTTTGGCAGTTGGATAGGACCACACCATTCTGCAGGTGTGTGGTGTTGATATTAATGTAAGTCTATTCTTTTCCAGCTGAGAATAAATCAAATATTATTTCACATAATTCTGTGTGTAGGAAAGGTTTAAAACATCTGTAAAGTTATATTATATTTGAACTCATCAACTTTAGACACTGAATTACAAGTAACATCTTGCAATAGTGAAAATTACCCACCCATTTGTTGGTATGTGATGCAAAGTCCCGAAGCTGATTACAAATTTCTTCAGTAGTCCGACCCGCTGGAGACATAGCAGCAACAGCATCTGAACAAATAATATCATCCTCTTGCAATGAATGTACAATTTTTTCTATATAATTTTTACATCCTACATAATATATTAATCGAGTGGATTGAAATAAATAGATATTTAGTCCTTGCACACATAGTATAGTTGAGAGTGACTATTGGATTTAAACTTTAGAACGGTTCTAACAAATTAAACAGCAACTATTAATTGACTTTAGCAATAGATGATCTCAGCAAAATATTATAAATAGAAATTTAATAGGCACTTTGGTTTTTATGGTAGGATATATTCATAGACCACACTTACTGAAGCCTTTTTCGAGAGCTACATTCTTGGCTTCCCGGTTCTTCTTACTCAGGTGCACATGTAAGATTTCCCTGTCAGCATATGCAGTCTTCAACAAGGCGATCTTCTCTGCACCCGACCACCAAGGTTTTTTCACCACCTTGCTTTTACTTGTATCAGCAACACAATCTTTATGAATTTGTATCCTTTTCGCACATTTCATCCTGATCTTCTTGAAAATCACCATCTGTATCAACATCAGCAGGGACCTGGAAGGAGGGGTCCTTCACAGAGTTGTCGTCCTCCTCGTCCCACAACAAAGTAGAGTCAGATTTAGGAACGTCGTCCTTGAGGTCTGAATTTTATATTTCCAAATAACTTTGGTTTTGACACCCCACGTGACATGGTTACCGTTTGTTAATCGCTGTCCTTCAAGTAGACATTAAGTAAATATAGCTGTGAATACTTTTATTTGTTCTCATACATGGAGACAAACAATTCACCATAAAATGTATTCATTTCTATGAAAATATCTCACGCCCATACAGCGACAGAAACGAGTAGCACAATCACTTCTATTATTGCTCACATTGACCAGGAAAAACCATGAAACTATATGAATCTATATATTGGCAACATATAACAGATGAAACAGACCAGAACACATGATTACATGTTACTAATATTCATAGGAAGGTATAAAACACCATATATATACTCAAGAAGAAGTAAATGATGAGGCCGATGCTACCGGCGTCTGTCAACCACAGCGATGAAAACTTGGGAATCTCCACCCAAATTATGACGTCACGAGGGAATTCCCTGCAATGACGTAGGAGTTTGTCGGAGCCAGCGATAACCACAGAAAACCAGCAACAAACAGAGAAACTTTTCCATCACCAATTTTTTATAGTTGTAGCTGTAGTTTCATCGTTATTGCTGGAAACTGTCTAGCGATATCTCAGCGATAATGATTGAGCGTTCAATTGTAATGGAAAAATACAGGATCGCTAAAAATCTATATCGCAAACACTTTGCGATGGTCTTGGCGACAAACTTATGTAACCCCCCCCCCGAGAAGTTACTATCATGGAGGCGAAAACTCCTGGAAACTGTAGTATAATTCCCCCAGCAGCCGAGGCATTGCCATCAACCGCACATTTTGCAGAATTATTCGCTTTCTGCAGGACCACAGTAATGCGATATCAGGTCAAAGGTCACTCAGGGGGGAGGGGATGGTCATAGTTGATCTATGATGCCTCCAGGCATCACCGCACTAAAGACGAATTACACAAGCAGGCTTAGTGATGCAGTCCCTGGATGTCAGATGAAATGGTAAAATGTTTCTGATGAACGAGTTCATCATCATGGTATTTTTGATTGATTGATTTACGACTGATTGTATTTTAGCAACGGAGAATGGGAATTATCGTACTGACTATTGTCAATATTCTCGCTACTTCTGCCATATGTTGCGTTATGCAATCGCTACTCATAACCGGTCCCTGGCAGCTGCACTTGTATATCATAGACCGATGAGAGATAAACAGGAAACACAGAAATAGGTAGTAAACAGACTCAGGGGAGTTGATTTTGGTACTCGGTAATAGAAGTGTCTCAGCACACGCTCCCTAAGGGTAGCAGGAGTATATATGCCGGGGTCCTTCCCGTGGTTGAATGCTGAACTGGGTTAAGATGACCACAGGATGTACTTTCCAATATGGTAAGGAATAGTTTTGTTGGTCTAGCGTCACAAGTGGTGTTGGGCTAACGTAGGATGGGCCAGTCGGCTGGAAGGAGCAATGAATACAGATGGTGACTCCGCCTTTTCATACCTCTTTCCCTGTGCTATTCCTCACCGTTTTTATTCACAGAAACAACGGTCAGGTGGCCCATTCTTGTCCTACAATAGTCTCATGGCTGCAGATGCACCATGGGGGAAATGATGAGCCTGTTAGTGATCATTCGGGGCGCTATCATCCATCCTTAAAGATTTATACAAACATGTACATTTATGTCATGTTGCGCTGCTGATGGGTTTAAGGTAACCGATGTAGTTTGTGCCAGTGGGACCGTAGTACGGAGGAAAGCCAGTATACGTAAATCTGATCGCAAAAAAACACACTGGTCATACAATAGGGGCCATATTTCTACTCTATATGACAAGGGCGAGCCTGGCTGTCATACAAGGTATGTTGATCCTTCTGCATTACTAATAGGGTAACGGCGTTGGCCGTCCGGTCGGGTTATCGTACGGAATATCAGAGAACGTTAAGCAGTATTTACACGATAGGATTCGTATACCTCACAGGGTGCTTGTCTGAGACAAATCCTGCTGAGATTCTAAATTGTAGGGTTCCATTTCCCTGAGACATGTTTTCCCCTGCAATTGTTGCCGACATTTACCACTTAAAGGAACAGAAACTCATGAGATTATGAATCCTGTGATGTATATGAATCCCACCGTGTGAATTCCACTTTATCATTGCCGTGAGAGTCAGTGGATAGGGTAGGTAACATCGTATAGACATGGACTACCCACAGCGTGAAATTCTTAGACTTACTATTTTGCTGATTTGCGTATTACTAGCTGTCAGTGAACGGACACATAATTTGAACGTACATACATAATTTGGTTTGGTGGTACAGCGAATAGCTGACCAATTGGGCCATACATTTACATAAAGAAGCTGCGAAAGGCTATATCAGTCTCTCTCACTGTTGGTGGTACGACGCAGGATGGTATTTGGGTATGGCGATTAGATAGATCAGCAAAGATATTCTCTAGTGAGGCCCCTCTTATGTTGTAAAAAACGATGCATATTGTTGGTCAATTTGTTTGTGTAATATCTTCTAAAAGGGGGCATCCCGATAGTTTGTTTCAATTGAAATAATTGCCTTGATGTCCATTTTGGACAACGAGCAGCCTAGAATATATCCTCCGCCGTGAATTTGATTTAGAGGATTTTACTATTTAAATCTTTTCTTTACGCGTTAGTAACTCAAGGTATTATTTTTCAAATTGTTTCCATGACGTCAACGGTGGCATACATATGCAAAATCTCTAAGGACTCGGGCCTTGAGATTTGTAGCCCTGTCCTGTGAGCGTGCAGCATAGCATATGAGTGTTAATATTCTGTACATCATTTGAATAATAATTTGTCGTCCATGAGGCTGGACGATACGACATTGTAAACGACCCATTCATTTTGGGTGGCTCTTACGCCTATGACATACTTTTTATGCTACGTTTTAGCACCAACGAGACTTGAATGATACTTTTTTGTATCGTAGAATTATTTTTCAACGGCCCTACATTACTGTGTTAATACTTGTAACACCACACAGAAAGAACTGATGTATCAGATGTTGTGATATGAATAAAAAAATAAATAAAAAATTTAAAAAATACTGGTTTGTGTATATAATTGAACTTTGCTCTTTTGGAACACTTCCAAATTTTCTTCGTTGTATAGCAGCGTCTATTGCACAGAGAATCACATTACACACAGGATTGCATTTCAGAATACTCATTAATCTAGACATTCATGATAATTGTAGTAGAATAACCTATTCTTGCTGTAGATGAAAACCTTCCTTCAATATAGGAATGGCAAGGTCATGGCTGCATATATACATTACATGACTGTGTTAATTGCGGCTTCCCAACAAATATTTCACGTACAATTGTTGGTTGGATCTAATCTATTGATATACAATATGCATTATGTGTGGTTATATTTCATATAACTATATAATTGGGGCAGAGGCGTGGTCGCTAGCGTAATATCTTAGGTTACCAGTAACAAGTTGGTAGCGTGGTAACCAGTCGCGTGCCGGTTACGTCACTGTTGCATCACTGTTCTTAACAGTTTATTTTTAAGTTATTGAATAAAGTGTGGTATGTCTGTGATTATTCCGCCAAACAATTTCCTGTACTCTCATTATTTATTGTTATTGCTGTTATTCACCCATAGCCGGTAGCCGTCAACTTATATATGCATATAAACAGTAAATTTGGTTTGTCCGTGTAAAGAACTGGGGCATCATACAATCTTGTTTGTTTATCACTGTTATCAGTAAATGCTCTGGACCTAGATCTCTTGTACATATAATTTAACACATGCGCTTCTCACCTATCCTTCAACAGAGGGATTTCTGCATACCTATGTAAATCATTGATTGGTGTATAAGCATTAGCTTTAAGACAAATTCTTAATGCATTATTTTGCAAAATCTGAAGAGAGTCCGCTAGATATGAGTGAGCACAATCCAGTAACACATCCCCATAATCAAAATAGGGCAAAATTGCAGATTTATATACCTCAAGATTATTGTTAAATAACCTCGTATCTTAGCCAGCTGATAGATTCTAAAAGATACACTTTTATGATAATCTATAAACAGTTGACGCTTTAGGATTTAGGACAGTGTCTTAAATGATTATTGGCAAGAACAATTAGGTCTTGCAGGTTTACCCCAGGGAAACAATATGTGTTTCCCAATATGTGTGGATCAAAGTGTTGATCCAAATTATTAATAGAAAAAATGGTTTCATGTAAGTTCCTCAAAGGAGAATCACCAAAAATAACTTTTTTGGGAAGAGGCTTCCAAGTACAGATTAATGCTTTCTCTAATTCAACAATATCAACCTCCAACTTCGTTGGGTAAATATGCTTTCCTATACGTGCTTCGGCAATTTTAGCCATTTGGGCTTATCATACACATATTAAATATCTATGGATTAGTGATACAAAAAACTAGACAGGTACAAGTAGATTAGGACAAGAAAGTTATTCAATCGTAGATCAAAAGTTACTTTTGAGTGGCTACCACACTCCTAGCCTGACCCAGGATTTGACCAAGTTTTTTTTTTTTTTTTTTTTTTTTTTTTTTGAGAATTTTTATTAGGTTACTTGCATTTGTTACAAATCACCAAATTCGGCATCAGTGCCGTTCTTCCATTTGGGCCCTACCAACCGAGGGACTTCCATAGTGTCAGTACATTCATACTAGAATTCTTAGTTAATACAACAAATTGGGCAATAATAGGCCTCTTTCCACTGGCCGGCGGTGCGCCTTATCAGCTTGGTTACGCACCGTTTGCGGCCAAACGATCACATGGCAACGTATTCTTTAGCCTTAAGGTACTAAGTGTATAAGCTTTATACGTTTGTAGAACACGTTTAGATTATGTTTAGAGACAATACAGTGATTGAAAGGTATTCTATGGTATTCCAGGTACGGTTTGGTGGGTTTCACATAAATATTGTCTCAATAATAATTAAGTTATCCTCTACAGAATACACACCATCACCCTTGATTATGAAATTCAACCAATTCATTACCCACATCATACAGAGTCCCCATACTAAACCTATGGAGACTCCATCCCACCAATGCACCTTCCTTTGATCCCATTATGAATGTCATATATACATGTTATACATTATATCACAAACATAGTGCTATATGAGATGACAAATTATATATTTCTTGTGGTCATTTTTAAATCATGTCTGTGGTTTCAGATTCGTCATTTAAGATATTTGTTCAAAGTTATCATGTTTTTCCTGGGATTACCTTATTATAAGCGAATTTTTGTATTATAGAAATATATAAAAGGTAAATGGGAATGGGCAGATTGGTTTCTTTTAATCAGGTTATGTTACAATGCAGACCTATAGTAGAAGGTAAAATTTGTGTTTAGTAGTAAGAAATATTATAAATACTGCATAAGGTAGAGAATCAAGGATGGCATTTTACAGTTTCTATGGAAATCCTTCTTTCAATTCCCATTATATAAGATAATTTCTCATATATTGAGGCTAACAGGCTTGTGTTACAATTTATGATATTGTGTAAGCTCTGTAAGCAACTAAACTATGTCTAAAAACTGAGACAATTTATAATCAACTCTGAAATTTGGACAACCTGTCTTTGTTTTGAGAGTGTCCTCACTTGTTCTAGCACTCCTATCTAGAAGAAAACAACACCACTGCACTCCTACCTGCCACTCATACCCTATGTGTGAAAGACTCGGCCGCAGTCAGACAGCGCAATGTTTGACCGAATGGCCCTGTTGCCATGCAACATGACCGCGTGGCGGCGCTGAACGGAAAAACGGCTATTGAAAATTATCTATAACTTACCGGACACGTTCTATATATAGAAATTACACTTGTATAACAAATACATTCTCTTTGTAGTAGTTACTGCGGGGCGGAAGGGAAGGGACTCATAAAACACTAGACTGGTTCCCTGCCCTAGAATAAGGGACAGGTAACGGGTTCCTGCGTCCTTCAACTAGGCCGTAGTACGTCCCGTTGTCGCTAGGGCCAGGGCGCTCATGCTTTCAAAGCAGAAATATCTCCGCCGAGCCCACTAGCGGATACCCCGGGCACCACTAGCGTATCTGGGGCCCATTTCAATAGAATGGGTCACTAAGCCACTTAGTGACATGTTTAGTGACTCAAATAGTGACTTGAATAGCAGAAAAAGTTAGGACTCGTTGCAAAAGGCATGTCACTATTGGGGTGGTGTGTCAGTTCACTGTTGGCGACATTGTGACATTACTGCCTGGGCCTTACAATGGATGTTGTCAGTGCTATCGGAAACAAGTGGTGTCAAGGTGAAGGTCACCGCATAAATTAGCGACTGTGCTTGGGTAATTCTACTCTGGACACCAGAGCAGCATTTTCTATGACAAAATTCAAATGTGAATATCGTTGGATTTCATAGGCCGATATCCTTCATATTTGGCATGTTTATAAGTTGTGTGTGTCCCTAACTGGGGTTAAAGTTTCATAGCTTTATTCCTATGGTAAGTAAAGTTATGTGTTTATGACATCAAAAACGAGAGGGTATACCCTCTCGCTATTTAAGACACTACAGTGACCCTTTTAGTGACTGGACACCCACTTCTGAAATGGTACAATCCACTTTTTGCGCCTGTCTGCTACCCAATGTCCCACAAACGGTTGTCCCTTAACTACTGCAACGCGAAGTACCGCTATTGTGTCACTAAAACTAATAACGGACGTCCTACAGACTATTGAAACGGGTCCCTGGTGGTCTGCCAAGGTTGCGCAATCCCACAATGCAACAGAAAAATGGAGGCGTTACCAATAATGCACCACGAAACTGGAACCCGTTACCTGGCCTTTAGTCTAGGCCAGGCTGCCAGGCTAATAAAACACCAGCGGCAACATGTGAGGCACTAGCGGCAGCACCCAAAGCATCAGCGGCAAAATCCTGTCGGTCACCAGCGGCACCTAGAGTATAAATACCCTCGCCTCATATGCCACATGCTGACTCATCTCTGCATACACAGGCTCTGGATCGTTTTCCCCCTCCCGCCATCCCCAGTATCACCTTCATATAACTGTTATATTTATTAAATGTCTCTTTTATATAGGGCAAAAAAATCCTGTAAATAATTTACATCGATTAGAGAATATACCTCTTCGCTTTTATGTTCACCAAACAATGTTTTATCAATTGAACAAAAACCAAAGTCATGTTTTAGAATAAAATCCTTTTATTGCCATCACGTTTCTTAGTCAATTATGGTAACTTTCTAAGTTTGACATTCATGGACTCCCTAGTAAGGTTATTGATCTCACCGAGATGAAAACCGCATCCCCAGAATAAGTTTTTCGTGGCTTCCATCAGGATCTTGTCTTCAGTATCGAGCAGCTTATCATGAAGCAAATCATTTTGGCCAAACTTTGCAGAGAGAATGTTACGCACAACAGATTCCCTGTTTCTCAGCCATTCATTAGTTGGCTTTAGGTCTCGCGTTAAGCTTAACACATCTTCGGGTGCATTGACAGTGAGAATCCGATTAGCAAGATTTATATCACCCAGTGCTTTGGCGTACTGGAACTGATAACAGTGCTCAGCTGACGAAAAGGATCGGCCCTCGTATGTGATTTGTATTTCAAACAAGTTCGAGAAAGGAGCGTACCTCCCTTGAAACACCAGGCCTAGCTGAGTGTCAACAGGCTTCACATTACTAATCGAGAGTCCGTGAGGAAGATCATCAATCTGCTCAGCAGTGTAGGTTCTGTTGTCAATGCGGATGGTTGTACCACATACCACGTAATTAACGATCTTTTTCCGAGCTACCACTTGTACGGCTTTTAAATTTGATTAATTCTACGCTCATGTGTCAAGTCATCTGAGATAGAGACCCTTTTCCACCTTTCATTGCCTTTAGGTTTATGGATGCTCTGATAAATAAGTGATTTGCCATTACTATTAGCCAAATGCACAATGATTGAGCGTGCACAATAAGACAGTTGTCTACCATGTCTAAATATAGCATCAATTTGTACCAAATCTGGATCAAGACCGATATCACTCATCAATTGACTGAAAATGTCCAGTAGGTTTTCTTTGTCATTTTCCTGCAAGCCCTCTATAACAATTATTTTTCGTTTATGTTGGTTACACAACGCAGACAGTTTTTCCCCTTGATTAATTATCACCTGCGTGGTCAGATCAATGGTTTTTTGGATCGATTCAATATCCTCATTATGTTATATGACAGTTATTTTTAAAGCCTCCACCTAGTCTTTTGTTAAAGACGTCGATTTCTCAACCATAAGGGATGCTAAGAGTTGGGCAGTGTCATTTTGCAATGCATCTTGGTTTTCCACTCTGCTATTCAGTTTAGTTAGCACACCAGTAACATTGAACAGGGCACTTTCATGTTTGTCTAACTGACGTAGTAACTCAGTAAGAGATGTAAGAGATGGACTGTCTGGTACACAGCGCTGACTCAAAAGAAATATCTTCCAGCACTTGAAATTGCCAGGGCCCCGTTGCTCCAGGATAACGACACAGTTGCGGATCGCAGAATAGCGATCCGAGGGCCAAAACTTTGCTCCTGAAATTTTGCGGATCGTGTCGCAATCGCATAGGCGCATCGCCGCGTAAAATACGGCATTTAGCGATACTTTTACGTGGACCAGCACTGCGGATCGTATCGCTGTAGGTTAAAACCAGCCTTGTCTGATATTTCAAATAACGATCCATGGTGGCACCACCAACCCCTGCCCTTTGTTCTTTTACCTATAGGAAATAGTGATCCAAAACACCAGGTGTCAGATCAGTTTTAACTATGGTGCCATCTGCATTTAATTAAAGAACTGATTAATTTCCCTGTCTCATTCAATATGTGCCCCTGAATTATTGTATCGTAATCACATCGTAAAAATTAGCGATACCGCGGAAATACAGCGATATGATCAGATATTACTGGAGCAATGCTTTTTTAGTCGGATCGTTAAAGTAATCGTAAAAATAAAATTGCGATCCGATTATAGCTAGCGATACCACAAAAACAGGAGCAACGGGGCCCTGTGGGGATACTATTGTAAATACAAAACAGTCGTTCACTTACCTAGGTGTAGTAATGGATAGTCACTTAAACTTCACAGGACATATTAACAAAGTGATCAAATAGGTTAACAATAAAGTGTTCAAACTTGGAAAAATCCGTATATCGATAGGTTTGATGTAGCACTTGAAATTTACACTAAATCAATAAGACCCATGATGTAATACTGTAGTTTCTCTACATAATGACATACCGAGGCTACAACGGATGCAAAATCGAGCACTGCATCTAATACTGGGGGGTAACCAGTTGACCTTTTTTTTGATCTGGGTCAACTACGGAGTGTATAAGGCCTTGTCTTTTCAGGGTTCTTCACTCTGTGTTCGGTGTGGTGTCCAACGCCACCACAGTTATGCTACTAGTAAAAGTATAGCTGACCGTACACCTGCCGGCAAGGGTGAGCTCAGGCTCCCTCTGTTGCGGAGACTCCTTTGGAGTCTACGATGGTCCTGTCCAGACCCTCGGCCTTGGCTGAGGGAAAGGCAGATTCAGACAATGATGCTTTGCTTTACGATCTGGATGGAGACGAGTCTGAAGACTCAGTTATCCTGGAGGAATCTTCAGGAAAACACTCCGGAAAGGTTGTGTGCCACGATGGGAAGAACACCTCCCCCACTAGACCCAGAATAAGGATGCTACAATTTTGGCTGCTATTCTGGTAGCTACAGGGGCCGCCACTGAGGAACAGATGGAGCAGCCAATGGAGACTGAGACGGCAGTTGGAGGTGACTCTGCTACGATGGCAGAGGAGCCTCATAAGGACCTGCAGCTGTCAAAACAGCTGAAGAAGAAGGCTGGGCTGCTATTGCTGCTGCCAAAGCCGCTCAAAAGCAGCCGGCTCACTCGCCCAGGTGGAGAAGCCTAAGGAGAAGAAGTCCAGTAAGGAGGCATCCCCTAGTGACTTGGGAAAGGTGAAAACCAAACCCGGGAAGCAGAAGGGAGAGGCGAAGGGGGCTGGATCAAGAGGCCTGGACAAACCCGCATCCGCGACCTCTGCTGGAAAGTATCCTGCACCTATCACCTCCGGTGCTACTGTTGGCGGCAGGACCGTAACCTGTCAGAGATGGACAGAGTTAAACCCCTGCCTGACTCCAGCTCCAAAGGGTCAGATAGAGATTTTCAGCCTGGTGTTAAGCGGGCTGGGAAGAGAACGGTGGCGCGCCAGCTGCCCGCCTCTGAAGTTTTCGGACGCCAGTTTTTTATATTCAATTTGTCTTGGCCCTTGTTTGGTATTAAATTCACCACTCCTCTCCTTTGCTCTAAACTCAATGTACCTTCTCTCTCTCCTGGGATTCAAAAAGTATTTCTGTGATGTCATCCCAGAAAAGTTTGAAGAATTCTGTAGTCAACCCATCCATACCCGGACATTTATTACATTTAAGTTGTGTTTTTCTTGTTTTTTTATTTCGCTTTTTATTGGTTATAGATAAAACGAACCAATAATAGGATACCCGTCAGCATTTGTATCTCACAGTCGCTGGCTTTCTTCGGGTTTCCTTTTCTTACACATCTTAACCTGAGCAATAACATACATCTCTTGCTATACAACCATATTAGTCTTGGTCGTTGGTATACAGGTAATTATAGATAAAACGAACCAATAATAGGATACCCGTCAGCATTTGTATCTCACAGTCGCTGGCTTTCTTCGGGTTTCCTTAGGATCTCAAACAATCTCCAGTAAGATTTCCAACAATGTCTGAATTGGAGAAGCATAAATCGGATAGCAGAAAATTTTGGTACACTATCGGGAAAATTATACCTGGGACGGAAGGGAGGGTCTCCCCAGACCTGATACGTATAAAAAACGAAGATAATGTAATTATAGATAATGAGAAAGTGCCAAATTTTGTTAATGACTACTTCTCAGACATTGGATCAAATCTAGCGCATGACATGTATCTACCTTGGCGTCGTTACACGGAGAAATCTGAGGAATCCTTTGAGGATATTTTTAGGAACTCAGCTGAGGTGTTAGAGCTGTTAAAGAAAGTTAGCATTAACAAGCAATCTATGGTACCTGGGTTATCATCCAAGGTATTTGTGGATTCGGTAAGGGCTATTCCGGAAATCTTTGTAGATCTGTACAATTGTATTTTTACCACCTCTGTAATTCCTGAGGTCTGGAAGACTGCCACAGTGGTACCCATTCCTAAGGGAGGGGACCCCTAAAAGACTAACAATTATAGACCAATCTCGCTGCTCCCAATCATGCATAAACTTATGGAAAAAATAGTATACAAACATCTAATGGCATATATTAACCAGAATGATTTATTGTCGGATTATCAGTATGGTTTTAGGAAATCTAGATCGACTATTGATGCCATATCCAAATTAACAGATGAGATCTACGGGGGTAGGAATGTTGGTCGATCCACATTGGCTGTGTTTGTTGACCTCAGGAAAGCTTTTGACACAGTAGAACATGGCATACTCCTCAGTAAGCTGACTTATTTTGGAGTACAGGGGAGTTGTTTGGGTCCACATTATCAGAAAGTTAAGGCTAATAATTTATGCTCTGAATCAAGGAATATCACACATGGTGTACCGCAAGGTTCAATACTTGGGCCGCTGCTGTTTTTAATCTATGTAAATGATGTCTCAAATTGTCTACCCGACAGTAAAATTCTCATGTTTGCGGATGATACAGTTATCTACAGGCTGGGAAACAATGTTGACCGTTTATACAGAGAAACTCAGGAAAACCTTGACTGTTTTGTAACGTGGTGTACCCAAAACAAACTAAGTATAAACATTGGGAAAACAAAACACATCTTATTTTCAGCAAAAAAGAAGCAGAGACCAATGGTATTGCCACGTCTCTTTATTGATGATGAGGAAGTAAAACAAGTTTTGTCATACAAATACTTAGGGATGGTGCTTGACTCCAATCTAGACTTTAGACATTATTTTGCAACAATAAGAAAGAGTATATCTTACCGTTTATACCAGCTAGCTAAGATGAGAGGATATTTGACACAAAAAGCGGCTCTTGCAGTCTATAAAACAGTCATATTACCATACTTTGACTACGGACTCACTGCAAATTCTACAGAATAATGCTCTACGGATATGTCTCAGGGCATCCGTGTATACCCCTATTCGAGATCTACACAGACTTGCCGAGTTACCATTGTTAAAAAACAGAAGGGAAGCTCATGTTTTAAACTATATGTATAAAAGATCTAGGATTGATTCTTATGTGGATAAAACTGGGAGACAAACCAGAGCTCATGATGCCACTATATTATTTGTTGACAGACCAAACTGTGCTCTGTACATGAGGTCACTGAAACATCATGGTGGAAGAAGCTGGAATAAATTGTTGCCTTTGATACGGAAGACTGAAACATATGTAGCTTTTAAAGCACTTACTCGTTCGAACCTCAGAAATAGTGTCTGGGATATATAATCTAGACCCTTATAAATCACCAAATCTTAATACCACCAACACATATAAAATTTGAAATGCATTGAAATGAAGTGAAGATGTTTTTCCTTTTCTTCTTGTTCTATTTTTCTTTTCAATGTTGTTCTTGTTGTTGAAGAAATACTCTGTCAATAAGAATATATGATATTGATTAAGTTACAAACTTGTGCTTTATAACAACAGATGGCTAGACCATGGAAACCAGCCTTATGAAAAGGTTGAGGTCTAAGCCCCTTTATTGAGTAACAATATGCATCCATGTGTAGTATACGGACTGATTGTAAAATAGTGAACTCAATAAAGAAATGATACCAAAAAAAAAAAAAAAGTCTCTCTCCGTTTGTGTTATCTTTGGTATATTAACCCTGGAACATAAATCTTCTATATTCTCTATATATTCTCTATTCTCTATAAGTCCATTTCGTAAATTAGCTTCATGACTTATGTCCTTTCGCGAAATGTCATTTCCTGAAGCATGTCATTTCACGGCATTGATTTCGTGGAATGAGTAAAAAGTGACGGAATATGGGATGGTAGGAGAATGTCCAGATCGACCCCCCCCCCCCCCCCCAATAATTGACTACTGTATTCTCTTCTGGGTGGAGAGATTTTACTTGTTGGTGGGTAATTCTGGAGATTCTAGTGATCATAATGGCTTTTTCAAGGCTCAGTTCTTGTTACTCAAGTAATTTGGCTGTTACATTTTGGTTCCTGATCCCTACCATCAAACAGTCCCTAATGAGCGAATTCTTTAGATCAGCAAACTCACATGTGGCAGTCTTCAATCTCAAGTCAGGCACATATGCCTCACCAGCTCACCCTCCTGTTGATCCCTTTTGAAAAACTTGTAACATTCATAAGTCATTGTTCCGGGGTTAGGGTAGGCAACAATTTTTTGGAGAACAAGGTCATAGTCCTTCGGATCCTCTGCTATCCAGGCATTGGCTCCTTCCCCTTGCACTGGTGTCCATTCAAGCGACTCATACACCTCCTGCACCGCCGGCCCTGCAACCGTAAACAAAATGGTAGTCTGTCTGGCTGACCTCTCAGCTTCACTTCCTATGGCATTCAAATACATGTACATGACAATTTCCCATCTTTCAAGTTCAACTGTTCAGGTAGTCTACTGTGGTGGAATTTCTCTAGAATCCAACCACTCCTGGCATGCTTAGCCCTTTCTGGCAGGGCAATGCCATAAGGCATTCCCCTGGCCATGGCAGGACAATGCCATATGGCATTCCCCTGGCCAGGGCCTGACAATGCCATATGGCATTCCCGTATGGAATGGATGAACCACTCTGTATTTGTTCCTTTGTAACTTTTTGAAAAATTATCGCAGAATCATACAAATTATATGCGATGTTATGCTAAATGTTGCCAGTAGGTCTTTAAAATATCAGAAAGTTCAGATTTAGTGGAAATCTAAAATTTGTAATTTCTTTTAATAATATTGACTACAAAAGCCGGCCATGCAAAAGCCTAAATTGGTTCTGGTGCCTGCTATAGTATGGGTACATGGTGAATGATGTGTGGCTCTTGAAGGGTAAACCAGTCCTGACACTCTGTAGGAGTGTCTACCAGTAGAGATACTCCTAGAGAGACTGGCAAACTAAGTGTCAACTATAGTTTAATGCTTTGCCACCAGGGGCCCGTTTAATAATCTAGGATCGTACATGAAAACCCTTTGCTTTACCTCGTACAAGGGTTATCATTCAATAATATTTAAGTCTGTTTGCTAAGACAATATCAGGTGTCCATAAGGTTGTCCATAAGTGTTGAATAAAATTGACCCACATCATCAATGGGCTTCTATGGCATACAGAAAATGGTCTACATGTGCGACCCTAGATCATTAAACGGGCCCCAGGAGTCTGTCGTATTATTGTTCTGTTTGTGAAACTAGGGGAATATACAGACTGCACTCTATAGCATTATGCTGTCTGACTTCTTCCTTCCTCACTCCCACATATAATGAAAAATACAGCAACATAACAGGGTATAATGAAAAATACAGCAACATAACAGGGTATAATGAAAAATACAGCAACATAACAGGGTCGTACACTTCACTTCCCGGATCAGGAATAAGAATGTAACAAAGACCATGATAAGATCGAATTTTGCATCGTTCTCAGTTTTAATAACACTTCCAAGGGTCGTTGTATTGGTGGCACAATATTGAGAATGACATGTTGGGTTTATATAAGTATGTATTTTGGGTATAAATTTTAGGGGGACAATGCTCCTAGCTAAAATATGTTCATTCACCCTGTGATGGAAAACCCCCAAAAAAATCTAATACAGTGATGTCTGTTATGATATTGCGGATGGCTATAGATCCTGTACACTGGAAGTCTTAAGAGCCAAATCCACTAAGGCGATTTTACATGCGAATTTGCGTTCACATACATTTGCAGACCATCGCTCAGTCGCATGAAATTCGCATGAAAAATCGCTTTAGTGGATCACGCCATTGCATGGAGTTCGCATGATGATCGCATTGCTCATGGAAATTCAGATGGACATGCGAATGCCTTGCGACAATATCTAATTCATTGAATATCATTGCATGTGATTCGCACAGTTGCATGTATTCGCAGAAGTTACCAATACAACCGCTAGGCGCAGTGTGATCGCTTGTAGTTCTCATATCATCCGCAAGGAGGAAACTTGTTGATCATGTGACCCAGGCAGTGGTCGTACACCACTTGCAAGATGGCTAATAGTAAGAAGAAGAGGAGTCGAACCGTAACAAAACCGGCTGCAAAGGCAAATAATGAATCGGAGGATGACAAGCTAAGTTGTCAGGAGAGTGATGACGACTTGGCGAACATTGTTGACAGTGATATAGTACTTGATACACCAAAAAAAGACAGAGAAACCGGGTCGGAAGGTGGTGAGTCGTACCAAGGTAGTGTCAAAGCCCAGTAGGGAACACGCTGAACCCACGCCATCCTCTTCTTTTGAGCTGGTACAAGATGACAGTGACTGCAATCGGTTCGCTGAGATCAGCGCCCAGAGTACTCCAACAAGTAGCCTTTGGACATGTGAGAAAGAGCTCCTTCCATGTGAATTGTGGTGGGAGGCCACCCATCTTTACGATTCTACATATAGGGACTACCGTAATTCATCGCTTAGGGCCAGCACTATGAGAAAGTTTGCGAAGGATCTAAATGTCGAAGGTAATTGCAATATTTGTGTATAACTATGTGGGAAAACGTGGCGTATCTTGAAGTGTGAGTCTTTCTCCTACCACATGCGACCACTGAATAGAGAGAAGGCGGAAAAAAATTTCCCACCACGGATCCTCGACAGGTCCAGCGGAACGAAAAAATTACAAACATATTTGTGTATAACTATCTTTTATAATAATAAAAAAATTATTGTCTCAAATTCTACATAAAATTGTGATGATTGTAGATCTGCAATGAAATCACTGTACATGTGGCAGTGATGTTGAAATTAATGATATTTAAGTAAAGAGCGACCTAACAATTAATATGATACTTGCACACAAATAGGTAAATTATAATCTACTTTAGAGATGTATCAATTAATAAATGTTATTTATCTGATAATAAATTCACTGTTTTATTTGCAGTTCATCATGTTGAGTTACACCTACCTTCGCAAAAATAATGCATGTACTGTCTGGATCGGCCAGTGATCGCTTGACTCCACACCAGCAGGATGTTTTGGAACAATGCACTTTCCTGCGCAATCACATAAAGTCATACAGATAAGTATTTCTTATAATCTTATAATTACAGACGAAAGCTGCCGCGGAAGCTCTCCGAGACAAAAAAAAGAATCTGGGCAAGCGTTTGATGAGACGAGCGATGAGGATATTGACTGGCCCGTACCATTCACACAGACCAAGGAGACAAAGAGAAATAGTAGGACAAAAACTTAGTATTGGCGCGTCTTTTGGCAGGCAAGATTTCCGATATGCAGCCGCGTGTGGCCAAACGATTTAAAATACATGTCGATACCATCGCTTTAGATACGATGGAGGGCGATTGGCCAGCCAAGAACTAGAGTGATGATTGTTGCTTTTTAAAGCAGCATTTTAACATTTTTAATTACCAGTTTATTTACATTGTTTACAAGTTACAGGTTCATACATATCACGCGTTATTCATAGATTCATCATTAAGTGTGTATTTCATTATTTATTTATAGTTCTGAAGTCAAGAACTAGATTTATTTTCTCATTGTGTTATGTGCGACGGAAATGTTGCAGAGACCTAGTACGATGACATGTACTTGCAAAAACATTGTTGCGATTAATAATTTCCTCGCATAAGTTGTTTTATTCAGATTTTAACTAACAATGCAAACATGTCGATATAGAAGATTTTATTCATCATAGAGAAATACTTTAAACATATTGTCTAGTGTGCGATTTGAAGTGAGCGCTATCACCACTATATCTCTTAAAATCTGAAAGGGAAAAAGTTTGTTGTTTCAAAGAAAATTGTTTGTGAGTTTCTATAATATACTGTCCGAGATCCACTGAGTTTATGATCGACCGACATGAAAATAAAAAGAACTGTTACATTCTAATTTACAGCCATTCTTTCTTTCCTTTCCTACTAGCTTAAATGAAACAACATCTTGTGGATGGGGATTTGCTGCTACAATAGAGTGCAGCATCATACTGCCAGGCGACTTCACCCTCAGGGGTCATGAAAAACTGAGACAGTTTTTCGCGAACTCTCTTTGCCTCATGGGTTGTGTTTTGGATCTGCGTTCTCTGTATCCCATCCAACTCAGGTTCGCTTCTCCACTGACCAGGGACGACGACATGTCGTTGGTCCTCTCTATCAATGGCATTGCGAATGTAGTCGCAACATGTTGTGGAGGCATGTAGTTGCCAGCACAACTTTCTCTGCACCATCAGATCTCCCGCTTGAAAACGCGGAATCTGGTGCTCAATATCCCGAAAGCGCTCTCCACCACTCAGCGAGCTCGTGACAGCCGATAATTAAAAATCTGACTGGAAACACTGAGTCCCTGGTGTGGGTACGGTTTCTGTAGGTATGGAGCCATGGCAAATGTGTCATCAGTGATGATAAAGTAGGGCAAATCTCCTTGAATCCCCTCCATCCTGTCCTTTGCTGGAATGTTCAGAGGATTTTCTTCAGCGTTGATGAACTCATACAGGGAACATTTCTTCCATGTTCCACCATCAGAAGCTTTGCCTTCCGCACCCACATCCACATAAATGAACATGTAGTTGTGGTCTACTAATGCCATGAGAACGATTGAGTAGTAATCTTTGTAGTTGTAAAAATAACTACTGCTGTTGGGGAGGCATGCCATGTGTACGTGTTTCCCATCCAGAGCGCCCAAGGTGTGGGGGAAATTCCAGCAATCGAAGAATCCCTTGACAACTATCTCCCAGTCCTCATTGGTGCTCAGCGTCTGAAATTCATAATTTCTTTTGATATTAATGTCGACGTATTTTCAGAGAGAAAAAAAAAAGAATAATAACAATATGGACCAAAGAAATAAGTTCATGTAAGGTCGAAAATCACGAAATTGCAGCAAATGGCTATATTTTGAATATTTAAAAAAGTACTTTTTGAGGAATACTTTCGATGGTTTCCATACATCTAGGGCATTGTTGAGCCGAGTCTAAAACCATAAATACACCTAATTCCAATATTTAGACAAATTATGGATAAAAACATGAGGGCATCATGTTACGACACCGGCATTAAATCATGCATAAAATATAATTAAAAAATAGATATAATCGGATAGTTTTCACAGTTTTTAATTACTCACATATATGTATCTTCCAACCAAAAAAAGAGAGACCTACATGGCTTTTTTCATACTGATCTCAATTTCTGCCATTTTGGTGTAGTTTAGGCAGTCACGTTACGACACCCTCTAATCCGTTGATAACTTAAGTTCCCTTTAATATTAGTAAAAGTTCTTTCGTGGTATTAAAGGGTTGATATATACCTACAGGATGGCGAAAAAATTAAGTCGCTATCGTTACTAGAAAAAACGTTATCAGCCCTGATATATTTTTTCGTCACGTTACGACACCGTCACGTTACGACCCCCGTCACGTTACGACCCCGTCACATTACGACCCACAGTGGGTCACTTGGGGTCAGGAAAAAGGTAGAAATAGTGTTCATATGTTGGGTACATATATACCTAGAGATTGGCTTTCGAATATAGTCTTAATCTTTCATAGAAAAAAAGTTATCAGTCCTTACATGATTTGCGTCACGTTACGACCCCCGTCATGTTACGACCCCCGTCACGTTACGACCCCTGATAGATATGAGACCAGGGATGTCAGTTGGGGTCAGGAAAGAAATACCCATGGGCAATATACAGCCTCAGAGTGGGTGGATGATATTGATGGGTGTTGGTTTGGGTGTTGGTTTAGGTGTTAATGGCAAGTGAGTGAAAACGTCACGTTACGACCCCCTCTATTTAAGAAAACGTCACGTTACAACCCCCCCCCCATAATTAACATGTTATAAGTGAAAATATTTGACTATTAGGACTCCACTGTTTTGGAACATGCAGCCAGATAATTATATGATAAAAAAAAACCTATTTTGGCATTTATTGTCCTGCTTTTTAGCAAACTGCACTTAATGGAATAGTAATTTTTTAAGAAAATTGAAATTTTACAATATCAAGACATTTTGCTGTCGACCCTACAAAAAAAAAACTGTTAGTCAGAGTCCAATACATTTTTTGTTATGTTTATATATATATAACCCCAAAACTGTATTCAGAAATAGCAGGGATAATATTTTGTTATCACAGGAACCAATATGACCCAATCTGAGGGGGGGGGGGTCGTAACGTGACGTTTTTTGACATTATTAACATTGAGGCCCTATGCTGAAGCCATTTATGGTAGTTAGTGTTCCCAATTTTGCACATGGTTCCCCTAATATATCAAGATAATCTTGGTAAAAGTAATTAATAATCCTCTTAAATTCGATATTCTTCATGCAGTGAATCGTAGATCGCCTGGCAAGTCTCTCGTACCACTAGCCCAACAGTGCAAAGACCAATACGAAATTGTTGACTGATGGATCTGAAGCTATCACCTGTGAATAACAATGCAGACAATGTTATGATACTTATTTTACCAGTATAATATTGTTTATTTTTAATATCAAAGCAAAAAATGTAAGACGCACAGTATTTATAATGTAATAAGAAATGAATGCTTATTTAGTAATTAAGCTCTAAAATTGTATCTACTCACCAAGGGCCAAGTACCGCATTGTCACTGCCAAACGCTGCTTGGGAGAGATCGGCGATCGCATATTTGTGTGTTGTTTGGACAGGTTTGGTCGCAGGGTCTCCAGAAGTTCCTCATAAACATTTGGTGGCATTCTCAGCGTCGCACATGATAATAGTCATACACGTTCATTATATTTGATATGATACATTTTATTTTTCATATTATTATGTTATTTTTAGTAATATAGATTAAATCAGATTAATATCTAATTTCCGAGTAATTACTAAAAAATTATTTTACTATACTTTGGTGGCCAATATGTGTCGATGAACTCATACCATTTGGCAGCCCCTAAGCTATATAGGTGATAATGTAATGCTTTGCCATATAGTATTCTATAACAACTATGATAGAAGCCTTATTATACACACACCTCCAGCAGCTCTTTGTATAACTTAAGAAGTATTGTTTTGCTTCGCATCATCTCTCGCTTTGATCCAGAGTCAGACCCAAAAACGAGGCTTCTTTCTGGAGGGCGCTTGGTCATAGTCTTCGCAAACCATTGCTGAAACAGTGGCCACCACCGCTATCACAGGCTCCACACTCAACGCCATTTTGACTGAAGGTGATACAAGGTCAAGGTCAAGGTCCTATAAGATCATGCCACCTAGTGAGAGCAAAGTAAATTTTTTTTAAATTGGTTATATGCAATCGCATCACATTCGCGTAATCGTTTTAGTGGATTTGGTAATCGCATTAAATTTGTATTACGTTTGCACATACTTGTCGCATGACATTCGCCTTAGTGGATCTGTACTGTCGCAGTAGTGGATCTGGTGTTCACATGGCGTTCGCAACAATCGCATAGTCGCACAGTCGCATGGATCGCAGACACAGTCGCTTGAAAATTCAGTCGCCTTAGTGGGTTTAGCGCTTAAGTCTCTATACTCATTGGTCTCAGTCATATTACTACAATGTCTGACCCCAAGATATGAGTTGGGGGCCAGGCCAGTTGGACCACATCTCACTATCCCTATCTCAGTCAAACGGTATGTAGACGTTAGGGCCCACCACCCGAAAGTCGGGACATTAGGGCCCACTCATCGGGATGTTAGGGCCCACCTATCATAATATTGACATATATCATTGAAATATGCATAATGTCACATCATTACTTACATTTCATGATATCTGCGAAAACCATGTTTTTTGCGCTAACAAGCTAATGAACATTAGCCAATTCTGAAAAAATTAGGCGGGCCCTAAATGCCAGAACCCACTATGCGATTCTTGTTCCTTTCCCTGCGATATTCGGTCCCCCCAAATCGCATCACACAGTGGGTTCAGCCTTGCGATTTTCAGCCCTGCGATTCAGGTACCGCCCCCCATGGAGGGTACATTTCTCGGCAACAAATTGGAGGGACCTGGAATCGCATGCGATCAATTTCAAACATGTCTGAAATTTTCATAGCGATTCTGTTCCTAGACCCCTGTACCCCCTGTGGAGAGGGTCGTCGGCCACCTGTCCCCAAATCGCAGGGTGGCCCTGAGCAACGAGGAAAATGGGTTTTGCTGCGATTCAGGACCCTGGTGGGTCCTTAGTACAATCAGGCCACTGGAATTGGTGACATGGTGTCAATAACAACACTGCCACGTGCCACAACACCACACATGCCACAAGACATATATATATTTATAAGCCGATATTTTTTTTTGAAAAACCAAAATCAGTACAAATCAATATTAAAGTACTCAATTAAATATTTCTTATAGGTCTATAAAAACTTACTAGAAAAATTGTATTTTCACCTAGCTATGGTATTTCCATGATAATCTACACTATCTTCACATATACTGTGGTTAAATATGAAATACAACAAAAATTCTCAGCTACAACATTGCTAAAATTAGGAGGAACACAGATATATTTATGTATGTGATCCATTATGAAATTACCAGGTCCAAGGAACATTTCGCGGCGACTATAGGTCAGGAAGGCATATTAGGGACTATGATGGGATGTGAATTCAAATAGTGTTTCCCTCAAAGATCTTATAGATTGACTTGTGCTGCATATCCAATTAGTTTAAGTAAGCATTTTTTCATATATAACAACTAAAGGAAAAATATTCTTTGGAATTACAATATCAAAATATTGTATCTTTCCCAACCAGGCCCTTTTTCTCCATTTTTCGCCTACTATGACAATGCTATAACATATGGCAGATACCACAAAAAGAGGCTTTTTGGTACTTTTCTATTTTCATAACAAAACAGTCCATTTTGACTTCTACTATGAGTACAACAAAAGTTTAGGTATCAAAATAATCGTGAAATGATTCACTACTTGATAAAATTGGGTTTAGATTATTGTTCCACATGGAATTCTATAGAATCTTCACTTGTATTCTAGGAGTCGAACATTTTGCCTAACTTTTAACATGATTTCAGAGAAAATATATCCAAAATGAAAACAGAGAAATCAACTCAATAAATTCGAAATACATATGACAATAAAGCCCATAATCTCTGCTTTAATATGGTACCCTTTGTAAATCTGTATTTGTTTTACAGCCTAGGTGATGAGAACTTTAGTATAGCAAGTAAAAAATAACTAGTTTTCAGTCCCCAATATGGTTGCGCGGCCTATAGAGGAGGGGGATTTATCGCAGGGAAAAATCGCATAGGGGTCCAGAAAACGTGTGCGATTCTTGTACTACCCCCAGCTGAGTACACTCCACTGTGGAGGTCGACGACCCGTGCGATAAACTGTCCCTCCCTGCCATTTGGGACGCCCCAAATCGCAGGGATATAAATCGCACAGTGGGTTTTGCTTTTAACGTCTATTTATGTTATTTCTCGTTCCCGGCGCCGCAGGTGTGAACGCGGCGTCGTAGTGCGCCCGAGGTGCGACTGAGGCTTTCACACCCACGGTCTCCGCTATGCCCTAACGTCCCAACTTTTTGGTGGTGGGCCAGTCCTGCAATCAGTTACACTGGTGCATTAGAAGCATCCCGAGTACTGTCATGCCCCCTTTAAGTAGTTTTATGGCGTCGGCCGGGTGTCCACAGCAGCGACATACCATACACGCACTGCTGAGTCACACCAGGAACTCCACCTTACGGCTTCGTCATGATGGAGAAGTCGACCAAGTTGTGAGACTTGTCCTAGATCCCACACCCTGACCCATATACACATGATAAAACTCTGAAGGGAGTGTCGCAAAGATAGTCAATAAATGTATCTTTGGTCTTTGGTCATACTTTCTAGACTCGTAGTTCACGGGAATGTCAGCTGTTTACAATTGAAGAATTCACCACAGTTTCTTGATAAATCACTTTGACGTATGTGATATCTCTATATGTAGGATGGTACGGTCGACGTCTGACCTCAGGTTAGTGGTGTGTCCCTGCTATACCAAAGGGAATCCCGCGAGTGACGGGGAGAGTAGAGTACTAGAATGACACTCTGTATGTCGTGCTTGGTCAATGGTCATTCACAGCTGATAATGCAGGGGCTGGGTACGTCAACACACCACCATGAGAGACACACACCGGCCTCCAGTACAAAACTAGATATATCGGAATACCTCTCTTCTAACTAGAGGTTAGTATTCACCGTGACTCTGTGTATAACTGTTGCAGGATGTCAACCCGATATGGGTCAGTATATATTTTCCCCTGTCGTATATCGTGTTCCATTTCCATTTCAAAATAGTCGCGCCTTGTGACATGGAATGAACTCGTAGATAAAAGCAATGCGCACATATAGGAAGGCTATGGCTTCTCACTTCTGGAAGTGTGATGCAAACTATGACTTTTGCCCCCTCTCATTTTTGGACCAATTTGGGCCCATTCAGATGTTTTTGTGGATTTAGTGGGTTTGCAATAAAGGAGATAGTACCTATGTAATGGACTTGAGTAAAACCTATACATTATTAGACATAAATGTAGACTATTTTGAATAATGTTTAAAACTTCAGATTGGAGTGGAATTCGTGTAAACACCTTGGCTTACGGTACCATGCTCAATATAGTATGAACATACTTGATATTGTGTGTGCGCTGTATTGACTGGTAGGGACTGTGGCACCTATCTGCCCTCAGTTGTTTTGTCCTGTCCGTGCTATGCTGACCTCTACATATCAGCTGACTGCCAGTAGATTATCATTGGCTAACTGGTTGATTCTGCCTTGCATACACTATTCCCCTGTTCCAATTAACGGTGGCTGTGAATAATGTTATAATCCACAGTTATGATTATTACAACATACTTGTTATCCCCTGGCTCGCCTTCAAAGGATTTAAGAGAAGAGCATTCATCACGCGCTGGGATCAAGAAAAACATGCTACCTGTAATACCATTCCTTCTGTTTAATCCCATGGGATAAAAAAAGGCGTAGCAATATGACCAACACCTTATGTAACTGAGTGAAATATATATATACGGTGTAATTGGAGAAGTTGTATCGGTAGATGGGTGTCTTCCGGTTATCGGACTGGATGGTGATGCCTCACAGTGGTTGGCCTGCATGAACTAAACGTTTAGGGTGCTGAGGCATATCAGACATTCTGGCTATGTTGAATATTAAAGGTATCACCAAAGTTGTAATGCTGAATTTTGAAAAATCAAATTACTCCTATACCTTTTTAACGATGTTCAACCACTGTTTGGTTCCACCGTCTATGCCGTGTCACGTCATAACATGGGAGTTGCACTTCTTGGTCATATAGTTCTTTGATGTACGATCCTAGGGGCCCGTTTAATAATCTAGTATCGCACATGTAGGTCCCTCTCTGTTTGTCATCAACGAGTATAGACTCTATACTCGTTGATGTCATAGAGATCCAGGGAAGATGTGGGTTTATCATCACTCATGGGCTACCTTATGGACGGCTAATACCGTCTTAGCCAACAGGCTTGAATATTGTTAAACGATATCTCTCGTACGAGGTGTTCATGTACGATCCTAGATTATTAAACGCGCCCCTAGATTATTCAATGGGCCCCTGGGGGATTCTTGAACAATTTGGGCGAATAATACTTTATTGTCTTACGATGTCTCTTGCGATAGTCTCGCTTAATCAACCGAAATGATCGTCTTATAGGATTGTCCTAGAACAAGATAAATGAATTCTCGTTCAGGGGCTCATTGTATAGCATATTGCGAGCAATAAGGTCCAACGAGAGCTCCTACGAGGGTTCTGGTATGGTAATTCATTGTATTGTGGGGAAGGACAGTTGTAGCCAATAATCAACAAGGCCTGGTCCATTTGGGTTTTATAATGTATCGTGAGGGCGACTCACATCGTTCATAGTCTCCTCCACGTGTCACCTCCTGGGTTATCGTAGGTGAATCAAATAATAAGAACAGCTTAATTCATCAATTTAAACCTGCTGGTATATGTTTGCTGTGTACTTAAATGCAAACTGGTAATATTAGAGGGATGATATCTCGCATATTTTGTTAGATTCATTTGTAATTATAGATGAACAAATTTGTTATTAAAAGAACATTTCTTAGGGTGCTACCTGCAGTGATTACAAACCCTCGTATCAAGTCTCCTCCAAAGTGTCTTTCAGATTGATTTTGTACGCGGGTTACCCCGAACTAGACTAAGATAGAGGATTTCTGTCCTTATGTACGACAGGGGAAATGGAACGCGATTGACAAGCTCTGACCGAATGTGTCGTGGGATTGACACACAATGTACGTCTTAATGAACAACACCCCAGGTTGTGGTATCTTAGATCAAATGTTCGTGTATAGATGTCCGTGCTTAGGTCAATAAAATTAACAGGAATAGACTTTTTCATCAATTGAAAAAGTAGAAATATTTTTATTATTAGCAGAATGATAGTGTTAGAGGGAGAAATATTTTGTTAGATTCATTTATCATTATCAATGATTGAACAAAAGACCATTATATGGCTACACCTGGGGTGAATGGGAAGTCTCGTACACAATGTCCTCCAACCTGTCTTCAGGTTTATCTTAACAAACGATCTGAGTTTATTGAACGGCACTTGGATGACTTTTCTTGACGAGGGAGGACTTCTCTACCCACTGGATCCCAGTAAACACAAGACGTAAATTTACATGGCTCACAGGTAGATTCCCTATGTATAAAAACGTACAAATGTTAAGGTTTACCTCTGTAGAACGTGTGGTAATGTTAGGTAATTTTACGTAAATTCACATGATTGATATTACATTTATTCACGTAAATTTACGTTTATGTGCATGAATTTACATTTGTGTGCATGGATTCACTAGATAGCATGGCAGTAGTTTCTGTGGATTTTTTTTATTTGTTGTGGAGGGTATAGCTTGTAAAGTTGGTATATTTACATAAATTCATGTAGTTTAGAAACGTAAATTTACAGTTCTGAACTATGTGAATCTATGTAAATTTACGAAAAATCTACATAAATTTACATATACGTTCTGCAGATGTAAGAAACCCTTAACATTTTCACGTTCTTTCTACGTAAAGATTTACGTAGATTCTCCAAAATAAAAACGTAAATTTACGTTGCTAGAACGTTTTTGTGTTTACTGGGATAACACCAGTTATATGGGGCATTTAATGTGCCTGCTGATCATAGTGGGCCTGCTGAACATGGGTAATATTCTTTAGTAAAATGAAGCACCCTTGTTCAGGTCATTGGATCAGTACCAATCTGCGCAAATGGTCAACATCTCCAAACATTTACAGTTGTAATCATGTTGTACAGATGAACATATCTAAATCATGTTGTACAGATGAACATATCTAATATCTTCTTGTAATTGCATTCTGTGCTTGTTCAATTATTCATAATTCCGTTTTGAAAATGGATGCTTTGCCCTAACTGATAATTTTTGTTTCATCTCATGAATCCATGGTTAACATGAAGGAGGAGAAACGTGCTCTATCTATATTATTTCGTGTCTCTGCATGATCTGTCCTATCGCTCATTTTAAACATGGCCATATTTTACTATGTAACATTATATAACACCTACTCGTTGATAACACTGCCAATCAAACGAGTGACGTTCAGGCAGTAGTGGATGCTGTTACCTGTAGAGATTATATAACTATTGTCGGGTCATGATGTAGTTAACCCGCTTGCACGCGAATATATATATATATGATCAGAGCTATCATGTTGTTACGTAGAACTATCTTTGACGGTGTTAATGAATCCTGCAGCGGTATTGATTATTGTGCCAATTTACTGATAGTCATCAGATTTCCCTATTTGAATCAAATACTTGACAGGTATTTGAATACTTCCTAATGGATGTTGTTGGCCCTTACTGACATGACGACCAATCTGAGTTCTGCTCAATATTTCAACCCGACTTTATGTACACCATTGACCATTTCCTTTGACGCATTGTCTTGTTTTCGTTCAGGAGGTTGTTATCATTGTTTATGTCTCTTCTTTCATATGAAAACATGGCATTTGTTTTAATTCTTTCTCTCTAAACAAGTTTCCCATTTTGTCATTTACTTTTTGAACACAAAGAACTTGAGCCTCGTACATTTCAATGTTTCAAATGGCATAACCTTTAAATACAGTATATTTCTTTCGCCTAACCCTAACAATGGGGGATAGGACATTCCTGAACCAAAATACCGTTCATATATTGAAATACTAGCTTGGCAAACTATATTCATCACATCGCTAAATTATTCTTGTTGCCCTTTTTATTCAGGACCTATGATTTCCAGTTTGCTGTATTCCATACTTTCTTTTCATTAATGATTATGTTGCTTTCCAGCCCTTAAATTTGCCTTAAAATATCCTATACTATGTCATGATATGCATGTTCTAAAACCATATAAATATTCCCTTCTTCCAAATCTATACAATATTTCAGTACTTTTATTTGAGTACTTTATGACTGGTGCCTGACATCATTCTTGTCCCCAGATGGATTATCTGATCCAATAATATTTCAGATAATATGAGCCTTTGTCCTTATGGTATTTAGTATTGACCGGTGATATAGTGTATCAGGGAGGTATGCTGGATTGCAGGATCAGGGTTAACGGTGGAAGCTCATTGACCCTGTCTCTTTACGTGGGATATGTTGCATAGGGCCCTTTCGAACAAATAGTCTAGCAGGAGAAACCTACTAAAGTATGCCCTAAATAGTGAAAGCTTAATTCTAATATTTTGATAAAAGTAGCCATGTACACGGAAGCGGGAACGTTAGAGTTGACACACATTCCGCATGCACTGACTTTATTAGAGTGTCGTGCTAGTTCTCTGATACATTTGGTCGAGTTTCACCAATCCTCAACATTTTCTTTCGCGGATGATCTCATGGAGAGATCAATATATTGTTTAAATCTGTATTGAGGAAAATATCAGGATGTGGGAGTTGATGAATTACGTAAAAAAGACAATAATTAACAAAGTTATTGTAGGCAGACTGCTATGATGTATTAGAAAATTGGCACTTTCAGACCTTTTAAATCCCCTTTCCGTTCACAGCATGTTATTGATGTTCAATATAGGACAGGGAATAACAGGAATAAATTGATCTATGAAGCTAATATGTTTCAGTATCAGTTTGTTACGTCAGTAAAAATCAGGATATGATGAATTCCTATTAAATGTGTCTTGGAATGTTCTGATAACCTCTAGGATAGAAATACCGCATAATAGAAATACTAATCAATGTTCTTTCTGAGGAACTGACCAAATCAGAAAGAAATCTACATTATATTTTTACCCGCCTGGTTAATAAGGGAGCGTTCATTAATTATGGCAGGGGGCACAGTATTTCCGACATCAATCGGTCAAAAAGAAAGTTGCCCCCAATGGGAATACCCAAAATATGTTGCCCCCACCCCTTTGAATACTGAAAAAAGTCCCCCCCCCTCCTTGGAATGCCAACAAAAAAGTTAATCCCCCCCCCCCCCCCCCAATAGAAATGTGGCAAAAGCAGAGGGGAGGCCAGAAAATGTGACTTTTCTCAATAAAGCTTTCCTTCGTTACCTTTAAACAATCCCAGTTACATTCAGTCAATTGTCTATAAGTATAAGGTAGAGGTCACTCTTTGGACAGTACCTACCGATATGTGTAATAATAACTGACATTTGCTCTTTGGAACACTGCCCATATCTTGTCGTTTAATGTACTATTCGCTGTATGGTCACACTCTCATCGGACAAGAAATAATCATCTGAAGATTTTCTCGTATGACAATCTCTCCTGGCTGATTGTCATCCTCAGGCTCCAATTGTTTACTAATTTCAATGTGACTGTTGAGGAGTTCTTGTGATACATGGTCTATGATGTTTTGATCTTATCTTTTTTGCCAGTTATAGGTAGCTTATGTTGATCCAAGTGTATACAGTTCTAGCAACAATTTGCCAAGCTTGCCTTCAAAAAGTAGCTTTTCCAGGTCATAGTTATTGTATCCTTTAAATAGCATTTCTACATGCTGCTGCTACCCTTTGAGAACTTTGCTTCATTGACTTAATGAGCTCCAGCTGATATGACAAATTATGACAAAACTCTATTTCTGTGGAATAATCTTCCAATACCTGTGAACCTGTCTTTCCAAGATGTTTAAAACATCAGCTTTTAAACATCAGGGAGTACAGGTAAGGTATCAAAATATTATGAACACAGCTTTATAGTTTTCTACTCTTATTCTATATACCTTGAAGACAATAAAATATTTATTCACCTTATTGAAGCTGTTGGAGCCACCGCAAATCCAATTTGGGCACACACTGGTCATTAGTAGAGGAGCAGATCTGAAAATTTAGGATTTTTCTTGCCGGCTCACTACAATGGTTATCGGAGTTGATTTTGATTCTAGAGACTCTCTACTTTTTAGTGTGGGTGCAGGAAGTATACATGCTGGAAGCCTGCACCTCTCCTTTAGCTTTATATTTAATCATATAGCTTGACTGGAGAGGTGTGGGCTTCCAACCTGGTTAGTGATCAGATCTGCCTATCTGGCACGCCAGATAGCTAGCAGGCTGTGTATGTCAACAATAATTGAACACAAATATTGGAGTTCGCCTCATTGGTTAGCTAAAGACATCGACCTCCAGCACAGATAGTGACACCCCCCCCCCCCCCTGGAAATACCCCCCCCCCCCCCCCGCGCCATAATTATTAAACGCTCCTTCATCACCTTTATGTAGCAGCTAGATTACTTGAAGGTTTATTGAAAATCTGTACCTTGATGTGGTTTCACACCATCGGTAAGATGTCACATTGTCGGAATACCGATCAGCGGTAGGATAACTGTGTAACATCATACCATTTCGATTTTTCTCCCATCGACATCAAAATGGATATCAGATTTCTTTTTAACAAATCTTTATTGCATTCGATTTCATAATCGTTCGTCAGGGCATATTCTTTACCATTGATAATTATTATACGGTCCAAATATATATTTTTTATGATTATATTACAATACATGTGATTAGACCATCTTATCCGTATTGATATATACTCAGTATTTTAGGTATTCATCTAGACTGGCGCTTGTCCGTGTATCCATCCTACCCAACCCATCCTCTCCTCCTTCGATCCTGGACCAGTCACACTGCAACGTACTCTATCGTTATTTTGTTTAGTCATGAATGTCTATAATCAGAGACTTGAGCAAGTCTAGTATTCATTGCTCTTTCATCTTAGTTATACTCCCCTTTTAAATATTCGCTTTGTAACCTCTTTTTGTATCTCATTTGGTAAAGAATTCCATTAACTTATTCCGAAATAAACAGCTGATTTTCTAGATCTTTCTTTCTTTGGTCATAAAAAGTCTTCGGTCTATTCCGTTTATTCTATCCAATATTTCTTCCAATTATTTCCATAAATGCCCCCTGTGTGAGTGGGAAGAGTGCGCTAATGCACTTGCATCTCAGGGTTATGAGTGCTTTTATGCAATCCCTTTCCACAGTTCTAAACGAGTGCATATGTAATATTACACATGCAGTGAAACATGGAACTAGTATAATCCACGAGACTAGAATCAGAATATATGTCGCAAATTTGTCACTTGAATAGTTTAAACATAATTATGCATGAATCAGAAATTCTGAATTAGCACATTTAGTTTACTACATTTACAAAGAGACTTTAAGGCCTGGCGTCCACCTACTACGATAGAAATTTAGACCTTCCGATATGGCACCGATACAAAAAGCAAATATCGGAGACATATCGGGAAGGTGCAAAATCGTAGACATTTATGTCTAGACATGCCAATCTACCACGGATTGTATTGGGTTTTTATCGGTGTTTAATCGTGGTCAACTGCCCCGATATTAGGTGACCTTCCAAAGCGATTTTGATATTTTATTGGGAGGTGCATCGTAGACCAAATCGGAACCATATCGTAGTAAGTGGACGCCGGGCCTTACTAATTTAGTTTATTTAACTGAGATGTCATTTTTCCACTTTTCCATGGAAATCCTTGTTTTCAATTCCAGTTTATGAAATGATTGTTCTTCTATAAAACAAAGATAGTATAAATTGAGCCACATTCACGCCAATAAAACAGATTTTTGAACCTCCCCACAGACCCTCAGTCCCATTCCATGGCAACACCGATGTGTTTTCCATGTTTTCTCGGTCTTTCAGTAAATTCCCCATTATGATTATGTCCACACTTTTCCCTCTCCTCAACTGCCATTTATTGATGATCAATGACATTTCACGGCGAAAATGAAACTCACAAACACCATATATATTTGTATGTATATGTTGCTTGGAATAAGGACTAACTTTTCATGTCTTTTTTGATAGGACACCGGACGTAAGGTCGACACATGTCTGACTTCTAAGTAGTAACGATGGATTTCTATTGTCAACTACTGATATCAGATCCTCAGTTAGCAGAGATACGTGTCTACCTTCGAGAATTTAAAGGAACCTGATGTCTTGACGTTGGAACTGTGTCTAAACTGAATCAAGATGCCTTCCAAGAGTCGCACTGTCATGGAGAAGCGTATTGGTGACATCCTCATTAAGGTGCTGGACTGCTCCTTCATAGAGAAGGAAGATGTAAGTTTTGCATACAGATAATTTCTCCTAGTACCCAAGACAGCTTTCAGAAAATGAAATAATTGTGTTCATCACTGCATTATATGAAGGAAATAAGATGTATGATGGTTTTATATAAGGTATAATTATATATTACTATGGCCCTGAATGGCATGCCCTTCATGTCATGACCGTATATGACATGATCCATGCTTGACATCGGGACATGACAGTCCTGGTGAATGACTTGTACCCTGCATGCAACCTTATCATGGTTACACTATACAAGACGAGATGGGGTTGACGTTTGTACACGGAACGAGCCCGTGAGCACATGTTATGTTATGTTTTTATTTATAATATACCATAATAATGATATAATGATATACGAAATCATAATTGTTTAACGTAAACTGAAGTAGAAACCATGTCAAAGTGAAGGTCCACATTCCGCCGATGTCTCAACATGGTCTCTCTAGCAGGTCCGTATGCAAATATATACGTTATGTATATAGTAGCGGTACGTAACTATCAAAATTACGTGCACCGGTATATAACCTAAAAATATTGCCACTACCTGGCATGTTCCTTACATCCCATTAACATACATGATTTGTTCCTACATAATTTGATTATGCCACGAGAGCCCCGGTGGCCACATGTCGCATAGACGTAGACTACCATTGCAGATGGTCATGGACGTCATAAATTTTCATTTACACTGAAATCCAAGCAGCTCTGGTTTGGGGATGGTCAAGGGGTCCGTTTTGTCCATGGTGCCCTGTATGGCTGGCTGCAGTCAGTCAAGTCTATCACTTTTTGTCCGCGGTTCTCTAGATGGCCGCTTCATGGGGAACCCTGGACATTAACGTGAGGGATATGATATGACTCAGAGGGGTGGGAAGGACAAATGTCACAGACCGTGACACACCCTGGTCGTTGTGGCCGCCATGGCAGAATTTTAAACCATAAAGAAATCAGCCATGGTCAGCCACTGAGTTAATGACAATCGTATTGAGGGATGGGGACCACTACACAATGTGTCTGAACATGCATGAACGTACGCAGCTGTACAGGGAACGATGGACAGAATGTGAGGGATGTGACCGATTGCAGAAAGCTATATAGGGAAACATGGATAAAATGGACCCCTTAAACATTCCTACACAGGGGCCCCCAGGACCTCAGAGTAAATTTAAATTCATGACACCGGCAAAACATGGCCGCCAAGTCTGCTATGGCCAAGTGTAAACCTAGCATTAACCTATCATAACCGTATAGACCATTTCGTAGTTGACACCAAAACCTGTTTGTCCCGACGTGTTTAATATCTAGATGAAGTGGAGTCCTATGTGGCAGTGTCGCCCCAGTGCTCTCCGAAATAGAGCTATATGTAGATCACATTTAAGATGTACTGGAACAATTGGAAAATAGCGTGACCTATGGTGGGATTCCTCTATTTCTGATGCCCTGTCAGCATTATGGTAGTGGAGTTTTCTTTCCAGGTCGACGTTATTGTAAATTCTATCTCGCCTACACTACACCTCGGCGGACGAAAATTGTCGTCTGCCATCGGTGCGTCTGCAGGTGCTGGTTTGCAGAGGGCGCTACAGCAGCTGCCAGGACGGCACAAGGTTGGCGATGTCATTGTGACTCCAGGTTTTGGATTGCGGAGTAGATTTATCTACCATGTGGTCGCCACTGGATACTACACTCCTGACTCAGAGCAGGTGATTAGTCAACCTTTTCGAAACTTTTTTATCAATACCACTATTGTAATTAACAATGTCTTTTTCAGAAGTCCTTTATTTCATTTTCAGAACATAATTACCTTGAGGCCTTATATTTAGCTGACCTTATAAACCAATCTAGATATAGAGGGTATTATGCATCAATATCTTAACTGTTTTATTGTTTCTTGTCCTGACCTGAGAGGACTCTACTTTCACATAAAAAAAACTTGAAATATTGAATATAAAGTGTTCTGAATTATTGTGTTGACTGCTCTCTCGCTCTAGTGCAGCATAGTTCTCTGGTTTCGAGGAAGCCCTCTCCGCTAAATGGACGGGAAACCTTAATAAGCATTCTATATTTATCGAATTAAAAGCGAGGTGGCTCAACTACACTGTAAAAAATTTCCGTAAAATATACAGTATACTACCGTAAACATGGACGGTATATCTCTGTAATCTTACTCACAGTTCCATACCGTATATTTGATACAAAAAAAACGGTATTCAACTGTAAAAATATTCAGGACTGTAATCCACCCAATCTACGGTCAGTTTACAGTATAAATCTGTAAATATGGACATATTAGATACACTTAGATTAACTCAATATAAGCAACAAATCAAAGTGGAGAATAAAATACAAGAGTTAACCTCATCAAAATGTGTAATAGATATCCATCATCTCCTGTGAAGTTTCTGCCATTTAGAGCACATTTATTCTCAAGTTGTCATGACATCAATATCATAAAGGGGATTAGACACCACTTTCATAGGACATTTCTAAAACATATGTAGGATTGACTTCATCCTACTATATCAAATGCAGCCTTGTACTGTCAGATTCTGATGAGTATTCCTGTAAAATAGTTTGCACTAATAACATTAGAGTTCAAAAACTTAAATGTTGAAATATCATTGATAATAATTATTAATGATACTGATGAGCCAATAGGCCGATAGAGAATAAATGATGGTAGCCAATACAAAATATTCACTTTTATATTCATAATCTCCTAGGGGCCATTCATAAAATGCCATGTGCACTGAGGGGGGGGGGGGGGTGGGATTGGAGGGTCAAAGGTTTAGGAAATTCTGCATATGCTCTTTCTTTGATCAATTGCATAAAAGTTTGGGAGGAGGGGTTGGAGGTTTGAAATTTCAGAAATTCTGTATACATACTCTATAGGTGGCCCTCTACATATAACAATTCTCAAGAACCTCAATAACAAGATTTCTGGTATATGTATAACGAAGGGCTGTGCATATAGTATATTTCATACAGATTTGCTCCTCTGTATTTACAGGTCTGAACCATTCTCTAAATACAGTTTATTACAGTGAAAATTCATGGTCTGAAATATATTACAGGTTTAAACTGTTAGGAAAATACAGTCTAGGACAGTTATAATTTACAGTCAAAAATATATTACGGTCACCCGTACAATTTACGGTATTTCCCTGGCACCCCAGTTGCCTGGGAAATACCGTAAAATTCACGGGACATTTTTTTACAGTGTAAGCTTTCATGTTACAGGTGATGGAAAACAGTGTTCTACGGTGTTTAGAGCTGGCTGATACCACCGGTGCAGTTTCTATCGCCATACCAGCTTTAGGCACCGGAGGGCTTGGATTCCCACCGGAAGTGGTGGCCATGCGCATGCTGAGGGCTGTTGCTCGCTTCCGCAACAATGTTGAAACACCTGCGAGTCTCCGCGAAGTAAGATTCGCTCTCATGGAAACTGGCGTGCGGGTGGTAAGTGATTGCTTTGTAATTTATGGTTTAGATATTAAAATGCAGCTCATCGTGTCCATTTACTCTCAAACAAACCCCCCTGTCATTAGTAGCGGTTGTCAGACCTTCAGAATTGTGTATTGGGAAAAGGCGAACTTCACAATTCGATGACATAAGCATTTATAATGCTTTTACAAGTATACAAAGTCATCCTTGGTTATGAGATCGATGTAGGACTAGTTATTATATTCGACAGCTACATAGCTAGTGTTAGATGGAGTATGGAATGACGCTAATAAATCAGCACTAAAAGACGAAGTCGATCGAAATCTATTGCACAAACATCCGTTGGCAAAACGCTGTTAGCCTTCATGGCTACAAAAATTCCTTTACTATACATTATGTGTCGAGGGAAGGACCTCTCTAGCTTTTCCGTTATACATATTATTCTCCGCTCTGTAAGTAGGTCAATGCCAATTATCTTTGCAGGAATTCATTAAAAGGATGTCTGGGGAAACGAATATCCTTCAACAAGTCCCAGAACAATGTGAAGAAAAAGGAATAACGCAACTTCTTGTACGTTCCTCTTTACCAAGATACATGTAAATTCTGCTTCACGGTTACTTAATAAACCGAAATTTAGACGATTGGGATTATGCTCTGCATTGAATAGTCAGGACCCTTGATACACGATGTATTTCTTGTACTCGTGAAGATATATATCAAAATTTGAACACTTCACTGTAGTAAATTTCCTTTTATCATTAAATTCAATCCGAATAATTCATAATTGGCCAGAATTAGATTCTATGAAGACGTCCCCACGAGCCTTTAGTCTCAAGTTTTATCAATGATAGAAAAATGATTTACATGATGATATCGATCCGAGATATTTTATGGTTCTCTTTATATAATTCCGTATATGACAATTTCTCTATCTAGGGAATGGATACTCCACACATAATGAAAATCTTCAAGGGCCTAACAAAATCAAATTAGTATAATTTCTTTCATTTTAAAAGAGTTTTAACTGAGATTCTATGTTTGAGTGGCATACTGCTTATCTCCTCTATCGTGGATATCATGCATGATAGAAGCAATATTCTTTCTCTTTATCATAATGCAGGCTCCTGCTCGATTGTGAAAATTCTATAGAATTGACTAGTTCGTAGCCTACAACATTCAAACAGCCTTCATGGCTTTTTAAGTTAATTAGGTATTTCTTTGTTTTTCCTATGCTTAGAATCCAGTTGCCATTTACGAAGAACTGCAAGTGGTAATCACCATTTACCTTTATAGATCTAATTTCTGAAAATGTCACGAATGAGCTTTTAAAGCCACATCCTAAAACTCAACACGCCTCCACCTGGGTGATGGTATTATATACATTAAACCTGATAGCCTTTCAGTTTTAGTATCTTAAATTAGAATCTGCTGGTTCCCATTTATTTTAACTTCCATACTAGTCTCTAAATGTAGGAGGAGGTGCTGGAACCTGAAATAGTACCATTGTCATTAATAAGGAGAATTCCTTCCTTAGTTTATTAAATTTACATGCATTAACATTAAGCTATGTTTCCACATTTATATGGTCATACCCTGGACTGAATCCTGACACATTTTGAGATTTAACAGAAATTCTGAGTTACAGCAGGGCAAGGTTTTACAAAATGGTAATAGAATGAGTGTTCTTTTATGAGAATTAGACATCACACTCCCCTAATATTTCTATTGTCCAAACCAGGAAGAACAAAAGACAAAGGAGTTAAAAACATGTAACTTAACCTCACAGACAACGTACATTCCAGCCCCCGCCGAGATCGCCTGAGCTATGCAAGCTTTGACTGTAACAGATTAAGATTTAAGGTACTATCTGTCTCGACAAACGAAAATCCAAGACTAGTGACTTGAACTGGAATTATGTCATTATCTATCAAGGTTATTTCTACATTCCCCTGAGTGTACGAAGTTTGTTTGCTGCTTCTAACTTATCAATGCAGACTTCATAAGAAAAGATAACTTATGCATGTAGTCATAGGCGGCGATACTTTATCTAACCCAAGGGTCATCGACGGGAAAAGGATCTTTCTGAGCCGTTCAGTTCTCCAAGGTCAGTGTCCATGTCAGCGAACAGAAAAAAGACCTATAAAGACAAAGATGTACCTTTGCCTCGCGAAACGAGACGGAAGCAGGAAGGCACCTTGGTTTGTATTTTCGGTGACTCATACCAATGATATATGCCCCAATGGGCAAACATTAATCGACATTTACGAAAACGTCGGAAATCATTAGAAATATAGGAAAGTAATATAGGTATAATCCTCGTCTTTATCCCCATTTTCACTCTTCTTTGAGTCATGACTAGAAAGATTTTTCGTAAGGACCATTTCTTCACGCGACCCTTCTTATATACCAGGTATTAGTGGAATCATTATAAAAGTAGCCATGCGCGTGATCAACCAAGACATTTCTGTTACCTGAACACAAATTACAGATGAAAAACCATGTCCCTCGGGAACCGAAAGAAGACAGGCTTGGTTAAAAATATCTCCCCATGTTTTCCTTTTTGCATATCCTGGAAGAATTGCAGGTAAACTAGTATTTTGGTGATGACAGTTAGATCTAATAGACCAATGCACATAATTGATATATTTCGAACATAATCAATGACTTTGCCAATATTCCAAAGTTATATTTTGTTCATGAATTTTTTGCTATACTGCTATTCAAAATAAAATTATATGAGATACGTATTCGCCTTTCATATGCAATTTTCCATATGTATGTCATCAAGATAAGTACAAACAATACGCGTCATATATTCCTTTATATCATGCGGAAATAATATCTATCTTTGGTATTATACGATAGTGATTATAGTAGAAACTCTTGAAATAATACATACTTTCCTTCAATAAATCAATTCACCTACTATTATTGTTACCAGGAATAGACTTATCTGATTTGGATTCGTTTGAATGCCGTTTTAGATCATGAATCCTTTTAAATCACATTTTGATTGCCAAAATAAGTAGATGTAAAATATATATGGTCCTTCATTCAGTTTTTTTAAATACTAAGCTACTTGACTTGACTACTTGTACTTCTTTAATAGGTGGATCCCTTGCCAATGGAGCTTCTAACGAAAATCAGATCGGAATACCTGAAAATACGACGCTACCCTAACGGGGACCCTTTCATTCCCTGGAGGTGGTGGAACGTTATGGGCTGCCGGGAGAGTGAATGGCTAGATGCCCTTCAGGAGGACTTGTTCATGGTACGACCACGATCTCCAATTATCGTACACGGTGCTGCCGGAGTCGGCAAGACTCGTTTCCTTGACCAGATCCAGGAGCTATGGACTCAAGGCTCGCTCCCCAAATTCAAATGTGTGCTCAATATCTCGGGCTTTGAAATCTTCGGCGCCAATAGCCTTCGGCAATTACTTGAGAACCACGTAATAGCTATGGTTGGGTTGAGTACCTCGCAGGCCATGGACCTTATAACATTACATAGTGACGGCATTCTTGTATTAATCGATGATGCTAACCTCATTGACTCGAATACTCTAGGCCAGACTATGACAGATCCCTACCTGAGGACAATGAATTTTGTGTTTTCTGTAAGGACGCCTGATGCGCAACGGTTTGCAGAGGTTCTTCAGCCTTCCGATATTGTCGAACTACGCTGTTTCACATCCTTAGAGGTGGAAAGGTATGTTGAGCTGGTTTTACGGGATACCCAATGGGATCTTGCACCCATCATACAATCACTGACCAGTGTTCAAAATATAACCCTCTGTAGGATACCAGGAAACCTCAAACGTATGTGTGACATTCTCAGGGGGAATCCAGAGATGGAATTCCGTGGAAGTCTTCATAACCTCATATATTCGTGGCTCAGAACGGAGAAATGGAAACACCAATCATGGTTTGACCACTTGGAAGGGGAAAGCTATCTGATAGGAAAAGTTTTCTATGTTTTCCTCACGTCAAACATCAAGCCCACACCACACTTACTAGACTCAGTCAGGGGCTCAGATGGTATGATTCTCAGGCATGTGTTGGATTTTGCTATTGCAAAACATATAGCTCAGTTAGCCATGGATCAGAAGGTATTAACAGGTCTGTCGTCACTACAAAAATGTTTCTCTTTGCAAACTTCGTTGGAACTGGCCTGTGGAATGTCTCGGGAAGCGTCAAACCATATCCAGATGCATATACTCCACCTCGCTAGCAAGGATCCAGCAGTAATAGAGGCAAGAGAAAATGTTCTTCATCTCGAGGATGAAGGCGCTATGATTCTCAATCTGTTAGCAGACCTTCAAAGAAGTTGTCGACGTGAGTCCAGTGGAAAGGTTATACAAGGTAAGAAGTTATATCTAATTTAAAAGAACATATAGGTGTATATGGGTTGTTCTGAAATCACACCACACTGTGGAATAATTATATGTAAATCGTGTAATTATAATAGTGCCGTATATCCTGGTTGTACTTGAGTTGTATTCGAACTGGGTAATTATTGCATTTTCATCTCCATAGATACCCCGATAGAACTCCAACACCTTGGCCCTGAGTATGTGTTGGCATATCATCGAGCATGTACTGAGGGAAGTCAGTCTGTGCGACAAACAAGGGTAATGCTTGTCGGCCATTTTGGCGCGGGGAAAACGAGCCTAAAGCGGCGTCTTACGAACGAACCCTTCGACGCAGAATACATCACTACAAACGGCATAGACGCTGACCCGTCTGCATGTAAAGTTTTCGTCGACCATATATACAACTGGAAACGCATAGACAGGGGTAGGAAGATGGCGTGTTCGTTTTGTTTCGAAATATTAGACCATTCTCTACATTTGATTCCAAGCATTTGCAACTCAGAAATCCTCCCTACCAATGTCATCTGTTAATTCCAGATGTAGTTGGTGTTTGCACGAGGGGGTGATATGTTTAGAGTATTCAATACGTACATAATCCATTGTAGCCTATGTCATATTCTTACCAGTCCAACTGGTAAATCATCTATCTGAAAATATGTTTAAAGACCTTTAAATCGCTTGCTTTAGAGGCAGTGCTGAATGAAGGAACATATAATCCATCCAAAAGTAAATATTATTGCAATTATAGTATAACAATAGAAACAATTGTATCTAACATGGGCATTTGATATCGTTTGAATTTCTTTACCAGGAGGTGGCTTTGAGAAGGAGGAATATACCATGGCAGTAGCCAAGGTTCTGCATTCCGTGATGCGGCGCCTCAGACCAGAACATATCCGAACAGCTGGAAAACCAAACTATGAATTAGTAGCCAAGGCCCTGATGGAAATCAGCGATAGTCTTGAAGGCAAGTTATAACAGCCAACTTTATATTCCATTCTCGTGTCTTAAACTAATGAGTATTCGGTATTGATAATTTAGATTAATTAATACAATGCAATACGTGTGTCGCTCGGTTCAATTCTTTTTTTATTTGTTTATCTATACTGCAAAGACATCGGTGGTTAACCGGTATGAGTGCCCTTACAGAGTCAAGTTGGTACACCCATGCCTATACAAATTCAAAAACATTCTGATTGGGCATGGCATGTACTAGCACACCCAATTTATCGAGGTATCGACGCAAATTTGTCTAAGTGAGTACACTGTCAACTATCTAACATTTCATCAGCTATTCATAGTTGACATATTCATTCAGGATATCCTTGATAGACTTATCTATTCAGTCCATGTTTCAGATCAATGAACTTATTGCGGTGGTCTCACCAGTAGGTTATGTCCCTCTTGTTCATGATGTTACTAAAATTTTGTTACCATTGTTCTGATAATGTTTATAGAGTTTGTAGATAGTCAAACACACTAAGGCAACTTTTGACACTCAGAAAGAAATATTTACATCATCGTGAAAATCCAATAATATCATTCAATTTACAGGTATGGAATATAAAGGTAATAGATCAAGCAAACAAGTTAATAGTCATTCATATCAGTTATATAACATCGACAATGCTCTCTGTCTCGTTCTGTTCTTGAAAGCCTCGTATTCCACAATTTCTTTCAATTCATAATCTAGGGCATTCCACCCACAGGCACCCCTATATAATGTACTAGCCTTATAACACTCAATTTATGGCCTCATTACCCTGAAATTTACACCTCTTCAAAATCTAGTGACTCTCTTATTGTCATTATCAACCAAGGCTGTAACAATCTTTTGCTTATGCATATAATTTAGTAAATGACTTTCCCTCCTATCAGTCAACCACGGGACCTTAGCTTTTTTTATGTAACTCTTCATCCTTCATGATGTTTGTACCTCTGAATACAATCTTTAGAGCCCTTGTCTGTAGATTTTGCAATTGATTTAGCTTGATCTTGGCTGTTTTACCATATAACAAATTGCCATAGTCAATATAAGGAATAACAATGGACTTAAAGAGGCATAATGCAGTGTGTTCATTTAAATATTTTCTAATCTTTGACAGTAAATAGATCTTATGCAACACCAATTTAATACTACCATCTACATGCTTATTTAAGTTAAGAACCAGGTCCATTGTTATTCCCAGATACTTAAATTGATATACACCCTCGATTTCTTTTCCATTGATGGTAATACATATGGCCTAGGATTGATCCTTGTGGTACACCAAATTTCAATCCTTTGATCTCAGAAAATTTATTATTGGCTATGGTTCTTTGAAATCTGTCCTCTAAATAGTTTACAATCCATTTCATCATTTTACCTTTGACCTCAAATTTCTTAAGTTTTTTTACATAATATTCCGGGATCGACCGTATCAAAGGCTTTTGCCTGATCAATAAAAGTCACTAGTGATGCTAAGCCTTGGTTCATGCCTAATAAAATATCCTCAGTTAAATTGACTGTTGTGCCTGTAGTGGAATGACCCCGACGAAAACCTCCCTCCAAGTCACTTAGAAGCTTGTTCGATTCACAGTAATTTGCAAGTCTGTCATACACCACTCGTTCCATTAGCTTGCCCATAATCGGCAGCAAAGATACCGGCCTTAGATTATTTACCGTTTTTATACCATGCTGTTTTATAAGAGGAACTACAGTCGCAATTATCCAGTTTTTTTGAATTTCCCCTTTAGTGAACGATAAATTAAACAAATGTACTACCATGTTGGGTACTGCTAATAGTGCAATCTTCATAAAACGTGATGATATTTGGTCTACTCCGGAAGCCTTCGAAATGTCAATACTTCTGATTGCTTTGGTGACCTATTCACTGTCTGTATCTAAGTCTTCAATATATGAGTTAACTTCATTTCCATAGAATTCCCACTCTTCCTTGTGTTTACTAGCCAGATTCGCATTAGTTAGAGCTTTATGCAACAAAATCCTTCAGGCACGTTTCAAAAGCAAAAATATACATATATGTATGTGCGTGTTTTTAGATTCGTTGTTCCATCAGCGGATGGCAGCCTCCTCCTCTGTTATTCCCAAGGAGCAAATACCAAGTACAAGTAAGTACTAAATGTTGGACATTTGTATTACATGACGTCATAAACGTTTATAAAGTCTCATCAACCACATCATCAATACAAGATTTCTCCCATCAAAACCATGTTGTTTGGCTTGAGAAACATAGGTCTTTCTACAGTACCATAATTAATAGGCCATCCAGAACTGATCTTAGCTTCGAGACCAATTTGAGCACCTGAGCATCCTGGCCCTGGCGACAACCGGATGTATTTAAGTTATTAATGAATTGCTATTAGTGTGAGGAGTAACTGCTTTTAAATCAAACAGACGACCTGGAAAAGGCCACAGAGGCTCCTGACCAATTAGAGCGCAATGGTCTTGATGATCTCATCATGGCGGAAGTCCCAGAGGACGTACTACATCAGCTGCGTAAGCTGATAGAGTGTCTTGATGCTGGAAATCAGCAGGAGGCAGGCCAAACCGAAGTAAAGCTGTCCTTCTGGGATTTTGCTGGCCAGGTAAGACAACTATTTGGAGTGACCGGATCATGGAGTCCTCTACGTTTGGTACAGAACCCTTGTGGCCTGGTGCCGACTCATTTGAGCCTCCTAGCGTGTTTTTTAATTGTTTGTCTATCCTGTCAATGTTCAGCATCTTATAATGCTGGTTTCAATACATAGAACGCCGTACCTTTAATTGGGTTCAGCCTGAGATCATTAGGTAGCAATAGAATAACAAATAACAAACAGAATTGAAATATTTACATACATACATTACAATTTGAAAGAGAAAGAAATGGAAAAAATTGTATCTTACTACAAAAAGCCCATCCGTGAAAGTCTTAAGTATGATGATATATTTGACAATTTATGAAGATTAAGTATAGGACAATGGTGTCAGCATTTGTTTTCGGCTATAGGATAGAGTTTTGTAATCTTTTCTTGGTATACTATTTAAAGTTCTTATATGTTGGAGTCATTCTGACTCATTCTGACTCATAGAAATGGTCCATAAGGCCCGGCGTCCACCTACTACGATATGGCTCCGAGATGGTCTACGATGCACCTCCCAATAAAAAATCAAAATCGCGTCAGAAGGTTACCTAATATCGGGGCAGTTGACCACGTTTCTGCAATTAGACACCGATAAAAAACCCATACAATGCGTGGTGGATTGGCATGTCTAGACATATGTCTACGATTCTGCCCCTTCCCGATATGGAACCGATTTTGACATTTTGTATCGGTACCATATCGGGAGGTCTATGACAGCCGGGCCTTATATGACAGTGAGTTTTTAAAGTGCGCACAGTTTGGAATTATTAAATTAAATAAATAACCTTCTATGAGTAGGCCTGTCTATCCTTTGCAGTTTTTCACTGTAACTTTTGTCTTTGTATGTATGATTTATATGGCACTCACATCTGTTTACTAAGTTTGGTACCTAGGCACTTGTGTGCAGCTGAACATGTGGGTTACTATGAAAACGCCCCTAATCACTCTTAGAGCCTGATTCTGTAATTTTTGCAGCCGCTCACAACAATACTTTTAAATAACTGATTACCTGCCTGCACAGTTAGATATTTCTATACTTTTTGTAGTGGATACAGTTTATAGGTACATGTAACTGCTTTGATGGCTCCATTTATAAGCTGCTTGTAGTTTAGATTTTGGTCCAGAACAAGACCTAAATAATTATATGATTGCACAACTTGCAGTTGCCTATGATCAACGAATAGTTAATTTGATATTTGGTATTAGCTCCTCTAGTTGGCCCTGACTTCGTCTTTTTAACATTAATGGTGAGTTTGTTTCTATTGCACCACAAAGCTTGGGCATCTGGATCAGTTCGCAATCTTGGGGTTGCCTTTTCAACGGTATCATTTGTGAGGTATAGGACAGTGTCGTCATCATAGTGTAGACACTTTATATTTTGTATGCAATTGTGGAGGTCATTGATACAGAGTATGATCATTAACAGTCCAAGCAGTGATCCTTGTGGTACCCCAAAAGTAATACCATTTGACTCTGACCATTCACTATTAGCAAAGGTTGTTTCCTTTTTTATTAATCATGTAACTCATGTACTATTTTAACATGACAACTCTTATCCCAGTATAGTTCAGTTTTTTTCAGTAGTATTTGGTGATTAAGGCCTGGTGTCCACCTACTTCGAGAAAAATTTAGACCTACCGATATGACACTGATACAAAAACCAAATATCAGAGACATATCGGGAAAGTGCAAAATCGTAGACATATGTCTAGACATGCCAAACAAAATTGAAGAACATGTAAGTTCATTTACCATTCATTGACGCTCAATTTGCCAAACTTACATATGAAACCTAATTTCAAAACCTATTGTATTGGCAAAGGGAAACCAATGAAAATCTATGGGAAACCGCTGACAGTATACTCGCCAATAACTGCGAATATATTTGAACAAATGTTGTTACTAATCAGAAAGCTTTGCCCTTACAGACTGTGTTCTACACAACCCATCAGACATTCCTGACTCATCGAGCCATTTACCTTTTGGTACTCAATCTAATGTGCCCCTTGGAGAGCCGTATTGAGACATATCGCCAAGGACGACAAGGGAAGAAGCTCGACAAAACCTGTCCACAGACTGTAGCTGGTAGGAACTGATATCTAAGGACACCTTAACGTTTGAGTCAAGTTTTGTCTAGGATATTTCGTAACTGTCCCATGATAGACTTACGGAATGTTTGCTTTTAGCGAAGAAATAAACTGCCAGCGAATGACTTACCTGAATGTAACTTATACATATGGATCCTGTATTGTATTTCAGTTACACTTTTCATGTTATTCAATTCTAAAACAAAATACACCAACCAGTCGACTTGCTCTTTAACATAATAGCCGAAAGAAATGTATTCAACATTATTGATGCACATATCAAACTGACATATAAATAAACGTATACAGCAAGATAGACTTATTGATAAACCTATTTCTCGGCTAAGATCGAAGTCTAACAAGATCAAAATAAATTTGTAAGCTTATGCTTTACCTATATTACATACACGGCTGATCCTATACAATCCATAGGATCGATCATCGTTTAATCCAATTTTCTGGTTTCTTATTTCTAATTTTCTGTCCTAACAGATGTACATATTTCGTAAAACTACCTAAGGATTCCAAAGATCTTTCCATGCAAATATGCTATAAAGGCAGAACCTCTCTCTCTCTCCGACCTCCTGTGTCCGAGATAACTATAGACGTTTATAAAATATATATATGCTTGTGCAATAGTGTACTTTCATGAATGTAATGAGTTTCACGTACCTGATCATAACTACCGGTCCCTGACTTCATTTGCAGATTACCTAGACTACTGGCTAAATTGCATCCATACTCATGCAGTGTCGAGGGACTTCAATCCCACATCCGCCACATTATCGCCCCCTATCATCATCGTTGGAACACACAAGGATGAGGTCGAACAGGTACAGGAACTCTCGTGCATACACTGTTATAAAGTTGTAGCGTATATTACCCGCTTTTGTAACAATTATCACACAGCTGGTCTTTTGACCATAAACAAATATATTGTTCTCAGACCGTTATCATATCATATCGCTATTCTCCATGGCCCGGTAGTTATTACGACATCAATCAACCTTCGTTATCACTAATATACAAATGATGATATTAAAGAAGCGCCTAGTTCATAAAATTTTAGCAAATTCTGTTATCAAGACTAAAATGATTACGCTTTGTTGGTCAGATGATATATATATATCACACAAAACATTTGCATTCCAGAAATATCCCGATACAGCCTCGGAATATATCGATAGCTACTACGCGTCAATTCATAAGTATATTGAGCAGAAGGCTTACTTCGAGCATGTACATCTGCAATTCTTCTCCGTTGCAAACAACGATAACAATGACCCAGAGGTGAACAAACTCAGACAGAAGATCATCGACCTTGCTCAACAAGAGCCCTATTGGGGAGAGGAGATCCCACTGAAGTGGATTGCTCTGAGAGACAGACTCAGGCGGATGCAAGAGGAGGGTGTGCGGGTGACTAACGAGGCCTCAGTGTTGACACTAGCAGAACAGGTTGGTCTTGCCAAAAGAGATGAAATATGGACAGTTCTTAAGTTCTACCATGAGTTGGGAGAGCTAGTCTTCTTCAATGAGCCCACATTATGTGATTTCATTGTGCTTGATCCTCAGTGGCTTATTGACTCGTTTTCTAATGTCATCACCGTCAAGCATTTCCATGAGCAGAACGTGTTTGCCAACAGTCGGCGCCACTGGCGTCTGCTGGAAGAACATGGCATACTTCATGAGAACATAGTCAATAACGTTTGGGTTCCGGAGCTCAAGAACCGGTTAATCACGCTCATGTATAAGTTCAGGCTTCTCCTGCCAGTGCCCTTCTCCCAGCTCACTGGGGTTTGCTCGGAGGTCTACGACCTCACAGGTGACTCTTCAGAAGTTTTCTATCTCGTCCCTTGCCTCTTGCCAGCCTTGGAGGAATTCCCTGAAGTATCCGAAGCTTTACCTGCTGTTCTCGTCGTCTTCCGGGAGGATTTCCTCCCCGTTGGACTCACCAGTCGGATGATTACTGCCATGGTGACGGAGAAGCATTGGACTCTGACTGGTAAGGTCTTCCACAACCACGCTACATTCCTACCTGGAGGCGTGGACGCTGATATTAGTATCAGTATGACCCAGAATCAGGAGCGCCTTGAACTGCATGGTCGTTCACTGAGTCACCCAGAATATGTGCAGAAAGCCAGGTTTAGGGACTACCTGCTTTCGTTCATCCGTGTGTTGCAATGTGTGGTACACACCATCTGTCCCATGGCACAATTCCGGTTAGCTGTGTGGTGCCGCTGTGAGGGAAACCACCACGACCGCAAGGCAGTAGATATTGGCTTCGAGGGTGCTCTTCTTGAGGGCAAAGAACGGATCTACTGCAGACACCATTGGAAGACATTTCCCACAGGCACTTTTGCTCACTGGTTCAACGTCGGCATCACCAATGAGGTAAGTTCTGGAGACCTGGAAACAAAGTAGGGATAAAATTGGCATGTTGGGAATAATACCATAATGAAATCTTGTTTTGTAATGTTGTTTCTTTAACCTATAAATTATGCTGTGGCAAGTTTATTGACCACTGGAATTGAACCGGGGATATCTGTGAATGGATTCCAGACAATTAAAATATCAGTTCAGATATCGATGGATGGATTCCCATGAATCATTAACAAGTCAGTTTTAGACCGGAAGAATGTTTTATTAATATTCCTGGATCGGTTGACAATCTTTGACCTGTTAGGAATATTTATAATGGCAAGCTCACTTTTACCCATGGACTTATCATTAATAGGTACTTTATAAGGTATTTCAAAAGGTATTGTAGGAGCTAGTTGTATGTCTACGTCATCGATAGACATGTAACATTACTAAATTCTTTTTCTTGCATTCTTCGATTCTAACATTTTATCTTTGCTGTTTTTTAATCCAGTCTGGAGAGGCAGCTGAGAGTATGTATATCTTTTTATTTCTATTATGTACTATAAACTTAGCTCATCTCTTTTTAGTTCAGATGAAACAATGATTCTGCATGTGAACTAAGGTTCTAGGCTCATATCCTTTTATTTCCATTATGTACTATAAACGTAGCTCATCTCGTTTTAGTCCAGATGAAACAATGGTTCTGCATGTGAACTAGGGTTTCTAGACTCAATTTCCTTTTATTATTGCATTAATTTTCTCACATTGTGAATCAAAGAGGATGTCATTATTGAATGGAATTCTTGATAATGTAATTCGGTCTGATGATAGATGTGGCTCGATGAAATGTTTAATTAACCAAGAATGATATTTTCGGATCTCCAAGAAAGATACATGAGGTACTAATGAACATGGTTTTATGATAAGTTGGTAATGAGGGTTGACGATTTTTAATACGTTTTCATGCCCATTGACATAAACGAGATTGGCAAGTGAAGAAATCTTAGAACTGATTACTGCCGTGGCCTATATTGGGTGAACATTTATTTCGACCGGAATTGAACGTGAGCGTTTACTTCAATAGTGTTCTTCTGTGTGGCTTGTTTAAGTCATTGTTTTTACACCTCTTGCAGTAGACTACCCCAGTGATCGCAAGCTGCTTCAGTTAAGCGAGGAAATTGGAAGCGAATGGCAAAAGCTGGCCATCTACCTTGGCTTGACATATCAGCAGACACAGCAGGCCCGCATTTGCCACCCACATGACATTGTCATGTGCATGCATAGTCTCTTCATCAAATGGCGCAACAAATGCAAATTACAACGTCCCGGGAAGATCCAGGAGCTCGTCGAGGCCCTCAGAGAAGTAGGACGAAACGATCTGGCCGAAGATATAGAATTGCGGACTAAAATTGTTTAAGTTGCATAGCAACGTGTTATTTCTATATTGTGTCTCAAATAGATCGACATTTCGAGAATTGTCAATTAGATTATAGTATCAGAAAAGGTTAAAATATATAGTGTTCCAAAAATATTTCCTATTGGCCGCAAGTATTCATGAGAAAGTATTCGTCTTTTCACAAATAATGTTCTGCAATGGATATTTCCAAGTTGTGTATCCTGCCAATGACGGATAATTTTTCTGTCCGGGATTCTGTTCACAACGCTTACAAGAAAATGGTGCAGTCACCATTAAATATGTTTTAAAATCATGTCTGTGTAATTTCTTAAAATCGAAATGTGTTATTACACCATAGTAAAGATGAGCACTCTCCCCTATTCAGGGTCGACCTTTCGTACATACATCCGACTGAAAATTAAAACAAGTAAGGAAAAAAAATACATAGGTTGGGGCACAAAAACATATGACAGGACAATACACCTCACCGACAGGATAGCTTTGTTCTTAGTCGTGTCTCAGAAATTTGACTAACTAAGACTAGTCTTCATTACATTCATTACTATTATTCAAATATAACTAATAATATCTACATATTTTCCAGGAAACATGGGTTCTTCACAATTAATTCCTTGATAGTTGCTTTTAAACTAAAGCCATATCTCTTCAACTGCAAATTTAAAGGAAGTTTATCCCAAATTTTAGTTCCTACATATAAAGCACTTATCTTAAACCTATCTGTTTTCGGCTATTTCAATTTAATACACACCTTCGCATTACTCCCGGTGTCTCTAGTATGAGTGGTAACACAATTATTCTCTTCTAAGCTCCACCATTTAATAATAGACAGGGTATGACAGCTTCTCCTTATATTAAGAATTCTTATCTTACATCTTTCGTGTATGTCTTCAATATGTAAGTTTCTAGCGATTTCTCTCCCTACTGCAATTCGCAGACCTTTCTTTTCTAGAATCTGCAATTTCCTTAATTTAGTAAATCCCATTAATTTATAAATGATACCTAAGTATTTTACGATGGAAAGCAGCATTTGCTTAATAAGTTTGATTTTCGCACTCTCATTCAACATATAATTCATCTTTTTAAATTTGAGAAGTTTTCGAAGAACTTTGTTATGTATATTGTCATTTTGGGCAGCCAGTTTTAATCTATTGTCCAAAAGTACTCCAAGATATTAATGTGTTAGTGGCATTTATTATATTCTTATGCATCTTTACTCCTAGCATTTTATTTGTCTCCTTTTTATTACTAAACCGCATAACCTTGGATTTATCATGATTAAATGCTAGCTTATTTTCAATGTACCCATTGATTTACATTATCTAAGTCCGCCTCTAAATCCCTTCCTATCTCCCTTTGTATATTTCCTGCTAAAATTGTGACAATGTCGTCTGCATTCATTTACATTTTAGATGTGCCAATTTGTAGCTCCAAGTCACTGATAAAAACGGAGAATGGGGAAATATAACTTATTGTCCTGAATCTTTGTTGAGAAGCATTGTTAGAAAAGGATCGATATATATGGAAGATTGCCACATTGCAATAAACAATAAATACACCCGTGTTTTCCTTCTTCTGTTTATTCAAATGCTATACTCTCACGACCAATGTCCATAATGCGCGCATCTTGATTTCTGTATACCAACCGCACCGTACAGCAGTTAGAACAACTATACATGTACTAATATTTTCATGAAATATGCTTCCTTGATTCATTAAATTAACTTTGTGCAATCCATTTGTTTCTGTTTGGGAGTATACGCAATGTTTAACCCATTGTGAGGGGGGGGGGCTACCATTGATGACAATCCATGAAATATTATTCCAGTAGAGCTAGTACTGTGCTAGCTATACAAGTATTATATTATGATTCTAAATAAATTGATATTGTATTTTCTAGGTCGGTCTTTGTTCAATTTGTCCATATTAGGCCTAATTTCTGTAACAAAGGGCATGCATCACCATACACATGTTGGTGGTGTCCAAGGCCCGGCATCCACCAACTACGTTAAAAAAATTAGACCTACCGATATGGCTCCGATACAAAAATTAAATATCGGAGACTTATCGAGAAGGTCCATATCATAGACAAATGTATAGACATGCCACTTCACCACATGTATCGGACGCTGGCCCTCATCCCACGTATTACTATCCCCAGCAAGATTCGCCCATCTGAAAACTAGAAACTAAATAGTTTAGCCGTTAAACCAATTAATCATTTTGTCTCGCTTTGAATAAATGCGGGGGGGGGGAGATAGCAGGGTTGATGTCATTACCATAAGAAAGTGAAGTGATAAGGTCTCCTGTCACCTTATCACTATGGTCCTCCTAGCACCAGGGACTTTAGATATTCAGATGATAGCAGCTAATTCCAGGTGCTCTTGTGTATGCGGTAAACTTCTCAAAGCATGTGGTGGTAGGAAGGATCACTAACAATGGCGGGTGAAACCACTATGATGTGGTTATGGCATACTGGTCGCTTTGTTCCTTTTGGAAAAAACATCTCTCAAAGATTGTCGCACGATGAACATGTTCAAAGTTGCTAAATGGTTATGTTGCCATATATTGCCGTGATATTCAAGGTGCAATATCAATGTCTTCTTCGATTTAATACTAAATAAGTGATATAGATACTTATAATAAAACACTTGAGTATTTTGTACTGTTCTATCTTGATTTAAAATTTCTTTATGGTTTAGTTGTTAACTTTTTTTTTACATTCGACAAAGATTTTACGACATTGCACACGTTCGCCAGCACCGTTGTGATCTTTCATGTAAAGTCACAGATACACTGTTTAAACAAATACAGGACTTGACAAAAAGGTTTACATTAACAAGACATAACAATCATTCGCCCAGACATAGATTGTTACATTACATAATATAAGATCATCATTTTTCATTTTATTTTCAGGTCGTATGACCTATCTTTAGCAATCTCATGGGCTGTTGCCCTTCAGATATCATTGATATTCTGTATTTTCCCTTTTATTCTATTCTTGAAAATGTAACCTGATACATCACTTTGTGTTTCTTGTATTAACCCTTAAGGAGGAATGATGCCTTGAGGCATTAACCGCCCCAGGCCGAATGATGCCTTGAGGAAATGATCAATGAATAAATATGAAATTTTCAGAGAATGTACATATAACATCATGTATCATATTACTAGCAAAATCATGTAAGATCTTATGGATTAATCATCATATCACGTAATAAAACCATCGAATTATGGCTTTAGCCAATAATGTGTTCGTCCTCCAGGAGTATACACTGACACTATCTGAAAATGAATGTGCAAGAGCCAAAGAGTTCTAAAGATAAAGCTTCTGTGCTATGAATATTAGATTACTTTTACTTCTACTGAGGTTTTGGAAAAATTAAAAGATATTTGTCCGCACAAATCTAGTGGTGTTTCACATATAGCTGTAAAGGTTGTAATTTATAGTATAAATTTCAGGGGGGAAAAATGATTTTCCAGATCTGTGTAATACCTCGATGAATAATGCTAGTTTTCCCAAGGAATGGAAGAGAGCGGTGGTGGTTCCCATACTAAAATCGGGTAATAAAAAACAAATTAACAATTGGAGACCCATATCTCTTTTAAAATTGCCAAGTAAGATTTTGGAAAGGCTTGTGCATTCCCGTTTATATGAATTATTGTCAGACGCAGAATTAAAACGAGTTTGGGTTTAGGCCAAATCGGAGTACTGGTGACACAATCTTTTATCTGTTGAAAGAGGTATATATGAGGCTAGAAGTAGATTTACGCTATTTTACATAATGTGCTTTATAGATTTTTTTCAAAGCTTTTGATTCGATAAATCATGAATTACTATTGGACTTTTTAAACATTAAAAAAAACCATAATAGACTGGTTGTACGATTATTTATTATATAGAGAAAAGTTGTAAATGTAAATGATATGGAATCGATGCGTAAAAATATAGAATTTCGTGTCCCACAAGGATCTGTATTGGGACCGTTATTGTTTATTCTTTTTGTATATGAACGAACAACGAGAACAAGAACTCAAGGGAAAATACTCTTTAAATAAATTAGAAACGGCTAAATCTGCTACAGTCAACAACAGTCCATTTTATCGGGGGGAGTAAGTTCATGGGATTCCTTGAAAGTAGAGGTTCATAATATAGCTGATAGGGACACTTTCAAGAAAGGTGTTACGACTGAACGCGGAAGTACCTGAAAACAAAAGAGACAAAGAAAGAAGACAAAAAAGAGGATAGTGAAATGAACATTGAACAAACGTATATAGATGAGGCTAAATAGACTTGGCAAATATAAGTATTTCGCATACATTTCATCATTATTACTCTTTCTTTCTTATTACTTTTATACCTGTACTTTGAGTTTCCCTCAACATCTTTCTATTCCTATATTTGTATGTTGACATATTGTATTGACCAATAGACGGCAACCGCAATCCCACTGTGTCTTCATCACCTTGTCGTCACAGGGGGGCCACAGGTCTTGATGGAACCACTTATTGGACACCTGCCAGGTGGTGTGTGTGCACCTTGTGGTCGTCGGAGGCTAAAAATAGGGGATTTGGTGGAACAGCCTGCAGATTTTGGAGATTTAAGGGTGGCCGGGTGGCCAACCCCAGTGAGCAGCATCAGCTGAAGGCTAAAAGCCTGTCTGGAGAGCGCCAGATTCGTGGATTAGCCAGATTAGTTGACCACCACCTTATCATTGTTAACAAATGCCCAACCTGTCATATATTGTAAAGTTCTGGTCTATACATCCCTACCGTGGCCAAGTGATGTTGGTTTCTATGAGAAGAAAGTAATTATCTAAATTACCCTTATTTATTGCGAAACAAATTGACTGGATCGGTACAGTTACCATTTTGGTTAGTCTCCTCCTCCCTGATGTTTACAGTACGGCTGCCATGCTTTGAATGGCATATAATTCCTCTATTATTGCTCAGCTCTATTTCCCAGTATGTCCACATAATGGCAGGGCAGTGTCATGAGCAGCCTCCTGACATGTGCGACAGACCAGAACGGGCATTCAACCGAAACAGAATTGGTCATCCCTATTGGCTGTTGGTACAACAGCCAATGAGAGCACAGAGCTCACAGATGCCAAGCCTGTCATGCCAACCCTCTGCTAAGGGTATAAAATAAGGACCCTTTCTTGTCAATAAACATTTAAGTTAAGTTCTTGACTTATAGTAGTACATGGTACCTCTGTGATTGAGTTCTTACTCTCTTCTCTTAACCCTTTAAGAGCAGGAAGATCCCTCCAGGCATTCCCCTGGCTACGGCAGGAAGATGCCTTCAGGCATTCCCCTGGCTATGGCAGGAAGATGCCTCCAGGCATCTTTGAGGCATCATTGATACTTATATACAAAATTCAATAGATAAAAATATGATTGCTTGATTTAAAAGAAATTTGGACAATATATAAGGACCATATTGACCTTTAATTTGGTATAACAAAATATGATCAGTCACCAAGGTGAATTACTTAAATCACATGACACATCACATGACATTGCTAATTCCCAAAAATGGTGCCTGCCGTAGCAGGGTCATTTGGGCTGGCAATGCCTGCTGTGTAATGCTAATCAGGGGAACTGGGTAGGCCTACTGCAGGAAAAGGGTTAAGGTCTACTCCTTATGCAAGTAGGCCTCGAAACTTTACAATATATTATGTTTCAGCTTCGCATTTTACATTTTTCATGCAACTCATTTATGTGTAGGTATTGGGCCTTTTTTAATCTTTTAACTTTAAATCCCTTGTAAACCAATTTTCCCGTAGTAGTTCATTTTTAAGACATAATGCTTTACCGTATTGTAAGTATGTCATATCACTTGTAAGAACACTCAATTGAAGAATAGGCGTAAATCATATATCAGGCAGATGCAAAACATCGTTTGGTTTTAGGTATTTTATCAATTGAATCACAATATGATTTTATTTATATCTGTTTTTAATTAGAAATAATCTTTTGACCTTATTTCGTCTATTGAATTTCTGAAACCTATTTCACCTGGTAGATTTTAAATCAAAAGATTCGGGAAATGAAGAACTATCATTTTTATAAAGACATTGTGTGGAAGCCGAAGCCAGGGCCTACCTCTCCTCCTAAAAGACTTCTGCCATGGTGTCATTCTCCAGGCCACACCCTGGACTGCCAGGTCATCTAGTGGATATCCAGAGAATCAGCGAAAACACTTGCTATCCAACTGGTGACAGTTAAGTGTACTTCTCTCAACTACAACGTTTCTGTACAACCAGATGCAACGCTAGGGATAACACTACCGAGTACCAACTAAAGTGACGCAACTCATACCGGTACATGGGCTTTATCTTTTATAACTGGCTGGCCCATAACCCATGACCGATCTCATGACAACCACTGGTTCAGAAAAGGATTGAACGACCACTGACAAAATGGCAACGCCAACGATGAGATTTAGAGCGACTTCCCTGCTGTTAATATCGCGTAGGCATAGATCTACTGTCAGTGTCAGTAGACAGGTTTTCTACAAGTACCAACAGTGTCTCCACAGAGGATTCAATAATGCAGGTAAGTTTCTTTTAATATGTATCATATTCATATTTAAGTCTAATGTGTTAAGTGTGTGTGCCTACTGTGAGGGACCAAATTTGTTTCTTGTAATCTTTAGTCTCGTTCGAAGTTGACTGCAAAAGTTTTCACATTTAACGACAGAGGGCCTCTCCGTCGATCTCCGTAAGGATGTGCACGTTTCACTTAACTTTTTAAAGTAGGCCTATCATTGATGAGTTGAAACTCTAAGTGTATAGCAATCAGTGATATAGATACACCTTAACAAAAATATAGATTGTAAAAAAAATGAAGATTTTGAATAATTGTACATTTAAAAATTATTTTTAAAAACTGTATTTTTGTGATTATCTAGATCTAGGGGAAAATGAAAGAATAAATTTACTTTTTGTAAGTCTTGAAGTTGAACAACACATCTCCATAGCTTATAATTGGCAGAATCATTGTTTTATATATATATATATATAAGAGTGCAGGCATGATCTGCCAGGTAAGGCCTCAATTTTGCCAGAAGATACAACGTATACCATACTTGCTTTATAATTTGGTTAATGTGTGTTTTATATGATGCAAATCTAGTGATCAATATACCAAGATAATAAATGAGTGTACTTTCTGCGGTGTATCCTTGTTCAATTATAGATTATCGTTATAATTTCTCAGCTCGTTTGTCTTTCTTGTGGTGCCCAAAATTACTTTTTTTTTTTTTTTAGTACAATAGTACAATATTTTGTCTATTTCGTAGGCTAAGCACCAGTTCGCAATAGGCCTGCTGTCCAGGTCCTTCTGCGGAAGTCTCATCACCTCTTTAAAATCTGACCCGGAATGGTTTAACACAGTGTTATCGGCATATAAAAGCCATTTTGATTTATCTCTTTGGTTGTGATCTTCCTGCAAAATATTGGTCAAATCATTGACAAAGACTAAAGATAACATTGACCTCAAAATGGATCCTTGGGTGACTCCATAGCTGGTTCAGATTTGACATGATTCGCCATGGTTACCTGACATTTACTTTTTCAAGCAACGCTTGTACCATTCCATCAGTAGGCCTATTTCGTTTATTCCCAGGTAGGCCAATTTTGAAATCAGAATGTGGTTGATTCTTTGTTATTTATAGCTGAAAGAATATCATTTATAATTTTGGTAACTGTTTCTATAGTTAAGTAATCTTTCTGAAATTTATTTTTGGCTTAACTTAACATATTATTATTTTCAAAGTAGCCAAAGGTATATCTGTGGACTATCTTCTCCAGTATTTTACCTGGAAGAGGCAGCAGAGCGATCGGTCTCAAAGTACAAACATCTCCACTATTCCCTCCCTTCTAAAGTGGAATCACCTCTGCTTTTTTCCCCATAAACCTGGAAAGATACCATTTTATAAAGGTTTATTTAAGAGACAGATAAAATGCGAAACAAGAATTATCAATGCATCCTTAAGATACTTTTGTCAATTGTTGTTGAGATGTCCGATAATTTTTCCACGTTTTCTTTACCTTCATAAAACCATGGCGTATTATGGGCTTTTGCCAGTGTCGCCCAGATATTGCTAAAGTAATTATTAATAAATCCCGATGCATTTTCTTCCGATATCCAAACCCCATTGTGATCCTGTAGATTTATTGTTTCATTTTTTCGAGTTTCCCTTTGTATAGTTTGAATTGATCCCCCCAAATCTTCCCCCATCATTCTTGTTATTTTCGAGGGATTGTTTTATGTAATTTCCTTTCGCTTTCTTGATAAAAGAAGTCAACAAGTTAAAACGTAATGGATGAATAGAATAGATAAATATAAGAATTACAATAGAATTAAGAAGTATAAAGAATTATTCAATTGAAGATGTACAGAATGAATTAAATAAAAATCGAAGAATTTAACTCATTCCTTTAAATCTATATTTATTGAGGTTAACGTTACATTGCTCCTAGTGTTTAAATTCACTTGTTTTCAATTTCTCTTCGTTTGATAGTATATTTCTAATTGCAAGTGGGTTGGCTAGTTCCCCTTCCACTATTCCCGCGCCCCCTAGCGAATGACCGGGGAATCAGCGTAGCGAATACGTTGATGGGTAGCCAGCCCTGCTGGGTAGCAGAAGCTACGGGGCGAGTATACCTCCACCATATAAGGGCGCTACTGACCCTGATAATGTACCCATTGTTTAGAGGTCTATGTACCTTATTTATAGTTCTGTCAGTGCTACCGCCTACATATGACATCAAAGAGTTAAACTAGTTTAGTTCTTTGACGACATATAGACTGCATGTAGATTTTATTGAGCTTGAGATTCTGGATCCCAGATGTTGGGCGTCTAACCGTAGCTGAGAATTTGTACAAAGCTTCATTTTATATCAATATAAGCTGCTATGGATGTCTCTTCTGCTTCACATAGCACAATTATCGGGACCGCACCACCGGTACCTCTAACTTTGTACCATTACCGATTCCACGGCAGGTAATTGTAGTGATAAGCCTCTTTAGTCTTGCATTATGTAATAGGTCATTAAGGCGTTTGTTTCTGGGATCACGTTTGGGACTACGAGGTTTATATCACCTATGAGCCAACATTCTTTTTTTTCAAAATGTTAAAGTTGCTATTAATTTCCTGCGTAAATCTAGTTAAACTGTTGATATTATAACCTTGTGGTCAATAAATGTTATATATAATGAATGTTTTGTGTCCTGGACTTGTTGTCTGAAGAACTATGGTTTCAAGGTCATTGTCGATTCTACTCATTTGTTGATCAATTTTCGCGTAAGAATTCCAATCATTTCTAATATGAATACTTATCCCTCCGCCCCCTTTCCTGTTAATCTATGATGAAAGTATAACCTTTTATATCAATAGCTGCCGTCATCAATTTGTGTTTTGATAATGTTTCTGACACTCCTATAAAATCAGATCCGTTTAAAGCATTTTCCAAAAGATCTCTGTTTTTAGATAGACTCCTTTATTCAAGTGACAAATCTTAAAACATTTATCTTTAATTATTTCACCAGATAATGAGCCATTGTACTTGATATTTAATGTATGGTGCATACTTAGAGAAATACATGAGACCACCAAACAATAATGATAAGATGCAAAGTTCAGGCCATTTTAGTGAAGTTAAGATTACAAGGCTTAACTTAGTAATGCCTAACCACACTTTGTGCGCATCTCCAATGCATATGTATAATTAATAGGTCTATGCTAAAACAATGTATACGTTATGCACTCCCATGTACGCCTCTTACTATAAAATCATTAACCCTTTAAGGACAGCTGCCTATGTCTGAACTCCACACTTGGGGACGGCTCCTAGTGACTATGTATAGGTCTAGGGGACGGGGGCATTCTCCTGTGAACTCTAAATTCGAAGATTTATCACGTGATATAATATGCTATTATCAATATTTTATTCCTATTATTTAGAATTCAGAAATATGATATTACACCAACATTCTGTGAAAATTTCAAGTTAATTGTTAAAATATTTCCTTTTGAAAAACAATTTTATAAATATCCAGCAAATGATGCCTTAAGGCATCATCCGCCCCTGACCGGTTGATGCCCTAATTAAGGCATCATCCGCCTCCTGCCGGATGATGCTTTAAGGCATCATCCGCCCTTAAAGAGTTAATAAGGTATTTACAATATAAATTTAACATCACACAACCAATATCAAAGACTGTCTGTCAATTGTATAGCCCCGTATGGGACCTGGTTATGTTATGAAACATATTCCCTTCGATACCTTTCGTTACCGTACTAGATCTAGATAGGTATGGCAGGGTGATCAGACTTGTCTCCTCGCGGCTCCGGTAATTTCCCGTAATTTGCTTGAAGAGAAGCAAGAGAACTAGCTGAAAACCGAGGACAAGTTGGGTATAAGGGGGAAGAACAACTGCAGCAGGTCGATTTAACAACAAAAATAGGGTAAAGAGTCATTTTCATACCTTTATTCTGTGATCACCTACTGAATTGTCTGTACCCCTGACATAGCCCACCAGCGAGGCGCTGTGGAACCCAGTTAGCAGAACAAACAGTCAAAGAGCTGCAAACACGCGCTAAACCTAAAACTAGAGAAGGGTCGACATCCAAGGATAGTGAATTCGCTCTATCGCGAATTTCACTCACTTTGGATTATTTGGTAAACTACGCTAAAAAACAGAGGAGAAACTAACCATCCTATAGATGATATAAAACAGTCAATAGACCACAATCATAGCGAAGTAGACGAACTCCATCAGTATATATTTACGTTCTTAAAGTTTAGCCTCAAGCTAATTTCAATCAACGACCTGGGCCTCGTCCCCTGTATACAGATCAACCATATATATATATATATATATATATATATATATATATATATATATATATATATATATATATATATATATATATATACATATATGATTGAAATAACTAAATAAGAATTTCTGCGAGGTTCCCCTTAAGCGAGGTGTCCCAGAAGCGGGGTTTTGCTGTATATGTACCTTTAGATCTTCAGCGTTATTAGCGGTGATGTTTTTCTTTCCAGGTCTACGTTCATTTGGCACGGTTGATGACTTTCGCTCAACTCTACTGGAATATAAAGGAGGATCGGTTGACCTGACCAAAGACGAATCTTTGGGCATAGCCAAGATCAAATTTAATCAGCCTGACCTTAAAAATGCCCTCAGTGGACGGATGATGTGTGACCTGTCAGACATCGTGACCGACCTCGAGTCATGGTCCGCGGGAAAGGGCATCCTCCTCTACGGGGCTGATGGCACCTTCTGTTCTGGAGGAGATTTGAACTTGATGCGTGGTATCGGTGATCCTGTCCAGGGATCGCAGATGAGCGCCTTCATGCACGACACCGTCTCAAGACTGCAGCAGTTACCGCTGATCAGTGTGGCGTTAATACAGGGCCGTGCGCTGGGAGGCGGTGCTGAACTGACAACTGCTTGTGACTTCCGACTTGTTACACCAAACACATCCATCGGCTTCGTGCAGGCTCGTTTGGGCATCGTCCCCGGATGGGGAGGGGGCTATCGACTCACTCAGATTGTTGGACATATAAACGCTTTAGAACTTCTCAGTACGTGCAAAATTATGACAGGGGAAGAGGCATTAAAATACCAACTTGCCAATGGGATGCTTACAAAGGAGGCGAATGCGTTGGACGACGCAGAGCAGTGGTTGTTGAAGAGACTAATGGCCCCAGCAGCAACCGTTCAGGCAGTTAAGAAGATAATAAACAACTCCTGGAATCCTGATATGAAGGCTGCATTAGAGGAAGAACGGAGAGTATTTGCTTCGGTCTGGGGCGCACCGGCGCATATCGAAGCCATGCAAAAGGGCATTAAACACAAATAAACCGTAACAGGATATTCTGAAAAGACATGAGATATCTCTCACTGCAGTTATTAATTCATAACATAATTCTCTGATTCAGTATTATTTCATTGTTTTCCTGATACACATGTAGTAATATAGGACCTATCCCTGGTGGATTTACATTATTTCATTAAACAATAGGAGACAGATACAGATCTGTACTATACGTGCATAAACTGTAGCTAACATTCCCCATATATATACTACAAATGAGTTTGATATTTTTCATTTTCTAAAGACTATAATATTCTCTATTATGATGCCATCGATCGATTTAAGATACCCATTAAACATGGACGCTTAAGAGTCGCACAGAACGAACTTATGAGTTGACGTTATATCTAATTTCGGCGGAGATGAGACCCAGCGTCTGTATCCGTAGAGTGAAAACCCACGCTAAAGGCCAGTTGGATTTATATCTACGTCATATTTACACCACTGGCCGATAGGTCTAATTGGACAAATTGGATGTTAAACTACCCAAACAAACGAGATTATTCCGATGGCTGCACATAGGGGACACCACTGTTTTCTTTTCATTTGTCATAAATCAATCCATGGAAAATCGAATCTTGTATTAGAAGTCTTGATTATAAATCCTTCTGAAACTCGTTTCAGCATCATCGGATTAATTACAAATGATAAACTATTTTTCTATTTTGTTTAAGTTTTAAAAAGTTCTTTTTACTTTCAAAACACTATTGTTCTGTGTGATACAACCTAGCAGTCTTTATATAGCACAAGCTGTCATTGGATTTGATATAAGCTGTCATTGGATTTAATACAGGTAGGACGAGCAGAGCGGTACACAGAAAATACAAAGCAAGGTCAGTGTTGGTGTCAGGACTGTGGTGATGATGTGTGTGCGGGGGACTGTTGGAAACCTTTTTATTTCTTTATCTATTATATGAATAGAGGGAGACTATGTTCCGGTGAGCAAAAGTTCAAAGTTACGAGTTGAGGACCGGAAGAATTACTGCCCAAAACGTCAGCTTGGGACGAAAACGTCAGCCTCGCCACATAACTCAGAAATACTGCACCCCCAGCAGCGGTTTCGGAAATGGGTATATATATATAGCAATGCTATATCTATACCGACGTAAATATCACATTGGTGCGTTGTCTAAGCCGGACGCCCAATACAGACATTATATCCGCGTAGATACACGTCAAACATGTTTTCCCTGTATAAGAAAGCATTTTTAGATACAGCCTTTACGAGCATCTACTCCATGATGTAAATATTCATAGACCCACATGTTCGTCCTGTGTCGGTTATCCAGAGAGATCTACGTTGGTATAAGTACAAGGCATCAACTAACTTATGTTAACGAGGCATGGACCATTCTGGATTTAAGATTTCATAGCATCTCATCCCCACTCTAAATACTAGCAGAAAATCTTTTGGGGTGAGGGTGCGGGTATGAGATTGAAAGATGGCGAGTGATATTTGTGCAATTCTGCCCATTTTAGGCCAGAAATTCACTTAGAATACTTGAGAATAAGGAGCATCTAGATTATTTACCCACTGGGCCATCTACCCGACTGGGAAATGTCACTGGATTCCTGCCTATTGTTTTTTTTTCAGAATTATGTCAACCCCATGCCAGTTCACAGCCTATAAGCTTCTCCCCATCTGTGATAGTGAATATATTTTTGAGATTTCATGAATTTATCCAGGAAATGCACAGAAATTTGTCTAGCATTATCTAAAAAGTAGGTTTTGAAAGTTGTATATTATTAATAATTTACAACTGGATGTTGAAAGATGAATTATGGAGCGTGCACCGCAGTTGGCGATTATACTATAAGGTATACTTATGGCGAGTAAAGTTATTCAGAACCCCGCTTCGTTTCCAACAAATAGCCTGCTTATGAGGGTTATGAGGGGTTTCCCCTTATATGGTTTGAAATCAAACCCGTAACAGAGGGGACCGTTCTGAGCAAGGTGCACCCCTTACATGGGGTCCCTTTTACACGGGTTGTCATTTAAGCGGAGTTCTACCCTGTGTGAGGGTGAGGAGTTAGATCAGTGGTTAAAGCTGGTATTATGCAATTACCCTTCGAGAATGCTATGAAAACAGTATTTATAAGGCCGGGTCCTCACAAGTAAGAGCAGGGCTGTCTGTAGATAAAGTATTCACCCCTAGGCTGTCTGTAGTATACTGGACAAGTAAAAGCACAGATCGTACAGCCGAGTGATAATAGGGGATTTGAGCGAATCTCTCACATCAAAGTGAAAAAAAGTTATTTGTCAACTCACAAAAACACCAGGATACATCCCATATTGCCTCTTGAGTGTAATCCTGTGGTAGTTTGATGTAATGCCATGTAATTTGCTCAGATTGTACTTGTTTTTGTTCCCTCCCCTTTGATCTGTTAGCTCTGAGGAGCCATGTTGACAGTCTGATCTCTCTAGTGTGAGAGTTATTTTTGATATATTTAGATTGCATTCTTTTTGTGTACTTCTATCTGAATATTCATATTTTTATGAGTCATGATCTATTATCTATGTTTTGTCTGTTTGGTGATTGTAACAAAAAAGTGAAATCACATCCCATCATGTTAGGGGATCCAAATCAAAGCTGTGGAAAGCTGTGAGAAATCAAATTTCTTCTCTTTTGTAACTACTAAGGCCTTTGAGGTGCTACAGAGGTATGTATTACAAAAATTATGTATCCTAGAATTTGTGTAATGAAGATATTTTGGATAATTATGTGTTTATAAATAAATCGCCCATATTAGATGACTTTGGTTTGAACATGTGACTACTTGAAATCTGCTTGCTCCATGATGTGAGCCTAAAGGTATATTGAGTCAAGGTATTAGTGAATATTATCCTATATGGAGTAGATTATGAGCCCAAATGAGGCTATTCTATATTATTTAAGGCATTAAGCCATGGGTCCTGTGTTCAAGTATGTAAAAGGGTGTACAAACAAGTAAAATTTGTGTCTGAATATTATTTCACCCTACTGAATAAAGAAGTCTGTGTAGTTCTACCATATTCTACCATATGAGTATTGTTAGTGACAAATCCAGAGTAGAGTATATTCAAAGCAGACTTGTTGAATTATGACCAGAGTTTCAACAAGATAGTGTAGTTAACTGGTTATTGTCAAGGTGCTACCTGTTCTGTATTTTCCAGTTCTGTACGATGGTTTATACGATGTTTGACACATGAACAAGAATTCACTTCGGTGGTTCATGACGGATATTTCTATGAACATGTCACACAAGAAATAAATCATCTGTTATATTATGAGAGCTTCCATTTTAATCATTGGCCGAGGTACATGTAGTGCGGTCAGTGCACCTGTCACACACCACCAGTGACCGTCCCCACACCGCACAGGAACGGGGGATATACCCAACTGGCTGAGTTGCTTGCAGGTCATTAGTGTGTGGGGAGTTAGAGCATTGCACACCCCAGGTGGTACATGTATACATACATTGAGAGAATCTGTCTATCTATCTCTCAGCTTATGTAAGAAAGCATGCAACACAAAATCATCCTGTATAATAAATGTACTTACACTAGATATATGTCATGTGGTGTAGTTGTGTATATTGGCCTCACCCTACTAATTACAGTAGGCTTAACATTAAGTTTACGTATGCTACAGTATGTCGCATACAGAGTAAAATTCGTTCCGAGGAGCATACAAGACATTGGACATGTGACCAAGGAATTTGCCAATCGGAGAGCAGACTCTGGAAAAAGTTCCCGTTGCACTCATAAATCACTGTGTAAATAATATCTGTCATAACCCATAGACTCAGCACTGTCATAGACTTCAGTATTAAAGTAATACTGCGATCCCCACCAATGTTGTACATGTATATTTATCTCACCCCGGTATTTTTCTCCGTAGGCTTAACATTAGGAACCCGTACTCTACGGCCGTGAGGTTCGTGTACCCAATACTCAATGGCTAATTGGGTGATTCATTTCATCAATAATTAATGTTATAAATATGAGGTGAGATAAAATCAGAAACCCACTCGATGAAAATAACTTGATCCGCACCCCACCTCGTTTGACTGAAGAGTAATTCACTCAGCTTTGCTTCGTGAATTACTCTGCAGTCAAACTCAGTGGAGTACGGACCAAGCTATTGTCATCTCGTGGGTTTTCTTCTAAATACTTAATGATCGCTCCCAATTCTGCAAGCTGAACACCACGCTGATATCTAAAAATAGAACTGATGCCTGTGGCCGATTCCGCTCTGGCTTGAGTTGAGTGTGCTGTGGAAGTTAGCCATCTATTGTTGTTACTTGGGATAATTCTATTTAAGATTTTGAAATGTAAGGCTTGCGGTTTGGTTGACTGTGTAGCCTTATAAATGCTTTTGCATAAATAATTCCACCCAGATTCTGTGTACCTTAAGTCAAATAAGTTCTCTTTCCATGTTTCAAAGCCTGGTGCACATAGAGTTTTTGAGACAGAATATGAGTGTATATATCTTCCTGTTATGGCAGTTCAAAATATCAAATAAACCCCCATCTTTTTCCTGTAATAAGAGTTTTCTGTTCACGGTCCTTACTTATTCGTAGAGTACAGCCTGCAAAGCATCGCCCACCATCACTGGCCAAAAGCTATATAGCTTTATAGCAGCAGGCGGGCCGCAAGTTTCCGCATTGACCGCTCCCTGCATATACCTCAACGGACGGGATCAACATGAATGGGTATAATCCGTGAGATCCTAACCCATGAGCGAAGGCCGAAAGCTCGGACAGTTTCAGTATTTTGGCAGAATTACAGGGCAGAATTACAGGGCCGGTCCTAGCAGCGACCGCCGGCGGGAGTGCTACTTAAATGCATGCAGAAGGCCTAGCTGGTGGAACACTGGCTTTAACATATTGGACATCACTGCGCGAAACTAACCACTTTACATATGAATGTGCCCGGCGTATATAGGTATGCACGGTCGTCCTATTTCCCGTGTGTATACGCCTCACCTCTAGACCTATATAAGTGTCCATGTTCCAGTCATATATTATAGAGGAAACCTATGAGAGTTTAGGGTTTGAGCTCGTATCCCATCGAGTTTGAATCACGTAGTAATCACAAGGCGAAGCCGCGTGAATTAGGTAGTGATTCAAACGAGATGGGATCAAACTCTGACACTGAACTTGAATGGGTTTCTGAATTTATCTCACCCTTCACATTGACTAATGGGCTATCATTTGTGACATAATCCCCCATTGGATATCTCTCCTGAATATCTAATGGGCGTTAGATACGAGTTCCCAACGTTAAGTCTATGGAGAAAAAATACAAGGGGTGAGATAAACATCATATATACGCCTGATTCTGTTGTATTTATGTTACTATCGAATAGTTCCGATCTCTGCCACTTGGGGACACCACTGTTAGCATATTTCATTTGCCATTAGTCATTAAGTCCTTGGTATATTGAAAATCCAATGTTATATCATCAATTTTTATTATAAAATTGTTCTAAAACACTATTTATTATCTCTTCATTAATTACATTTAGTAAACCCTGTGCATTCTTTGGTTTATTAAACGTTTTTTTTAAATAGATTTTACTTTCAAACACCACTCTTCTGTAGGGTTGTGGATGTAAGCCTTTATAACCCGCTAGAAGGAGTTGAGACTATAGATATTGAAGACCACACCCCCACCACAACTTCTATGTTATGGCTCCCTACACTCACTCAACCTAGATTGAATTCCTCTCCCTACACACGTGTGAACGCGGTCGCCCGCCACAACCTCTACCAACACCCACGAGTGTGGCGGCAGGCTTCATCTAATGATGTACGTCTACCAACACAGACGGGTGGGAGGCGGAGGGGGGCGAACCTTTTCTATTTTCTATCAGTACACATATATGCCCGGCGTATATATATCGCACAGAGAATATTTCCTCTCATATACGCCAGGTGTGAAATTCAGCCAAGACGCTTCCGTATTTAAAATAAAACAGTCTTGTATACGCCTCATACACTGGCGTGAAATACGGGCGTATATATATATGAAAAGAAGTCAATTTACAGCCGATAAATACACTTCCGCGATGGCGTATATATATGAATAAACTGGTGGTTTTCGTGCAGTGTATTAAACTACCCAAACGAACAAACAAACTTCTGTCTATGATATATATATAGTTATAGGGATCACTATTAACCAAGTCCATCTGATATCCCTGCATCTCTTAGGCTACTCAAAAGACACTTGCTTCTCATCACCACGCGCATTGGCAAAAACGGTTTTAAAAGATTTTATTTTTGTATTTTCTATCAGATGAGCCTTGATAAAATTATGGTAGGTATGTGTATTTGGTATCAAATTGAAGCTCCTGATATCAGGTATGCATTTAACGTAGTATCATGTGCATCTATGTATTCGCCAAAGTGTGGTATTCATATATCCCTCTTCATACTGCCTACACAACCAATAGTCCTGGGCTGCTACCTATTGTCAAACTATGGTATTTGTCACAGAACTTGTAACAACCGCAATGTGTAAGTGTTTGACCTATTATCATCATTATTATTATTATTATTATTATCATTTTTATTACTATAATTAATTATGAATTATCATTATGAAACTGTGAATTATTTCCATATTACACATAGCTAGATGAGTGAGAAATTATGAGTTTAAAGTCAGAGTACATGATAGGACAAATAAATATGTCTGAAGCCCATTTTATTTCAAAAGCCATCTTTGATTCAGCAAAATACACCCTCGTCATATTTGTCATGACTTGGTGATGAGAAATAAGTTTGTCAAACCCAAATGCATGACATTTATGTAATATGTCCTACACGTTGAGTCATTACCTGAGGTTTATATAGGACTAAATAGAGACACACCAGTACCTATTTATAATTTCGTTCGTGACACATTTATTGACGATTTATCTCTCATGAATATAAAGGGCCAAACGTTGCCATCCCTCTCATAATTTTATAGTATTTTTTTTTTTTTTTTTTTTTTTTTTTAGGTTTTTATTTACCCTGGAGTGGACACCTAGGACTATGTATGTCCTATCTTCCGGTGGCTCCAGCAGAACGAATAACTTACCGCGTATTTGCTTACAGAGTAAGCTCACAGAGCATTTGCGGATACCAAGTTGTTATTAAGTCACAGTCATGTCAAATTCAATACAAACATTATGTCTAGGCTTAAGCCCTAAGAAAAGTCAGAAAACATAGGTAACTCACACACAGTAGATAGGTCCAGATTGGTCACCCCAGACCTTTCCTGGTAGTAGCATTACACATTTGTGGACTTCGGCGGTTGAACTATACAATGTTGAATAGCTTAGGGGTGGGGGAAGGTTATGCTCAGCCATAAGAACAGTAAAAAGTGATCAAGTGTGTTAGTTAGTAATGTTGGATTTTCCTGCGTTGTAACTGTTTGATAGCAGTATTGAAGTCATTCTCCGTGGGGGTAAGCCTCAATGTGGGACTCAATTTATTCCAGTGACTGGCTACTTTGTACATAACTGATTCTTTATACTTGCTTGTGCGTATATGACGTTTTATTTTCATAACCGGACCATCGTGGAGACGTGTTTCTCGAGTTTGTTCTAATAAGTTTCTATGGATTTTGCTACGTTTGTAGGCTAGTTTTTGTAGTTGGATAATTCTGCGATCATTTAGGTAGTTCAACTTAAACGATTTGTGGAGGATATTGGTGGGTATGCGGTTTTTAGAGTTATAACAAATTCTGAGTGCTTTATTCTGACATCTTTGCAGTTGGGTAAGGAGAGTGCTGTGAGTGTCATGTATTAGTACTCCTCCGTAGTCTAAGTACGGTAGAGTTTTAGTTTTATATATCATGATGGCTTGCTGTTGTGTTAGATATTTACGGATGAACGAGAGCATGTAGTTTTTGTGTGCAACCTTTTTGATTATATCCTTGATGTATTGTGAGTAATTTAACGAGCTATCCAGAGTGACACCTAGATATTTGAAGCTGTGGACTTCGTCTAAGTCTACATTACCAAGTGTTAGCTTGGTGTCGGGCGTGCGGGTAAGGATGGTTTTAGAACCAAATGTTTGTACCTTAGTCTTCTTCAGGTTGATCGTAAGTTTATTTTGATTACACCAGTTATTTTATTCATATGAGAGTTTCGTACAAGAACTCCATTGCTGTCTCACAGATATCCCATGAACTCTTTCATCTCTCATCCCTATTCTCATAGAATGATTATATGTTGGCCAAAGTATTTTGAAATATCTCCATGTTTTCTTTTCTTTTATTTATGGGTATAGTTTCTGTGTTGTCGCTATTTATATCTAACTCATAGCGCAGGTATTACCCGTCTGCTTGATACCACTACATACTCCATTGCTTCCCACTTTAGATATCTCATACTACACATATCCACATTATAACAGTTACCTTAAAGCTTAAATTTGATATTCCTAGTTCAGCTAGAACACTGGCATTACGGCATGTTACTTTGAGCAGGAGTGAAGGGAGGCGCATAAGGAGGTGGTCTGATCTCACCGTCCAGATCGATCAGCTGACTATCTGCGCCACCATTTGTACCGCCGAGCATGCTCGTCGCACCTGGACGCTGCATTGCTATGCTTCCGTAATACTGACTGTCGTTCATCGGGCTCTGCCGTGGCATTCCGGGATGTGCTGTCAAAGAATCATACTCCTGCAGAATTCTGATTGTCTCCTCGGAAGTCGGCGAACCGCGAATCAGAATGAGACCGGGCCTCACTTCGGCCACAACTACCTGTTCCGCCTTCTTGGGCTCCACAGTTGGCTCTACAGTATTTGTTTGCTCTTCTCCGGCGCAGAAGTTCCACAGAACAGAGATCAGAATGAGGATGATGATGAACATACCGGCCAGGGCCAGGAAATGTGAGAGTTGTAGTCCAATCCTGCAACACATATTTTTATCGTTAAAGGCATATCAGACAATTTGGCCTGAAAATTAAAACACATGTCATTGTCCCAATGATTGAATATTAATATGATGAGGTCAAAGTGTTGTAGAGCACATGTCTAACTTAAAAATGCATAGGCCACCATTCTTGTTTTTTGAATGAATTGAAGAAAACCAGATTTTATTTTTATTCAGGTAACAAAAAATGCAGAATGCATACAATTGCCATACATAAGGCGTTCTTCCTTGTATAATCAAAGTGAAAAACAAAGTATGTTAACCAAGACAAAGTGCTAGTCAGATAATTATATCGAACACATCATAGTTCACAGCAGAGAGGGCTTCAAATGCATACAGACACCACCATTTATATTGTTCACAATACTGTTATGATTGTGATATATTGTTATTAGAGAAGACAATTTATCCACGACAAGAAAGAAACTAGTCCTATGACTCTGTGAAGTAATCAGGTTGAAAGAGCACGTTGGTGACTTAATAACAGGACAAGCTGGTCATTTGACTCAGTGTGGTATTCAAGTTGGGAGTGAGTTATATATTTCCGGCCTAGGCAAAACTTTTTTACTGCATTTTGGAATAAATCCCTACCATCAATATGAAATAGATTTTACTTGATTGAGGAAAAAGCCAGTTTTTCATGCAATTCAATATTGTTCTTCAAGTAGGTGGTTATACTGATATTTTGTTAAAATAAATCATGAATACCCGTGCATATATCAAAGGAGTTGATATAGAATACATGTATCCTCATTTGATATTGAATATGAAGATTTCACTTTGATAGAAATTCTGTTTTTATCTTGATTACCAACGCACATCACTGGATCTTAATTCCATGCCTATTAAAGGCCTATCCTACATTTTACAGTGGCGCCACTTGCTGATTTCTTAATAATGTCAATTACCACTCGAAACAGGTTTCTTGGGATTCATTCTAATTCTAAATGAGTAAACCGAACGTTTTGTTCAGTTTATCCAATCGCAATAGATAAAATAGGCCAATTCATATTTGCCTGATTTACATAGGAAATGTACTGAAAAATCAATAATGTACCTTGCGTGGTTAATGTAAAGGATTTGGAATACAAAACTGGAATCCATTAATGGTCCAGTGGTGGACTATTTAATTGTAGAGTATCTTTGTAGAGTATCGCGTGACCGATTGCGACCAGACTATCTGCAGTCGTCAAGAGCTTGGCATTTACATTAGACAATTTCTATCCTTGTATTGCTGAATGTCGTTAGGAGGCGCAAAATGCCAGAATCGCTGGCCATGACCATCTAGTGTAAACGCTGGGTGAGACGGACTGCCGTCAGAGGTTGTCTGGGAACTTATATAGTAAGTCTCCATGACACCCTCTGGCGTCACTTTAGTCCGTTTACACACCGCGCCACCAGTCTGAGAGCCTGAGCGCCCTGGCCCTGGCCCTGGCGAAAACGGGACGTTCTACAGTCTAGCGTCACTTCCGGGACCAGCGCGCCCCCTGTGGGCTCGCAGGGTGGCTCAGAGACCAACCTCTGGAGCCCCTCGGACCCTCTTGACCCTCCAGAGACACCTCTGGCAAGCCAGAGGCGCCCCTTTTGACGGCCTACCACACTATGATTACCAGCCTTAGATTTACTGCTACATCAAAGGCCAATCCTTCTCATACCATGTCTATGTGGTGTTGGAACTAAAAGAGCTCTCACCTCGGTAAATGTGTAAGGGAGGGATTTCTACCTACATTCATCTCATAGATTCGATCAAACCCAAAGTAAGTCTAATTGAACAAATTGGACGTTAAACTGCCCAAACAAAGAAACAAAACAAGCTTGCCTTCAGCAAGTAGCTTTTCCTGGTCATAGTCATCATATCCTTTAAATAGTATTTCTTCATGCTGCTGCTCCTGATCGAGACCTTTGTCACATTGCCTTCAGGAGCTCCAGCTGGCGTCAGCAGATTATGACAAAACTGTATTCCTGTGGAGTAATCTTCCAATACCTTTGTTTTCCAGACGATAAAAATAATGATGAACATTCTCATTACTATATAACACAAAAATACTAACATGTTTACCTTATTTCAACTGTCGGAGCCATTACAAATCTTATTTGGGTACACACTGGTCATAGCCTAATGTGGGTTTTTCCAACAAAGCCTTTCCTGCTGCCACTTTGGGGATTTTCCACTTCCATGTTGAAAGGAAGGCTGGTGGGTGATGTCATATAACTCTCCAACCTGATACTTAAGGGCATCGCACACTTTGTCACTTTTTTCCTTGAGATATGCTTGAGATTTGGTACCAATAATTTGGCAGGGGGTGCAGCCAACACAGCAGGGGGGTGGGAAAAGTCGGCGACAAAATCTTCTCGGGCATCGGTCACCTCAGCAGGAGGTGGGTTGAAAATCTCAAGGCAAATCTGTACATACCTAGAGATTTTTCCTGGGATTTTCCTCATTTTTACACAGTCAAAAAATCTCAACCATGGATTACTGGAAATTCTTTTATGGATATACAAAATCTAGAGGATATTGAATTCTATGCTTCCTTCTCCCTTAGTGGAACTAGACAGAGAAGAGAACTTAAGTATGATGATTATGACAATGCAGGTTCAGTTATCAGAAGTACATTATTATCCAGATTCAAGTTCGTCGGGTGTTTCAAAGTTTGCACACATTACAGCAATGGTTGTAATACTTATCCTCACAGTCTTTTTTCAATCCATAGTAATTCTATGCATGCATGATTATAGGATCGTCTCAAAACGGAGGCGCGAATCGCACTACAGACAATAAATTGTATGTGGCCAGGCTTGTGCTCGGTTGTAATGCAATGGATCCGTCGCACCACACTTCTTAAGATGTTCATGATTTGCAACGGATTCATCACACAGCTATGGAGTACTTTGTATCATATTTGTATAGAAAGGTCCTCGTCTGTACTATACTGCGAACACTTGTTTCCATGTAGTTCATCTTAAGCTGTTGTTCCACTAAACAGTCATTCTGAAGGCGTTTTGTAGGCCTCCCGCCGCTGGGGCCGGCTGGCCAGCCTCCTGTTAATCTGCAATTTCTCCAAGCTCTTCTGCCAACTAGCCTATTTTCAGCCAGCCGACGATCACGCGGGGTACAAAATGTGGTCTTGCGCACCTCATCCACCCAATCGGTTCAGCCGACCAGCTGGCCGGCAGGCAAATTGCCAGTTGCTCCATCGCCATTGACTCACATCGCCGCATCACTAGTTTCCCATTCATTCAATAAGGGGTGCCTCGAATGCACCTCCATACACTGGGCCGCTGCGACTCTGTGAAAGCCAGAAATCGAGCAAAGCAGTGTGCAGTTGTGTTGTGATTCGTATAGGAAGGATGATAGCATGTCAACTTTCCACTGAATACTGCGGTTAACTGAACAATGAAGGTAAATAAAGACAAGTCTTGATGTTATGACTCTGGTACTAAGATTCTCCACAAACTACGGCAACTGTCCCAATTTTCAGCCTCCGCGGGTTTGTGGTACCCGGGTATGGCCTGAGGTTTTTGACAATGTCTATAGTGATGCCGGCAAAGCTCACCGATGCATTGCTCATCAATTCTCCACTGCAGCCCTTTGGTAGAACTTAATTCATAGAATATGGCGTAACACTAGGTTAATCTTGGTCATAATAAAGTCTTCTTGTTAAAATTGCCTTTCTGTTTCGCATTTCACTCTCAGTGAATTCAACTGTACTAGTTGGTGAATCTAATATGCCGTTGCTGCCACCTGGTCAACAAACTAGCAATTAATTGTTCCCACTGGCACTCCTGACTAATCAGCACACCTGGTTTTTTTCTTGTCTACACGTATAAAGCATGTATGTCGAAGTTATGTCTATACTTGTTTCTTTCTTATTGAAAGTACACTGTAACATCTTCCCACGTTTTCCGCCGGAGGTGAAATCTTCCTCCACAACAAAAGCCACAAAAGGCCGCCGAGTTCTTTCCACCTGAATACTGTGTCATATTAATAATTACTTTTTATAACTTGAGCCATAATGACGTTAATCATTAGTGGGGCAAGTACGCTTCAAGTGCAATGGGTGAACCGTACTTTATAGAGTAGGAAGACAGAATGATGAGCTTACAGTGGCCTGAGATCTCAGTCTAAAGTACATTGTAATTATCTTTTGGACTGACAAGCTGATTGACTACAACTGTACCTGGAATTGAATACTCGCAAATCAATTTCGTCAATCATACGGTGGTGGATTATGTTACATTATATATATATATATATATATATATATATATATATATATATATATATATATATATATATATATAATCGATAACATCCCTAGCGCTATCCCATATTGATAGTGTTAAGTGAAAGATCATCCTTCTGGTGATTTTATGCCCAAAAATTAAAAGAAACCCATATGGTATACATACTCATCTTCGATAATGCTTTCCTCGCCAGTATTGATAAATACCGGTTCTGCATCCTGTGGTTCGTAATCTAAAAATGGAGTCGGATCATCCATCTGTTGGTTGTCCATCTCTGGCGTTCCTGCTGTGTACAATAGTATGTGTGGAGATATCATGAGAAATGTATAGACACTTTTGTAACTTACAACTATCTATATGAGTCTACCTGAATGTGGACGTCAGTCCTTGTCTCCTATGCCTACCCCTCCACTTACTCCACCCGTACTCGCCGGGATACAGGGGTCGGTTGAGTGTACAAAGGGAACTCCTACGAGTGTTATCGTTAAATAACATTCAAGCTCGTTCGCCAAGACAGTCCTAGTCAAAGGAAGGTTGTCCATAAAGCTGACCCACATCGCCCCAGGGTTTGTTGGCGTACAGAAAAGGGTCTCGGTGTACGAGCCTATATTGTTCAAGAGGCCCCAGGATTCCTGTGCCTGTCAGACTGAAGTCTATAAATCGCAATGTATATTAAATTTATTTCTTAATCACGTCTAAGATCTATGAGTCTTTAGAATCTGAAATTATCTTTGGTGGTTAAACCAACCTACCCATATATCAAAATTTAATCGGTGTATCGTATCTTTAGGGATGGTAGAAGTAGATAAAAGATTAGGATTGTAATAGAGCTAATAATAATATGGTTACTTTGTTAACGTGAAGCATTGTTTTTGTTTTCAAGCTCTATCAGGAAAAGATAAGTTCTGTGATTCAAATAGAAGCCATAATTTACATATCTCCGAGTCACTTTGCCTTTGACAGCGTTTACTTATATAGGCTACAATATTTCTACCAACCTATTGCCTGGAAATTATCCTAGGTAGTCGCCCTATGGTGCATAGTCCATGTCAAGTTTGTAAACTCTCTGTGTGCTCACGAACGGTTGTTGTAGGATCTGACACATTGAACACATGTCGTTCTTCACCATCTATCGCCAGCATTTAAATATTGATGTTTTACTTTGGTTGGACAGCTGGGATGCATTACACAATAGAACTCATTGACTGACAATCAACAGAACAAGTTGGTCTGAATAGCACCCTTTATTGATCGCATCTATGTTGACAGGATATATGTAGACTAGATAAATGTATGTTTATACTAAGGTATACTGGAACTAAATTCTATGCAAAACTGGATTTGGTTTACATCCATCTGCAATGTCTGCCCGTTCACAATCATGATTAGAGATCCCCCTATTCTGCGCCGATGTGCCATAATAAATTGTGTTTAACTGATTAGAAAAACCTAGTGAAAATTTACTTATGCACATTATACTTTATTTGTGCGATATAAAATATATAGCAAAGAATTAAGTGAAGGTTCAGCTGATGTTCTAAGAGTAAGTCATGCCAGGTCTAGATTTAAAATATAGCACAGAAAAAAGGAATGGTAGTGGGAGGATAGGTTGGGCCCCTCAGATCTCAACAGGGTCAGGTATACCCTTATGCCCCAGTCACACTGGCGTAAAAACGGCGTTTTCCCGTGTACGTACTTCTACGTTCTTCTACGCATTTTGAAATCTACAAATACGTTGTAAAACGCCGCAAAACGCGGAGATACGTAGACGAAAGTGGGAATGCGCCGAAATACGGCACAATACGCACAGAAGCGTAGATAAGCGTTGATGAACGTTGAGAAGCGTACTAAAACGCTAAAGCAAAGCAAACAAATACATTCCAAATCCGTAGCTAATACGTGTTCCTCGCCAATTCAAATATGTAGAAGAAACGCCGTTTTTTTACGCCAGTGTGACTGGGGCATTAAAATTGCTTGATGAAACTTAAAGATTTGGATACTCTGTATAGAGTTTCCAGGATTAAATCGATTGATAGGCTGTGTAAGGATAATAAAGTCCCTAGGGATGAGAGAGACAGATAGAATGAATTGCTATATATTAATATGTTTACCAGACATAGTGTTCTTTATGATCAGCTAGTAGGTGAGACATGAAGACAGACTGGTATTCTTAGGCTGGCTGACATCATATTTGATGGGAAACTTATGAATGGTTCAGAGATTGAGATGAAATTTGGGATCCCGTGTTTACAAGAACATATAGATATGATTAAATCATGTTCCTTGGTTTAAAGACTTGACGAGGATTCAGGGCACTGCACGTCATTGTGTGTTGTTGCAGGATGAGGGCACAGGCTCTTATAATGTTTTGAATTGTGTTAACAGGAAATTGTACAATCACTTTGTACACCAAAAAAAGAAAACTTCACCAGGCTTTGTTATGTGGAAGGAGAACTTGTCTGATTTTTATGATTTAGAGTATCGAGAGGAAGAGTGGGACTCACTCGTTCAGAATGTCTATAGGGCAACGAGGTCTACGAAGCTCCAGTCACTTCATTATAGAAGTCTTAATAGGGTGGCAGCCACCAACATTTATCTTTTTAAAATGAGAATTAGTATCACCCTAGTCTGCTCATATTGTGATTGTATTGATACCATAGAGCATTTTTCCTTTGATTGTTAAATGTCCAAACCTTATGGTTGTAAAAGTTGATGGGGTGAACCAGAATACTTATTTTGGGGGGTACCCGACAAGGGCCCTGAGGCTGACTGATACAATTATATTATGACACATGCTAAATTTTATATATGTGGCCTGTTCTCACGAAACCAGTGCAAGTCCATTTTTAGTCGTTTCCTGGATTCTAGCATTTTCCCAGTGTGTTATATGTTGTCTTTTTTCCTCTTTATTATCCATCGTATACAAAGCCCCCATTGAAAATGCATAGGGACTCAGTAAGCCATGACCTATTGTATAAAACCTGACAGATACCATAACTGTGGTATACGGATTCAAACCTGTGGTATACGGCCTCAAAACCATGGTATACGGGAAAAATAGTCCCTTTTGCTATAGAGCAGAGAAATAGTCCCTATTGTTGTACCTTTTAATATGGCAATAACTGGGTTTAATTTATTCGAAAATATAGATAATAAATACAACAAACGATGATTTTGTGGACAGGCGGCTCTGTAAACCACTCGAGGTTGACGTCGTAATACACTCGCTAGCGCTCGTGTATTACTACGCGTCAACCACTCGTGGTTTACGGCCGCCTGTCCACAAAACCATCGATCATTATCTATTTAAATGATGGATCTCGTCGAGTGCTCGAGGGGGAGTATAGGTTTTATAAACATATTTTGATCTTCAGGGGGTCAAAATAGGACAAAAATTACCAAAAATTAACCGATGAATCACTTAAGAAAAATATTTATTGTAAAAAAAAATATATACCATATGGGAGGGTGTTTTTTCATATTTTTTTCTAAGGAAACCGCATTCAAAAGACATTTCTATGAAAAATCCGAAAAAATAAACCAATTTTTTTTAAATGTTATGTTATGGAGAAGGTTGGTGAAACTCAATCTCTTACAGAGTGTCAATTTCGTTCGAACATTCGAAGCTTATTATGAGTAACACATACAATTAAAGAATTATTACCAAAGGTCAGCCAATGATGTCATATACTATTTTACCATAAAATTGAAGATTTTATTTTCTATAGATTTTTTTTCCTAGCCATTACAATGTATAGACTCCAACCCCCTTGTTTTTACTGCAATCTGCATAAGACAGGGGATTTACCGAATATCAATGGGTTTTTTTACACATGAAATATTTAAGAAATCAAACTATATCAGTTATGTAACTTAAACCGATCTGCAAACATTGTAGTTTCTTACTCGTAAGTGGATATGGAGAACTCTCTTAGCAGCGTGGAAAATAGGGTGAAATTCTCTATTAAAATTATAAATATCCATAGCAATCTGGCAATTACTTATGTCAGTCAACAAAGACCTGATATTAAACATATTATAAGAAATCCAACGTTTTTCGCCTGTAAATATATTGGGAAGTAAATAATTCATTTAGAATAACAGGGGAACCAGCAACTTGCTCATTGATACCCTATCAGACCCTTAGTACATGCCATTCTGGTAAATTATATCTATTGCATTATGATTAATTTATTCAAATATTTGGGTTCTATCCTAATATATTATTAAGAATTTCACTGTTATTTCATTAAAAAATAATTTTCATATTATTAAACTTTTGAAATAGCAAATAAACAACTTCTAACTCTTTCCTGTACTCTATCTCAATTGAAGATGATGTTTGCCTATACCAGTCTCTTACAGCGTGGACAAAGCTTCAAAAACCAATATGATTTATTAATGACTATTTTGGGATAATTAAAGAATTTTTAGCAAAAAAGTTGATTGCTCATCTGAATGTATACATCTTATAGAATGGTAAGTTGAACTTGATTTACTTCATTATTTTTTTTCCAACTAGCCACAACAAACTTATAAATTTGTAAATATTTGAATCACCTAAAAATCATGGTTTTCACATATCAAAAATTCAATTTTTGTTTGATACTGAATGGACAATCTAATTATAACAGTATAAAAACTTATTGTTTTATTGATACTACCTATGTTTTATTATATAGACCGTTCAGAAATTTCAAATCGTTAAAATCTAATAATTTTCCTTGTTTTCTATTAAATTGGGGTTTTGTCCACGCTGTAAGAGAATTTTTTCACATACATATGTTCCATGGGCCACTGTGTACACATTTTCAATATTTAACTAATACCAATTTAGGGAAGAATGGCCCACCCGATTGACAATATGACCCATAATTATTTTTACCATCTTCCAATATTTTTATTTTTCACCCCCCCCCCCCCCTAACCCTAGTTGCACTGGTTCCATATAGGCAACATCTCTGTGGGGGAAACCAGCTGAGCCTCTATCAATGGAGTGTGGAATTGAGAAATGGTCTTTGTATTGGGAAGCATATTTGCTGGGGTGAAAACAGAGAGTATAGGTTTGATAAATGGAGGCACTTCCTCACCAGGTTGTCTTGAATCATTGTCTCGTATCTTTTATTGACGGAATGTATATGAACAGGGCAAAAGGGGGATGGTAACCTGACAATTGTTGTTGTCTTTTGTTTGCAGCCTTGTCTTGTTTAATTGTTATGTATGTCTTTACTGTTTGTATTGTCATATTTGGCTTTGTTGGGGAAGTCTTGGGGATTGGGGTTTGTGGTATGATTTTAATGTTATGATGCATTGGTTACGATATCATGGGTTACTGCATTACAGCATTTTGGGGTTTGTCATACAATACATCGCTATATGAGATACTTTTTCACATGGTAGTTTAGGATGTAAACTTATATGGGGTCTAGATGACTGTTTCTGTGGTGATAAAATGTTATGTTGTTCCTATGTTTTCAAATGAAAAGGGGGTAAATGATTAGGTACAGAAAGAAGGGGGAGGGATTATGGTGGTATATTCCGGGTTAGATAATGGAGACGTCAAAGAAATTAATGAATAAAATAGAATAAAAGAATTTAAAAAATAGAGCGACTATGAAGACAGTATGTATTTCTTCTGTATACATGCATTTTATGCATCTATTATGCATTTATTTTCGAGTTTTTCAAGGTAGTTCAAGAACTATATGCAAACATGTCATATTTGTTTCTCTGGTGTGAGGTTCTGGTATGTTTTCTTTTTCCAATCATTGTTCACCGTTGGAGTGAGCAAGTGTGGTCTATTGGATATACAATTGTGCATCGATGGATTGTTCATATGTTCGTACAGAATAGACAAGTTACTACTTTGACTATGTACCTGCTTTTTTCTGGATTAATAAACGGAGTTCAGCTCTCTTATAGATGAAAATAGCACAGAAAGACCTAGGACCTGTTTCATAAGTTGAAATTACTCTCTTAGTTGGTCTCACTGACACAACAATGGCAGTTCGCATTTCACTGGTAGAGGGTGGCAACAGTGAGCGGCACTTAAAACCCTAATGGCACCAACAGTGGCAGAACCCGTTTCATTGTTAGTGCCACATGGGTGCCACTGTTCACGAGAGGGTGTGACCTCTCGTATTGATCAAAACAACCATTTTAAAACCCATTATATCAGATACTATAACTTATTTGATTAAAGAAAAACATGCTCCGAATAATTTCAAATGTATCTTTTAACCATATCTTGATTTTTATATTTCTCTAGTGATCAACTCTTTTGTGAGAACCATTATTCTATTCAAACCAAGAACTACAGTTACTGCACTATTCGGTCAGTATGCCACTTTGCCGCTCGACATTAGGCTATCACTTCCATGTCTTACAAGCTAGAGCTACAGTGTCGGCACCATTACTCAGTCAATAATGCACATAGGGACGTCAAATAAAAACAACACAAGGAATGATTTGGACTCATTGAATCATTTATTAATTATTGATTTATTGAATATTCCATTAATTATGCTCGCATAGCGAACGGAAAGGGTACCTCAACAGCGATGCCACTTCTGAAACGAGACGTTATATTTTTCGTTGTTAGTGCCAATGATTGCTCTCGCTGTTCTGGATGCCATTCCCTTTTACCCCCCATACTAGTGAAGCGGGTCCCAGCATTGTATTATACAGTTTCTGATGTAAATGTGACATCTTGGTAGTATCTTTGAGTTTTAGCTTTTTTCCTGCTCATTACTGCTGGTACACTGAGGCATGTCAAACCCTCGTGGACAGATACAGGTACAGATGGGTAGCGCTCTTTCGCGATATGTGATGGCAGGACCACGACCTCCATTTTGACATTCAGCTTCCCCTGGTGGGCACTCAAAGAACACCATCACGTGATCGGGCAGCATGACATCAGTGGGCATCAGACCTGTGGACAAACAGGAGATAACTTTAAGATGTTAATGTATAAGGTGGCGCATGCTATATATATAAACCTCGAAAGTACTTCTGAATTAAGCAGGTGTTCCATCAAATAGGCCAACTAATTCTAGCTGGCCGAGAACCACAAGGGCACACACACTGCCCGGTGGGCACCCAGCGAGTGGTTCCACCAAGCCGGCTAGCTAGCCGGCACTGGCAGGGCGATGGACATGCAGGGGCAATGTCACTGCCGTCTGGAAGAAGTTGGCAGCATCATCCTGCTTCGCTAGTTTCTCATTCATTCGATAGAGAGTGCCTCGAACACTCCTCCATACACTATGCCACTCAGACTGACCAAAACTTGGGTATCAAACAAAGCAGTGTGCCACCATGTTGAGATAGGTATGAGAATGATGATAACTCATCAATTTTCCACTGAATATTGTGGTTAATTGAACAATAAAGGTAGATAAGGATAAGTAGCAAATCAGTCCATTCTCAGTTAAGCCTTGCAAATAGAGACAAACTATGTCTTTGACATTAGATTTGTAATATGCATATTAAATATTTGTTCTTTCTGTGATTATTATTTGTATTTGATTCCTGATGTATGTTTTTTTTCACACATCACATGGCCCTCTTCATGGAATATTACATACTTTTATAGAAAATTGTATAACCCTGATGAATGAAATGTCTTTTATAACATTTCTGAGGTTCCATGTTAGATATTTTTGTCAAATATCTACCAGAGGGATATAAAATCATGTCCTAAACCTGAAATTTATGCCTATATCTATACTTGATATAGGCATAAATTATTATATTATTTGTTGATGAAAAATATAATTTCGAGTCTACATGTGAATGTCCACAGTTTTAACTAACCTCCGAGATATAGCCATATAAAGCTGGATATATATGATTATTAACTTATTGATGTAGCCTGTAGTATTATATGAAATGAAAGCCCTAAAAAAATCCGTATCTGAAGCTTTTTGATCAGGGGTGTCGACCATTCATGTTGATGGTGTCTCTTGCGGTATTGGGACCATACTGTCAATACAGGTACTGGCAAAGATCACGGATGCATCGCTTATCAACTTTCCGCTGAATACTGCAGTCAATTGAATATCGAAGGTAAATAAAGATAAACATTGATGTTATGTGTATGGCACACTCTGGTGCTCAAACTCTGGCCAAACTACCAAATCGTTGGTTAGGAAGTCTATGAGTCCTTTCGTATTCGCGTACAGTATTTGTATAGAACGTCCTGACCATGCTGTACAAGCTACAAAACGATATGGTAATTTACTAATTTACGGTTAGTACGGAACGAGTTCCCTATAAACCATAAATTATGCTTGTACAAGTTTTGTGGCTTGTAAAAGCATGGAAGGTCGTTCTGTATTTACTATATACCCGAAATTGATAAAAAAAAATTAACTTAAATTGGCCTAACAACTAATACTTTAGTCAATGCGTATGGATCAGTGTTCCGTATTTTGCTGTACGGTACAGTGTTCCGTATGGTATTCTTATGATATAGGGAGAAACAGTGCATATTTATATATATATGGCATAGGTATTCGGTTATTTCACTAAAGGACTCATCCTATCAGGTTTCATACAACTACGTTATTTTGGATTGTTTTTTTTTTACCCTTTTCTCTTTTCTTTTCTAATAATAGGTTTGGTCTCTGTACTAGTGTCAATCATTATATACCTAAAGACACGAGAAAAAATGTCATTTTATGACAGTGTACCCAAACATTCACTACGTCTTAGTGAGCCCGAACATAATTTATACTGCATCCCTAGCAGCGGGTAGTATTTCATAGACATTCAGCCATAGGCTTATGATATATACTTGAATGAAAAGGACGTAAGGCTCCTTCTAGCTGGCATTTGTTAGAAGTCGCCACAATTTCTTTGAATCACCCTTAAAATGACTCAATAAGCATGTTCCTTACATCCCCCTCTTACTCGTAGCAGGAAATTATATAGTAATACCGTGTAGGAGTCACCGATAAGTACCAAATAAATCAACCTTATAATTTCCTGTCAAACCTGATAGAAGATGTGTATGATTGCATAGCTGAATATGGTTCTAAAATTACATTAGCTTAAAAGGGATGTCCTATTCTAACACTACAATGTTCATACTATACCTCTTCCCTTTCATTTCCTGTCCTAATGCTCTTAGAGAATAGGGCCCTAAATAAGTCTGTGACACCAGCCCCAGGAGTATCAGCTAGTCATCGAATCAACAACACCTTGAAAATCCTGCTTTGTATCATGACACCCCTTGTGCGTCAAGACAACTTAGTGTTGACGTTCAGGGGTCTATAAAGGTTGATTTATAGCCCTTGCATTTGTACAGGAATCAACATTGATAGCAAATAACGTTAACGCAACGTGTGGCACCAATAATCGAAGTAAATAAGGTTTGTTAAAATGATTTTCGCGTCTAAATCTGAATAAACTGTCCATTGCCTGTCCCCATTTACCCACATCCGCATCTCCTCATGTGTATTTTCCCAGGCGTATTCCTCAAACTACAATGCATGTCTATTTGATTAATCAAAAAGTACTTTTTACTTTAAAAGTGTAAGCATTTTATGATATATTATATCTGATTCTGTTTGCATATTAAGATACATGACACTATCTTGAATAACATCTCAACTATCGGTTAAAATCGGTTTTGAAGTCGAAAATATCTAAATTTGTATATGTTGTAGCATTATTTCTGATTACAAACGATTCCTACAGAACAGAAACAAACAGCCAATTTTCATTTATGTAGAACTATAGAAAAAATAAAGTGAAACGGATAAACTGGACACCACAATTCGACACGTTCACCGACACTTCTGATTCCGCTCGTTCCCATATATACACCTTATTAAAGTATACCAGGCATTATTTTAGGATTAGAGGGAAACTGGTCCCGGGTTAATGAATATCAAAGTTTCGAGGTAAGGATCTACAAATTGCTTAACGAGGCCTTGGCCGCAGTAAGTGATCGTTTTAAATACTTACCGACATTCCTTCTCCGGGGAATTGTAAAAGAAAAAGGAGGCCTGTTTCCATTGGCCGATTTCCCGTCACCGATCTACAGTCGGGAACCACCAACGGACTTTTGGCACTGCTGATACAAAATCAGTCAATGAAAACAAGCGAGCTCGTGAAATGACCCATGCTTTTTTCTGCTGACAATTTGTGACAGTTTGTTTTAAAAAAACCATAGTTTTGACGCCAATACAGCGATACTTAATCGAGGTGTCGACGATAACTCGTTCAAAACGAGTTCGAAGTCGACACCTCGAATAATGCCTAAGATGTACATGGAAGAACGTTTAATGTTGACTGGCGAATGTGCCTCGCGGAAAATATTTTCCTTACCTGAATAAAACAAATATATTTAAAAAATGAACATATCATTTATTCCTAGTTTATAGGAGAATAGAAGGGATGAGATTTGATCACTGAAGTGTCAGTTAACTGTCATGGTGAATGATCGACGTGAACTGCAACGCAGTAGAGTATAGTACTAAATGACTGACACCATAATTGTAGGGACTCCGTTTGCCCTTTGCATAGACTCCAAGGACAGGTCATTTACCTGGAAATAAATCCCAAAATACCTCTCTAGAAAACAAACAAGCTGAAAGAGGAGAAGGTCGCGATTGCCCTTTAGCAGAAACATATTCTGAGTTAGTTCCTGGACTAAAGAGAATGCACGAGAAGTAGCTCGCAATGACGGACCTAACGTTTTTTTCATCGGTTTATATTCATCCCGGGACACATGTATTCCACTAACATAAAGGTTACCATAAAGTTTACATATTCTTTGGCAGCAGAGCATGCGAGATGAGTAGTATAGTGAAATGGCTGATATTCACGGGTCAAGACATGAAGGAAAAGACCCATCATCAGGGTGTGTGTCATTATTCATTTAAGGCTTCAGCCATTGAAGTAAATAAAAAGGCTTTTTAACGCATGACCAGTCTAAAATGTCTATTAGAAAAATGTATGAGAACAGAGAGGTCCTGAGGCATATCAAAATTTACTTTGGCAAGTTAAACCTGGAAGAACATGAACCACCCTTTGCTCCCCATTCCATGTGCCACCTCTCCCCAACATCAACAGTCATCCAATCAATAACTCTCGATATCTATTACATTCATGTCATTGCAAAATATCAGTTTTTCCAATCCCAACTCTAAAGGAAGGCCATAATGAAATCCCAAAATGATAGGATGCAAGGCAGGGGGCAAGATACTGTAACATGCGCCAGAGGGGAATTGGGACCTACCACATCTAGAGTGTCATCCTATTCATATGATTTTTAATGTGTAGAGTCTTTTTAATATACAATAGGAACCTTATGTGTGGTGGAACATATTGGTAACCCTTTCCCCATGTAGCACATGTTTTCTTCAAAACACTCTCGAACTAGCTTTCTGAACATTTTTACGGGCCTTTCTATTTAGGCCTGAGGACATGGATATTTCCTTTATCATTCGATCTTGTCACTATGGTACTTAAATTTGGATTATTCTTCGAAAAGTCAATTTTCTTACACTTCGCATTTTTAAATTTTGTCTTATGCTCAATGATAAATACACATGTACACCCTTCTTTCTCACGGAGGTTGTGGGCTGCCCTTTTATGGGCTTATTCCATCAAAAAGGTCCTCAGCAGGCGGGTTTTTGCCCTCCAGCCGGCATTTGCCGCCGGGGCTGGCCGCCTGGCCGCCCCTAAACCCCTAAATTCTCCGAGCTGTTCCACCAAAGCCACCGAGAGGCGACCAACAGGCGTACACAAGGCGCCCGGCGAGTGCCCATAGAGCCGGCCGGACCCGGCGTGGCGATACACTTGCAGCTTGTTTGCTATTGCTGTCTGGTGGACATTCGCGGCACTAACGCGCAAGCCCGCGGTTCTCTATCGATCCGATAGGCGACGCGGCGTGCGGCGATACACTACGACGCTCTGAACCCGCGAAAGTCGCGTATCGAGCGGAGCAGTGTGTCAGCGTGTCGGGATTTGTACGGGAACGGTCAGAAAACGTCAAATAACCGCGGAATTACAGGTTAAATCGAACAATGAAGGTAAATAAAGATAAGTATTGATGTTATGAAAGTGTATATTTGACTCTGGTGCTTATATTTTGCCCAAACTGCCGCAACTGTCCAAAAAATCGGTGTCTGCGTACCGGGATACCTTCCGCGGGCCTGTCATCTCAATATCGACGGTGTATATCGTAGTAAATGCGTGTGAGCGGTCAACGCGCGCCGCGTCACTCTCGATGTAGCTCTTGGCACGCCGGCCGGCCTGCTGGGGGCTTAAAATCAAATGAATCAGTTTTCCTCTGGCAGGGCTTGCGGGGGAACTTGCGCTCATAATGCCTGGCCACTCACCCGGCCTTCTCTGTGGTTATCACTATATTTTGGTGGAACACCTCCAAAATTGGCTATTGCACTGAGTATTGTCCCCGGCCGCCGGCCGCCGGCCACCAACAGGTCAGTCGCTACTGCCGCAGATCGCCGATAGGCGACCACAAGGGGCCCGGCCTGGGCTTGTGCCTCCATGGTGGAATAGGCCCATTAGCAGATCTACATCACAAATATTCATGGCATTCTTAAATGTCTCTCTTCAGGGGCGTCAGAACGTTTTGAAAGTGGGGGAGCGAACTGAAAAATTGCTGACTTTTTTCTTGGTATGAAATCAGACATTTGCCTGTTCCTCTGGATATACTGTGAATCTGCGAAAAGTCTGCGAAAAGTGAGACTTTGACACTTTTCCACAGTTAAAAGTAAGGGCATGGCCATCAATGCATGCTAAAAAGTCAGACTTTGACACTTTTCCACGGTGAATAGTCAGGACCTAGCCTTCATTGCACGCTAAAAAGTCAGACTTTGACACTTTTCCACTTTGAAGAGTCAGGGCATAGCCATTATTGCATGCTAAAGAGTCAGACTTAGACACTTTTCCATGTTGAAGAGTCAGGACCTAGCCATCATTGCACGCTAAAAAGTCAGACTTTGACACTTTTCCACGGTGAAAAGTCAGGACCTATCCATCATTGCACAATAAAAAGTCAGACTTTGACACTTTTCCACAGTGAAAAGTCAGGGCTTAGCCATTATTGCACGCTAAAAGGTCAGACTTTGACATTTTTTCACGGTGAAAAGTCGGGCTTAACCATCATTGCATGCTAAAAAGTCAGACTTAGACATTTTTCTATGCTGAAAAGTCAAGACAGGTTTTACACACGTTTGAGTAAAATTTTAAGCCGCTGAATTTTTTGGGCTGGCAAAAAAGTGGGGGGGGGGGCAGTCGCCCCCCCTGGCCCCCCCCCCCCCTATTCTGACGCCACTGCTCTTCCCAGAGCAATTCCACAGACTTTATAAAATATCTGGTTCGTGTTGTTTGTTAAACCTATAAGACATCGACATTTGTTCCCTATTCATCCCGACCATCGGCTTGGTGAGAATCGGGAATGAAATTTCGATGTCAGATGCAGATTCTCACCGACCTGACGGATCTGTCGGGCAAAGGTAGAATCGGGCACAGTCGGTTTTTCGAAATCTTATAGGCTTTATAGGCTTATATGATCTGCTATATTGCTATAATGCAGGTTCTTATGATACGCAAGACAGTTAAAAAAACTTTCCTTAAAAAAATTCATAGTTTGCCTACTCATATAATATACAACTCTGGCATTCTGTCTGCTGATGGCTAAACCGTGAACGACAACAATGTAATGTTGAAACTACTGAAATCCCGTCATGACAATGTGTGATATTGAATTGTCTACATTTCCATTAATTATGTTTATTGGGTCAGACTTTATAGTAGTTTTCTCCCCTTCTAGAAAACTAGCAGACCTTAGAAGTCTACAATCGGTTACACGTACTATGTGCCCGTGTTGTATACAGACGTAGTCTAGGAGTAGATGTGGGATAGGGAGGATGAGACGTTACTTACTCTGTGTGGGCTCGTTGCTGTTGGGAGGTTTCCTAAGCAGTTCCACTAGGGGGTCCTCCACGCTCCACTTGTCACGGGTGTAGACAGGCGTGGCAGATGCCAATTGTGTGATCACTAACAGCACGCTCAAACTTCTCATGGCCCCATGCATCTTCGTCGGTCTAAGCAGCAATAAACTAACTAAGCTTGCTGTCTTTCGTGAAAAACGGAACGAATGCGACGAGTGGCTGTCGGGAGAGACCCTGTCTGTAGCCAACACCGGGCGAGCAATGAACGTCTAAAATACATGTGAGCAGCACGCGTGGAGGAGACACCTGCATGGGAGCTGCTCATTGGGTATGAAAGGTCCCCTTGGAATCACATGACCCCACAGACAAGATTAATATACATCCCCTTGCTAATACACACCCAATGCGCATAGAGCTTTATAGGTTCTTACCTGTTCCTTTATCTGTTATATTAAAGAGAATTCAGTCACACGAATTCTTAGCCCAATGCAACGATGGTTGTCTCATGTGCTTACAGTAATGTTTCTCGAGTTCATCATTTATTGTTTTCCAAGTCCTTTCATCCAGCATATTATATAGATCGTCTAAATAATGCTAGGGAAGTTGCTTGATTCGTCTAAGTGGTCTGGAAAGATTCGTTCTTTGGTATATTTCACGGTTAGCCAATCTTTTATTCCTTTGCCTTTGAATGTGCACTATGCCTTTGAATCTGACATTTGTTACCTAATTACCGCTGTGGGCGATGTGGTGAATGTGTTGAGGAGCACAATAGATGATGGCTTGTTCTTTATCATTCGTTCAGAAATATCATTAATTAGAATGCACATTAGTTCATAGTTAATACATCTACATCAACCTCGGATATCTGTCGTTTTGTAGACAATGACCCTCCTTCAGGGGGTCATCCACAGGCGACTACTACAAATCCGTCCGTCCCAAGTCCGTCCGTCTACAAAATTAAAATCCAGACGGTTGTCTTACTGACGGACTGACAAACATACTTCCACTAGCCACTATTCCGTCTGACGTTTTCAAAACCCGTCTAGTTTCCCGCACAAGAGCTACAATACAGGCTATGACAAAATACAGTTTTCCTTAATTTTTTCAAAACTGGTGACAGTGACCTATGAGTTTTTTTTTAATTTGAAGAAGGTGGCATGGGTTTTACTGAGTGAAATTGAATTTTTTAGAATTTTTTAGATGAACGACGGTTTAGATGTGAGTGTTATAAGAAATCGCCCCTATATAGAGGCACTAAGTTATGGAACGCAGTCCTATCCTATGTACAAAGATCTAATAGTAAAACTGAGTTTAAGCTTGAGGTCAAAAGATTTCTAGATACCTGAGTATAACATGTTATTCCTCATGGGTACAAGACATCATCATTCATCACTCACTGAAGGTAGCAGATTGTTGTAACTTGTCCTTTTTTCAGACAAAACTCTCACATGTTGTTATATATGCTACAGTTCTTAGAGAGTGAAACTATTGTATTTCACTGGAAGAACTTTCTGTAAACATTGAAAGAAGTGGATAAAGTTGGGTTTTTTTTAATTTAAAAAAATACTGCCCCTCCACCATAGTGCCCCTAATCAATTCTGCCCCTCAGCATACTGCCCTTAACCATGCTACCCTTAAACCATAATGCCCCTCCACCATACCGCTCCTCACCATAGTACTCCTCCACCACACTGCCCCTCAACCACACTGCCCCTAAATCACACTGTCCCTCACTATAGTACCCCTATGAGGGGCAGTACAGTTTAGGGCAAGTATGGTTCAGGGCAGTATGGTGGAGGGGCAGTATGGTCTACGGGCAGTATGGATTAAGGACAGCATGGTAGAGATGCAGTATGGATGAAGGGGAGTATGATTGAGAGGCAGTATGGTAGAGGAGGAGTATAGCGTAAGGATAGTATGGCTGACAGGCAGTATGGTGGTTGAAGGAAAGTATGGGTGAGGGGCGGTATGGTTGAGGGGCAGTAGGGTCTAAGGGCAGTATGGATTAAGGACAGCATGGTAGAGATGCAGTATGGATTAAGGGGAGTATGATTGAGAGGCAGTATGGTAGAGGAGGAGTATAGTGTAAGGGTAGTAAGGATGACAGGCAGTATGGTGGTTGAAGGAAAGTATGGGTGAGGGGCGGTATGGTTGAGGGGCAGTATGGGTGAGGGGCAGAATGGGTGAGGGGCAGGACGGTTGAGGAACAGTCATTTAGGGGCAGTATATGGAGGGGCAGTATGGTGGAGGTGCAGTATGGTGGAGGGGCAGTATGGTAGAGAGACAGTATTGTAGAGGGGCAGTATGGTTGAGGACAGTAGTATGGTGGAGGGGCAGTATGGTGGGGGGCAGTATGGTGGAGGGATAGTATAGTGGAGGGGCAGTATGGTTGAGGGATAGTATGGTGGAGGGGCAGTATGATTGAGGGACAGTATGGTGGAGGGGCAGTATGGTGGAGGGATAGTATGATGGAGGGGTAGTATGGTGTAGGGGCAGTATGGTTGAGGGACAGTATGGTGGAGGGGCAGTATGGTGGAGGGATAGTATGGTGGAGGGGTAGTATGGTGTAGGGGCAGTATGGTGGAGGGGCAGTATGTTGGAGGGGCAGTATGTTGGAGGGCCAGTATGGTTGAGGGGCAGTATGGTGGAAGGGCAGTAAGGTGGAGGGACAGTATGGTGGAGGGCCAATATAGATGGCGTGGTAGTATGATGTAGGGACAGTATGGTGGAGGGGCAGTATGGTAGAGGAACAGTATTGTAGAGGGGCAGTATGGTTGAGGGCCAGTAGTATGGTGGAGGGGCAGTATGGTGGGGGGCACTATGGTGGAGGGGTAGTATGGTGTAGGGGCAGTATGGTGGAGGGGCAGTATGTTGGAGGGGCAGTATGTTGGAGGGCCAGTATGGTTGAGGGGCAGTATGGTGGAGGGGCAGTATGGTGGAGGGACAGTATGGTTGAGGGACAGTATAGATGGCGGGGTAGAATGATGGAGGGGCAGTATGGCAGGCTGCTGGCAGTGTTAAATATTGTGACTTGTGTCGGAACGGTGGCGTAGACCTTGTCAGAAGCCTGCCTCCACTTGTGCAACATGCTACGATAGCGTTCCGACACGCCCCGACACGCCCGACAAGCCCCACCGTGTCGCAGCCGTTATGACATGCCCCGACATGTCCAACATGTTGGACATGTCGTCGCCCTGTCGGAAGGGCTGCAACAAGGCTCCTGTGTCAGGGCGTGTCGCAGCCCATGTTGGGGCGTGTTGGGGCATGTCGCAGAAGTCGAAGTACACTTGTGCCCGGCTACAACACAATGTTCGATTTTGTGTCGTAGCCGTGTCGTAAGGTTTGTCGGGGCGTGTCGGAAGCAAAATCGTAGTAAGTGGGTGCGGCACTTTAATATACTTCCAACGAGGACAGTATGGTGGAGGGGCAGTATGGTTGAGGGACAGTATGGTGGAGGGGCAATATGGTTGAGGGACAGTATGGTGGAGGGGCAGTATGGTGGAGGGCCAGTATAGATGGCGTGGTAGTATGGTGTAGGGGCAGTATGGTGGGGGGCAGTATGGTGGAGGAATAGTATAGTGGAGGGGCAGTATGGTTGAGGGATAGTATGGTGGAGGGGCAGTATGATTGAGGGATAGTATGGTGTATGGTTGAGGGACAGTAGTATGGTGGAGGGGCAGTATGGTGGGGGGCAGTATGGTGGAGGGATAGTATAGTGGAGGGGCAGTATGGTTGAGGGATAGTATGGTGGAGGGGCAGTATGATTGAGGGACAGTATGGTGGAGGGGCAGTATGGTGGATGGATAGTATGGTGGAGGGGTAGTATGGTGTAGGGGCAGTATGATTGAGGGACCGTATGGTGGAGGGGCAGTATGGTGGAGGGATAGTATGGTGGAGGGGTAGTGAAGTGAACATGGGAATCAGTTTGATTGAGTACTTAGAGTTTAATACTCACAGTTGTGCAGAGTAGTGTCTTACAAGATGGTGGTGTGTAGCAGAAAACGAAACCAAAGCAGTGTCCATATATTTGGGACTGTAGCTTTTGAATAACAACTACTATAAAGGTTTTACCTAATTACTCGAAAACACCCAAAATATGTATGGGGCCATAGTGCTTGAAATAACAGCTATGAGATATGTGAGACTAGTGTAACATTCATACCTTTGGTATAGAACTAGACTAGTCTTTGAGTCTGGACTGTTTATAAGTCAAGGATCTTTCTGGGTTTTGGCACTCGGCCAGCTCTAGTTTTGTAGGCATCAGCTGGGGAAGTAGCATTTGTTGTTACTGGAGATGCTGGGTTCAGCATGGTTGGTGCACTTTGTGGCTCTTGGTGTTGGTGGGAGCCATTTACTTGACCAGAGTCTGATTGGTCATCATCCGGTTCCTGAGGACTGAAGATATGGGTTTCCCTTGTTTTTAGGAGGTGCTTCCTGTTCCTGCGGTAGACGCCACCGCGTTCAGATTGGACAATGTAGGACCGGGGTATTTCTGGTTTCGGTGTTTCCATCACGACAGCGGGTTCCCAGTGTGGGTGCGGACCTTGTGTGCGGATGCGAACATGCTCGCCATTATGGAGTGGTGGTAGGTCCTTGGCAGTTCTGTCATGGTATACCTTTTGCACTATCTGTTTGCTTTCCAGCATACTCTCGATGGTGCTTGAGGCTGTGATAGCAGGTCGTAGTTGTTTATCAGTGCAGGGGATTGATGATCGTAGTCGCCTCGACATCAAGAGCTGGGCAGGTGATATGGCACCATGTACAGGTGTGTTTCGCAGCTCGAGAAGACCCAAGTAGACATCTTTCTTCTCTGTTTTTGCTTTCTTCATAAGTTGCTTGATGGTTTGCACAGTTCTCTCAGCCAGACCATTTGACTGAGGGTATGTGGGGCTTGAGGTGACATAGTCTAAACCCCACTCACTTGCGAATTTGTTGAACTTGCTACTTGTGTATTGTGGCCCATTGTCACTCACAAGCTTCAAGCATTTCCCATGGCGTGCCATTATTCCTTTGATCTTGTTTATAACAGTTGCAGACTGTGTGTTTGGCAAATATTCGACCTCTGGGTAGTTGCTGTAGTAGTCAACAACCAGTACATAGTCCCTTCCATCAAAAGTGAAGAGGTCGGAAGCGACTATTTGCCATGGTAAACTTGGTACAGGGTGGTTGAGCAGTGGCTCCTTCGAGTTGGCTGTGCGATGCATTTGACACGTTGTGCAGTTAGCGACAGTCTGCTCGATGTCCATGTTCATGCCAGGCCAGAATAGTGCCATGCATGCTCGGGCACGGCGGTTCTCAATTCCGAGATGGCCCTCGTGTACTTTCAAGAGCATGTCAGCACGCATCTATTTGGGGATGACGATACGGTCTCCTTTGAAGATCATGCCATCCTGGAACACAAGTTCATCTCGGTGGTTCCAATGCTCGATGACTGTTTTGGGACAGTCCTTCCTTTGGCTGGGCCAGCCAGTGAGAATGAAATGTTTGAGGACTTGCATGTTCTGGTCATTTCCGGTCTTTGTCTTGATCTCTGCCAGTCTTGGATCACTCAGAGGTAGAGTCTCAATCAGTTGGTGGACTGCCACGTCGAGTTTCTTGGAGAATTCATCCGGAATTGGCTTGGCATCTTTGACCAGATTTCGGCTGAGGCAGTCTGTCACAGGTATTTCTTTTCCAGGCTTGTGAACCACGTTAAGATCATATCTGTAACATTGCAGTTGCAGTATCATGCTCTGAAGTCGTCTCGGGGCAGAGGACAGAGGTTTCTTCATGATTACCTCAAGGGGTCGGTGATCAGACTCTACCATTGTCCTGCGGCCATACAAATATTGACAAAATCGCTCACATCCATGTACAATGGCAAGCATTTCGCGTTCAATCGGAGCCCAATTTTGTTTGGAGGCATCCAGTGCTCTTGAAGCATACTCAATTGGTCGACCTTCCTGCATGAGTGTGGCACCTGTAGCCTTTTCCGAAGCATCGACTTGGAGTGTCAGCTCCTTTGATGGATCATAGAAAACCAGCACGGGGGCTTTCGTCACTATGTCTTTCACCTTTGTGAGTGCGGCTTCCTGTTGGGCGTCCCATACAAACTCTGACTCCTTCTTGAGCAAATCACGCATTGGTGCTGTGATGTCGCTGAGGTTAGGGGCAAATTTTGCCAGGTAGTTTGTCATACCCAGTATGGTCTGCAACTCAGTCTTGTTGGTTGGGGCAGCCATGTTTGCTATGACCTCCACCTTTTTGGGGTCTGCCTTGACACCGTCAGCTGATATAACATGGCCATAGTACTTCACTTGGGGTACATTGAATCGGCACTTGCTGAGGTTGTAGCGTTGACCACTTTCACGGGCACGCTGGAATGTTGCACGTAGAGTAACCAGGTGTCCCTTTTTCGTTGAACCGGCCACCAGGACATCATCGCTGATTCCGGTTACACATGGAAGGTTTTCGTATGTCTCATCTACCCGTCGCTGAAATACATCTTGCGCAGAGTTTACTCCAAACGGCATACGCAGGTATCGGTAGCGACCGAATGGCATGTTGAATGTTGTCAGTCTTGAAGAAGCATCTGACAGTTTGATTTGCCAGTAACCGCTGCGAGCATCCAGCACTGAGAAGTGTTTGGCTCCGGCCAATTTGCTTGTGACATCATCCAGCATTGGGACTGGGTAGTATGGACGTTTGATAGATTTATTCAGGTCTCTAGGGTCAAGACACACACGTAGGTCGCCGTTGGTTTTTTGTACAACAACCATTGAGTTGACCCAGTCAGTCGGTTCTGTGACTTTTGTGATGATATCGTTGGACTCCATGCGGTCAAGCTCCTGTTTCACTTTGTCGCGGAGGGCTACTGGTACCCTACGAGGTGGGTGGACAACAGGTTCTGCGTCCGGACGTAAAGTGAATGAGTGTTCACCAGGAAATTTTCCGATCCCATGGAATATGTCCTGATATTCTGTGAGAAGCTTGTTCAGTTCCTCATCATCAGTGGTCATACTTGTCTGGATGGGTGTTTCGACAGACAGTATGAGTTTTACCAGGCTCATGTCAACACATGACTTTAAACCTAGTACTGCAGGGGCATCTTCATCGACAATGTGGAATCGCAGGTTGCGGTTGACATCCTTGTATGTGCAGTCTAAGTCACATGTGCCAAGAGTAGCAAGCTTCTGGCCACCATATCCACGAAGGGTCACAGTGCTTTGCATCAGTGGCTGTTGAATGTTTAACTTGTCGAAGTTGTGTTTGGGCAGCACGTTAACTTGGGCACTGGTGTCAATCTTGAAAGGCATTTGGGTACTGTTACAAATGAGTTTCACGAATGCCTGATCCTGTTGAGTGGTTGAGTTGACACACTGAATGTAGAAATCCTCACCATTGTCGCTGTTGCTGCTGCCGTCTTCTACAGTATGTATGGTCTTCTGGCGGCAAACTCATGCGAAGTGGTTCTTTTTGTGACATTTGCTGCAACGTTTCCCACGGGCCGGACAGTTATCCATGTTACTGTGTGGAGGATATCCGCAGTTTCTGCACTGTTGACCAACGTTCCCGTGTATGTTTGTCTTACTGTCAGGTTTAGTAACACTGCTTGTTTCCCCTTTTTTACTAGTACCTGTTCCTCTTTTCCAGTTTTTCCGGTCAGATTTTACCATCTGGACCTGAGCTGCTTCACCTGTCATTTTCTTAAGCTGGCTCTGTGCGCTTTCATAGGCACGTGCGATGTTGAGCGCAGTCGGTAGGTCTAAATCGGCCCCACGGTTAATGAAACGTTCGCGAACTTTGTGAGAATTGGTGCCATATACTAGTCTGTCCCGTATCATCTCATCGATGATGTCACCGAGAAAACGTCTGTCACGAAGCTGTCTACACTCTCATGGGTTGCTTGCACACGATTATAGAAACGGTACCGAGCAAAAATGACGTTAGATTTTGGTGTCACATATTCTGTGAATTTTCTGCACACTGTGTTGAGATCATTTTGGTCCTCTGCTGCTACAGCAGGTACAGCAGGGACTCCCTGTGCAGCAGGTACAACAGGTACAGCATGGGCAAAATTAAATGTAGAGAAAATGTCACGGCCCTTCTCACCAACCCACAGGAGTAGGTAGCTGACTCGCTGAGGTTGTGTTTTGTCACTGAGGGGGCCATCAAACATTAGCCTAGCATGTTGCTCAAACTTAGCCCAAGTCTCCTTTAAGGCTGGAGATTCCCAGTTCATAGTGGGTTGGGGCAGGCCAAAAGATTCCATAGTGAAACTTAGATTGTTGTGGCTTTTAAACACAGTAGAGTTGTCACTAGATGGTGAGCTATGGCAAGCCTTTGCAGTAACAACTAATAGATAATAACAATGTATGTATGTGTTATTATTACAGGTAGTATGGTGTAGGGGCAGTATGGTGGTTGGGCAGTATGTTGGAGGGGCAGTATGTTTTGAGGGCCAGTATGGTTGAGGGGCAGTATGGCGGAGGGGCAGTAAGGTGGAGGGACAGTATGGTGGAGGGCCAATATAGATGGCGTGGTAGTATGGTGTAGGGACAGTATGGTGGAGGGGCAGTATGGTAGAGGGACAGTATTGTAGAGGGGCAGTATGGTTGAGGGCCAGTAGTATGGTGGAGGGGCAGTATGGTGGGGGGCACTATGGTGGAGGGGTAGTATGGTGATGGGGCAGTATGGTGGAGGGGCAGTATGTTGGAGGGGCAGTATGTTGGAGGGGCAGTATGGTTGAGGGGCAGTATGATGGAGGGGCAGTATGGTGGAGGGACAGTATGGTTGAGGGACAGTATAGATGGCGGGGTAGTTTGGTGTAGGGGCAGTATGGTGGAGGGGCAGTATGGTGGAAGGACAGTATGGTTGAGGGACAGTATAGATGGCGGGGTAGTATGATGGAGGGGCAGTATGGCAGGCTGCTGGCAGTGTTAAATATCGTGACTCATGTCTGAACGGTGTCGGAATTTGGAAGGACGGACCTTTGGGAAAACGTCGGACAGCAATATCTAATTATTTTGATATCCCCGTCTGGACGTTTTTCATATAAGATTACTTTGGAAATTTGTATGTTTTAGGTATTACAGATGGACGGATTGGGTTCAGAAGACTTCCACTAATCCGTCTGTCTCAATCCGTCTCAATCCGTCCAACTATTGGGATGGACGGACTGTATGTGGAGGCCATTTTACCAATTATATAGTAGTCCGTCAGACGGATTTACCCAAGCCAGTCGCCTCCACTGAGCCGTCCATCTGATTCCGTCTGAATTTCAGACGGAAAAACTGGACAGACGGAGTACTCGTCTCCTGTGGATGACCCCCCCTTTACATACTGTGCCCGGCAGAAGGGTGATGTTCAGAAGTAATTTATTGTTATTCAGTAGCACAAGTAACTGGGCCCCCCCCCCCCCCCCACATATTTTCCTCATAGTAGGTAAAATTTACTGACATCATCTACTAAGAAGAACTTTACCCGTCTAGTATACAAGTAACGTGAAATATACAACTATTTACAATAATATGAAAAACTTTGATTGATGAAATGATACAAAGAAGTTTATATTCAGGGAAAACTCTCTGTGTAGGACTTTTAAGTGGGTGTTCCACCAACCACCAGGCATTCTTTCGATGCTTGGCCGGCCTCTCAGCCGAGGTCCAACCCGGCGCCTGGTCCCCTGCCTGCCGAAAATGCTGGATTTTTTTTACTGCACTCTTCCATCAAGCACCTAGTCTAGCTGGCTGACGTCTACATAACACACATACACAAAGACCCAGCGCTGGGTGGTAACTTGGCTTAAGCAGCTGTGCAAGCCCTGGCTGGGCGCCTTGTGGTCACCTATTGGTCGTCGACATCAGATGCCGGCCCAAATCCCGCCCCTGCGGCAATAATCTGCTTGGTGAAACAGCTCATAATGTCAAATAACTACTGCACGGCCGGCCCTGCCAGTGGCCGGTCCATCACAGTGCCTTCAAAACCAAGTCCCCGGCAAGAGCCGGCTGCCCTGTTGATCGTCCCCGACTGCCGGCCGGGGTCAAGAGCTCATTTTGAAGCTGTTCCACCAACTTGTGACCAAGCACATTGAAACAGGCCTGCCAGCCAGCCGGGCTTTGTAAAATGCCTCCCGCAATCCACCGCCGACGGAATACTGTTTGATTTGATTTTGTAGTGCAGGCCGGCCAGCGGGCCGGGGCCCCAAGAGACCCTAAGAGATTTGCCAAGAGCTGTTCCCAGGGTCCGCGTTGTCCTATGGCCCACATATACCCTGACACACACTGTCAACATGGCATCGGGGACCCCCGTGCGCAGCTATCCCCGCCCGTGAAGACCAAAAAGTATCTTACATATATATTTGAGGATCTCTCAACATTGCCATACAAATCCCAACATGGCAGCACACGTTTATACGCTCGTTTGTGTGGAAGAGCGACAATGTAACCTGTCAAATACAAATGAAAAATAAAAAATAAATAAATAAATAAAATATGTTGGATACCTGCCAACCATCAATGCTCCAGCCACTGAGATGACCACAGTGTTTGAAATCCTGAACCAGTCAGAACTAATAAAGAAGGAACTGCTTCTGGAAACAGTTGTGGTAGTCATGGATCAAGCGCTGTATGCAAAAGTCACTGAAATTGGTTGGAAACACAGAGACCACTTTTCAAACATTCTCCTGCAAATGGTAACATTCCACACCATTTGTAATATGCTAGTTATCCTCAGTAAGAGATTTTGGAATGCAGGTCTAAGGACATTTGTATAGAAGCTGGAATTGTTGCTGAAGGGTCTGTCAATGGAGTTCTTGATGGTAAACACTATAATCGTGCCATCAGGGTCCACAAGTGCATTTATGATGCACTGATGAGACTGGCATGGGAGGACTTTATGCTGTGGGTGGAAGATAATATCCAGGACAGGAGTATTGTGATTAAACTGTTTCAGGCAGAAGTGAATGGCATGGTTTGTGATTTGAACCAACAGACATTTGAGAATATCCTACAAAGTCCACTCCTAGCTGAGCTTACTATCTTGTGGAAAGACTTCCTAGAGCATCTTCGTCACAACATGGACATGGTAGACGATGTCATACTTGGCTTATTGTGAGCTTCCGGTGAGGGCAATTGGAACTTGTGCAGATGTCTAACAACAACCCTTTTGGGCGTATTCCTGTAGACCAGAGAACTGAGGTAACAGTGAACAAAGATACACAGACTCCTGGAGGCACAGCTCGGTTCAGTCTGAAAGCCGGAGCTGTCAAACAGTACTACATAACAGCTGAGAGTATAGAGGTGCATTCATGGGACAGCTAAGAGACATGGTTCAAGGTAACAAATCAAAAAGGTGGCATGCAGAACTCCAGCCACCAAGAATCCAAAGAGAGGAGGTGGCTGTGTCTGGAGTCCTTCGTCTCACCAAAGACTGGGTCAACCCATTTGTAGCAAAACAGGACCTAATTAGCATTTCCACTGCAAAGGCAGCACACAGAGATATTGCCTTGGACCTGTTGAAAGCCTATGAGATTGGTAACAAAAATTATGCAACATTCAAGGATGAGAGGATAGAGAGATCCACCTCTGAAGAAATTTCATGATCCGATGAGAACTAACAGATTGTGAAACAGTGGCGGAGGTTCCTGAATGCAGTTGATAACAAGACCAGTCTTATTACATTCTTAGTTAGTGAATGGAAGAACCAAGAATATATATATACAGACAGGTTACAGGGAAAGGTTCTATATGCAACTGTGGAGGACAAATGTTACAGGATAAAATCTCAGGGTGCAGAGGAGGTGCCTGCTCTACAATGCCAACAGGAAGAAGCAGACAGACACCTACTTCTCCATGCTGCTCACTCAGCAAGACAGGCTGAAGTGATCTACTCAGAGGATACAGATGTCTTCATAATGTCCTTGGCATTTCATGACAAGATTGGAGTTCCTTTGTTCCAGAAATGTGGAACTAGAACTCGGACAAGGCTTGTTGATATCATGAAGGTTGGTTTTTTTTCTTCTTTTTTTTATATTCAATAAGCATCACATACAACGGCAATTTGCTAGTTTGCAGGTTTTATATGCCGCAATTATGCTAAGATATAGGTTGCTGCCACTGTTGATATAGATGTTTGTACGCCTCTCATTTGGATGTATGCATATACAGGATGCGATACTGTCAGTGCATTTGCAGGCAAAGGGAAGGTCAATGCTCTGAAACCAGAAGCATTTACTTGTCATCTTTATGAACCAAAGGCATCATCCACTAAGATGAATGATCTCAGGTATGACTTATTCTGTGCTTGGTGAGATTGAGAGCCATCAGCTTCCACCATGCAAAGACTGCCTGGTAAAACAGGCACAAAGAGCCAACTAAAAAGCTGCAATATGGAGACATTGTATTGAACAGGATACAAAGGTACCAAGTCCTGTTGGCCAAGGGTGGAAGATGGAGAAAGAAGCTTCTGAAGAGCTTGAGTATTATTATTAAACCTTGATAAAGGGCACATGTAGCCCGAAACATCGGTTCATAATGAACGCCATAAAGCCAACTTGACTGCCTCTTAGTTGTACTGTCCAACCACTATGTAAGTATTATTATTACGCTCATAGTCATAGTGAATTGGTACACCACTGAAAGTTGGTGTATATATGGACAAGGAAACTATAATCAAACTGTCATTAGCATAAGGAAATATGTTCATTAGCAATATTTGTTCCTAGTTAATGTGGAATGGTATATGTCTGCTTTTAGTCAGTTATTCTTTGTCCTACAACATGAAATTAACAGATTGACAACTACCTTGCCTTTGGTTTAGGTTGTATAATATATTAATTTCATTCCTGTCGTTATCAGGCATGTAAATTCTCAAAAGTCATTATTTTGGAATTAGGTGAAATAAAACATAATTTCTTTCATTTCTGCAAAGTACTTTGCAATACCAACAGGGAAAATATCATTTGGTTGACCAAACTACCGAAACACGTCAAAGTTATGGATTTTTTCATGCATGGGTGGGGTTACAGTTTCTGCTTGTATTCTTTTGATATTCAATGTATAAACAAGATATTTACATATTTGAATTCCTTAATAAATTTGCTAAAAGCTCATGTAAATTATATGTGTTTTAAATCAATTATTGCCTCAACACAGGAAAAGATAGAGAAATACTTTTCTGAAAGTGGTATGATTTACAAAGCTTCCAACCTATGCATTTTTAGCAATTTGTTTTGAAAATAATAGGATCTTATCTGAAAGTGTGAAAAATTTCAATATGATTGTCTGTGTGATAGATAGGATGATATTAAGTTGAAATAGGATGTCTTATACTATACTGGCTATTTTGCATAAAAGCTTAGGGTAGGCATACAATCAGAGTGATAAAACACAAAAAGCCACCACCTTCCAAACTATGCATTTTTAGCAATTTGTTTTGAAAAGAATAAGATCTTATCTAAAAGTGTAAAAAATTTCAATATCATTGTCTGTGTGATAGATAGGATGATATTAAGTTGAAATAGGATGTCTTATACTATACTGGCTATCACTATGAGTATTATTCCCTCAAGATGGTACCGACGAACCCTACTGGCTCATGGACCATTTTGACAGATGGGAAAAATCCCGCTAGGCAGGTGAAAATATGTGGACCGGGTGGGATGCCAGTTAAAAAATGTAGCTGGTTGAACAGCGTGGAATGACTATTTCAGCTGGTGACCTGGAGCTCCAGCAAACCCCAGCAACCTCGATGTGACATGCCAGTTGACAAACTTCAACATGCAGGTGCTGATATCACCCACCAAACAAGAGCCAGCACCTACTGGAACCAATGGCAAGTGGTTTCCCGAAGCAGATCATCACCAGCTCTAAGCCAAGATCTACAACGTTTTTGCCTGGTTGGTGGAACACACTCTTTAGATAAAAGCTTTATAAAGGTTTTGGTCTAAGAATAGTTGAAAACATAGAAAATCTATTTGGTAACTCGGGATAATTCCGTTTGAAATGCATGTTATTCTATACCACAATATCATATCGATACGAGTGATACGGCATAATCATTTTGGAGGGTCATAGTTTACTTATAAGACACCTGGTGTATCTGGGGGATGAGATTAGGCCATGCTGACCAGATGACCGCCTTGGATTGACTAATTGGCTTCATATTCCATCACGAGCAAACATTCTATGTCCTCATAGACATTTCAAAGGTACATCGGTCCAGAATACATTCCACCTTTCATGCTCTCAGGTAGACTTGCATCCTTAATTAACAGACCTTTCTAGAGGTGCAACACGAAACCACACCAAGATATTCATTTTGTTGATAGTCAACGTTGTGCGTAGAAGCTGATATAAGCAGGTTACCCTGTGGGGCCAATATTTGATGTCTCCGAATCTGCAAATATGTCTCCTTTCAAGCATGGAACATCAAAGTAGTCTCTGCCATCTAGTAAATCTCCGCACGAACGATATTTATCGAAAGAAATCCATTCTCTAACTATTTTACAGGGCTATGCTTTATTTATTTGTTTATATATATACTAGTTGAATAGACATTGATTCTTTGCGGTAGTCGCAAGGCCTTTGACATTTATAACCCATCAAGCTAGATTATGTTAGTGTATGATTCTAAGGGTTTGTATACGGATCATTCTAACAGTACATGTCTTATCAGTCCATTTTTAAGCGTAGTGACACTGAGCTTAAAAACGTCCAAATATTGCCAATTAGATGTGTGTCATGTTTATCATTTCATATAAACTTTGTCTAATGATATGGTTGGCACAAATATAGAGAGGTACATAGGGGTCGTCCATAAATTATGTCACACTTTTTTAGGGCATTTTTAGGAACCCCCTACCCACACCCCCCTGTCATACTTTGTCACACATTTTGTACCACCCCCCAAAATATTATGTCACACTTCCAAAACACTCCCCCCCCCCCCCCCATTTTTCTTTCTTATGTACGATACGAAATATAAGGGTCATTCCACCAGAAAATGTACTTTTGGTGAAAATCTGACTTTTTGGGGGTTAATGGGCTATAATTTCATTATTATTGAATTTTTTTTTTTTTTTTTTTTTTTCTGTGCAAAGAAAACACCCTGCCCTTTCATAAAATCATACTTTTATTGGTCTATCTGCATTTTTTTATATCTGTGGACTGTCAAAGTGAGAAATTAGCTAAAAAGTGCATGTCCTTTTGATATTTCTAAAGTTTAGCACTATTTCTTTTGTGGAAACTATTAATATACATTCCCTAATTGATTTATTTCCACAAGTTATGTAAATTGGCTGTTGTTTAGTAGTATTTTCCCTTATTTCTAAGGCTCCGCAAAATTTTTAGGTGTATTTCAATGAAAAGTGTGCTTTTTCAGCAAATGCAATAGGTAATATTTAGCATAGCCTCATGACAATATATTTTAATGGTATACTTCCCAAACATGCACTTAAAACTCAGTACATACATCAATTTTTCACATATGTATATGATTTTTGCCTAGCTGCCACAGCGGTTTTTTCCAGCCGAATTACGAAAAAAAAATCGATTTTACACATTTGATATCACAGACGTGATGAGTTGCATTTAGCACTCTCCACTTCTCCATATTGGTGCTAACTTGGTACAAAACTTACTGAATAATGTGGACATAGGGTCTGTAGTGTAAGAGTAATAAATTGCTTCCTAAGTCCCCGCACTATGCGAGAACAAGGAAAGTAATTTTGGAGGAATCTCGTCCGTAATATTTATCACGTCCGAGAGATCAATCGAAGGCGGGAAAGCCGATCACAAGAACAGGATGTTATCCCTTTTAACTGCGCATGCGCCCCCACTCCGGCACTTCAGCAGGAAGAGGAGACGTCCAGCTAATGTGAGTACTCCACATTTCTTCTCTGGTAGCATTATTTTTCCATCCCGGACATGAGTTTCTGTGTTAATAGTGATAACTTGGAGTTAGTGATTCTGTAGAATCCATTTTCTTGAAAAGTCAACAAGTATTTACCGAAATTTTGTGGTTTGAAAAAAAGAGCAGATTGATGCCTTCCCAAAATGGCTGCTACTGGAAGCTTTGGGGGTATCTTCAATGTGTTAGTGAATTTTTCGAAAAAATTTGTTTAGCCACATCACGTCCGAGATGGAAATTCTTCTTTTGATTGATCTATGAGAAAATGATCCTGCACTGCCTCAACTACCTGCTGATCCTGCGCTGCCTCAACTACCTGCTGTTCCTGTACGGCCTCAAGTACCTTCTATTCCTGTACCTTCATTTTGGCTTGTAACATCACTTCCCAAGCTGCCTTCTTCATCTGATGACAGTGAGTATGGTGTTTTTTTTCTACGCAGTCGTGTGTCCCAAGCACAACAGGCGGGGACATCCAGGAGTAGGCCTAAGAGCCTCCGGAGGGCCAAGTCTGAAGAGACACGAAGCAGTGGAGTTTCTCTGGCCTCACAGTCATCTCTGTCTCTGGCCTCACAGTCATCTCTGACTTCACAGCCGTCTCAGTCATCACTGACTTCACAGCCATCTCAGTCATCTCTTGCTTCACAGCATATAGTGACCTTTTAAAATGGCTGTTAAATAATGAATACTGTTTTTTCTCAAATCTAATGGATTTTTTTACTATGTTTTTTGTAAAGTCTTTATTGCTTTTTTTTTAACAATAGTTTTTCCTTGCAAAATGGATGTAAACTACCCAAACCATCGAAATCAATTTTTACCAATACTTGTAGAGAAAATGGCAGTAACTACTCTATTTTTAATATTGACCCTAACTAAATGTCACTTACTTTATCCCCCTCAACTTTACAACAGTTCTGCAAGATTTCTTAAACAATATTTCCCTCATTTGCACACTTCAGGACGCCATCCTCTGTTGAAGGGTCGAGCAGCCAGCGTACTCCCCGCAAGAACCCCCTGTACTACAAACTACGGCTGGAGAGGGAGGCCCGTCATGTGAGGTTCAGACCCTACGTAAGCAGCTTCAACGACTGGAGTCGCAGAAAGAACTTCTTGAGGTTTCATATGAGGACTTCCTTGCTGGTCTGGGTAAGTACTTCTTTTCTTTACCACACCTGAAAATATGCAATACAAATTGTCAGTGAATATTCTCCTTACTTGGAAATCCTGACATTGAATGTTGTGTTGGCTATTGCATTTTTCTTTTTTTTCCAGGCACATCTCCTGACTTGGAAATCCTGACATTGAATGTTGTCTTGGCTATTGCATTTTTCTTTTTTTTCAAGGCACATCTCCACACATGGAGATACTGCATTTAAAAACAGACATAGAATTTTTCCTTAGCTATTGCATTTTCCCTTTTTCCAGGCACTACTCCTGAGGCTGTAGAGGCACAAGATGGTCAGAGTGATGTCTCGAGTTTGGATGCGGCCGAGGACATCTCTACAGATGCACACAACGAGGTAGCTCCAGGCAATATCCCTCAAGAGGGTGCAGACAACGAGGTAGCTCCAATGAATGTCCCTCAAGAGGATGCGGTTCTTTTAGCTCCAGTCAATGTCCCTGAAAATGATGTGGTTGTTTTAGCTCCAGGCAATGTCCCTGAAAATGATGTGGTTGTTTTAGCTCCAGGCAATGTCCCTCAAGAGGGTGTGGTTGTTTTAGCTCCAGGCAATGTCCCTGAAAATGATGTGGTTATTTTAGCTCCAGGCAATGTCCCTCAAGAGGGTGTGTTTGTTTTAGCTCCAGACAATGTCCCTGAAAATGATGTGGTTGAGTTACACCCAGGTATTGTAGATTTACAACAGGTAATGCCACAGGTCATAATGTCGCAGTCCCTGATGCAACCATTTTTGATGCGGCCGAAATTGCAAGTAGGGAACTTAGAAAGGAGGGGATCTCCCCAAGTAAAGCTCCCTGTGTTTGGCGCAAGGTTGGACTTTATGAAACTTTTTGTTCCAACATGAAAAAACAGTCCAGTGTCGGTAAAAAAAATCATTGCTTTCTTCTTTGTCCTCCCCTGAGGAAGTGAAGTCTCTCCGTGCCCAGAAGCAGCTTGCAGCAGATATTGACATTGACCGACGAACAGTTTTATCTGGTCCTCGTGTACCTACTCTTAAACATAGAAAGTATAGTGGTCTAAAGAAAAATGTCATTGACTTCCTCACTAGATGTGAGCACTCCATTACTCTTCCAGGCAAAAAAGATGTGGTCAAAGTAAACAAGAGAAAGGTACAAAAAGTACAACTCACTGAGTTCATGTACATTCTTCATAAAGAGTACAACACTGAATTTCCTAATGCAAAAGTCAGCAAATCTTACTTTTATAGTATCCGCAGGTCTGCCAAGTACATCCTTCCTGAGTCATGCCGCAATTGCAATGTGTGATTGTGTGTTAAACACTAAAACTGTGCTCTCAAACTTTATTCTGTTAGAACACTTGGACTGCCAACACTTCCTGATACATTTGTGAAGCAGTCAGAAAATGTCATCCATGAAAAACTCCTTGCTGCCCCTGAAGTCATTAAGTACCAGCAGTGGAAGCATGTTGAGGTCACCTACGGTGATCAGCAGGTGTGCAAAAAGTTTAAACTTGTTGACGAGGAGTCCGACAGGGACAATTTAACCACACAGCTTCTTAGCGACTATACTGTTATGTCACAGCATGTAGAGAAAGTGTATGCCCAACATGGGGCCGCACGCTTTGTACGGTTTGAGCTTCCACATACCCACTGTTCAATACACATGGATTTTGCAGAAAATTGGAAAATAAGTTATCCCTATGAGCCACAGCCAGCTTATTATTCTAAAGATCCTGTTATTGTTCATCCCATAGTGATTCACTACAAGGATGACAATGTCACAAAGCTCCTGACTCTTGCTTTGGTTACTGACGACCGATGTCATGATGCCGGTGCTGTATTTGCCTTTGTTAAGGTGATAAATCAGGCTATTACCAACCAGCTTCCTTTTGTATCTTGGGTACATTATCTGACAGACAGTCCCTCTTCTCAATACCATAATCGAAAGATCTTCAGTGTCATTTGCAAGCACAAGAAACTCTTTGAGAGAGAAGCCACCTGGTGCTATTTTGAGTCTGGTCACGGCAAGGGTGCCTGCCTCGGCAATGGTGCAGCAGCAAAGAGAATGGCCGACAATGAGGTCAAGAAAAACAACAACATTGAAAATGCAAACCAGTTTGCCGAGGCAGGTAATAAGCAAGAGGCGACATCTGTCCAGTACATATGCGTACTGCCAGTCACACTGAATTTTGCTCGTGAAGAACTGTCTTCTCTTATATGCATTGCTCCTATCCCACGCACTATGCAAACACATACTGTTGTTTGTCCAGAGGAAGGTGTTCTTTGTATTAGAGACATTTTGTGCTACAAAGCATGCTGCTTTGATGTGGAATCTGGCATGTGGAAATTCACATGTCCTGGTTGGCAGAGGAGGGTTCTCCGTTTTTCTTCGCCAACACCAAGTCTGCTGGATGGTGATGCATCAGACAATGTGTCTTTGGATGATGAATATGCCTCGCATGCTGAGTCACATGAGGCAACTGTTTCTCCTACAGTTAGTGACACCGAAATCAGTTACAAAAAAGAAAGCTGGTTGGCTGTCGTTTACGACAATGAATGGTGCCTAGGCCCTAGGTGGAAGAAAGCCGTATGCTAGATGGAGTCCTACAGCATCAGGTGAACTGTATGGAACAAACAACCTCTTCTCCACCAAAGTTTAAGTGGCCATCCAGGAAAGACCTTGAATGGTATGACTGTGAGAGTATCCTTGTTCAGATATCTCCACCAACTTGCGAAGGAAGCAGTCGGAGGAAGATTTACTTCCAGTTAACTACCAATGACTATACAGCTATTGAAGCAGCTTTTTTTAAAGTATTCAGATTAATTTAGCACTCCATACAGTGAGCCATGTATTTAGAAGTTTCAACTCTTTTAACTATTCTTCAGAACTTTTTGGGGGGGGCTTCCCTAGCCCACTTAAAAGGGTATATTATCTCCTCTTTCCTATCCACTCAGATATAAACTCTTTTTCTATGTGAAATGGAAAAGTGCATGTCTTTTAATTTAAATATTTCCCTCTTTTGCACACTTCAGAAAGTCATCCTCTTTTGAAGGTTCGAGTAGCTAGTTTCAAAGTTTTTAGTTTCAAAAGAACTTTTCTTTAGAAGGGCTGTAGGTAGGAGATGGTTTCCATGAGAGCGATCCTTAGAAAGGCAACTCTCTTGTGCGCCGCAAATTAGATGCTGCACGTGCAGCATGCCACAGCAGTGGTAGATTGACTGCTTCATCAAATCCCACTCCTTCTCATACCATGTCTATGAATGGGGTGGAAACCGTTACCTCTGGATGAGAGGAAATCTCCTAAGGACTCATCTAAGGACTGGAGGAACAAGGAGATGAGAAAAGCCAGTTTCTGCAAGCATGAGGCAAAACGCAAGCGTCTTGAGGGCACTCAAGTTTCCATTTTTTAAAGTTATTAATTCCATTGTTTCTTCTCTTTTAACTATTCTTCAGAACTGTTTTTTGGGGGCTTCCTTAGCCCCCTACATATCACCCTATGTTGAAAGTATGGGGCGTAAACCCTTACCTCCCGAAGAGAGGAAATCATAAACTATTCTTCAGAACTTTGGGAGGGGGGGGGGCTTCCCTAGCCAACTTAAAAGGGTCTATTATCTCTTCTTTCCTATCCACTCAGATATGAACTCTCTCTGCATAGCTATTTTTTTAACAGCAGTGGTAGATTGACTGCTTCATGAAATCCCAATCCTTCTCACACCATGTCTATGTGGTGTGGGAAGTAAAACATACTCTCTCTGCATAGCTCTTTTTTTAACAGCAGTGGTAGATTGACTGCTTCATGAAATCCCAATCCTTCTCACACCATGTCTATGTGGTGTGTGAAGTAAAACATACTCTCTCTGCATAGCTCTTTTTTGAACAGCAGTGGTAGATTGACTGCTTCATCAAATCCCAATCCTTCTCACACCATGACTATGTGGTGTGGGAAGTAAAACATACTCTCTCTGCATAGCTCTTTTTTGAACAGCAGTGGTAGATTGACTGCTTCATGAAATCCCAATCCTTCTCACACCATGTCTATGTGGTGTGGGAAGTAAAACATACTCTCTCTGCATAGCTCTTTTTTTAACTTGTTCCATTTCATAGCTACCATACATAATTAAATATACATATGCAGGATCAGCAGGTATTAATAGAGGCACAGAAGGTACTTGAGTTACAGTATTTAGTACTCTCTTGAGGGGCATTGCCGGAATTGTCACTGCTTGACGAACTTTAAAAAATTATTTCATGATGTTTCCTTTAGAAGGCTAAAAATTGTATTTTTAAAGTGTCAGAATTTGAATAAGTATTAAGCAATAAGCTTCCATGGGAAGTATATATGCTGTTTTAAAAGTTTTGTATGCATTAACATGTCACAAAGTATTACTTCATATACTGTAAAAAGTTTTTCTAGTAGAATAACGTCCGTTATTAAAAAATATCACGTCCGTGATACCTATCATGTACACCAAGAATGTGATATTTACATGAACATTAAGGGTGAACTTAGCAAGTTTTGTATGTCTAGGCATAGAGAAAAGGTGCGGAGACAGTTTTTAGCACAAAATGTAAGAAAAAAAGGTACTTCCCTGTATTCTGAGTGGGATCAGAAGGTAGATTTAAAGATTTTTTTGTAGTTTTTCCAGAAAAAAAAGAAGCAGCTCATTGGCATTTAACCCATTAGCTGCGGGTGATGCCTCAAGGCATCACCACACAGGATCTGGTGATGCCTTAAGGCATCACCAGTCCAGATCAGGTGATGCCTTGAGGTATCATTTTCCAATACTTACAAAATTATTGTTTTAGGTGATAAATTAGAAAATAATTCATCAATAAACATGAAACTTCCACAGAGTTTAGGTATAGCATCATATTTAAAATGTTTATGGAAATGGAAAATGATATCATTTATCACATGTTATATCACGTGATCACATCATCAAATTACCATAATGGGCCTGTGGATACCCGTTCCCTAGCACTATATAGGTACTAATACCCGACCCCTAAATACATGACTGTGTAGGAGCCCACCATGAATGGGTTAAGGTACTCTAATATGTGGTTGAATTGAAGCTCATGTCTGTATTTTCCAAAACAAAAAACTTTTTTTTTTTAAATTGCTCAATATTTCTTATTTGTGATGAAGAAAGTGGAAGTCACTCTTCTATCACGTCCGTTATTAAAATAATCACGTCCAAGAGATTTATCATGTGCACATGAAATGTGGTATTTTGAGGAATATTCAGGTTAAATGTAGTGGTTGACGTGCGATCAGCGCAAGTGACTGCTGGTATATGACTAGATTTAGAGCGCCGCAGACCGCGGCGAGCTGTGGTATGTTCTAATCCCCTACTTAGCGTGTTTCCCATTGGTTGGTGGTTGTCGCTTGATTTTTGTTCGATCCCCTATTGGAGCTATGTGACCTCAATCTTTGGAGGCAGTGTGTCGGCCAATCGGTTGGCAGTTTCTAGCTTGTGTAGGCTTGACTCTATGGGTGGGGGACCAGGTGGAGCATGTTACGGTGCTGCCACCTCTTGTACCCTGTTGGAACTGATGTTCTAAGGATGGTGTCCTCTACCTGTGGGGATTGCAATGGGGTTTTCCATGGGTGGGATAGCTCTTTTTGTGGTTATCCGATATACCGGCAGTTTCGATAATGTCTTATCTCGTCAGGCTGTGATTGGCTGATTGTTGGAGGGGGTTTGATTCCATTCTTTTGTGATGGCCGCCTCTCTGCTTAGTTGGGATTGTCGTTCTAATCATATTTATGGGTCACTTTGCAGATGTTGGTTGAGTGTGTACGTGTAATCGTTTGGTTAAAAACTTTTTTATGTGTTTCGGTTCTTGTAAAAAAAAATTTTACATTGTTATGCCCAAACGCAGTCTTCTCAACAACACGCAAACCCCTGCACGGGACGGCGAAACGAGAACCGAAACACATAAAAAAGTTTTTAACCAAATATTCAGGTTAAAGTTTGCTTTTTTTCATTTCAAAGCATAGAGAAAAGGTTTGCAGACACTTTTTAGCACAATGTGTAAGAAAACCATATTCTTTGCTGTGTTCTTAGTGGCATTACCAAAAATGTACAACTCTTTTTTTCTTATTTTTCTTGGGAAAAAGAAGGGGATTGGCATTTAAGGTAGTGTTATATGTGGTTAAATTAAAGCTAATGTATATTCAAAAAGAAAGAACAAGTTTTAAGCAGTTTGTACCGATTTGGGATTTGTGATGAAGAAAGTGGAAATCACTCTTCTATCACGTCCGGTATTAAAACAATCACGTCCAATAGATTTATCATGTGCACACAAAATGTGGTATTTCGAGGAATATTCAGGTTAAAGTTAATGTTTTTTACATTTCATAGGATAGAGAAAAGATATGCAGAGAATTCCAGTGATGTCAGCAGCCCTTGAAGAAAATCCCTGAAATTATTGTCTGGGACAACCCCCCCCCCCCCCCCCCCCCCCCCACAAGACTTAAATGAGGAAGCTTACTGGGAACTGGAAAATGTTATAAACTGTGTCCCCTGGTGACTAGGATTGGTACGACAGTCTGTGCTCTCCAAGCAGAACCTTGCCATCTATGTCCTATTGATGTTAAACCAAATATGTGCAAGGGAAATTGTAGTATGAAGCTGGTTCCTGGTGTTATCTATGCATTCAAAGTGGTTTGTATGGTAACACTGCTAGGGTTTCAGGGATTTCAGGGATTTCAATCAATGCATTATCTACTGGGAATCATGGAAGTAATGATGCACATATTTGTAGGGAAATGGGTATATGGGGTTCCTGAAACACTAGGGATTGACATATACAGGTTCATTTGAAGCTTTTAAATAGTGAGGACAATATATTTCTGTATCTTATAAAAACCCTGATTTCAGGGATTTCCCTGAACTCTGACATGCCTGGAGTTCATAGCACAAACTGTGAGAAAAAAACATACTTTACTGTATTATGTGTGTCATCAGAAAGAAAGAGTTGTACATTGTTTGTAGTTTTTCAAGAAAAAAAAACAGTTCATTGGCATTTAAGGTACTGTTATATGTGGTTGAATTGAAGATAATGTATGTATTTTTAAAAGGAAACGTGAACTTTTAATAATTTGGGACATATTTCGGATTTCTCATCAAGAAAGTGGAATTTACTGTTCTATCACGTCCGTTATTAAAAATATCACGTCCGATAGATTTTTAAACCTTTTTCCCAGAAGCTATTAGCTGAAGAAATAATGCATGGAACATCTTCTAATTTGACATAGATTATGTATATAAGCTATAAAAGTATTTCTGTGATTTAAAAAGGTGAACCTTTTGTATTTAGATAGTGACAGAAAAAACAAAATTCATTTTGTAATCCCTTGGAGAACACCTTCTGTATGTGCATCTTTGAGGCAGCACAGAAAAAGATTGCATATGTAGTTGATTATTTCCACTTGTCTATAATATCAGAGAGACACACACAATACCGAAGACAAACTTGATGTTTTACAAAATATAAAATATATTTCTCTATCATCAACTTTTGTATAAGTGTTTTTTTATATGTCGGACATGACGGCAATAATATTTACAATTTTTGCAGCCTCACAAAAACTGACCCCCCACTAATATCCCAGTTGAATCATGTTTTCCTAAAACTTGAAAGTGTATATTTTGCACACAAGTTAAAGAAAATTTGGTTTGGGCAAATTTATTTTTTTTACCCCTTTTTTACCAAAAGTACATTTTCTGGTGGAATGAGCCATAATAGTTATTACATCTTGACAAAGCTACTGCAAAACTAATCTTTTCATGTAGCCAAGACTTTAACCTTTGATATCCAAGTGTTTTTGAGTGATTTTCATGAATTTAATGTTTTGGCCCCTTCTCTACACCAAGATGACATTTTCTGGTAGAACACACCATACACTGATGGCATATCATGTAGTCTAATTTTTTAACAGTTTAACAGTAGTTTGAGTGCGTAGTTCGTCGACAATGCACACCATGCCGTAGTCACCCAGGGAAATCCTTGGTGCCCTATTCTGCGGACGCTGAATCTTGGTAGGTCAGATACTAATTGCCCTGTCGAGAAAAATTGCAGAGCAATCAAGTATTATCAAAATTACTTGTTTATACAACTTAATTGTGATGATGCACACTGTCAAACACTTTCCTCAGATCAATGAAGACTGAGGCGTTCTTTAGAGTTTCAAATTAGGGGATACTTTTCATGAACTTTCCAGTTTTGGGCACGGTCTCAGATAATGTAAGTTATTTGAGATCACTAAAGATAAAGATAAACTTACTAGTGTGTCCCAGTGTGAAAGATCATGAAATAAAAAATAATCACCTGATTTGGAAAACTTTTAAACATCCAGGCCGTACAATCTACACTGAACATTATATAGTTCAATCATTTTGTTACATACAGAAAGGCCTGATTTAACTAAAATCATAGAGCTGTACTGAGACTACAGATCTGTGCTGATATGTATTATGTATATTACAGTAGCACCATCCGGTGGCAATTCGCAGAACTATCCGCAAAACGGTGGTGCTCCCAAAGAGACATCAAGCGGTTTGTGGACGCACTAAAGTATGGCCTGCATCAGTCGGCGACGGCTACCGCTGCATGTCCATTGACGAGAGTAACAAAATATAAGTATCGTTGAGTCATGATAAATGAGATTTTGTATATTTCTATTATTAGAGTATAAATACTTAAGACAACACCTAGGCCGTTTAGGTTATGTAAAATTCATCATTTTCTTCAATGACCAGGTAACACTGGACCTTGCGAATCGTTAAATCAATGACATTGCTATGGCTTGAGTGTTCTCATTTACTTGTAGATTGTACAATGGCTCAATGTTGCAATCGCTGTGTTGGCCCAAACGCTTAATGTCTTTCTGAAGCACGTAACCCTTGTGTGTGGTTGAAGATATAGGTGGCACCACCATTATAATTGTATCTACTGTTATCATTTTCTTAAATTGAAGTTAACGTTCTTCAATAATCCGTCTGCATTCCGTACACGTATCTAAATGTTATTTTAACGTGAGAAATGGCATTCGGTTACACCTAAGCCTTTTTCTTTAACTGCAGCCATAGTTCCATAGGATTCTTTAAATAGGAGGTAATGTTCTGCACCTAATCCCCATTTTATTGCACAAGCATCCTTTTAAGCTATTCAATATTCCACTTTGATCTAATGGAACATTCAAGTCAGCAACAAGACATGTGTACAGAGATATATAGTATCATTTGTTTATTTTCCACGCATACAATGATGATGATGCACATTTCCTATGTTATTTCCACTTTGCAAATACACATTAGCTTACTTAACACAACTGTCTAAATTATTGAACATATCCATTGAAATGGCCTGAGGAAATATTGGGCGAGCAGCTATATTCTAAATAAACTATTTCCTGATTAATAATTAGCAACCCAAGAGAATGTCCTTTCATAGGAACAAGACAAAGAAGTACGAGACTTTTTCTCGTATAAAACGTATCTCTAATATTTTGACTAGAAAATAAATTAGTACAGATATCATTACCTAAATCATCATATACCTTTGTCACAACCAAAAAGGAAATCTAAGTGGTTTTATCTGAAATGTCTCTAAGAATAGGTATCTAGGCTTGAAGGAACAGGATTCATAAACACAATTGAATTATGTAGTATAACTTTCATTTCAAGAGTAATGCGCACATCTTTTTCACATTATCAACGTATTTCGCAATCATAACTATTAATCGAATTTGTAAATTGTTAGAATTTACCACAGATTAGATACATCGACATTCACTAAAACATTTTTTGCAATAATTTTTCATTTTCATATACCGTAACAAGTTTAGCTTTAATTAGAAAAACCATCTTTTCATGAAGACAACAATGCAATGTCAGTATTGTAAAATTAATGTGGGCCTGACCTAACCGTCTTCTTAATTCACAGTTACTGATAATCTTTCGGAAACGCACCATAGCTTGCAGTTCGTATCTAGCTTCAGAAGTATCCCTTTGCGATAGTCAGATAAACGTTTTACTCCTCGTTTTACTGGGCGTTATCCAAAGAAAATGCGACATATTACATAGCTAGATGGTGAGGACTGTGTGCACGTCAAAAGTCTTCTGTATACTTTTAGGAGCCAAACTGTAACAGCCTGGATTTAAGAATTGACCACACGCAAAATTTCACATTGTGTTAAATTACCCTGGATGAGACAAAAGGAATCTAATATATGAATTAACTTTATTCATCCCTTCTCATTTGTGTTCAATTACAATAGCTCACATATTTGAAATGCCAGTCTTAAAAATTCCGACAAAGTCAGTCAAAAAGAATATATCTGAATTCCCTACTAACATAGCTTTCTTTGAAGAAAAATATTATTTTGCGTTTTCTATCTTTCCGTCTGTTTTGTAATGGCTGTTTTCTAGAAATAGGTTTTTAATAGAATGGGCGCTTATTTTTCTTCGGTTCTTGTTCATAGCATGATGATATTAGAAGAAAGCTATTTCATTTCTATTGCATACTCATAAGAATATATTGCAAAGAGGTCTACTTTACATAGTTTCATGTTAGGAAGAAATGCTGGTATTCTACTTAGGCAAGTCTACCCAGACAATTATGAAGGCAGGGATTATCAAATCGTCGCGACACTCAAAGATTTAAGAAATATGTTTTGGTGTAATGCATACAACTTAAAGAAACATCTGACTATACGTTAAAGAGATGCCAGTCAACCCATTTAGTAGTATAAGAACTGACCATCCGTTCCTTTCATATATCTATTAAGCGTAAAGTAGCAATAGTTGAAGAAGTATTATAAAAATACACACATAGTTCCTAAACAAGTAGCTCGTTTTCTGAGACAGAACCTACTGAAAGGAACTGAATAATATCTGGCTAAGGAGTAGCTCAGACAACTTGAGAAGACGGCCACGTGCTCTGAGGGTACCCTGATTCCAAAATCACTTAAAAGTGATAGTCGTAGATCACTTACAGCCTAGTGCCACCACCGTCAGGGCCTGAATGCTCTTTTATACAGCAAACTGTTCCAACTGTTTGCATTTTTAACCGGAATAGACGATCATCTATTTGTTTAGATTTCACTTGATTTAGTGAGAGATATGATATATTCCGGGATACGCTTTACTGGTAATTTTAACAAACTTTATAAGGGAAACTCCAATGATATGTAAAGAGTTGTCTTTATGTTACAAAGGGCTAAAGATCTACAGTATAAACAGTTATCTTGATAAAATTGACTATACCATCAGAATTTGGACAATTATACCATATATTTTATAGTGTGTCAACTGCCCTTAAATCGATATCTAATTCGAAAAATATTGTTTGCTGAAACTTTGTCAATAGAAAATATGTTTCTGTCCAGGCCCCGTCGGCAGCAGTGAATTGAATCTGAATTTTAACACAGCTGGGAAATTTACTGATTCTTTACCTGACTTCATTCAAGTATGTATTACGTGAACTTTCAGGAGGTAGTTTGTTCACCTGTGCTGATCCGATCTCTGATGCTTCCACCACATGAATTGTCATCTCCCTGACACAACTTTACAGAACCCGTTATGAATACCATATTTGCGTAGATACAGTACAAGTCTAGATAACATTTATGCACAGCCAATGCCAGGCAATACCATACATCGTAAAGTATGCCGACACAGGAAAAGAATTCCACTCATCCAACAACCCTTCACAAATCACATACCTTTCAATAAAATGTATACATCACAATCCTAAAAGCTTGTCAAGAAACTACCTGTCATCCTACTGTAGCCTACATGGGTATCCATATTTTGCACGCATATATCATATATAATATCGTTATGTACGGTTATACAGTTTCAAATTAACTAAGGTTTCCATATGGATTAATTTTCTTTTACAAATGCCAATTGGGTTATCAGCAAAAGATTGCTATGGTTGTTCATCACCGGTACAATTGAATTGCAAAATATCGGGTATGTCTCCTTCAGTTGGAGGTTTTCACTATTACCAAATACATAAATTGTGTGCCACCAAATAGGAAGCTATATCAGAAAGAAGGATACGCGCCAAGTTCAATTTATATCTTCAAGATGACATCACTCGCCCAAAAGGAGTGAGCAATCTAAAAGAAACATACAGGTATTGGACATAAAATCAAAGAAAAGACACTGAAGTATACTTCGCCTAACATGATATATTATCTGGACCGTTAAGCCAGATAATAACATAGCAATCAGCTCCGAAGAGCGCCAACAGTAAACCAAGCTTAATCTTTCAACAGCCGCTCCAAATGGAGACGGTTAGCTAACAACTATACTAATAACATCAACAACATGGTTGGTTCACCTAGGCAAACAGATGACTGTGTAATCCAACCCCCACACCTGGCCTTTAGCCTCAGTATTATTCTCATACGGCAGACCATAGCCTTCCCTGGCCAGTTACACACTTGACCTGTCAATCTCTCTTGAGTAGTATAAATACTTCTGCCATAGGTTCACTCTCAGAAAACCATTTCTCCAATGATCTGTCTACATCTGTTGATTCTCTCTGTCTATTAATATGACAAGCGTCATACAGGCTGAGTGGTATCCCAACTGTGTCCATACACCAACCATTTGTTTTTACCGGTTTCCAATTCTTAGCATACGCGCACAATAAACATTGCTGTGTTTGCTGCGGAAACCATGAAACAGTGACGTAACAAGGTTTATAATACACTCTCGGTACCTTGACTCATTCCTTGTGCACATATGCGCCAAGACGTCAAATTCTTGCTAAACCAGCATTGTTACCTTTTCACATATTTCTACAATTAAGTGGCGAGAGTTTTGTGTAACTGTTATATGGTGATACTAAACTCATCTGGGGATATACCATGGCCTGCACTGTGTGCATAAACCGGGATCATATACAAAGACGTGACATTTATTGGACTCTAAGTCATTTTCAGTAATCGGTGATTTTCAATTCACTCCCTAATAAAAGTTAAGGGTTCGTTCATCTATCAAGTGCCAACTGTGGCAAAAAAATACGTACATACATACACAATTAGAATAAATAGGATGAACATTTTCTTGTGCAGAATATGTGATCGAATTGCCTAAGTTGTATTGCAACTGACTACTTGGAGTATACAAGATCAATAGTCGTTTCGGGGAGTGTATCAGATACGATATATATTAGGAGATTCAGAGGAAAGAATGTGAATAATTTCTGTTCTCTGTGATTTCCTTAATTTTTCTTTCATATTACTGGTTGACGTCACAAGAAGTAGTCTGATGCATTCACTCACAAGAGACATGAAACGTTCTCACTGAAACTACCGAAAATCCTGCGATTCGAATACATGTTGAAAGACAATGTATGCAAAAGATAGAGAGTTTGTGCATATATATGTTTTCTTATCACCCGTTGTAGAATTAGGTACCCCCAACCCCCCTCCCCGTTATCATCATCTACGGCTTAGAAACAACATTCTGTCTTAAATGCACGTTCGATCTTATTAATGTCTTATATTATTTTTGCATCGCTGACAGACAAAAATTTGATCGGTTGGAGGAAAAATGAAATATAAACCATATGAATCATCTAGTTCAAAAGTTTTGCTTTGTTTGATAACCACCTTATCCAAGATTTACCTTTTATCACACACGGCCGATTAAGGATTAAACAAAATTTACAAATTATCAAGTTCCCACTGCAGTCTTTATCAAAAACCAGGATTTGATAGTTGAGGAGATCGCTGCGAGTACAATCACAGTTTAAGATAGAGACATGTTTACAACAACATGTAACTGCATTTCCACAGACACCTGGTGTCTGTGGAAAAGTATCAGTATGAAAATCATGAGTTCTCCATACGCATTTTGCAGTAAAAATGTATTTCAACAACCATGATGAGTTATCAAAGAATTGCCCTGCCCTTTAGATAGTAATCTAAAGACACGTCTAATGCTCACTGCAGTATTTCAAAAGTTAATGGATTAGGAATAAATGATAAACCAAAATAATCGTCATTCTTTTGAGAATCCTTGCAAAACATGTATTCCCTCCTACGATAGACTCCGATACTCCAGATGCAGATGCCTCATAAGGAAAAACCTAGTGGCGATGGAAATATGAGATGTCAATGGTCAATAAGTTAATGGTGTCCGATGCGATGATGGGCCCATTGGATGGCAATCCCGCTGGGTCCTGGTCCGATGATCATGATGGAGATGATAATGATGATGTCAGTGGTGAAGAGAATGAAACTGATTTAACCAGCGGACACTTATTTTCCGTGAAATTTCCTAATGACGTGTCCCGGTGCTATCACCTTTTGGGCGAGAACTTGGGGTTAACAGGCCCCTCCGTGAATGACCGCAGCTCGTAGCTCGCTACACTCGAGTCATACTCGAACTTATCCCTGGCGAAAATCAAGCGCAGATCCGTGTGGAGGTAGATCTTACCGGATTTGGAACTGGTAAATCTGAAAAGGATAAATAAATAAATAAATATATCACTTGCTGTTAAGATGTTCCTTTGGTCAGACCAAGGCGAGGTTGGGTTTATGACCTGATATTGGCAGTATACTTATTAGTATGGCATTCTAAACACTTACCCATGTGTACCTATCTATTCCCGTGAAAATATGTTAAATATAGTAAGTCTGTGTTTTATCTTATGATATGAATCAAATATAAGAACATCATAAAGACAGAGCGTATATACAGATACTGTTCCAACAAACTACACAGTAATCTATAATTTCTGTTTACCCAATTGCATGTTCTCATCGATAACTTTACACCAATCGTTACGGAAAAAAATCGTAGAGATACCTTGTAGCTTGTCCTTTATCCTTTAAAGATTCATGTAATTAAGGGCAGGGGAGTTGGTTTACCAGCCAGGGCCATATTAGGATGAGATCAAACAAAAGAAACGGGCCAACAGGAAAACAATCAGATGCAGTGGAGTGCGACAGTGAATTTTATTTGAAAGGTATGCGTGCGAATAGGTTATTGGGAGTGCAGGTAGTTAAATAATTGTTGGAGACCTGTGATTTCTCCATGGTCCTGAAAGTTTACCTGAGGTGGATAAGGTAACGTAGGAAGACGGGCTCGCCGACCAGGTCGGACGGTGATCCGGACACCGGCATGTAGAGTGTCCTCTGACGCAGGAACGTCTGGCAGTTGGGGGGCATGTTGGTGAGATTGTACATCACCACGAACATCTTTACCACCGTCTTGTTCGGGTTGAAAAGTGTCTGAATCAAAGAAATACATGTATACTCTAAGTTGTAATTTATACACGCAGAAAACACCACCAATTATTCTTCCATACATCGCCTTCTAGATAAGTATGGCGTCCACCAGAGAATTTTCTTTTTGGAGATCATGTATTTTACATTTTCATATCCTATGGTTAAATATCATAATTGATGAAAATAGCACTTTGCACATTTTAACGGGACGTCGTTAGATTAAAAAGAGGTTACGCAAGTTTGACCTATAACGTTACCATAACCCGTAACCATGCCTACAGATGTTCATGTTTATGCTACAAAATCTATCATACTTATATGATTAGATAGTGGCCATCTACCATAAGCGGTGTTGCAATGCCTTTGTTAGACTTGGGTTATTTGACTGCAGTTACCTAATAAAGGGGCTGTAGAATCTCGTGCTCATTCGCGCAAAAATTATCCCGGATGTCATTTATTATCAAAGGTCAAATGACTAACTTATCTACCTGTATTAGTCAGGGGGCCAGCCCCTGAAAAAGTGGCTTTTCGTTCCATGGAAGTATAGCAGCAATTTTAATGTATCAAATGAAAGCTAAGACTTTGGCCATTCCAGATATGGTAGCCATTTTTCTGTAAATGTGTCCATTTGACCTTTTATTAGTGGTCAAAGGTCATCAAATTTCATAGGGTTTTGAAATTGAGACATATTTTGTCATTTCTCCAAGAGTATTAAGTTGATTTGTTAAGATATTTGGCTAATATATTGAGACATCATAGAGCCATCAGCTTTTGTCACCATTTTGATTTTGATCAAGGTCAAGGTCACCAAATGGAATGTTTCCACCCAGAATTTCACCCAATTCCATAGAAAACCACAAATACACCAAATCTGATAGGAAATTGAGATTGATATTGAAATTGAGAACGTCTTAAGATATCTTTAATAATATATTGTGAGCCGCTAGGGGGCTACATGGGCACCGGAAGTGAACGAGACGCCCGCGGGTTCCCATATAAACCTCCGCAAGCGCCTCCGCAGGCAGTTGGATCTCAGACTTCGACCCCTGCGGACCTCCCCGAACCCTCTGCGAGACCTCCGCGGGCCTCCGTGCACCTCCGCGAGCCTCCGTGTACCTCCATGAGCCTCCGTGCACCTCTGTGAAGCTCTGTGAGGCTTGCGCACATACGTGGAAGGACCAGCTGCCCCTGTGAGGCACCGAGCCTCCACGTGAGTCTCAGAGACTCCGTGTCAGCCACCAGGGAGCCCTGCTGAGCCCCAGGGAGCCACAAGCCTCCGTGAACCTTGTGAGGCACAGAGCCTCCACATGAGTCTCCAAGACTCCGTGTGAGCCACCAGGGAGCCCTGCCGAGCCCCAGGGAGCTGCGAGCCTCCGCGAACCTCTGCGAGGTTTGCGCGCACACGTGGACGGACCAGTCGCCCTTGTGAGGCACCGAGCCTCCACATGAGTCACCGAGACTCCGTGTGAGCCACCAGGGAGCCCCCTAAGCCCCAGGGAACCGTGAGCCTCCGCGAACCTCTGCAAGGCACCGCGCCTCCAATGCGAGTCTCCGAGACTCCGTGTGAGCCACCAGGGACCCCCGCCGAGCCCCAGGGAGCTGCGAGCCTCTGCGAACCTTGGCGAGGCTTGGGCACATATGTGGACGGACCAGCCGGGCCTGTGAGGCACCGAGCCTCCATGCGAGACCCTGATACTCTGTGTGAGCCACCAGGGAGCCCCGCCAAGCCCCTAGGAGATGCAAGCCGTAGTGTTTTTTTAAGTCCTTATAGGAAATTGGGTGAAATCCTGGGTGGAAACATTCCATTTGGTGACCTTGACCTTGATCAAAATCAAAATGGTGACAAAAGCTGATGGCTCTATAGTGTTTCAATATAATAGCCAAATATCTAAGAAATCAACTTAATACTCTTGGAGAAATGACAAAATATGTCTCAATTTCAAAACCCTATGAAATTTGATGACCTTTGACCTTTGACCACTAATAAAAGGTCAAATGGACACATTTACACAAAAAAATGGCTACCATATCTGGAATGGCCAAAGTCTTAGCTTTCATTGGTACAATAAAATTGCTGCTTTACTTCCATGGAACGAAACTCCTTAAATAACAGGATTTCAGGGAACTGGCCCCCCCTGACTATATATCGCGAAAGCAACTCTTGACCCATTCGCCTAAGGATTTCATGTGTCTTGGGTTCTTTTTGGTTGGAACTATTTTGTTTTCTAAATATGTGTAGGAACATATTTTTTCAAATGAACTCAGTATCTTTAATCTATATCAAGGTAACACTACTTACTACTTGCACTGTGCCCTTCTTCGGTACATGGTATCCACGGCGCCCTAGGGACTCCAGGTTGATATGTCCCTGTGATGTAAACAAATCATGTTATTATATTGTCTGATGAATTTATCAGTCGTGGTTTCTAGAGAAAAGTTGGAAAAAGATTAATACACAGGCGGTAGCAGATAGTGTTAGCGGTATTCTTGGTGGTAACATTAAAGTAACGTTACCATGCTGTATCAATGAAATGGTCATTATCAAATATCTGTGAATATGTATTAGTCTAGATAATATAAAACATTGATAAATTCCAGAGAAAAATTGGTTCGATGTTTCCAATTAAAGAAATATGCCAAATTTGTGAAAGAAATATATCCAGATATCTCTAATTCAATTCCACCATGCAGCATGCCGTAGGTAATTTGAAACAAGTGTTTAATAATATCGAAATAATGTGACGTTATTGTCATCATATCTTTTGGACAATGTTTGCGAAGCTATGATGTATAAAAGGCATATACCGACCAGGTATGGGGAGGGTGCGTTGTCGTCTGATAGGTTGAAGAAGAAGGCCGTCACCGGCAGCACCACGTGTTTGGGGCAAAAAGCACCGCTAGCACCGAGTTCTGCCGTGAATCCTTCCACCACACCGGAGGGCTCGATCCGACCGTTCAAAAGGCTCTCCTATAGGGTAAAGAGTCCGTACGTGAGTCAACAATAGAAGCCACCTAGTATGGAGAAAGTAATATAAGATACGACAATAGGAGGGGGTTTATCATACACTAACGAATAACTCATAAGGCTAAAGGTGTCGCATCACCATTTTTAAATGGTGAAATACATTTGAGATTTTCAACATAACTTCACCTAGACTACGTGTTTCGGCGCACCATTGCACCTTCATTAAGGCTATTGTAAGAATACAACATGCGTCATCACGTTGGAAATAGTAGAGTAATTCTTGTAGGAATTAGCAGGCTAAATTCAGTCATGTTGCAGAATTATACCCTTTACCCCTTCACACCTGTCGCTTAAAAGAGGCACCTAATGCCATTTTCCGCAATGCTATATCTACTTACCTCGAAGTTACCGAGGAGACAGTTGGTAGAGGCTGGGGCCGAGGCGCTGTAGAACCGGCCCTGTCCTTTCTCATTCTCCTCTGTTTGTGACCCGTTTTGTTCCTCGAGATTGGCACATGATAACGAACTGCAATACAAGTCGATAATATTATTTGTGATCTTGTGTCTTCTCATACTAACGTCATTTTTTTTTTTTTTTTTTTTTAAATTCACGAATGGCACTATAATAACTTGGAACGCAAATAGCTACTCAATATCATGCTATGCCGTATGTCTTCATAGTTTATCAAATAACCAATAATTAGCAAGTCAGGAATATACATGTAGGTTTGCTTGTACAATACTTACTTCTTTATGGCACGAATGTTGGTGAGAGTACTGTCGTAGTCAAAACACCCAGAAGTTCTCTTCTTAATGGGAGCCTGAATAAAAACAATATAGTTGGTAACTACATGTATATTCATAAAGTGTGTATCTCTCTTAGTATATGATTGACAAGAAATCATCGACATATGGGAGAGGTGACCTGTTTCCCTATAATTATTAAGTACGCCGCCACTAAACGGTCGCTAATTCAAAATTCTTAAAACGGCTCCAGTGTCACGAATGCTCTAAAGGCTTCGTCACGTCTAGCAACTTGAGACGACACCGCAGCGATGTCCATCCAACCCTGTCACCCTAACAACTTGGGAAGCAAATAGTGATGTTTTGATCAGCGCATGTGACAATCACAGCGTGATCATTATCCTACCCCTTATATAAAATCCCATAGGCTTAACATTGAGTTTCCGTATGCCACGCTGCCTGGCATACACAGTTTTATATGCCACTAGTATCATACAGAATTTTTATCACGTAATATTCCAAAATCGAGGAGACGGGGTAGGATAATATCAAAACCTGATTTGTTTTAATCGTGGCCACCGCGTTCCACTCCTGGAGTTTGGGCTCTGAACTTCACTCGGCTTCGCCTCGTGAAATTACTATGTTCAAACTCCAGTCGTGGCATACGGTGGCCAAGATTAAAACTCATCCAATTTTACGATATTATCCTAACCTAATATAAAATCCCATAGACTTAACATTGAGTTTCCGTATGCCACGCTGGCTGGCATACGGAGTTTGATATGCCACTAGTGGCATACAGTATTGTTATCACGTAATATTCCAAAATCGAGGAGATGGGGTAGGATAAAATCAAAACCTGATTCGTTCATCCAGTTTTACGATAGTATTAGCTCCTCGGAGACCGGTAATCATGTTACCCCTATGGAGTTGGTGACCCAGGAGGCCGTCACGGGTCCCACAATCACCCCCGGTGTTGACGTGAACACTCACATCATACACAATGACCAACCCGCTTCCACAATTGACTGACCACGATTGACTCGCCTAGTTCGTTTACATACGCTGACGTTGAGGAGGCGACCCGCGGACTATTGACCGTCGACTGGCTAGCCGCAACCGAGGATCCGCTGAAGGAAGCACCACCACTTCAGACGCCCCTACCTTCTGACATGTATGCCAACCCACCCGTGGTTTCTATGCCTACGTACCACCCATGGTCATTGTCACTCGACCGGGGTTTTATGACGGAAAACAAAACTCCCGAGTCCACCCAGGAATACGAGTCCAACTCCTCTTAAGGTCAGGAATTATATTTATGAACAATGACATTGTGGCTGAATTTTCTGAATGCTCTGATCTAACACCGGATCTGTTGACCTACTGATCTTACCTAATGGAAGCTTTGAAACACATTATGGTGACCTGAAGGGCCAGATCCTGTCCCTGACAGGAGAACATGCACCAGAGAAACTAAACATCATAAACTTGTTCTTGAACCTAATCCTTAGAGATTGAACTTATTCTTGGAACTAAGTTACCGAAAAAATGTTTTCGATTGTTGTTGTTGTTGTTGCCATGACTACACCTGAATCTTCAAATTTATATTTGTTATAAATGATGATGTGGTTGCTATGATACTAAATTTGTTGCTATGCATATAAACTAAAGTAGACATGATAGATTCTATTCTACTGACTTGTGATAACAATTGTTAGTGGTTGCCATGATACATGACCAGGTGATTTATGATCATAAGAATGAGTTGACCCTATTCTGAGCACTTGAGTATAAAGCTATGAATACAGCACTTGATGATTGTTTGTTGATTATCAGTTTATTGTTGCCCTGAGGAAGACCCTTTGGGGTCGAAACGTTGGCTGGTTTTGCTATAAACATTTATTAGTGGAGAAGTTGTCTGAGTCGTCCTTCATCGAAAAAAAGTTGAGTTTGTCGGCCTTCACCATCTTCAATTAATAAGTCAGAACTCAGTGTGTCAAGAGTTTGAATTAAAAATCTATGTAGTTATATGCTCATGGGTATATATAGTGATTAAGCATTCAGTAATGGAAGAGGAATACGTACTGGACTGGATTGTAGAGGTAAGCCAGTGGCAGCGTGGAAAATCATGTTGGTGCTGTTGTCCAATGAACGACGGAACGACGCTCGCTCCTGTGGCGTGGGAACAGCCCGCACTGACAGGTTCTTTTCATCTTCCTGAGACTAAATCACAAAGACGAATAAGCTTTATATACAAGAACAATTGGTTGATTATGTCTGTTATCTTTTTTTATCGATATTTATTGCAGAGTTCAGAATTAAATTCTATCTGAGGATAATCACAACTGAACAGCATTCAAGTTTATGGCAATATTGTACAACATGGTGCAGCCACCAGGAATCTACATCAACGAACATACAACTGAGACAATGGCCTCGAATATGACAATTAGTAAAGTTATCACCTTAGGAAGTGAACTAACCTTAATTTGTTCTGAAAGATCCCTTTTCAGAAGAGACTGCAGCAGTGGGGTGGCCTTTTTGTGACCTGCTGGCTTGTCGGTGGGTTTCTGTTCTTCTTCTGGCACACTGGACGTATGTGCTACAGGAGATGGACGACTATCTTCAGCTACATGTGTTTTATCGACAACAAACCCTGAGGGACTATCACTGACCCTCCCTTTGACATTGTTGTTCTGATTTTCTTTAGCAGATCCAAATATCTCAGCAAAAGGAAAGTGCTCTGTTGCTTTATTAGGAGATGAGGTTGTGTGTCCATTCTCTACAGAGCACGGTTCTATATCACCGTGTCCATTACTAGTAGTCTCTGGCGACTGATCGACAAGTTCTGATGGCTTCGCTGCTGTCCCATTTGTAACACCATTACTGACCAATGGACTTGTCTCTGAGATGGCACGGTTTTGTACTCTGGAGTGTGTAGAGCCGGATTTCTCTGAATCAACCTGCAGTAACTGCTTGGTCAGGGGAGACATGGGGCGCTGTGTTTTGTGGATACTGAGCGAGACCACCGCATTAACCGGGTGGTCTTGGCTATCTTCTCGATGCAACACTGGTTTCTCGGATGTAGTGAGTGCTGACTTACTGACCGTGAAGTCGGATGGAAGCTCTGGGCTGGTTTGTCTGACTTGAGATAAAGTCTTGGGCCTTCTCGGGCTCTGCACGTCAGTCTGACACGACTTAGTTTCTGTGGTCCTAGTCGAAGGGGAGACGTCTCGCACCGCCTGCACACTGTTCCTTTCATCATTAGTCCGATGTAACTTTGGTGGCGTGTCGTGTACAATATCACATACAGATAGAGGTGGAGGTGTTGGTGTGACAGACCGATTACTTACCGAAACACCATCAAGGTGCTGCTTGTTGACATCTGGTGAGTGCGATGTGGCCTTGCCAGACCTGTTTGATAACTGCAAGTCTCGGTTTGCTTCATCAAGAGCCTTAGCTAGTTTTGTTGGCAACTGCTGTCGGTGGTTTGAACGATCGCCCGCCTGGTGACTAATTTCAGCCTCCACAAAGTCCTTCTCGGTGAGTGACTTACAGGCGAGTGGACTGATATCTTTATCTCTACGGCTTCGGTTTTGATGAAAGCTCAGTCTTGAAAGGTAATTCTGGATCTCTTCAGGTGACAGGGGCTGGACTGAGGTAGACATATTCTTGAGAAACCTGTCGATCTCAGGTGAGGAGCCGTCACTTCCCTCACTCTCCTGTGTGGTCAGGGAGGCCACCCAGAGCGGATCGTCGCGGGGGTAGAACACCTGGCCGGGCGACTTCTTAGAGAAGAGCACCTTGGGGCTCTCAGCCTTCACCGACTTCTGCTGTTCTGGGTCTGGATGCGGATGTAAGTAGTAGCCTGGGTCGACCTGGTAGGGCGGGTTGTGGGGGAACAGATCCCTGATGGGCTGTGTATCTGGAGGGGACGTGTGAGGAATGAGCGAGGCTCGCTTTTTAGGGATAGCACCAAGACACTGCATAGGGTGGTAGGAAGGCATGTCCTCGGGAGTCTGCGGGTAAAGGCGTGGCTGGCTGTAGAGAAATGCGTTGTACGGCTGACGTAGATGTGGTGGATGATGTGGTGGATGATGTTGGTATGGAGGAGGCTCCATCCTTGGCACTACTGGTGATCTCTTCTGGTGCGTAATCAGCATTGGGTCGAGGTATGGCTGAGGTTGGGGCGGGTGAGGATGAGGCGGACACATGGGGTACGGGTACGGAAACGGCGGCATCTGCAAACTCCGGTCTGGTTTCAGATCGCTTTTCCCTGGTGGCAACATGAGGAACTGTCGGAAGTCACAGAAAGGCTGTGGTGTAGGGCGGACCTTGCTGAAATCCAAATGGCCGGGCACACCTGGACTCTCTCGGCCACGTCCGCGACTTTCAACTGGTGCCTGGGACTCTTCCAAGTTGTTCTGGAGCCCTGGTTGCATCTTCCTGGAGAACGACTGACTACCACTACCGGAGACTGTTGGAGGCTGCTGTTTCTCTCCCTCTCTACCCAAACCCTGCTGGTCAAAGCCACCTTTGCGGTCCCGAGACGGGGATTTCCTATGCTTGCCTTGGCCCTGTCCTGGCGACAACCGATTACGATAACGGCAACCATCATCCTGTGCAGGGTGTAGTGTCTGCTGCGGCCGACAGGGGGCCTTGGTGGTCACTACAGTGGCTCCACTGGAGGTTGTGCGGACGAACTGGCCAAGTGGATGGAGTTCAGAACAGGGGACGTGGATGATGTTACTTCGACGTGGTAACGTGCCAACGGTGACTTTGATCACGGATGTCTTGGTCATGCTACAGATGGGGAACGTGTGCCATTCGGGAGGTTCTTGGAAGCTGCTCGTACAGAATTCTGCTGGTGGTGATACCCTGTCAGGGAAATGGAACACATACTTTAAACAACAGATTAACTATCTTCTTCTTTTTTTTAAACATTTGTTTACGAACTAAGGATACTTCTAGGCATGACATCTAACTATTTCAAGTTAATGATAATGCAACAGGTGACATCTAATTGCTTGATTGTATGTATAGACCATTTCCATGTTCCTTATTGGATATGGTAATCTTTGGGTTCGTTGTCTTCCGCTACAGATATCACTCAGCTCCGCTTCGTGATATCATTCCGCGAAGACAACTCATGCCATATAAACAATCATATGAAATTTCGTGATGTTTCATGATAGTATCACTCTTTCTACTATGAGTATACAGATTCCTAATTGAGTAGGCTTTTACATATAGGTTTGTCGCACACAAAATTACGTTATACACGCTATCAATCACATTAATGCAGGAACATAGATAGAATATTGTAGTCACCTATGCATAATGCAGAGCGAATAGCCAGCTTTCTTATGTTTAGGATTTTATACCTGTAATCATTTCAACGAACCCTACCTGTAGGACACATTCCTGGGAGCCTTGCCATGCGTTAGGTTGAGCCAGGCGCTGAGCTGGGAGAAGTGCAGGTAGGACTTCATGGCCTGGAACAGCTCTCTGGCACGGGCAACGCTCTCTCCTCCGCGGCGCGGCAGCACCTGTACAGTCCACTGCTCGAGGAGGACGGATGTGTCGCGGCCTGACGGCAGCGTGACGTCCTGCAGCGCTGCCAGCTGGCTGCCGTGCTCACAGTCGGGGAAGAGAAGCACCTCAATGCACATCGGGATGTGATTCTTCCACAGTACCTGCATCTGTCGGCGTACAGCCTCCATCCGGCCGCACTAATTACCGGGCAAGGGAGAAAGAAAGGATACAAGACATAAGCGTCACAGCATACATTATACCAGTGCAGGAAAGATAGAAATCTAAGCAACAGGAATATCATCACTGGAGAAGCTTCATCACAATCTATTTTACTTCATTACCTAAGAATCAGAATGGTTATTTCAGTTTGATGATTAAAATACGGTGTCTTGACTATGCTTTCCTTTTCGTATACTACTTCCAATTCAATGGAAGCTTTTTTTAGGGTGTGTTATTATTTCATACCCATGGCTTCGCAGGTACAGTAACATACTTACAAGGAAGTTGTTGGTAGAACACGCATGCTTGCTTGGCACGTAGTTGGAAGTGGAAGGGATGTGTGGGCCTTCAACGTGGCCCTTAGCTGAGAGATGCGGTACTCGACTCTCCACGATCAGCAGCCCAAGGCTGCCGAACAGCTCGCTCGGCACTATCTCACCCTCATCCATCTCGTTGGACAACCCTACAGGGAAAATGAAAAACATAAATCAATAAGCATAGTGTTCGCCTGATTAAAGAATTCCGCGTGGGGAATTGTTGCGTATACTCAAATATGCTCAGACTGGTATACAAATCCCAGCTGCGTACATGGCACAGTATTGATTTCATGGGAAAAGCTGATTGTAGTCATTATGAAACACACACGCAATTATGGTCCAGTATAAGGCGTTGAAATGTATACGGAGGAATAAGCAGATGCGTTATATCCTAGTTATTCCTTCGGAAAATAGGTCTCCTGGTTGGTGAATGATTAATGGTTATTGGATGGTCTATTGGTTTTGTAATTTCAATGATGAGATGAACTGAACCCAAGAAAATAAAAAATAAAGAACATATTTTTCTACCTAATCTAGACTGCTGAAAACATCTCAGTACTTGTCACATTTTGCATAGAATAGAGGAGAACCCCTATCCGGTGCATAGACTCAAGCTATCCTAAAACTTATCCCCACATGAATATTCCTTGATAATCTCATCTTTCACACAAATCGGTCACTGCAACCACACCAATGAAAAAGCAGCATGAACAAGCCACACAATACCAATGAGCAATTCAGATTCAATATGGCAACATTTGTAGATAACCTACAAATCACTTTGCCTATGTGACGAGCAGTCTACTTGTCAGAGACGTACACACCTGTCGTGGTGAGTAAAGGTAGGTACAGGTGAGGTTCATGGCACCCTCCTATACACGAGCACTGGCTATTGATCCGAGGGAAAAGCAAGAATCTCACCAAGGACAATCTAATGAAAGAACGTCTGAGATATAACCAGAGGTCTTGAACAGTTTAACGTCTGGCAAGAGTGCTAAATGTCTACCATGTTTTTATCATATAAGATGGACCAATGTATTTTGTTCTTGAGGCAGTACTTGTGAAAACATTAAGAACAATATTTGTCATCACCACGATGGACTTTTGTACACAAATTTACCTTAAAAGAACTGTCGACACTGATACACTGTTAGTATTGATCGCATACTATTATTGTGAATAAATGAGCTGTCTTTGCTATTTGTGAGTTAAGACAATGAACACTAAATGTACACATATTTGGAAGGAAAAAAAGAACCTATAATATCTCTTGGAATTAAAATCTATCTAAACGATACTAGATTATTGTTATTATGTGGACAATAACTTTCCAGATATTTCTTTACTATTTCCTCTATACCGGCTTCTGGTAAAACATTCAGCCAATCGATAGATTAGTTTAGGTGGTGCACATAGTCTGTCAATCCAGTTCATCTACCGAGCTATCATTGCTGACCTTGTACTATCATAGGCGTGATACACTATACCTGCCTGATATAGTTCATCTTTTGTATAAATAGAAATTGCATGAATAGAGTTTGACCCGGTTTCCCTTTATAATGAGAATGGTTGTAAGGCTGGGGTGCAAAATAGGGAAAGAGAAAAAAGTAGATAGTGCAGTCCATATTGCTAATTATTCATTCTCACTGACCAGTGTAAAGACACTCTCGCTGGGATTTTTTTTTTTTTTTTTTTTTTTTATTTCGATATTTAGACTACATGAACTTCAGCATCAGAGCTGGTTTTAGTGTTCATGCAGATATGCGGGTGTTAGCTCTTCCTTTGGGTGTTCCGAATTATTGATCTTATAAACGGCTAACTTCTTTCAACTGCAAAACCAATATATTAACATCCGTTCAGCAAGAATACCCGTATCGGCGCCACACATTAATTACACAGGGCCCTAATCTGGGCCTGCCGTAAATATATGATATAATATGTATAAGCAGGTACAATATGCGGACAGGAATGACAAGATTAGCGCTTAGTCAATCACCTGAGGTCTGGGCCATGAGTACATTTGTACCTGCACACATATTGGAGCTGCCAATCAGATCTGAGGTGCATGGCATAGAGAGATCGATAATCCCCACCCTAACTGCTGAGCTCTCATCTGTGGGGTACAAAACGGGGTAGGATATCCAGGCCGGGCTCAGAGCCTTGTCGATCCCGGTCATATGTCATAGACACCGCCCACCCGGCCGCCGACAGCTCCACCTCCCCCTCCCGTCCCAGTCCCATTCCACCATCAGCCACCTACTGCCTACCTACAGCACGCCCTCAGTGCTCTCAGATTAGTCACTCCGATAACCTATATATGTATATATGACATAAATAAACAACAGACCACACGTGAGGTATCGTCGGTCGTTTCTGCAGCAAGACTACTATTGTAATAATTACATGTACCATGATATTACAAGTATGGCCATGGCGCAACATATTTCGGATTCACTTGACGTGTCTGCTGTGTGATGTATGAGGACAAATATAGTCACTTGCTTTCCACTCTAAATGATTAGTGTCACAGGCACCTCTTCTGTATGAAATATTTTATGATCATCTAAATTCGTGGGTCCCTTTCATGACATCCAGTACATCCGCCATTGCAATGACTAGCTCGTTATATATCACCAAAATAACTTAGAACAGCATTTAATTGATGTTCTGACCAGCTATACTGTTAATGGGAAAATAATGCCCCTGACGAGAACCTCTCGTGAAAAAATCCTATGCTTGAACTCATGTTCTAAATATAAATACAGGAAAGCGGGGAATAAATGATAAGTATATGATATTAGCCGGTGTTTGGCGCATGATATGAGTATTATGGCGATCATATAATCCTCAAGATTACACGTCGTTATGGTACCATATCCGAGCAGAACTTGGCCCCTTCTTGTGTTTCTTTAGATGTATTTAATGAACTGATATGGTATCGTTATAAATATATAAAACTGTATCTACAAAAGATGAAATTGATTTAAATTCAGTCAGCTGAAAAGAGTGAGTGAGTGAGTGAGTGAGTGAGTGAGTGAGTGAGTGAGTGAGTGAGTGAGTGAGTGAGTGAGTGAGTGAGTGAGTGAGTGAGTGAGTGAGTGAGTGAGTGAGTGAGTGAGTGAGTGAGTGAGTGAGGGAGGGAGGGAGGGAGGGAGGGCGGGAGGGTAGCCATTATTTTAGCGTTTTACGCTCTAAAATTAATAGGTTGATCTAAATAAATCAATGAAACAGACGTGAGTAAAAGTGAGTGGCCTAATTGAATAGGTGCACATTGAGAGTGCCTAATATACAATAATGCCCTACGTTTATATATACAGCAGGTAGGCTTTCTCAACACTCTAAAAGGGTACAAGAGAAAATGAAATTAACGGCTTGTAAAAACAACACATTCTCGTTCAAAAAGAAATGGTTACGCACACGCCAAGAGGCGGTGCTTGTTTTGCGCTGTTTACATAAGGAAGCAGGCCGTGGAGAATATATGTTGTGGATGAGGGAGGGAGGAAAGGGGAGGGGGGCTGTGGGTGGACTGAGTCAGCTGGTCCGTCGTCAGGACTGATCCTTTGTTGACTGTGAGCGTTCAGCATGGCATCACGAGGCACAGCCGTCTCCACACGACACTGCTCGCCGCATGACAAGACAATGCCGGCACCTGCCCCCATATATATATATATATATATATATATATATATATATATATATATATATATATATATATATATATATATATATATATATATATATACCTATTAGCTATTAGCTGTATACCTATTAATAGAAACTGTCAACAAGCATGATGTCAATGAGATGAGGAATTTAAATAGAAATTATATGGCGAAATTATATGGCGTCAGACGTAGAAGGTGTATATTTAGATCATAGGATATATTTATTTATATGATACATTCATGAACGAAAGAATGCGACGGAAGAAAATTCCAGTGTTTATCATCATATCCACAGTAACCCACCTGTATCCGTGTTATCGTTAATCCTGTATCTAGAACATACACTCCCTTCAAAGACTACCAACTATACGGATTCCCTTTTCAGATTCAGCCCAATAAAGCAGCTCACATACCACCTGTTCAATCTAAACAGACTAGTAATATCTGTTCTCCTCTTATGGATTCGTAGTGTGTACAAGTTAGATGATAATCTGTGAGTAACCGGACTTGATATTGCATCACTACAATATTACTCACACCCGCGACATGAAAAAAATCCTTTTGAGTGTCTACAATTGACACGATTCAAGTGAACACTTGTATATTTTAGTGAAGCCCAATAACGATGAGTATAAACGACCACTTAATATTGGGCTTTAAAACCCCTTGAACCCCTTCTTCATTGTGTCTTGAATGACACATTCCATAACATAAGTAAGTCTATTCAGTTATAGTGAGTAGACACACACGCAAATACGTATGTACCTGCTGACAGGTGGTGAGCTCTATGGGAAGACGCTTTTAGAGCAAGTGGCGGCAACGTAAACAAAACACCAACACAACGGGCATCGAACCCTCTGTCAGTGGTAGGCACTGCTTACCTTCTTGGGCGTCATTGAAAAGAACCACCAGTTCGGCCTTCATGGCTCTTTTCTGTCAGTGTGTGTGTGTATCTATGTTAGCCCTTGTCAGGGGGTCAGCTGGGAAGGCTGAGAGAACAGTGGATTCGGTCCTTTGTTGTCAGTCCACACGTCATTCTGCTGCGTCTTTAGTCAGCACGGATCAGCGACAGACTGGCTTCTCGGCTGAATGCCGTCTGCTCCTTAACGCCTTCTCTCTGTGTACACCGTCCCTGTGCTGCTTCCTAGTGGCCAATACACGCACTACGTTCCAGTACAGAGGATGCCAGCTCGGCCAGATGGCCGTCTGTGCCTCTCCGTGCCCGTCTTTACAACAATGAAAGGGTGATATGATGAGGGCGCAGGTGTCCGGTGTGACAGCTTGTTGCCAAAGCTGTAAGGTTTGGTCATGGTCCACTGCTATGACCAATCAGATTCCGACCTTGACAGAACGTCATCTTAGACACTGAGACGAGTGGAGTTCCTCCGTGTATCCAAGGACAACAACGTCCGCAGTAGAGGGGGGAGGGGAACAAAGGAAAAAGGAGTCCTCCTTGACTAGCATACCTGTGGTACCTGCGTGATGGAAAGTGGGTGGGTCTCACACCCGACATACACACCCTCAGAAAACTGCATGAATATTAGCTCAGAGATGCGCAACGCATTCCCGTATCATCCAATCCATGTATTTAGCACTAATAGTTCTTTGGTGTACACAAAGGCTGACTTGTCTAAATGCATCGGTATTTGGCCTGAATGTCAGGGACAGGGACAAGGGTGGATTCAACAAGGAGATCTTTTGAAATGGAGAGGTAGGAGGAGAACTCCACCTAAGTCATTCTGTAGTCAACAGGGCGTGTTAGTCCTTACATGCTGAAGGCGGTAAAAAAGATGGGTGGGTGGAGACACTCATCTCCTATACCACCACCTGTCGTCCTCCCTGCCCCCCCCCCCCCTCTTGTATCTTCAATATTCACTTGTAGGTGACAGTGGGACATTGCATCATGATCGCAATTCCGTCTTATGTTTAATAAAGAAAATCATCACATGACGATCTATACACATGCATCTGAGCGCCACACTTGGCAGACATGGGACAATCAGGGCGATGCGCCAGTGGGATAGCGGACAGCCGATAGCGGACACTGACCTCGCCTGCCCTGCACTGAGACTGCATCGCCAGTGACAGCCCAGTGTGGCTATTTATAGCGCGATCCGAAGACCAACTTCCATAGATCTATGGCACCACGTCGCCATGGCAACCCGTCCTATTCCGGAGCTTAACGGATCACACCATCTACAAAATGCCTAATTATGTTAGGAAGGCGTGTGTCTGTGTCTGTGCGAGTTTACGTGTGTGCGCTCAGAGGTGTGGTTGGGCTTTGGGGACAGCAAGCAGTTGGGCCATGGTACTTGTTATGAGGATAACACATCATGATGTATGATTATCACCATAGTGACAGTGGTAATTCCTCAGTATTCATAAGGGATTTAATGACGGGGGAGAGCTGTGCAGGGATACACGTACGTATGTGTGTCAAACCAGGGCAGCACTTTTCAGACGTATGGCAAGTGTGGTGCCAACCTGTCAGGCCGTCAGTGAAGTGACATGGTAGTCGTATTACAAAAATCTAGATCTCACCATTGTGGATCTAGTCAACTTAATACACAACTGGAACTTTTAAAAATATCAGCTGACACGCCATGAATATAAGTCATCCCATCCACACTCTAAAACCCTCTCATAAACAACATCACAATTGACTTAATCTTCTGCAAAATCACTCATATCATTTTTATTCACTGTAGATGTGGCCAGCAGCTGTCTACATACACTATCACGTCTGCCATATAGCCTTTTTTCGCGACATAGATAATTCAGTAGGTAAATACTCGACAGGGTACAAAGTTTTGCAGTGTAGTCGTTATAGGACAAAAACATTTTTTTCAGCGTGCTTTGTAGCTTATATACGACCATCCTTCTCAATGCTTTTATATACATATAGTTGATGACATCGGCAGTGCATTTGTACCAACGAAGATAATGTATGAAGGACAAATGAAATCTCTTGAAATGGAAGTCTATGTTACCGGAGAAGATTACTGGAATCGCAGTTCAACGTAAAAGTATCTTGATGGGTTTTATTTCTAAATAAATTGATAAAAAGCGTCGATATGTGAATAATGCTGTTATGTATGAATACTCATGATTGAAATGCTACGGGAATATAGTGATATTCCCTGTTTTTTTAATGCCCCAGCTGCCACTGATCTTGTTAAGAATTAGCCATAATATAAACCTCTGGGGATTTGTTGCCTTGATAATTCTAGCATTATACAGTTATTAGAGCATTCGAGCCTTAATACACTATTACAGACCTCGGCCAAATGCGCCCTCATCACCATGATATGGGATTTATTATTGCGGATGTGGTTACATATTGGGTCTACCGAAAAAAACTCTGCACCATGAGCCCTTTCCAACATTGGGCTACCACGGAGGGGTTTCAGTGATCACTGAAGATCACGTGGCGTGACGCAGGTGATTTGTAACAAAAGACACAATTTCTTATGTTTTCCTACCAGCTGCACATTATGCGATACAAAACAAAAGATTGTGAATAGAAAGTCGCACGATATACTGGGGAGGACGGTCATTACGCTGAGCACCAGATGGACTGTGTGCACCCTTCCCTTGTGAACCGGAAACATCTGATGAATACGGCACACATAGACCCCAGAACCAGTCATAAATCAACCACCTACATTGCCTATTACTCAAGAAACCAACATTTAGGTTCCAGACCCGCCCTCCCCCAACTGGGAATCAATGGAAGGCAATCTACAATGTTTCTAAAAAATGTGTGTACGTGTATTTGCTTGTTACATGGCACAGTTCAAGAAGCAAAATACTCTGGAAAAATATACATTTGTTGAACTTTAATAATGGGTAGGAGGTAGGTTTTATACCTGCTTTTATTGACCTTTCTGTTCCATTCATTCACTCTCCTTTTGTTTACCAGCAATTGGAGAATTCCAATGGCCATGCTATGGCGAACAATCCTCCCTCCCTCCCACCCACTATTCATCCCTGGTCAACATAGATTTGTTAACCCTACCAGGCTAAGTGTCTGCAACAGATTCTACCCTCGTCTTAACAAAAAATCTGAAATACGATGTTACAACTACATTTTGTGGAAGGGCCATGTTTATTCATCCATTATTTGTTATTTCAGTGTATGGAAAACCTAATTTTGTAATTTTTGAAAATGATGCCGCAATTCTTCACCCAACTATCCCCGGATGGTTCCTAAAGAATCACCTGGGGGACTGTGCGAATGAGTTAACTTCATTGACGATATGGGATTTTCACTTTATGTCTCGCATTTATTTCAGTTCTATACCATATTCAAAATATAAAAAAAATGTAGTTATGTCCATCTTACGAGATCAAATATCGATGGCACATCAAGTAACAGAGAAGGGCAGATCCATATGGGGTACTGGACACCCCCTTCCCCCTACCACACCACCACCTACCCTTTCCTTTAAATCACCACGCTTTATGTGACGACTTCTTGACTCCTCGTGACTCTCACATGACTCACCATGTATTTATAGGTCAGCAGCCCAGAAACAGAGGTCAAAACCCGCATTGTCACCTCTATCATTGCCTCCATTCAACCACATTTATATATCCTTTCTTTTACAGAAAAAAAACAATTTGTCACTACTGAATCGAATTATTCATAGACTAGCCATCTTCATAACAGAAATTTAGTATGATTTCTGCATATTCAACATTTTCAGTATACTAAGAGGAAAGTTGTAGAAACAGAGTAAAAAAAATTAAAGTGGACAACAATACGTTCAGATGCCAAGTCGTGTATCGTCATTTAATGCGAGATGGTATGGATGACAGAAAGCAGTAAATTTACGGTAGTGATGACATCACGATATAAAGTGTAGGAAATGATATTCGTCAATTTCCGAACACCAACAGGCCTACTTCAATATTGAAAATGTCGGGTAGGCGCGTGCTGGACACGTGCCTGCACACCACGTTGGGGGTAAGGGGAAAGGGGGGGAGGAGATTACAGAGAGTCTTCTGCCCATGACCTGCTCACGCCCGTCTCATCCCAACACAAACGACACTTGAGGATCACACGGCCCCCTTCTTCCCCGCCCCCACCTCATCTGCAACCCAAAACCCAGATATAGACACAGTTACCCAGTGCACGCAAAGGCGGTACAGGCACGAGTGGACAAAGAGAATTTCAAGGTTGAAGGCGCCCCGCACAATGACCTCATCCCGCTACCGATCTGAGACCCATTCCGTGATTCACACTCCCGGTCGTTCGCCCCGTGCCGTCTTCACCTCTTCTCTGCCTTCCTCCAACATGCCCTCGACATGCACACACATTACAGGACCTCTCTCAAGGTAAATGGTACTACTAGCCACAAAGGAGGCCACTGGGGCCCGTTGTTTCTAGGCTGTTTCCATGGTTACTGGTCACCATAGTCACGAGAGCGATAACGGTGTGTGAGACATGGGTGGGCATCATGGGTGGGCATGGCGCTGGGATCAGCAACCATACCTGATGCTTAGTGTAAATTGACCCATCATGGTAATTGGACACCACTGACCACCTGCCTACACATCCAGGGATTAGATGCTGTCATGTATCATACTGTCACGACGCCCACCCCACCAAGGGATACATCTCCCCATCGTTCTTCAAATTAGTAATATTTACACATACAAGTGTACATATATTGGTAAAATGTTCCCTAATAGTAATAAGGAAGGAAGAAGCGGCCTTTCTGGGATCTGGTATGTGGATTGGATGTACGAACGAGTAAAGAGATGTACAGACTAGGCCAAATACGGGCACAGTTAGCAACATATGTTGACCGTAAATAATCATTCGGAAATTCAATAATACATAAACTTGCCTCATCTGAATATCTAATAAAACAATGTATGGTAGTAAATGAATAGCGGGAAGTCGCAGAGGGGCCACCCACACTGAATTAGCCATAGATTATTTTAGAGCACAGAAGTTTTCCCTGTTGCGCTCGCAACATGCCGATCGTCGCTTCTAGGGTGTCTGAAGGATTGGATATCAATGCATGAATATTTTGGTGGCACCATGAATGACCCGCTGCTTATCGCATGGTCACCCAGTGTTAAGTGGTAAAACTACATAAATCGCAATAATGAGCAAATTAAACAACTTAGACGAGAATTGATAGTACAACAACATTAAAGTACCTATACGATTGCAACATGGTCCGGTATCTCGTGAATTGTTTTCATGGATTCAGCTTTTCTGTTTCAGACCTATGCAAGCGAAATACCCCTGGATACACCAAAGGGAAACCGGACGAGCACATACTTAATGAATGCTCTAAACTCAAAGATTAAACTGATATTAATAGTAACTGTAAAATTAAGATAAGTTTGAAATAGATTTACCTTTAAACCAAAGAGATGTGTTGAACAGCTTATGCTTCGCAGATGGTGAATTTAGAGTGTCAATACATTAAGTATGATAAATTCTGGCTAGTGCTGTGTTAAGCTCCATACATCATTGATCGCAAGTTTAGGGGAAATTGTGTTATTACAGTTCATTAAAATTCGCAAATATATAGATCAAACACTTGCTTCAGGGGGCCTTCGCATGTCTAGAGAATCGATGTAAATGTTTTTTTAACATACCGACATTTTTTTTTTGTATCCCAAAAGGCTTCTTTATCTAAGGAAGAAGGCCTAATGCATGTTAGAGATATCCCTCAGTTGAGGTGAACTATTAATAGTGAAAGAGATCATCATGTCAATGAGTAGTAAAGAGATTCTTGTTCGGTAAATCTAGATACCGAGATATGAATTTACCTATAGAACAAATATGGTTCTTATAATCAGCTGTTGCCCGACATACTTCTTGCGGTAATGAGATTGTGAGTCACAAGTTGTAACTCTCCTGATCGGACGACCTGTTTTCAGGGAGATGAGGTTGACTGAGGACAAGAAACTATCATAAAGAGGCTATTATGCCAAAAGTGTAGATAGAACATTAAGCTTTTGTCCAAAGGATGTACACGTATTGATGTATAGGACAAGCAAATTTACAAACTTCTTACACCTGTTTTATCATCACCACGGCACGTTGGCCATCCGATAGTCATTGTATTGTTTACATTTATGATCATATAGTTTTGCCAATAAACTGGCTTAGCCATCAGCCTAGGCTGGTCTTCCTTGGCCGCTAGATGTGTTAACGTACCTATGGGGGTGTATCACGCCCTTCTATTAAGTTCATAAGTATAACAAGGAGATATATAGGATTGCAAAGAATCAGTGATCAATATCATCCATCAAATCACAGGCATTATATGATATAAGAAAAATCAGATGGTGGACCTTTACCAATCGAGTGAGTACATGATATTGATCGTGACCATCTGTAACTACACTGCCGGCATTGCCAAGATATGCTGGTCTTCACTCACTTACTGAGACAGACCTTTGATAAAAGTTCCTGTGCACTCCTTTTCGCACACTTAAAATGGTGGAGAATCTAATCCGAGGCTCTATATGAGTAACGCGTAGTTTTTATCTCTAAAATATAGGTAAGCTTTCATTTATTTACATCATACCCTGTTGATAGTCTATAAACATACGCCCTGAAAACTAATATACTAGCCACTGTATGATATAGATGTATGATACTACACTAAACTTCTCACATCTCAAACTGTAGCATAAAAGGTTATAACATATTTGAAGGTTGCGAAGTGACCTTGCAGACCTAAATACCACGGGGAGGTCTGAAACTGCACATCAGGGTGATCAGGAATCCTACTTACACACAAACACATATTGCAGGGTGGTGTTATGCCAATACCACGCCCACAACCACGCCATGTTGCTGCTGTATATATACATGTATGTTACAAGGCTCCTAGGTATGGCAGCTCCAGGTCGGCCACTGGGTGAGCGGCCTCTCGGGTAATGTAGTATTAATGCCCCGTTGTGGCCCGCCTCAGGCTAACCTCACCTTACTGAGAATGTGCCAAATGGGTCAATTGATCACAACGCCAGAGATGCCAGCGCATTTTCAGCTAAGTACCCAGCTTTTGAGAAACTTAGGAATACGGTTTCATATGCAAATGATTGAAAAGTTCCCAATTGATTGTCATATGAATAGTTATAGAAACTACAAACAGAAAGACACATTGAGACTTTACAGGAAAAATAATTGAAAGCTCGATTTTCACAATAAAGTCTGTCCATGGATAAGGGATTTTAATAGCTTCTTTGTTGTCTTAGAAAGCTCAAGGTGAAGGTCAAGGCTCAAGTCTGCAACCAATTACAGTTAATAGCTTCTACAGCTACACAGCAAACACTTTGTAACTAGATGGTCTAAACATGTGCTTGTGCTGAAAGATACGGGAGCCAAGTGGTTTCTGTGACAAGACAAACGAAGTCATGACCTAGTACTAGTTATGTTGGGCACTTTCATTTGATATTTGGTGGATATAAATTACAAAATATGTGTAGACAAAATGATATGTAAGGAAGAACCAGTGCTAGTTAGTATTCTTTTTAAATTTTGTGTGCTCTATGTGTTTTTTGGGTGGCAAAAACGAGGGCATGGTCTGGAGGCTGAGTGGGAGACCTTGTGTCCGTTGGAATATGAATATCCTTTTTTTGTACGCCAATGAGACCCAGGGACGATGTGGATCAACGTTATCCAAGACTTATGGATGACCTTAAGCGTGTGTTCCACCAACTATAAGTGTTATTTTGACACTAGGCCGGCCTCTCAGCCGAGCCTCTGGCCATCTCCTGCTGTCTAGCTGGCCGATAAGAGCCAATATTCACCCTGCTCTTCCACCGACCCACCTCATTCTAGCCGGCCAGCAAAAACAAATAAATCATTTTTTGCCAACTGGGAGCCCTTACGCCAGGCCGACGAGAATATGCAAATATTTCAGGTCGTTTAATGCCGGCTGTGATGCCGGGGGTGGTGGAAGAGCAACAAAAATGACTTTCTCAGCCGACCGGTCGCTTGAAGCCCCAGTCGACGCTCAAGAAGCCGAGGGTAACACTCCAACACTGCCTGTCAGGGGCGGAATTGACCCAGCAACCAAACCCCGGCACTTGATAGAGCCACGGGTAAGGTGTTCCCCCAAGCAGGTCGTCACCAGCTCTAAGCCAGATCTGCTGACAAACGCGGTGTGGTTGATCAACAACAATTTTGCCTCGTTGGTGGAACATACCCTTTATGGATGGTTAAGACTGTCAAAGCGAATGAACGGTAACCCTTAATTGTGCGAGGTACAGAAAAGTGTCTTTATGTACGAGCCTCGATTATTCAACAGGCCCCTGGATAGCATGGGGGTTGAATCATAGTAGAAACCGCAATACCATCATACGGGCTGCTTGTGTTGGGCTGCCAGAGATTGGGATGAGCATCTTTTGGCATATACCACAAACTCGGCCAATGTTCGGCCGGCTGATGGTGTGAACGGGCCTGGTTATATGGCAGGGCTGGATGTAGGTGGGATCACGTGTCTACAAAGCAACATGGAAGTATGAACTATTTCCAGTGAGTGGCACTTGGGAAAATACTTTCTTTGAGACTATTCTAATACAAAGTGTATTGGATAGTAGGGTATGGCTCTAGTGATAAATACCAACATCAAACGCTTATTGTTTCTGTGATTGGTTTCTCTAATTCTAGGTATGGTTTGAGGTAAACCTAAACATCTACAGCCTTCATGTCTTTATAAGTATAGACCATAATGCACAGGGGTGAGTGGAGAAGGGTGTCAGATACACGTGTTTATCGGGCAGTAGATTTTGGATAGGGCGGCAGGTCGGGATGTGAGGTGTCACTACCACAGTTACATCGGTGCTGACAAGTGGTTCGGGAGGGTGGAGCAGGGTGTACATGCCAAGGCCCTGGAACCTGGCTGTTCCAGCTGGCAGGTCTTTACATGATGACGTCACGACGACACGCCCCCCCCCCCCTTCCTAACCAACACAATTACAACGATATTCAGATGGGTGTGATCAACGAGTATAGAGAACTTTCTCTGTACTCGACGGTGTGATGTATGGTATAGTTCGTGTGGTGACAACAGTGGATGGACGCAACTGCAAAAGGGACCCAGCTGTTTCGGGACTCAGACTTATCAAAGTAAGCTTAAGAGCTGCTGATAAAATGTGACCCAGCGTCCATTTTCTGAACATATTTGCACCGGCCTTTATATCTGTGCATGTTTGATCATGTTCAAAGTCTCTCTATCGAGGTGGGAGGTAATAATTTAGTGTGACACACAAACTGATGACGGATAACGGGCTTATAAAAATGATACTTCATAATCGGTTTGATTCATCAACTTTGGTACGTGATTCACCTCACAACCTGTGACTATCACATAAGTATACATCTAGAGCAACGGATATTGAATTCTGCTTTGTTTTCTATGGCGAATGAACTTACTCATAGCTGCACAGGTTAGAAGTACATCAATATTAACGTCGTGTTATATTTATAAACTGAGTATAGGTAGTGTAGAATACCTCTATTGCAAGGTAAGTTGCAAGCTCGCGCTGGCATCGAGGCTGGTGAACGAGGCTCCCGTATGGTGGATCTATACCATCACATTTCCCAACCAAGCGTAGGTATTCTGCTCAGGATAGCTCGGTATCGAAGTACACTGAGTCAGCATACACCCCACCCCAATAATCTGCCCGTCATCCTTACAGTGTGGAATAGCTTCCCCAGCAGACACCTATGGAGCTTAGCCAAGTATACCAGCCATATTTAACATCAAAGGCAGGCCCTCGATATTTTTACATCTAAAATTAGTTTTGAGAATGAATACTTCTCAGTCGTAGTCAAGACACTATAATGGCGCCCACAATGAACGATGCCTCCCCTGACAGAGTATTGAATACCGATTCGTGTTGATGACATTGAGTGCAATTCAGCACCATTTTTGTGAGCAAGAAATGTGAAATGGGGGAATTTGGAGATCACTACATGTGTACTTCCTTTTGAACCAGTTGCAGATGTGCGTGTTGTGTGCTTCTGAATGTAACCGTTAGCAAACCACGCAATGGAGATTGCATTTCTCATTTTCTTGCAATCTCCATTATTTTTCATCTCATGAAATAACATATGTATTATTGGTGATGGTGAGTTAATGTTTTCTTCCTTACCTATTATTTTCAAGACTCTGTTTTGATTGCCTCGTTAGGCCAGTACCGACACATTAGACAGGGTAAACTGCTTAATAGGCATAGAAGTATATGAAATGAACTACTTGCATGTAGAATGGTGTTAACGAGTCTTATATCATTTTCGCGAGGGGTGGTAGACCGCGACAGTACATGTATGCGAAACCTTTCCGAATAAAAATAAAAAATTTAAAAAAGAAGAAAAAAAAGGGTGTATCCCCTCTCTGAACAATCTCAGGGTGAGACAAGCAAATTCCATAGCGTTCACAGGGTTCAGTATTGTAAAGGCGAGGCTATGACATCATTGTCTACGTTGGAGTAAATATTGACTACACAACGCCGACTGCATATATCTACCATGCTTGTCAGACACCATTCAATCTCGAAATTAATCATAGATTGGGTACTACATATATACGGAAGTCGTTGGACCGGGAAACATTAAGATTTTTTGTCTCAAATATTATCATTATATTGTAATCTATGTTTTGTTATCAAACACAAGCGTTGCCTGGTGGTGATTTAGTAGTCGGTTAATGAGCCATCCCTAAACTCAATCTAATAACCGTATTTTCACTAAGAGTTGTTGGGACTTTGTCTGATATACTTATCACTACATGTACTTGCACCATCCCCGAGCATACTTAGTTCAACTGCCAGCAGATGAAAACTATATGTATGCATTGTTCACTGAGGTCTTTATAGAACACATGCCTCAATACATCCACGCATCGTGGGGTATTACTTAGATGAACATTGAAGAAGCATTGCCAAAAATATGTTTAAATTTTCTTTGTCTTTTTCTTGTTAAAGATGCGTTTTCATAGTTGGGTCCAATGTTGTCTGATCCAGAACAATAGAGTACCTGGAGACTCCATAGCAACATGTTTGGAATGACCGGACGTTCTCATTAACAAGGCAGCATCAGCTTCGTCCAGGTGTTTATTGTCACGTCTCAAATACGCCAAAAGATTATGCTTAGGCTTCACTGATATTGGTTTCAATGTATGATCTCCACTTACTACATCAGTCTTTGTAATCCATTGATGTAGAGATAAAGTCTCTCTCTGGGGGCCGCGCACGAATGAGCATTAACAAGGTTAAATTAACGAGGATCAAAATATGTATCTTCATAATTAAGAATGTCGCGAGAAGAATTGGAAGAGGGTACGGGGTCATGAGACACCTTGATACTAAATTAAGCCAGGCTAAACCTGGCTCCTTTGATCCTCTAATTTGAGTCGTCCGTAGCGTGCTGTTGTCATGAAAACTGCTGAAGTATACCCCTTTAAGAAATTTCAACTTATCACGGGTAATTTCCCCACAATAATACCAATAGCTAGTCGTTGAATGTATTTCTTTACACGCCACTTTCTTTATTATGTTTGTCGTCTGACGTTGAAGAGAGTTATACCAAGTCCATGAAGCAAAAAAGACATTTTTATATCGTGGACAAAATCATCACCACGTAGTTTACTCTATTAAACGGACGGATAAACAAGGGCCAAGGAGATGTATCTACTTCAGAAATGTTCCCAATCTTGTATCTAAGGGTTGTATTACGTCATGGACTGTATATTCAAGATAATACACTGTCCATGATACTGTTAAACTGTTTCTGGACACGAGCTGCTTTCACTTGAGCGTTTGAACTATGTGTACATGTTATGAGATGTTATGTACTCCAGCTGCCCAGAGTCTCCAGGGTTGTGGTTGCTAAGCGTTAGGGAACATATAGCAGATTCCTTTTTAAGGTGAACTTTATATCATTCTCTCCAAATTTGAATGCCCTCTATCACTATAACATGTCTTAGTATATCTTTACCATAGCTCGTCGTACATGATTATCACAGCCGAGGTATATGAAGTAATTAGATAAATATATTTATCTCACCCCTAGCATTATTTCCCCATAGATTTAACATTGGGAATTCGTACTCAACACCCGTAAAGTATTTAGAAAAAAATAATCGATGGGGGATGATGTCACTAATGTTAGCCAATTAGTCAATGTGAGGGCTGAGATAAATTCAGAAACCTATTAAAGTTTACGGTCAGAGCTCGATCCAATCTTGTTTGAATCGCTATATGATTCAAGCGGCTTTGCCTTGTGAATTACTATCAAACTCGATGGGATATAAGCTCTGACCGTAAACTTTCACAGGTTTCCTCTGTAATAGACATGTATGTTGTACATGGTAACAATTACAGGCCACCACCGATTCATTCACCCTACATACATATTGGGGTCTGAGAAGAATACCAGTCCGATTCAGGATTGATGCCAGATGCCTCCTTTGGTGCATGCACAAATACAGTTTCTGAAGTTTATAAATCCAGATGACAATCAATGACAATTATACTCTATACGAGCTGCCGAGGAAACTATTGTCTGTATACCATAAAGTGATATCAATATAGAAAAATTTCATAACAAAATATATATATATATATCATTTTGGCAGGATGGTAGACAGCTGCAGTGCACATATGGAATATCAATGAGCAATATCATATCCCGTTACCATATACAGGGACCATTTCGCGGACAAATGAGTCTCATTGAACTCATTAATATCAATACGGGCGAATTGTTGGTGTGAGTTCGATCAAACTGAATAATGGTCCCGCTATCCTGTAGTTAGTAGCTGTCCCAGCAGAGCATAGTGACCCAGTGCGGGCTGTCGCTACTTACTTCGTTTGCCTGGATTCTAGGTCACCTCCACATGAATATCAACACAGCGTCCGACCTCGCGGTAGCCCTGAACAGATGTTATGTCATGTATACACACAGAGGCTCGGGCCTTGAGTCATTTCTTCTAAGCCCTTTGGAACAAACATCTTGCCCAAGCAGCAGGTTAGAATATAGTGGGAAATACACTAATAGACCTAGTGTAATGTGGGTCTGGTACTTTCGTACATGAAAGTCAAGCAGTGTAGGTAAGAATAAATCGAATCTCATACATGCTTGAAGATCTCCAACTATTCTATTTAGCAGAAACCCAACAGACCCTGACCCCATGTGGAAAAAGGCTAGGTGCCTGGCAACCACCAACGAGTATAATAGACACTCTACACTCGTTGCTACCATTTGGCCTCCCATAACTGGCATGTGACTGCGTACTTGTTCTCATAGTCGAACTACGAAAAAAGACAAAATGTCCTCAGTATGCACGCCACAGTATCAATTATGAAATTGAAATGCCAAAACAATATCTATATGTATAGCATTAATATGCATCCACGTCAGGTACAATACTCCCATATTAATACTGATTAATAAAGTAACGAAAGCACCAATCTTGGACATGTGTGACAAATCCAATTAGTAATGGTGAACAATACGTATGCGTGGAGGGGTCTGCATGGGTTCACAGCCTAGAAGGAGGAGAGACATTGGGGCGGTAACAGCTGTCCAGGCGAACATTGCAGCGCACACAATAGCCGGATCGACGTACACATGCTCTGTGTGTGTAAGTGCAGTGCAGTGGGCGGGCCCCCCTCTCCTCCCCCAGGCTCCTCCGGGCGGGTCAACGTCCACAGTGAGATTCCTGGCAGGGTTGCTCTGCCTAGGCAACCTGATAAACGGGACGGGGGGAGGGGGGCGCACTGGACCTCAACACAGCATACACAGGGTCCACATTAGCATGGCTACCTTAGGTTTAGGACACATGTGGAATAGGTAAAATGTGTTCACGCCCTCATCTCCTGTCGTGGACATGGCTGGTTACACTCGCTACATGTGGAGGTGCTTTTCAGCACAAAAGGCTGACAAGCTCCTGGAAACAGGACTGGGTGATAGAGCTAGTATTGACAGAGACATACAATAGAGTTTGGCTGGTAGGTTAATAATGTTTTTCTCCAATAAAACAGTATCGGTTGTGTCTATTGGGATTTTCCATCTGGTTACAAGCTTTATATATTTGATAAATGAAATTATACATCGGATCCCATCCCATTCCATTGAGCACGGAAACACAAGAAAATACTTTATTAGAAACCATTATCTATATTCTAACCCGACACCGAGCGAAGGCTGCCTTCCCAAATTAACCTGGCCCAGTGTTGTGGGAGGGATGTAAGCTATTTTCGTACAGGCGGGGCCCGGGGGAAAGGCAGCAACCAGCTGAACTTACCGTGTTTTCCGTGGTGAGGGAGGCACGAAGGTGGTATCATTCTTCACACCACATTGCTAATACGTTGAACAGAGCTGCCATTTGGTTGCTGGAGAACATAAGGGTCCGTCTTGGCTGTGAACACAGTGGGCCCTCCTCCAGGCAGCCATGTAGACTACACGACATGTAATATGTCTCTCTGGTGTGTCCTTACGGCCGAAAAACTGTGACCGTGTGTGTATGTCATTGTGTAGACGTAGGAGCAACAAAGCCCAGGGAGTACATACTGTGCACCCGCCCACCTTGGCAATATGCATGCACAGCCATGTGCACGTATAAATGTGAGGGAGAGCTGATGTAATATTGGCCTTTCGCCTACGGAGTGGCCTCAGCACACACGCACCACCCACTCTCAGAGAGACACAGGAGGGACACCGTAGTTAGGTGTGGGGAAGGGTGTGGAGCGGGCGCCGAGATCTGTGTCAGGTCGCCCTTACCAGCTGATCTCCTGCATGTAATGGCCTGGATACAGAGCCTGGTTTCCAATTGGACGACAATCTAGGTCACAGTAAACTAGATCCATAATTTCTAGGTAACGTCAACAAACTGTGCAGTGTTCTGCTCACTGCCTGGGTGCTGCTTCAGTGTTGTCGATGCAGCCACTGGAAGGAAGAACTGTTTTGGGTTCAATGTCCTATAAGCGCCTGTGTTGCTGTGTCCCGAGAGACTAGCAAACACTACTCAGTATTTCCTCTCTGTATATAGCAATGATATAGTTAAATAATATCCTGAGATGGACAGATGTGCGATCACTGTAGCCACAGACTTGTATTACCTCATATACATGATGTATATTATATATATAGCTTGTTACTGAATACATGCAAATTTGTTCATATTTTAGATTGTTGGTTGGTTGATAAGGCTTTACTCTGTAGCAACGGCAAGTACATACATCATTTAACGACAAATTATCTTTTAAAACATCTATACCATATAAACACAATTTTCTCTCCATGTACTAGGGAGATTAAAGCAGTGTCTGGTTATAACCATATGTCAACTTCATCTCGAAAACGACAGAACTATGAGATAAATGAGCTATACATAAAGTCGATGAGACTGTTGGAGGCCCAATCACCATGTAGTCGGCTCTGCTTGGTCCATGTTGGAAAACCGACTACTGGTCATGGTGGGAAATCAATACCCACGATAATGCTATGATGTGATTGAGGTGTCTCGCGCTGACAATTGCTAGGTAGTCACTGGATATCACTCTTCTATACTACACAACACTATAGAGGCCAGAGCAATACAAAAGGATAAACAGAAAATAAAAGACAAACCATAATCAGCATCAGCGGATTGCTCCAAATTGGAATTGTTAAATTCACAAGGATCCCCAGCAACAACTATTAGAAAACCACTCCGTCAACCCACGCCTATTGAGCTGCCAATTCGCGAGCTGCTCTGGGCGGGCCGAGTGAATGTCGTGAGGGAATAATTCCCCCCCTGGATTTCCCGCGAGTGACATTTCAGAGCCGAGGATCTGGCTCCGTGCGGCGTGCTCTCTGCTATGAAGTGCGCGCACACACAGAGCTGCTCACACTCTCCAACTATGACCTGCTCCCAGCGAGTGATCCAAGCTCCAGCTGCGCATACATATCCCAACACACCAGCAATGCAACGAGACATGGGTTAAAATAAATGTATGTTACAGAGGAGACACAAGGTTAGCAAACACATAAGACGATCTGCTTAATTTCCAAGACCCTCTGATGGCCCAAACTGAGGCACGGATTCCCATAACGCATGAATTAAAGGCCAGCTGCTCAGTCTCTGGTTTTAGAGGATAATCCTCAACCAGACTCGTGGTCTCAGATACACTTGGAGCTAACAGATACAAAGGTCAGCTGTTCAATGCAAATATCAGTTCCTAAAACCGGCCAAAAAGATGGAGGCCTGCTTAAGGACAGTACTGATCTCAGCTTCGTTTAATTATCTACTACCCAGAATGGAGGTGAATTAGAATTTTTAGTCACCCACTGCCATCCATACCAGAATCTAATATTCTGCCGCAAATAAGGAAAAGAGAGAGACATGGATCTATATTTTATCCAATACCAATATCATACGAATGTTTTCAGAGACGGAAGATAGCTTTAGTAGAGTCTGAGTAGAAAACAAAAAAGTCAATAACTGAGCTAAGATGCAATGAAAACATGCAATTGAAGGCCAAGTATTACAGACAAGGATCCAAACTAGATTTGGTCACAGACACAGGCATCCGCAGATCAGCTGTCTGAAAAAGGTTCCCCAACAGCAACTGATCGCAGACAAATAAATTCAATGAAAAGTGTTTTTACATTTCTTCCCCAGACCTTTAGGGGACCTTTTGAGATCTACAGCCATTTTGGGAAGCGACCGCGAATGCAATGAAAAAATAGAAAATCAGTGGAATGAGAAAAGCCTGGATTCCGCAGTATGCGTTGCCTATCTCATATTGGTGTTTAAAGCACCATAGAGGATACTGCCTTTCAATTTCCCGTCCAAATCTGGAATCTTCCTCTATATTAATTCTATATATTGAACCGGCAGTAGTATCAGGTTGCCTAATACATCTACTGATTAGGATCAGTTCTTACTGTACTGGTAGCATTCAATCATAGATTATGTTCCTCGATACTTTTAATATTTAAGTAAGTTCTATACATTCGTGAATACAAAGCATACAAAAGTACACAGAATAGAGAATCTAAAGCCATTATGGTTGCCCATTTTGACAAGACATCAATATATTGATAGAAGACGATTATTATTGACTTTCTATTTCACACTACCGTATCAGATACCTTCCGGTACTGGTGACGTTTATTGTGGCCACTGGGTTAATGTAAAAAAACACTTCCATTTTATTGTATTCATTCCGATCCTGAAGACAAATTGTAAAGATGTATATAAAGGCTGGTTTCTAATTTTTACCAGTTCTGTAGTATCATGTGCACGCTGGTGTAATGCTACACCCTCTCGCACCACGCAAACAAAAATTGGATGGCCGACGAAGCTGTGGACAAGGCTGATATGTCGCTAAAAACTGTTTAATTTTGTAATGTTATGTGACAGCATATGCCGTGCTTATTCAAAGTACATTTGAAGATGTGTGAATTGAGATTTGTAATGATTCTTAAAAATGCAATTAGATTCGTTGCAACATCGCACTCGTGCAGCCTACAATAAAAAATGCTGACTGAATAATACCTCCCACCTATCTCCGTGGGACCAATGTGCATGGATCGGTTTATCTAGCATATTGTTATCCCATGGGGACCCGGACACCTTGATAGATATATATAAATAAATACTGAGGGCTGTACCTCTGGTTCCCAGGCGTATCTAATCTTATCAACAAGTGCACTGCCAATACAAACTGCCATATCCATCTAATGTCCAAAAAATGTGTAGGAGAGTGACACATCAAGAAGTGTATATGCAGAGGAATGAAACATTTTGTTGGTTTCACATCCAGCCTAATTTGTAAATCACTTAATTCACCGATCTCAATTCCGTCTATAACAGGATTACAGATTAACATTCTTGAAAATAAATTATTTCAAATTTTCTAGATTGTTGGTAGTGGATGAGGATCCATTCCCAATATTATCTATTCACCACACGCCCCGTCATACGATACTCCTATTCTTGAAAATAAATATCTATATTCTAAGGTTCCCCGTGAAAAATGGATGTAGACTCCGAATTATGACAATTATACTTTTATTCCATACTGGTCGACGTTTTGGCGGGTGAGCGCCTTCCTCAGGACAAGAATAGTCAGCACGGAAGTAATTTCTTTTTGGTTCCAAGTTCTGAACATCTAAACACAGTGTGTTGGGTGGATGACTTTTGATACACAGACGTCATAGAGATAGTACTATTATTAGCTAGTCTTTAACAGTAAATAACTAAATCCCTTTATAACCAAAGCATTAATCATACCTCTGACAACATAACTACTTGAGTTTTATCTCGAAAGGAGGAGAACTATCCTTCAGGTAGCACCTGCCTAGCAGGATCAAAGATGCTATAAATAGGATCATTGAGCCAATATGTAGTAACTTGTTTGGCTTTTACCTACTGACAAAAGCAAACTGCTGGCTTAATTTTTTTTTTTTACCAAATTCTATGACATATGGAAGATATTTCATAGGTCGTTTGCTGAATAACACTTACCATAGCGGGTGGTCTCCTAAATGATAATTAGTTGCTTTATATTTTTGTATCATTTTAATGTTTTTATATGATTAATACCATGAAGGACGAAACTGGTCATTATCAAAAGAAATACAACTGGAACATTAAACACCATGTGGAATCTACCTCGTCCTGGAGCATTGTGTACACAATCCTAGGAAATCTAGGTGTCTTCATCAAGCAAACTGGCCGCTGGGTGAGCAGTCTAGGCCGATGTTGACCATTCAATGCACGTGTAAGACCGGCTGAGGCGGAGGGCGTGGTGAGGTTCAGGGCTGGTGGCTTGTCCTATCTGCCCACCTCAGACCTTGATAATGGCCGCTCCCCAGGGACCATGACACGTGATCACCACATGATACTCACTGTAGCGAGGGGATTCCAAGGTCATGACACCTATACGTTCTGTTTACTAGTTACAAGGTGTGTTCAGTTTCTCTTTCTTTAAGTGTGTGTTTCTTATACATGCTGTACTATGAAAATACCTTGCAGAGATCTTGTATAAAGGGAAAGGGTTGATTGGCATTGATACCGAGATGGGGAGGAGAGCTACACCCCATCTTGCATGGGGTGGCATTTCATGCACCCTCGCTTACTTGATGGCGACAGAAGAACAATCCTGCTTATTGGCAGCTTGTAATTTTTTCACACTAAAGGAGCAGGTGCATTACATGTTACGCAGCTCTCTTTTGTGATGAGTTACTCCCCCATCGTACCAGGGACAAATCCCCCGAGGCACTCAGTTAGGAGGAGTACATACATGTACTTAAGTATCAGCAATTTCTGGAATATCCTATTGGATGTGTAATCAAGAATATGCTTACGTAATCAAAGAGGACATTCCACAGGGTGATCTATAAGTACCCAATTATTTCTGAAGCATGTTATACAATTAACATACGGCATACGATACCCTATTTTTACGTCTTACTCGAAGAGCTCTTATTGATTCTGAATAAAGCAGTACGCTCATCCATATAATGAGTGAGATAAATACTGTAGTGTTTTCTAGACCACGTACTAAGGCCATCAGCGAACACAGTTTATTATCTACAGGCAATTATGTGTTCTTCTGTTTTTAAACTCACTCATTTAATATTAGCACGAATAGACTACTGCTCGACCGTCCTTTGTATTCATATCTTATCTTATGCCATTACAGCGTTAGTTCTACGGTAGAACTGATTGAAATATAAATGTGACTAAATTGATATAATTTTCATGTGAAATAAGAAAATAAAACAAGAGAAATGTTCAAGAATATGAACTGATAAACTGATATCAAGATTTAGATGACAGCTCATATCCATAGACGGGATTTAACCAGAAGCTGCTGCTCGAGTACACAGGCAGTCCTTTCCACCGCTTAGGATGGTCGGAGCTACAGCGGATAACGTTGTAGTGAAGTCGCTGGCAACGAGCTGCTCGGTGGTTCTCTGACAAAGGTGGTCGATCACAATGGTGAATCATCGCGCCGATGTCACTCTGTCAGCCCGGAAGTATCTAGCGGGCCCACAAAAGGGCTGGTGGTCAGAGAGAGGTCTGCGCGCCTCACGGCCATCTATCACCGCCCGTGCCACACTCGAGCGTAACGAATAGCTGCCCTACCTCACGAGTGATTCATGGGTGATGGTCAGCATACATCACAAACCTTAAACCCTTAAAGGTAAATGACCATGGTAAGACAGAACAAAGGACATCCCTATTTCAACAGTCATACACAATATTGACTGGTTTCAGGTAGAAGCAGTAGTATGCTCCGAGGAGTTGATGCGTAGTAATATCCGAGTGTATACGAGGATATTGCGCAGAAGCAACTCTATATTGTATTTATTACCCACCTTTTCCTGACGAGTGGCGAACCGATATTAGTTCATTTAGGTAAGCACTATTTTTTTTACATGCACAATTTTCCATACAACATATATATCTGAATATTCCGGGTATGGTGATACATGGTCAATTTGTATTAGGTGGATAGTGAAACACCTTTACCCACTAGAATAAGAAGATAATAACCATCAAAGATGATTCAACACTTACAATATCAGACTATTTAGAAAGACTTTTGTAGCCAATACTAGTGAAAGTTTTCGACTGAATTCACATACACTTCCCAGATATTTCCATTCCCTGCCAATAGCAGATGACCTTGTCACTGACTTATTGAAGGGTTCTGTCGGCATGCAATGCAATGCTTGAAAATATAGATGCAACATCTATCTGAATGTATACCTGTAACTTTTAGGGCGTGGCGCAAGCCCCTAGATGGGTCACAAGATCCAGGAGAATTAAGGTTTTGGGGAGTCTAGGGACACTGATGAGTGCCCTATGGTAACAGTGAGTTTATATTTGTAGTTAAACTTGTGATATATATCTAAAATTATTTGTATTGTGTATATAATACTCTGCTGAATTCCTAACGAATCCTTATACATTTAAGCCTCTTGTCTACGATAATACACCCATACCGGTTAACAGACTATATATAATCCCCATGACAAGCAGAATAACCAAACAACCTATTAAAACCGATCCTCGTAAACCGCTACGAAATAGATATACATGTACCTGTATCAAAAAATGCAATAAATCACACCCCGATGAAAGGCAGTAGTGCTCAAAACATGTCAGTAAATCATGTTATTGTGTTTTGAACCTATATAGCATATGCCAAAACGAAGGGGATTTGAATTTCTAAAAGAAATCTTATATTTTCTACAGTTTGTTCCTGGAAGCTGTACGCTTAACTCTGGTGGGTTGGTCGATATAGAGCTCCCTGTATTAAATATAGAAATGTCGTGAGCGTACAAGTATTTCCATGAACTCTCCGCTCCATGAGAAAGGCTTCAGAGTAAAGGTAAGATTGGGATAAGGCATAGACACACTATATGCCTCGTAAAATGGAACATAACCATTTCAGGCAATTTTCTTTGATCTGACCATACAATTGAACATGTATCCAAACATTATTGTGTGCCGAAACAAATAAATGGGTCTATTAGCATCTAAGGTATTAAAAGGTAATAAGACATTGTTGTACAAAATTTTGGGATTCCAAGAAGCTATATTCACTGAAACAATGGCCGGTCCAACTTTGTGTGGTATGTGCGTGTGTGCGCCTGTATGTTTTGTGTGCGTGTGTTGGAGAGGGCAGGCGATATTGTAAATGGAATAAGTTTTGTTTGACAAAGTTTCAAGAAATGCATTTAGATCAAGCTGCAGATAATCGTATTATCATACTTTGAAAATTGAAGCCATTTATGCTGGACCATGAAAACCAACCCAATCATTGGGCTGAGGTCCAAGCCACTCTATTGAGTACGACAAGAAACAATTATACCAGCATCTATGTAAAACTATAAAATGAAAGACTCAATAAAGAAACCATTGCAAAACAAAATTTTAAAAATGGTTATTTACTGCCTCACTTTGGCCGCTATCTGAGATTTCTTGCGACCCTAGGATCAGTCACAAATAGTTTTATGTGGCAACCGTAACACGCATGTATTCGTCAGTTAACCCATATAGAATGAGCTCTACTCTCAGGCCTAACAGGTAAAACCTATTGTCATATGTATCGGGAACCTGAACTTTGCTAGTGGCAATAGGCATACCAAAACCTGTTCATCAATCGAGCTGACCGCTGGTCGACCCTGCCCTCTTATTCGCCTTGGATGCAGCAGCTGTTCATCTAGCACCCCCTTCCCAGTTTTCTCCTGTTTGAAGCGCTCCATCACTCTTGGGTCAGCTGTGAAGTACAGCCATACCGTTGCAGTGCTCCATGAGAGAAGGATGTGGTTAATCATTCTGATGGGCTCACACTATGGCAGCAGCCACGCCCACTCCCGTAGACACTGCGGGACTGCACACGGCTTCCTCCGTGATGACAGCGAAGGGCCCGCGGGATCCGCCCATAGCTACTCCAGTGTGCCAGGGTCTGACACCAAAGACCTAAGAGAGACGCATCCCTACCTCGATATGATGGTTTGCCAGGTATTCTGTCAGACAAGGCCATGGGCCAACAAAATCTAAGTTTCAATTTTTGCAGTGAGCAGGTCTACAGGCCTGAACTCGGACAGCCATTCCAAATTTTAAGTTCCAATGAGCCATCAACTATCTGACATCCATTTTAGGAAATAAGTGGGTATTTCGTTTTGTCGGGTATTTACTATTTGAAAACAACATACACTGAGTTTTATATTTCCATGCATCCCCATATTCGTCATCTCTTTTAAGTTCCCTTCCATACTCATCGCCAAAGGAATACATATAATTTAGTATCTGAAGCTATGCAATGCATGTGTAAGAATCCCTAGATTGCGATCGACATCAAATTGGATGGCAAAAAAAAGTGGTTTCGAATTAGCATCATTATCTCTTACTTCTTTGATTCATGATTATTTCTGAGTTACAAACGAACGATCTGATAATTAGAAAACTTCTTAATGAATTCAATAAATGAACGCAACAGGGGCAGAACAGAAACTATATGAGCATCAAGGATTTCCTAATCTCCTTTTTACCAGAGGACCAATTACTGAAAAGGCATGACATTTACACCTGGAGTGACTGGCACCTGGTTTCAACACGTCCGAGGTTTCTGCTAAAAGGCGTGAATCATGTGCTGTCGCAGAGGAACATCCTATTATGGTAGTGACATGATCAGCACAGCCATATCTGATAACATGTTTCACACATGCATGTATTCTAGGAAAACCGTCAGAATATGTATACCGGTACAGTGTCCTCCAGATTACAAAAAAAGGTTTAAGGTTTACCTATAATCTGTTTAAAAGAATAGTGCAGGTGTCTGGCAAATGGTGGGTATGACAGGAGGAGGTCGAGGTAATTGGGTGGTGGTGTGGTAAGTAGTGAGTATGAGAGTGGATGTGTTCTGGAGATCGTTTGTTTGTGGTTTGACGTCCCAGGGAACCCTGAGGGTATATAGGGACTAATGTGTTCTGGAGATGAAGCAGACTTGTTTACGCCTTCGATTATAAGCATTCATTAAAAGATCAACTTACTTTTCAATACATGGACTACCCAGATACAACGACTGACAGGCTAAGCCATGGAGGGGTAGGGTATGTTGAGGAGTAGACATGGGGACTCAGGGACTAAAGCCAGTTTAGTTATAGGCACATGTGGGGTGAGATGGAAGTTAGCTGAGATGAGGTGGACTGGACTGAGCTTGAAGATGTTTAGTTTGAGTTGTGAATTCAACCGCATTCAGACTTCTCCCATACTCATGTGGAAACACAAGTCTATCAGTTAATTGGTTATTCAAAGAATTACTTATCTTTGGAGGTGGAGCAAATAAGAGAGCATTAAAGCGGAACAAAAAAGAATCTGGATGTATCACTGATATCTAGCTTAGAATGAAAAATGTTCATTCCTCAGCAAATATTCAGTGATTAGAATGCTACTTAACAATGACAATTCCAGCACCCCTGCACCAACTCCAATAAAACCTTTTCTTCCATTATATCAAATGTGAAGCTGGCTTCATAGATACCGCGGCCGAGTTGGCCAAACAATTTCATAGCAGCGTAACCTTTGGCATCGGAGGATTGGGTGTGTTAGTGTAATTCATGTATGATGCCTGTTTAGATTACCTCCAGAGGATGTAAAGTGATTGCATCTTCATCTATGGTATCCAAGCTCCACTTGGTGGTTCAAACATGAATAATGCCCTAGTAATACTTCGGATATGATAAACACAGGAGTACCACATGTGGCTGTACATAACACATTGGCGGACATGGACATGGACATTATATATTTTCATCTATGAAAAATATACACAGACAATTATCAACTTTCAAGTTTAGACAGCCAGGACTCGTTGTTATAATACCTTACTTAGTTCAGCAGTCATATCTTGTGGGAAACAACGGCCTTGTACTCACACCCACCGTTCACAAGTGTGAAAGCTTGGAAACGCATTGGCCCTAGGCTAGCTACACTGACTAGTGTTTGAATGAGCGACGGTCTAACTAACTTTGAACCGCTAGGCCTTGCTGAATGGTAAAACAACAATAGTGTCACGTCAAATCGATCACCAGACTACAACTGACCGAAAACATTATGAGCGATAGGCCTTGCTCAAGTCAATACTTTATTTCCATCGGCATCAATATCACTATTTGTTCCCAGGAAAGCTATATTATTTGCTGCATCCAGACTAGACTCCAACCCCTAACCCCTAGGGGATATGACCATGTGCGATTCCCCAGAATAAAACCTTTCACGAAACATTGCTCCCTAACTTTGTTCAAAGTCATGATTTAATGTTGAGATTAAGGGGTTTATGACCATTCCCTTTATAGATATTTTAACACAAACCATGCGCTGCTGATACAGAAATGCTACTCCTAACAGTAGAAACCATCGACCGTTATGTTTATCTGATCTGTTACGTCTAGCGTCTGTGCTGAACTTTGTTTGGGTAGTTTAACGTTCAATTTGTTCAAGATAATTCTTTTAGGGATCGTGCTGAACGATGGTATGAGACAATCCACTGAAGGATCCACTGATCGACCTTCATGTGCTAATGCGGTTCATGGACGCCTTGAGCCTGGGACGATTCGAGCCCTGGACGCCTTGAGCCTTTCTGTGGACGCCTTGAGCCTACCCCATTTTGGTTTCCTTGAGCATCTAGATGTAAAAAACGTTGAAAAGTGTACTTATACTGGTTTTTAGTCATATATACTCAACCCTAACCCTTACCCAACCCTTTTCTAACCCTAACCCGCTATTCGGAACTAAAATGAGGTAGGCTCAAGGCGTCCACGGGGTAGGCTCAAGGCGTCCACGTTTTCGCGCTGACAGGCGTCCAATTCCCTGCTAATGCTGTTTATTGATAATGGTTTCGATAGAAGTAAATTGTTCAGGATCTGTATTGTCATAATCCGTCAGACTAAAATGTCAATAGTAATGCCCCACCGCTATAGTGGAAGTATTGAGCCTAGATAAATCCAAGACAACGTTTCGTAGCAAGCACGCTTGGGATACTACGCTTCGTAAATTGGGCAATACACTACTTTTTCGCAAGAGACTGCAAGACGTTAGGGCCCACTAGGCAAAAGTTGGAAAATTAGAAAGCCTCAGTCGGGCCCTAGCCGCACCCCAATGCCGCGTTCACACCTGTGGCACAGGGTGGGCGAAACGTATAAATGGACGTTGGGATCTAACTAGAATTGGCGCATGTGCTGCACAAAATCGCTTGTTGTCACTATAAAACGGATCAAAGGACACAGTTTTCGTAAATGTCATGTAATGAAAGTTATGATTTGACATACATGTATGCATATGTTATGATAGGTGGGCCCTAACGTCCCGATGAGTGGGCCCTAACGTCCCGACTTTCGGGTAGTAGGCCTTAACGTCTACATACCTCGCAGATTAGTGTGATATTCGCCTTGGACACTATGCTTGGTTTTTATGCATGTTTATGTCCTTGTTCAATCAAACAGGTGTGTAAAAACCCTATCTGGTAACTGCCCCCTTGTTAGCTAATATCAAGAGACGTCACGAGTTTGAGTCTGAGTTTATTTATGCCACTCATTTTGTTGGCTCCATAATTTCACGAGTCAAAGACGAGTGACATTACGGAGCCAACAAAATGAGTGGCATAAATAAGCTCAAACTCAAACGAGTGGCGTCTAGATTTTATCCTACCCCGTTTCCATATTTTTTCAGAATCAGAAAGTAGTGGCATAAACAACACTTTATGTCACTACCCGTGACATAAACAAATCCCATGTTAAGCCTATGGCGTTTTTTATTAGGGGTAGGATAAAAGACAGTTCTTATTTGGAGTTTATATGTCAATTCTAGACATAAAATTGAAGAGGAGTTAGTGTCTGACGGTAACCCCCTGAAAACCGAGCCCGCCGGCAACAAATCAGTGTCCAGATACCGCCTTAACATATATATATATGACAAAAATATACCTACATTATTAACTCTACTCTAGAGAACATTACACAACTTAGATGGTTTATTTAATATGCCATGTCAGCTACTGACTTTGACTAAGTATGTGTAGACCAGTATGTAACATGCAATAACTGTATTTGGCTGAGTCTAGGTAAAATATTCACCCCCTCATCTCCTGTTGTGGACAGGGCTGGTTACACTGGCTAGGCGGAGTCAAATACCTATTAGTATTAAAAACTTACAAGCCTAACCTTGTCTCGTAGTTTTTTAAACATCCTTAAAATAAATGAACAACGATCCACGCTGTCCAATTACATTCATCGATTTCCTGCGCTCTAGCGTTCTAAAAACATTTTTCAATGACGTTATTCCTCTGAAGCTGATATTGGTGAAATTTATGTTCTTGTCACGTTGAATTGTTATCTTTGTCAACACCATGCAATTGGGTTGTAACTTGCATGGTTATCAGTATCTCCAAACCACGAGGAAATCATCTCAAATTTAGTTAGAGATAACGATTAAAACTAACAACGTAATTGGAGAATCCGTGTAGGCCTTTATGTATATATTTTACGGGTTTTTTTTAATCAATCATCTAAGTTCATCATTAATCTAATAATCTAAGTGTCAATAAACAGGGGCAGGTACTCTTAAAATTAGTCTATTAATATTATGGCATCATATTATGCCATGTATACTATAGATACTAAGATAGACAGTAATCAAAGATAAATCATTCGGCCTGAAATCCACTTCTTATGTATTGAATGTTTGATACCAAAGGAAAATATTACTCTATCTAGATCTAGACCGAATGATGATAGAGCACGCAAATGTTGCCGTTTTTCATAAGTTCTATCATAGACTGAGAGTATACTGGTTGGTTCCATCCACAAGAAACAACACTAGGTAATTCAAAGTCCATGTTCTATGTTGTGTACGTATTTCCCATAGAAACGTACCTCTGTGCACGACGGCCAGTAACATGTACAGTAAAGTTGCACAGCTGGTCCAGTCTCAAGACCTGGCAAAACAGGCACAGTCGCTTTCTGAGCCTACATTTTAATCTTACTAGCTGTGTATTATCACAACCTATGTTTCAGAAGAACACTTGTCTCATGATTTGAAACTGGAAACAACAGTGTGACAGCTAAAACATGTGATTTGATGAAGTCCTTCGACGGAAACAGTGGAGTTAAATACACACTGATGTGATGAGTGATGTCGACTACGCCTAGATTTCGTTGGTCGTTACTCAGTCAATGATGTCAAAAACCAAGCTAGTTAACAAGACCTGTAATTGTTTGCTTCACATAAGCGCTCAATATGGGGAAGTAACATACATATATATCACAGAAGCTAAGCTTTAAAGATACAAGAAAAACAAATGTAGCTATGTTTAGCACTGTTGACCAGGCAGAAACATTTCCAACTCAAACACGACACACAAAAGCAACTAGGCACAGCACTCATGATAATTTGGAGCTAGATCTGCTTACCGTCTGGCTTCATATTTCGGAAAAGGCTTCGTTTTCCAGTCCAAATTAGCCCCTTGACGTAACGTCAGGTGGTCTAGATGGCAACTTGTTCATCTGAAGACATTCAAGTGATTCCCATACACTGTCAAACAGTTGCAATCGAAGACGATTTTCCTGTATCCGTGGTGTTCTCGGCCATCACCTGCTTGGTTCTGTTTATGATTCAGGCCAATGTTATCACGTGACCAACGAAGCTCCTCCCATCCGAACATTCGGAAGTTTCCGTGATGAGCCAACAACACAAGGATCACTGCGTTGATTTCTTCTCATTTCGGAGTAACAATGGCGACTTCCAACAATATCTTTACTACTTTTATGTTGAAATTAGTATAAATCGTCTTAATATCTGGCAGTATTTTTGCTATTCGCCAACTTAGTAAACCCGGAAGTCCCGACAGCATAAACTTCCGGTGCCGAAGTGGGAGATTCGAAGTTATAAACAAAGCTCGACCACGTGGTTGAGTTCCACGTGGCTGAAAAGAGGGAGGGGCCCATTACGTTCGTAGTCTCCCCGGCCTTTCCTTTCTTTTTGAATAATTGCCGAATTCGCTGCATGCCTATTGTGAGATGTTTAAATATTCCACGATAATATTATAGAACATGATTTCAATGGCACTGGACCATCAGCAGGTACCCTGGTATCGGGTAATGAATCATAATTTAATATAAGGCAGTACGGTTTTGTTTTCTTTTTGATATAGCAGCGTTTATTTCATCCAAGTAAATACAGGTTACATTGCAGGAATAATCCTTGTGTGGTATACAGAATGTTTCATAGAACAGGTATCTAAGAGCTTATAAATAACTACACAGTTTTTTGTTTTGTTTTGATGTGGGGTTTGTTTTTGTTTGTTGTTTTGTTGTTGTTGTTGTTGTTTTTTTTGTTTTTGTTTTTTTTTTGGGGGGGGGGGTTCTCAGGAAGCCTTCTAAGATATAATGTTCCATTTATAATTGAACGTATTATTATTCATATCATCACCATATTATCAAATGCATATCATACAATTCATGGTGGCAATACCAATTATCAGTCATAACTGGTTTCTTGGGATTCATTCTAATTCGAAAAAAGTAAATCCATGGTAAGTCTAACGTTTTGTCCAGTTTATCAAATCTTTCAAAAAAAACAAGGACGGTGATTTTTAAGTTAGATATGTGCTCTACAACACTTTGAGCTCATCATATTCAATTTTCAGGATAATGACGTGGGTCTTAATTTTCCGACCAAATTGGCTGATATGCCTTTTAACGGAAACTGGAGGATATTCCTTTAGAGTCATCTCTCTCTTCTTTTTGGAGTGTGGGGGGGGGGGGGCATAAAAAGTAGAGGAAAGGAAATAGTGGGAACCCCTGTCGGGGCCGCCAAGTTTTGACAATGAACTTGGGGGAGATTGTCTAGTGAGGGACCGAAGCGGGTCCCAGGGACTATGGGGAAGAAGCTCACAAAAGCTGTCGAATCTTGGCATTGTAAGAGTTCTTTATAATTGTCATTAGTTCTGAAAGCGGTAGTCCTATGCTCAATTCTTGTCGGTATGCTATGTCTATGCACAAGTCTTGTCAGTCTTGTCAGACACATTAATTATTTAGGGGTTTTTTTTCTCGTTTATTTTTAAACTTTCGAACTAAAATGACAGAAACAGTTTTTAAAAAGTAAATCCGTGAGACTGCAGCCCTGTCTGTGGTGAATTCCAGTATATCAGTCCTAGGGATAGTAGTGTTGCATTAAATGTGTATCTAAAGCCTTGTAAGTGTAAGTGAAGTAAATGCCTGTGCATGTAGTATATTTGTGTGGGTAGAGCTTAGTGCCTACCAACCTATCAACCAGCCTCCACGCCAACTTGCCCAGCCCCTCCCTCAATCAAACTGTGTACCCAACAACCTGCCCACCTACCTGATAACTACTAACTTGGCCACCCAACAATTTATCTGCCGGTCCCATCTAGCCTGTCCAACACCAGCGTGCCCACCCATCAACCTCTCAGCAGTATGCTTCGCAGTCAGCCTGTCAAGTTAGTGGTCTGCGATTCTGTCTGCTAGTGCGATGCCTCTCAGAATGATGCCTGTTATTGGTATGTCTGTCAGAAGATTGTCGGTAGCCTCTGTCGGTAGTATGTTCCATTGGCCTGCTTGTCAGTGACCTATCAGGAAATTGTCTGTCAGTGATTTGTTAGTAGCCTGTCTGTCTGTTGGGTGCCTGGCTTTCAGTAGCCTCCCTATCAGAAGACTGTCTGTCATTGGTCTTTCTGTCAGTGGACTGCCTGTCAATAGTCTATCTGGTCAAATACAGCAGGATTTCATTTATGGGCAGCCCCTAAATGGGATAAACTCCTGTAAGGTTCTCCACTGACCGTCTCTTGTATGTGCATGTGGTAGAAAATGAGTAATGAATTATCAAAAATGGATACATGGCATTTGCTCCTCGTTAAAGGGTAGTGCAGATCCACTCTTGGCTATGATTAAGTGTACCGTATTGCCCTCTGGTGTCGAACTGGCGAATCACTTTGTCACGAGCGACATTACACTGGCCACCAGAGCTACACTACGTCAGCTCTGGTGGGTTATTTCCTATTGTTAATCTTTTGAATGAAATTACTATAAAGGTAGACTTCATTATCAATTTTGCTAGCTATGAATATTTCTTGATATGTAATTCTGGCCTCAGAGCCCACATATAAAAAAAGCTTGGTCCGAGAGAAAAAATTTGTGGACACGCACACGGCCTAGGTTGAATCGCACCAGCCTACCTACTGGTATTGTCACAATCGACTGCCATGTTCCATTGATGCGCCATTGTCATGATCACCGTAGTATCTGGTTTCAGACAATCCAAGCCTGTATGCACATGTACATCTCTAACGTTATTTTTCCATCAAACAATTATACAGGCGTCATACCTATAAATTAACGATAAGCTTTTCTAGAAATCCGACTTACAGAGAAACATATTTTAAGAATTATAATAGATATAAGATCAACAAGACTAATACATGTATATAAATCATAATTTTTATCATATATCTGGGTTACGCAACATGCACTAATGCTTTCAACACCTAATCTATAAAGTAACATTTAAATATCTATCCGCTGTAAGGTGTCTATGGCTTTTTACATTTACAGAAATATATTTCACTACATTGTATTTGCAAAAACGAAAGAATGCAACAGATTAAAAACAAGGTAATTAATCAAACCCTTTAAAACCTTTATTCATATCAATCACAAACACTTTTGGCAATCTTAGTACATTAATTCCATTGAATTAAAGGTGATTTTATGATTGGAACATATGAACATAAACTGGGATACATTCGGCACCGATAAAGCAAGTAAAAGTATAACATAGCATACAGTCAACTGATGGTATATGACTTTTATATTTGAAACCTAAATCAAACATATATATATGGACTTATGGCCCTTAAAGTCGAGAATACTCACGGATCATTTTTGTCATAACAATGTATCTAGAAAACCTTGGGCGATACTGTTCGCTCCATTCAACACATTTGTGAGGTTTATTAATTCACTATGGATTCCACTAATAATAACCCCCAACGATAACAACATATTTCAGATTGGCTCGTTGATAAACAACATAGAGCTGTCTGACTATTCAATCACAACTAATGAACAAAAGTGTTGTCACATCGAAACTGCTGCCAGATGGACGAGAGCTCAAGTCCACCTGAAGAGGTGGATGGTCAATATAGTAATAGACATTTGTAATATATGTTTATACATGTATAAGAAACAACTTTTTTTTAACATGACCAGCTAAGAAACATGCATGCGTATTCACTTCTATATAACCAAGATCACGGTTAGAACACTGAATCACGGCCGTGCTTGGTAAAATATTACTGACGAAAATCACTGGGCTCTGCATACTACACGACATACTAACACCAAAGGAAAAACACGTGGGAATATACATGTATGAGGTTATCCTATAATTGCAAATCCGACTTATCTTATACGTAATATAATGCTTAAAGCTTTATTACCCAGTATGGCGCAAAACACCTTCTATACTATACAAATCCAAAACCCTATACTTTGATCGTTATAGATCATGACACTTTGTTCACAAAAAAAATACAAATTTGTCTTATCACATAATAGGGTTTTTATAACAAGTTAGTTAATACTTCTTATATGATTCGGAACAGCAACAGTAAATGCGGTAAATTACATCCTTCAACAAATACTGTTTGTCAAACCCTGACCTGATGGAGTAACATTTACATGTCTCAAGTTCTCTCTTAAACTGAGATCAGAATATTACATCTAGTAGAGAAAGACGAGGCATGTAGTGCTTCAGGCGCAGCTACCCCTTGTTGAATGAACTGACAGTTATCTTTACAGTGATGTTATAGATTGCTCACTATCGAACACTTCCCTTGGCAATCAACAATTATCTCGGAGAATGGCAAGGTTGATCACATATTGAGTGCTCTGGGCGTGATGCCACTACAGGGAGGCGCTGTATGTTGCCATAGTATGATACTATTAACAACTTTTACTAAATCTAAATATTTCAGAACATTATATCTAGGTGGTTTAAATGCACCGTGGTTCTTTACTATTGGTACCGACTGAGTAGATAATATTAGGTCTGTACGCGCTAGAAAGAATTACCACCAACTAACATTCAGTCTCCAAAAAAAGAAAAAGAGGAGGTTGGTGGTGGCCTGGACTTATACTTGGATACTTGAAATTGGATAGCACATACCTTAGCTTTCAATAGCGTTTCCTTGAAGATCAATTATAAATTGTACTGAGCTCGCCTATACACATCATCAAACTGCTCCTTCTTAATATATTCCTTATTTTTCACAGATTCAGTATTATCCCCTGCATGGTGTATGAAGTACTAATATATAAACCATTCGATTTATGTTCTTTAAAAAAAACGATAAAAAGAGAAATAAGTACCAACGGTTTCAATCTATGCTGATAATGCTGTGGCATAATGAACTAACAGGGCAAAGAGCTGTCGTTGTACTGAAAATTGAATAGATACAGACAATTTGTACAAAGCAATGGTAACCAGTTTGACAATACCGTTACGGTATTACGTGTTATATCTTCAGTCTGACACGATGCTCTGACAAAAAAAAACAAGGTTTCATTCTCTTTTATATGTTATATATAATAGGTTAAAGGCATGTCCTACAATATAAAGTAGTGCCAAATTGGTTCCTTTGACTTATTCTAATTCAGAATAGGTAAGTATATAATATCGGGTTTGACCTAACCCTATAGGTAAATGAGGCCAATGTTCATTTGACTGATTTACATGGAGAATTTATTGAAAAATGTAGTTTTCTCTAAAAGAAAAACAACTTTTTAAAATTTACATATATTCTATTATAATGTCACCATAATATTTATCCCTAGTTCAAAAACTAGCAAGGTGACCCCTATCGTTCTTTTTAAAATAATCGATTTTTTTATACCACTGGAAGAACACCATTTACAATTTTCAGGAAATCGACATGGGTTTTACTTTTCTTCAAGGTTAATTGTCCGCTATGCCTTTTATGGCACTAATCGGGTTTCCGACTACTATAAAGGTTATCTATTCGCAATGCATATTAAACAAATATACTCTTCAAGTGTACTATTTTCTTTTTCCTACACAATTCTTAATCATTCTCAACACTTAGATGCTAAGGCATATAATAAAACACTAGTAGGATAATAACCATACAAACAAAGTACTGCTATAAGGCATAGTGCCACCAACACCAGATATATTACCATTACATAAGCATAACACGTATAAGACTTCATTACTATCGTTGATATAATTTTTTCGTTCCAATGGACTAGACGTGCGATACCGTGGTGGGCAGAGGTCCTCTCAAGATGATCCTTGTTTACTATCACAAACGACTTCATTACTATTTGGCATTTATAAACCCATAACGCGTCAGTTGAACCATGACTACAAATGAGCAATGATAACCCACAGGAGTCCAATCCCGGCAACAGCCATCACCAATTCTAAGGGCGTGAAGACGTTCAGATAGCGCTGTCCGTTCTGACGCATCAGTAGGACCAGCTCGTAAGCCGGGAGCACGACGTGCAGCAAGTCCGGGATCATGAAGCCCACGTCGCGCGTGTACTGATGCCACTCCCCTTTCTGATACAGCACGTTATTGACGAACTGATCCCCGCTACTCACCAAAATATGCAGCATGGCGATGGACATGATGACCAGCGCTAGCTTGGGGCGCACCTCGTTGGAACGGTTGCACAAGTAGAGGACAACTACAGTGGATGTAAGTTCAGTGAAGGTAAAAAAAGCTTGGTGGTACCACTGTTTGTAGAAGTCATCATTCCAGGCGTTGAAGTACATCCACCAGCTGTAGTAGTGTGGGAAGATGTCCGCACAGAAGAGCACCAGCATGGAGAGGCGCACCTGCCTGGCCATCACCACCTGGCAGAGATACTTCACCGTCTCGTAAAAGACGATGAAGGTCACTCCGCTCATCGCCCATATCTTGAACGTCTGATGCGTGATGTTGAAGTAGATGTGCTTATATCCAGGCCGGTTTCCAGACTCGTAGGTTCCTGTTGCAATAGGGAGATTCGTTACGTAATCCAAAACAAGGGGAATATTAGAAGTGTGGCAAGCCGCTATGTTAGAGTTTTTAGGTGATAGGGAAGGAGGGACGCTAGAGGTGAGAGGGGGCGGATGGAATTTCTTTTTCAATTTCTTTTTTAGATAAATATAGTGTAGCGGGTACGGGGTGGGTCCACCGGATCTATCTCTGGAGTCCAGTCTACCAAAGTATGGACCCACCGCATCACACCGAATTACACAGCAGTACACCGAATTACGATGCGTCACGTGACGTCACGTTTTACTATAAATACAGCGAGCGCAGCTCAGTCCAGTCAGTCTGGCGTACCAGCTCCTGAGGCAAGGTCACCAGTCTGTACCGTCGGTACCCTGTTGTAGTGTAGCTCAGTTAAGATTGTTTGGCTGTCGATGGCTATTTATTGTACATGTTTATGGCTTCAATATAACGAGTTGAACGCTTGGGCATTTTAATTCACTGTGTTGTTGTCATTCACGAAACCGTTACAATATTCTCCGACGTTTCTGCATGCACGATGCAAATAAGATTACAAATACTATACGAAAGGATGGATATATATAGAGGACGAGACACGACAAGGACAAGAGGCTAGGGGGAACGAATGAAGCAGAAGAAAATAAGGTACGGAGGTAGACATTTTAGACTGGTTCGCAGACTGGCAAGCACACACATGAGCGATATAATATCGTAATTTTGTATATAAGTGCATTTTTCCAACGGAGTCATGTCTGTAGCAGATTTATTTTCTGTTAATCTATAACTGTCTAACGATATGAACAGTAGAGCTGTAATATTAGGAAAAGTCCTTACTGTGGACGAAACGGTTCCTGTTCGAGGTCAGTCGTCGATTTCATACTGCCTGACACCATAGGCAGAAGGCAGTATGAAAACGAAGACTGACCAAGAACGAGAACCATTTCGTCTACAGTGAGGACGTTTGCTTATTATTATATACCTTTAATTGGTGAAAAAACGACATACAAAGTCGCAGTCACAGCGGGCACGAACATTATTATTACTGCACCCCTAGCAGCGGGCAGTATTTAATAGACATTCGGACATAGGTATTGTAGTGAGAGCGAGGATGGAGGCTTACAGCCCTCCCAGGGAGCCCGGAGAGGCTGAGGAGAGCACACGGAGTCTGCGGAGTGAGCAGGGAGAGCAGAGTGGGATGGAGAGCCCGACTTCCCTGAAGGGGGCACTGCGACTTCCGCTTCTGACGTCACTCCCTGCCTATATATGAAGGACAACCGCTCTCCTCTCAGTCAGTCTGGTGTACCAGCTCATTGAGTGAGGTCACTGGCTTAGACTCTGGATTAGACACAGCACACTCTACCCTGTCTGGATGATTCATTGTACATGTTTATTGTTACAATATAGCGTGTTGAACGTGTTGAACTTAAATTCTCTGTGTTCTTGTCATTCCACTTAAGTGATCGTTACAGTATTTATATAACAATATAAAATCTTCGATCAATATAGTTCGAGATTAAATGTGATGTTTTCATTAAATAATATGTTGTTGTAAATAAATTTAGTATAAACTACGACTAAAATAAAATAACGAAAGTGAACTTTTGCAGGCGAGCGTGATCTTTTTACATCATTGTGTCGCCCTATGGGAAGAAAGATGGTAGGTAGGTAGGAGAGGGGCAGGGAAAGAGGAAGAGTAAGAGAGGCAGGCGGAAACAGACTCACCCAGGGACGTACGTACACACAAAATAAAAATACATTTTCAAAAGAAGAGATAGGTAGTGAAATTGTGATGTAGGTGTCAAAGCCAGTTATACTTCGGCGCAATAACGTGGTGTAAAAATTGTAAAATGGGCTTACCCACTGAGAAGATATCGACTAATCAATATATTAGTCTATGTTGGAATTCTGACAACATAAGATACTATTTTAAATCATATTACTGGCTGTTGTAAAAAGTGTAAATGAACTAGTTATTGCTATTCTGGAAATGAAACACATTTGACATTCCATCAGTTATATCAATTATCGTCCAGTGTTGGTGTAAGGGGTTGGATAGCGTTCACATGCATCAGTAAACCACTCGCCAGGGTGTGCAGGGATAGGGTGTGACTCGTTATATTCTTGCGGAACCTGACATGAGTACTGGGGGTGTGCTATTACTATGTTACCTCCCCCAGGGCCTCTCTAGAGATATTAGTAAACATAATCTACGTGTATTATAAGGGTTGTAAAGATGTTAAGATTTCTACTACTGGACTACTAGCGTATGCAGTGCTGCTACCTAGTGGCAAACTATGAGCAAATCATCTACTGCTTACTAGATATCCCCACTACTACTTTACTAGTTACTACGTCCATCTTGTATGCCATGCTGCTAGGCTAAGTAGAGCTATGAAAATAATACCAGCCTCCATTTTATCTAATATTGAATATTATTTCAGTTTGGGAAGCTCCGTGCGGCCCCAGGCTTCATGCAGGTCGAGGGCGTTGCCCTCTGGCGTGAAAATGGCAAACCTATTGTCGAAATCTCCGTATTGATGGAACCTATTTCATGCCACTCAGAATGGCAGTATGCTAGTGCTGTTCGTGTTCACTGTAGTGTGCGGTTTTGAGATTCATGACTTGGGGGTAGTATCCTATCAAATAAATTATGTCAAAATGAGGTTACACCAAGACAACGTGTGCAACAATAAGCATTTTGGACGTTCTGTTACGTACACAAATACGATATGAAATGTGAAGGTATAAATAAATAGTACAAGGTCAGATATTTCCTGGTATGATGGATGTATCATTTGGCCAGGGGGTGAAAATATTTGGCTGAAATCAGTTTACCTACACAGATTTGTTGAACAATGTTGAGGGTATTGAAACAAAGATTAGACTAAATTGTATTAATATTTTCAACTGCAACTAGTGGTAGGTTGGTTGATGATTTTACGATCTGAAAATATAATACGTCTCATTTAACTTATAAAATTATTAGTGACTGAAATAAGTGATAACATCAAAGGGTTCTTTTCCAATAGTGAGGGGAGTTAATCACGCGACTACTCACCGCACAGAAAGGAAAAATATTGTTTGAAAACAGATAAATGTTACCTTTGAAAAAAGTGTCCCAACATGAGCAAGAACAGGTGCGTTTGTTGACCGGGTGTTTGTTGGTATTCCAGTATCTGTCAAGCGTAAAAGGATCTATTAGTGTAAATTCTCACAGAAAGACCAACCTAAAGGAAAGTAACAAAAACCAGTAGGTGGGTTCCATAATTTGATATCAAAGGACGAAATCTATGCATCAATGATATGCTATAAAAGCAGCATTTATGACTAAAGTTTGTTGAAGGGGGACCTTTAGAACATATATACTTGTGCAGTTTTCAGAGATCATCAGTTTATATGAGCATTAGATTAAGGTTACGTTATCACATAACGTAAGCCATGACACTACACTCACCGTACCAAATAAAACCAATGGCACTACTCTTTGTTTTACTATGTGTTACAAAGCAATTGTAATGGCGGTGATTACATTGTTGATTCACACAAATCCTAGATATGTGCTTGGCGCAAAGCTGGAAAAAAAGTTTAGTATTATATGCCAATAAATGTGAGGAAATAATAATGAAATTTTATTGATCAATGCTGATCAAGTTATGAACCATAATGATGCTGATAGCCCGTATGCTCACAAATGGCAACATCACATCACAATGGAGGAGGCAGCAATTTTGAAATTGCGTTCCTAATTGGATTCTGCTGCCGGGACTTAAAGACAAATGCTGGTAGTTGTGCGATTTCTAAATTCTATTGAGTTTTTCAAATAACTCTGGATAATACAAGTTCCATATATCAGCAATTAGAAAATGCAAAAAGAATGGTATGTCACCATGCTAACTTCTATGGGAGGCCCATCTAAAAATATAAGTGCTTAACTATTGGTGTCTATGGGAAAATGCAATATTTTAACTTTGTTGCTAAATGGCACCGATGTTCTATTGCTATTTTCAAATAATTCTGGGTTAAGATAGTTGGAACATGTACAAATGAGAAATGATAAGAAAATACTATGTCACCATGCTAATTTCTATGTGAAGGCCATCTGAAGAAGGTAAGTGCTTATATATTGGTGTCTATGGGAAACTGCTACATTTTCATGAAACCAGATGACAGCACCAGTGTTAATTGAGTAGAACCAGGGAGTGCCTCGATACCTACCCGCATTTGTCTTTAAGAAATAAAACGATACTTACAGACTTAATTAGTATTTATATAGCACTTTACAAATATCACAGAGTAAGCAGTTGAAAAATTCTGGCTACAGCGTCTGTAAGTTAAATATAGATACAAAAAAGCAATGAGTTAAAGCCGTATCAGTCGGTAAGATCGGGGCTCCTATACTCTAAAACTGCGTTCCATTCCGGTCCAGATGCTATGTCACATTTCTTTCTTGTCACCCTCATTGTATAGGTGTGATCCCACTGTGACAGTAAAAGCGTAAGACCAGCAACCCTAAGCCTGAAGAAATCGGATTATTTTGCATTAGTCAGTTAGGCTTTTCAACGAAAAACATTCAACGATGTCCGCTATTCATAAGATCTAGATGGCATAAATAGAATATCGGTGATTACATGAAATGGTGTAATATGTTATTGGTTAGACATAGCTCTTATTCTTGTTATGAACTGCGTTATTTTTATTTTTGTATAAAATAATATTGCTTCTTTGGTATAGATCTGAGTATAGTTACATTCCTATGACGAACGTGCACCAGCCCTAAGAAACGAATAGAGAAGGAACTCCAGTTGTCTCTCTTCATTTTAGATAATTTCTGATATACGACGGTATCGAATCGTATCAGTATCACACCTAATATCAAGAGACGTCACGAGTTTGAGTCTGAGTTTATTTATGCCACGCATTTTGTTGGCTCCATAATTTCACGAGTCGAAGACAAGAGACATTATGGAGCCAACAAAATGAGTGGCATAAATAAGCTCAAACTCAAACGAGTGGCGTCTAGATTTTATCCTACCCCGTTTCCATATTTTTTCAGTATCAGAAAGTAGTGGCATAAACAACACTTTATGTCACACCCATGAAATAAACAAATCCCATGTTAAGCCTATGGCGTTTTTTTATAAGGGGTAGGATAAAGCGCATGGCGGTTTCAACACTAGCCCAAAAATACAAGCACTGATTACAACTAAGTGTTTATCTGTTTGTTTGGTTTGATTTAACATCCAGGTAATCATTACAGGTTATCAGACTTTCTCAAGGGTTTTTTACACCACAAGGGTGGTGATCGCACCGAGGTGAGAGTTCTTTTACTTCCCACACGACACAGACATGGTATAAGAAGGATTGGTCTTTGATATGGTAGTAAATCTACCACTGCTGGGAATGAAGCAGGAGAATGGCTGCAGTGATACTCGAACCCATAACCTTGGGATTACATGTTCAGTTCCGTAACCACTGAGCTATCTCCCCACCCCTCACAACTGAACAACGAACCTACCAACTGGGTAAATTGAGACCCTTTATGGATAGAGATACATTGTTGAGATTATTTTAAAGTTTTATTGTACCATATTTTGACTATGGGGATCTATTGTATTATAATGCCCCAAAATATCTTTTAGACAAACTCCAATGTGCCCAAAACCAGTGCCTAAGAATTTTACTTCGGATGGATCATTTCACAAGCGTATTTAAGCTACAAAATTGGACAAAACACTGTATTTGAATGAACGAAGAACTGCATATTTAAGAAACTTTATGTTTTTACCAACAAAAAATTATATGTGTATCTGGATAACCGTGCCCTGGGAACCCGACTTTATAATGCTCCTGTATTAAAAATTCTACAGCCCAACTCACAGGCCTATCCGAATAGCATCGAATATACGGGGGTTCTTTGAAACTCAAAACCTGCACCAGTTAGAGAAATAGCAACATACTCTGAATTTAAAAACTTATCAAAGAAAATAATGATGGAAACAAACTTAAATAAATCATCTCCTCTTCCTAAAAATAAAATTATGTCGGTAATAATATAGAAACATTTATAAAAAAAATTCTGAAAAATTGTTCTCGTGATGATACAAATGTTTACTGGGCATAAGATGTTAGACTTCATTCACACACACCCAGAAAATCCAAGGGCCTCTTACCTGCGGAATAAACTGGAAAACATCTGGATTCACCGCCTACGGACAGTGATCCCAGAAGGCCTCAATCTGATAAACACTCCTGTCTATCATGCAACGACCCCGAAGTAGCACACACCCATTGCCTCATCAAAATCTTTTACATCTACCAGTTATGTGCCAACTCTCGGGAGTTAGGGATTCTAAAATAAACTAATCTTAGAACCTCACACACAAGATCAACCAACCCCCTACGTGTTGGTTTGTAACTTTACACTGGAAACATTTCACTTAATACCAATCTGGGTTAACTGTTCTCTTATATGCCAAAAGTTCAAGATCCCTTGATCACCTTGTTAACCTCTAAAAGTTTTCCTAAGATGCCTGATGAGCCGATCCTGGTGAAACCTTGATATAAAAACCCCTTCAGAGATTATCTCTGCTCAATCACCTGTCTGGAGTTGTTTTTCTGTCTGAAATCCAATATCTGTTGTTAGGACACAGGGTTGCTGTGCTTCCTGCCAGGCAATCGTAGGGGGACAGGTATGACATCATCTGATGATGTCACTCCCGCCAGTGTACTTAGTTACGGTGGTTAGGTACAGTTCTAAACTGTTATTCAAGGTAGCATCAAGCTAGGGGGGCTGACCTAGCCTCATCTTACATCTGTGTATAAGATGTTATGAAACAGCATATGGGTTGTGCATATTTCTATTGAAGAACATCTGAAGAAAACCAGCGACGGAAATACCATAGCTGAGAAAATGTTCAAAGGCCTTTTATTGGCTGACCTGTATTGAATACCAAAACGAAAAAGAAAATGTTGTAAAATCTCTACTGCCAATAAAAGATATTTACCAAAAAAAAGTAAATGTACGTAAATGTGAATGTTAAACAAAAATTTGTATAAACATAATTATTTCAGAAGATCATAGACTGATGCTGTAAAAATCAAGTTGGTTAACCAATGTTTATCCGCAACAATAAATCATAGCTCTAGATAGAATTCTAACATCTCTAACTCGCTTTATACTGACATGTTAAACTACATACCTGAAGAATTTTGTGTAATTACCGTTCATTCAATATATCCGTAAATATAGTTAAATATAACATGTCTGACGCACTTCCATTTTTCTCTTCTAACAAACACTATAATTTTATATGAATTATGTATTCAGGCCCACTTACGTGTAAATGACTCCAAGGTGAAAGTATGGCAGTAACACTAGCAGAAGAGCTCCTGAAAATTAATCGTAGAATTGTGTAAGCAAATGACATAAAACAAATTCCATTCCAATACGAGTGAAATTCTCTCGTTATCATACATTAAATTCTTTGTTCACAAATGACAAAACTGTGAGAAATGCATACCACGGCGTGACATAAAGTGAGTCTCAATCAACCATTAACCTAAATATATTTCATATCATTGCCAGGTGTCTTACACTGAGCTCCACCAACCCTTCTCCTAGACTCTCCTTCCCCGTCTTCCCTTACCTAGACTCCATCCAGCACCATAGCCGCTAAATGCCAGACTATAAAAAAAACAACAAAAAAACATGCCTGATGTTAAAACTAAGTCGATGATGTGAATTATGTTCTATATATCATATAAATGTTAAAGAGATGTTGTATTAAAAAAAAAACACCCAAATACCTACATGTCCATATATTAGACTACATGAATAGTGACATTTTTTGAAAAATATATCATCTTTTCACCATGCCATTATTTATTCAAATTGTAATATCTTAACAAATTAATCTTAAATGGTAAAGAACTGAGATGGCAAGAAATCTCAAGAAACACACAAAGCATCTCTCTCCCTCTCTCTCTCCCTCTCGAGGAGGGCAGATATAATTCACCCTCCAAGATAGGATTTCCTGACAAGGCGTTGGGGGAGAAAGGTCTGGGAATCACTAAGAAGAGGGAACCCACCCCAAGAGGAAAACACCCCTGATATCCTCCTAGGAAATGGTCACAACAGATGGCCTCACACTGGCCTTGGAGTTGTGCCCTGGAGAGTATGCTACCAAGGAAAAGGGAGAGGAGGAGGAGGAGCCCGCCACATGGGAAGGGCGCTGTACCACCACCAGCAACAATGACAAGACTGGTTCTGATGTTCACGACTAGAGATGAAAGCGAGAAGGCGCTGTTGCAAAGCAACGAGGAAAAAGAGGAAATAACTCTCCAGTTGTATGCAGACTTATGCAGCTAGAATACCCGGAGGCTGGCCACACCACTGTTAACAGTATGTGTATGGACCACCTTATGGGAGTGTCTGAAGAACGGATGCTTACAGCACTAGATCCTCTGGTCCAAGTCTAAAACTCTAGAGAAGACTATTGCAGTGAAGTTAGACCTTTCTGGAGGGAAGCAGGACAAGATCAGAAAACACAGGCAGCGGGAACCAGTATGGCCGATGAGATGAAACTACCCACCTAACATTTAAATCAGGGAAGATAATGCCGGATAATAGACTTGAGTAGAGTTGAGTACTTCCAATGTCACCAGGATGTACATTTGAGTATGAATTACCCCAAAGGGCCCACGGAAAAGAACAGAAGCGTAGGAGTGCCGGCCGCCGCCCTGTCCCAAGCAGAAAGCATCAGCTCAGGGATACTAGGACATATCCCTATTGAAGGCCAGGTGGTGACCGTGAGGGAAGGCAGGCCAAGGGGAATTTGGAAGGGCATGGAAGAACCCGGGGGCCTGGGATCCAAGTCAAAGACCTGATCCTGGGATGGCTCCTCACATGTCTTGGTCAACACGAGGGCTACTGCCAAGCATGTTTCCCATGGTAGTGGACACACCATGGACAGCCAGGTGTGGTGGAGTCTCCAGGGAAGGTCATCCACTGGGTTCCACCCAGCTGGTTACCACCCAGCTGGTTACCACCATTTGAACATTGCTTTCCACAGAGGGTCAGCCATGGTCAGGAGGCAGAACACAATGAGATGGCCAAGCTATAAAACCTATGCAAGAAAACATGATCTAGATAGGCACCGAGCAGCCTCCCATTCCATACACCATAGAGTGGAAGTGCCCTGAATGCCAGATTGGTTTCGGCAGCCAAGGAAGGCCGACTCCGTTTGGTATCTGGGTACCAATTATAACGGCTGGTAAAAGCAGCGGTGAATGTTGTGCGAATGTTAGAGGGTTACCTAACAGAATCAAGGGGAACTTCCCTGCGGCTTCCTTCTAACACTAGGTCAATACTTGTTAGCAGACTCCGCAGATCCACGTGGAGGTAGCCATGGTGATCACCTACACTAAGGCTCTGGCAGCCAAGGATCAGGAGTTGGTGACTATAGGAAGCAGTGGGAACCCCAAGATACGACACAAACCTGGAAGGACACTAACACCCCGAGCTGGGTTCTGAACTAGGTGTGGGCTAGCACCCCACCCACTAAGAATGTCCTTACCACCTGACTACGACTATATTGACTAGAGTTAGACAGGTCTTACACCGTTACATGTTAAAAGCTCGTTCTTTCCAGTTCTTTCTCATCATACCTGTGTTGTATAGTCCCTGGGCCAATCTGGAAAAGGGGCTTATTTAAGGAGTTGTCTGCCGCCCCCCCCCCCCGGAAATATTTGTATTATTGTTTTATCTTGTAGATTCATCTTTCTAGTTAACATTTCCACTTGTTGTCGCTCTTGCAAGTGGTTGTTGAAGGGACCTACCATCAAAATGCCTGAAGGCCTATAACTCTGAGTGCTGAAAATCATTACTTGGTTCTGTGTAGTTTTAAGTATTAAAATTAAACTTTGGTATTGGGCTTCATGTTCTGGTCCTTTGTGGACTCAGTACAGCAAACAGAATCAAAATATGTCTTCCCAGTGGTCTACAGCAGCCTTTTTCATATGTGTACTATTAATGCCCCCTTTACACATCTGTAATTTTCCACATATTTGTTTCCTAACCCAATCCTTACAAACGAATCTTGTGCTGCATCGTGTAGGCGGCGATGCCAGCTCACATGTATGGTTGGTAAGGGCGAGTACCAAATTTCAAAAATGGTGTCATGTGACATGATTTGTGTCACTATGGCAACCATTTCATTTTTTTCTCCAATAATTATATTGGTTATATCTAAATACATATTTTGTGTAAAATTGGTTTTTTAGTATTGAGTATTTCACAAATTATGAGCCTAAATTGTAAAGTGTCAAATGATGCCTGTGGCTGGGGGATGCCATAGTAAGGAAAGGGTTAAATAATTTAAAGACTATGCAACCTTTTCGTATACAGTTTTTTGCTGTGTGACCATATTGTGGCATCCCTTAGGAACATTTTGAGCTATTTTTAGTATTTTGAGATATCAGGTTCCAGGTAAATTACCGATTTTGCTACCCCTGCCACTCATGTTGTTTGACATATCTGACACCAGTACTAAAGACAAATAGTATCTATAGACTACAGAACCTTTTTTATGCAGTTTTTTTTGCTCTGTTGCCATGTTCTGGCATCCCTTATTGGGCCGCGGTCGGCGGTTTGGCTACGCCGAATCCCTGACCTTGGCCCATTTGTATCCATACACCCCTCCCGCCAAGAACTCGTCCCATATCATCTCAAAGCCTGTATTGGCCCTTCGGGCCATAACTGCTAATTATTTCCAGTGCTCATTACAATAAATGTGCCCGAATCCCGGACCTATTTAAATAAGTGTATTTGGATCTAGTTATTTCATTTAGACACTTAGTTTGTCTGGGATCACGTTGTGTAACTATCATATCTCCCATTACGTAACATGTTTCTGCAGGGGATCTTCCAAAGTGTATGATAAATTAGATTAAGAACAAATATATCAAAATAAATCATACTGCCACAAGTTAAAAGAAAACGATAGAAAATTACTTACCAAAAATACTGGCTATGACTTTTGGTCGTTGCACAATTCCTTTAATTTCTTTTGAAAAGTTTGTCTGTTGAGACTGTGATTTCCCTGGTAGCATCATCTTGTAAAGCCATCTGATCTCGGTTTCTGTAACCATAATGTTCATCATCATTTTGTCAGTTAGGTATCTGGACACTACGCTCCGTGGCCAGCATGTTTCGGTTTTCAGGCGGTAACGGACGGACACTACGCTCTGTCGCGGTGGACACTACGCTCGCTAAACGGCGACTAGGGTTGGGTTAGGGTGTTTTGGATAGGGTTAGGTAAGGGTAGGGTTGGGTGAATCCAAGGCACTACGCTTCATAGTTAACATGCTTGGGACACTACACTTCTTGAATTGGACGCTACGCTTCGTTTTTGCAAGACATGGCGATGGTCATCTTTGCTTTGTTTTATGGCGTGTTTATATCCTTGTAACAATCAAACAGACCTCTAAACTGTAATCTAGTAAATGAGGGGAGCAAAAATATGGAACTCACTATCTTGTGAATGTCAAAACTCGTCTGATGTAGACACTTTCAAGAAAAACCTCTGATCATGATTGTGTTATGTGTGGTGGTAAAGAGCAACTGGTAATTTTTTTTATTCTTCCGTAACAATAATTTTGTATTTATTTTCTTAAATGCATCCTGTATATTTTCAATTTCCTGTTTTGGCAATATGCTCCCTGAAAACCTTGTATCAGAATAACTTGCTTGATGCGAGCGATACAATTAAGATGTACAACAGAAAAGTACCACCTTGTTAGCTGCAAGACAGTTCTTATTTGAAGTTTCTACTTCAATTCTAGTACTGGCCAATTTAGGAAGCGTGGTGTCCCAAGCATGCTGGCTACGAAGCGTAGTATCTTGTATTCGTCGGAAATAGGTTGGTAGACTGCAGGCTGTCGGTCTATTGATAGCACCTTTCTCAAGAGTATCACAAATAATATAACAATTATATCAATGAAATGTAGGCCTATTAGTAGCAATTACAGCCATCAGTGACATGCCACCTCCCGTATCCGTCAACATATTAAACAGCTTTTGCAAAAATAGATTTTCAGATTTCTGTGTTTGTCACCCAACATGGATATGGTGTGTATTTGTAGGGAGAAGATTAATCTTTTTAATCATATATGTATTATAATTCTATTATGGAATTATGGTCCAAGTTTCAAGTGGTTGAAGTTAGCAGTCTAGTATTAGTGACAGACAACTCCATAGGTGCTCCCTCTTGGATCTCGCCATTTATTATGTAAAAAGTTGTCATTTCTGTATGTCATCACATTTCAGTGCAAACATCAGACCCATGAGACCAACGAGTATAGAGAAAGACAGGGACAGCTCTGGAGGCCCTGTTGGGGGTGGATGTCGCCAGCTTATTTTCGATTAGTCACACTCAGTGGGTGGTAACCACCCTCTTCTAGGGACCACATTTAATTAGGGCAGGGGGAAGTGGGTAGGGTAAGACAAGGGAACTATTTGAACAGAATTATATGAAACACAAAATGTATGTTTTAACAAGAAGGTTTGTGTGGCTGGGCTCTATTTCTGCAATCATGTGAAAATAAATATGTAATGTCAATTATTAATTTAAGGCAGATGTCTACAGTTACTGTTTGTTATAGATTTTTGTGACATATCTTCATCATAGATTTAGTCAAGTTCATGGGATTTGATATGTAATTGTGCAAGAAGAAAATGTTAGTATCAGAATATCATCTGTAACCAAGTTCTCTCCCAACGCAAACCTTACATGAGGTTACACGAACGGAGAAAATTTACCCACATCATCTGTAACCAAGCACAAAGGTTCATATTTTTATTTGACCTTCCTAGTTACCCTTGTTGTGAGAAAGAGTATATAGAGGTGGACATATATGATTGAACGAATAAAGGACCGATGTAACAAAAGTGTATGGAGTGTAAAGCCTATAAGACACCGAAATTTGTTCCCGATTCATCCCGACCATCGGCTCGGTGAGAGTCTGGGATAAATGTCGGTGTCTTAAGCCTATAAGACACCGACCCGACCGCTGTGCCCGATTTTACCTTTGCCCGACGGATCCGTCGGGTTTGTGACAATCTGCATCAATCGGGTCGGTGTACGCACTTCACAGACCCGATTTTATTGCTTTTCCCGACGCGTCGGGCATTACTACCATGTAAGATATGACCGACTCTGCCCGACCTTTAGATTCCGGTGTACGCACTTTCACCGATTGTTACCGATTCTGAGCATGCCATTTAAAAAGCGTTGCCATGTATCCCTCAGTCCTATTTACAAGTGTCTTATATCGATGTGTAGGGGAGAAACAAGCGATCGTAGATCCGAAAACCGTTTTCTGATATTTTAAATAGACCAGAAGTTATTAAACTTTGCATTATTGCCTATATATACTTATCACCCGGCCCGGCAGCCGGCCGCTCTCTTTGATCTCAATTAGGTTGTTTTACAAGGTTATAAAGACAGGAGGTGTCGTCGGGAAGAGTCATCGTGTCGGTGTCTTATAGGTATAAGACATCGACATTTTTTCCAGACTCTCACCGAGCCGATGGTCGGGATGAATCGGGAAAAAATTTCGGTGTCTTATAGGCTTTATACATATAAGACACCGAAATTTTATTCCCGATTGTCACCGAGCCGATGGTCGGGATGAATCGGGAACAAATTTCGGTGTATTATAGGCTTTACGATGAGATATGGTTCGAGAGTTTTTAAAATTAACATGAACTGTTTAAAACTCAACTAGTCCTTGTAATAAAGAGTTACTTTTATAGTAATGAGTAGCATATTTCAAGCACTTTCCAATGAGGTATAACTGGCAAGCGTTTCCTCCAAGCAGTTTTTCTAGACTGGTGGGAGGCACGGCAGAGGGCCGGCAAGAATATGCAAGTATTTCAGGTGAGGAAAGGCCGGCTATGACACTGGGGGCACGTCCTGGTGGTGGAAGAGCGATGTAGGGACAGACACGGCCCAGCCGTGCGGTCGCCTCCAGATCTGCCATTATAGTAAAGCGAGCAACATTCTTGAATACATTTCGGTTATTTACATTGCTCATAATATCATGAAACTTTGATGTAAGATGTATCGATTAAGCTCCATGTGTTTTCGTAGACCGTTATTAAACGGTTTAATAAAATGATATTTTGGGCTAAATTAGGCTCAATCAGCAATAACTTGAATAAGCAAGTTATTAAGTCCTTAAGAACATACTCCTCTTCCGGAATAAACAACAACCAGTACGAAAATCGAATAGAAAGTGATATTTTTTGCATTTTGGGAAATATTATTGAAATTTTCAGAGGTATATCACCAAGCTAACAATTAAATTTGTTCTCTACCGGATTCTGAAGCCTGTTTTAACATAGAAAATAGCACAAAGTTGCGTATCTAGGAGTTTATTGAGAACAGAATTGTGTAAAGACTGCCTAAAAGAAAAGTCTCCCCACTGCCTACCCTCGCACAGACATGTTACGGTGACTGGTCAACTCGTCCCTTAGTCAATTCGTACCTTAGTCAACTCGTGCTTTTTTGGTCAACTCGTCCTTTTCCCTAGTCAATTCGTCCTTTTTGTTTTCCAATTGTCTTACACCTATCAGGGTTGACTGTTATCAGGGAATTTCAAGATTTCAGGGATTATCCTCACCTCTAGTAGGCTCTACATATATATATCCAAAATTTGCACTGATCTGTGCTGTATATAGGCGGCCGCTAGCGGGGACCCTGCGGCCGCTAGCGGGGACCCGGCAGCCGGCAGCGGGAGGCACACACACGGCTCCCGTGGAATACAGGACGCCCCGATTGGAAGCCAGCACGCTTTGGACGCCCCGCATCGTAAATTGGACACCCCGCTTTTTTTCGGGAGTTGTCGCGGTGGCCGCCTCGGACGCCCCGCTTTTTTTTTTTAATGGCATGTTATCATAAGTTGTCTTTCTTGAATGAAAATATAAACATACCAAATGTATTACGGATGTCTTTAGCTATTTTATGGTGGTTATCTCATGTCTCTACTTCAATTATTAGCGAAGTTATGGGCCGCTGCTCCGCGATATGGATTTGACTTGACATCTCATGTTTACGTTCGCGGGTGAGCGTCGAACGGCGGCCGCTTTTCGAATAGTCAGACGAGTCCAGTAAAGAATATTTATAATCATGTTGATTTCACAGGGGGGGGGAGATTCAGCAGGTTTTTTTGTTTCTTCCAGTATAATCCAATAGCGATGTCATAACGTCTTGGGGAAATCAACCAAAGCCGAAGTGAGTTGATGGCTAAACGATTCGGCTTTCGTAGTATTGGCTTCATTGACACTGCACTGAGTAGCATGTTGATAGGTTGTGCGACTTTGTAAATATCCATTTTCTCCCGTTATTTGGCGTCTATTTGAATAAACCAGGCACTGGCAGAATCGTGAAGACTTGTAGAATATTCCCAGGTCGATGATTAATGATGTCAACGCATTTTGTATGGGTATGACACCAGCAAAGTTATAACTGCAGAACCGCAACTCCACAGCCTGGCGTTGTCAATATGATAGCGTCAATAGGGGGCAGGACAACCGACCGAATCTCAACTGACACAAGACAAGTGACATATGCGAAAACTGTGTGTCAGTTGTCTCACTGGTCAGTTACCGTCTCACCCTTGTGTCGGTCTTTTTATATGACAAAATCTAAAGCAAACAAGCATAATAAGACTATGAAACTTGGTGATTATGCATATCATATATATAGAAATTATATCCTCAAATATCTTCTAATTTCATTACGTTTTTCTATCTGAAAAATCCAATTTTGACATTGAAAGTCATCTAAGTTTGAACGATACCCGGGCAGCCAGGGGGCCGTGTATACATCGGGTACATCTCAGGTCATAACTCTGTGGATATTTAGCATAGAAACACCATATATAACGACTTATAGATAGCTGGATATATGTGTCATAATTGTTCGTCCTCAGCTGGTAGATTGATATTTACAGACTTATGATATAAATTCGAAAAAAAGCGGGGCGTCCAACCGCGAAAAAGCGGGGCGTCCGTCGGTCAGTCGCTGAAAACGGAGGCGTGCTGGCTTGCAAGCGGGGCGTCCAGAGACCCTCCCGAAAGAGTCACCTAGATTGTTCACCCTGGGATTGAGTGGGTATATTACACGCCTAACGCTCTTTAATCGCATCTAAGCGAAAAGTGACCAACATGAAGGGGTTATGACGATAAATGGCGTCTTTCTGATAGAATAAAGGTAAATAATAATAAGAAAATGACCAGACTGTGGACAGAACGAACCGACAGAACTGTTGAATGAAAAAGGACGAGTTGACCAGAAAAAGGACGAAAAGCACGAATTGACTAAGGTACGAGTTGACTAAGGCACGAGTTGACTAGCATTCCATGTTACACCCCCCATACGACGCTGACCGTAGTACTATAGCTCCCAAATACACTCCCAAGGTGTGGCAGAAATTCAGCTGTTCTCTTTTTTCTTTCAAAAAATTGTAAAATATCACTATTTCGGGATACACACATCTTAACACATAATGATATCAATAATGAGTCTGAGTGCTCAGGAGTGTCGAGTTCTCCTCCGGTCCGAGTTTTTCTGGGTGTCGAGTTCGATCTCTGGTACCGTATATATTCTTTCACCTGAAATTGCGTGAACATGTTTCATACCGGCGCTCCTCTGATTCACGATCCAGGCTTGAAAAGGTGGTATCGTAGCAGAATAAATGGCCTGTTCGACAGCATCAACGGTCCTATATTGCTATTTGACTGGCGCTTGACAACATTTGAGTTGCAAACAACAGTACTTACTTCTAGAATATTTCAAGGATGTAGGCCTAGTCTTGTGGTCAACTGAGACGTCCCGACCCAAAGATTCGTGTCCTGAGAATGTGAGCCGAGGCGACAGCGGTATCGACACCGGCAGCAGCTCAAGACAGATGTCAAATTATTACACTTTTCGCAACTTCATGTGGTAAAAGAAATGCACATACCTGAGTATATCCTTATTACATTTTATAAAAATAATATACATAACAAGCCTTTAGATTAGATTCATTTACTCACCACACCGGATAAAGCTGCTGCGCACACCGGAAGTAAACAATGAATCTTGTCATGCGCATTACCTACTCTCGTCCTTTTCCGGCAGCAAGGCCACTACATCAGACATGCCTGTGAGTACATTCCGAAAAATTGATTAAATATACTGAAATCAAATCAAGATAACACTACTATACGTGCGGAAATTTGAAATAAGATATCACCGGGACACCAGAGGGAAGTTATAAATGCTAAATAGGAAGATATTGGTTATATTTCCAACAATCGTCTCGACCCACGAGGTGGCATACTCCAGCGCCCGTCTCCAGTCCCAGTTTGTCGCTGCGGAGGGAACGTGTGGTGAAACCGGCTGCTGACACCTCCTAGTACTTGGGGGCTAGTGAAACTAATGCTTTGGATTTAATTTATAATTTGACATAAATGTTGTTGCATTTCAATAGACCATATTTTGGATAATACGTCAACAAGTGAATTAGTAAGAACGTTAATCTGGTTTTTGACCTGTAATTGTAAATAGAACTGGTCGATAATAGGAGCAGACCGCTTTTAAACGGTCTTGATTACTGACATCACTGCTTGTGGACATCCCTGCTTGATAAAGACATATAATCGAAGATAATAATATTGTTTTGTAGCTATGGGTTACTAAGGTTTGCATTGTATCGAGGGTGCAAGTCAACAAATAATGGAATTCCAATATTCCCTACCGACCATCCACCCTCATTGTTCACGTTAGGGTGGCATCTCCTATTTACACTTCACTCACTCCTATAAGTTGGAGTGCAATAAATAGAAATTAGAATAAAATGTAAGGTATAAAATAACATAATCATCAAGGTGATCTGAGTGTAAAAAGGGTTTTATAAGGAAATGATATTAGAAAATAAAATGTATCGATCCTGTGTTAACCCATCCAGTGACTTTTCGATAACCCAGTGAATATCAAGTGTATTAGGTGCAAGTGTGATGCGGACGTGATTTTTAACATGCAGTTGCTGAATAATTACTTCCGTTTTGTTTTAGCTCGCCAAAGATCTATTGCACCCTACGGTTGAGGAGGAGAAGAGGAGATGCAAGCTGAAGAGGCTTGTACAGTCTCCAAACTCCTACTTCATGGATGTTAAATGTCCAGGTAAGCTGGCATAATGTGCACGCCAGTGAGTGTACGATGCTAAAAATACAACGTTGCCTTTTGTACAAAAATAATTATAATGTGCAACATATTGCGTTATTAAAATGGTGTAGAAGTATATTACCAATGTTTTTTATATATGCTCGCGATATCCTGTATTCACTCCAGCCCTACTATTACCGATGCCTTGAAGGCATATCGAATGATGTGCTGTTTATACTATAGTATATTGTTTTATCTTATTTAACAAGATTTGCCTCATGATGCAAGGCCAATTGATTGGCAATGGTTGTCTGATGGGAAATTTTAGTATTTGATTGAGAGGGGGAAAGGGAACATGCAGTGTAGTTCCAATATAAAGCTCCAGATGTCACCTGAAAAAGATCAAACCATGGTTTTGATGTATCTACAATGGATGGTGATTTTCCACACCTCCGTTTTCATTACCACTTGATTTTTTTTTCTTGTATGAATAGGATAGTGTAAACCTTATTCGCATCAATATAACATTGATTCCAACCTCACCGCCCACCTTCTACTCTATTCCATTGCCAACATTGATGTGGGTTTTTTTCCAACACAGGATAGTTTCCAACAATAGAAACATCCATGTAAACGAAAATATAAACCCAACATTGATGTGTTTTCCATGTTCCCTGGTCTGTATCGGGCAGTAAATTCCCGATGAAAAATATTTCTTTTTTCCTGATCCCAACTTGGATCCCTGTTTTGTAAGTGCTAGATAGTGCATCGCCAGATATTGCAGTAATACACATGATTTAGGACTTCAGTAAAGGGGGAATATAAACGTCCAGCATGCTATGTTACAACCAACTTGCCAATCGTAATAGAAATTAACATTACATTCTGTGCAGTCTACTCATTTCTGGACATCATATAGCTCAATGTGGACTTAATACGCTTCATTTTCTGTATCCGATGTTTACCCATCGCATCTAGCCAACTCCTCCTCACTGGGATACATGTTCCTGTGCCTGTCAGGCGTTAGAGAAAGTCCTAATGTTGCAAAGTAGTTTTATTATTTCGGTATGACCTTTCACGTCAAAGACCGAAATGCTTATGGGGAGAGGGGGTTGCAGGAATCGTTGATGTTTTTACGAATGCTAATTATAGTTCTTGTAGTCCTTGTTACTTTATTACAGGGATACCAGTTTCCCACTTTTCAGTGGAAATTCACCACACACAAAAACAAATATTTTTCAGTAGATGAAATTATGTCATTTGAGCTTCGTTCATATTAACAGGAGTGATTTCCATTTGGGGCAGTTAGTTGTACAGAAACATGCGTGGAAGAACGAGACAGCATCAGTTACCCTAGACTAATTCGTCAAAATTTTCCAGCTCATGTCATGGAATGGACAATTTTAACTATAGTTTATGTGTACAGATCAGAATAGATATAACATTCACTGTTTTATTAGATAAATGTTTTAAATAGTCTGCTTTATGTTATTTCGTAAGGCCACCAACTCAAGTGGTGTGTCTTTTCTAAGCAGCCATCTGGGATAGGAAGAGTCATTTCCAGTGTTTAACACCAGTTGTCAGCACCAGTAGTTATGTGTTTTTGTATGTCTTTTAACATTGGTAACTCACTCTCCATGCCCCTACAAGTATTGCAGTCCATTCTCCATGGTCTATATCCTGTTCAACGTACTTCCTTTTAGTATGTAGAGTTGAGATAAATACAGTAAGCAATTCGTCTTGGTAAAATTTGTTGTTCTGAAATTCGTTTGAACGCTATGTAATTTTCACTCGGTTGTCACCTCATTGATATCACTCCACATCAATCTCTCGGAGAACAATGACTTACACCAAACCTTGTTGGTTTATTCTGTAGTAGACTAATTTTCCGGGTCTCATTTGCTTTCTATAATTCTCTATATTACATAAAGTTTCTGTTGAGTGAAGTGAAAACTTTGCTAGAACTAGACAGTCTACTCTTGAACAGGCTAATATTTCACGTGGCACAGATGCGTTGTTGTCAAGAACCAGCAAGTTGTCAATGGATTATTATTCGGCGTGACACGGCGGAGCGATGTAGTGTCCTATCTCTGCTTGTTCCCAGTACTGGTCGACTAAGGAAAGGCTGTGGTCTCATTGCGTTCTCTCAGGGGAAGGAGATCAGAAAACTACAGTTCTAAATTATGTTTTCAGTATGGCAAGAAATAAGGATATAAGTACACATGTGTAGAAAAATACAAAAAAAGATAAGCAGATTTAAGTTTGTCACTACAGGAGAATCCCACTCTCGTGGCCCTTCAGTCTCCAGGCATAGGTCTGGTTCACTCTGTCTCAATGTGGGGGGAGTAACTCCAAGCAGATTCTACAGAATTCTAACGTTTTATATGTGGTAGGTAATTATACTCCACATAGCAATATTCTAATTGATTCAAATCATGGAAATTTCTCTTTTGGTAAACTAAATTGCCCGCGTTTTATGGTGTTTTTTTTTACCCCAAATGGCATCCCTGTATTATGCCCACAATCAAAGACTCGAGAAAGTCTCGGCTCAATGCCGTCTATATAAGTAATAAAATGTCATAAAAGCTAGGCATCTCTTAGTCGTTGTTGCATTATAAATTTACTTGATGTAACACTCTTCCATTTATCATAAAATTCCCATTGTCATTATGTAACATTTTCCTTTTGTAAAGATGATATTAATTGGACTTCATTCATGTCAATACAACTTCCCAATTTAGGTTATGCTACACGCCACGATCAGCATGATTTCCCCCGTTCCCCGTTTCTCTGAGGTGGCAAATTTCATACGAAAAATATATCCTATTTCATTCGGACCCCAAATGACGTCCATCATTGTTAATCATACTAATCTCAATAACTGGTTGTCAGCTTTTTGTTCAATATCTTTGTGTCACCACATTTCATCGACCACTAGTTTATGCCAGGTTAGTTCAAAGCTCGTTATTATCTCTGTAGAATACGCAAAGTTCAAGTTATTCTATTATTTTTGTAGGTTGCTACAAGATCACGACAGTTTTCAGCCACGCCCAGACGGTCGTCTTGTGCGTCGGATGCTCCACCGTCCTCTGCCAACCTACTGGTGGCAAGGCTAGACTAACAGAAGGTACGTCTGCTAATATACTATTTTAACAGAAATCTGGCTTGTTATTTTTCAATGAACATTCTGGTAACGTCTCAATTTAAAATGAAAATGTGATAATGTAAACTCGCAATTAGACATCAAATACTGAAGATAAGGACTAGTTTAAAAAATATATATATTTGATAGCGTACTACAACGCAAAGGCTAGTCTACCTCTTTGAAACCTACATGTGTGAAGCACCTGGTCTCTTAAAATCTTTCGGAAGAACATAATTTGTTAAACAAAAATGAAGGAAATTGCCCTCTCTAATGTAACTTATTTCAATGTTGCAGGATGCAGTTTCCGTAAGAAGGCCCATTAAACACTCAGGATGATCCATCTTCTGAAGAGTATCTAATCCTGCGATAACTGCAGGCATCCAGGCTCAGATGAGACATGTAAATCGAAGAGGCATCATAGAATAAATGATTTGTCTGGACTAAGAAGGTGTTCGGTCTTTATTCTAGTTATTGTGGCAGGATTAAATGTCGCTGGGTTTTTTTAATAAGAGTTCAGTTGTATAGTTGGCACGTATTTACTAGATAGACAACTAACAGCGTCATAGATCAGGGATGCAGAGATCATTGATTTTTGAGAGTAGAACATCTGTTCATCTCTTTTCTGAAAGCCTTATAGCGTGTGAAGTCTTAACCTCATATATGCCCGATTTGCCTTTATAATCCATCCTATACCAAGACCTCATCGACAATCAGGGATGCCAGTTTGTAGGATTTTGATTTTAGTCTCAAAGTTATAAAAGAAATTGTATGTTTTGAGAACAAAACAGACTCCACATTCCCTGAAATCCAAATCTTAGATAAACTCAGAGGCCCTATGGATCCCAGTGCTCCAACCTAGAGCTGTAGGATGGTATGATTCCTGTAGGAAATGCTCCTACGGATAGGGGCAGACCTGACCTCTGATTGACTTAAAATAGGTCATGTGAGAATAGAATTATTGAAGCCTCACCAAGTGTAAAAAAAATATCAGGGGAATTTATTAAGATATTCTGCAGGATATAGAACTGATAGTATGTGATTATCTTAAAGTGTAGTCCGTTTACGCACCGCGCTGCCTTAGTCTTACGGTACATAGAGGTCTAACAGCATGGGCACTATAGGCCAGTCCCTTTCAGTGAGAGTTAAAACTCTCCAAGCTGATCTATTTGGTACATGCCCATTAAAAGATACTCTAGGACCTATGCTGGAAGAGTAACACACTGGTTACTGGCAAATCAGTCAGGGTAGTTGATTACCAGCAGAAGCATGAATTCATGCCTCAAAATGGTGGCACATAACAGTCTGGGTTTGAGCCTGAGGGCCCCGGCCCTGGCGATAACAGACTGTACTAGAGTCTACATTTAGTGCAAAACTACACATACCCACTCTCATAGCAGATATCTTGATATCCTATACTTGTCGTCCCGGCCCAAGGATCTGCTAGTGATGCATATTCCCCATATACGCTGGTTCCCGGGGTATCCACTAGGGGCAGCGGAGATATACCCACATGGAGAGCCCGATGAGTTCGTTCAGATCGAGTTAACGCCGAGAGTGCATGTGCGGGCTACAGATTGTAAATAAACAACATGGCGTGTGTGTCCGAAGTGTAGGGAAATGGAACCGCAATTACACTCATGATAATCAGATTGGCATTATAAAACCTATGAAGTTGCCAAATGATGCATCAAGATATTGTCTTTGTTTTTGAGTATTAAAACCAAACTGCCAGTCGATTGCTGGACTGTATGCACTGCCTTGTCAAGTGAGGGGAGTGGAAGCCACCAGATTCAAAACAAACAAAATGGCGAGTGGGGTGCCAGTCTGAGTAGGAACCACAAATAATGGAAAATGCACTCTGTAACTAGATATATTAGAACAGATATAATATGAAAATGAACTTCTGTATACATGCCTTGGTTTTGGAATGTATCACACACATTGACAGTCTATCTCTGAGCAGGAAACGCTATCATGATTAATTGTCAAGTAGCTGCAGCCCCTATTATCACTCAAGCACCTGTCAGTCACCAAAGTTCTTTTTTGAGAAATGTTTCTGTTATAATACTAAATCATTAGTTGTATTTACCTCCTTTTATTGAATTGTACCAGTTAAATACCAACGTTTAAGTTTATTTCTTCTGATAATCACATCACAACTATTGCTATGTCCGTTAGTATTCAAAAATTGACCTGGTTCCCCAGTCTGTCACCCGCTTCCTATGATGCAATCAAAAACCAGTGTTGAACCACTGGCAGTGGTCAACCCGCGCGTGCTCTTTAGTGCTCTTTTCGACTCCTTGTCGTGTCATAATGCTCAATTACATCAGGATATATATATATCACAGCCTGACAATATAGGTATCGTTTTAATCGTCTTGAAGTACCTAATAAGATAGGATGTTTATTTCTATGGGTCATCGCGACAGATTTTTAATTAAATCACTGTGAAAACAGGGAAGTAAAATATTTAAGTGTTTTTTCACATAAACAATTCCGATGTTCAATCTATGAAAATAAATCTTATCCATAACATAGGTATTTTATATACATACCAGCAGATAGGCCCACGTCTCAGCTTTCTAACAGTGTTTTAATTATAAAATTCAGCCGTTTATTTATGACAGAAAAGCAATTTATACTTTTATATTATAGTATTAAATATAGTAGGTAATTAGGCGTTTACTGCAGTGTGGATGCGACAGGCCAGACCCTATCGCCTCGTTCTGGGGTGACCTATTTGTCGGCCATTACAAGATGGCGCTAGTGCGAAGAACCTCGGAAATCCGGAAACCAAACCTGTGCCGGGAGAGTGATAAAGGCCACGCCTGAAGTTATGATTTTGGGGTTGTTTTTTTCATCAGTAATTGAGTGGTCTGCTTTGTGAAATATAGCTTATTATCATTTCAGTAAAAATATAAATAATTACAGTCACAAATATTTTTTTATTTCATTGTTTTGTGTAATTTTATAGATATGTTTTCCAACACCCATGTGTTGTCCAACAGACCAAATATGGTTCAGAGCTTTTTTTTAAAATCTGAAATACGATAAAGGTGTTTTAGGTCAAATATAACATGTGTCACCATTAGTTTCTCTCAAATTATAAGCATTTATGTTTCTTGAACTTTCAAATATTTTAGGGGGTTGGACAACATGCAGTATTATACACAATTTCGAAAAGGCTCTTAAATCTAAACCATTCATCTGATTGTTGGGATCAAGTTCTTCTGGAAGATACTTAGTGACTAATATAAAATATAAAGAGAAGTATTCTAAACTATTTTTTGGGTGTATGATCCCAGGATGAAAGCGTAACTTAGCAGGTTGAAAAATCTGACCCACCAGTGGCATATATAGTGTCCCGGATTTTCCCAGAAAACTCACTGCCTGTCTGTTATCTATAGGCGATCAGGAAACCCAACCTGTGTAGGAAGAGTGCTGAGGGTCATACCTAGACTGGTTCCCTACCCCCTAGACATTTTTATTTATTTGCACACAAATTCATCACATTGATGGTCTTCCATTTATGGCGTTTGTAGTACGCTCAGGATAACATGTATACACATGGAAAGTAATAATTACATTTGCTCACAATTCCGTGTGTGTTTTTACAATGTAGAAACCCTCCAGCTCGGTATAGGATGAATGGTTCCTCTGTTTTTTTCTAAACCCAAACTGTTCTTCAATTCATACATTATTTTCTTCAGGATAAGTCATCAAGTAGGAATGTACTAGTTTTTCAGCAATTTGTTCTGGGACTGCCAGAAGTGAAATCAGCCGCCAATTATCTGGCTTCTGCAAATCTCCGCTTTTAGGGAAGGGGTGACATTGGCACATTTCCAATCGGTCAGAAATATTCCCTAATCCCAGCTAGTGATCTGGATCTAGTGTGTTTAGCATAAATTCTTTCAATATTCCCGCCCCAATATTTTCAATTCCGGAAGTCTTAGTGGTTACTATATCAGAGATTAACTCATACAGAATTTTCTTATCTACAGTGAATTCGTGAATTTCCCTTGCACATTGCACGTTACGGTTGTCATGATAATTCCAGTCGACGACTCAATTAGCCACAAGCTTCTGACCCACATTTGCAAAGTGAGAGTTTAGATTGTCTGCTGATTTGCTAGGTTCTATCATATTTTTGTGTGCTAGGGTCGATAAGTGTTGGCGCTTTCACAATACTTTTTGGTTTTAATATTCCATTAATTTTGTGTCCAATTTTTTTTCGGGTTAGATATATTGTCGTCTAGCAAGTTACTGACTGACTGACTCAGATTTAGTTTGCCGAATACCCACTTGTATCTCCCTTTTTAACCCTTTGGCTTCAGCCAAGAAGCAGGGTTTTCCTTTATGATAAAGGTCTTTAAGGGCCTTGTCTCTATCATGCACCATAGACAACAAATCATTTGCCATCCAGGTATTTCCAGTTTCAAACGATGTCCACTTTCTTATCGGACAATAATAGTCCAAGTAGTCAGTCAAAATGACTAATAAATAACTCCAGAGTTCATATACATCTTGAAGGACCCAGAAACCATCCCACTCTTTCATGTTATCAGTAGTGTTAACAATAACTTCGCCCTGTTACCTGCACCTTTGGACATCATTTTCGAGGTGTATGTTTGGTAACAAAACAAGGGAGGTGGTCACTTGTAAGAAAATTTAGAACACCCGAATGGTCAAAAGAGGTTGAACTTGTAAGTATGCTATCGATACATGTGCCGGCCGCATTAAAGGGCCTCATACATTGATTTATTAATCTTTTCAGACAAAATTCTCTACAAAAATAGTTTATTCTGTCTAAGTCTAGGCTCTTCCTATCCAGGAAATTTATACTAAAATCTCCTAGCAGCTATAGTTCGTGTTTGCCGTATATGGGATTAGTCGGTATATTTCTGATATACTCAAGAGCAATTTTCGTTTTACCCGCATGGGTAAAGTACAATGTATAACGTAATGACCATCATAGGTTTACAGTGGCGTCTTGTGATTTATACAGTCAGGCATTCTAGGTTCTCGTCGATAATACTATACTGTTTCTTGGCATGAATGGCTACATTGTCCCTTATGTAGCAAGCCAAACCCCCTCCTATTCTATCTTCTCTATCTATTCTAAAAAAAGAGTCCGCCCATTCCAGTTTACCATACTATTAGAGTAATTGGAGTTGAACCAAATGTTGTGACGTTGACGCGAGCATGTCATATAGGACAGGTAATGCTTGTCGAGAGCAACGTGTGATTTCCCTTGACCTTTCACTGGTTCCCGCGGATTCGCAGAGGCGAGGAGAACCAGCATAACCTCTCTACATCATGAGATTTCTCAAGTAACTACACTTGTTTGAAATGAATGGAATGCCAATGATTCATCTTGACCTTAGCAGGCCAGTTTAGACCAACTGACCAGTCCAACCCAAATTGTCCAAACTGGTCTGACCAGTCCAACCTTTCTGGCCTGACCTGACCCAAGTGGCCCACTCTACCCAACTTGTCCTGCCTGTCAGGTCCAGCCCACCCAACCATACGCCCTGCAGAGGTTACTAAACTCCCTGTTATCACCCAGGGTAAATACAAGTTCCACTTGCGAATGGCTGGGCACGCCACAACTACATGAACCATAGTTTTCCCATTTATATTTGGAGAATCTGAATATAATTTCCGTTTTTTATGTAGAAATAGCTGAAATTTCCATTTCTGACAACGGATTTCCAATTTGAATATTTATAAAAACCGTTAAACTGTAAAAATTGTGGGTTACGGTTGGGGTATACCACCATACTATGTCGGCAACCAGCGAACGCCAGAACTTGTAAACAGACTGAATGGGGGATACCTCAATAGGGCCTATTCTGGTATGGCCAGACCAACCCAACTCGACCGACCTGACCTGACCAGTCCACCCAGACCCATCCCGACTTAACTGGTCAAGACCAGTCCAGTCAAACCTGACCTGTGTGGTCCCGATACGCCCAACACAACCTGGCTGTTCAAGGAAAAGGAATATTTGGAAACCTGGTGACTGGAATCACTCATGGTGCTTGAAATTAAATTGACAGCTCTCTTTAACTACTCTTACAATGATAATGGATAAATAATATATAAATTCTAGATGTAAATTGGTTTTGTATTTGACATTTAATAAGATACTGAAAAGGCTCACATAGGAAGGACGTTCTCAAGTAAGTTTGACTTGTCACACAATATACTTATCAGGTAATACACTTGAGACGGCTTCCCGAAAGTTAACGGAACTGATAACCGCGTCCCAACATCTAGGTGAAACTCGCTTTTTTCTCGCGAGACCTTGAAGACCGCCACTATGCGAATACTTTGCCATCAAATGTTATTGATTTAAAAAAAAAAAAAAGCGTCCTCCCCAAATTAATTTAAAGCTCACTTCTCTAATAGCTATTATATTCATTAGCTAGAAAGAACTTTTCCTTTATTTGTTCATTTTAATCGCTCGAAAGAGAAATAGGAGTTCGGCATGTCAATGAGGGGTTCAAAGGTATCCCTTATTCTTTAAATAGGGGTGAAAATAACTTATGTATGTTCATTTTAACAACTCTTGATTGTTTGTTTGTGTAGTTTTACGTCTCGGTAGGCTAGTTACGTCCTTTTGAGACTGAACAACTCTTGATTATCTAATTATATTTTAATGTGAATGCTACACATACTATATTAAAGGAGGTGCCTCGCATGTATTATAGTATTAACACATTTATTTAATGTATAAATATACATGAATAAATACCTAAATATAAACTGTGCAGTGGTGGCTCGACCGGGACTGAGTGGAACATTTGAAAAGGAACATATACATAGTGAACTCCAGTCTCTAAAAATCCTCTGCGTAGAAACATCAGTTTGGTAGTGTAGACCAAAAGCTTTTATTCACGAATAAATCAAATGTATATCATTTGTTCATGACGTCCAGCATATTTTTCGCAAATTTAATTTCTGCAATATGTAGGGTTATATAGAATTTGTTGAATTGCAACCATTCATATTGAGTATAAAATGTTTCTATCGTTATTGCAGATGCTTACTCTATTGGATCTATTAAAAGGTGATTCCTTTAGGGAACGTGATCCATAGGATGCCTTCGGTATCACAACTTGCAAGACGCTTGTTGTTACATTAAAAACAAATATACATAAGATGACCACATCCATCATAGAATAACGTGACGTATTCCAATTGCCTATGTGGTTTAAATATCACATCCGTAGTGTAACATCAACAGGGTATAAATAATTCTCTAATTACACGTTTGTGCCCGTACGTTCTCGACAATGAATTACACACATGAACGTTTGTAGCCTATGTGCAGGTTTGCATAACTTACAGACCAGCTCACATTACTAGGATATTTGAACATGAAATTCCTCGTAGGCTAACTGAACCACCTTAAGGCTTCCCATCAAGCCGCAAGGTTGATAAACACGAAAAATATTAAAACTGCATAAAACTACTATATTCAGAAAAGCCTAAATACGAAATGAAACAGTCCCTGTATTATTCTACGCCTACAAAACCCAGTCATGGCCACCAGTGCCGCCTTTAAGTAGATACAACTGGTAATTGATCAAGCATCAAGATGTGAACGCGGAAACATTATAGCCTAAACAATTAGCCATGACCTCTCGATGTTTGCCGATTTGTTTAACTTTAACCATTTTTTTAATGTTCGTTCGCTACCATTTTCGTAATAAACTAATCTGTTGAAACATAAATCTATATCAACGGCAAACAAAACTTATATCAATAATCGTACTAATAGAGTAGTAGTCGAATTCAGAAAACATAGACCTCAAAGAATTTCTTCTTCAGAAGTATTAACAATGCATTTTTTTAAATTGACTCTTATCCTGTAGAGATATACCCATATATATATATACATGTACGTTTCATCTATAAGGCAAACCTTTTACCCGATTTAGCTCTGATATGGTCTATGGCTGGATAAACTTGAAGCCAGAGTTTAACAAGAAAGCACCATATTTACAAATTGAAATGTATCATATTTCTATTTGCCATAAACCTGTAATGGGTCGTTACAATACTCGTACATCAAATATGGAGTCTTAAAATGATGATATACAGCTGACCTGTTGAGCACATTGAAGCAAGCGGCCTCCACAAAAAGGTGTTGCTTATTCTGACACCCAAAGTTGAGACCTGATATTGTAGTTCTGATCACTGCTACTAGTGGCAGGTCGATTTCAGTTGGTTAAAAAGAATTTTGAGAGTAAATATGATCCTTTCAATAATGTTACAGGGAGAAAATATTCTCAGGTGTTCGTATTCCCCTGTCCACTCTTTGAGTTTCAAGGCCTTGAGTAGTGGGTCTTAGCTGTTTATACAATCACCAGAACTACTATATTGAAAATTCATAGTGAATTAAAACAAAGTCTTCACCGCTAGTCCCTAGAGACAGTAATCATGAATACATGGGTATTGGCACTGTAATGATATTGGCAGTTTCCTACTTGATGTCGGTGTAAATTGAAACAAGAAAATGCTGACTAAAATCGCATTTTTCTTAATATTGTTAACGAGAGTAGATACCATACCTCGAATTATGAGGATACATGTCAATGAAGATTCATTTTACACCAAAGGTTCTTACAACTCAAACGTACTGCTTATACACATTTAACCGGTTCTAATATATGATGGCAAAGCACTCCACATATGGCACTTTAAGTCCTTAATCGTTGAAAACCAACATAATAAATCAGTAGATGAAGTAAGGAGTAATATATTATATTTTGAATAAGGTCGTTGTTGACGTCTACTTTGAGATGGATTTATAATATACATGTACAAAGTCCATTACGACAGGGTAAGACTAGAATCCACCTTCGAATTCTGTAGCTTAAATGGGTTTTTCGTTTCTTAGTAATTACCTAGTACCTTTACAAGCCGATGGAAAGATACCATAAATGTAATCACAACGGGAACGGCGCGGGCTGCCAATCACAACAGGTGGAAATATGCGAGAGCTTCCACATCCAAAATTATAACACTCCACAACACTGGACGAAGCCCGTCTACCCTGGATATCGTTAACAACTTTTTTTCCGGAAAACGATGCCCGCGCAGCCTTCAGTGCGCAAAACCAAAAATATTAGAGAGTGGAACAAGCTGAACCCTTAATATTAATCTCAATGGACCCGTTACCATTTTTGCCTAAGTCTTTAACCAAAGTACATCTTAAATGTATAAGAAGGTAGATAAGAAATTTAATAAAACTCAATAGGTTAACTACTGCATGCTGTTGAACGCTCGATGGTCGCGCTGAAAACACGAAAATCTTGGGTTGTACAGTCAATACCCGGAATTTTCATTAGGGATTACATTCTATACAGACTTTGATATCAGTGCATTTATAGGAATTTGCAAACAGAAGCCATGCGCTACAGTATCACTGTACAGTTCTAGAAGTAATGTGTAAAAAGATATGCGTCTTGAAAATAAAGATGTTCCACGTCTATGTAATTATGACAATATAACTCTTCTTTCGTCACCTGGTTTGGATGGATAGGGGGGCACTCACTACGTAAACCTATACATATTTACATTTCCATGTTTAATATATTGCCCGTTTTGGCAGTTTAGATGCGTGCGTGGGGATTGATGGAGGTGTGCTTTTAGAATATACATGTATATCCGCATTAAGATGTCCTAGTAATGGGACGAGTATTTGGTCAACCAAACTTCCTCTATGATGAAAACCTTATTCGTTTAACTGCCAAACCTTTTTCAAAACAATACATTAGCAGATGATTTCAGGTTAGTCGAGCCATGCAAGTATCTATTGACACAGTTGTACTTCAATATTTAACAAGTTATGTTCCCCATTGCAGAGGTTACTTCTATTACTTTTGATTTCCTGATTTATAATTTAACATTATGTATGGCGAGGCCTTATTGTATAAACATGTTCCTGCCGTGAAAAAAATGAATATACAATTACAAATATTATGATTTGTTTCTCTTGGAAGTCTTATCGATAAACGTAGATTCAAATAATGATGTTACGATACTCTGATTCTGTCAAGTAACAGAAAAAACCTACCGCGGTGGCTATTTTGAGGAGTATATGTAACTTGGAGTTAACATTCATTTTCTCAGATATTTCACCGAAATATCGATTAACATACATAGCGCAGACTGAAATCACTCCGGAAACTATTGATTACAAACGTAAAGTATCCATCACATAACTCATCCTAACATACAAATAATTTTCTAGATCTTCCTTTTGATTTGACTTATGCGGGGACAAAAACTTCTGGTGAATAATTCATCAGCACACAGAAATGATAACTCAAAATGATAAACCAAAATGGCTGTCATGTCTAAAGGGTGTGCCCCATTGGGACCACTGTAAAAGAACACCACATATCTATTGCTTTACATCTACTGTATAAACCCACTGGTCCGGTCCCTGCCACCAGCTGATAACTAGCCAGTAACCGGCGAGACCTAGTCTATTAGGTTTTGTCAGTTCATCGACATTCGCTGAGTCAAGTGGAGATTTCCGGTTCAAAATACCCTCCAAATTATACAAATTCCCCTGACAACAGATCAGTTCGTCATCTTGCTGGCGACAACAAATAGCTGCCAGGGTGTAAAATGGGGGAAAACTTTAATATGGGCAATCTGTACATCTCATAGTTGAAATAGGATTATTTATATTATCTAGACATGGTTTAAACACGTTAACTAGAAAATTGGTTGTTTAAACTGAGGTGATCACATAATTATTTGATCTGAAACTGCAAGAGAAGTTTGATTTTTTTCAAGGAAAATGCTAGAGAATTACTTAACACATCCCATCACATTAAAAAGTATCATCAATGAACGCCGAATCGCCCATAAGCTTAGCATTACGTAGCTGCTTCGCCAAGTTAGCCGCCCCCATGACTAGCAGGGGATTTGGAGCACCACATACTTCCAGGTTGACTCAGCGAATGTGGCTGCACCAGTGGGCATGTACCTGCTCCATCGCAGCGGTCTCTATACTTGAACCACCTGGGCGCAGCTGAAGGGCAAACTTTTCATGACATACCCCTGGCCCAGTGGGGCACATGCTTTGAGAAGCAATAACTGACATATGAAATATTCAGACCAAAATGATATCAGTAAATAACTTTTGACGTTCTCTGACTCTATACATACACATTTAAGGAGTCTTATATAACACAACTCCCATGTTCTCTGGTAAATGTGGATGCGAAGCTTGTTATCTGGCAGTGTTGGGTGCAACTAGTTGAATTATCTTCTTCGAATTCGTCCGACAAGCTGTGGAACACCTATGGCAGCATCCTCCACGAGGAAACACATGAGGTCCTTATCTGTTTGACGCATGAAAGTCATAACAGAACTTCCCGGCAAGAAGGCAGGACGCTTGAAGTTGGCAGTGACATGGAAGGGTGGAGTTAACGCAAACAAGCCTGTTTAAAAAGAAATAGTTTTGAAGAAATATTCATATATTTTAGCACTATTGGGCAACAACTTATTTCTTGTGACATAGCATTGAATTTAACTGAGAGTGCTTTCTAGTAGGTAGGTATATCAGACACCGGTTGGTGTGTGGACTGGTTATGGTTATTTATGTACATGGTTATTTGTCTTAATACCTAATATATTGTTCTTTTATTTCACCGTATATTGCCTCAATTGTTATAGGGATAATCTAAAGCAGTTGTTATAATATATTTTGATCAATCAATTATCCAACTTATAAAATCAATTCATTATAAATCACAAGTACCCGAAGTCTGTAAATGTGCTAGGCATCGTGCGAGTGCCCACATGCCATGCGCCACGGGCCGGCTGTAGTGAAGGAGTTTCGCCGTAGAGGCCCATAAGTGGTGAGGGTTCCAGTCACCAGAAGCCCAGGCATATTGGCGGCCAAGGTTACCAGGCAACGAAAGTATCACCCGTTCGTGCTTTCTCGTCTCATCTACTACAAATAGACACAAAATGCACAACTTCAATCGAAATACTTGATTATCGGGTACTCCATGAACCTCATTTGTAAGATGTGGGATGGTGCCTTTCCTGTTGCTGACAATTCAACGCAATATTTCCATTTCAGGCTCAGTTTACACAGGTCCATAGGCAAAATAAGTACATATGTGTACACATGAGTTAGCAAATATAAAAAAAAGTAGTAAAAATCAGATTGTGTTACTCATAGCATTGATCATAGCATTGACTGAATAGGGATGTGTGCCAGTGCTTCCAAATAAGTGAGTGAATTCTACATCATTGAGACAGATGAGTCCTTATATGTTTTTTTAGACTTCACATAAAACTAGTCTTGACATAAAACTAAAAATGTTATTTTGTATCGTAGCACGAAATGAAGGCAAATTACAAAAAGCAAATATTTCCACAGAATTTGTTCAGGCCATCATTGTATGCAACTTTTACCTTCTGAAAGGCTGACTTTGTGTATTTCCACCATAAATGAGCTGTATATATAGACAATAATCCATGGTTTTTAAGACAGGCGGCCGTATACCGCGAGAGGTTGATGCGTAGTAATACACGAGCGTCTGCAGGAGTATTGAGTGTAATTTTAAGTTGATACTGAGAAGACAGATCAAAGCCCCAGAAGCTAAAACTTATAAACTATAGATCATACTCCTGTTAGTTTTCTTCAAATTTTATCACATAATCTGATAAAGTCTTAAAATATAGGGCATATAGAGCAACAATATGATATATAGGGAAATATAGGAAGAACTAAAAGAAGTATAGGGGCCATTGGCAGTCCTGCAAACACTTTCAGTATACTACTTGCGTGATTCTATAAATAAGTTAACACTAAGCGAGTTATATTAATAGAAATGTCAAGTGGAAATACTAAGTGAGTTTTCACTAGGTAACTCTGTTAAAAAGAATTTAAAAAGAAATATGAGGAAGACCAATTTCTATCTCAATAAATATTATACATGTATAACCCTGAACAATTTAGACGCATTCATTTTTGGTATTTACACCTTTTTTAGATTAGTGGTCAAGCACAAATTCATTCACCGAGATGTAAAAGTATAATCACATTTCTGTATTTTTAACATTGTATTTTGAAAATTCATTGAACTTGGGCTTAATATCATTTATAATTTCTGAATAAATTCTAACTGTTGATGACAACAGATATGCTGGATGCACAGCTGTAGGTATTGTTACACTAGGCCTGCATGACGGTCTTCCATCATGGCATAACAGTTGTAACTCGTCGTCTGGTTTATTCAGACGCTCTTATTCAAGACTAAAGCGGGCTGTTAGCTCAATGACTCTGGTAAGTCCGGTATTGCTTCTAAGTTATTTATCTCATTATGTTATCGTTTCTAATAATTCTATTTGGAATATTCTCATGCGTTTGGGTTTATTGGTTCGTGATAGATCCTAGGCATTTGCCTCTTTAGGCTATCTATCCTACTATCCTCTGAAAATTTAGGAGAATATAACTACATTTTGATATAATAATACGTAATCAAATTTACCATCATCTTCCATATCTTCACAGGGCGTCAGGTCCCTTGCCTTCTTTAGTGAATCGGCATTCTGTGAGAGGAAGGTACAGGTGCTCTCCCACACACACATTTCACGCCGGTCATACACTCTCATACCAAGGTCCAATTCAACCCCGCGACCTGTCGCACGATACTCGGCCAAGGCACATTCTACGTCAAAGGGCTCTTTCATCAGATGGTCCAGGCACGTGTGCTGCGTGATGGACTGACTAAGGTAGATCAACCCTGCAATGAGATCAATGTTCTATCAAAAATATGTTAACTCAGTTACACATTAAGTCTGCAGCGCCATCGAAAGAGGAATCTTTCATCGTTTCTCAGAAATGGAAATATCTAAGGTGTATTATTGGTCGTCTAATAACATCTTCTGCCTAGCATGTTACGACTTATTTATTGATTTACTTAAAGGTAATTGTGGAAGATAACTCTCTTTATATTGCTATTTCTATTAAGTAGAAGTTCCTTATATAAACTCTAAATATAGAGAATAACTCACCTACTGGACTTAGTATAAATTTATCAGATGTTATCATAACTGTAAAGAGTGTCACAAAATAACTCTCCAGGTAGCACGGTGGGATGATCTGGATCTCCCCTGTATAACCACAAACTTTGGCATATTGTTGGAGGTTGCCATGGTCGATCCTACAAAGAAAACACAAAATATTATTCAAATAGGCCAATATATACGTGTATATACATATGATAATATGGTAGGAGAACCGAACATTTTCATGAACATTCATGAACATTCTCATGATTTACAGAGAATCGTATCGAGATATTGCTGGAGAGTAGTTCTTCTCGACACCCCCCAGTCAGTGGTGTTCCCTAGAGAACACACGAAGGATATTTGATGTATATAGGCCAAAACGTGAAAAACAAATGAGGAAATTTGCTGAGCAAAATGTTTTGATGTTGACGGAGGTATGAATGGAGGGGGGGGGGGGGGGAGGGGAAGCAGGGACCGGATTATTTATAGTCACAACCCTTTTTCA